>OX422212.1:523395098-524701348 GCA_949130495.1 Sambucus nigra
GAATCTCAGTCTGGCTCATTCTTAGCATCACTGTCGAAACCAATTTAATAATAATAACTTATTAAGCCCAGAGTCAAATTTTAAAAACGTTATACCTTGCCTTATTAAAACATTCATCCATTTAAACATTCACCACAAGAATAAAGTGAATACAGATTATGTGAAATAAATAAAATAACTGAATAACTCTTGGTAACTCCAAATACAACCATCTAACTAATAAAGGAAATAACATAGTAAAGTCTATGAAATAAAGATTGTCTTACTGGGGTGACATGCCCAAAATAAAAACTAAAGTAAACATCCTATTTATCTATATAGCAAGGATAGAAGCGTCTAAGTGAATCCAGCAAGCATCCACAGTTGCTACAGCATTGTCTGACTGGAAGGAAACTAAGCTTCGCATCCATGTGGCTGAGTACCTAAAAGGTTTTGGGAAAAAAAATTGATATGGGTAAGAGCCCAAAACAATTTTTAAAATATTTGCAATTATTTAAAATGCAATAATGAATATGTAGCAAAATTATTCATGTTCATTTGGTGTCACACTCGAATGAGATTATCCTAGCCCCTCATTTATTGTGCGCACCTAATGCATGTATTTTAATTTTCTAGTTATGCTACCCTGCCTAACTAGTTTAGTCACTTAACGCAGCCCAATACGCTAAATTTCTAGCCCAACTGTGCTACACATATTATACTTTTAAATTGTTTTTTACTTAGCTATAAAGTAAGCTATATCATTATAATTCTCAATTATAATTGTATCATTAAACAATTCACATAACTATACACTAGTTATAATTTTAATGTTCACACATTCGTTTTATTCACACATATACATACATAGCAACCCCGAGTTGTTCTCTCGTATGCATTCCCTAGTATGCTATCAAGATCCAGGCATGCCACGTACCACTCCAGAGCCATTAGGTCGGAATCTCATCGTCGGTACCAAATTGTAAACACATAAACTAGAAGCGGACATAGACATACATTCGTGGGTCATAACCATGCCACATTACGCCCACCGGACTCTAAACTCACATACAGTGGTCATACAACAGTCCTATGACCTGGGAAAATGACCTAACACCTGTTGCCACGCTAGGGTGGACCACCCACTTTGCGCAACCTCCAACGATAGCCTCTCTAGAGTAGGTATGTTCACATATATCAATCACACAGATATATATATATATATATATATATATATATATATATATGACCTAACACCTGTGTCCACGCTAGGGTGGACCACCCACTTTGCGCAACCTCCAACGATAGCCTCTCTAGAGCAGGTATGTACACATATATCAATCACACAGATATATATATATATATATATATATATATATCACTGGTAAATCGTGCATATACATCTCATAGCACTATCCCACCAATCTCGAGTCTACCTAGACTCTCGATTTATCAAGTATTCACTTAATTATTATAAATTCTTTAACTTCACAAATCTGGCCACCATGCTATTCTACTCAAGTCCGTAGCCTAAATCTTCCCGAAATCCTAACCTGATTTCATAATCATAACCCGAGTGTTATTCACCCTATTACACCCATGATTTCATACCCGGATTTAATCCCATTCTAACCCAAGGTAGTTTTTAATCTTTCCTATATATTCCTAGGAGTCATATGTCACCTATCGGACTCCGTAAACCAATTAGAACCCTCAACGGCCCACGAAAAACCACACAACACAAGGAGAGGAAGCCAGGCTGGGCAAAACTCGTGAGCCTGACTATCCGAACTGAACTGATTCGCTCACTACCCAACGAACCGATTTGGCTCACATGGGCAGCAAACTATTTTTTAAAGAGTTTCTGTAAGGACACAAATTTCCAATTGAGACCAGATATTGTTTTGGCTCAATTCCGGACAAAAACATTTATTCATAGGATTGTATTTAATTGTAATATTCTCAAGCCTATGAAGAGTTTGTTGAAGACGTAGCGGCAAAGAGTATAAAGCTTCATCAATATGCCGGTTTGCGTGCCTCATTTCTACGTCATCAACTATGGCTCCATGCTCCCAAGGTATGAATGCAATATTATATATATAGGAGCTTGGAACAAGTTTCATTAGGTGCTTGGTTTAATTAAAACTGTGTTTTATTTTTAGAAAGAATTAATTAAAACTTTAAAATAAGTTTATAAAGTTTTCTGGGCTAAAATCGAATTTTCCAAACTTTCTGGAAGTTCGTTCGATATGTCATTCGAACGAGATTGTCGTTTGAACCAGATGTCGTTCGAACGAGATTGCCAACGACTTCCCATTATGGCATACTGGAACTTCGTTCGAAATGTCATTCGAACGAGATTGTCGTACTAACAAGATTTCTAACGAGCTTCTAACGAGTTCATACTGGAACTTCGTTTGAAGACTCGTTCGAACGAGAGTTCGTTCGAACGAAATGTCGTTCGAACCAGATGCCAGGCGGGAACAGTTTTTGGCAGTTTTAAGCAGTTTTTCTCCCACTTCCCCACCTGTTTCTTAACCAACTTTTCTCAGACTTTATTATGTGCGAGAATAACATTTTCCAACTCATCTTTTTCATATCCTACTATCTCCTAGAGAGTGTTTTGAGAGAGAAATCAAAGAGGGGAAAAGATCATGTTTTGAGTGAGTTTTTATCAAAGAGAAAAATATACACCACTCTAGTTTACACCCAAATTAGTTTCTTCCAAGTTCACATATTCATATATCTTGCTTGGAGTTTGGCACCGGGTTCATCTCTTCCATTCAAAGAGAAGTTTCGGGTTTTCTTCTACATCCCATAAAGAAAGAAGAAGAGTTTTGTTGCGGCATTACCCACTTGGAGAAAGGCTCCTTGTTCGGGTGACGGTGACCATACAAAGTTCGATCGGTGGACTCCGAGACCGCGGTGGAGCTCCGTGGTTATTCTCTAGGAAGAGGTATCTACAAGAAGAAGCGTCGGGGTTTGAGAGGGATCGAGTCGTGTGTTGTAAGCCTTTCTCTCTTGTATTTGTAAATTCCATACTTAGTGAATTTGAGGCTAGGGTCGTCCGAGGTTGTTTCCCGTCTTGGATTTTTCCTCGTACATCGCGGCGTAGTGTGATTGATTTATTTTTATCTTGAATAATGAATTAGAACTAATGCTTAGGGTAATTCAAGATAAAAAATAGTTTTAATTGTCTCACTTAATTTAATTGGGTGCTAATTAAGTTAGGATAATTGTTTATTTAATTCAAGTCATTTGCTAAAATTGGTTTGGCCTAACTTTGGAATATTGATACATATGACTTAGGCAAATTCTAGGACTTGAATGAATTAACTTGGTTTAATTGAAAATGATTTTAATGCGTTAATTTAATTTCACTCGGTTTAATTTTAATTTGTTTAAGAAAATTAAAATTTGGTAATTCGTTTGTTTGTGAACCATCACACTTCTTTACGCTTCAGCATCTTGATATATATATATAAAAGGAAATAATATTTTAATTGAGAAAATTTAAAATCAGGGGCCTACCCTTCCTCAAATTGGTATCAGAGCCAGAACGATAAATTATTTCGTCAAAGATCCTTTAAATAATCTTTGGCTAAAATGGAATTTTCTCCAGTTTCAAAATTTCCTATTTTCGATGGTTCTAACTATGCGTGTTGGAAAGCGCGAATGAAATCGGCACTAAAATATATCGACGAGAGAGTTTGGATGTCTGTTGTTAACGGGTGGTCCCCACCAACTCACTTAGTTAAAAATGAACGTGTTCCCAAACCGGCCGATAGATGGACTGAGAATGAGTTCAAACTTTCTAATTTTAATTCCCGTGGTTTGAATGCCTTGTTTAGCACTGTCACACCGGATGAATTCCGATGTATTATGACGTGTGAAATTGCTAAAGAAGCATGGGATATTTTACAACTAACTCATGAAGGAACTAGTGTCGTTAAAGCTTCGAAACTCCAAAACCTCACCACTCAATTTGAAACTATCAAAATGAACGATAATGAAACTTTTGATGAATTTTATGCTAGACTTTCCGATATTGTCAATACATCTTTTAATTTGGGAGAGAAAATACCCGACAACCGAGTTTTAAAGAAAATTTTAAGGTCCCTACCCGATAGATTTATACCAAAAGTGACCGTGTTAAATTCTTTACCAACTTTAGCCTCTACAAAATTAGAAGAGCTTATAGGTGATTTACAAACCTATGAACTAGACATGTGTTCCCTCTAAAACTGAAAAGAAAATAGAAAAGGGCGTTGTTTTAAAAGCCCGAAAAGAGGTCAAATAAGTAGTAGAGAGCGAGAGTGATAGTGACTCGGAAGACATGGCCTTGTTTGCTCGGAAATTTAGAAAATTTCTTAAATTTAACAAAGATAAATTTAAAAATGATTTTAAGAAATTTGAAACTTCTAAGCATGACAAACTCGAGAAGATCCCTAAACCTATTAATGAACAACTAAATAGGGACGAGTCTAATAGGTGTTTTGGTTGTGAGGGTTATGGCCATAGGGCTTCTGAAAGCCCCATTAAACTAAGGGAAGAGGGTAAACGACCCATTGCATATAATGCGACCCTTAATGATAGTGATAAGGAAGAGGGACCCGATTCCCCCACTAAGCCAAATTTTGTGGCTTTTATGGCTAGTCATGTGAGTAATAGTGAGAACTCATCGATTGATGAAACGTTAACACATGACACTTCCAAGGTCATAGTTTATGATTCTCTTGTTTTTTATGATAGTGAGAGTGGAGAAGAAAGAAATAGTGAAAATGAAGAAGAGATTAATGTGAGTGAACTTCAAAATGCTTTTCAAGAACTTTATAAAGAATCTATTAAATTAAAAAGGGATAATTTGAAGTTAGAAGCTTGTTTAAAAGTACGTGTCAAGGTCGTTGATAATAGTATGTTGGTTGAGACCTTAGGACACGAGAGAAAGATCTTCTAGAGAAGCTTGAATATATAGAAGGCGAGAGAGATAGCCTTAAGGGTTTAATGGAATCTTTGAAAAAGGAGCTTCTTGCTTTTGAAGAGCGAAATATTTTATTAAAGTCTAACATTTTAGAATTGCAAAATAAATTGAAAGACTCTAGTAATGTCAAATTTGATTTGGAGTGTCGTTCAGAAAAATTAGATAAAATATTAGGAACGGTCCAAATTAAAAATGACACTTGTGGTTTAGGCTTCAATACTTGTAATGAATTTACTCCTAAAGCCAAAATCAACGTTTTAGGAGAATCGTCTAGGAAAGCTTTTAGAGATCACTCCATAGGTAAATATTTTCGGCATGTTTTTACTTGTACTCATTGTGGTCGAAAAGGTCATCTTAGGAAATTTTGTTTTGATCTTAAACGAATTCCGATAAAATTCCATAGTAAAGTAACCACGGTAGTTAAAGTTCCTACACCCCAAGATAGTCATTCTTCATTAATTTGGGTTAGGAAATCCGACTTGGTTACCTTGCATAATAGGGTTTTTGATTCTCATTTACTATCACATGCTTCCTCCCTTGCTAAATCTAAAGGATGAATGTGTTAGTCATTTGCATACATTAGCTTTTGTACCTCATGTTATATCATTATGCTAATTGTATGCTTGTTTAATCATTTTCTAGTCATTACTTTATTTCATACCACATGCTAGAATAATGATTTGCGTTTGTCTTTTGTATTTTATTTCTTCATTTTGACTGCATTAAATGAAAAATACAAAAAGATTTTTGTTTATCATTTGGGTTTTTAATGAAAAGTTCAAGTGATTTTTGTTTGTCTTTTGAGTATATATTTTTATTTTTGGTTAAAAATTGTCAAAAACTCAAAAGATTTTCTTTTTGTGTGTATTTTGGTTTGACACACTTTAAGTGGCATATACTTTTATTAGAATCCCATATTTTACGCTCCCATGTGGCTAGAACTTTTGGTTTAGATTATCAATCCTTATTATGTTCTTTACCATATTTTATGGAGTAGTTGGATTTTGTGTTGTTTAAATGGATTCTGTTTTTATATGCCTCTATTCACACATGCACGAGCTCCTTTGAATTTTTAACTTCATATGTATATTTGAGCTATGTGAGGTGTTCTCCTTCCAATCTTGTCATCTACACATTTGTGACTTAGGAATACTAGTGCATGTCAAAATCCGTTGCACGTGAGATTTGTGTGAAAAATGAAAACATGATAAATAAAAATGTGCACGGGGAAGGGCTCCGAAAGGACTAAGTGATCATTTTCGATTGTAAGCCACCATTTTGAATGGACCTAAAAGAAATACGTGGTCCAAAGGCCTAAAAACAGAAAATATGGCATTAAAATGAAAAACAAATTGCCAAGGCCTATGTTTGATTGATATATTCATTCAAAATTAACATAAATTCTTATTGAGGGAGATTGGATGGTATATCAACGGTTTGCACAATGTTTGTTTATCCTAGTTGCATATCTCATGTCATGACTCTATTGGTTTGTAGAATCATCAATATGCTAGGCTTGTATGCATTGTGTATGTTTGTTTATTGAGTTCAATTTATATTGTCACGTGAGGTTATATTCAAATGTGATGAAGCTTGCAATCAATTGAGAACTCCGTGAACATGTTTTAAGTGATTAGGTCTAAGTTTAATCGTTACTATTTCACACCCCAACACTTTCGTTTCCATATGACACATTTTTGCCATACAAGTGTGAAAGACTCCTATTATATTTTGTGTGTGTCATTTGTGTGTTTATATTTTGCCTTGCTTTCTAGTCCTTCTATGCTTATACTTTCGTTTTGGTATCTATCTTGGATTAGTTATACTTTTGTTGCCCATATGCTTTCATGTCTTATCACTTTAAGCTTCAACATGCTTTTATATTTGTTCTTTATCCTTTGCCTATTCCTGAACAAAAAGGGGGAGAATGATAGGGGGAGCTCTTATCCTATCATAATCTTATCGAAGTTTAGGAAATTTAACTTAGGGGGAGTAGCTAACTTCTTGGGTTAATCATTTTGATAAAGGGGAGAATTAATTTTGGGGGAGTATTTATTTTAACAGCATTGAATACTTTGATATTCCCTATGCATTTGATAGTTTGCTTAAGTGTGCAAGAATTCTTCTAAAGCGGCAACTTTCAATGGAAAAGCATTTGATCCTTGGGTTGAGTCAAGTTTGGGTGGGTTATGTTTTGAGTCTAGTAGAGATTGACGGCCCTTTAGCATTTTTGTTTGGTTTTTGTCCCGGAATAGCCAAAGGGGGAGATTTGTAAGGACACAAATTTCCAATTGAGACCATATATTGTTTTGGCTCAATTCCGGACAAAAACATTTATTCATAGGATTGTATTTAATTGTAATATTCTCAAGCCTATGAAGAGTTTGTTGAAGACGTAGCGGCAAAGAGTATAAAGCTTCATCAATATGCCGGTTTGCGTGCCTCGTTTCTACGTCATCAACTATGGCTCCATGCTCCCAAGGTATGAATGCAATATTATATATATAGGAGCTTGGAACAAGTTTCATTAGGTGTTTGGTTTAATTAAAACTGTGTTTTATTTTTAGAAAGAATTAATTAAAACTTTAAAATAAGTTTATAAAGTTTTCTGGATTAAAATCGAATTTTCCAAACTTTCTGGAAGTTCGTTCGATATGTCGTTCGAACGAGATTGTCGTTTGAACCAGATGTCGTTCTAACGAGATTGCCAACGACTTCCCATTATGGCATACTGAAACTTCGTTCGAAATGTCATTCGAACGAGATTGTCGTACTAACAAGATTTCTAACGAGATTCTAACGAGTTCATACTGGAACTTCGTTAGAAGACTCGTTCAAACGAGAGTTCGTTCGAACGAAATGTCGTTCGAACCAGATGCCAGGCGGGAACAGTTTTTGGCAGTTTTAAGCAGTTTTTCTTCCACTTCCCCACTTGTTTCTTAACCAACTTTTCTCTGACTTTATTATGTGCGGGAATAACATTTTCCAACTCATCTTTTTCATATCCTACTATCTCCTAGAGAGTGTTTTGAGAGAAAAATCAAAGAGGGAAAAAGATCATGTTTTGAGTGAGTTTTTATCAAAGAGAAAAATATACACCACTCTAGTTTACACCCAAATTAATTTCTTCCAAGTTCACATATTCATATATCTTGCTTGGAGTTTGGCACCGGGTTCATCTCTTCTGTTCAAAGAGAAGTTTCGGGTTTTCTTCTACATCCCATAAAGAAAGAAGAAGAGTTTTGTTGCGGCATTACCCACTTGGAGAAAGGCTCCTTGTTCGGGTGACGGTGACCATACAAAGTCCGATCGGTGGACTCCGAGACCGCGGTGGAGCTACGTGGTTATTCGCTAGGAAGAGGTATCTACAAGAAGAAGCGCCGAGGCTTGAGAGGGATCGAGTCGTGTGTTGTAAGCCTTTCTGTCTTGTATTTTTAAATTCCATACTTAGTGGATTTGAGGCTAGGGCCGTCTGAGGTTGTTTCCCGTCTTGGATTTTTCCTCGTACATCGCGGCGTAGTGTTATTGATTTATTTTTATCTTGCATAATGAATTAGAACTCATGCTTAGGGTAATTCAAGATAAAAATAGTTTTAATTGTCTCACTTAATTTAATTGGGTGCTAATTAAATTAGGATAATTGTTTATTTAATTCAAGTCATTTGCTAAAATTGGTTTGGCCTAACTTTGAAATATTGATACATATGACTTAGGCAAATTCTAGGACTTGAATGAATTAACTTGGTTTAAGTGAAAATGATTTTAATGCGTTAATTTAATTTCACTCGGTTTAATTTTAATTTGTTTAAGAAAATTAAAATTTGGTAATTCGTTTGTTTGTGAACCATCACACTTCTTTACGCTTTAGCATCTTGATATATATATATAAAAGGAAATAATATTTTAATTGAGAAAATTTAAAATCGGGGGCCTACCCTTCCTCAGTTTCATCATCTTACCTTCAACCATATGAGTCCCCATCATCATTAAAACCGAAAACATGAACTTTGTATCAATCCTAGACGTAATGGCACATACTTTTACGTCCAAAACAACCCCAAAACAATTAGATTAATAGGATGATCAATTGTTCATCAAGAATTATTCAACTTCTCAATCCTAATTCATGATTTCATAAACTCTCATTTTAATCATCCAAGATCGTATCTTTACATCATCAATCATATCATATTTAACATGTAACTACATTCAAATTCTTTCTCAATGAATTTATTCACAAAATTCCCGTTTTACATGTAAATTCCACCCAAAAATTTGTGTTCCTACACAAAATTTATACATTAATGATTGAAACTACTTGAACAATTAGAGAAAGATAAACATTTGCCTTTTTAATCGTAGAGATTCTAAGTTCTTCTCATTTGGTTCATCTTTACGTGAGGATCATATGCCCAAAATGACTCGATTCCCTTCCTGGATTGTTTTTCTGCACTTTATCTTACTTTTTCCTTCTCTTTTCTCTCCTCTCTCAAACCCTAGGTTTCTTGGTTGGTGGAATGGCTCCCCACTCCATCCACCTTCCCTAAATATAACCTTAAACATCATTAATCCTGAAATTAAGTCTGGTTCATTGTGTAAAATGACCCGAATACCCTTTTACGAATCCCATTTAGCGTAAAAAGTCCCCGGAACCCAGTTATAACCCCCAGAAACCTAATTCTGACTATCTCAACCCATTTTAGATCATTGGTGCGCTCAAAATCACCATGTGAGTTACCTAACATTAATTTTTCATCACATTCCTAACACGACCCTATCTGCGCATCCCGAATGAGGTACCGTTAAACTCGTCAATTTTTACTCACTTATGTCGTAATGTAATTTAACATATTTTAATTTACTTATCACACAAGTAAATATAATTTCACATAAATAGTAATCCTTTTATTAGCTGATTAATATTTATTTAATTCACTTTATTTCTCAATTTCATTAAATTACGTGCACACGTGTAATTTAAAAATGCTCAAAAATACGGGCCTTCAAGTGCAAAGAGAATATAATAAGTATAAATCCGCATAAGAATGAAATTTTTAACAATGTCTAAAACCATATCAACCTAGCTATGATGTCTCCCCTAAGATAAAGATATCTTAATCATGAAAGAAAATATACCATTTCTCCCCCTTTTGTTCAGGAATAGACAAAGCACACATAAAAGAATTACCCCTTAAAAAACAAATCTCCCCCTAAATGTGTGAACACGAGATACCAAATTTTTAAATAATGAAGAGGGAATAAATTTATGCAATGGTGTAAAGTGTAACAAACACACAATATAGAAACTCAAGCACAAGTAATCCACACAATTATCAAATAATATCAATATCGATGAAAAAATAAACCAATATAAATAAGCAATGAAGTATGATACCTATTTGAAATTACCAATTTGAGTTAAGGAATTTCAATGCATCCAACGAGAGATACTATTATGATCATATAGTATGCCAAAAAACTCCTCAGATAAAGCATATTGCAAACATGGGCTAAATGCAAATCACAAAGACTGAAAACAAACGATATCATATATAAAATATGAAAAATATACCAATGAATTACTAGTGCATCAATATAGGTATAAACACCCACAAAAACTTGACGTAAAACACATAAGCATTACACACTAGCATAGTATCGATGTTTCTAAACATGTCGGATGGAATGAATCGGTGTAAACTAGATACAAATGAATTATGACCCAATTAATCAAAAATGTTCAAGGAGTTCTATTTGATCGCAAAACTTTATCAAACTAAAATTTAGCCTCAAGTGACAAGATAAAGTGAACTCTATGAATAAATAAACACAACGCACACAAGCCTAGAATATTGATTATTCTACAAGTCAATAACGTTATGACAAAATAAGCATAACTAGGATTCATTCTGCAAGCCCGTTGATCTTAAACTATAACATCCTCAAAAGATAAACATATATCATATTTTCTTTTATCTTAATTCTTTTGAAGCCATCACTTTTGACAATCAAACAAACTAAACATGTTGGCCTTTGGTATTTTTTCTATTTTTATTGACTATAATATTTTCATTAGGCTTTTGCCAACGATGATTTTTCCACAAAGAAGATTTTCTCCTTTTGTAGCCCTTTTCTGTGCACCCGTATATTTTTTTAAATAAAAATCAAACTAGCTCGCATACAACAGTTCTTACATGCATAAATCCCCCACAATCACAAAATATATGAGAAAATTGATGGGAGAATATCGCATATAGCTCATATATACATGTGAAATTAAAATCCAAAGAGCTCGTGCAAGTGTGTGCGGAGGCATATACAAAGTTGAATGCATAAAGCAAATCAAAATCAAAACAACTCCATGCAAGAATGATTAAGAACAATATAAGTATTAATAATCATAACTAAATGTCTTAGTCACATATATATCACAGAATGAATTGGATTCAAACACACCAATATGCCACATCGAATGAGTAAAACTAAAATACACAAAACCAAAAATCTTTTTGAGTTTTTCAAAAATATTTCAACATAAAAATACCAATTTATAAAACAAACTAACTTAAAAGACAAACAAAATCTTTTTGTATTTTAATAAGACTCAATAAATGAAAAAAAAATACAAAAGATACAAATAACATACAACTAGCAAGCATATATATCATGAAGCACTGACTAGTGTATGTAAACATGCGAACACAATCAACCATTAGATATAGCATAGCAAGTATCATGTGCAAGCAAATAAGAATCAACAAGTCTAATATGTAAAACCTCCAAATCATATTTCCCAACCGATGTAGGTGTAATGTGATGCCCTCGGGTTTTGGGAACCTAGGTGACTCTATTCTTAGACTTCCTAGTACCATTCTTAAAATCACAGAAAAACCTCCTAATGTGACATTTCCTACCACAATGAGTGCAAGTGTAAACACGACGAGAAGTGTTACCTAAGGGTTGACCTTTCCTAGCATTCTTAGTCGACTCTATCAAATGAATGGTCTTAGCTTGGGTAGCGTAAGTCTTTTTATCATCGAAGCCAATTCCACACTTGTCATATTTGATTCAGATGGTGCTTATCACCTTATATAACTTTTCTGACCTAGACTCCAAATAAAATTTGCCCAACTCGAATCTTTCAATTTCTCTTCAAGATCAACTATACTCGACTCGAGTAACTGCTTAGACTCCTCAAACTCAAGAAACTTTTTCATCACAGCCTACATCAAATCACAAAGACTATATCATTCACCCTCAATGTACTCTAGCTTCTCTCAAAGAGTTGTCTTACCTACCCTAAGATCATCAATCAAAACAATATCATCATTTTCTATGGCATGATTTTTCAACTTATCTTTTAACTTCAAGTTAGCCGTCTTTACTTTCACTGTTTTCGCATACAAATCATGGAAGGAAACTTAGAGTTCCTTATCCTCCTCCTCCTCTTCTTCATCATCACTCTCTCATCTCCAATCTCGCGACGATCACTCACTTGGGATACATAAACTATGGCTTAGGAAGTGTTATGTGAATAAATATATTTATGAGAAGATTTATCATTAAAGCTCACATGATTATCCATAAACGCGGTATAATTGCACTAAATGAAGGAATTGTGTCACTCTTCCGGATCACTATCACTAAGGGTGGCGTTGTACACCTTCGGTTTATTTCCATCATTCCTAAGTTTAGTGGGGCACTTGGTTACCCTATGGCCATAACCCTCATAATTGTAATATCTTATCGACTCATCCCTATTAAATTACTCATTCTGATTCTTAGGGCAATTATCGGCCTCCTTGTGAATATATTTCTCAAACCATTTTGAATCTTTCCATTTCTTTTGAAATTTAAGAAATTTCTTGAATTTATTTACAATCACGGTCATTTCCTCAGACTCAATGTCGGATTCATCATCCGAAATAGGAGTTTCCTCCTTCCGGGCTTTTAAATCAATGTCCTTATCTTTCTTTTTCATCATCTTGGAGGAAAACATGTAAGCTCTTAAGTTTATAAGTCACTTGCAAGATCTTTAGGTTTCATAGAATCCAGATTACCCAATGAATTCAAAATGATCACTTTTGGATTAAATCTTTTAGGCAACGACCTTAAGATTTTCTACATTACTCAGTTGTCGGGTATCTTCTCTCCCAAATTAAAAGACGAGTTAACTATGTCAGACAGTCTAGCGTAGAACTCATAAAATGTCTCATTCTCTAACATTTTAATCGTTTCAAACAGAGTGATGAGGTTTTGGAGTTTGGAAGCTTTCACAGAACTAGTCCCTTAAAGGGTGAGTTGTAGTATGCCCCAAGCATCTTTCAACGTCTCACATATCATTATATGACAAAATTCCTCCAAGGTGACAGAATAAAATAGAGAATTTAAACCTCGAGAGTAATAATTTGCCAGCCTATGCTCCGCCTCACTCCATGTATCTACGAGTTTGGATATTCGATTATTCTCTCCAACTAAAATAGTAGGTGGAGTCCAAGCATTAAGTACGCTTGCTATACTCGCTACTCTATAGCCTTAAATACTGACTTAATACACATTTTTTGGTATGCGTAGTTCGAACCATCAAACATTAGGGCTCTAATTCCATCAAAACCACCAAAATTCATGTCTAAAAACACGGGATCAAAACATGATAACTTAGCATAACCCGCTCTAATACCAATTTGAGAATGCCCCTATGCTCGGTGTGTGCTTAGGCAACGACGGAATAGCAAACAAAAAGTCAAGTTTTTAATTTTTAATTTTCAATTTTAAAGATAAAAACTTTTAAATAAATTAAACCCAATTAAAATTTGCACCAATTAAAATTGTTTTGTTGTGAAAAATCAATTTACCCAATTTTATCTTTTTAACCTAAAATATGCATCTAGATTATAAGCATATAAAATAAGTAAAACATCCACAATGCACTGTTGTACGAGGAAAATCACAAAGGGAAAAATCTCGACTGTCCCAGCCAAATAATTCACTATGATAAGTCTTTCAAAGATAGATTGTAGACTTACACAATGACTCATCTCCCTCGTCAGCCTTGACGATCCTCTATCTTCTATATCTCCTCCACACTACAATGTAGGAGTCTACCCATGCTAGCTACCATAACACACGAGTCCACGCACGCTTCGATATCTATCAATGAGACTCGTCAACCTTTTATGGATTGGAACATGGAATCCATCGCTTCTTCACCCCCAACCCCACAACCACAGAGTTCACCACGTGTAAACAACAAGTACATAGTCCACTGCACAAAACACGTTCTCTCAGATGTAGAGAAATAAACCTTGGTGCCCAAATAAAAGATCTCAAAGCATATGCATACGAAGAACTTGGATATTTAAATTCAAAGGGTGAAACTAGGGTTTTGGAACTTTGGTAAACAGGTAAGAAGTTAATTTTTGCCAAAAGTTCCTAAAAATCTTATTCCAACACACCTTAAGTAGAAAAAATACAAATTTTGAGGCATTGAACTCATTCGAATGAGAATACACAGGTCGTTCGAGAGAGAATGAGTTTTCGTTCTAACGAGAATAAGGTTTGTTCGAACGGGAACCCTTTTTCGTTCTAACAAACGTCCAATGAATTTCCAACGATTTATCCACTAAGTAACAGAGAGTCCTCGTTTGATGTTCGTTTGATATACATTTCAACGAGATTAAAACTTTATTCTAACTAGTTCACAACTTTGTTCGAATGAGATATCCATTTTGTGCTAATGAGGTTCAAAGCTCGTTCTAATGAGATCAGAACCCAAAAAAAAATTCTTCAAAAAAATATTTTAAAACTAGTTCCAAACGATTTTGTTCAAAAACACACACCCTTAAAAAATATTTATGTGACACCCCGACTAATTAAATACCGGGTAGCTACTCCTTTATTAAATTTATACAAAATGCCAAGTTGGTTCAGTTCATAGCATCACTGTCGAAAACATTTTAATATTACTAACCACCTAGTATTTAAAAAGTAGGTTGTCCATTTTAATTAAAACCGATTAACATGCAATAAATGAATTATGAAAAGTTAACATAACCAACAATATAGTCACAATAGAATAACCATCCATTAAATAATGAGTCTGGAGGAAAACTCCTCACAACATACCGAATTCCGAAATAAATAAATACAAAGTCCGCATAACTAAAATTAATTACAACCCAAAGTCTGAAATAATTGAATAAGTAAGATGTCTCTAAAAGGAATGGGCAACATGCCCAACAAATGATAAAAACTGATAATGGAGTCAAGATCGAAGATGGAGGCGTCTACTGTCAAGGTCCTGTAACTTCCACAACTACAGCACGTCACCTGAATAGAACTCCTATGCATGGTGTCCTTTTGGCTGAGCACCTAAAAAGGTTTTTACAAAAATAGATTTGGAAAGAAACGGGTCAGAGCCCGAATGTGAAAATAATTTAAAAAATGCAAGTGTTTAATATAATTAAACAGTGAACATAAAGTACATGATAGTGTGTGCACTCACATGAGTTTCTCACCTCTCAACTAATTGTGCACTCCTATCGTACCCATACCCATTCTAACTCACATCTCTAACTAGTCCAATGCTAAATCTAACATTCCTATATGATATCCAATTCAAATCCCAACATCTTCTATTTAATAGAGTATTGTATCTTATTACACAGTTTCCCCACTTTAGTATTTCAATGTTATAAATCTTACATTTTCACTTTACAAACCATTGCTGTTACTTATACCCACAATTATTCACGACTATCCATTTCAATCAACAGTATATTATTCTCACCATAAATATACAATACTAGCACCCCGAGGCTAAGATGCGGTACTCACATACTCTGCTATCAAATCCCGGTACATCACGTACATGAGGACCGCGTATTCCGAATCTCTCAGGAAACGTTTCATTAACAACAATCACAAATAGTGGAGGCGAACATAGTTCACATCACATGGGGCACGCACATACCTACGCTCCCATGATCAGCAGACTTATTAACTTCTCAATAAGCCCTTCTCTGACCTATGTCCTCGAGGTACCAATCTAAATCCCCCCCGTAGGCACACAAAGATTAGATGGCCCTAAACGAACGCCAACCTCCCATGATAGCAAGTACGATAGGTATGTCATACACACATAACTACATATACTAAGCATTCACACATCTTAGATATTAAAATATTTTATTAGTGGTATACTTCTAGTTCTTATACCAACACTTAGTGTTATACAAATCACATGTCCCCGGTTTATATGTATTTGAGTTATCAATTATTCTCACTTTGTGATTAGTTACTCGCTTCCCAATCCACAAATGTCATCCGGCTCAAGACACTATTTTAAGTTTTACTCCTCAATATACCCCAATCTCCCAACTATACCCACTAGTTAATAAGGGAAGGTTATCTCATCATTTAAATAAGTCTACGGGATACTAGAAATCAATTCAGACCAAAATGGCCATTCTGTCAACTCGTTAGAAGTCTCGTTCGAACGAGGTCGTTCGAACGAAGGGCTTCGAACGAACTACCAACTCGTTAGAAGTTCGTTCGAACGAGGTCGTTCGAACGACCTGGGAAGGTCTTCTAACGAGATGGCAGTTTCAGCCCAGAAAATCCCAATTCCGTTTTTCTCAATTCTTCTCTCCTCTAAATCCACCCTAAGACCATCCAAGTTGTGTTTTAACGTATATAAACCATTTCTAATCACCCTAGGTCATTCCTTATCATATTTAAAGGGTCAAATCTTACAATTTTTCATGGAATTAATATGAATCTTCAAATATTTCTCCAAACCCTATGTACATGAACTTCTAATTTTCCTTATGCCCAATACTCATCATAAATCCGTTTTTAAATTGTCATATGTAACCATTCAAGTATTAAATCAGTCCCTTATCATACTACATGCAAATCCTAACCCAAATTCAAAGTTCCTCCAACAAATTTCATGGGTTTTCTTCAAAAAGTTCAATATAAGATAATTCCTACACTAAGCATGGAAGACATATTCAATGCATTAAGGATACTAAATCACTTGGCTTAGATTGTTCTTCAGAATTTGATGTTGAAGGTTGAAGGTTGATCTCTCCCCTTTCTCTACAGATTTTCTCCCAAGGTTGAAGATGGTGGTTATGGGTTTTCTCTTGGGAACCTCTTCCAACTCTTCATATAACTCTCGTAGCCCTCTAACTTGTCAAATGCTGGTAATGGGCTTAGTGGGTTACTAATAATGTATAATTAACTCTTAAAATTCGTAGGCTTTAATTCCCAAAATTTCAAAATTACCAAAATACCCTTTTAAGTTGTCGGTATGGCCCAAAAATGCCCAGGGATCCAAACTAAACCCCCGACTAGTGTTATCTGACTATTTCGACCCTTCCGGGATCGTTGACGCACTCAGAATGACCATTCGATTGGTAAAAATAAAATTTACTTTTTAATTCAAATAAATTACATTTCTGACGCGACTGACACGCGCGTCCCAACTAAATTTCCCAAATTATCGTATTTCAGTCTCGTGACAATTTTAATATTTCCAATATTCATATATTGCCATATATACACAACATAATCAAATACCAACTCACATCTCGTTAGTATTATATCCGGATTAATTCTCAATTAATTCACATTTAATTTAATTAACCCCTTTAATAAATATCAATAAAAATACGGGGTATTACAATTTAAGGATCATATTCACAATGCATCCATACCTGTAAGATCCTTGATAAACGTGAAGAAAAACTTGGCACGATAAAAACAAGACGATGTATATCCAACTTTGAAGTTTGGTGTCTATGTCTTCATCAAATATGTCATAGGTTTATGAGATCAACAATACAAAGCCTAACATATGACTCAAATGTTTTACCCAGGATTAAGCCAATTACAAACAAATTGATTGATTGAAAATTTGTCCTTATGATTACATATTGTATTATATTATTATATATTGTAATATAACGATGCATACTTCCATATTGCAAATATGTGCATGTGGGCCAAAAAGAAAGTACAGTATTATAAACATTTGAAAAAAAATTGTAATTCTGTAATTCATTGTCCAATCAGTCAAAGAATTTAAATCA
This sequence comes from Sambucus nigra, assembly GCA_949130495.1. Lineage (NCBI taxonomy): Eukaryota > Viridiplantae > Streptophyta > Magnoliopsida > Dipsacales > Adoxaceae > Sambucus > Sambucus nigra. Next base: position 523,413,156 of record OX422212.1, read on the forward strand.
AATGACCTGAATTTTTTGTTTCTTTTTAGTTATGGAGGACTTCATAAAACTTGTAGTCAATCTCATGTGATATGAAGGTCAAAAGACTCTTAGAAAATCAGCCCATTCCACAAGACCTAAAGCAACCTTAAATGTAATATTAAAATATATTTATATATTATCGTTATTCAAGTGTGGAAGTAGGCATATCAAAACGTGTAGATATTCAAAAAGTAAGGTATGCAATACATACCTATTGGGAGTAGGACCGAATGAAAAAAAAGACTTGTCTATCTTACAAGGCTTTCTTTACGTAGAATAAATTAGAGACGCTATTGAAGGACATATATGTTAATAACCAGTAAAGGGGAAACAGTACTCTCAGAGAAATTATAAGAGACTTCGTGCTAATAACGTGTTTTAAAATAAAGGGGACACGGAGAGGATTTAGAGGGATAGAGCATTTCATTTAATTGGTATGTTAATACACAAGGGGTATCATCCCTATTTATAGTACAAAGTTAAGCATCTAAAAGACCTTTATTCAATATGGAATACAAGTGAACATCCACTATTTGTACATTTTATAACACATTCCAAAAAAATTATTCATTTTAATTACTTTTTACCAAAAGCCAAAATAACACGATAATTAAATAAATGGTGAAAATATTCATTTAATTCATCAAAAATCACCAAATTTATAAAATTTTATCTTTTCTCAATTAACTCAAATTCCAACAAAAATAATATTTTCAATTATTTAACACACTTAGTCTATTTAATCTAGTTATTCAAAAATACAATGTATTATAGGCCAGTTTTCGAATTGCATAGTATGTGGTTTATTCTTTTCACAATTTTTTGACATACTGGGCCAGCATGGCTCCCGTTCTTGTGTTGGTGATCGTGAGGTATAAGAGCAGTAGTTGTCCAAATCCAGGCATAACCAATACAGGGGTATCAATTAAGTATTTATTTATTCTATCAATGTTCTCTTGACGTGAAGAGATATATATCTTGGTAGAGCCTTTTGTGGCAATTTGAAGATTGGCTCACACATGGAGGTCATATGGGAAATGAACCTAAGGATACATTATAGTCGTCTGAGGAAACCTCTAATTTCTCATTCGGTGCGTGGGGGTGAAATTTAGAGGATGGGTTTGAATTTGGCCGAGTCTACCTCGATTATCTTCCGTTGATGAGGAATCCTAGCATCTTTTCTTTGGTAACTCCGAATACGCATTTATGAGGACTCATACGAATCTGGTACATCCTTAATCTCTCGAAGAATTTCCTGAATGCTAGAGCATGCCCCTCACATATTTTAGATTTGACGATCATGTCTTCCACATATACTTTAATCTCCTTATGGATCATGTCATGTGACAAAGTAGTAACCACTCATTGGTAAGTAACAACAACATTGTTAAGTCTGAACGGATTCACTGTGTAACAAAATGTTCCTTAAGGTGTAGTGAACGTCATTTTTTCCTAATCGTCTGGGTATATCTTAATTTGATTATAGCCAGTGAAGCCATCTACAAAGATTTCAAGACCTGGTTGAAACTACCATCGATGATCATATCGATGTTTGGCAAATTATAGTCATCTTTAGGGTTGGCTTTATTCAAATCCCTGTAGTCAACACACATCCTTACCTTCCCTTATATTTTTGGAACATGTATGATGTTAGCCATCCATATAGGGTATTCAACCACTCTCAAAAAACCTACACTGCTTTATTTCATTACTTCTTCTCTAATTTTGACGAACCACTCAAGTTTTAGCTTATAAAGCTTTCATTTTATTAACTTAGAATTTGGGTATGTTGGTATACGATGGATAATGATTTCAGTATCAATTCCATGTATATCAGTGTACGACCAGGTGAAGACATTGATATACTCCTTGAGGAGTTGAATGCTTGTAATTTTCTAGATTGTCTAAAGAAAAACCTATTTTAACTTATTTCATATCATTGGGAGATAACAAATTAATCGTTGTCATTTTTCGATAAGTTGCTCATGATTGGTTTGATTATTGTTAATTTCTCTTAATTGGTCTTTTAATTTTTTATTATATAAATTAAACTCATTACTTTGACTTATACATTCATTATTATTGATATTTTATAGGATACTCAAAGTTAAAGTTTATTTCTTCCACAAAGGGATTATATGATCTAGTATATAAAAGTAATAACCTTGAGGTATTTCTACTCAAACGGGAGGTTATGTAAAGTGGCAGGTGATTCCTCCTGGAACATGTAAGCAATTTCATCCTTGAATGGCTTATTAGTGGCTATCTAGTGGAAAAATGTCCAGTTCTTTTTGTCCTCCATAATCACTTCTCATAATAGCATAGTGTTCCTCAGATATTCAATAGGGTCCCAATCTGCAGGCGGTTCCCCCAACTTCCTAATCAAGTCGGCTACTTTTCGTTCCTTATCCTTTATCCATGTTAGGCAGTCTTCAAAGAATATTTCCCATCTCTGAATTTGTTTTCCAGAGTTAGATTTTATCCACGGTTCAGGAAATACACATAAGGGAACATCCTCCCCTTCTTTAATAAAGCGTACATTAAGGCTAGGATGATGGGGCAGACATATAGCCCCTAGTTTCTTGAATCCAGTTCCTTTGGCTTTTAATAATTTGGAGCTGGGATTATTTTTCTTATCCTTTTACCATAGTGCATTAGTATTGGACTATTGGGGTACCTCGATAGGTTCACTAATCCATTGTTAATTCTTTTCGAGGCACATTCCTGGTAAAAATCTCTTATTCATCATATGAGTGACATTACAGCAGTCGTATTCAGAGTAGGGTTACAAAATTAGTTCATTGGTGTCAGTCGAGATGACTTTCACAGGTGGGTCTAATTGGAATCCGTTGATGTAGATATCCCCACTTTCATTTAGTATTTCCAAGACCGGTGTACTCAGTTCTTCTCCTTTGAGTAAGTTGGCTTCCCCAAAACTCCTTACTTGGTTCATCGTCTAAATAGGATTTGTGAAAAGTGAGCGGACTTTTTGAACCCTGAGTTCTAACCTATTTTAGGAAACTTTCCTAGGAAATACAAAATCTTTTCGAGAGATATCAATATTTAGAGAATCTCTTGGCTTATATCATTATTTGGGTATGGCCTAATATTCTACTACATAAGGTTATACAAGGATTTTACGAGTCTAACGAATCCTTTATTTGGCTATAACCCCTCACAATATGCCTTGGGTATGTGTGAGAGGGCCATTTTGATATACCCAAATGTATGTGAATCGAACCTCCTGATATACCTCATGGAGACAATAATGGGAGAAGTGACTCGATATATTCGAGGTACGCATTTGATGTTCACCGAGAACATACCACTCTATATACACCGAGGCTACGAGGCAAGAATAGTGGAAACATTATCTAGGGACCCGCGTTGGTTATACTCAAGTCCTATCACTAGGCACCCTAAGGTGATAGGGTAGGTAATTATATGAAAATGTTATGCGATGAAGTATATGCATATTTTGGAAAGTCTTTTATTTTGGGAAAGAGCCAATTTCACTTGATATTATTACTTATCTTTGTATACATATCACAAATAAGGTTCAAGGGACACCTAGGGTGTAACCTTATCACTACGGGAGAATGCGGTACAAATAATAAAGAATATAGAGGTAATGTACATAAATAACATGCTTATATAAATACAAATCTACATTAATAAGTTCAGCCCACTTAAAAAAAAGAAAATACTCCCTAATGGAGTTGTCAGTGTGAGAACCTGGACCCAAAGCAACGCGCTTTTCCTCCCCTATACATCCGTGGATATGTGAAGAATTGGTCTTTCGTGGTGATGCGTGGTTAACTATTTGTTCTGTTTTTGAAAATAATGGAGTTGTCAGTCTATTTTACATAAAATGGACAAAATAAAGTGTAGGTCTCTGTAGATACCTAGTGATGGCAAATGATCTGCATGTTTAACCAGCAAGTCAAAGATTTTGGGAAAGGGTTACTAATTAGGAAGGTGTTAAGCACCCGCTCCGCCCTTTCGATCCCAAATATAGATGTGAGATATTTATATCAACATGTTATAGTGTGAAAAAGATAATAAAATGAAAATAATTAATATGTAAGTTGACTGTATAGTGCGCAGTATGGGTTGTGTGTGTAGATAATATAGACAAAGGGTAAATATGTACAAAGTTGGACTTGCTCACTAGGATGAGCATACGTACTCGCATGGAGAGATTCAAAGTCCACGTAGTTCGTGAAAGGAGAAGATGGATTCTACCTTTTATAAATGCTCAATGTACGAAATCTAAACTCTCTTTGATGTTTTAAAGTATTTTTGGAATGAAGCAAGGGTAAAAATGGAAATATAATGAACTAGTGTTCATATGGATGAAATAGGCTCACCCATAAATCCCTTAGATGAAGAAAGAATGTTAAAACTTCTAGCATTAAGAATGAAATAATAGGTAGAATCCCCGTATCTAACTATCCTCTAACTTATGTGCATATTTTTTAAGGGTTTGAAGATTTTTGTTTTGTTTTTTGATATTTGTAGAAAAAAAGAGCAAAAAATATGCAAATATATACAATATCTGACTTAAGCTTTAGGGGGTGGGACCCTTATTATGCCTACATATCTACCGTAGGCGGAATCAAAGTCAACGTAGTTCGTACATGACCTTTAAATAAAGGTCGTGTATAAAGAATAAGTAGATGAATAAGATGATGATTATGGGTGGTGTTGCAACACACACCACCCTTTCTAAGTCTAGGCTTCAAAATAAAAGAGTTAAAAAGAGTGTACCTGCGATGTTACACGTGTACCTTTTTATTTTGGCAGCGTTTTGGCTTGAAATTAACTCTTTAGAAGATGGATCTAAGTATTCTTTAAGAGAAAAATACCGTTATGAAAGAAAAATAAGAAAATAAGGGGGAAAATGTTTTTGGATTTTTTTGTAGGGGTTATGTGAGAAGGGAAATAAGTCGAAAATTTTGGGTTAAAAGTTGATATCCTAGTTTTGGATGGGTATGGAGTGTAAAAGGAGAGAGCTTTGAGGCTTTTATATAGAGAAAAAGCAACAAAACAAAAGGACAACCTTTAAGAGGCAGAGTTCAGCGTGTTTGAAATGGTTGGCGATACCCTCTTTTATTAGAAAACTGCATGAGTATCAGGACCGATCGTTCATCTTACGGGATCGGTCCTAGAGAACTCCACCCATGGAACGATCAGTCATGGACGTGTGTCTTTGATATGGGTGTTATTTTGAGGCCGTTTTTTGGTGTTTCTGGATCACTCCTTGGACTGCCAGGGTTTTGGGTTTTATTTTGGGGGCTTCTTTGGGTCATTCCTTGGGTTGCCAAGGTTTTGGAACTTATTTGGGATCTGAAGGATTACAGGTTGTGTCATGTTTCTTTAGGATTATGAGGAAGAGGAATGGGGTATCTACACCTCAAAATATAGAGATTGAGTTTGTGATTGATTTATCTCGGGGTACTAGACCAATAGCCTGAGCACCGTGACCTATGGATCCATTGAAGATGGGAGAAAAAATTTAGTAGTTGTTAGGCCAGGGATTTATTAGGAGCACTACGTCACCTTAAAGAGGTCTAGCCTTTTTTTAAATAAGAAGGATGGATCATTGAGTCTTTGTGTGGATCACCAGGAGTTGAACAAATTCACCATGTGTAACAAGTATCCGCTACCCCGCATTGATGACGTTTTCGACCATTTGAGGGGTTATTCCTATTTTTTAAAAATTAATTTGAGGTAGGGGTACCAATAATTGAGGATACGGGAGTAGGATGTCCCGAAGATGGTGATATAATGCAATATAAATCGTATGATTTTATGGTTATGTCATTCGGGGGCTAACCAATGAACATGTAGTGTTTATAGACTTTATGAATCGTGTGTTCAAGGAGTTCTTTGATCAATTAATCATTGTATTCATAAATGATATTTTGCTTTATTATCGGACTACATACAAGCACATGTAGCACTAGCAGATAGTCTTACATACATTACGAGACCATCAACTATATGCTAAGTTTGAGAAGTGTGGATTTTAGTTGAGAGAGGTGCAGTTCTTGGGTCACATTGTGACAAAGGCACGAATCTTAGTGGACCCCAATAAGGTATCGACGATGTTAGAGTGAGGACAACCAACGACACCTAGAGAGGTGCATAATTTTCTTGGATTGACAGGTTACTATCGCCCATTCATATAAAGCTTCTTGAAGATAGTTGGGCTTTTAACAAATTCGACAAAAAAAGGGGTGCCATTTGTTTGGGATAAGTTTTTTCAGGAGGCCTTTGATGAGTTGAAGGTCAAGTTAGCCTCAGCTCTAGTTCCCTCTTTACCTCATAGTGAGGTGGAATTTATGGTTTATATCAATGCCTTACTACAGGGACTTGGGTTGTATTGATGTAAGCGAAGAGGGCTATAACTTATGCTTCCTAAAATCTCAATCCCCGTGAGGGGAATTACCCCACCCATGATTTAGAGTTAGCAACAGTTGTGTTTTCCCTTCAAGTGTAGATGCATCACCTATTTTGGGAGATATTCTATCTTTCACTGACCATAAGATCTTGCAACATTTGTTCACGCAAAAAGAGTTGAACTTAAGACAACGCTGGTGGCTAGAGTTTGTGAAAGACTATCAGTTTGATATACAATATCAATCGGGAATGCAAACGTCGTGGTAGACACCTTGAGCTGTAGGATAACAATTATACTTTCAGAAATTTAGAAGGTAAAATCGGGTTTTCTTCGCACTGAATATGATTAGATGCATGCCTTCATTGCAGTTCTTACCATCACACCTGAGATCATTGTTAAGGTTATGAAGGCACATGCATGGGATCCTTTTTATCAGAAGAATGTTATACAATTATTGACTGAGGGAGCATAACCATATTTGATCGGATCGGATCAAGGGTTACAGTTCCACGAAAGATAGTGGTACAAGAAGATGAAGAGTTATGACGAGCTGTGTTAATTGAGATACATGGGTCGTGTTTTGTCGTACATCTTAGTTGGGATAAAAAGTGTCGGGATATGAGGCGCTAGTACTAGTGGGCAGGCATGAAGAAGGAAATTGTAGTATTTGTGTCTAAGTGTGCTACTTGCGATATGGTGAAAGTAGATTATCATAGACCAGTGTGTGTACTGTAGCAGGTTTTGATGTGGAAACGGGAGAGCATTTCCACGGACTTCATTGCAAGGTTTTCTATGTCACAACGGGAATATGATTCCATTTGAGTGATCTTAAACTATTTGACTAAGGTGGTTCACTTTCTATCGGTCCAAAAAAAATTCACTTTGAATCAGTATGCTCGGTTTTTCATTTTTGAGGTCACGAGATTGCACAGTATAGCACTTGATATTGTGTTTACTAAGGACAAGAATTTTGTGTTCTATTTTGGAGTAGTTTTCAGCATGCCTTAGGTACGGATTTATGATAGAGTACCTCGCTCTACCCATAGACAAATAGACAGGTGAACCAGGTACTATAGGATATGCTTTAGGCAAGTAATTTTGATTTCAAGGGTAGTTGGGACCAATACTTACCGCTAGTGGAGTTTTTATCAACAATTATTACGAGTTTACGATTAGCATGACACTATTCGAGGCTTTGTATGGGAGGCCTTTATGTTCTCCCACTTATTGGATGGAGGTGGGGGGAAACCAACTTCTTGGACCCGAGTTTATTCAGGATAGCTCAGATAAGGTGAAGCTTATAAAAGAGAGGATGAGGACTACCTAGAGTCGGCAGAGGAGCCACGTAAATTAGGGGATGAGGCACCTGGATTACGTATCACTTAAGGTGTCTCCAACGAAGGGAGTGCTACAGTTTAGAAAGATAGGAAGTTGTATCCCTGGTATGTGGGGCCATTCACCATCATTGATCGTATCGGACAAGTTGCGAATCATTTATCATTATCGATCATTTGTAGCATGTTCACGATGTATTCCACGTCTTTGTGTTATGGGGATCCCTTAGGGACGCTTAGACATACCAACACATTGATCTCAGTGAGATAGAGCTTCAACTTGACATGAGTTACGAGGAGAAGACAATTATTATTTTAGATTATAAGGATAAGGTTCTTTGCTCTAAGGTTATTCATTTAGTGCGTGTCTAGCAGGAGCACCACAATAATGAAGCGTCGATATGGAGAGGGATGATGGCATGTGGGAGAGGTAATTGAAACTTTTCTAGTCAGGTGCATGTCAAATTCCAAAGATGAAATTCTTTTATTAGGGGAAAACTATAATAGTCCCTCTTTTCTGGTATTTATTTATTATTCATGAATTGCAAAAATAAATTAATATATGAGAAATAAATATTACTTTTGTTGATTGCTAATAATAAACCTGCATAATTTCGATGATAATTAAAATTTTCATTGAAGCCCTTATACCTTTGACTCACTTGAGTCTATATTGTATAAGTGCTCATCTAGTTTGGAAATTGTGACAAAATTGTGTCTACCTATAAACCAAATAGCCTCAGAAATTGCTATGCATATTCATCTCTCTTTCTTGTTATAATCAAGAGACTATTGCCAACACTCACACACTTAGAATTCAATTTTTGCACATCATATTGCATAATTATGTGTGTACATGTGTTGAGTGTGTTTAAATTTCTAAGTTTGATCTTTACTAATTTTTTTGGTATTTTTTAAACATTTTTTAAACCATGTTTTAATAATCAAAATTTGATTTAAAAAGTTTTGGGGTCAATCTCTTAATATTAATTGTTATGTATTATGGCCTAAAGTTACCTTGGGTAGAATCCGAAAGCGGCAGAGACTTCAGGGTAGTCTTTGTAATTAGTTTAGACGCGCGTTTTATATCCCTTAACTGGCCAACACCTGTCTGCCTCTGATTAGTTAGATTTGTGTTTCTTTACTGAGACAACAGACGCGTGTGTTATCAGCCCTTGGATCATTTCTTATCAATGGTCTGCATGTTGCCTTGATGAATCCCCGTGTAACTTTTTATGCCAATCAACGTTTGTTTAAGCACCGCCTTGTGTGAGCCCTTAGATTCAAGTGAATTTAAATTGACTCGATCTCAGCCCTTGGTTTTGATCAGATATCTCGAACCTTCCTCTCACCCTATAAAAAGGGCCCTTCTCTCAGACTTCGAAGATTTTTTCCATTTCATTTCCTCTGAGAAATTAAGAGAGTAGAGAGAGAATAGAGAAGAGAGAGAAGAGAGAAACCAGAGAGAGAAGAAAATTAGAAACCCTAACTTCGTCCAAATCCTCTTCAAACCTAACCCAAACACTTCTTCAAAATACCATATCCAAAAACACCATCCTGTGTGTTCTTGAGTGTTTGAGAGTTTGAGTTGAGTTATTTTGGTTGCTGTAACCTTGTGTTCGTGAGATCTTGTTTCCAACTTAGACTTTTACTTAGATCTAGTTTCTGTTTCCATAGAAATCTCAGATCTGAGTTATTCATGTTACATTACACTTAGTTTCATTTTATTTCTCATCTTGAGAAATATATTGTTGATTATTTTCTCTAAATACGTTTTCTTACTTTGAAAATCAACAATAAATGCTTTCTGTTTCTTGTTCTTGTAAAACTAAACCTTTGACCTAGTTTGGAATCTCACTTGGAGGTTTTCAATCTCAAAAAGTTTTTGTTTTAAATTCTGAGATTGATTAAGACCTTGTCTGTCTTCCTAGCAAGGTATTCGTGGATTCTGGGATAGATTGAAAGGTCAAATAAGGTTCAAAGTTTTCTACGAAGAAAGAAAAATAAAAGATCACTACATATAGTGTAACTGTAATTTGTTAGGACTGTTTGTACTTAATAAGTGTGTGTGTGTGTGTGTGCATGCATGTGTTAGAAAGCACCTTCACAAACACTTACACCCTACAAAACGAAAAGTGTTGGTGATAAGATCTTGAGAACATAAGTCGACGTAAAGTGCTGGAACAAATCAGAAGTTGACAAACTGGGAGAACTACATCTACAATCAGAATTGCAGAGAAGTTTAAGGACACCAGAGGGTACATTCCTAAACTTATATAGGTCTGAGTTGTTTGCATGATTAGTTATATAGTTTGTAACTCATATTTTTGTTTTAGTGGATTTTTCTTTTTACTCCGTAGAGGGAGTCGTGGATGTTTCCTCAATTGGTGAGGTTTTACCACGTTAAAAATTGTGAACAGAAGCCTTCTACATTTTCTCATCTCATTCTTGGTTGTGCTGTGTTTAAAATTGGTTTAAACTACCTTTTAAACTTGTTATTTAAATCTTGAATAAGATCTCGTACATACTATTTTATTAAACACGTCTTGTGATTAATCCTTTTTTATTTAAGAAAAGAGTTTCTTCAAAAAACAACTCGGAGTTACTTAAATAGTTTATTTTCATAAACGGCTTTAGTAACGCATTTTTCAATTGGTATCAGAGCTTTGTAAAACTGCTTTTAAAAGATCCTGTGTTTCTGAAATTGTTTTTTGAAAATCAAAGATGGACGAGAAAAATGAAAGATTTGGTAAATTGACCAGACCTCCAATCTTTGATGGAACCAATTTTGCTTACTGGAAAGTAAGGATGATTGCTTTCATTCAAGGAACTTTGGGAGATGATGTCTGGGACATTGTTGAAAATGGTTATACTTTTCCTACTAAACCCGCCCATGAAGGAAGTAATGAGAGGGTTAAGAAAGCTCTAAGTGAGTTCACTCAAGAAGAGAAACAAGTTTCTCAAAATAACAATAAAGGAAAGAATGCTATATTTATGTCTATAAATGAACATGAGTTCAAAAGAATCTCATCCTGTACCACTTCTAAGGAAGCTTGGGAGACCTTAGTCACTGCTCATGAAGGAGACACTAGAGTTAAGGCTGCTAAAACACAAATGCTTGTCTAGCAGTATAACTCCTTAATTATGTCTGAGACTGAATCATTTGATGACTTCTATATGAACCTGACTGATATTGTGACCAAACTGCATGCTAATGGGATAACCTATGATAGACAAGAAATTGTATCTAAAATTCTGAGATCATTACCACAGAAGTTTGATAACAAAAGATATGCTATTGAGGAAATGTGTGATATAAATCTCACTCCTGAATTACTCAGTAGTAAATTAAGAACTGTAGAAATGGAAGTGGAATTTAAGAAACAATTAACCCAATCCCATAGGAAACAGACTAGTTCCAATCTAAGCTTCTCTTCTAAATTGATTAAGCCTGAGTTTAATACTTCCAATGATGAATCTGATGAGGACTGAGATATAGAGAGTTTGGACAATCAGATTGCCTTAATGACTAAACAGTTTAAGAAAATCATTAAGTTTAGAAAAAATTGGCAAATAAACAAGGCAAGTCAAATTATCCAACTCCCTCTAGTCACAAACCTCATGAGAAAAACAATGACAAAAATCACAAGGACTATCACGCTAGACCTAATAGAGACCTTAAGAAGACTGAATGCTATAGATGTGGTAAACTGGGACACATTGCACAAGACTGTAGAGTTAATTTGAACACTCAAGATAAACATACTAGGGCTAACATCTGCAAAACATGGGATGATTCAAGTGACTCTGAAAATGAGGAACCTGAGTCATCAGATGTTTTTTACCCTTGCATGTCCTTCTTTGCCAAGATTATTTATAATGATGACATGCCTATGTTTGTTAATGAGGATGAACCAAATAATTCTATGACTGATACTTCGAATGTGGTTATTACTGGTTTAGATGCTTTGATTACTGAGAATGTTGCATGTACTACCTCGGGGTGTGTGAGTCAAAGGGATGGCGATAATGATGATGTCAATGGGTGTGTGAGTTTAACAAATGAATCGTTAGGGGTCACTCCACACACCACACTTAGTGACTCGGACAATGAAGACCTCCCAGACATTCACACACTTTACACTAAGACTCTCAAGAAAAGTGCTAGACTAGAAAATATTGTTAAAGATCTTACCAAGAAATTGGAAGATCTAAGCCTGATGGTTAAACTGAATGCTGAGGAGTACACTACCCAATGTTTAACTCATGAAAGTGAAATTAAATTTTTTGATGAAAAACTGAAAATTTTGACTGAAACAAATGAAATTCTGGAGAAAAAGTACAAAGGGACATTGTTAGAATTGGAACAAACCAAAGAAAAGACAGCAACTGTTTTCAAAAAATTTACAAAATTTAAAAATAATTCCAACTGTTTTGATGAATTTGTTGCTGAATCTAAAACAAATTCTGATGATCGAACTGGTATAGGATTTTGTCCCAATTTGAAAACACAAACAAAGCATTATGAACCTATCAAGTTTGTGTCAGGAGGCAAAAGACCTATTGAAACATGCCCAGATTTTCATTCCATAAAAACTGAGTTTGATTCAAAAAATCAAAGTTTCAACATTGGGGAATCAAGTTGCTCTAAGCTTAAAAGTTCACCTAAGGCTAAATACGTTTGTCCTTCTATTAGGAAGAGTGAGTCTGCATTCAAACCTGTACTACCTAGGAATAGAGTTCAGCCTCAAAACTCTATAAAACCTTTGTTTAGAGACTTTCCTAAGGAGACCCCCATCTTGAGCAATCTTTATTGCTCCTACTGTGACATATATGGTCACTCTTTCGATGGTTGCTATGCTATGAGACTTGTTAAACCTATCTATAATCCTCGTACTTACCAGAACTTTAACTATTCTAGGAGGAGTCGAAACAATTATATACTTCCTAGACAGCCAGATAAAAACCCTAACTATAGAAAGAGAAAGACCAAACCTAAAAGAACATTTCCTAGAAGGAATCCTAAGCACTTTTCTAAACCAAATGCTCAAGTCTTTCACAAAACTCAAAATCATGCGCAAAACATTTTTCAGCAAAAATCTAATGCTCGCAAATTAAGCGCAAGATGAAAACTAGAGCAATTTGGATTAGAAAAGATGATCTATTACCTCAGATGAAGTGTAATATTGTTGTTGCTGCTTTAAAAGCCGAACACACATCATCTGGTTGGTATTTAGACTCTGGATGTTCTAAGCATATGACTGGAGATGAATCTAAACTTTTAAACAAAACCAGATTTGCTGGTGGTAAAGTCATTTTTGGTGATGGAGCTTCATCTCAAATCATAGGCAAAGGAACTCTCCAAGAAGATGGGCTCCCTATTATTAAAGATGTTCTTCTAGTTAAAGGTCTAAAGGCCAACTTACTTAGCATTTCGCAATTTTGTGACTCAGACCATACTGTTACCTTTTCAAAGAACAATTGCAAGATTTTAAATGAAAAAGGTGAATGCATAATTACTGGTTTCAGAACTCCTGACAACTGCTATACTGTCAAGAACAATTCTGAAATCTGTAATGTTGCCAGAATGGATGACAACGAGATATGGCATAACAGAATGGGTCACATTAATTGCGATAATCTTAGTAAATTGTCTACTCATGACATAGTAAGAGGAATTCCAAAAATTAAACCCATTCATAATATTGTTTGTGGTTCTTGTCAAGAAGGTAAAATTGTTAAGGCCCCTCATAAGAAAGTCAAAGACATTCTCACCTCTAATCCCTTAGAACTCATCCATATGGACCTAATGGGTCCCTCCCAAACTGTTAGTCTTTGTGGACACAGTTATATCTTAGTTATGATTGACGACTTCACCAGATTTACTTGGGTAGCCTTTTTAAAGCAAAAGTCTGACACTTTTCAAACCTTCCTAAAAATTCTTCTTAGGATTGAAAATGAAAAGGACATTCAAGTAAATCGAATCCGTAGTGATAGAGGTGGTGAATTCAAAGACACCGGTATTGTAGAATACTGTGACTATAATGGTTACAAACACGAGTTCAGTGCTCCTAAGACCCCTCAACAAAATGGTATCGCCGAGAGAAAGAATCGTACCCTGCAAGAGATGGCACGTGTCATGTTACATGCCAAGAATTTACCTAAATATTTTTGGGTAGAATCTATTCGTACTACGTGTCACATCATTAATAGGGTCTATCTTAGAAAGAATTCCAAACAAACCCCTTATGAACTTTGGTACAATAAGAAGTCTAATCTCAAATACCTAAGAACCTTTGGCAGTACTTGTTATGTATGCAAAGATAGGGAACACTTGTCTAAATTTGAGAGCCGGGGAGATAAAGCCATATTTCTAGGATACTCGCCTAACAGTAGAGCTTATCGAGTGTATAATCTTAGCACTAAAACCATGATGGAATCCATAAATGTAATTATTAGTGACACTACTGTAGAAAGCAAGACAGGTGAATTACCTATTGAAGAAGAGTCTTCAAATATTTTAGAAAATGACCCTTCTGAAATAGATAATTCATTACCTATTGAGACACCTGAAGTACCTAACTGGGTTTCTATAGATCATCCCATAAACAACATTGTTGGCAACCCTAGTGAGCCAGTGCGTACAAGATCCCAACTTAGAAATTATGCACATTATGCATGTTTTGTTTCCCTTGTGGAACCAAAGAATGTAAATGAGGCATTGAATGACTCTCACTGGATTTCTTCTATGCAGGATGAACTTTTACAATTTGTCATTCATGATGTATGGTATCTTGTTCCACGTCCTGATCACAAAAAGGTTGTTGGTACTCGTTGGATTTTCAAAAATAAAACTGATGAAAATGGGATAATAATTAGAAATAAAGCTAGATTAGTTGCTCAAGGGTACTCCCAAATATAAGGAATTGATTTTAACGAGACCTTTGCTCCTGTTACTCGTTTAGAATCAGTTCGTCTGCTTTTCGCTATAGCTTGTCACATGCGTTTTACATTATATCAAATGGATGTCAAATCTGCGTTCCTAAATGGAATACTGGCTGAGGAAACCTATGTAGAACAACCTAAAGGGTTCATTGACCCTAAGCATCCAAATCATGTATTTCGTCTGAAAAAGGTTTTATATGGCCTTAAACAAGCTCTTAGAGCTTGGTATGAGCGACTTTCCAATTTTCCTTTGGATAAAGGTTTCAAAAGAGGTGGAAATGACCAAACTTTATTTGTCAAAAATTTTGACAAACACATTACGATTTCTCAAGTTTATGTAGACGATATTATATTTGGATCAACTTCTACCTCAGAAGTAAAATCCTTTTCTAAAATTATGAGTAAAGAATTTCAGATGTCCCTTATGGGGGAGTTACAGTTCTTCCTAGGTCTCCAAGTCAAACAAAATCCAGAAGGACTATTTGTTTCGCAATCTAAGTACGCTTTAGAGATCGTTAAGAAATTCGGCCTTGAGAGTGCTAAAAATGCTAAAACGCCCATGAGTACTACGCTAAAACTTTTTAAAGATGAAAATGGAACATCTGTAGATCCTACTCTATATCGTAGTATGATAGGCACTTTACTATACCTTACTGCCTCGCGTCCTGATATTATGTATGCTGTGTGTATGTGCTCGATATCAAAGTAACCCTAAAGAGATCCACTTGAATGCTGTTAAACGTATCATTAAATATGTAAATGGCACTCTAAATCTAGGACTTTGGTACACTAATGACACACCAAGCACTATAATTGGGTACACTGATGCTGACTGGGCTGGGTGTACTGATGATAGTAAAAGCAGTTCAGGAGCATGTTATTATATAGGTAATAACTTGGTAGGATGGAGTCGTAAAAAACAAAACTGCACATCACTCTCAACAGCTGAATCTGAATACATAGCCGCTGACAGCTGTTGTGCTCAATTAATGTGGCTTAAACAAATGCTACGAGATTATGGTATTCAAGAAAACCAATTGCATATCTTTTGTGATAATCAAAGTGCGATTAATATTTCTAAAAATCCTGTTCAACACTCGCGAACAAAGCATATTAAAACAAGACATCATTTTATACGTGAATTGGTTGAAACTAAGGAGTTAGAAATCAATTATCTTCCTACTGATCTACAACTCGCAGATATGTTTACCAAACCTATAGATTATAATAGATTCATTTCATTACGTAAATCTATTGGTATGGTTTATGCTGATTAATCTTTTTGCTGTTTATCCAAGTTTTTCCCTTTGTCCATTTGAGACAAAATGGGGGAAAATTTGAGTCCATTCAATTCTTAAATATTCTAAACAGCTTGATCTTAGTGAATTATTGCAGGTTCTTGTTGTACAGTTACTCTCACCAGTTGTAATAGGGTATTCAAATATACTTAGTTGAGTTATGTACTTTTTTATTTCTAGGATTTGGGTAGATAAAATTTTGATAGGAATAAGCTTTTATTATTTTCTTGTTGCCTTACGAGTCCAAGATGACTCAAAGGAGATTTTGTCTCATATTTCCAAAGGGGGAGATTGAAGCCCTTATACCTTTGACTCACTTGAGTCTATATTGTATAAGTGCTCATCTAGTTTGGAAATTGTGACAAAATTGTGTCTACCTAGAAACCAAAGAGCCTCAAAAATTGCTATGCCTATTCATCTCTCTTTCTTGTTATAATCAAGAGACTATTGCCAACACTCACACACTTAGAATTCAATTTTTGCACATCATATTGCATAATTATGTGTGTACATGTGTTGAGTGTGTTTAAATCCCTAAGTTTGATCTTTAATAATTTTTTTGGGATTTTTTAAACATTTTTTAAACCATGTTTTAATAATCAAAATTTAATTTAAAAAGTTTTGGGGTCAATCTCTTAATATTAATTGTTGTGTATTATGGCCTAAAGTTACCTTGGGTAGAATCCGAAAGCGGCAGAGACTTCAGGGTAGTCTTTGTAATTAGTTTAGACGCGCGTTTTATATCCCTTAACTGGCCAACACATGTCTGCCTCTGATTGGTTAGATTTGTGTTTCTTTACTGAGACAACAGATGCGTGTGTTATCAGCCCTTGGATCATTTCTTATCAATGGTCTGCATGTTGCCTTGATGAATCCCCGTGTAACTTTTTAAGCCAATCAACGTTTGTTTAAGCACCGCCTTGTGTGAGCCCTTAGATTCAAGTCAATTTAAATTGACTCGATCTCAGCCCTTGGATTTGATCAGATATCTCGAACCTTCCTCTCACCCTATAAAAAGGGCCCTTCTCTCAGACTTCGAAGATTTTTGCCATTTCATTTCCTCTGAGAAATTAAGAGAGAAGAGAGAAACCAGAGAGAGAAGAAAGTTAGAAACCCTAACTTCGTCCAAACCCTCTTCAAACCCAACCCAAACACTTCTTCAAAATACCATATCCAAAAACACCATCCTGTGTGTTCTTGAGTGTTTGAGAGTTTGAGTTGAGTTATTTTGGTTGATGTAACCTTGTGTTCGTGAGATCTTGTTTCCAACTTAGACTTTTACTTAGATCTAGTTTCTGTTTCCATAGAAATCTCAAATCTGAGTTATTCATGTTACATTACACTTTGTTTCATTTTATTTCTCATCTTGAGAAATATATTGTTGATTATTTTCTCTAAATACGTTTTCTTACTTTGAAAATCAACAATAAATGCTTTCTGTTTCTTGTTCTTGTAAAACTAAACCTTTGACCTAGTTTGGAATCTCACTTGGAGGTTTTCAATCTCAAAAAGTTTTTGTTTTAAATTCTGAGATTGATTAAGACCTTGTCTGTCTTCCTAGCAAGGTATTCGTGGATTCTGGGATAGATTGAAAGGTCAAATAAGGTTTAAAGTTTTCTACGAAGAAAGAAAAATAAAAGATCACTACATATAGTGTAACTGTAATTTGTTAGGACTGTTTGTACTTAATAAGTGTGTGTGTGTGTGTGCATGCATGTGTTAGAAAGCACCTTCACAAACACTTACACCCTACAAAACGAAAGTGTTGGTGATAAGATCTTGAGAACATAAGTCGACGTAAAGTGCTGGAACAAATCAGAAGTTGACAAACTGGGAGAACTACATATACAATCAGAATTGCAGAGAAGTTTAAGGACACCAGAGGGTACATTCCTAAACTTATATAGGTCTGAGTTGTTTGCATGATTAGTTATATAGTTTGTAACTCATATATTTGTTTTAGTGGATTTTTCTTTTTACTCCGTAGAGGGAGTCGTGGATGTTTCCTCAATTGGTGAGGTTTTACCACGTTAAAAATTGTGAACAGAAGCCTTCTACATTTTCTCATCTCATTCTTGGTTGTGCTGTGTTTAAAACTGGTTTAAACTATCTTTTAAACTGGTTATTTAAATCTTGAATAAGATCTCTTACATACTATTTTATTAAACACGTCTTGTGATTAATCCTTTTTTATTTAAGAAAAGAGTTTCTTCAAAAAACAACTCGGAGTTACTTAAATAGTTTATTTTCATAAACGGCTTTAGTAACGCATTTTTCAATTTTCACGATATGTGATTTATTGGTATTGCATGTTATAGTTAATTAATCGGCGTGATTAATTAAGTGAGAATTGACTATATGCGTTTACGCATAAAACAAGTGGGCATGTATTTTATTTTACGTTGTGAGGTACTACCGTGAGTTATGAGGGACTACCCTTTAGATCGTACTCTATAGTGATACGGAGGCCCAAAATTAATTTTTTATTATTTTAATTTAGGCCCATGGGGTAAGTATACTTTCAGACTAAATTTTTGACTAGTTTAGATAGTATTTTGGGCTCATTTGGAGGCCCAAAATCAGGCATAATAGTGAATTACAAGTTTAAGCATTATTAAAGGGTGTTAACCCTCATTAGTTAAACACTATACACACAAAACTTAGCAGTCTTAGACTTTTTGGGAGAGTTTAAGGAGGACGTTAGAGAATAATAACAAGGTTCAAAGCGTAAAGATCAACCGTTTGCATCATTCACACAAGAAATGTCTTCCTTAATCATCATATAATTTGTTCTTGTTTATGGTTTCATGTAACTTAATTTGTTTTCAGATTAAAAACATGTTTAGGTATTTAGATTTGTTATCTAAAGTATATTGTTATGGGGTTTAATTAGATTAAATCTTTGGGTTGATTTGGGTTCATAATGTTGTTTCAAAATTGGGATTGGGGGGGGGGGGGGGGGGGGGGGAAGGGGCAACCTTAAATTGAATTACTTTGGGCTATTAATATAATGTTAGAACTCATATTTAGGATTTAATTGTTTGTGTTTACTTTAGCCCGTCTTAATTCGATAACTGAATCTGAAATTGCATGTTAATTTGACTCCATTGAATGTAAAATATGAAACTATATTTAATTTGGAAATTATGCAAAATTGAATTTCTATTTATGTTTGAATGTCGTTTATCTTTTTAGAAACTATATAGGATCATGAATGCGTACTTTGTATGAGTGATAATGGAGTTTTGAATGTTGTATGGAAGTTGGTATGTTAACAACTCAGTTTTGGGTCATTTTTCAGAATTTTTGGATGATAGAGAAGGTGTCTGACCCGTCAGTTCGGTCTAGGTTTAGGACGGATCAATTGGGACCTAGGATTTTTGTGGGTTTGGGTCAAGAAGGGTTTTATTTGATTTTTTGGGCATATTTGATTACAGGAAAGCTTGTATGCTCAGATTTATATGGTAACTTTTAATTAGGGTTTTGAGAATTTGTACGACTTAATTTAATTGAACAACCTGGCCTTGGGAATTAGGATGATTTGGATACACGTGATAGCTATGATATATCCTATGTTTATATATACTGTATGTTATATATATAAATTAATTATTGATGTGAAAATACGGTTGGGTTTTAGATTCAAATTGTTGGGATCGTGTATCGCACTCCTAGCTGATGATGGAGGACTTTGTGGTGGTCAATATGAATTGATCATACATTTAGGTTGGTCACCGCCTCGTGACGTTTTGGTATAGAACTAACATATGGTGTTACGACGTAGTAATCCCCCATTCTTATGTGTGTATATATTTTCAAATTCAGTAGGTGACTGACTCCTACGTGTTTACCAATGGAAGAACGAGAAGGTCCCCGAATGTAGTTTCCTTCGTGTGATTTTTATGAGACTTATAAAAGATATATTTAAGTCCAGTGAGGGCCATTTAATTAAATGAACTCCATGTCACATTAATGTATTATACTATAATATCGTGTGTATCATCCTTTACAGGTGACATATGTGGGGATTAGTATTGGGTTGCATTATTTTCATGTGTAGTTAGTTACAACCACATTGTAACTTATTACTTGTTACTCATTTATTATTCTAGTGATAGAGACTTTAAGTATCATTCATGCATTGGGTTACGACACTCATGTAATATTTCACTTATCATGAGGGGTGAGGTATATCTCTCGTGTGAGTGTCGACAGAGTGACATGTTTACTGTAAATGACTCGCATGATTATTACTATAAGATATTTCTTGCAACTTTACGGCACCAATCCAAATTATATAAAAATATTTTTCAGGCATTTATAGACACGAATAACAGGGTTGAGGACATTTAGACTTGTCGCTCTATCTGCTATGTAGTCGTTACTTTTAATTCATTGTTTGGGTTGCTATTTATTTTTAGTTATTCAGTCCAAACTTTTATTCAGATATTTGTATGGACCATACGGTCCCAATTATTTAATTCAGTTAGATTTATTTATGAGAGTTGGGACTATTTTATTTATTTTGTTAGATGATTGAGACAATTATTTATTCCAGTTTTATATAAATCGTTTCATTATCGCATGTTGCGGATAAGTTTAAATTCACTTTTATTATTAATATTGTTATTATTATCATTATTATTATTGTTGTTGTTGTTGTGATTATTATGTTTGATGTTGATAATGATATACATTGATTGGCACGTCCAATCTTCGGTGTATCAAAATGGCCTATCAACACGTGAGAAAATAAGGGATGTAACCCGTACTTTTTTAATGATTTTTATTCAGGGATTAATTAAATTAAAATGGGAAATTAATTCAGATTAAAATAATTATTAATTATCGTGATAAGGGTTGATATTTATTTGTATGAATTATATTGAGTATTACTTATTGAACTAGTAATAAATTAGTAAGAATGCAATATGATTATCGTGAGTGAGAAATACGGCAGTTACGATAATTTAGTCGGGACGCGCGTGTCAGTCGTGTCGGGATCTAAAGTTATGACATAAAATGTGATTTATTTACGGGTCATTCAAATGGTCATTTTGAGTGCACCAGTGTGTTCGAAAGGGTCAAAGTAATCAAAAAAGTGTAGTCAGAGGTTTGGATTGGGTCCCA
Source organism: Sambucus nigra (assembly GCA_949130495.1). Taxonomy (NCBI): domain Eukaryota; kingdom Viridiplantae; phylum Streptophyta; class Magnoliopsida; order Dipsacales; family Adoxaceae; genus Sambucus; species Sambucus nigra. The sequence goes on from OX422212.1 coordinate 523,434,290, forward strand.
GGGTATTTTTAGGCCAAATCGACAATCCGAAAGGGTATTTTGGTCTTTTGTCTTTTGGGGGTAAAGGGGCCAACAATTTTTCTAGGGTTATGTCAGTAGGTATGTTTAGGGTGCTAGGGTTAAGAGTTAGAAAAACAGAGTGGGACCATGAGAGGAGGAAGGAGAAGGATTTAGAGGCTTCCCACACCATTTTTACACCACCACCACGACTCGAGTTTAGATCGGAAGGAGAGGAAGACAACTCTACCATTTTTCTGCACAAATAAGACCTACAAACTCCAAGCAAGTGTTTATCTTGCATGTTTATAAAAGGTTATAATGCCCATATTGTGCAGGGTTTTACATTTGATGATAAATTGGTGTTCTTGGGCTTTTTTACGGTTAAAATACATGAATTGGGATAGGATTGTGTGTAGAATGAACATATGTAAGTGGGAAATATAAACTCGGATGTAATTGAATTAAGAACGAGAAAGAAATTTGGGTTTATGATTGATTATCAATGAAGAAAAATGAAAACTAAGGTTTTAAGGATTTAGAAAATAATCGGTTCTTGTATTGAATTCGTGGTGATTTAATGTTAGATTTACTTTGGAAATAATTCCTACACACTGATATAATGTTTAGTAATGTTAGTTTGAAATTTGGTTAAGTTTCATGAAGAATTGAGAAAGTTGTACTGGTGAAAAATCATAAAAACTCAACTGCGTAGAAGAAGAAGAAGAACTGACAGTTTTCGAATCGATTCGATCTTTGGGCGAATCAATTCGGTTTCCCAAATTTTGACAATTTTTCCCTTTTAAGCCTAGAATTTATTAATAATGATCGGGTGAAATTTTGAGGTAACTTTAAAATATAGTTAGAGATATTTTTTTTACCAGTAAGCTAATGGTAGGGTTGGGACTTAGTCATCTTTGAGACGAATTAATACTAAGATTAATTGGGCATAATTTGCAATGTAAGTGAATTCGAGAGGATGAGAACGAATCATGGAGAGAATGAGTGGTCATATGATAAAGACTAGTAGGGTATGAGAGTATAACTACTGAAATAATTTAAAGGGTAACTAGGGTCCTTCGGGTAGAGAATAATACTCGGGAAAATATGATAGAGAGTTATAAATCGTAAATTAATAAGTACGGTAAGTGTTCAAGGGATATATATCTATACAAAGGATAATTATAGGTTGAGTGTATCCCTATACGAATCATATTATAGGTTGAGTGGATACCTAAGTGAATTATATTATATGTGGAGTGTATACATGTAAGGATTATATTTATAGGTTGTGTGTATGCCTATTCGGATTATATTTATAAGTGACGTGTATGCCTATAGGCGACATATGGATAGGTTGTGTGTATGCCTATCATGTGCTTTCTTATGTGTGTGAACATACCTACGTTGTCTGCTATCACGGAGGTTTCGCGTCGTGGGCAGTCTTATCCTGATGAGCCCATTGGGGGGATTTTATACTTGTGCCCGAGAACATAGAACTTAGGGTTGAGAATTATTTGTGTGTATGATAGTATGACTGGTCATTTGGGTGCATTAGGTGTGTGCGTAGCCCAAAGTCTTAGAACAATATTCGCCTCCATTGTATGTTGTTTGATTTATGGTTCGAGGAGACATTCTGAACCAATAGTCCTTTATGTGGTACGCGAAGGACATAAACTTGATAACAGAGTATGCAAATGTGCATCGCGGTGGCCAGCCGGGGAGATGCTGTATATATATACACACACATATATACTTGGGTGATTTATCCTACTTATGTGCAATAGTTATATCTAAAATAATGCTTAATCTACTTAGTGTGTGATGCTAGTAAAGTTAGATAGCGTATATCTAAAGATGATTTGAGTATAGTAACTTAATGAAATGGTTTAATGGTAACATACGTGAAATTTTAATTTTGGTTAATAATAACATACGAGACATGTTAATTATTAGTGTTACAATAACGTACGGGCAGTACGGGGGAGTTAAAGAGAAACTTAACTAAGGACTTAATGATAATTAAGGGTATACTGTAGCATACTGTATGGGCGGTATGGGTGAGCTAAACCTGTTAGTGGTTAGCTAGATACTTATGAGAACTAGTTAGGCTTGGTAGCATAACTAGGTGGGATAAGAGGAGACGTTAGGTGTGCACATTAGATGAGGGGTGAGGAACTCAAGAGAGTGTACGCGGACTATCATATGTAATCAATACGTACTTTCAAACTGTGATTTAAATTATTGTAAAATATTTTCAAAAATCTTTTCTTGGGCTCTGACCCGTATGCAAGGTATTTTCAAAACCTTTTAGGTGTCGAGCCACAGGGACGCCAAGTTTGATGATCTGTTCCACGGATGCTAGTTGCAACACTTGTGGATGCTTGCAGGATTTGAATTAAAAGCTTCAGTCACTTCATTCCTAGAATAGGATCCAATTTCAGTTAATTCATTTGGGCATATCGCCCCTTCAGCTATATCATTTATTCAATTGTATCAGACTATGTACTATTGGATTCAGTTTTATTTCATAGGCTCATAATTGGATTTTGTATTAAGAACCGATGGCATATTCGGTATTATTTATTTAGTTAGTTAACTTGTGATGGATTCATATTTTTATTATTGCGTGGATGGTTTGGTTCTTTTCTTTATTTACGCATTGATGGGTTAATGAAAGATAAAATTTGGCACTAGTTTATTTACATAGGTGACAAGTAATTTAAAAAGGTTTTGGCAATGATGCTGAGAATGAACCAATAAGATTCCGCTTTTATTTATATAAAGGACTGATCACCCGGTATTTAAATAGGTGGGGTGTCACAGATTGTATTAGAGCATCAGGTTCTAGTGTCCTTATGATCTGTACGGCTTACTACGATTTTAGCGTAGCGTTCTTTGATAGCGCCTTATTATAGGATTTTTGTATTCCTCTACGTATACGGCTTACGTTCTCCTACTACTAAGTATAGTGATGTGATTCATATACGAGTTCGGTTGCGCTTCGTACACCGAAGGATATAGGACGACCAACGAGGATGTAACACCCCGTAAATTCAAGGACCTTTAATTTAATTATTTTTGGGAGAAAAAGAGTTTATTTTATTGGGAGAAATTAAATTCATGATTTGGAAAATTTAAATTTAAAGGATCTATTTAATTTGGCGAATTGAGATTTATTGTTCGGATGATTTTTGCGTCGAATTTTTTTTAGGTGAAAAATTGGAGAATGTTATAAATTATTTCGGATGGTAATTCTGAGTGCTCGGTTGAGTCCGGATGGGTCAAAATAGTTGGAGAAGAGTACTAGGGGTATTAAATGGGTCTTGGGGTATTTTTAGGCATATTTAAGCTCACATAAGAATGTTTGCGCCCTTTTATAAAGCCCACAAGCCTAAAAAGGGGATTGAGGTATTAAACCATAAAAGTTAGAGGGTGTGGCATCCATGACACATTTTAGAAAATCCTTCTAGAGAGAGAAAGTGGGAGAAGCCATGGGAGCCAAATACAAGAACAAGTGTGTGAGTTCTTTATCAAATAATCATCATCTAGACTAACGGATTCAGACCCTACGAACCCTAAGGCAAGTGGTTAAACTTACTTTTAAATTAATTAGAAATTTCTACTCATATCATAGTGGGTGTGATAATATGATATGGTTTTTGGGTTAGTTGATATCTAAATTGGGTTTTGATGGGTAGGGTTGGATTGTAGAACAACTTCTTGAATTTGAAGAAGTCTATGAAATTGGGTAAATTAAACCGTCATTTTAGAAATTATTTTTCGAAATGGCGATTATGTTCGAGCTGTTTCGTAGAAAATCATGTTTTCTACATTTTTGTTCTCTGATACGTGTTCTCCAAAAACGGCTCCAAAATGCCTCAAAATGACATTCTAAAAATCTGGGCAGATTCATGGGGCAAATTTTAAGAAATGTTATTTTTTGTTGTTATTCCGTTGGAGGTTGCCTAGATTAATTGATTGTGATTGTTGTTCTATAATAAGTACATTAGGCATAAAGTATAGATTAGGTTTGCATAAAGTGAGACAAGTAAGTATTGGGATAATTGAGAAAATAATCCATAAGGGAAGTAAGGTTGTGTGACACCCGACTAATTAAGTACCGGGTAGCTACTCCTTTATTCAAATAAATTCAAAATGTCAAGTTGGTTCAGTTCGTAGCATCACTGTCGAAAATGTTTTAACCATTACTAACCACCTAATATTTAAAAAATGATTTGTCAATTATAATTAAATCTGATTAACATGCAACAAGTATTAAATTATGGAATAATGATATCACAACCACATTACAGTCACATTACAATGATAAAGGAATAATAAATATGGAAGAACACTCCTCGGTAATAATCCGAAGTACTGAATAAAACTGAATACAAAGTCTAAATTACTAAATAATTACAACCCAAAATCTGAAATAAAACTGAATAAGTACGATGTCTCTAAAAGAAAAGGGGCGACATGCCCTACAGATGAGTAAATCTGAAATAGAGTCAAGATAGAAAGAGGAGGCGTCTACTATCAAGGTCCTGTAACTTCCACAGCAGCTACAGCACGTCATCGAAATGGAACTCCTACGCTTGGTGTCCTTGTGGCAGGGCACCTAAAATGTTTTTACAAGAAAATAGATTTGAAAGCAAACGGGTCAGAGCCCGATTGTGAAAATAGTTTAAAATACAGCAAGTGTGTAATATCATTAAATAATGAATATAAAGTACATGATAGTGCGTGCACTCACACGAGATCCTCACCTCTCAATTAATTGTGCACTCCTATCGTACTCGTACCCGTTCTAGTTATTCTACTATCAAACTAGTCCAATACACAATCTAACATTACTATACGATTCACGATTCAATTCCCGGCATCTTAATTTAAATAGAGAGTTGTACTTTTCTTCTTGGTTCCCAAAATTAATAATACTAATCACTAGGGATTTTTCCATTTTTAATTTTACTACAATGTTGCTATTATTCACACTTACATTTATACATGACAGTTCACTTATATTAACAGTATATTATTCTCATCAAAAATATACAATACTGGCATCACGAGACTAAGCTGCAGTGCACACATACTCTGCTATTCAATCCCGGTACATCACGTACATAAGGACCACGTATTCCGAATCTCTCAGGAATCGTTTTCAATAAACAACAATCACACATAATGGAGGCGAACATAGTTCACATCACATGGGTCACGCACATACCTACGCTCCCATGATCAGCAGACTTATTAACTTCTCAATAAGTCCTTCTCTGACCTATGTCCTCGAGGTACCAATCTAAATCCCCCCGTAGGAACACAAAGATTAGATGGCCCTGATCGAACGCCGACCTCCCGTGATAGCAAGTATGGTAGGTATGTTATACACAGATAACCACATATACTAAGCATTCACACTTCTTAGATATTTCAATATCATTAGAGATATATTTTACATTTCTATACCGTCATAAATGTTGCACGATTACAAATCCCCGAATACTATACATTAAAAGTTATCAACCCTTCTCACGTCATAATTTTTAGGTACTTATCTCCTAACCCATAAATGTCCTCTGGGTTACTACAAAATTCTAAGTTTTAATCCTCAATGTACTTCCAATCTCACAAATATATCCACTAGTCAACAAGGGAAGGTTAACACTCAATTATGTAAGTCTACTAGAAGTTTTAAATCAAATCAGGACTAAAAAGGCATTCTGTCAACTCGTTAGAAATCTCGTTCGAACGAGGTCATTCGAACGAATGGCTTCGAATGAACTACCAACTCGTTAGAAGGGGTACTGTCATCTCGTTAGAATTCTCGTTCGAACGAGGTCGTTCGAACGACCTGGGCAGGTCTTCTAACGAGATGGCAGTAAACGCCCAGAAATTTTCCAATTCGTTTTTCTTCATTTTTTTCTTCTCTAAATTCATCCTAAGATCATCCCAACAGCATTTTAATGTTCTTAAACTATTCTAAATCCTCTTAGGTCGTTTCTTAACATATTTTTGGGGTCAAATCCTCCTAATCAACATGCAATTATCATTAATCCCCAAATTTTACCCCAAACCCTATGAACAGGAACCCAGAATTTTATTGTGCCTAATAACTCATCATAAATACGTTTTTAAATCATCAAAGTTAAGTCCTGGAATACCAAATTCGTCCATAACCATTCTACATGCAATTCTTAACCCAACTTTAGAGTATCTATAACAATTTCATTAGGTTTTCCTCAAAACTTTTAAGACAAAATAGTTCCTACACTAAACATGGAAGAAATATTCAATGAACTAAAAATATCAAATCACTTGCCTTAGATTTGTTCTTCAGATTGTTGTTGGCATTTCAAGGTTGATTCTCTCCTCTTTTCGGTCACAAATCCTTTCAAATTGTGATGATGGGGAGATGGTTTGGTATAGGTCCTCTAGCCTCTCTTCTAACTTCTCTCAAAACCTCCGTAGCCCACTCTCTCACTTTTTGGCTGATAATGGCCTTAGTGGATATTTTAATAATCTTTAATTTACCTCAAAAATTCGTGGGTTTTAATCCCCTAATTATTAAAATTACCAAAATACCCTTTTAGGTTGTCGGTTTGGCCTAAAAATGGCCCGAAACCCAAACTAAACCCCCGGCTAGTGTTTTCTGACTATTTCGACCCTTCCGGACACGTTGGCGCACTCAAAATGACCATACGGTTGATAAAATTGTAAATTACTTTTTAATCTAATTAAATTCATTCCTGACACGACTGACACGCGCGTCCCAACTTAATTTTCCAAATTGTCGTATTTCAGCCTCGCGACAACTTTAATATTTTCAATACTCATATATTACCATATGTACTCAGAAATATTCAATTTTAACATCGTAATCAAATATCAACTCACATATCGCTAGTATTTATATCTGGATTAATTCCCAATTAATTCTCATTTAATTCAATTAATCCCTTAAATAAAAATCAATAAAATTACGGGGTATTACATGTTGAAATTGAGTAAATTGAAAACCTTAGATTAATAAGTGGGTAAAATTTATTAAGGAGAATTTGAATAGTAAATTCTAGGGTCATTTAAGGTTTGACCCCATTTAATTCCCTATATCGAGTCTAACCCCCGCAAATTGACTTTCTTAAGTTTTGGCCCTCATTTTTAACATTTTGTCCAAATTGCCGTTAACCCATGTGATTTTTTAACTTTTATCCTCAAATTACCCCTCTTTATTGTTGGAAAATTTCCAACCTGCATTTCATTTTGTTACCAATAGTGGGGACATTTCCACTCAAGAAAAAAAATAATTTTCAGTTAAAAAAATTGTTTATAATGTTTATAATGTTGACAAAAAATGTTAAAAAAGTGTTTATAATTTTTAAAAATGATTTTCAGTTAAAAAAATTGTTTATAAAGTGATTTTTAAAAAATGTTTAAAAAGGATTTAAGTTAAAAACATATATACCCAAGAAAAAAAATCCCAACAAAAGAGTTGATTATAAATTTCAGCTATAAAAAAAAAATCAATAAAAGAAAATATAATTAAAACAAAACGCTTTCCACCAAAAAAAATAATTTTGACCAAAAGAAATTTGTTTTCCGCCTAAAAAATTTTTGGGCATAAAAGAAAATATCTTTTTAACCTACTAATATATTTTCCAAAAAATGTTTTCCACAAACAAATTTTTTTCCAGCCAAAAAAAGTTTTTCATTAACAAAAAAACAAAGGGTCATTTACTGTCTGGGGTACATTTGTGTATAGTATTTTGTTCCTGGGGTACGCTATTGTTGGATGGGTGCTAAACTAACGTCTACCCTTAACTTCTGTTAGGAGTTGTACTTTATCCAACTAATTATCAATATTACCCTTTGTACAAATGATGCATGTACCCTTTGTATAAATGAAAACATTAATTTGCCTTTGGGGGTTTTCTCTCTCACGATCGAACCAAACATTTTTTTTGTTTTCAACCCTTTGTACAACGTTTTGCAAACAGTTCAAACCTTAAACATCACATCAACATTTTGATCATTTGCAAAGCTTCATTTTTGGGTAATGCCTCTCAATACTGATTTAGGTTTTTTTTAGTACGAATATCATTTGTTATGTTATTTGTTTATAAAGAGTTTTGTTTTTTATCAATTTTTCTAGGGTTTTGTAGTTTATCTTTTGATTTTGCTTCTCTCATGAATAAAGTAGAACTTATTTGTTTAGGGTTTCATTTTTTAACAATTATTTTACTGCATGCTTTGTCTTTATTAGATTTGACAAATGGCTTTGCGTGGGAATAGAAATTTGGTAGTACACTTCGAGGGAAAATGGAGTAAATATTGTAGAAAATATAGTGGTGGGAGGAGGGTAGTTTTGAATGACATTGATGGTGATGAATTATGTTATATGGACATGGCAAATGACATTGAAAAGTACACTGGTCTGAAGGGTATGGATATTAAATAGGTTAAAGATGGAATCTTGTGGACCATTGAAAATGATGCTTAGGTAATTGACATGTGGGACAACTTGGTAGAGGACTTTGGAGAGTACCATCTTTATTTGGAAGACCCAAATTTGCCATATACTTTCATCCCTCCCAAAAAATCACTAAAAACTTCCCAAAGAAAGTTGAAATCACCTGTAAATGTAAGACAATCTCCAAGACTCAATGATGAAGCCACCTCAAAAGTGTCCAAAAAAGCTAACCCTACTTCTTCAGTCCTGAAAAGATCATATAGGATCAGAAACTTATTCTCCAAGACCTTTAGAAACACTCATAATGATCCATTATCACTTAGTGAGGAGGAGGTAGAGTTTGCCTATGCAGAAGGTGCTAGTGGTGACTGGTCATTCACCAACTTATTACAGATTACATTGCATATAGGTGAAGAAACAGTTCATGCTGAGGTGGAAGAGCCCATTGAGAAGTCTATTTAGAAGCCTATTAATGAGTGGTCTTTAATAAGTTCTCACACTCTCAATGCTGAAGAATGTTACCACTCAGACAGTGACGTTGATGAACATTGGGGTGGGTATTTTCACTCTGAATGGGTAAGACATGAGCATACAGAGGACGGAGAAGACACAGAGGGTGGACATGAACATACAGAGGATAGAGTAAGCACAGAGGATGGACATGAGCATATAAATGTTGCTAGGAAAGAGTTTAAAGACTTTGAAGTTGAGACTAAAAATTTGTACAAAGATGAAACATTGGATGGAAGACAATATTAGTGTGGGGATGGAGTTTTACAAGAATTGTCACCAAGAATGGAGTGGCCAACAATGTTGGATTATAGGAAATACATGAGAAAATTTGCAATATTCAAGAAGTTTGAGTATAAATAGAGGCAGAACAATAACTCAAAGATTGATTTGATTTTCAGGGATCCTAACTGTAAGTGGAGGGTGTATGTAAGGAAGTTACCACATGAACTAACGGCCAAAGTTAGAATATTAATGGGGCTACATACTAGCAAATCCAACCCCAAAGGCAGTAATGCAATGGCAAAGTCAACTTGGGTTGTTAATGAGGTTAAAGAGATGATGACGAATCACAAGGAGATAAAACCAAGAGATATTCAAGTTGCAATTTGGGAAAAACATACAGTGAAGATATCATACCAAACTGGATATTATGCTAAAATCATTATCAATGAGAGGATACATGGTAGTTACAGGGATGCACTTAGGTTGGTACCTGAAATTGCAAGGCATGTATATGTATAAAATCCAGGTAGTATTACTGATTGAACAAAGGATCCAAATGATCAGCAGTTTGTGTCACTTTGTATTACATTCAAGGCCTCTATAGATGGATTTCTTAATGGTGGTAGGTCAATGCTTGGTCTAGATGGATCATTTCTGAAAGGAAAGTATGGTGATGCAATTTTATCCATTATTTCATTAGATGGGAATAATGGTTTATTTCTAATTGCCATACATATTTGTAGAAATGAAAGTTACGACACGTGGAGTAGATTCTTGAGAATTTTGCAACCTCATTTGATTAAACATAAATTTCCATTGACTTTGATGTCTAACAGACAGAAAGGGCTTATTGAAGAAGTTGTGAAGTTGTTCCCTCATAGTAATCACAGGTATTGTTTCAGGCACATGTATAAAAACTTCAAAAATGTAGGATATAAGGGTCCACGGCTAGAGGCTTTAAGTTGGGGGCAACAAGGGCATATAAGAAGGAAGGTCATGAAAAATATATGGCTCAAATGTTTAAATATTGCATGGGAAAAAAATTATGGCTAGATAATAAGGAGAATTCTACTTGGGCAAGAGAATACTTTGATACAACAACTAAGTGTGAACATATCACTAATAATTTCTAAGAGTCTTTTAATAAAATGCTTTTGATTTAAGGGAACTACCAATTTTAAAGATTATTCAAAAGTATCAACTGCGTGTTATGCCATTATTATACACAAGAAGAACTAATGCACAGGGGATGTATCCAAGTGGTATTGTACTAAGAGTAGAGAAGCATTTGGATGACTTGAAGAAGAAATACAATGGTAATAAAATACAAGTTGCTAAGGGACCAAGCACTATAGAGGGATCAAATAACCACCTAATTGTTCCATCAATGTCAGTTCCAAGAATAAGAGAATGTGGCAAGAAGGACAAGGTAAAGAAAAGAGCAAGAAATGTTGATACAACAACCACAGCTTCTACACCAAGAAATGTTGATATAACAGCCAATCTTACTCAAGGTTGTACTTAGTAGGTTCATAAGTTTGGTTTTTACTTTGTATTTTGGGACAATGTTACTTATCTTTTTATTTTGGGAAGTCAATGTTGAATCATAACTTTGTGTTTTGGGAAGTCAATGTTGAATCATTACTTTGTGTTTTGGGAAGACAATTGCAAAGTTTTGAATGCAGTTATGTTTCATGCCAGCATCTGCAAAGTTAATTTCATATAATATTATAACATGTCATTACACAGCACAAATTACAACAGCCTTTTAATTACACAATATAAATTTCCTCATTGCATACACTGATTACAAAGACATTTCATGTACAACGCACATTTCATATACTAAATTTCTTTTTAAATCCATTACAAAGATCATCCAAACTAACTTCTACTCCCTCACATTCACTTTCCTAGCTTCATCAGCTTTCCTAATTGAATTTATTAACCACTCAAAATCCCCACATGCCAAACACTTTAGAAATATTTTCCCAGAGCTTCTTTCTTGCTTTGAAGTCCAGAGTTTCCTTGTCCCCCGACATCTATTTGGGCATGGTGTCTCTTTTCATGGAATATTTTTAACCCAATGATCATGACTTCCACAATGAAAACACTCGTCACTTGATGATGACCCTCCTGTGATTTTTATTGCATCTTCTAAGAGTTTGAAACCATTACATGAAGCATGTTGACACTTCAATATTTTTTGCCCATTTGATGTCTTCAACGGCAAAAAGAGGCCATTAAATTGATCATAAGTACATTTGCTATAAAACCATGGACAATCAATTGCAATGTGGTAATTTTGAACACACATTGGACATACATGTTGCCCTTGTGTTCCTTATTCATCTATGCTACCACCCATTTTTATTTCGTAAGAATTTTGGATGTTAACTGTTGCTTCTGCTTGGTGAAGAAATGGATAGGCTGTAACAATATATGAAGATGAAGTTAGTGTGTAATATAGCCGTTGTAAAGCATGCAGGATTGAAAAAAAGGGTAATGTTGGTAATTGGCTGGATAATGTACAGCTGGCTAACAGTAGTTAAGGCAAAACACTAGTTTAACACCCATCAAATAATAACTAAAACTAGCGTACCCCAAGAACAAAATACTATAAACAAATGTACCCCAGACAGTAAATGACCCAAAAATAAATTCCAGCATAAAAATAAAAAAATTAAACTGATTTAAGTCGAAAAAACATTTTTCACTTAATAAAATGATATTTTAAAATGGCTCCGACTAAAAAAAATTGGCCATAAAAAAAAAGCACCGGCCAAAAATTCCATCTATGAAAAAAGCACCCAAACTCCATCCATGAAAAAAGCACCCAGGCACCCAAATTTTTGGCCATAAAAAAAAAAAGCACCCCCCATAAAAAAAGTATCGATCATCAAACCCAAATTTCGGCCAAAAAATGAATCGAACCCGGCCAAAAAAATCAAAACTCAAACCTCTAACGCAATTAGTGTAGCAGGTCGCGTACTATATATATATATATATATATATATATATATATATATATATATATACGTATATATAAAAAAGAAAATAAAAAATTATATCAACAATTAAAATGAATTGGAGTAGCAGGTCTCGTACAACTCTAACCCAGGATGGGTTTTGATCGCCGATCATGGCAATAGAAGGTCGGAGCTTTGATTGCACACACACATGCATGTCTACACACACAGAGAGAGAAGCTCAAAGCTTCATTTCAATGGCAGAAATGGAGAGAGAGAAGAAGAAATGAATAATAAAAAAAATGAAATAGGGAAAGGAGATAAGGGTAAGCCCATTTCGACAGGAGGAAGTCAGAGTCTTGGTCGAGAGAGAGGGAGAGGGAGAGGGAGAGAAGGAGAGCATCTGTTGGGTTTCCTCAAGAAATACAAGATGTAATAACTCAAAACCCTTAAGGGTATAATCGGTAATAAAGACATGGGTTAACGGCAGTTTGGACGGAATGTTAAAAATGGGTGTCAAACCTTAAGAAATTCAATTTTGGGGGGTTAGACTCGGTATTGGGAGTTAAATGGGGGCCTAACCTTAAATGACCCTAAATTCTAAATATTGTATTTTCGGGCCAAGTGAGTGAGTCCGGGTATATTGGTTGAGTGACTTCAAGTTAATAAATTAATTAATGCGTGATTGATTCAATTGAGTCGGGATATCGACTCGGGTGAAATTTGGAATACTGCTACGAGTGTTTAGGCACGGATTTGGTCGAGTTAATTTATTATAGGGTTATATAATAAATTATGGAATATTCAAAATAAAAAAGGGTGTTAACCTTAATATGTGGGATTTGAGGAATAAGTTCTACAAGATGAGAATTTTGGACCGAAGGAGACAGTTCAGGTAATTTAGTTGGGTGACACAACTTGAGTGATAAATAAATAATTGTGAAAATTATCTAAATATCAAGTCGGTATATAGACTTGGGAATGTTAGGCTAGTGTTACGGTATGGTGCACGGGTAGCCTGAATTAATTAAAAATATATGGAGTGATGTATATTAGATATATAGTTGTGTGATTTATAAATATTTGTGGGAATAATATATATATAGGAATACATACCCCCCCCCCTTTAGTGCTATCGTAGGAGGTTGCATAATGTGGGTGAATCTCCTGACTTGAGGAGCAGGGTGAGTATAGTCCCCAGGTCAGAGCGTCTGGACGAGGGGTGAGACGTCTTGGGTATGATTCTGTCTCATTTTCGGTGGGAACTATGGCTGCATTCGTTGCGTTTATTTTATTTTCTGATCCGGGGATCTAACCGTTTCAGTGATCCATGTGGATGAGTATACCTGAAAATGATATCATTTTAGAGAACATCCGGTGAGTGCCTACTCGGGAGGATGTATTATATATTTACGACATATGTGTGAATGTTGTAATATGATGATACGTATATGGTGCAGATATTTATATACGGGTAAAATATAGGATGTGAATTGTGTTGATATTTTCATAAAATTTGTGAGAATGTGAATTGGTTCCAAACGAGAAATAATTAAATAAGTAAATGTGATAAATAACTTATAAAATGGATATTAAACATACTCGGGCTAGAGTAGTGTGATAGGAAGGATACCATCGGGCACTAGTTTTGGGGTAGGTGACTAGGCGTGTTATATAAAAAAGCGTTAGGAGTGCACAATAGTTGAGGGGTGAGCCGGTCCTTAAGGGTGTGCGACACTAACTTAAATATGAAGAGCATTCATGCATTTTAATTTACTACAATTTAATTCACTTGCTAAATATTTTCAAAATGTTTTGGGTTCTAACCCTTGCTATAAAATATTTTCAAAACCTTTTAGGTGTCCAGCCTCAGGGACACCAGAATTGTTCTATTCCAGGGTTAGGCAGCTGCAGCATATGTGGATGTTGCAGGATTTTGACTTAGCCACTTCAATATTTCCATTCCTAGAGTAGGATGCAGTCATTATTTCATTTGGGCATGTCGCCCTAGCTATTTATTTTGTTTCAGTCAGTTGATGTACTCATTATATTATTCTTATGGTTTATATTTATGGTATTTGGTTTGTAGCCGATGGTTTTCTCGACAAAGATTATATTTATTCATTTTCAGTATTGTTTGATTTAGTGATTGTCTGAATGGTTAATTATATATTCTTTCGCATGTTGTTAGAGATGTTTAATAAAAAGATAAAATTTGGCACCGTGTCTTTTTAAATACTAGGTGGTTAGTAAGTTTTAAAAAGATTTTCGATGGTGATGCTAATAATGAACCATATGAGATTCTTATTTAATTTGATATAGGACTGATTACCCGGTATTTTATTATGCGGGGTATCACAGAGGGCCATTAGAAGGACTACAGGAGGAGAGGAGAGGCAGAAGCCATAAAGTATTTTGGGAATGCTGATCGCGATATAATTCATCATGATTATTGTTTAAGCAGATGATAATAGGATAATTACTCGGGAGTAGTAGCTTCCCCAAGAACTATCGTAGATAACGGTGGTGTAAATTCAGACTCACCCAGTGTAGTTGGCAGGGGAGAGTCGGGGGAACTCTTTCGAAGAGCCATCTATAAGGATTCGGGGAAGAAAGGAAGTGTGATGGGCCAACGAATGCTACACCAAAACAACTCAATTGTAAAGGGGAAAAACCGTTACAGAAAATATTTGTAACGGATTAAATTCGTTAAAAAATTGGCGTTATTTATTTTACTAACAAAATTTGTAACGGATAAAATCCGTTACAAATTTAGTATTTGTAACGGATTAAGACCCGTTACAAATATAGAATTTATAACAGATAAAACCATTACAAAATACATTGTAATGGATTGGGAGTGTCATATATTTGTAACGGATATTTTTATTTGTAACGGTTAAAATCCATTAACCATATCATTATATTTTTAAAAAAATATTAGTTTCTAATTAAACAAATAGATATGAATACACTAGTAATAACTCGCGTGTTCAACCAATGGAAATGCATAACCAATGCCCAAAAATTTTACTCACAACATAATTCCAAAACACACGTGACAAAATGAATGACACTAAATTTCGATGATATTAAACCAATCTAAAACTATATTTCATTCATAACCATTAAAATTCCCAAAACAAAATGTAGTACAAGATAAACAATCTAGCTTTTAACCACAAAATTGAAACGAAGTCTAACATCATTAAAGTTCTACACATTATTCTCCTAAAAGTAGTCTTCATTATATTCCTTGCAAAAGTGGACTTCAATATCGCAAAATTAATCTTGATATTTTCCAATAAGAACCTGTTGAACAAAATCAACATTAGTAAATGTGTAATCATAAATGAGTAAATAACATAAAAAACTAGTACATTCTCATGCCATTGACACACATGTAATTTTATTGGAGAATAATCGATACACAACATATGACCATAGTGACTTTGGTATCGTTTGATGTGTTTGTACATAAATCTAGGTCATTAGGTTATTGTTTTAAGTCCCCCGACCAATTTTTAATCCTAAAAAGAAGCGTATACTAGTCACTTAGGCCAACCGAGAATCCAATGAGGACGCGATTAGTTTAGACAAGTTACTTTGGTATCGCTTGTTGTGTTTGTATTTTGTACCTAAACCTAGACCACTAGAGGGCTGTTTTTAGTTTTCGCCACCCAAAGCCCATTTTTAACCCCCAAAAGAAGCGTATAATAGTCAATTTGGGCAATCGAGAGTCCGATGATGATACGATTAGTCTAGACAAGTTACTTTGCTACCGCTTGATGTGTTCATACCTAAATCTAGACAACTAGGTTGTTTACAGTTTTTGCCCCCGAATGCCTATTTTTAACCCCAAAAGAAGCGTATACTAGTCAATTTGGCCAACCGAGAGTCCGATGAGGACGGGATTAGTTTAGACAAGTTACTCAGATATCGCTTGATGTGTTTATACCTATTTTTAGGCCGCTAGACTGTTATTTTCAGTTTTCTCCCCCCCCCCCCAACTCCTATTCTTAACCCTGAAAAGAAGCGTATGCTATTCAATTTGGTCAACCGAGAATACAATGAGAGAGTGGATAATCTAGACAAGTTGCTTTTGTATCGGTTGATGTGTTTGTACCTATTTCTAAGATGCTAGGTTGTTGTCTTAACTTTTCACCCCCCAATGCCCATTATTGGGATTTCTGATTAGTCGCTCCCACCCGATTAAACGTCAATATGTCGGGAGTTTAAGTGGATGGCTTCCTATCTCAGTTGGGGATAATGACATTGTGTTTGAATGTCTCAGCCACCTCTCATATTTTCACCCTTGTGGGCGAGCTTTTCTCAGTTGGGGAGAGTAATATATGCCTTGATTTATTTGTAGTTTTTGTGTATTTTTATTCTTGTTTTATTAGGTTTTCTCTCGAAATGTATTTAGTGTGCCCTCTTTAGCCATTTTACATACTTATAATAATGTCATTGATCATTCATTATAACCACTTTACTTTTAGTGATGAATGAATGAGAGAGAAAAACATATTATTTCAAATGTTATTGTCAAAATGATTCCACTTACATCATTTATAATTTTATAAATTGTTAAAACAAGAAGACTAATTTCTTATTATCTCAAGAGGAGTGCATATAAGAGAACTGGAATTTACCTTCGTATAACAGGACACATCAAGAGTACTCTGGGGTCATATTTCTTCAGCTTCTTAAACCCATATTTTTCCTGGAGACGCACCTCAATTCAATATGCAAATATCTACATTATACACAGTTCTTGATTACTCTAAGCCACAACTTTTCCTTGTACAATCTCATCCAAATAAAAGACACAACCAAAATTCTAAAATTTACAAAACCATAGTAACAAAAAAAAATGCCTCTTGAAATGGGTGGGTTTTAAAAGATAGTAATAGAAATATAAGTCAGATATGAACTAAGTTAGTAGACAACGAAAGATTGTAACTTCGTAAAATGTTGCTATGTTTTCAAGTTTTTGTTTAAGAACCAATGTTCACTTCAAATGGAAGTTAAAGAAAAAAAGTACCCATTATTCTCTCTTGGATCTCGAACAATGCATGGGCAGAAAATGAAGTGTGGGTGAGGATGGAGAAATGATAAAAACAAAGTCGTATCTTATAATGATAGTAATAAAAATTTATTTCACTCAAGATCTCATCATTATATAAAAAATACCTTACAGTTAATTTCCCAATTGCATGAAGTAGTATTACCTTACCGCTTTCCTCATCGTCTTCATGATTAATTTCATATTTTGGCCCATGCTTACTCCCTGAACCACTCCCATTCGCGCTATAATATCTACCGTTACCTTCAATGAACCCACTAAGCATATTTGATGACCCGCAATGGAAAGCATATACTTCCATGTTCTTTAATGCCTGATCACCATCTCCCAGCTGAGATTGATCATTCATTTTGTGGACATGGTGGTTATGGTGGTGGTAATGGTGGTGGTGGTGTCGTACTTAGACTTGTTGATTTGAACCTTGATCTGTCCTAACTACCACATCATCAGCCTTCCCGGGAACTAATATATGAGGAGTAAAAGCACGACCATTTTGCACAGGTTGAAATGCGACGGAATGGGATCGCTTAAATGCTGAAATGGACTTTGACTTGTCAGTCAAAGCATCAAATTTAGTACTGGATGCCATATCATTATTGTTGCCACTCCCATTAGACTGCTGATTTGGAGGAGTATCATTCGAATTGTGAATTATTTCTGTCTTCATAGCATCCGAGTTGTTATCTGATGGAGAAGAACTACCAACATTCCCTATGGGAGCCTGAGATGTAGAAGAGGCAGTTGTAACACCCCGTATTTTTGTGCATTTAATATTTAATTAATTCGGGATTTTAAATTACTGGTGTGTTGTAATTTTAATTGAATTAATTATGACAATATATTTATTTAAATATTAATCGGGAAGTGAATGGTTAATGTTTAGGAAAATTTATTTACTAAGTGAATAGTAATAATTTAATTACGTCATTTCGGGTATTAATGACGGGGTATGCACTTATTCCAGCCGGGAGTCGGTATAGACTAAATTTGGGTGTGAGATAAGGATTTTTATAAATTAATTCGGATGCCAATTCTGAGTGCACGGTTGAGTCCGGATGGGTCGAGATAGTCAGAAAAGAATACCCGGGGGTAGCAATTGGGTCTCGGGGTATTTTTGGGCATAGCCGGGCCCACACGGGGTGAGTTGGACCACTTTAATTAAGCCCATTAGGTGAAAAACGGGATTGAGAGTTTTAACCTAAGTGAGGGATTAGGAAATCAGCAGCCATCACAAATCTAAGCCTAGGGCTTGAGAGGGAAATTGGGGGAAAGCTTAGCAAAAGCCAAATTGAGGATTTTGGAGCCAAATCGAGGGACTACGCCAACGGAATCAGACACTTCGAACACTTACAGGCAAGTGGTTAACTGTTTTGATTCTTAAAGCATGATAATCAATTCATATCATAGTGATGTGTGTATGAAAATTCGTTTTTGGGTGTAAATGGGTACCAAATGGGGTTTTTGTTCATGAAACTATTGAATGAGATTCATAGTAAAAATTGTTGTGTTGAACATATCTGAGTATAGATATTGGATTGGAATAAGAATTCGGAATATAAACTGGGGAAAAATCTGAATTTGGAAATTGGTTGTAGAACAAGATTGATGGATTTTAATGGGAAAACCCATCTATAAATATAGTGAGATATTGTATGTATCAAGACTGCTAAAACAGTTATAGATGATTGAGACTGGTTTTGGGAGTAATTAATTGGTTAAAATCATCATTTAAGGTTGGAAAATGGAGAGGTAAAGACAACCACCTGTTCGATCGATCGATCGACCCGGGGGCTCGATCGATCGAGGGTCTCAGGAATTTGGCAATTCGGCCAGTTTGTTTACAATAAGGGTTTTAATTAAGTTTTAATTCCCTTACTTTTATTTGGTGATAAATTTATATGGGACACATATTACCTAAAAAAATTATTGGGTGATATAATTGAGTTTAGGAGGGTATGAACGGTATGTCATGAGATGAATGAATTTGGAGAAATAATTCAATTAATGATATTAGGCCGAAGAATGACATTCGAGTATTTTAGTTGGGTGACACTACATTATTAAAGGAATTTAGGTGATATATTTAATTATGGACCAAGTGGGTGAGTCCGGGTATGTTGGTAATTATAGGTAAATATAATTGGGAAAATTATAGAAATAAATGTGTGACACATTGTGGGCGAAAAATGTGGAAAAGAAATTATGAGATGTAAAAATGGACCAAGTGAGTGAGTCCGGGTATGTTGGTTATGTGACACCAAAGTATTAAATTAATTTTTGAGAGAGAGTAATTAATTTGGAGTCGGAACATAGACTCGGGAAATATTAAGTTACGGGCCAAGTAAGTGAGTCCGGGGATAATGGTTGGGTGACACCAAGTTATTAAATTAATGGGTGTGATAATTAATTTAATTAGAGTCGGTTTGTAGACTCGGGTAGGATTAAATTAATAAGGGTGTTAATTAATTTAATTAGAGTCAGATTGTAGACTCGAATTTGTGTTAATTAATTAATGTGTGAATTAATTAAATAAGAATCGGATTGTAGACTCGGGTAAGCATTAAATTAATATGTGTGTTAATTAATTTAATTAGAGTCGGACGATAGACTCGGGGAGGTATTAAATTAAAATGTATGTTAATTAATTTAAGGAGAGTCGGACCATAGACTCGGGGAAAGTATTATATTAATTGAGGTGTGAATTAATTATATTAGAGTCGGGCCATAGACTCGAGAAGAGGATAAGTTATTAAGTGAGAAAATTAATTATATTGAGTCGGCCCACAGACTCAGGAAATTTCAGGCAGTGTATGGGACTTGGAGTACACGGTAGAGCCGGGGTTTATATTATATATATACGGTGTAGTGATAGTATATATATATACGTGCATATATTGTGTGTGATATTAAATTACAGGCAGTGTACGGGATTTTTAGTACACGGTAAAGTCGGGGTTTATATTATATATATACACGGTGTCGTGATAGTGTATATATATATATATATATATATATACGTGTATTTATTGTGCGTGATACTAAATATCAGTGATTAGATATTTATTAAATTTATATACTCTAATGCTATCAAGGGAGGTTGCGCGATGTGGGTGAATCCCCTAGCTTGAGGAGTAGGGCGAGTATATCCCCAGGTCATAGCGTCCGGTATATATGGGTGAGGGAGGTATCTCACTTTCAGGGAAGGAATATGACCGCCTCCACTACGTTTATATTTTGGGCCGAGTTAGTGAGCGATTCCAACTCGGGGAAACTAGACTTTGTGAGCACACCTAGTGAGATAGCATTTTAGAGGGAATCATCCGTTGAGGGTAAACTCGGAAGGATGGATACACGTATGATATATGTGTGGATGTTAGTAAAGGTACGTATAATATGGTAGTAAATATTATATGTAGGTGATAATACAGTGTGTGATGTATTTACTTTATATAACTCGGGTTACAGTTATATGCAGTTAATTAATGAGAAATTAATTAAGTTAATCATTTGTGGGAATAATACAATGTGTGATGTATGTACTTTATATAACTTGTGAGACGGTTATATGTTGCTATTTAAGAGGAATTAATTAAGTTAATTGTGAAATAACTTATAATTCAAAAATCATTATACTCGGGTTAGAGTAGTATGGCAAGGGAAAGTTATACCAGGACTAGTTGGACGGGGTAGTACAACTAGGTGGGGTTAAGGTAACCGGTAGGTGTGCACAATAGTGGAGGGGTGAGAATGTCCACAAGGGAGTGCGACACTAACTTAAATATGAAGCGCATTCATGCATTTTAAATTACTGCAGTTAATTCACTTGCTAAATATTTTCAAAATGTTTTGGGTTCTAACCCTTGTTATAAAACTATTTTCAAAACCTTTTAGGTGTCCAGCCACAGGGACGCCAGGATTGATATTCTATTCCAGGGACACGGAGCTGCGGCATATGTGGATGCTAGCAGGAGTTTGGATTAGACGCATCATTCATTCATTCCTAGAGTAGGAATCTTGTATCAGTGACTTCTCGGTACAGTTTTCAGGTGTAATTCATTCAGGTGTTGTATATTTGTTTTGGATTATTTATTTGGTGGCCGGTGATTTATTCGGCAAGTTGGGTAATTACTATTCTGTTTACTTTCATTCAGTTGTGTGAATGGTTTATATTTTAATTCCGCTTGTACTGTTTTGTTTAATTAAAAAGTTAAAATTGGCACCAGTTTTTGGAATACTAGGTGGTTAGTAAGTTTTAATAAGTTTTCAACAGTGATGCTAAGGATGATCCAACTGGGATTCCTGTTTTAATTTGGTATAGGACTGATCACCCGGTATTTTATTAGGCGGGGTGTCATAGATGGTATCAGAGCATCAGGTTCTAGTGTCCTTAGGATCTGTGCCGCTTTTCACGCTTTGGCTTAGCAATCTTTGATATAGAGCCCTATCATAGGATTGTTGTATGCTCATACGTATGCGCATATACATTCTTCTGCGAATTTATATTTTAAAGTGAACTCATACAATTCAATTCTCATTCCAGATGACACCCAGGAGAGGGAGAGCAGCTAGGGCAGCAGGGGGAGGTGAGACGAGGGAGGCTCGTTAGGAGCAAGAGCTACCACAGCAACGGCCATAGATGATTTTGGCAGCATAGGTCACTGAATTAGTGGCACAGGCAGTTGGAGCAACGGTGGTCACAACGACAAGGTACTTTCCACGGAATCAGCCACAAGTGTTAGTGGCGTCGGATGTTCAGACTAACTCAGGGTCGTCCGAGTGGAAACAATAAAGAGAAGTTATTTTAGCGAGAACCCATCAGAGTTGCGAGGGGGTTCAGGTGTAGTACTAGCGTGTCAAGGAAGAGAGGATCCAGCGTCACCTACGCCTAGGAGATTGCGATGGGGTGCGAAAGTAAATGTTAACCACTTGTAGTTAGTGGGAGCGATGCTACAGTGGTGGGAGTCGATCACCACAGTTGAGGAAAGGGACACACTAGCTACTGCAGAGTTTTGGGTGCGGTCCGACCGCAAGTATTTTTCCTTCAGCGGTTGAGCCCGAAATGAGGAGAAAATTTTGTGAGGTGACTCAAAGGGAGACCGTTCAGTGGCCGATTACGAGGAAGAATTCACTCGTTGGCAAAAAATTTGTACCGGATGAGGTAAGCGAGGAAGGGAGAAAGAAAACAAAGTTTATGTATGGGTTAGTCTGGAGAATCAGACAACATTTAATTGAAAATTCCGCATTTGTTGATTATACTGATGTCATTAACGCAACACTCCGGCACTGTTGGGAATATCGCTTCCACGCGAAAGGAAGCGGGAAGGGAGTGGGGACTAACCAGTCGGATGAGGCAGAAGGGAATAATACCAGTGGGGTATCCCAGCAGCAGACTGGGGGAGATCAGGGACAGGATTTCCGGCAAGGAAATCATGCCAAACGATCTAGAACTGGAGGCTATTGGCGGGATGGCAAGGAATTCCAATAAGGTTGGCATGGAAGGGATCAGTGGCAGGGTGAAAATATTATAAAGTGTTTCGTTTGTGGGAAAAGCGAGACACGTGAAGAGATATTGCCTTAAGCGAGGCAGGGGTCAACTACAGGATGAGGTCCTGGATGTACAGCCACTAAAGCAAATCACGGGTGCATTCGGGCAGGGAGAAGCTGCTCCGGAAATCGAGAACCAGCCGATGCAGCTGGAGTATAGAAGTAATTATTTTACCCTAGGGGCGTGGGGTATATTGTTGAGTGACAAAGAGGATGTCACAGTATAAGACTTATTTTTCACTAGAGTTCGCAGGTGAGTCGAACTTAGTGGGTGCGTTGGCGGTAGCAGCCATAGCATGTGGGTAAACCTTCCGTAGGGTAGCGGAGTTCCTTAGTGATCTTCAGGGGAGAGTGGAGGCATACACTGAGTGATTTGTTGAATTATGCGAGGAATTACTACTTTCGAGAATTATGGGAGTAGGGTTGATAATACTTTTTAAACGTCGACTGGATAGCGATGGAATTTAACTATTCTGGATAGTGGAGTTAAAATTTTGGTGTCCTCGACACCAGGGTATGGTTGGTACTAGGTATCACCGGAGAGGGCGTATAGCCTATATATATGTGGATGTATATATGTTGTATTGCGTGGTGAGATGGCACATAGTGAGGTTTTGTGTTCTCACATTTTATCCTGGTAAGTGGGGATGTTTAATGAAGTGAATCAGGGTGGTTGAATTGATTTTCGAGCAAAGAGAGATAGGTCGGGGTTTATTTTGCGCAAGGACTAGTGGTAGTAAGGGTGCGGTATTATGTTGTCTTTGGTAGCATAAGGGTAAGCGTATATTCTTTTGTGTTGAGAGACAAGTATTTATGGGGAGATAGTTGGACGTAGCATGGGTTGAGTACCCGGGCAGTAATTATATAAGTAAATATATGTATATGTGATATGACTACGGGTTTGAAGTTATATTACGGGTTACGACTAGCACAGTCGGGTAACTTTCGTGCGGTAGAGCGCGGGGATAGGGTGTATGGCCACCCGGGTTAATTAAGGCAAAATTTTGTGCGGTTAAGCACGGGTATAGGGCGTATGGGCGCCCAGGTAAAGTTAAATACATACTTGTGTAACGTATGGTTAGAATCGGATGGGATAGATATAGCGGGCTTGGAGGCACTTGACTAGTGAGTAATATGTGAATACTGGAACACTAGGTTTATCTTAATTTCGAGGACGAAATTCCTTTGTAAGGGGGGAAGAATGTAACACCCCGTATTTTTGTGCATTTAATATTTAATTAATTCGGGATTTTAAATTACTGGTGTGTTATAATTTTAATTGAATTAATTATGATAATATATTTATTTAAATATTAATCGGGAAGTGAATGGTTAATGTTTAGGGAAATTTATTTACTAAGTGAATAGTAATAATTTAATTACGTCATTTCGGGTATTAATGACGGGGTATGCACTTATTCCAGCCGGGAGTCGGTATAGACTAAATTTGGGTGTGAGATAAGGATTTTTATAAATTAATTCGGATGCCAATTCTGAGTGCGCGGTTGAGTCCAGATGGGTCGAGATAGTCAGAAAAGAGTACCCGGGGTAGCAATTGGGTCTCGGGGTATTTTTGGGCATAGTCGGGCCCACACGGGGTGAGTTGGGCCACTTTAATTAAGCCCATTAGGTGAAAAACGGGATTGAGAGTTTTAACCTAAGTGAGGGATTAGGAAATCAGCAGCCATCACAAATCTAAGCCTAGGGCTTGAGAGGGAAATTGGAAGAAAGCTTAGCAAAAGCCAAATTGAGGATTTTGGAGCCAAATCGAGGGACTACGCTAACGGAATCAGACACTACGAACACTTATAGGCAAGTGGTTAACTGTTTTGATTCTTAAAGCATGATAATCAATTCATATCATAGTGATGTGTGTATGAAAATTCGTTTTTGGGTGTAAATGGGTACCAAATGGGGTTTTTGTTCATGAAACTATTGAATGAGATTCATAGTAAAAATTATTGTGTTGAACATATCTGAGTATAGATATTGGATTGGAATAAGAATTCGGAATATAAACTGGGGAAAAATCTGAATTTGGAAATTGGTTGTAGAACAAGATTAATGGATTTTAATGGGAAAATCCATATTTAAATATAGTGAGATGTTGTATGAATCAAGACTGCTAAAACAGTTATAGATGATTGAGACTGGTTTTGGGAGTAATTAATTGGTTAAAATCATCATTTAAGGTTGGAAAATGGAGAGGTAAAACATTGGAAATTCGGCCACGGCTGAAACAGCAAGCCGAGGAAGACAACCACCTGTTCGATCGATCGATCGACCCGGGGGCTCGATCGATCGAGGGTCTCAGGAATTTGGCAATTCGGCCAGTTTGTTTACAATAAGGGTTTTAATTAAGTTTTAATTCCCTTACTTTTATTTGGTGATAAATTTATATGGGACACATATTTCCTAAAAAAATTATTGGGTGATATAATTGAGTTTAGGAGGGTATGAACGGTATGTCATGAGATGAATGAATTTGGAGAAATAATTCAATTAATGATATTAGGCCGAAGAATGACATTCGGGTATTGTAGTTGGGTGACACTACATTATTAAAGGAATTTAGGTGATATATTTAATTATGGACCAAGTGGGTGAGTCCGGGTATGTTGGTAATTATAGGTAAATATAATTGGGAAAATTATAGAAATAAATGTGTGACACATTGTGGGCGAAAAATGTGGAAAAGAAATTATGAGATATAAAAATGGACCAAGTGAATGAGTCCGGGTATGTTGGTTATGTGACACCAAAGTATTAAATTAATTTTTGAGAGAGAGTAATTAATTTGGAGTCGGAACATAGACTCGGGAAATATTAAGTTACGGGCCAAGTAAGTGAGTCCGGGGATAATGGTTGGGTGACACCAAGTTATTAAATTAATGGGTGTGATAATTAATTTAATTAGAGTCGGTTTGTAGACTCGGGTAGGATTAAAATAATAAGGGTGTTAATTAATTTAATTAGAGTCAGATTGTAGACTCGAATTTGTGTTAATTAATTAATGTGTGAATTAATTAAATAAGAATCGGATTGTAGACTCGGGTAAGCATTAAATTAATATGTGTGTTAATTAATTTAATTAGAGTCGGACGGTAGACTCGGGGAGGTATTAAATTAAAATGTATGTTAATTAATTTAAGGAGAGTCGGACCATAGACTCGGGGAAAGTATTATATTAATTGAGGTGTGAATTAATTATATTAGAGTCGGGCCATAGACTCGAGAAGAGGATAAGTTATTAAGTGAGAAAATTAATTATATTGAGTCGGCCCACAGACTCAGGAAATTTCAGGCAGTGTATGGGACTTGGAGTACACGGTAGAGCCGGGGTTTATATTATATATATACGGTGTAGTGATAGTATATATATATACGTGCATATATTGTGTGTGATATTAAATTACAGGCAGTGTACGGGATTTTTAGTACACGGTAAAGTCGGGGTTTATATTATATATATACACGGTGTCGTGATAGTGTATATATATATATATATATATATATATACGTGTATTTATTGTGCGTGATACTAAATATCAGTGATTAGATATTTATTAAATTTATATACTCTAATGCTATCAAGGGAGGTTGCGCGATGTGGGTGAATCCCCTAGCTTGAGGAGTAGGGCGAGTATATCCCCAGGTCATAGCGTCCGGTATATATGGGTGAGGGAGGTATCTCACTTTCAGGGAAGGAATATGACCGCCTCCACTACGTTTATATTTTGGGCCGAGTTAGTGAGCGATTCCAACTCGGGGAAACTAGACTTTGTGAGCACACCTAGTGAGATAGCATTTTAGAGGGAATCATCCGTTGAGGGTAAACTCGGAAGGATGGATACACGTATGATATATGTGTGGATGTTAGTAAAGGTACGTATAATATGGTAGTAAATATTATATGTAGGTGATAATACAGTGTGTGATGTATTTACTTTATATAACTCGGGTTACAGTTATATGCAGTTAATTAATGAGAAATTAATTAAGTTAATCATTTGTGGGAATAATACAATGTGTGATGTATGTACTTTATATAACTTGTGAGACGGTTATATGTTGCTATTTAAGAGGAATTAATTAAGTTAATTGTGAAATAACTTATAATTCAAAAATCATTATACTCGGGTTAGAGTAGTATGGCAAGGGAAAGTTATACCAGGACTAGTTGGACGGGGTAGTACAACTAGGTGGGGTTAAGGTAACCGGTAGGTGTGCACAATAGTGGAGGGGTGAGAATGTCCACAAGGGAGTGCGACACTAACTTAAATATGAAGCGCATTCATGCATTTTAAATTACTGCAGTTAATTCACTTGCTAAATATTTTCAAAATGTTTTGGGTTCTAACCCTTGTTATAAAACTATTTTCAAAACCTTTTAGGTGTCCAGCCACAGGGACGCCAGGATTGATATTCTATTCCAGGGACACGGAGCTGCGGCATATGTGGATGCTAGCAGGAGTTTGGATTAGACGCATCATTCATTCATTCCTAGAGTAGGAATCTTGTATCAGTGACTTCTCGGTACAGTTTTCAGGTGTAATTCATTCAGGTGTTGTATATTTGTTTTGGATTATTTATTTGGTGGCCGGTGATTTATTCGGCAAGTTGGGTAATTACTATTCTGTTTACTTTCATTCAGTTGTGTGAATGGTTTATATTTTAATTCCGCTTGTACTGTTTTGTTTAATTAAAAAGTTAAAATTGGCACCAGTTTTTGGAATACTAGGTGGTTAGTAAGTTTTAATAAGTTTTCAACAGTGATGCTAAGGATGATCCAACTGGGATTCCTGTTTTAATTTGGTATAGGACTGATCACCCGGTATTTTATTAGGCGGGGTGTCATAGATGGTATCAGAGCATCAGGTTCTAGTGTCCTTAGGATCTGTGCCGCTTTTCACGCTTTGGCTTAGCAATCTTTGATATAGAGCCCTATCATAGGATTGTTGTATGCTCATACGTATGCGCATATACATTCTTCTGCGAATTTATATTTTAAAGTGAACTCATACAATTCAATTCTCATTCCAGATGACACCCAGGAGAGGGAGAGCAGCTAGGGCAGCAGGGGGAGGTGAGACGAGGGAGGCTCGTTAGGAGCAAGAGCTACCACAGCAACGGCCATAGATGATTTTGGCAGCATAGGTCACTGAATTAGTGGCACAGGCAGTTGGAGCAACGGTGGTCACAACGACAAGGTACTTTCCACGGAATCAGCCACAAGTGTTAGTGGCGTCGGATGTTCAGACTAACTCAGGGTCGTCCGAGTGGAAACAATAAAGAGAAGTTATTTTAGCGAGAACCCATCAGAGTTGCGAGGGGGTTCAGGTGTAGTACTAGCGTGTCAAGGAAGAGAGGATCCAGCGTCACCTACGCCTAGGAGATTGCGATGGGGTGCGAAAGTAAATGTTAACCACTTGTAGTTAGTGGGAGCGATGCTACAGTGGTGGGAGTCGATCACCACAGTTGAGGAAAGGGACACACTAGCTACTGCAGAGTTTTGGGTGCGGTCCGACCGCAAGTATTTTTCCTTCAGCGGTTGAGCCCGAAATGAGGAGAAAATTTTGTGAGGTGACTCAAAGGGAGACCGTTCAGTGGCCGATTACGAGGAAGAATTCACTCGTTGGCAAAAAATTTGTACCGGATGAGGTAAGCGAGGAAGGGAGAAAGAAAACAAAGTTTATGTATGGGTTAGTCTGGAGAATCAGACAACATTTAATTGAAAATTCCGCATTTGTTGATTATACTGATGTCATTAACGCAACACTCCGGCACTGTTGGGAATATCGCTTCCACGCGAAAGGAAGCGGGAAGGGAGTGGGGACTAACCAGTCGGATGAGGCAGAAGGGAATAATACCAGTGGGGTATCCCAGCAGCAGACTGGGGGAGATCAGGGACAGGATTTCCGGCAAGGAAATCATGCCAAACGATCTAGAACTGGAGGCTATTGGCGGGATGGCAAGGAATTCCAATAAGGTTGGCATGGAAGGGATCAGTGGCAGGGTGAAAATATTATAAAGTGTTTCGTTTGTGGGAAAAGCGAGACACGTGAAGAGATATTGCCTTAAGCGAGGCAGGGGTCAACTACAGGATGAGGTCCTGGATGTACAGCCACTAAAGCAAATCACGGGTGCATTCGGGCAGGGAGAAGCTGCTCCGGAAATCGAGAACCAGCCGATGCAGCTGGAGTATAGAAGTAATTATTTTACCCTAGGGGCGTGGGGTATATTGTTGAGTGACAAAGAGGATGTCACAGTATAAGACTTATTTTTCACTAGAGTTCGCAGGTGAGTCGAACTTAGTGGGTGCGTTGGCGGTAGCAGCCATAGCATGTGGGTAAACCTTCCGTAGGGTAGCGGAGTTCCTTAGTGATCTTCAGGGGAGAGTGGAGGCATACACTGAGTGATTTGTTGAATTATGCGAGGAATTACTACTTTCGAGAATTATGGGAGTAGGGTTGATAATACTTTTTAAACGTCGACTGGATAGCGATGGAATTTAACTATTCTGGATAGTGGAGTTAAAATTTTGGTGTCCTCGACACCAGGGTATGGTTGGTACTAGGTATCACCGGAGAGGGCGTATAGCCTATATATATGTGGATGTATATATGTTGTATTGCGTGGTGAGATGGCACATAGTGAGGTTTTGTGTTCTCACATTTTATCCTGGTAAGTGGGGATGTTTAATGAAGTGAATCAGGGTGGTTGAATTGATTTTCGAGCAAAGAGAGATAGGTCGGGGTTTATTTTGCGCAAGGACTAGTGGTAGTAAGGGTGCGGTATTATGTTGTCTTTGGTAGCATAAGGGTAAGCGTATATTCTTTTGTGTTGAGAGACAAGTATTTATGGGGAGATAGTTGGACGTAGCATGGGTTGAGTACCCGGGCAGTAATTATATAAGTAAATATATGTATATGTGATATGACTACGGGTTTGAAGTTATATTACGGGTTACGACTAGCACAGTCGGGTAACTTTCGTGCGGTAGAGCGCGGGGATAGGGTGTATGGCCACCCGGGTTAATTAAGGCAAAATTTTGTGCGGTTAAGCACGGGTATAGGGCGTATGGGCGCCCAGGTAAAGTTAAATACATACTTGTGTAACGTATGGTTAGAATCGGATGGGATAGATATAGCGGGCTTGGAGGCACTTGACTAGTGAGTAATATGTGAATACTGGAACACTAGGTTTATCTTAATTTCGAGGACGAAATTCCTTTGTAAGGGGGGAAGAATGTAACACCCCGTATTTTTGTGCATTTAATATATAATTAATTCGGGATTTTAAATTACTGGTGTGTTATAATTTTAATTGAATTAATTATGATAATATATTTATTTAAATATTAATCGGGAAGTGAATGGTTAATGTTTAGGGAAATTTATTTACTAAGTGAATAGTAATAATTTAATTACGTCATTTCGGGTATTAATGACGGGGTATGCACTTATTCCAGCCGGGAGTCGGTATAGACTAAATTTGGGTGTGAGATAAGGATTTTTATAAATTAATTCGGATGCCAATTCTGAGTGCGCGGTTGAGTCCAGATGGGTCGAGATAGTCAGAAAAGAGTACCCGGGGTAGCAATTGGGTCTCGGGGTATTTTTGGGCATAGTCGGGCCCACACGGGGTGAGTTGGGCCACTTTAATTAAGCCCATTAGGTGAAAAACGGGATTGAGAGTTTTAACCTAAGTGAGGGATTAGGAAATCAGCAGCCATCACAAATCTAAGCCTAGGCCTTGAGAGGAAAATTGGAAGAAAGCTTAGCAAAAGCCAAATTGAGGATTTTGGAGCCAAATCGAGGGACTACGCTAACGGAATCAGACACTACGAACACTTATAGGCAAGTGGTTAACTGTTTTGATTCTTAAAGCATGATAATCAATTCATATCATAGTGATGTGTGTATGAAAATTCGTTTTTGGGTGTAAATGGGTACCAAATGGGGTTTTTGTTCATGAAACTATTGAATGAGATTCATAGTAAAAATTATTGTGTTGAACATATCTGAGTATAGATATTGGATTGGAATAAGAATTCGGAATATAAACTGGGGAAAAATCTGAATTTGGAAATTGGTTGTAGAACAAGATTAATGGATTTTAATGGGAAAATCCATATTTAAATATAGTGAGATGTTGTATGAATCAAGACTGCTAAAACAGTTATAGATGATTGAGACTGGTTTTGGGAGTAATTAATTGGTTAAAATCATCATTTAAGGTTGGAAAATGGAGAGGTAAAACATTGGAAATTCGGCCACGGCTGAAACAGCAAGCCGAGGAAGACAACCACCTGTTCGATCGATCGATCGACCCGGGGGCTCGATCGATCGAGGGTCTCAGGAATTTGGCAATTCGGCCAGTTTGTTTACAATAAGGGTTTTAATTAAGTTTTAATTCCCTTACTTTTATTTGGTGATAAATTTATATGGGACACATATTTCCTAAAAAAATTATTGGGTGATATAATTGAGTTTAGGAGGGTATGAACGGTATGTCATGAGATGAATGAATTTGGAGAAATAATTCAATTAATGATATTAGGCCGAAGAATGACATTCGGGTATTGTAGTTGGGTGACACTACATTATTAAAGGAATTTAGGTGATATATTTAATTATGGACCAAGTGGGTGAGTCCGGGTATGTTGGTAATTATAGGTAAATATAATTGGGAAAATTATAGAAATAAATGTGTGACACATTGTGGGCGAAAAATGTGGAAAAGAAATTATGAGATATAAAAATGGACCAAGTGAATGAGTCCGGGTATGTTGGTTATGTGACACCAAAGTATTAAATTAATTTTTGAGAGAGAGTAATTAATTTGGAGTCGGAACATAGACTCGGGAAATATTAAGTTACGGGCCAAGTAAGTGAGTCCGGGGATAATGGTTGGGTGACACCAAGTTATTAAATTAATGGGTGTGATAATTAATTTAATTAGAGTCGGTTTGTAGACTCGGGTAGGATTAAAATAATAAGGGTGTTAATTAATTTAATTAGAGTCAGGTTGTAGACTCGAATTTGTGTTAATTAATTAATGTGTGAATTAATTAAATAAGAGTCGGATTGTAGACTCGGGTAAGCATTAAATTAATATGTGTGTTAATTAATTTAATTAGAGTCGGACGATAGACTCGGGGAGGTATTAAATTAAAATGTATGTTAATTAATTTAAGGAGAGTCGGACCATAGACTCGGGAAGAGGATAAGTTATTAAGTGAGAAAATTAATTATATTGAGTCGGGCCACAGACTCAGGAAATTTCAGGCAGTGTATGGGACTTGGAGTACACGGTAGAGCCGGGGTTTATATTATATATGTACGGTGTAGTGATAGTATATATATATATATACGTGCATATATTGTGTGTGATATTAAATTACAGGCAGTGTACGGGATTTTGAGTACACGGTAAAGCCGGGGTTTATATTATATATATATACGGTGTCGTGATAGTATATATATATATATATATATATATATATATATATATATATATATATATATATATACGTGCATTTATTGTGCGTGATACTAAATATCAGTGATTAGATATTTATTAAATTTATATACTCTAATGCTATCAAGGGAGGTTGCGCGATGTGGGTGAATCCCCTAGCTTGAGGAGTAGGGCGAGTATATCCCCAGGTCATAGCGTCCGGTATATATGGGTGAGGGAGGTATCTCACTTTCAGGGAAGGAATATGACCGCCTCCACTACGTTTATATTTTGGGCCGAGTTAGTGAGCGATTCCAACTCGGGGAAACTAGGTTTTGTGAGCACACCTAGTGAGATAGCATTTTAGAGGGAATCATCCGTTGAGGGTAAACTCGGAATGATGGATACACGTATGATATATGTGTGGATGTTAGTAAAGGTACGTATAATATGGTAGTAAATATTATATGTAGGTGATAATACAGTGTGTGATGTATTTACTTTATATAACTCGGGTTAAAGTTATATGCAGTTAATTAATGAGAAATTAATTAAGTTAATCATTTGTGGGAATAATACAATGTGTGATGTATGTACTCTATATAACTTGTGAGACGGTTATATGTTGCTATTTAAGAGGAATTAATTAAGTTAATTGTGAAATAACTTATAATTCAAAAATCATTATACTCGGGTTAGAGTAGTATGGCAAAGGAAAGTTATACCAGGACTAGTTGGACGGGGTAGTACAACTAGGTGGGGTTAAGGTAACCGGTAGGTGTGCACAATAGTGGAGGGGTGAGAATGTCCACAAGGGAGTGCGGCACTAACTTAAATATGAAGCGCATTCATGCATTTTAAATTACTGCAGTTAATTCACTTGCTAAATATTTTCAAAATGTTTTGGGTTCTAACCCTTGTTATAAAACTATTTTCAAAACCTTTTAGGTGTCCAGCCACAGGGACGCCAGGATTGATATTCTATTCCAGGGACACGGAGCTGCGGCATATGTGGATGCTAGCAGGAGTTTGGATTAGACGCATCATTCATTCATTCCTTGAGTAGGAATCTTGTATCAGTCTCAGTTTTATTTAGGGCTTGTAGCCCAGACTTCTCGGTACAGTTTTCAGGTGTAATTCATTCAGGTGTTGTATATTTGTTTTGGATTATTTATTTGGTGTCCGGTGATTTATTCGGCAAGTTGGGTAATTACTATTCTGTTTACTTTCATTCAGTTGTGTGAATGGTTTATATTTTAATTTCGTTTGTAATGTTTTGTTTAATTAAAAAGTTAAAATTGGCACCAGTTTTGGGAATACTAGGTGGTTAGTAAGTTTTAATAAGTTTTCGACAGTGATGCTAAGGATGATCCAACTGGGATTCCTGTTTTAATTTGGTATAGGACTGATCACCCGGTATTTTATTAGGCGGGGTGTCACAGCAGTGTTGTATTTTGAGAATGCAAACGAATCTGAATGTCTCAAAACATTGCAGTCATCATGCACATGTGTTCCAACATTCCCCACTTCTCTAAGCCTTTTTAAAGTCAGCTCAAGAGGTGGAAATTCTTTAAAATGACAAGTAGGTTTATCTTTAATTTGTGAGACAAAAGAAAGATCATTAGGAGCCTCATCAGCTATATTTTTTGGCCTTGGATTTGTACAACTGATAATTGCACTGTTCAAATCTACAGGAAAGTCTTTTGTTTGCCACTCATATAATCACTTTTGTGTTCCCTCAGTTCTATCTCGGGAGGAATACTTTCTACCTCTGACAATTTATATTGTGTTGGGTACGTTGAAACGTTATGCTAATATTTATGATGCATATTTGGATTTCTAGACATGCATGTTTCCAAGTTTTTACCTATTGTAACATTGTCAAGCTCATCTTGTTCTTGGAGCTCTTTCTCATTAACATATACCCTCTGGATGTTAAATGCAACCTGGGCACAAGTGCTATCAGGAGTATCAGCCAATTGATGCCATGATGATTTTGACCTGTCAACTTTAGATGCTTATCACTGCTGCCAGCATTGTTTTCAAATTCATAATTACGTTTTGACTTTGTAGATATTTTACTATGTGTGCCACTCTCTCTCCCACTCCCACTGGAACTGTGGCATCTCCTCTAGATATGCTGCCAAAGGTTTTTAAGTTCATTTTTTTGAATAGGTTTCACTAAAAACTCAACCACGCCCTTTGACGAGCACCTAAAAACTAATCCCATAGAATCATGAGGTGACATCATGATCACAGGAATATTTTTTAAAGTTTTGTGACTCATAATGTATCATAAAAGACCAATTCTAGATAGAATAAGCATGACTACCTCAGTTAGGACGAGATTAAAGCGGTTAGTCATATCTTCCAAGATTCTCCATGCTTGGAGACTATTTGCCATAGCAGTAACTTCATATCTGCAGTTTCGAAGAAAAGCACCAACAACATGGCTCGTCAAATCATTATATTCCACCAGCAGAACCTTCAATGACCTCTTAGGGAGAAACCTCTCCCAATGTATCGCAGACCCTTGAGGCTGTAATATTTCTCGTCCAGCAGAGACATTGTTCACCCCATCTAATCCACTTTTTATTTGTTTAACTACCCCATTTGTCTTTGATTCTTCAACCTCACATAAACCTAAACCTTGAGCCTTAGGCACAACTACATTCCTAATCCCCTTATCTTCAAAAAGACCGCTGATGAGAAGCTCAAAATTGAAATTATGCATATCGATTATCTCATCGATAACTTGAAATTGAGGGGTTGGTCAACGATGAAGAAAACAAACAAAACCAAATATAAAAAGAAAAACAAAGAGGAGAACCAGATCAGGTCTCCATAAGCAGAAGAACACATAATCTTTAATCCATACCAGGTCTCCTGGAGCAACATTATCAGGTGACCCAGGCTCGAAAAATTATTTAGCAAATATATAATTTCCATTGGCTTTGACTATATGTTTCTCCAAAGAGATGTCCTTTATACAAGAGCAAAGAAAACTGTCCATACAAAATTCTCTCCATATGTAAGATAGAAGAAAGACGATGTGATGTTCTCCTAAGCTGAAAGAAGTATCAATGATCAAGAACTAAGTAAAGCAAAGCAAACTTTCCACTTCACAGACATTGTAGAAGTACTTCTTTCGGAGTTTAATGGTTGTATATACACATCTCTTGACCATGATCTTAAGCGTATTATCATTGAAGATCTTGATCAGATCATCAATTGAACGGGTTTCTCTGATAATTTTCTAATGGTTCATGGAGAGAATTACCGCTACACAAAAAATCGGTAACTCATTATCGCCATTCTTGGTTGACGATACAATAGTGCATATCTGAAAATGATTATTTTTTTACTAGAAAATATTTGTCAAGCCACAAAAGGGATGGGTTAGTGGGGATCTTATGCCATTGTTGTCAGAGATGGCACGCTCTATATTTCCATTCTTCGATTGTAAGCTACCCTTTGGACCACGGTTGTCATTTTCAATACTCTCTTCTCCTCTTTCAGCACCTGATGCCACGGGGACGTGTATTACTAGTAGTTCTGGGCAATGTTCCTCTAAAATACAAGCCAGGGATTCATCAAAATTAGCAACCCACATCATCTCCCACATACAAAGTGCCTCATTGAAAGACAATTCTCGACGGAAGAGTACCAGTTGCATCTGAAAGGCAAAATGAAGGCTTTCAGCACCTATATGTGACAGGTTAGCAAACACTTCCCTATTAGTGAGTTATAAGATATGCCACAATGCTTCAAACTGCTTCATCACACCAGTTGGTCCTTCTATCTGAAAGTTTTGGTGCATTCTCCTTATAAGCATCTCAAAGCACCAAAAGAAACGCAAAATGATATATCATATAAATGAGTGTCATTGGTAATCAATATATTCATAATGTTATGTTGAGTTTAATTCATAATGCAATTTTTAGTTACTTGTACCTCAAAAAAGTCTAGTGAGTTGTGTTTTGAATGCTCTTCAACTGCTACCCATGGAGGACAACACCGTCTTCTTAGTGTTTGGATCAATATCGAACTTGACCTATAAAAATGGATTCAGTAAAATGTTATTCAATATTGAACTTAACAAATTGAGGCAGCCTCATCTTTTCCATTAGGTACGACAATAATTGGGTCCTATTATTCATCTAATATATATCTAATGTGGAGTTGAGGGAGCCATTTGAGAGATCGTTCCCTTTATTTTAGAAATTAACAGTTTTCAAGAAACATTTTCAATGACCTTATGCAATTTTAGGCCAAAGAAATTAACAAATTGTTTCTCGACAGTTTTCAAGAAACATCACAGTCGGGTTTGAATATTATTGCAATCCAATCAACTTCTATAATTCAACGTCAAATTCGAAACTCAAAACATATGCCACACAATCAAACACGAACCTCAAAATAGTCCCACCACAATTTTGAGAGAATAAAGATCAAAACAGTCCACATTTCAGCATAAAGATAAAAAAAAAAGTCCATAAAACAGTCCATAAAGATCAAAGCAGTCCATAAAATAATATAGAGATCAAAATTGTCCACATTTCAGCATTACCACATAAGAGTGATATAACACCTTAGAGCCTAATAACAAAAGTAAATTTCATGTGCAAACTTAAATTAAATTAGCATACCTTATTTTCAATACCAAATAAAGTATATGTTTTCCTCTGTTTGATCCATTTAAATCTCGTTTCATAATCATATACATGGGTAAGGTATTTTTAAAACCTTAGAGCATCTATATCAGGGTTAGTGACGCCGATTGGTAGTGGTTTTTGGCAAATGTTTGAATATGACAATATTTCGAGCTATTGCCTAACATGTGTCAAACAAGGCCATCCCGATATTTAATGCAAACTTAGAAATCCGCAATAAGAGCAAAGGAATAACAGTGGCCAAATTTCTCAGATAGCAAAAAGCAAAGTTGTGACAAAACCGAAAGAAAATAAATCAAATAGTACCAAAGAATGGATTAACAAAAAGTTCAAAAATGTCTCCATTGGGGAACAGATAATGCCGAGTGATAAGGGGAGCAAAAAATGTGTTACATAAGAGGCTAGAGCAGTACACGAAGGTCTTCTTGAAAAATGAAAGCATCTAATATCTAAATGATCACAGGCAAGATAAATAATGCAAGCCCACTATTTGCACAAATGCCTCAATCGGAGATAGTATCAGAAATTTTACAAATGACTCTATGGTTGTAATCACCAGTAAAGATGCCAAAATTAATCAATCTCAGCAGGAGAAACATATAGAGAAGGGAGAAATAGAAGTAGTGAAGAATGAAAACCAGGTAGAGGAAGCTAAATTATGAGAGAAACATGACAAACAAGAAGTGAATCAGCAGTTCCAAATGGAGGAAGAGAACCCGGGAACAGAGCAAGCTTCTAAGTTAATAAGGAGGCAATCGTGGGAGATAATGAGGAGACTGAAGCAGAACCAGAGAAAGATATGAACACTGAGAAAAATGGTAGCCAAAGAGTGACTCAGTTAAACCTTTCTCCTAGGAAAATCCCTCCAACCCCAAATAAAGAAGTTGATACTTGGCACCAAGTGAAAAATAAGAAAAGCTGACCCCAAAATTCCCCAGCCATTCTCACAGTGCTAACCAAATAAAGACACTGAGATCAAACTCTAAGAGTTCCCAACCCATTCTCACAGTGCTAACCAAACAAAGACACCTTACGATGCAGAATCATTTTAAAATGTCCCTTATTTATGCTAAATGCACCAAAAATGAAAGGCTTAGACAGTGTGACATGTTTTGAGTTTGATACTTCAAATAACAAAAAAATAAGAACATATAAAGCTTATGAATCTTGTGAAGCATGTTGGTAAAACAAAACCCTCCACATGTAATCCACCTAACTATAAAAGATTGTAATGGAAACTTCCATCAAAGAAAACCCAAATATGACAATTAAAATGTGTTGAAATTGTGACATTTTTATAAAGGAGTTTATTCAGTAAATTGAAAATTGAGGCATAGTTAATGCTCAACTTACCTCTCTGAAACACATACCTTTGTGCTTGCTGTTGAAACACCAAATATGCGTAAATTTGGATTTTAATAACCTAAAACGTGTTGAAGTTACATAATTAAAAAGAGCTATAAAAATAATTAAAAATCACACACATAAAATTAGATAAGAACAAACATAAAAAAGATATAAGCACAGAGAGATGGGGATAAGCATTTGTTATTTGACACAGTTGTGGATACAGTGGTGGTAGATGGGTAAATCATATCATCCCTCTCGTGCGGCATCGGGATGTAGGAAAATGAAATGGATTTAAGCGAAATTGGGTTACATTTTGAATAAGGAATGGATTATGGAAGTAGTGGTACCCAAAACATTGCTGGAGACAAACAATTTTGTAAAGAAGTAGGATCACCTCAATTTACACCTTGTATTTTAGTAGTCGAATTGCCTTGCTTTATTCTCCCTAATTATTCATCTCGTTTTTCTTCTTCTCTATTTTAACGCCATCAACGAAAACCATCTTATCTCCTGGAGACAAACAAAACTCATAAGATATAAGACATAAAAAACTCAAAAGGGAGGAGGGTCAACAGTTTTCCGAGTCTGTACAATAACAAAAGATAGAACAATAAGAATTAGAATGCATCCTTGAAAATTATGTGGCACGTGAAGAATCAACAAGTAAAGTCTCATGCAATGCATCAACAAACTGAATAATCTCACCGAGTTCTTACCAGCCATATCTACCCCCTAGCAGAGCAGAACACTAATATTAATATTAATATTAATAGTGTACTCCACTACTGGATGTCTACACATTAAAGCTTCAATCTCTACCTCTTCTCAGATGAATTTTCCTATTCATTACTTGAAGTTGTAGAATTTGCCCAACTCAACTGTGACAAAAACTTAGGGCAGTCTTTAAAAGGTTTTAATGATTTTGCCTAAAAATGTGGGCTTAGTTAAGGATTTTGAGAGATCGTGGAGAAGATAGTTAAGGATCTTGAGAGATCGTAGAGAGGAGGTTGTTTTTTTAATATTAACAACTAAATGTTAGACAAATCCTTAAACCAAAAAAAAATTGTTTAGTATGGTCCACTATAGTTAATGCGAAAATAATGATAGGGGCCATTAGGTACCAAAACGTATAAGAAAACAAGGAGGAAGAACTCAAGATTACCTCATGAAATTAATGTCTTAGATTATAAATTTTTAGATTTTCCTAAGAATATGATCAAGTTTGGATCACCTACAATATACCTCATTGTTCATTAGAAATAAGTATGAGCAACCCACCAAATGTAGAAGAATAGGTTTCAACCCATTGATACAAACCCTAAGAAAAGAGAATTAAATCCCTAGTCTTACATGTAAATGACATACGCTGTGCTAAATTAAGGTTCCAAGAAAAACATAAAAATGAGGCAAATTTCATTGAAGTCTAGCTAGGCCTTGCCAAAATGTGAAAAACACAAAAAGAAAACATAGTATATAAAAATCAATGTGGCATATTCTCATTATAGAGCAATTTATGGCAGGATTTTTTATGGAAGATAGAGATAGAGAACCTTGAATGAACGACCACACTCCTTCTCTAAGAAAATTAGAGAGGGGAGATAAAATCACAAATTCAAAAGACCACCACCATAATACCCAAAACTATTTTAGAAGCTTGTGTGAGCCCCCAACCCTGCTTCAAATGACAACTAAGCTAGTACAACACAATCTCTATGAGTATATGGTATATTTAGGCTTATAGAGATCATTATGGTGGTAGCCTCAGCATTTGAATATAGTGCAATCAGATCATGCTCCATTAAATTCTCGGCACGCAATAATTTGGATTGGATTCATAAACCGTTTTGATTTATAAACTCTTGGTACAAACATTACGCACACATTAAAGCATTTATCATCAAATCATAGACACGCGTGCATATCGTTGGATGTAGAGTTTTACCAATAATTCCAAGATATTGACAAATCTAAGGAAAGTATAGTTTTACCAATAATTACAATACCACTAGAATTAGAGCAACTAAAATTGATTTCACAAATCTACATAATAGATACCTTATTTTCCCCGCCTAGATCTTCCACAATTTAATTTAAGGGTGGAATGCATAAACTTCCGAGAGTGAAAAAGGTTATCGAACTTTATATCCCAAGAGAATAAGTGAAATAAATAAATAATCTTTTTCAATATGCAAATAAAAAAGTATCATATCATAGAAATAATTATTAAAACATAACAACACAAAAAGGGGTATATGGTAAGTTTATTGGGCTTATAGAGTGCATTATGATGGTGGTCTCGGCATTTGAACAGAGTGCAATCAAATCATGTTCCATTAAAACTCTCGGCACACAATAAATTGGATTGGATTCGTATACCGTTTTGATTGATTAACTCTTATTACAAACATTACGCACACATTAAAGCATTTATCATCACATCATACACACACGTGCATATCGTTGGATGTAGAGTTTTACCAATAATTCCAAGATATTGACAAATCTAACAAAAGTTGAGTTTTACCAATAATTACAATAGAGTAACTAAAATTGATTTCACAAAGCTACATAAGAGATACCTTATTTCCCTCGCCTAGTCCTTCCACAATTTAACTTAAGGGTGGAATGCGTAAACTTCCAAGGGCGAAAAGAGTTACCATATAAGAAATTTATATCCTAGAAGAATAAGTGAAATAAATAAATAATCTTTTTCAATATGCAAATGAAAAAGTATCATATCATAGAAATAATAATTAAAACATAAAAAAAAGGAGCATGTGGTAAGTTTATTGGGCTTATAGAGTGCATTATGATGGTGGTCTCGACATTTGAATGGAGTGCAATCGAATCATGTTCCATTAAAACTCTCGGCGCATAATAAATTGGATTGGATTCATAGACTATTTTAATTTATAAACTCTTGGTACAAACATTACGCACACATTAAAGCATTTATCATCACATCATACACACACGTGCATATCGTTGGATGTAGAGTTTTACCAATAATTCCAAGATATTGACAAATCTAAGGAAAGTAGAGTTTTACCAATAATTACAATACCACTAGAATTAGAGCAACTAAAATTGATTTCACAAAGTTACATAATAGATACCTTATTTCCCTCGCATAGCCCTTCCACAATTTAACTCAAGGGCGGAATGCATAAACTTCCGAGAGTGAAAAGGGTTATCGAACTTTATATCCCAAAAGAATAAGTGAAATAATTAAATAGTCTTCTTCTATATGCAACTAAAAAAGTATCATATCATATAAATAATGATTAAAACATAAAAACACAAAAAAGGGTATATACTTATTTACACAGGTATACTGAAAAATATCATACAAAATTATACTTATTGCAACGAATTTCATGAAAAAATAAATTAACACGAATTTCATTATGCATGAATTTCATGAAAAAACTATTGAAGTCTTGATGTCTTAAGTATCAACAATTCAATATATAGTAGAACGTTATGAATAAGCAACAACTAGTCCACTATGATCTTCTTAGACAAAATTGTAGAATAAAATTTTTAATCACAATAATAAAAAATATTGTATTGTCCCAAACCATTTTAGCAGCAAAAATATTTTGTAAAGAGAGATGAAAGAGATATCAACTCATCATTATTTCTATAATCAAACTGAAAAGATTTAGAACCTTATGTTAAAAGTTGGGCTTGAACGTGATTATAGTTAAAAAAATTATACATTCCATTGAGAATTGAGGATCTATTTTGATAGATCTCATCGAAAGTTTTTGAATAATATATTTTTTTATCAAACAAACTTATATCTTAAAAGATATTGAAATCTAAAGGTTTTACACAACTGACAATATAAGAGATAAGGGAAAGTGTGTCCTTATTTTATTCTTGCTAAAAAAATTAACCTTTTTGACAAGATTTTAAGCATGTTCATTTAATTTCAATTTCATATGTGAATGAATATATATTATATTTGGTGTTACCTCGTTGTCATATCGTTAGAGTTTGAGAAATATGTACCGATTTAATCTACAATATTCATTTATATCCTTTCACTTTGAATATTAACATTTCTTGCGCTCAATCATGTAATTATAGCTTCGTTTCTCTATATATATTATTGTTTAGAATGGTACAAAATGGTAAGCAATTTTTCAGTGGAAATGATTAAAGAAGCCAAAGCAAAGCTCAAACATTAGTATAAAGAAAATTGCTCGAGGTTAGATGATGATGATATTATTACAAATTACTTTTACAACTTAAAAGAACGTAAACCAAAACTTAAGATGCCAAACTTTACCCGACTGATGGAGGTATTTTTTATAGATTTTGTGTGTTATGGAGATTTATGCGAAATATTTGACACACAATTGGGTCATCCTTTTGTAATTATCCGTCTCAATGGTAAAAGAATGTTTGGCTTAATCTTCCATTGACTTCACAAATTTATACATATCACGAGTTACATATTACAGCTTTAATATTTATAGAACCCAATTACATACTTTGAACATTCTTATTAAAAAAAATTATACTAAAAAATTTGGCCCCAATATTGAAATCCTAAATCTGTCACTGATCTTGGTCAAGTGGATTACGAGTATGAAAAGTGGATTACATGTTTCATCACATATCTGAATGGACCCAAATACTATCATATATCATACATATCAAGAGACATAAACGAAATGAGGGTATGCTGAAAACGAAATTAAAAGACGAAAAATGAGGGGTTTATTAAAAAAGAGGGTGAGCATACCTTATCTCTGCATCGTCTCTTCATCTACTGAAAACGAGGGCATATTTTCTTTTTATAACTGCTGAAAATGATGGTGGGTTTTTTTGTACGGGAGGTAGAGAGGCGGGAGGGAGAGGCACGGGAGAGAGTTAGAGAGTGGGTTTGGAAGTTGGGGAAAATATCCCGCCCGACTTCCTTATCTATTTCTTTTTTTTTTCTTTTAATGACTTTTGCATAGAATTTCAAATATATTGCAACATTTTTCCCCTCTTTCGAATGGTTTTTATCCGTTACAAATTTATAACGGACAAAATCCGTTACAAATAGGGGGAAAATCCGTTACAAATTTCTTGTTTTGGTGTAGTGGGAAGGAGATAATCCAAAGAAAATTGTGTAGGGTGGAGTGAAGCGACACCCAGGATTAAATTTTAGGTGAAATTAGTTTTGCTCATAAGAGTAGCGCTGTAATGATGGGAGTCAGTCACGAGAACCATGGAGAGATACATTAATAATGAGAAATTTGGATATGGTTTGATCGTAAGATCTTCCATCTGTTGTTCATACAAAGATGCGAATAGAGTTTTGAAACTTATCACAAGTGGGCCAGATAAAGACGATCATGAGAGAGAAGTTGACTCATTTAGCGAAATTTGTACCCCATGAAGGGGATGCAGAGAATAAAAAGGGTCCGTAATTTAATAATGGACTCGTGGGTATAATATATAAGCGTAGATGGGAAATTTGGCTAGGATAGCTAGTGTCGATGTCGTCAAGGTCGTACTTTTACAAGTTTATATCAACGCTTCCATGAGAAGGGAGAATTTAGTTTTGGAGCAAT
The DNA here is from genome assembly GCA_949130495.1 of Sambucus nigra. NCBI lineage: Eukaryota > Viridiplantae > Streptophyta > Magnoliopsida > Dipsacales > Adoxaceae > Sambucus > Sambucus nigra. Next base: position 523,478,158 of record OX422212.1, read on the forward strand.
ATTGGATTAAACGATTTTAATGAAGCACCACAGGAGGGTATACCCAGTAGGGGACTCACATAAATGATTAAGATTAATAGAAGTCCTACCAAGAGACAGGGGATTCAATCAGGGTCGTCAAGGCCAGTATCGAGTTTCATAGGGCTAGCGAAACCAAAAGGGACGACGGGGGTAGCAATTGGGGTTAATACTACCAAGTCTGAGAGAAGAACATCTCGACATGGACATAGGTCCAGAGAGATGGAATGACATATAAGAGTGTCTTATATGTGAGAGTAGGGGCACCAGTATTGAACTTGTCCATATCGAGAAAGTGAGACCAGTCAGACTGGGAAGGTACTGCTCCCAACCCCACCAAAATTAAGGATACACATTCGCAGTATGTCCTCTAACATCTGATTTGTCTGCTCTGTCTGCCCATCCATCTATGGGCGATAGGCCTAACTCAATCGTAACTCCGTACCCATCGCCTCCTGGAAGCTCTCCCAAAATTTAGACACAAAAATCTTATCTTGATCGGACATAATATCAAGGGGCACTCCATGGAGTTTCACTATCTTGGTAACGAATATCTGAGCATACTGCCCCGTAGTATAGTCGGTCCGGACTGGCAGAAAATGAGCTACCTTGGTCAATCGATCCATAATCACCCATATGGAATCGTGAACCCTCTACGATGTAGGCAGCCCTGTGACGAAATCCATGGAAATGCTCTCCTATTTCCACATAGGGATCTCTAACAGTTGTAGGAGCCCTGACGGTCTTTGGTGGTCCACTTTTACCAGCTTACAAGTGGCACATTTTGAAACAAACTCGGCGATGTCCTTCTTCATTCCACTCCACCAGTACTATCTCCTCATATCCTGGAACACCTTATCCCCTCCGGTATGTACCGTAAATCGTGAGTCATGTGACTCTACCATCACCGCATGTCGTAACTCCTCCCCCTCTGGAACTACAAGTCTGCCATTGAAGCGTAAGCCCCCATTTGAGCTCATAAAATAGGACTCTTCCCCCTCGGCTAGAAGTTGTACAATCCGATCCTGATAGAACGAGTCTGCTTCCTGAGCCTGTATCACCCTAGTAATGATCTTGGGTATAACCATCATCACTGACATGAATGAGCGGGCAACCGTATCTTGATATCCTAGTTCCTTCCACACCTCAGCCACCTCACTTGCTGGCCCACGGCTCAATGCATCTCCTACCACGTTAGCCTTCCCCGTGTGGTACTGGATATCGAACTCATAGTCCTTCACAAATTCAATCCACCTCCATTGACGCATATTCAATTCCCATTACATGAATAGGTACTGCAGTGACTTGTGATATGTGAATTAGTAAAATTTCTCTTCCAAGAGATAATGTCTCCATACCCGAAGTGCAAACATAACTGCCGTTAACTCCAAGTCGTGGTTGGGGTAACTCCTCTCGTAAGGCTTAAGCTTATGAGAAGCATAAGATATAGTCTTATCCTCCTGCTGAAGCACACCCCCAAGTCCTAATAAGGACGCATAAGTATAAACTAGGTATTCCATGCCCTGGGTAGTTCTAGAACTAGTGTTGAAGTCAGCTTGTCCTTTAGCTCATCAAAAGCCAATTAGCAGGCATCATCCCATATAAATGGCACCCCTTTGCTAGTCAAATTTATCAACGGACCCGCTATCTTCGAGAATCCCCGAATAAATCACCTGTAGTATCCGGCCAACCCCTAGAAACTATGTATCTCAGTCGGCGTTGTGGGCTATCCTTACTCCCTCATCGCTGACACCTTCTCCGGATCTACGGATATACCTTCTTCAGAAACAATGTGCCCAAAAAATTAAACATCTCTCATCCAGAACCCACATTTCTCATATTTCGCATACAACTCGTGCTCATGTAGTGTCCGCAAAACCAGCGATGTCATCAATGAAGACAATAACAAAATGATCTAAGAACTCTCTGAACACCCTGTTCATCAAGTCCATAAATAGGACCTGTGCGTTGGTTAGTCCAAACGACATAACTCTAAACTCATAAGACCCACTATTTCAGCAGAAGAGCAGTTATAGACACATCTGGCTCACAATATAACTTCGTTTCCCTCTTACCTCATTATACATTTATTTAATAAGTTTCCCTTTCTGTTTATCATAGCTTACAGTGAACATTTCAACTAACTAGGGCGCCCATAAACCCTATGTCCCGATCCTTGTTACCCAAGTCGACTGAATGTAATATACTCATTTTAATTTAAGTCTTATACCCTTGGCCTGGTTATTTGATAAGATCGTATTCAACTACACCACTAGTAACACCTAATTATCCTCTAGGTCATTCCACTACTCTACTCGTGGTGTAAACATTCCACAATGTCCTTTCATGACAACCCAATACGGGTCTATTGGCCTTTAATTGAAGTATACCTCTCAACTTCGAGTTATAATTAAACATATATATGTTAACTAAGGCATCAACCGTATGTAAAGAGGGCCAAACATTTCCCAACTTTCGACGTTCGCTAAATTTCACGTGTGGGATGTCTCAATAAGTGAAATCCAAACAAGGACCCCCCCTAATACACTACTAATTAACAATGTCTGTCATTGAGATCCGTAGGCCCTCAGCACACAATCAGCACCCTAAATTTCCTTTTCCCAGCATATAAATCTACTCGTCCACTCTCCTGTTACTAAAAACTATAAACGATGCGGTGCTCTTAATATCAATTAGGAGGTAGAGTTAAATCACTAACACATCAAATCTCTTCACTCGACAGTTATTTATTATACCCTGAATTCCATTAGTAAATGTCCCTATTCTTCGAAATCAGTTATAACCAGTGTTCTAAAAAAAACGCCTAGACTTGAGGCTTGGGAGAAACGCCCCGCCTTAAGCTTTTACACCTTATTCTTGGTAAAACCCTTAAGGCGCACTTTTTTCTAAAAACAACAATGCTTTAGTGAAACGATATCGCCTTTTAAATAATTTTTTTTACTAACCGGACGATTATCTTGTCCAAAATAATCAATTATTATTTTAATTTGCAAATATTCATACATATTTTTATGATATGTACAATTTTAATATTTTAATAGCCTTGTTATGGTTAAAAAATATTAAAATATGTTAAAAAGTCCTAAACGCCTTTTCACGCTTTTTTATGCCTAAGGCCCGCCTAAGCTTCTAAGGCTTATGGCTTAGCCTCCACGCCTCAATCACGCCCCGTGTTTTTTTTAACCTTGGTTATAACAAGGCAACATACTCATAGAGGCCTTCGATACCTTATAGTATATACAGGAATGCCCAACCCGCTTCAGTGGCTGCCTCGTAAAATAAAATAATTCATCCTGGAATACACACACGATGGTCTTACCACTCAACCTATTTCCACTCGAACCCTCGGTACCCGGTCACCACTCAGAAGTATAATAACCTATACTTCCCTTAGTCTCCAAGGTAGTAAATCATAAAGTAGGAGTCCTCGTAGTGCTCACACACACGCTTTCCTAATCGGCGATACCGGAGGACCTTGCTACCCAATGATAAATACATTCATAATGAAGATACAGTAATTAACAAAATTAGCGTACCTCCTAATACTCATAGTGCTTGTAGCACTGGTGGCAAGACTACATATCGGACATTGTAATCACGACCGCACGGTAGTGGCCCCTGCTGTTGTGGGGCTAGAGCTGCGGCGGTAACTGTACCTGCTCTCCCATGATGGTTACTTTATGGTTGTCCCTGCCCTTCTCAGGGAAATCTTGACGTTTTTGTCCCCGACCTCTATAGATAAAACACTTGCCATTAAAATTTCCTCCATGCTGACTCTGTTGTATACACTGTTGGCCCTGCTGACTTTGTTAATTTGACCGGGGCTGCACTCCGGACCTTTGCGGGAAAGCTTGACGTTTATGGCCATTTCTTCCACACTTAAAACACCTTTTTCTTTTGGGGTTTCCCAGTTCTTGGCTTTGCTGGCCATGACGGTTTTGGCTCTATCCACCATTTCCATTGTCCCCTTGGTTCTAACGACTTTAAGGAACTTGTCGTTGGGTGCTTCCCCACTGTTGTTACCCCTTGTTCTGACAGATCGATTAACTCCTCTTGGTCTCCCGCCACCTCTAAGATGGACATGGTGATCTTTTTAATTCAATATTGCATTAATAACTTCTTGTGCAACTATACTTGCCATTTCTGTGACTGTCACCATTTCTTGGGGTACCTGTTGATTTTGTCCCACCTCAATTCCTTCAACGGCGTTAGTTTGTCATCCTTCCCTAAGTAACATCTGAAATTTAAATGAATTATATAAGTTCACCATCGATCCAATACATAATACCAGATGTATGTAAACTCCAAAACGTAAAGTTGAATTCAACGGGCCTAATAATAGGGCTCTATATCAAAGAATGCTAAGTTGGAAGCATAATAAGCCATATAGATCCTAAAGGAATCTAGAACCCGATGCTCTGATACCACCTGTGACACTCCGCCTAATTAAATACCGGGTGATCAGTCCTTTTATTAAATTAAATCAGAATATCCAGAAGGTTCAAAATATGCATCACTGTCGAAAAATTATTATTAACACTAACCACCTAATATTTAAAAAGGTTGATGTCAAAATTTTATCTTTTAATTAACATAAAATCAAATTAACCAATTATTAAACATTCACCATTCAAACTAATCTCATATGAAATAAAATGACTGAAATAATAAATGCGACTGGAGTATACACTTCCAGCCTAAATACCAAATATAATAATCTAACAAAATAAACCAACAACTGAAAGGAGTAAATAAATAAATCCACAATCTCTGACTGTCTGAATAAGTAGAAGGGGAGACATGCCCTAACTGAAGTAAATAACTCAAGATGAAGAAACGAAAGTCATGGAGGCGTCTACTACCAAGTCCTGTAACTTTCACAGCAGCTACAACTCGCCAAATGAATGGAAATCCTATACTTGGTGTCCCTGTGGCTGGGTACCTGAAATAATTTGACAAAAGAAAAGAGATGTGCAATAAACGGGTCAGAGGTTGAGTTGACAATAATTTAAAAATCAACAAGTGCTTAAATGAAAACAATAGCACATATAGTGTTCATGTTAGATTCTCGTACTCTCACTTGAAATACTCCTCTCTCATATAATGTGCACGCCTAACGCGTATACTTAACTCATCCCAGTTATGCTACCCCGCCTAACTAGTTCGATAATGCACAAACATCACACCAATACTTTCAAGTGTTTATCCACATCGCCCGTATCCCGTATTACCATATGTTTAAGGATCGTTATTCACATACACAACCGTTATTCTCATAGACATTCTTTACCTCTTTAAGTTAATTTAATAAATATCGTTATTATCATATCTACTGAACACGCAAAGTAGAATAAGTAACAGGTATACATATATTTATCTCTCTCACTCTCTCTCTCTCTCTATATATATATATATATATATATATATATATATATATATACACACACACATACTAATTATGCACCCTTGAGTTAGGGCCCCCTTAGTACAATGCATACTCTGCTATCATGTCCCGGTGCATCGCTCATTTGCACGAAGGAATCTTTCGCAAACCATCAAAATAAACACACATATTTGAGGCGAACACAGTTCCAAGCCTATGGGTTATGCACATACATACGCACTCATATAACCATCAATACTATTGTTCTCATCGATAGCTCGTACCTAGGTTCTATGTTATAGTGGTACAAATCAAAATCCCCCCAAAGGTCCATCAAGATATGATCGTCCACAACGCGCAACCTCCACCCGATAGCAAGCAGCGTAGGCATGTCATACGCACAATAATTCAATCAATATGTATACACACAACCTATAATACTCATTAGGTATTTAAGCGACGCAAATCCTGAAATTTATACGTAATATTATCATCTTTGATACTCACGTTACTTTATATATACGATAAATCTCTCTATCAGATATATTCCATAAGGCCCAGTTATTCCAACATATTCCCTTAGTAGTTACACAATCATCTCACCACTAGACTATGTAATGAAGTCACTCAAGAATAGCGTAGGGCATTCTCTCTCACTCTAATCAACCTTGTAAGGTTTTAACTTGTCCGGGGAAAAATTTGAACTTCTGAAATCTCATTCGAACTAACTAAGGCCCTGAATTTTCATTAGAAGCTCATTCGAGCAACTTCGAATGAACCTACTCTCTGAATTCTCATTGGATAGGTCGTTGGAATTCTCATTCGAACGAGGTCATTCGAACGACACATGTCGTTCGAACGAGAATTTCGCAAATCGTCCCTGTCCTCTAAAACTACATATTTCCAACTTTTTCATCACCCAAAACTTATCCTGACTCAAATCCAAAGTTTCTAAACTATACTCCTTAGTGATAGAATACTTTACAACATGTTTTTAACATTAAATCCTTTAAAATTATGACATGAATTCAAATTAATTCCTCAAATCTTCAAAAAGCCCTAAATTCATATAATCACCATTAGTCACAAGTAAAGCCAGATTTAAATTCGTGATTTCAAATAATAAAATTCATATTTCTAATCCCTAATATAAGGTCATTCAACCACATGTAATACCTATACCACAACCATAGATTAATACCCAATTTCAGTCCCAATTTCATAATATCATGAATAAATCATCAACTAGTCTAACATGGACATTATATGCTCTAAACAAGATAAACACTTGCCTTTTTCATGAAGGTCTGATTCTTCGCTTAAAATTGGTATGAGCTTGTTCCTCTCGCCCCGATCTACGTTTTGATGGTATTTTTGGTGAAAGAAGATTGGATTTGGTCTTAGTGTCTCTATAAGTTATATCCTTCTTCCTACCGGGTTCCCTCTCTATTTTTTCAAAACATAACCCTAAATGCTAGTACGTAAATAAATGATATATTTATCAAATTTTCGTCCACTAATAAATCCCAATTTTTCAAAAGCCTAAAATACCACTCCGGGGTGTCGGGTTGGCCTAAAATTGCCCCGGACTCCAAATTAAACCCCTGAGTAAACTTTTCTAACTATCTCAACCCTTTCGGACGCACTGCTATACTCAAAATGGCCATCAGAATAACCAAAAATAAAATTGCATTTTAATTCCTATTTTAAGTCCCGACACGACTCACATGCGCGTTTCACTCACGATAATTATAATATATTCATAATCATATATTACTTTACTCACTAAGTGATCTTCAACATAACTTAAATCCAAATTAATTATAAATAATTTCCCCATTTAAATTAATTAATCCCATAATTAAAATAAAATCTTTCAAAAATATGGGGTATTACATTAAGTCCGAAGGTTATCGACCGAGAGTCATGAGATTAGGCAGGACCAGTAGGGTCCTCAACAACAGCAACAACATTAAGTTCCTCAGGGTCGTCAGGGCTAAGGGAATGGCGGGAAACGCCAAGAGGGCCAGGGCCAGAAGCAAGAGAGTTTCTATGGCAGTTGTTACAGTTGTAGAGAGACGGGCCACATGAAGAAGGATTGCCCCAAGCGAGGCAGGTTCAATTACAGGATGAGATCCTGGATATACAACCATTGCAACAGATCTTGGGTCAGTTACGGTATGAGAGTTATGCTCAGGAACCCGTTGACCAGGCAAGGTAGATGGCAAATGGAGATAAAAAAAATTGTCTTGATCTTATGCATATAGGATAAGTTCGGGTGACATGGATGCGTCAAAATATATGATTATTTAACACTTAATTCATGATCAAGTTAGATTTAGTAGGTACGTTGACAGTGTCAACCTTATTAGGCATATATTTACCGTTGGGTAGCGGGGCTCTTTGGTGAGGGAAAGGATGTGTAAACTATGAGGATGTTTTTATTGTGTAATTAGTTATACTACTTTTGAGAGTTATGAAAGTAGAATTTATTATGATCATTTGTAGTGGCTAGATACTGAGGGTTTAAGCGGTAGTAGATTGTGTGATAAGGCTATCGTGCTCATTATTCCAGGGTGAGATATATTATTTTTGCGAGGCATCACCTGAAAGAGGGTTGAGCCTGCATATATATAATATTGTATCGTAGACTTTGGTGAGTATATTGTCTTGTTATATTTTATCCCAGTGAGTAGGGACGTTTACTAACTCGATTCAGGGTATATTGGTTTATTGTCGAGCAAAGAGATTTAGCTCGTTATTGATTTAGCACCAAGGACTCGGTAATAGTAAGAGCATCGTGTTGTATATCGTCTTTAGTGACATGAGAGTGGACGAATAGACTATTTATGTCAGGAGACAGGGATTTAGGGGTGCATGTTATGTGCTGAGGGCCTACGAATCTCAATGACCGACAATGTCAGTTAGTAGTATATCGGGGGTATTTTTTTGTTTGGATTTCGCTTTGCGATGCATCCCACGCATGAAATTTAACGAATATCGGGAGGTGGGAAATGTGTGGCCTTTAGGACACGGGTTTAGTACCTTAGTTATTATGTGTTTATGTAGTTATAACTGAGAGATGATAGTTATATTACGATGTAAGGACAGTAGATCCATATGATGTTGATGTGAGAACAATTAAGTTGCGATTAATAGGCTGATTGAGTATAACCTTATTGTATAGACACGCCTAGTTTACAAGGCCTAATTTTAAACCTGTATATTACGTTCAGTTGATATGTGCAGAAATGCACATAAGGGGAAACGTATGAAATAAATAGGGTGTATGGGCGCCCTAGTTAGTTGAGATTTTTAGTATCATTCACTCGGAGAATAAGGGAAAACGTATGAAATAAATGTAAATGCATGAGTAGATTAGAGACAGAACTAGAAAGAGACAAAGAGAATATAGTTGCATTGTGAGCAAGGCGTGTCACCAGAAATCGAAGAGTAGACGAAAAGGGGTGATTATAGTGTTAAAAAGTACAAGGAATGTATATTTTAAATTTTGGGAGATAATCAGGAGCTACTCTGTGCAGAGGAGTAATATGACGAGAATTATATCATAATCAAATGTAGATGTAAAAGTCTAACGTGAATAGTCAGGTATAATTGCAAATATCTCCCACGAAAGGAGTATATGATTTAAAAAGGGGGAATTTAGCACCTAAGGATGAGGGAACCATTCCCAGGATAGTGAATGGTATAGCCGTTAGAATATCGACCCAATCACGTTGGAATAATCTTGAAAACGGACAACTGGTTTTGCAGGGGCCAAGGTGAAACAGTAAGATAAATGAAGAATTACTTTAATATGAAGTGATTAGGGGGGATTGGTCACTAGTTCGAATGGTATAGTATAGACCTTTGGACTAAAGAGTATCATTAGTGAAGGGGTACCGGGAACAGCGTAATGTTCCAAACTTTAGAAAGATGTGGATACCATGTGAGAAAGTATCTAAGACTATTAGCACTTAGCTTATCCTAATTTCGAGGAAGAAATTCCTGTATAAGGTGGGAAGTATGTAACACCACGTATTTTTTTAATGATTTTTATATGGGGATTAATTAAATTAAAATGGGAAATTAATTTGGATTAAAATAAATATTAATTAGCGTGATAAGGGTTGATATTTATTTGTATGAATTATATTGAGTATTACTTAGTGAATGAGTGATAAATTAGTGAGAATACATTATGATTACCGTGAGTGAGAAATATGGCAATTACGATAATTTAATCGGGATGCGCGTGTCAGTCGTGTCAGGACTTAAAGTTATGAGATAAAATGTGATTTATTTATGAGGCATCCAAATGATCACTTCGAGTGCACCAGTATGTCCACAAGGGTCGAAGTAGTCATAAAAGTGTATTTGGGGGTTTAGATTGGGTACCAGGGCATTTTTAGGCCAAATCGGCACCCCTAAAGGATATTTTGGTCTTTTGGCTTTCTAGGTTTATATCAGCAGGTATGTTGAGGGTGTTAGGGTTAAGAGTCAGAAAAACAGAGAGGGTCCGTGAGAGGATGAGGAGAAGAATTTCAAGGCTTCCCACACCACTATTTGATGATAAATTGATGTTCTTGGAATTTTTTGGGGCTAAAATCCATGAATTGGGATAGGATTGTATGTAGAATGAACATATGTAAGTGGGTAATATGAATTCAGATGTGATTGAATTAAGAACAAGAAAGAAATTTGGATTTACGATTGATTATGAATGAAGAACAATAAAAACTAGAGTTTTAAGGATTTTAGAAAACAATCGGTTCTTGAATTGAATTCCTGATGATTTAATGTGAGATTTATGTTGAAAATCATTCCTACACACTGATATAATGTTTAGTAATGTTAGTTTGAAATTTGGTTAAGTTTTATGAAGAATTGAGAAAGTTGTAATGGTGAAAAATTATAAAAAAGCAACTGCGTAGAAGAAGAAGAAGAAGAAGAAGAAGAAGAAGAAGAAGAAGAAGAAGAAGAAAAACTAACAGGTAAGCCTTTGGGAGAAGTTGTATATATACACACACTATTGTAAGGACATTTTTCTCATGTCCAACTTGTTGCATTTATGTATGTCGTACGCCGCTACATTTGGCACGTCACCTCACGATCTCACATGACGGCCTCTATCCGAATTTTGAGAATCAAGCATTCAACATCTCCATTAATGTGTCCCACATCTGCCTCAACGACTTCACGTTCCACGATTTTAGGGACTTAATGCAAGTGGTACGCAAGGGAAGTCAAAACAGTGAAAAAAGGCATGATAGGAGAGTTCAAGGGCATTTTTGTAATTTTACAGCCATAGTCCGTAGGACTGGTCAACTGTAAAGTTGAAGAGCTCGCCTCAACAAAGATACTGGAAGAAACGGCACCTCAATCCGAGCTACGGTGAAGGAGTTATGACCTTTTGAAGATGGAGAAAATTCCTTAAAGAATGCTGATTTTTTAATCCCCAAACCAAAGAGGTACCCCAAACCGCATGGGGAATCGGTTCGGGGGGGAACCGGTTCGGGGTACCCCAGAACCGGTTCGGGGTACCTGACGCTGCAAGAGTCCCCAAGTTTTAAAACTCTTTTGGTTTCCTTATAAAAGCCAACTTCGGGGGAGCTGTTTTGCAAGACTTGCAAAGACGTTTTTGAGAGTTCTATCACCTCAAGTCTTCATATTTTTTAGTCCCAAGACTCATGTTTTGATTCACACATCCTTGACAAATATTTTTGAATCCTTTTGTAACCCAAGAACATAACTTTGAGTTTGTTCAACCCTTGTGGAGAAGCCGTCTTTCTTCTTCATTGCTGCCCTCCTGGAAAGGGAAAATTCCAGCCGACAAACTTGTGGAGAAGCCGTTTCTCTTCTTCATTGCAGCCCTCCTGGAAAGGGATATTTCCAGCCGCCGACTACAGATCCGACACCTGAGGGTAATTCTGTGTCACTGTATTTTCATTGTAATCCGAAATTGTATGTTACAATATTATAATGAAAATAAAAGGTTTTGCCCCTTTGGGGGATTTTTCCTGAAATTGTTTGTTTTATTCTGCATGCTTTATTTTATTAGATAAATCATCTAGATGCATGATTTAGGGATTGATTAAAATTAGATTTTATTTGAGAAGTCGCAATATTTCCGCTGTAGCGATTCTACAACTATACACTATCTAGTCTCCCTATATACATACAATAGGGAGACTAGATAGTGTATATCTAAAATAATACTTAATCTACTTAGTGTGTGATGGTAGTAAAGTTAGATAGCGTATATCAAAAGATGATTTAAGTATAGCAACTTAATGAAATGGGTTAATGATAACATACGTAAAATGTTAGTTATGGTTAATAATAACATACGAGACATGTTGATTATTAGTGTTATGATAACGTACTGTATGGGCGGTACGGGGGAGTTAAAGAGAAACTTAACTAAGAACTTAACGATAATTAAGGGTATACCGTAGCATACTGCATGGGCGATATGGGTGAGCTAAACCTATTAGTGGTTAGCTAGATACTTATGAGGTCTAGTTTGGATGGGTAGCATAACTAGGTGGGACAAGTAGGAGACGTTAGGTGTGCACTTTAAATGAGGGGTAAGGAACTCGAGAGAGTGTACGCGGACTAACATGTGTAATTAATAACTGCTTTTAAACTGTGATATAATGCTTGCAAAATATTTTCAAAAGGTTTTGTTGGGCTCTGACCCGTATGTAAAATATTTTCAAAACCTTTTAGGTATCCAGCCATAGGGACGCCAAGTTTGATGATCTGTTCCAGAGAAGTGTAGCTGCAGCACTTGTGGTTGCTTGGAGGATTTGGATTAGACGCTTCAGTCACTTCATTCCTAGAGTAGGATGCAGTTTCAGCTAATTCATTTGGGCATGTCGCCCCTTCGGCTATTTCATTTATTTTATTGTATCAGACTATGTACTATTGGATTCAGTTTTATTTTATAGGGTCATAGTTGGATTTTATATTGAGAACCGATGTTATATTTAGTATTATTTATTCGGTTACTTATCTTGTGATGGATTCATATTTTTATTATTGCGTGGACGGTTTGGTTATTGTCTTTATTTACGCATTGATGGGTTAATGAAAGATAAAATTTGGCATTTATTTAACACATAGATGATCAGTAATTTAAAAAAAATTCGGCAGTGATGCTAAGAATGAACCAAATGAGATTCCCATTTTATTTTTATAATGGACTAATCACCCAGTATTTAAATAGGCGGGGTGTTATATGGTGTTATAATTACGCAATGGTGTGATCACGTAGTTATTTCCCCTTTGATTTTATGTGGATGCTCTTCAATTCGTTAGGGTGGGGATTCGTATGAATTTATCCGATGAGGCACAAAAGAGGCCCCCCAAAGTTGGAGCCTTCAAGTGATGTTATATATATGTGTAATTAGTCCACTGATGGACATATTCAATTGTGGATTTAATTTGTGATACTATTATGACCACGACTTATTATGTAACTTATTTTGAGGTAGTGCATGGGTACTAAATATGATTACTTCTCTGGGTACGTAGTCATAGTACATTACTATGTTATAGCCTTAAGTTGAGGCTGAGTAACTTACTTTATAATTTCGATACTTGGTTATATATGTGGTAACTATGTCTAGTGTACTTAGAATTTTATCTAGATCTACCTTAGGATAAGTGGCATAAGGTATTTTTTATGTGACTTTCGGTAGGACAATGTGATACATAAATAAGTCATATTTAATATTGCTCAGTTAAAGTAATGTATTTCTTTATTATTTTCGGGGTCTGATAATACCAAAAATGGTAGCAGCAGGTCACAATGATAATGAGCTCAAACAGGTATAACCATGTCAGCAAACATATAACATGACACTAACAGAATGAAACGAGGCGAAGAGGAATTAAATACCAGAATTAAGTGGTTCAGCCAAATTATGGCCTACATCCATTCTGCAGTGTGTGTGATCCATTAAGTGAGGCTCCAATGGCCTGAATATACAAGCACTCAAGCTTTCTCTCTCTTATAGTGAGTTTGACAGAGTTTTTGTAGGGTTTCAAATGTGTGTCCCGGTAGAAAACAAATATTTATAGTACTTAGGGGATGTAATGCACCCCCAAGCATGTAGTATGCATGTGTGGAATAATCCTAGCCAATGAGGAAGAGTCGGCTATCTCTGTCACATTTAGGTCATGATAATTAAATATTCCCTCACGTAAGAGAATGATATGGTTGTAACAGTTTTGTCCATGCATAACTTGAGACCCACGTGTAATTTTCCACGCGTTCCCCAAACCACGTGCCCTACCAGGTGTCACTGTCAACCACACTGTTCGGAATGAGGCTGAGATGACGAGTCAACCAACTGATGGGGTCACCACCGATGTTAATCTCCCTTGGGTCGGTCCTCATCTCCCAGGAGATGGGCTGAGGCCGAGGTTGCACTGATGAATCACTAAGAATGTTCACCATGTTGATCTACCTTCCAGGCTAAGGTTGATATTTTTGTGAGACAAGGAGGTGGGTCGAGGCCTACCCCCTAGTCGAGTGCATGGCCGAGTTATAACTCAAGGAGTTGGATGGATTGAAGAGGTCGGTCGGGTTGAACAGTCCCCATAGCTAGCCGAGGGCACATTTTGGTATATTAATCACCCCAGCCATTAGTCTTCAATATGAATGGAAGGCTGAGGGATAATGTACCTCTTATGCAGAGTAATTGATGGGGAATCCTTATAGGAGGCATGTCTAATGACACTTGGACACTTGGCAGTCATCCTATGGTGTGATGTATAGTCCAAGTGTGACGGCTGTAAGTAGCACTTGGGATGTTGTGCCCTAATGATGGAGTTTATTGAGAGTTGTGCGTCGCTTTGGAAGTTGTACAAAAATTATGGCCCATATTTAAATGGTATTTTCAAAACCATTTTTCTCTCTTCAGTCTTTCTTCTTCGCGCATCAACTTCTCTCACTCTAAGCAGAACCTTCAGAGCTCTCTATCTCCCCTTCTCCATTCCAGCATTCCTCCAGCGATTTCTCTTAGTTGTCTTTAACCACCAAGCTCTCTAGGTAACCACTTGCCCACTTTTCTTTGTTTCCCTCTATTTCTATACTGATTTTGTTTTTCTGATGAGTTTAAAAATTTTCGACGACTGATTAGAGTGTTTTAAGGGTGTTTTTAGGTTGAGAGAGGTGTTTTTAGTCGTAGGAGAGTGTGTTGGAGGAGTTCTTTAAGGTTTTACCCCTTCTATATACCCCTATTTGGATACTCCAGTCTTCTCCGGTGGAACACTCAAACTGTTCTTCGTGTGTTCTTGACTTAAACTGTTCAAATTCTTTACTTTGATCTTGAGTCAAACCTTAGTCAAACTTTACCTCCTTCCAACTTTTTTATCCTCTGTTGATAAGCGTGACTTCAGCTTCTGAATGTTAAAGTCCCTTTATGAACTGGCCTTTCAATATCCTAACCTTAGGGATAGGTACTTCCAGAAGATACGTAGGTTATAAGAAGAGGTCGAGGTCAGGCATCAAGCCGACCCTATCTAGAGACAACCTCTTTTTTTTATCCCATTGAAGATATTTTTTCCCTCTACGAACGAGATGGTAGTCTCGTCCTCTGCCCGGGCTGACGATAAAGATTCATACGAGGAGGCCATGAGGTTTTCATCAACTCACCCTGAGGGGATGGGAGAACCTAATGCTACATCTCAGGCCTCGGCACCTGGCCGAGACATCTGGATGGGACGATCCTTCTGTTGAGATCCTATCAGAATCTGTCGAGTCGACTGTCAATATAGTGATTCCCCCAATTATAATTTCTTTGTCTGCTATGACTAAGACAGAGTTCCAGGAAAAATATCCCGATGGTGCTCCCATTGTTATGCCTCACATCGATAATGTTGAGGATGGGGATGAATAGGCCGAGGGAGAGACAAATATGAGCCTAACGAGCCTATAAACTACTCATACACAGAGCGGTATCAATCCTCAATTAAGGAACTTAACCTTCTGTATTTTAGACATTTGTCTGGCATCAAGACTGATGTCGTCCTGTATATAACGGACGACGATGAGAGAGTGTACGATGGATGAGAGGGGAAAATTGCCCTCTACGACCAAATATTCAGGGTCGACTTTCGCCTTCCCTTTGACCTGGATGTACAAGCCATTATTTCTAGCCTCGGACTTGCCCCTACTCAGATAGCCCCAAACTTATGGAGGATTATACTGGGCTATATTTATTTATGGAGAAACAAGTACGAGGATGAGCCTTCAGTGAAATCTTTAAGGCTTCTTAGTATGTCTTGTCTTCTACAAACCAAACTCGCTAACATCACCTAGGAGCTAGAAAGTTTGACAAAAAGATCCTTCATGACATTTAGATTTTTAACCATAGTTGGAAATAAAGGTTCTTTTATGCTTCTGGGGATTGGTAATTTCCTACCGACGCCGGCCAAGAGAGGCGAGAAGGTGAGTCGAGGGTATCTTGTGCCTGGGCGAAGCCTTCAATGTCTTTTAAGTTAGATCCCAACCTCAATGTAGCAAATAGGGAGAGAGTAGACTTTCTCAGATACCAAAGGAAGAATAGACAACTCTCAGCCTTTGAAGATTTGATGTCTCTCAAATTTCTAGAATAATCTGGGCTGAAGGTTGATCCCTTTGACGACCTTTGTAAGTGAAATAGTTCATTAATTTTTGTTCAAATCTTTCATCATCACGTATTTCGGTGACTAATGGTTCCTCATTTCTCTTTTGCAGACCGTCCTCCTCATGTATCTAAGGAATTTTAAAACATGGATGTACCAAGTCTCCGCAATGCTCTTAACAAGAAGAAGCAGCCGAGTGGCAAAAATCAGTCAAAAAAAAAGATTACTACTGGGTCGACACCGCTAGAGGTCGGTCAGAAGAGGATCCACCAGCAAGTTCCCTCTAAGATTCAGCCTGAGAAAGATGCTCAAAGGCCGAGGGTGATTCCTTTCAGCCAATCAGTGCCGAGTGGTTCTGGGCTGAGCTCCTGCTCTGGGACTCCTTCCAGGAGTATTGGTAAAATAACCTAGCTGTAAGTACACAAGTCTTCGATTGAGTCTTAATGTTGTGTTGGCTCAATTTCGAACAAAAACATTTGGGTCATAGGATAGTGTTCATGTGTATCCATC
The DNA here is from genome assembly GCA_949130495.1 of Sambucus nigra. Classification (NCBI taxonomy): domain Eukaryota; kingdom Viridiplantae; phylum Streptophyta; class Magnoliopsida; order Dipsacales; family Adoxaceae; genus Sambucus; species Sambucus nigra. The sequence goes on from OX422212.1 coordinate 523,494,728, forward strand.
CAAGCCTATGACGTGTTAGTTGAAGACGTAGCGGCCAAGATTACAAAGCTTCCTCATATGTCGGGTTTAGTGTGCCTCGTTTCTACGTCAAAAACAATGTTCTAATGCTCCTAAGGTATGAATGCATTGTATATATATATAGGTGCTTTGGAAATTGTATTGGGTGTAATTTGTAATTTTTATAAAATAATTTTAACGACTTTGTTTTACTCAGAAAATATTTTATAGAACTTTCCATAAAAAGTTTTGGGCTTAAAAATAATATTTCATTTTTCTCACACGTCGTTCGAACCATATGGGATCTCGTTCGAACGAGATTGCCAGGTCGTTCGAACGAAACTTCTGACGATTTTCCTTTTTTCCATTCTGGAACATCATTAGTAAAGCCGTTCGAACGAGATTTGGCAGAAACGGGTATTTTGGAAGTTTTTGACGGTTTTCCCACTTCTTTTCCCCACTACTTTTTGACAGAATTACTTTATGCGGGAACCAAACTTTTCTAAGCAACTTTTTCACAGTCCTCCATCTCCTAGAGAGAGTTTTAGAGAGTTTCAATTTCAAATGAAAAAGTTCAAGTTTGAGTGTTTGTCTTTTAAGAAAAATCCTTAAACACTTTGTTTACACCCAATTGTTTAGTTTATCCAAGTTCCTTAATATATATACTTTGCTTGGAGTTTTTTTTGGCACCAGTTTATCTCTACACCTTGAAGAAGAGAAGTTTGGGTTTACTTCTATATCCCACAAAGAAGAAGTTCATTTTTTGTTGTTGTGGCATTTCTCATACGGTGAAAGGCACCGTGTGTGGTTGATGGGTTCCTAAAAGTTCGATCGGTGGATTCCGAGACCGCGGTGGTCCTCTGTGGTTATTCGCTAGGCAGAGGTGTGTACAAGAAGGAGCGTCGGGGCTTGGAAGGAGTCAAGTCGAGTGTTCACTACACCAAATCTGCCTAATCGTCACGGTCATTGACCTTGACAAGTTCAACTTGTCAAGGTCAATGACCGTGATAATTCGGGGCGAGATAACTTTTTTGGTCACGGACTTGTCACGGTCATTGACCGTGACATGTTCGTTAGAATTGTCACGGTCCCTAACCGTGACACGTTTAGTCACGGTTAATAATCGTGACAAAGCCTTGACCCTTTTTTAAAAAATTATCACGGTCATTGACCATAAAAATTCTGGGCGGAATTGAAAAAAAAATCTGTTGGGCAGTATGGCCACTGCCACTGCCCAGCAGTATATTTGTACCTGTTATAGCAACGGTGTACCTGTTCAAACATCATATATCCAAATAAACTAGAGATAATGCAAATATACATTCAAAATAGAAACTATTGAAGAAGAAACAACATCACCATCAATTATCTCAAATCTACAAACTATTTAGCTAGAAAAGAGATTTTGTACCGCGACGCTCAGGGACACCTCCTTATCCTTCCCTTCTCGTCCGAAGAGCCACATAAGTATCAAACCTATGTGGCCTACCCCCAAGGCCACTCCCTATCCCCTGAAATAAAATAAAGTAAAATTAGTATCCGCCCTGCAAATATAGATAAATATAAATATAAATATAAATCGAAATTGAAATTGAAATATTCATATAAATATAAATATAAATACATTACCCGTAGTGCCACCCAAATGGCTAACTTGAGCTCATATGGCACCTCCTTCCAACTAATGTACCTCGGGTAATCGTGTCAAATATAATTCCCTTCATATCTGAACACTAATAAATATCATAATGATTTCTGCAAATTCCTTCCAACCGTTGTGTAGCCAAAAATCACGAGTTGAAGTTGCCAATTCCACCTTCCAATGGTCTCCCATGTTTTGCTAGAGGTTCCAAGTTCTGGGGTATGGAAAGTGGAATTGACAACTTTAACTGGTGATGTTTGGCTACACAACGGTTGGGAGGAATTTGCAGAACATCACTCCATAGGATTATGGCATTTCTTAGTGTTCGGATAGACGAAGAGATTCAGTCTCCTCACCACAAATAGGACACCCCAAATAACTATGTACTAATTACCTATTAAAGGTAAAGAAGAGTATATTCATGGATTAGTATAAACAAAACTTAGATGTAGTTGGAATATTTATGTATTAATCTCCTCTCCACACACGCACACTACACAAGAGTGAAAATGATAAAGTGCAAATCAATTAAAAGCATTAAAAATGGATGTTTCGGTACAAATTGGAATATTTATTACAAATTGAAAAATTGTTTCAAATTCGGGTTATCATAAAAAATGGATTGATATTCGGTAGGAGCAGCCAAGTCATCCACACTACTATTTAGACGCTTTGGCGCGTGTTGGACAATTGACCACGGCTCGTTGTTGATATACTCCGAGTAAAACAATTGCTTAACCTTTTGAAATGCACAAACAAACGGCTTATCGCTCACATGGTCGTTGCTCTTCAACTTGGACAAGTCAACCATGATCAAATTGGTGATAGGATCAACTTTACAAGCATTTTTATCATCAACTCTTACCCAGTCACAGTAAAATACAACCTCTTTGAAGCTTATATAATCCAATTCAAATGTATTTTGGATTACACCATAGTAAGTAATTTCAGCTTCAACGAGGTTTTTATCTTTTGCGCTCGCTCGAAAGAAAGTAAGAGCCTTGTATAAAATTCTCGAGTTCTGTACATTTGTACTTTCCTCGTACACTTTAGCGCAAAAAATGTAAGCGTTCAATCGATACTTTTGTACTCTTGTGCCCCGAATAAGGGTCCAGTGGCTAGACGAGCAAGCCTTTATGTTGCATCACCCGTCTTTAGGAGCTAAGAATATAGATAAATTAATTATATTAGTGGTAAAATTTGAGTGTAGTGTAACGTTATATAACGACTATTTTCATTATAATTACCTCTTGTGTCAACCACAGCCTAAATTCGTTGTCTGATTGTACCATTGTTTTCGTCTTTTATTGTTCTCACGGGCTTCATATTTTTTGCATATTACAAAATTAATCATGTATAAAATAATCTAAAATAATGTTAAACATTATAATAATTGAAACTTACTTTTTCCATTCTTCGACATCTTCATGTGTGTCAAATAAATAACGACCTACTTGTTCATGTTGCAAACTCGTTAATTTCACTCATTTTTCCATCACATGACCACCATCATCGACGAACTCATCAGTGTCATCAACGCTGGTCGAGTCAGACATATATTCCCGAGTATATATTGATGACTCCACGGTGATGTATTTCTCTGCAATTGATCCTGCAATGTATCGCGTATTCTTAACGTAATCTTTAAAAACTTTCATCAATCTTTGAAACGGATACATCCACCGATATCTAACGGACCACAAAGAAGTGCCTCATCACATAGGTGTACCAACAAGTGAACACTTATGTCAAAGAATGCTGGGGGAAAGTACTTCTCCAATACACAAATCGCTTCGGTCACCGATAATTTTGCTGTCACTATGTGTTCTCGATTGCCTACCTTCTCACACAAGAGGGAGAAGGTAATACTAATTTGCATAATAGCCCTACGTAAATCCTTGTGCTTGGAGAAACATTACTTAAACAGTAGAGGAACCAATTGCATGATCACATGCCAATCGTGGGACTTACACTTAAGTAAATCATGAGTAGCATAATTCACAATCCTTTGCAAGTTGGACGAAAATGTAGATGGTCCCTTCAAATTATATATTGTGTCTAGAAGCACCTTCCTTTTCCCACTCGTCAAAGTAAACGCACCAGGGGGAATTATTGTCCTTCCCCTATTATCTTCTTTCAACCATAGTTGTGGCTTAAGTTTTAATGATTTAAGGTCTTTTCGTGCATTTTCTCCATCCTTCGAATGACTTCCCCCATGGAAAGTGCCCACAATATGTTCAGCGAAGTTCTTCTCTGCATACATCACATCCAATACATGGCGCACCGGGTTATTCTTCCAATAAGGCAAGTCAAATAAAATTGACCTCCGAGACCATGCCTTTCTTGTCTCAGTTTCATTCCCAGTTGGGGTCTTCTTATGCTTGACGTTCTTAAATTTGGGATTCTTACCTGGCATATTAGGGCCACATTCAGAAGATTTACTTTCAATTTTTGAACCCGAAAGTTGTCTCGGCGGTAGCATATGTTCAACCCCGCCCAATAAAAAATTAGAACCCTTCTCAGATCTGAAACTATGAGTTGAGGGTAAAAACCTCCTGTGGCTATGGTATACATTTTTTAAGATATAGGATAGATGAAGAGATTCAGTCTCCTCTCCACAAATAGGACACCCCAAATAACCATGTACTACACAACTGGATAATGTCCCATAAGCTGGAAAATCATGAATTGCCCACATCAACATAGCTTTCAGCGTAAACTCTTCTTTTCTAAAAGAATCAAATGATTGCACACCCTCTTCCCACAATTCATTTAATTCTTCTACCAAAGGAGCCAGGTAGACGTCGATGTCATCCCTTGGTGCCTTTGGCCCAGGTATCAAAAAAGCCATCATCGAAAATTTAGGTCTCATACACTGTGAAGGAGGGAGGTTGAGTGGGGCTAGGATCACTGGCCATACACTCTGATTGGTGCTTAGATTTACAAATGGATTGAAACCATCTGTTGATATAGCCAAACAAATGTTGCGTTATTCTCGAGCAAAATCGGGATACTCAAAATTCATCCTCCTCCAGGAAGTAGAATCAATAGGATGACGCATGATATTACCCCCTACTTCTGCCCTAGCATGCCAAGTCATTACCTCTGCAATCCATGGTACTGTGAAAAATCGCTTTAATCTAGGCCTAACGGGAAAATATTTCAATACTTTTTGAGGCACTTTTGAGCTTGTGCCTTCCTTACTAGTAGATTGGACATATCTAGGTTCATCGCATACCGGACAACGATAGAGATTTTCATACTCCTTTCGGTATAGTATGCAGTCATACACACAAGCATGAATCGATTTATACTTCATTCCCAAAACTTTCAAACTGTTCTTCATAAAAAGATAGCTATTTGGAAGTGTATTCACCATGGGTAATAAGCCCTTCACCCATTTCAGAATTCCCATCAGACTATTGTCAGACAAACCGTACTGCGTCTTCAAACTGTGCAAACCAACCATGGCATGTAAAGTTGTTTGATCTTTCTCACAGCCAGAGTATAACGGTTGGGTCGCCTTAAATTTTAAACTTTGGTAGTCATCGTCAAGTTTTATCATGTTATCTTCACGAGCACTTGAATCTTCTACATCATCAGTAACCTCATTCTCCTCTGCTTCATAAAATTCGTACGCATCATCAACTAAATCCTCTAACATATTATGATCTACGTCGTCCCATTCTACATCTATTCTACTTGTTGAAGGTTGTTGTGAAGGTTGGTCGGGGACAAAAGAAACTTTCAATTCACCGTGAAAACTCCAAAATTGATAACTATCTTGCATACCCGATCTTAACAAATGTAGTTTAACTGTTTTCCACTCAAACACCTTACCATTCTTAGACCTAGCACATGGACACGAAAACTCTTCATCATTATGACATCTCTTTGCATATTTCACAAGTTCGTTAGCACCTCTGCGAAACACATCCCCCATTCTATTTGTCTCACCCATCCACTCTTTGTATTTCGGATATCCCATCACAGCTACCACAACTAATCACCTATTAAAGGTAAACAAAACTTAGATTTATAGTATGTTTCATTTAATTATGTCTTATTTATATTCAAATTCAATTTATAATAGAAATTTCTATTTCCTCCATCTCCTCTAAAGGGTGAGTGGTCCTATCCCATTCAAGACCTCATTTTTCTGTAATATACTTAACAGCTCATGCACATTGTTACGATTTGAAAAAAATTCAACAGCATATCCCCGTAGTTCTCCAAGTACACGACGTAGATTGAAAAGTGTGAGTGTTATTTCAATTGATCAATTTAAATAACAGTCACACATGTCAATCTAGTATGTACCCAGAGAACATTAAGATACGACTGCAGAACTTCCTCCAAAAGTAACAACTTTAAGCCACTAAGAATATTATACAGAAATTATACAGTCTCAAACTGTCCAAACGGGACAATTCGAGAGATCTCATTACAGGGTTATGACTCTCGAACGGGTCTAAGGGCTAATGAATGCGTACGCATAAGAACTAGAAGGCTAGTATCTATGCGCAGTATATTTAATTTCAAGTATGTTTCATTTATTTATCATACTATATATATATTGTTTGATATACAAAGTAATTTTCAAAAAAAGTTAAAAAATCTCATCCCCATATGGACAATAATCCAGTGGTCATGCCACTTTTAAAACTAACCAACCCAACATTTACTAAACAAAATAATCCAACAGCAATGTCAACAACAAATGTGTATCCGGTACTCCTTCTAATTCATCTACACAATTAATTCATTTCATCAATTAAACTAACAATTAAAGTATACAATTATTAATTTACTAATTTACAATGAGGGGCAATCCTGCTTTCATATAAAATGGGCAATAATTATTAATTTACTTTCACCTAAAACTATACAATTAAAATTACAATTAAAGCTATACAATTTATTAATTAAAGCTATACAATTGTTAAGATTGCCCCACCACACACACACACGCACACACACACCCCACCCCACCCCCTTCCCCCCTCACCCCACCACACCCTCTGCCCCCCTCACCCCACCCCCACCACACCTGCATACATACACACAGCCCACCCAACCCCCTGCCCCCCTCACCCACCACACACCACCACACACATATATACACACACATACACACACATATACACACATATAGAAATAAAAGAGAAAGAGAGGAAAAAACATACCTGAGAGAGAGAGAGAGGGAGAGAGAGACCTCGAAATCGCTTAGAGAGAGAAAGAGAGGGAAAAACCAAAATCGGTGGGGAAAAAAGAAAGCGTAGGGCTTTTTTGCTGCAAAACTTGTCACGGTCGTGTCACGATCATTGACCGTGACAATATTATAAGTATTATCACGGTCATTGATTGTGAAACAAAACGCGTGTTTTGTTGTCACGGTCAATGACCGTGACAAGGGTGGCCGGCTGAAAGGTGATAATTTGGCCATTTTGGTGTAGTGGTTGTAAGTCTTTTGTGTCTTGTTCTTGTAAAAACCATACTTAGTGGATTTGAGGCTAGGGTCGTCCGAGGTTTTTTCCCGTTGTGGGTTTTTCCTCGTACATCGCGGCGTAGTGTGACTGATTTACTTTTATCTTGCAAAATAACTTAGAACGCATGCTTAGGATAATTCAAGATAAAATTTGGTTTAATTGTCACACTTAATTAAATTGGTGCAAATTCAATTTGGGTAAATGTTAATTTAATTCAAGTCATTAATTTTATTGGATAAAATTTGGTTTGGCCTAATATTGCAAATTGAATATTTAGGACTTGGGTTGAGTTAATATGTTAAAGTGAAAAATGTATTTTTTTAATTTTAATTTGAACGAAATTAAAATTTTGTTTATGAAAAATTTGTTGAGTCATCTCTATTTCGCATCTTTAAAAGGAAATTGAAATTACTTTTGGTAAGATTTTAAAAATTAGGGGTCATGCCCGTTTTCACTAGCCCAGCTCCCTCGGCCATAAGATTAAAGAAGGCCATGCTAGGAGTCCCAACTAAGGACGACTACGAGTTTTTGGTGAAGATGCCTACCCCCCAGGTCTTTGACTTAGGCCTTTATCTGATGGCACGGGTATTTTCTTTTAGTGAATAGCTTCTTGTCTTCTCTCGTACTTATGTTTGTACTAACACTTTTATTTTTCTTTCTTCCACAGTCTATGTTCACTTTCGCATCGACCAACAAATGGATGGTTGAAAATTATCTGAAGATTCAAGAGGTTGATAGAGCTCTTAAATCAGAGGAAAAGCTGAAGAAGCGACCAGAGGAATGCCAAGCCGACCTCAAACAAGCTCATGATGGTCTTAATCTCAGGGATGAGTCCCTAACAATGAAGTATAACGAACTCAAAGAAAAAGAACAAGACATGATCACGCTGTTGACTGCTCATGCCAAAGAACTTGTAGCTGCCGTGCAAAAGGCCAAAGACGATGCTCTGTCTGCTGAGTCAATCGAGAGGATCAAGGCCGAGGCTAGCGAAGCTTTAAAAGCTTCAGATAAGTTTGGTAGCTACGACATCATATGTCTTGAGAGGGGTATAAGGTCGGCCTGTCGATGGATCACGACTAAATTTTATGAGGTCGTCTCTTCCATACGGCTTGCATTAGAAGCACCAGACTTGTCGAATCCTCTTTTTGATGCGGCACTGGAGTATGTTGAGCTAATGGATGCAGCCGAGGCTAGAGCCATGGAAACTGAGGCCCTACAGACTGACACCTAAGTTTAGGTTGCTCGAGCCGAGGATGGGGTTGTCCATAATGAGACTAATATCGAGGGTGCTACCACCATCACTATTGAGCTAACTCCATAGGGTGGTTATCTGTGGCCGATACCTTGTCCTGATTGTAATTTTTTTGTTTGAACAGTTTATTTTGTGGGTTGAAATCCCAAGTTTATTGTCGTCCTTAGAGTACTCATATTTGCAATTCCTAAATGAATGGAATCTTTTTTGTTGTTCATTTGTCTACACCTCGTCTTGATTGGTTTGTATGCCATGAGCTCAAAGTATGTTGTCGTCTCATCTTTGGATGAGACGATAGTAGCCAAATTATGCAATTTGATATTACCAAATTGTGATGTAATGTCAAGTCCCCTCTCGTCATTTGAGAGTGTATGGATGAGTGTCGTCTCATCCATGCACCATTATCTCGACGGAGAGAGTAAATCCACCAAATTAATGATGTTTAATAATGAGTGTCTTTCGATGTTATTGACAGCCCATAGATGAGGTTAACCCCATTTGGACTGTCGTATCACCGAAGGCGACTTAAGTCTACTTTACCACGAAAGATGCTTTGTATCTTAAGATGAGTTAATGCATACAAATAATAAGCATTTAAAATAAATAAACAACATATGAGATAACTCGTGAGATTTTTATTGGACTTCATTCATATTTCTTTCACTGTCTGAGCCTCATATACATATATTACAATGAAGTTGGAAAGAAACTAACAAAATTAAAATGTTACTGGTAATACTTTTTGAGCTGGTCAGCGTTCCATAAGTTGGAGAATGGCTCTTTCCAGATTCTCTAAACTATACCTCCCCTGTATTACCTCTTCAACCAGTCTGTATGGGTAATGCCAATTTAAATGAAGCTTGTTAGGCTTCTGCCATGTCTTCTTCAACACTAGGTCTCCTACCTTCAGTGGGCGTGCCTTTACTCTCTTATTGTAGAACTTCGTTATCCTTTGTTGGTAGGCAGCTTGCCTAACCTCAGCATCTTCTCTTCTTTCTTCCACGAGGTCTAAATCAAGTCTCCGTTCAATAATGTTCTCCTCTGGGTCATAGGTCTGAACCCTATGGGTAGGGAGACCTACTGTGACATCGCTCTTAATTAAATACCGGATGATCAGTCCTTTATTAAATTTAAAATATAATATCCAGTTGGTTTAGTCTTATCATCATTGTCACATTTATTAAATACTAACCAACTAGTAGTAAAAAATTCGGCGTCAATTTTTCTCTTTTAATTTAGCATACAACCAAATAAATAATTAACTAAACATTCACCATTCAATAAACAATCTCATAGCAAGAAAATGATATAGAGAAGAAACTGCTTATGGAATAAACATTTCCAGTTTAAATCCCAAATATAATAGTCTGAAATGAAATAAAACCCAACAACTGAAATATAAATAAATGTCTGCAATCTCTATATCTGGATACCTCTGAATAATGATGGGCAACATGCCCGACTGAAGTAAATAACTCGGAAAGAATCGAAGATATATGTGGAGGCATCTAGTACCGAGGTTCTGTAACTTACATAACAGCTACAACATGTCAACTGATAAGAACTCCTAAGCATGGCGTCCCTGTGGCTGGGCACCTAAAAGGTTTTTACAAAGACAAAATAAATTTGGAAGAAAACGGGTCAGAGCCCGAGTTGAAAATATTTTAAAATCAGCAAGTGTTTAGAATGCATTAAACAATAAATATTATATACATGTTAGTTCCGCGTGCCCTCACTTCAGATTCTCACATTTCAACTAATATGCACGCCTAACGTAAGCTCCTAACCCATCCTTATTACGCTATCCCACTTATTTAATTTAAATCGAGTCTCTTACTATAATGCCTAAGTCATTATGCCCACCCATATTACCCAAAAATACAACTTACAATTTCAATACTAATTAAATCGAATTCAAGTGTCCCATTACTCATTCAAGTTTCCACATTCTTGATTAATATAAAATGTCGTAATCTTTCTCATCTACTAAGCAACACAGTAGAATAATCACAAGTATATATATATATATATATATATATATATATATATATATAAATCACTATTATATATATCTACTAATAAGGCACCCCCAAAGGCTAAACCTGAGATGCACACATACTCTGCTATCAAATTTCGGTTCATCACGTACATAAGGATTACGAATTCTGAATCACTCTGGAACTATATCAATACAAATCACACATATTGGAGACAAACATAGTTCCCATCCCTATGGGATACGCACATACCAACACACCCACATGACTGCAATCTTATTAACTCACCGATAAGCCTTTCCCAAACCTATGTTCTAAGGCACCAATCTAAAATCCCCTCGAAGGCTCATCAAGATAAGACTATCCCCTTTCTAAGACCTCGCGAGATAGCAAGTGTGGTAGATATGTCATACACACACTAAATCAATCATACATTAGGTATTCACACAACCTTAGAACATAAATCTCTATATTTAATATAGGTGTATGCACATCCTATAGCATATGTTTTATACGTAGTATATTTATCTCATGAATATCCTACGTGTTAATGAAATACAATACTGCTCTCTTCGTACGCTCCCAGGTAACTCTCGTCACTCGGAGTGTCTCCTTTATTTCCTAACATAACATCAGTAAGTAATTCGCCAATATCCTACTGGTTTACGTCATCATATCCTTTGGATTTTCGGGATTAGAATTAGTCTTCGATTTAGGTATTTCTCTCGATTAAACCTAATTACGTTTAGCCCTAAATTCGTTATCCTTAAACTAAACCTAAATTACAATCTAGGACTACTTGTATTCCCAATTACTCTTCAATATGTTTAAAATTAAAGTCCATGATTAAATCTCGAACATCTCCCAAAAATCCTAAACAAAAATGGAAAGGAAACAAATTCTGGGCAGCCGAATCGATTCGCACGTACAAATCTGCATATTTATTTTTACAAGTTTCTCCCATTTTCGACCTCAAATCCACAATTTAATCATCCCAAGCTCCCAATCAATCTTACTAAATGTTATACTAACACAATTACATGAGTTCTAACGTATAAGAATCATAAAATCATCACGGGGCATCGATTTCTTAGATTAATTCATGAATATTTCTTAAGAACCCTAGTTTCTCAAATTGTATTCAAGAACATCAAAATTTTCAGATTTAATCCGTGATTTCTAACACTTATATTATAATTTCATTTTTCCAATGACTCTAGAAATTTATCTACATGCAAAACCTACCCATAATCATGATTCAATTCTCCAAATTTATGAAATATCAATTATTCCTGGTTATTTCTTTCAATCTAAACTACCATGGATAATATTTGCACTGAATCTTTGCAAGATAAAACACTTGCCTCTAATGGAAGTTCTGATATGATGAAAAAGATGGTATGGGGGTGATGCTCTCTTTCTGATCTACGCGTTGGTGGTGACGGTGGTGCAACGGGTGTAGGAAAGCCTTGAATCTCCTTTGGACTTCGCCTCCTTCCTTCCCTAGACCTCGATAGCCTCTATTAATTTTTGATTATGACAACCCTAACTTCCTCGACACACCATGTGATTTAACCTTTTAAATTAGTGGGTTTATTTCCTCTCAAATTTCAAAAGACTAAAATGCCCCTTCGGGGTGTCGGTTTGGCCTAAAACTGCCCCGGAACCCAAACTAAACCCCCGGGTAGACTTTTCTAACTATCTTGATCCTTCTGAATATTTTGGCACACTCGAAATGATCATTTGGATGACTTAAAAATAAATTATCCTTTTATTTCATAAAATTAATTCCCGACACGACTGGCACGTGCGTCCCTACTTAATTATCGAAACTATCGTATTTTCCACTCGTGATAATTTTTTTTTATAAATTACTAGTCACATATTACTTTATTCACTCAGTAATATTCAATATGATTCACATCAATAATACTAACCCTCGTCTCGCTAGTTAATATTTATTTAAATCCGAATTAATTTTAAGTAAATTTCTCATAATTAATTCAATTAACTCACAATTAAAAAATCAATAAAATTATGGGGTATTACACCTACCTCTGTTGGCACTACTGCCTCTGAACCACAACATAAATAGAGTTTCCCCAGTAGGAGTCCTCTCCGTCGTCCTGTAATCCCAGAGGACAACATATACTTCTTCAGCCCACCTGCCTTTGGCATCTTCCAACCTCTTCTTGATTCCATCAAGAATCATTCGGTTTGTTACTTTTGTCTACCCATTGGCCTGGGGTCAGCCAGGAGCAGAGAAAAACTACTTGATGTCGACCCGTTCACAATATTTTTCCAGGGAGACATTCTTGAACTATATTCCATTATCATATATCATAGTATTAGGTAGGCCGTACCTACAGATGATATTTTTCTAGATAAACTAGAAGGCTTTCTTATCTGTGATTATTATCATCGGCTCGGCCTCTACCCACTTTGAAAAATAATCGATTGCCACAATCAAGTAACGATAGTTGTTCGCAAGTATTGGTAGTGGTCCAACCAGGTCAATCCCCCAAACCGCAAAAGGCCAAGGAGATGTAATGGAAGCAAGAGGCTGATGAGGTTAATGAGGTATGGTGGAAAATCTCTGGAACTTATCGCACTTCTTGACGTATGCAGCTGTATCTTTGGCCAATATCGGCCACCAATAATCCTGGGTAATAATCCTCTTAGCCAATGGTCTTCCTCCAATGTGACTAGAAGACGACCCTTAATGCACATCTTTTAAACTATACTCTACCGCAGATGGTTGGACACATCTAAGGAAAGGAAGTAAGAACCATTTATTGTATAAGATGTCTTCTATGAGGGAGAACTTGGCATCTTTATACCTCAATTTCTTTTTCTCGGCCTTGGACTCAGGCAGTTCCCCATCTCTAATGCAACGGACTATAGGATCCATCCAGGAGGCTCCTATACTCACATTAAAATAAGATTCTACGATATTCTCTTCTCCCTCGATTATCGGTCGATAGAGAATCTCTACTGGAACTGTTCTTCTAATTTCAGTTCTGATGGCCGAAGCTAACCTTATCTGAGCATTGGCTCTGCCATTGTCCAGTCGAGGTATCCTCTTTAGTTTTACTTCAGCAAAATGCTTTAATGTTGTCTTAACCCGTCCCAGGTACTTTGCCATTCTGCCATCTTTAGCCTCGTATGCCCCCAAGATTTGATTAACAACCAACCTGAAATCACTATGAACAAGGAGTTAGTTAACATTCAGTGCCCGGGCAAGGGAGAGACCCGCTAGGAGGGCCTCGTACTCAGATTTATTATTGGAAGCTTTGAAGTTGAACCTCAATGCATACTCAATATTAATCCCATCTGGTGCTGACACTATCAATCCTGCACCGCTTCTACTCTCACATGAAGACCCATCAACAAAGAGGCTCCAGAAAATACCATTTAGCAAAAAAAATACCCTCTTTCAGGGCTCCATTCTTGACAAGATACCTTTCCTCCTCATTCTCAGACACTTTATTTTTTGCTAAACTCGTTCCGGCCTTAGCCGGGGGAAGACACAATCTGCTTTCTGGCTCACAAGCTGTAATATCAGCATCTTCTGCGTTGTCCTCATCCCAGGTGAACTCGTCCACAAAGTCAGCTAGGGCTTGCCCTTTGATGGTCGTCCTAGGCTTGTAGATGATGTCGAACTCTCCTAATTCGATTACCCAAGCCATTGGTCTTTGATAAAAATAAATTTTTGGTATATTTTTCGTCGTTGCTTGAAAAGCTCCTCAAATCAAAATCCTCAAAATAATATCAAACTCAAGTGTAGAGCCGTAAGTAAGGATGTCAATCCACATCAAGGGGTAAAGTTAGAGACAAACTCAATTGTAATTCAATTTTTATTTTCTTTTTGTAACTTTTGCTTTTCTATTTTTTTTCAATATTTAAACAATTGGGTGAGGTGAGGTGAGGTGAAATAACACTAAACTAAATCAAAGATCTAAACAATTAACTAAAAAGCGACTAAAAATAATGAATTAAGTCTAACACTACAATAAGAGAATAAGTGAGGAAGCAAATGTGAGAACAATCAATGAATGGGATTACACCACAAATTTTAGCTATTCTTACTAATTAATTTAATTATTTGAATTCTCCTAAATTAATATCAAAATCACAAACCAACTCTCGTTGCAAGTGTAATTATGATAGTAATCTTTTAGAAAATTATGTTTAACCCCCCACAACTCTAGAAAATAGATCTACACTCCTTTTAATTAATCACCCGCTAGGATCGATTCATCAAAATTTATGTACATCTTAGAAAATGAAAATAGAATTGAAATTCAAGTAATAATACCCCACTTAAGAAACCCCTATCTCTAGTTCGAATCTAAAATGGGTATTATAAATAGAATTTCGATTTTCTCTCGAAAATCATTTACCCTCTCTCGAGGCGTAAATTTAAGGGTGAGGCGTCAAAATTAATATTCAAAGGGAATTTTCAATTAATCAAACTAATTCAATCAAAATAACATCAAATAAGGGTTCACCCCACCCCTTGAAAGGGGATTTAGCCTAACATCATACTAAACATGATAATAAAATAATCAAAGGCTAATAAAATAAAATAGAAGAGAAGAGAACAATCAAACCCAATCTCTTCAAGTGGAATTGAACTCTTATTTCCTTGAAATCAAGCACCATCCATCCAATATGACCATCCAACAATAATCAATTCAATATAATACTCAAT
The DNA here is from genome assembly GCA_949130495.1 of Sambucus nigra. Classification (NCBI taxonomy): domain Eukaryota; kingdom Viridiplantae; phylum Streptophyta; class Magnoliopsida; order Dipsacales; family Adoxaceae; genus Sambucus; species Sambucus nigra. Next base: position 523,509,819 of record OX422212.1, read on the forward strand.
TGAATTACTCACAATTTATCCTCACAAATCTCTAAAAAATAAAAATAAAAACTATTTACAAAATATAATTTCCTAATTTATTTTCTAATCTAACCCTCTCTAAAATTTTCTCTCAAAAATCTAGATTATAATGGATGAATTCAATTACATCAATCTATTATGAAATAATTGCTAAAAATGCAAAAATTCATTATAGATGGATGGGGTGGAATTCATCCTAGAGATAAATTTCACTACACACCTCAATATTGAGATATTTGCTAAAAATACAAATACTCAATATAGAGGGATGTAGAGAAATTTATCACACAAGAGTTTTAAAAAACTAAATTTGAAATTTTCATCAAACTGGTCTTCTTCTTCCTTAAATAGTAAACAGGAGCATGGGGGTAAATTGGGTAGGGAATAAATGGACATGAGGGGTGTGAGGATAAGTTGGGATTGAAATAGGGAAATGCACAAATGTGCATGGGTTGTGTGAGGTCATGTGGGAAGTGGGGTAATGAGGTAATGGGGATAAAACAAATCAAATTTGTTAAAATGGGGGTGGGGGTAAAATGGGTATAAGTGGGTTAAAAGAGGTTTAATACATGTGAGGTTTAATTTTGCTTTGTCTTCATTGGTTTATATTTGGCAGGTGGGAAATCGATTTGACTTTGGAGGTTTGGGAAATGGGTCCAAGCTTATGGAGAAGGGGGTCGGGCATGGTGGAATGGGTAAGGATGCATCCGGGTTTAGGCGGTTTGGAAACTAGGGACACGAGTTCGGACTGGGTTCTCAGGTTTGAGGGCCAGCTTCGGGTTGGTGTCGGGTTTAAGCGGATTTTGTCGCCGGAGTAGTTGCGCGATCGGCGCTCCGGTTGAGGCATTTTAACGCTGGCGGCAGGGGCAGGTGGTAGGTCGGGCTGAGGCTCACCGACAATGGTGTGGCTGGCGACGACGGTTGTGGCAGGCCGACAATGGGTAGATCGGCGCCGCTGGGTTAAAGGGTGAGGGTTGGTTCGGGTAGAGGTCGAGCTGATGGGAACGAAGATGGAAGGTCCAGGTTTGGTCTGCTGGTATGAGAGAGAAAAGATGTTGGTTATGGTGGGTTTTGGTGGTGGTTTTTGGTTTGGTTATGGTGGGTGTGGAGATTGGAGAGAGAAATGGATTTGGTGTTGGGGAAGATGAAGTGGAAGGGGTTTGTGTGGGTGTGGGTGTATGGGAAGGTGGGGGAGGGTGAGGAGTAGTTTTAGGTGTAGGATAGTGTAGCCTTGTAGGCTAGTGTATGGTATGAGTGTGTGGTTTAGTTTAAGTGTACGGGGGCATAGGTTATATGTGTGTGTTTTTAATTGGGACACTTAAAAATAACACTGACTAATTAAAAAATAAAATTAAAAACCTAAAAATAAAATCCTATTCTAAAAATAATAAAACAAAGACTCAAATAAAAAAATGAATAAAATCAACCTAAAAAAATGAAAAAAATAAAAATCAACTAAAAATAAAAACAATTGACACGACATGACACACTACACAAACTCTAAAAAAAATACGACTAAAATAAAAACTAAAAACTAAAAATAAATGAAAATAATACTAAACTAACTAAAAAATAAGAAAATATAAAAATTAATACACGACGTGCTAAAAATATAAAAAAACCTAAAAATGTATAAATGACTCAATAAAATAATAAAATAAACTCTAAAAACAAAATGACACAAATAAAAATTTAAGTAAAAGAAATAAAAGGGAACAAATCAAACACACACGGGTTTGGGACAGGCTAAGGCTCAGTTTGGGTAGACTAGGGTTAGGTTACGGGGGAGGGAATTAGCTCCATTTGACTGCAAATTGCCTCAAAATGTAGCTTTTGACACCGCAACTGCAATTAAGCCTGGACAATATACAATAAAGTGCATAAGACCATTTTTATTACAAACGAGCGACTAAAATGGATCTATTCGGGGTATAAAATGAATATTTTTGGGTGCTTATCACATCACCCCCAAACAGAGCGTTGCTAGTCCTCAAGCAATAAGATAGAGAGAAAGAGAGAGATAAGTAACCAAAAGTGTACCACTTTCGCGGGCACTTGCGATTGCACTTATCATGTGCAACAAACCTTTAAACCTATATGTTCCCCTACAGGACGAGTCGAGTCTCGTGAGGGTTTACAGGGAATATACACACAAAATTCTTATTTGCAACGACAGTCAATCTCTTATTAGGCGTAGAATAATCGCACAATCCATCATGAAGTAAATAGTTTGAGAAATACAAGCTAGAATGTGTAAAAAGTTTAGCTAATTAAATACTCAAGGCACATCCTTCCAAGTACTCAATGTGTGTAGTGTGAATCCGTCAAAACGGGTCGAGTATCACAAGAGTAATTCCTAGATTGCCTCTTCGAATTTAACGCTTCAACTTCAAATCTCACGGATATCTCTCTCTCAAACGAACTCTCGAGATTAGGGTTAGTGTATCGCTCTTGTGTGTGAGGAGGTGAGTAAATATAAGCAAGGTCAAACGTCTCACACACACATAAGAAAGAATGAACATTAATAAAGAAAAGAGATCTCATGAAAGAATGTTAATCACTATAGTGAGAACTTCGAGTTATTCACCACGTTGACTTTCATTTGCCCGAACTCCTAGGGGAAAATGAATGATAATGGGTGAGGGGAAAATGAAATGAGAATGATGGGATATGAGGTAGGGTGGTGATGTATGGACGAATATGCGATGGGAGAGTGTTCTATACTTGAAGAACAAATGTCTTTATTACACAAAACCAACTACAAACTCTCTTTCTTTTCTTTTTTCTCTTTTTTCGAATTTTCTTTTCTTTTTCTCTATATTCTTTTTTTCTCTTTTTCTATTTTTTTTCTCTTTTTTCTTTTTTTTCTCTTTTCAAACCAACAATGAAGACATTTACATTTGAAATCACACTCTTTTTATAAAAAAAATGGATGAAATATAAATGGAGATGATAGGTGAGGCCGTGGAGAATATGTGTGAATAGAATAGAATATGCTAATGTAATGGGTGAAGTGAATTGGTGAAAATCTATTGATCGGGACAAACTTCAAGACACACGTTTCTTATAACTCGAAAAAGGTGTCATTCTCAGCGATGAAGCCAAAATTTCATAAAAAATAATGAGATCATACAACAATTTAAGTGCGGACCCAAAAAGAAGTTGAATCAACTTATGACTCGGAGATTGCGTAAAACACTCTAAAAGGATGAAAGGCACAAATCTCACAAGCTAAAGTCTCTACTAGTGATCCTTAAGGTTCTCTTGAGAATTAATGTACTCTTCAACTCTAAACCGTAGTGACGTGATAAGTGCGCAAATTTTTATTGAGTCCGGGAACTCATGGTGCAACATGCCTTTTTACGTATTACATAAGCTATTTATAAAAGAGAAATCCTCTTGCTTGATTCCTAGACTTAAAAAGATGGATGATAGAAAATTCACATCAATTGATTGAGATGAAAGAAACTGCACAAATTTTTTTAAAAATCAGGTTTAAAAATAAAAAAAAAATTAAAAGAGGTACGATTTTGATAAAATTCCCCACTCCCAAATAAAAAGGAACATCGTCCTTGATGTTAAATAAAATGATTTTTAAATTGAGAGCAGAGGGGAGGAAAAAGATTACCATAATCAACCACTAATGAAATGGACAGATATAGCCAAGAAGAAACCTGAATGAGTGATAAGAAAAAAAGGTGTACAAGTCTACAAAGCATGGTATAACATTGGGTGATGTGGAACTCCACCCCCAAACAGGATGAGACTAGTACAAGAAACAACGGGTTGCCTTCCGGTAGTGCTAAGTTTAATGTCTTCAGCCAGACCGAAGGGATCTCAACCTAAAGATAAGATCTATAAAAGCACAGGGCAGTAAAAAAATTGGGTGATGAGAATCACCCCAAATAAGACTGAAGCGTCAGTCTTGTTGGATAATTTGACAAAGGTGAGGGTGAAGAGACACCGATCACGGCCGTATTTTTTATTTTCAAGATGTTCTCTCTTTTTTTGGGGAGGGGGGGTTGAATAATTTGAAAAAGAAATGAAATATTTTTAGGATTTTTAGAGAATGAAAGGAAGAAAATGTTTTTGGATTTTTTTTTCGAAGAAAATAGTGGGAAAAAAATATATTTTTGGATATTTTAAATTTGAAAGAAAGAAAATATTTTTGAATTTTTTATAAAAATAATAGAATAAAATATTTTTGGAGTTTTTGGAAGAAAAGGTGGAGAAAAATATGGACTCGCTGAATTTAACCAACTCACTAAAACTGACTATCGAAAAATAAATTGGACACACGCAAGCCAAGGAGAAATCCTAACTAGCACATAGCCAATTTTTATCTTTGAATTCAGTGAAAGGGTAGTTAAATTTTAATTAAGTTCACGAGAGATAAAATGCACGAATTTTTTTTTGTGATCGCCTTTGCAAAAAAATAGTCTCCTAGTTGGCTACCCAGTTGATTGATTTTAAATTTAGTAATGGCTAGGGTAGCATACAATGGTAAACGAGTGAGGCGGGTGATGAAATCCCTTCTCGTGAGTGACCGAGTGTAGGTCTTAGTAATTAATTCATCACACCATTCGAAAATAAATGTGAGAATAAAATCAAGTAAGAGCACACAAAAGAATTGACTCGCTAAAAGGAGAGGCGCGACAGTTTAGAAATGTACCTCCCACAGTTTTTACGCCGTGGGGTGCCGAAAAAATTTGAGTCGACTGGGGGGAGATTACGCCTACTTCAGTCGACCCCGGGAGTCCTACCGACCCAAGGTAGAGAGGCCTTTTTTCCTCGCCTTTGGACGCCCACTCTCTACCCTTTCCGGTTTCCTTATCACGCTTGTCTGCTTTTTATTACAAATTTAAAATGAAAAACATGGTGTCTCTATGCACCGCAATACGAGCCAAGAATAAAATTCCTAATACAATCCTTCTAAAAAGTAAAAAATGGTACGAAAAAAAATAAAAATAAATGAAATACAAATGAATCATAATAGAAATCCTCGCAAATGCTTTACGCTCCTAAGAATGGCAACGGCGCCATTTGATTAAGGAACTTTTCGGTATATTTTTCGTCGTTGCTTGAAAAGCTCCTCAAATCAAAATCCTCAAAATACCTACAAAATAATATCAAACTCAAGTGTAGAGCCGTAAGTAAGGACGTCAATCCACATCAAGGGGTAAAACTAGAGACAAACTCAATTGTAATTCAATTTTTATTTTCTTTTTGGAACTTTTGCTTTTCTATTTTTTTTCAATAATTAAACAATTGGGTGAGGTGAGGTAAGGTGAGGTGAAATAACACTAAACTAAATCAAAGATCTAAACAATTAACTAAAAAGCGACTAAAAATAATGAATTAAGTCTAACACTAAAATAAGAGAATAAGTGAGGAAGCAAATGTGAGAACAATCAATGAATGAGATTACACCACAAATTTTAGCTATTCTAACTAATTAATTTAATTATTTGAATTCTCCTAAATTAATATCAAAATCACAAACCAACTCTCGTTGCAAGTGTAATTATGATAGTAATCTTTTAGAAAATTATGTTTAACCCCCCACAACTCTAGAAAATAGATCTACGCTCCTTTTAATTAATCACCCACTAGGATCGATTCATCAAAATTTATGTACATCTTAGAAAATGAAAATAGAATTGAAATTCAAGTAATAATACCCCACTTAAGAAACCCTATCTCTAGTTCGAATCTAAAATGGGTATTATAAATAGAATTTCGATTTTCTCTCGAAAATCATTTACCCTCTCTCGAGGCGTAAATTTAAGGGTGAGGCATCAAAATTAATATTCAAAGGGAATTTTCAATTAATCAAACTAATTCAATCAAAATAACATCAAATAAGGGTTCACCCCACCCCTTGAAAGGGGATTTAGCCTAACATCATACTAAACATGATAATAAAATAATCAAAGGCTAATAAAATAAAATAGAAGAGAAGAGAACAATAAAACCCAATCTCTTCAAGTGGAATTGAACTCTTATTTCCTTGAAATCAAGCACCATCCATCCAATATGACCATCCAACAATAATCAATTCAATATAATACTCAATTGAATTACTCACAATTTATCCTCACAAATCTCTAAAAAATAAAAATAAAAACTATTTACAAAATATAATTTCCTAATTTATTTTCTAATCTAACTCTCTCTAAAATTTTCTCTAAAAAATCTAGATTATAATGGATGAATTCAACTACATCAATCTATTATGAAATAATTGCTAAAAATGCAAAAATTCATTATAGATGGATGGGGTGGAATTCATCCTAGAGATAAATTTCACTACACACCTCAATATTGAGATATTTGCTAAAAATACAAATACTCAATATAGAGGGATGTAGAGAAATTTATCACACAAGAGTTTTAAAAAACTAAATTTGAGATTTTCATCAAACTGGTCTTCTTCTTCCTTAAATAGTAGACAGGAGCATGGGGGTAAATTGGGTAGGGAATAAATGGACATGAGGGGTGTGAGGATAAGTTGGGATTAAAATAGGGAAATGCATAAATGTGCATGGGTTGTGTGAGGTCATGTGGGAAGTGGGGTAATGAGGTAATGGGGATAAAACAAATCAAATTTGTTAAAATGGGGGTGGGGGTAAAATGGGTATAAGTGGGTTAAAAGAGGTTTAATACATGTGAGGTTTAATTTTGCTTTGTCTTCATTGGTTTATATTTGGCAGGTGGGAAATCGATTTGACTTTGGAGGTTTGGGAAATGGGTCCGAGCTTATGGAGAAGGGGGTCGGGCATGGTGGAATGGGTAAGGATGCATCCGGGTTTAGGCGGTTTGGAAACTAGGGACACGAGTTCGGACTGGGTTCTCGGGTTTGAGGGCCAGCTTCGGGTTGGTGTCGGGCTTAAGCGGATTTTGTCGCCGGAGCAGTTGCGCGATCGGCGCTCCGGTTGAGGCGTTTTAACGCCGGTGGCAGGGGCAGGTGGTAGGTCAGGCTGAGGCTCGTCGGTAATGGTGTGGCTGGTGGCGGCGGTTGTGGCAGGCCGACAATGGGTCGATCGGCGCGTTGGGTTAAAGGGTGAGGGTTGGTTCGCGTATAGGTCGGGCTGATGGGAACGGAGATGGCAGGTCTGGGTTTGGTCTACTGGTATGAGAGAGAAAAGATGTGGGTTATGGTGGGTTTTGGTTTGGTTATGGTGGGTATGGAGATTGGAGAGAGAAATGGATTTGGAGTCGGGGAAGATAAAGTGGAAGGGGTTTGTGTGTGTGTGGATGTATAGGAAGGTGGGTGAGGGTGAGGGTGAGGGTGAGGAGTAGTTTTAGGTGTAGGATAGTGTAGCCTTGTAGGCTAGTGTATGGTATGAGTGTGAGGTTTAGTTTAAGTGTATGGGGGCATAGGTTATGTGTGTGTGTGTTTAATTTGGACACTTAAAAATACTACTAACTAACTAAAAAATAAAATTAATAAAATTAAAAACCTAAAAATAAAATCCTATTCTAAAAAAAACAAAACAAAGACTCAAATAAAAAAAATGAATAAAATCAACCTTAAAAAAATGAAAAAAATAAAAATCAACTAAAAATAAAAGCAACTGACATGACATGACACACTACACAAACTAAAAAAAAACACGGCTAAAATAAAAACTTAAAAATAAAAATAAATAAAAATAATACTAAACTAACTAAAAACTGAGAAAATATAAAAATTAATACACGACGCATTAAAAATATAAAAAATCCTAAAAATATATAAATGGCTCAATAAAATAATAAAATAAACTCTAAAAACAAAATGACACAAATAAAAATTTAAGTGAAAGAAATAAAAGGGAACAAATCAAACACACACGAGTTTGGGACAGGCTAAGGCTCAGTTTGGGTAGGCTTAGGTTAGGTTATGGGGGAGGAAATTAGCCACATTTGACTGCAAATTGCCTCAAAATGTAACTTTTGACACCGCAACTGCAATTAAACCTTCACAATATACAATAAAGCGCATAAGACCATTTTTATTACAAACGAGCGACTAAAATGGATCTATTCGGAGTATAAAATGAACACTTTTGGGTGCTTCTCATTGTTCCTGATTTCTCAGGCTTGTGAATGAATTGTCTGAGGGGTAAGTCTATGTGGATCACCATGGTATGAGCGTGGAAGTAGAGATTCATCTCCCTCGAGGCATGGATCAGTGCATAGGCTAATTTCTCCATTTTGGGGTACCTATGCTCAGCCCCTTGGAGTGCATTGCTATTAAAATACACTGGTTTTTGAACTCCATTTTCTCCTCTTACAATTGCGAAACTAATGGCCGATTCTGACACTACTAAATAAAGATACAATCTCTCCCCTTGAACCAGTCTAGACAATAGGAGTGGGGAGATGAGATAGGACTTCAAATCCTTAAAGGCTCTATCACACTTATCGTTCCACTCACAAGCTTTTCTCAATACTTTAAAGAAATGAAGGCATTTATCAGTGGCTCTAGACACAAACCTGTTTAATGCTGCCACTTTTCCAGTCAGTCTCTACACATCCTTAATTATTGTAGGAGTATTCATCTCCAATAAGGCCTTAAGCTTCTCGGGGTTGGCTTCGATCCCCCTCTGATTCACAATGAATCCTAAAAAATTATTTGCTCCCATGCCGAAGACACACTTGGCAGGATTGAGTTTCATCGTGTACCTGTCCATCGTGTCAAAAGTGTGTCCAAGGTCGGCCACATGTGTGTCGGTCGTGAGGCTCTTTGTCAACATATCATCGACGTAAACTTCCATTGTCTTCCCGATCTTGTCCTCAAATAATTTATTGACTAGCCTCTAATACGTTGCCCCAGTATTCTTTAACCCAAAGGGCGTGAGTTTGTAGCAATAGGTCCCTTTTTCGATTAAAAAGGTCGTCTTCTCTTCTTAGGTTGGATCCATAAATATTTGGTTATAGCCTGAGTAGGCATCTATGAAGCTCATCAATTCATGGCCGGCTATAGCGTCTACCATCTGATCAATCCTAGACAAGGGGAAGCTGTCTTTCGGGCACACTTTGTTCAGATTTGTGAAGTCAACACACATCCTCCATTTTTCATTGGCCTTGGGGACGATGACAACGTTTGCCAACCAATCGGGATAAATGACTTCTTGGATAAAGTCGACCTTCTCTAATTTCTTAACTTCCTCCCTAATAACGTCATACTTCTCTCGCGAGTACACTCTTCTTCTTCATCGTATCGACTTCGCATCATCGGCCACATTGAGTTTATAACATAAGACTTCTGGGTCAATCCCAGGCATATCTTCATGGCTCCAGGAAAAAATGCTCTGCCTCTTCCTCAACAGCTTAATCAACTCTTCCTTAACCTCCTTCTTTAAGGCTTTACCAATTTGGATGGTTTTTTTCGGCTCATCCTCGTTGTGGATGATGCATTATACCACCTCATTGGCCTCACCCTTTTTTAGTTTCTTCTCATCTCTTGGATCCAGAGTATCAATATTATAGGTTGTAGTTGCCCTCTTGTATGCCTCCCTCTCCTCGACTGAGTTGAAGTAGCATTATCGTGCCTTAATCCGATCCCCCTGAACTTACCCTACCCCATATGGGGTCAGAAATTTAATCATCTGGTGGACGGTTGAGGGCACTGCCTCAAATTCCTTGAGGGCAACCGTTCTAAGAATGATATTATAAGCCGAATAGACATTTTCGTCCATTACAAAGAAATTGATTTTCTTCGTGAGGCATTTTGGCCAAGTGTTCCCCACTCTCACCTCCATATCATATATTCTTAATGGCTTCACTTTCTCTCCACTGAAGTCGATGAGTGGTTGGTGGTGCGGGATCAACCTCTTCTTGCTCAGACCTAAACCTTTGTAACAATCCTAGATATGACCTCAGTTGAGCTGCCCCCGTTGACAAGAATCCTTGGAACCTCATAGCCATGAACAATAAGTCATTTATCAATTTATTATGTAAGGACGTGACTTCTTGGAACCTCATAGCCATGACCTGAGCGTTTGCCAATCATGTGGAGCTATAATTCCCTTGAAGTCTAACCTCGAGAAGCCAACTATTATAAGGACATATTTTTATAAGTCCGTTATCAATTTATTATGTCTCATACCGCTACACCGTCGAAGAACATTCGAAGAGCAATCTACATCAAAGACGGATCTGAATTATTCAAGTACTTCATCATTCAAGACTCCGCGAAGTTTACTTTGTTAAGGTTATGTTTTCAATACCTTAACTTTTCACTTAGAGCTTTTAGGATATTTTTACAAAATATTTTCTAAGTGTTGGAGCGGACTTTTTCTTCAAAATTCAAGAATGAGTTTTTTTTCTAAGTGTTGAAGCGGTCATTAAAATAATAATTTTTTTTCGCAACAGTCGTTCGAGTGATGGAGGAATGTCGTTCGCACGAGATAGCGTGTCGCGCGATCTCGTTCGAATGATAGTTGTCCTTCGTTCGAACGAGCTCTGTTTTTTAGGCGGCGCGATTTTTTATAAAATCTCATTATGTGGTTTCATTTTATTTAAGAAGTCTCAGTGTTTTACAGACAGAAAAACTGCGAAAGCATAATCCTTTTTTACTTCTTCTTCTAGGGTTTAATCCCTCTTTGTTTACAATTCACAAAACTCCCAATATGCTTTAGTGAATTATTTTTGGTTTTGAAGAACACACCTTTGCTGTGGTTTAATCTTTGTGGGGAGAACTCTACAACCGGAGAGCTGCGTGCTATTATGGAGGGAGTTCTTATAAAGTTCACTTTTGTGGAGAAGACATTTTCTTCTTCATTGCTGACCACCTGGAGTTCTTGCGTGAGATTCCAACCAATGCTATTTCTAGCCGTTGCTTTGGAGGTTTGACGAAGACACCGTGCGTTACACTTGTGGGCAATTATCAGGTTGTATGTAAGTCAATGGTCTTGTGAATTCTTCAAAGTTCTAGAAATAAAAGGTTTTGTCCTTCGGAGATTTTTTCCTTAATATTTGTGTCGCATGCTTTATCTATTTATCAATTGACACACGCATACTCATGGATGCATGTTTAGGGGCTGAATTGCTTTGGTTTAAAAATAGACTCCAATTAAATAAGTATGTCAATTAGAAATTTGCGAATTTAATCAATTATCACACAGTCACGTTTTTTTTCAAATTGGTATCAGAATGGGTTACTCAAAATTATCGAGTGATCCTGATTTTTAAAGTTTTTTTTCCTGATACAATTTGACTACTCACGTTTTCAAATTGGTATCAGAGCGGGTTACTCTAAATTATCGAGTGATCCTGATTTTTAAAGTTTTTTTCCCTGATACAATTTGACTACTCACGTTTTTAAATTGGTATTAGTGCGGGTTGCGCTAATTTATCGCGTATTCCTATTTTTCTTAAAATTTGTGGGATGTTGATTTTTTTTGAAAAATCAGTTTTGTGAAAAATCGCATTTTTTTATACAACACTTCTATAATCAGATGCCTATTTTTGAAGGGTCTAATTATTACACGATCACGTTTTTTTTTTTCAAATTGGTATCAGATGCCTACTGGAAAGCTCGTATGAAATTTTGTTTAAAATCCATTGACAAGCGTGTTTGGTTGTTTTGTAAAAATGGGTGGACTCCTCCCACGGTCACTGTTAATAACATCACATCTTTAAAACCCATGGCAGCCTGGATTGAAGATGATTATAAAATGTCTAATTTTAATTCTCGTGGTCTGAGTGCTATTTCTGAAGCTATCACTTCTGATGAATTTTGCTGCATTATGACGTGCACCACGTCTAAGGAGGCTTAGGATATTTTAAAATTGACACATGAGGGTACGAAAGCGGTTAAAGAATCTAAGTTACAAAATTTGGCCACCCATTTTGAGACTATCACCATGTCTGAGTCTGAATGCTTTGATGATTTTTATGCACGTTTTTCGGACATTGTTAACACCAGTTTTAATTTGGGTGAGGTGATTGATAACACGCGTGTCGTTAAAAGGATTTTGAGATCTCTTCCAAAACGTTTTATTCCTAAATTCACTGTTTTGAACTCTTTGGTAAATTTAAAATCACTTAAGTTGGAAGAACTTGTAGGAGATCTTCAAACCTATGAGATTGACATGTTTTCCAAAACCATTAAGGCTAAGGATAATGGTGTTGCTTTAAAGACTCATCTTAAGAAAAAGAAAGAAAAAGTTTATGAGTCTGATTCTGAGGAAGATTTTGATATGGCCTTGTTTGCGAATTTTTTAAAAAGTTTCTCAAAATGAATAAAGAAAATTCTTCCAATAAAAAGATATCTTTTGAGTCAAATAAAAAGAAAGTGGAGGCCAAAGATAGTGACAAGGAGGATGAGATTAGGTGATTTGAGTGTGAGGGCAAAGGGCACATAACTAAAGAGTGTCCTACTAGGATAAGGAGAAAAGGCAAAGAGACTGTTATGCCTGCCACTCTTAGTGATAGTGAGGGTGATGAGGGTGATGAGTCCGATAAAGGTTTAGCACATAGGATGGTTGTCGCTTTTTCTAGTCGTGTGAGCACACCCACTTTATCTCACGAGAGTGCACACGAGAGCGATGATAGTGATTTGTGTTCTTCGAGTGAGGAAGAAAGTGAGGAGGAGAGTGGAGATGAAAGTGAGCTCCAAAAATCATTTAGATATTTGTACACTGAGACCTTGAAAACAAAGAAGTATAATAGAGATTTAGGTCATCGATTTTTAGATTTGGAGAGAGAGGAGGAGGTTTTAAGAAAGGAGAAGTGTGATTTGACCAACACGTTGTCTAGTCTGACGACACGTGTATCCCAACTCGAGCGTGATCTCGAACGTGCTAGGGAGGTCAATGTCAATTTTGAGAACGCACCTAAGAAGGTTAAAAAGGCGGTTCTTAAGAGTAAAGGTGAGAAGTTAGGAATAAGTCATGACGGTGCTTCTACTTCCAAATTAGCACCCGAGCCGGTTTTGACTTTAGTGTTAGATTCACGTAAGTCTCACCCTAACCCACCTCGGCATCCCATTACTATTAGGAGAGCGCGTCCTAGAGTTTTTGAGAGAGGTGTTCCTAGGCCTATTTATGTTTGTTCCCATTGCAAGAAGAGAGGACACCTTAGGGAATTTTATTTTAAGTTAGGTTATGTGTCACGATTTGCTTCTACACGTGTTTCTGACACACATGCACCCACACATGATAATTTACATGCTCCCGGAGACTACATGAGAGAGTTTGCACATTTAGGTGAGCAAGTTAAGTTTTTGGTCAAAACTTCACAAGATTTGATGGAGATTTTTCATAAGTTGACACCACCTTTGGAAAACCCATCCGCAACTAATGATTGAGGTTTGACTGGTTTACTAGCACATGATGATTTTCATGATGTCATTATATGCCTATTGCTAGTATATATCATTTTTGTATAGATGCTTACTTTTGAAAATTTTGAAAAATACAAAAAGATTTTATTTTGAATTTTTTTTTAAAAATCCAAAAAGAGTTTTGTATTTTATTTGCACCATTTATGGTAGACACTTAGAATGACCGAGTCACAATATCATTCCATTTTTTCATCTGACTATTTGATAGTGTTTTGAGACAATATATCATGTCATCTTTGTTATTTATAATGTTTGGAGCCATTAAGATGTAATTAAGTGTTACTTCCTACATATTTGACACGTAATTTCCTTTATTGCACACATGCACGAATTTATTTGATTGTTTTGCTTGTCTTATCACATGTTGGTTGGGTGTTTTCACTTCAATCATGTCCTTAAAACGAACTAAGCGCGATAAAACTTGATAAGAAAGATGTGCATGTAAGAGTCGTTTGTGAGGTTGTGTGCTTTGTTTGAAAACGGTGAAGGGCTACGAAAGATTATTTTTTATCCTTTGCGATTAAGCCGCCATTTAAATTGGACCTAAAAAATTGAGTAATTTTATTATCCGGGGTCCAAAGAGGTTTAAAAGAGCCCGAAATTTTCCAAAGGCAATAAAAAGAAATTCATGCCAAAAAAAGGGGGGCATTTAGGTTTTTTTTGCACCAATTCTCCAAAGTTTGAGAATTTAGTTTAACACCTCTAAATGAAAATATATATGAGGGAGTTTGGTTGGAGATTTTATAACGGGTTTGCACGTCCTTGAAAATCTTAAAAAAGCGCTACATAGTTTTGGACGTTATTGGTGTGAAAATCATTTGACTTTGATTTGTTGATTTGCATAAGACGATGTCATCTAAATTCAATAATTTTTACACCTAAGGATACTTTTGATATTCATTCGTTAGGAGTACATGTATTTATCGTGCACATATGATTGATTGAGTTTATTTACCTATCGAATGAGTTCACACCCATACATTCCGTTTCCATGACTTGGTTGTTTGAGTTTATATCTATGGTGTGATTTTTAGTATCTTATTTTTGTAAAAAAAAATTAAAAAATAAAAAATAGTTTGTGAAATTTTTGGGATACACCTTTGCATGCGCGTAGCTTGACCTTTGTTTGCTATGCATTTTGTCGTGGCACTCCATGTTTTGATTTTTTCTTCTTATCTGTCTATTTGGGAACATCATAAAAAGGGGAAGAAAGAATTATCATGTTATGGGGGAGTTTTTGCATTATGGGGGAGATTTGATTTATTAATGCTTTATTCTTATATCATTTAATACTCGATGCATCACGAAGGTATTTTGCTTTATCTCTTGTGTGTAGGTACAAAGATTGAAGATCCTGATGCGAAAAGCTTTAAGATTTGGCGAAGATGATTGAAGAACAGTTTTGAGTACTTGCAAATTTATTCAATGGGAGGGTAGATTTGTATAGGCATTTTGGTTTTTGATAATTCGGATTTTTTATGTATGTACCGGAATAGACATAGGGGTATATTTGTAAGGGAATATTTTTATAAGTCCGTTATCAATTTATTATGTCTTATACCGCTACACCGTCGAAGAACATTCGAAGAGCAATCTACATCAAAGACGGATCCGAATTAATCAAATTCTTCATCATTCAAGACTCCGCGAAGTTTACTTTAGTAAGGTTATGTTTTTAATACCTTAACTTTTCACTTAGAGCTTTTGAAATATTTTTACAAAATATTTTCTAAGTGTTGGAGCGGACTTTTTCGTCAAAATTTAAGAATGAGTATTTTTTTTTAGTGTTGAAGCGGTCATTAAAATAATAATTTTTTTTCGCAACAGTCGTTCGAGCGACAGAGGAATGTCGTCCACGCGAGATAGCATGTCACGCGATCTCGTTCGAACGACAGTTGTCCTTCATTCGAGCGACATGCTGATCTCATTGGAACGAGCTCTATTTTCGAGGCGGCATGATTTTCTATAAAATCTCATTATGTGGTTTCATTTTGTTTAAGAAGTCTCAGCATTTTACAGAACAGAAAAATTGCGAAAGCATAATCCTTTTTTACTTCTTCTGTTAGGGTTTAATCCCTCTTTGTTTACAATTCACAAAACTCCCAATATGCTTTAGTGAATTAGTTTTGATTTTGAAGAACACACCTTTGTTGTGGTTTAATCTTTGTGGGGAGAAATCTACAACTGGAGAGCTGCGTGCTATTGTGGAGGGAGCCCTTATAAAGTTCACTTTTGTGGAGAAGCCGGTTTCTTCTTCATTGCTGACCACCTGGAGTTTTTGCGGGAGATTCGAGCCGACGTTATTTCTAGCCGTTACTTTAGAGGTTTGATGAAGACACCGTGCGTTACACTGGTGGGTGATTATCAGGTTGCATGTAAGTCAATGGTTTTGTGAATTCTTCAAAGTTCTAGAAATAAAAGGTTTTGCCCTTCGGGGATTTTTTCCTTAATATATGTGTTGTATGCTTTATATATTTATGGATTGACACACGCACACTCATAGATGCATGCTTAGGGGCTGGATTACTTTGGTTTAAAATTAGACTCCAATTAAATAAGTGTGCCAAATTAAAAATTTGTGAATTTAATCAATTATCACACAGTCACATTTTTTTTCAAATATCAATGTATTCATATCAACCTTTGTTCTCTTACCTTTCACGGGTTCTTGTGCAGTCGAGTTCACAGTTTTCACCTTTGGAGGGAGAGCTTTGACCTCTGCTATATGTGTTTTCCTATCAGCAACCTCTTTTCTTCCTCCAACGAGTCCCCCGCAGATCATCTTGACCTCATGAGAGATCACATTGCGCCGACCATTTAGATCAACAAACTTAGGGGGGATGTCAGGTCGTCTTCATCACACCAGACCATCAGGCTTACACTTGCCATCTCTCTTCTTCCTCTGGGTGTCGTCTCGTCCACCATTTGAATTACAATTGTTTACATACTTTCTCAGCTTTCTTTCTTTCAACATCTTCTCAATTTCATCCTTCAGAGCAAAACACTTGTCAGTCAGGTGCCTATAGTCCTGGTGGAATTCACACCACAAACTTTTATTCCTCTTGTGAGGAGGAGCTTTCAACTTTTTGGGTCACCTCAGGGATCGATAATTCTTGATCTCATTTAAGATATGCTCACAACTGATTGTGAGGGGAGTGTAGTCGGCAGTCATTTGTTGATCTCTTATTTCCATTTTTACTCTTATTTTGGAACTTGCCCCCACTCCTCGTCCCCTTTTCATCCTCATACTTCACTGTCATAGCTTCCTCGGCGTTCGTGACCTTATTATCCATCGTCAATAGCTCGACCATAGACTTCGGTGGGTCCTCGACAAGCTTTCAAAGCAAATTCCCCTTCTGTAGACCTCCTATCAGTGCTTTCATCGCAATACTTTCTTCATAATTCTCAACTTTTAACTTTTCCTTATTGAATCTTGCTATGTACTCCCTGAGATTCTCATTCTTTCCATACTTGACATACATCAGGTGAGTAGTCTTCTTTTGGGGTCTTACCCCGAAACAGAAGTTGTGTATGAACCTCTCAACGAGTTGCTTAAAGTTTATAATTGAATTCTTCGGGAGTGAAGTGAGCCATACATGGACAGCTCCAGTCAAAGTGCTTGAAAAGGCACGACATCTCATCTCATCCGAGACTGAGTAAATGCCTGCGGTCGACTGGTACATCTCTACGTGGTGAACATGATTGGTACTCCCATCATACTTAGGGGTAACCACTGATGGCTTAAACTTAGCAGGGGTTGGAAAATTGACAATCTTAGCCATAAAATGAGAGCCTTCAGAGTCACCTATTTGTAAGGGATTTCTGCTCTTGAGGATATCTCTAATTTTATCTTCCAATCTTCGAATTAAGTCATTTCAGGGCCTCTCGACTGCTGCCATAACATCAACCTGGATGATATTGTCCCTTGTCACCTCAATTGGTCGAACAAAAGGTTCCCTTGCCACAGACCTTTGTCGGTTGTTCACTTATTTTTAGCCCTCGTCTCGGTAACATGGAGGTCGACAGTTTGCCCCTTCTCTTCTTAAGCTAGCATGGCTCCTTGATCTGGATAGCCTATCTCTGAGATCACCAATTCTATCGAGTCTCTCAAAGGTCGATACTCTACTTAGCCGATCGAAGGTCGAGCCCCTTGGTTGTGCATCATGACTCGGCCTCATATTGTGACCTCGACTTGCTTGAATAAGGAGTATAGTATTACTTGATACTTCATATGTCTCCCAACAGTCAGCTTGAGCGTCTTCAGCCTCATAGTCATCATACCGGTCCTCTGGGCAGGGTTGGCCTTGCCTCCTTAGGCATAAACGCCTAGGGTCAGCAACGTTCTTCTGTCGTTAAAGAGGTGGTAACTCCTTGGGCAGTGTCTGGGGCGGTCCCCTGGTGTCTGGAGGCTGCTCCACGGCTGTCGGAGTAATCATCTTTGACAATACCCCAGCGGGTCTAATTATCACATTTTGGCTGAAGGTAGCTAGTTGTTCTTGCATCGCCTGTTGACTGGCCACCGAAGACTTCAACGCCGCCGCCACCTCCTCCATCTCTAACTGAGGAGGCGCGTGACTAGAGCTAAGAACCACCAGTTGGCGGTGGTACTGGTGGAAATTTTGATGCCATGTTTCAAACCTGATGGGTGAGTTGTAAACTGGAGAGTAGAAGCTTAGAAGTTCAACATGAACTCTTTCAATGGTGAAATAACTCCACAAGAGGGGAGAACTGGTTCACCACCAGAGACTTCAGTGAGTATAAGTTGGAGAAGGGAAGAGATGATAATTCTCATTCCCATAGACGGTGCCAGACTGATAATACAAAAAATAGTACTAGCAGGTCACAATGATAATGAGCTCAAGCAGGTATAACCATGGAATTAAGCAAATAATATGACAGTAAGAGAATGAGATGAGGCAAAGAGGAATTGAATACCATAATTAAGTGGTTTAGCCAAATTATGGCCTACATCCACTGCGCAGTGTGTGTGATCCACTAAGTGAGGCTCTAATGGCCTGAATATATAAGCACTCAAGTTTTCTCTCTCTTACAGTGAGTTTGAAAGAGTTTTTGTAGGGTTTTAAATGTGTGTCTGTAAGGACATATTTTTATAAGTCCGTTATCAATTTATTATGTCCTATACCGCTACACCGTCGAAGAGCATTCAAGAATATTCAAGCATCAAAGACGGATCCGAATATCAAGTTCTTCATCAAAAAGACTCCGCGAAGTTTACTTTGGTAAGGTTGAGTTTTAATTCCTTAGTATTTCACTTAAAGTGTTGGGATATTTTTATCAAATATTTTTCTAAAGATTTTGTTCTCGGACACCTTTCCGTAGAAAAATCATAACTAATTCATAAAAAATAAAAAAAATACGAAACTGGCGGCCACACGTTCGTATCGAAATTATATATAAGCACTCGTGGAATATCGTTTTATAGGTCGTTCGAACGACCTTCTTTTTTCGTTCAAACAACATAGACATCTCGTGAGAAGTCGTTCGAGCGACACGTGTCCTTCGTTCGAGCCACATGCTTATCTCGTTTGAACGAGCTCTAATACCGAGGTGGTGTAATTTTCTATAAATACTCATTAAATGGTTTCGTTTTATTTAAGAAGTCTCAGTATTTTAAAGAACAGAAAAACTACGAAAGCATAATCCTCTTTTACTTCTTCTTTTAGGATTTAATCCCTCTTTGTTTACAATTCACAAAACTCCCAATATGATTTAGTGAATTATTTTTGGTTTTGAAGAACACACCTTTCATGTGGTTTAATCTTTGTGGGGAGAACTCTACAACCGGAGAACTGCGTGCTATTGTGGAGGGAGTCCTTATAAAGTTCACTTTTGTAGAGAAGCCATTTTCTTCTTCATTGCTGACCACCTGGAGTTCTTGCGGGAGATTCCAACCAACATTATTTCTAGGCGTTGCTTTGGAGGTTTGACAAAGACACCGTGTGTTACACTTGTGGGCGATTATCAGGTTGTATGTAAGTCAATGGTCTTGTGAATTCTTCAAAGTTATAGAAATAAAAGGTTTTGCCCTTCGGGGATTTTTTCCTTAATATTTGTGTCGCATGCTTTATCTATTTATGGATTGACACACGCACAGTCATAGATGCATGTTTAGGGGCTGAATTACTTTGGTTTAAAAATAGACTCCAATTAAATAAGTGCGCCAAATTAGAAATTTGTGAATTGAATCAATTATCACACAGTCACGTTTTTCAAATTGGTATCAGAGCGGGTTACGCTAATTTATCGCGTGATCCGAATTTTTCAAGGATTTATTTATTTTTATACAATTTGACTTCTCACGTCGTCAAATTGGTATCAGAGCGGGTTACGCTAATTTATCGCGTATTTCTATTTTTCGCAAAAATTGTGTGATATTGATTTTTTTTGAAAAATCAGTTTTTAAATGAGCACTTATCTAATCGGATGCCCCCCTTTGATGACACGAGTAAGAGTTTTGATGATATAAATCATTTGAATTTGACATTTGCTAAAAGAATTGATATTGTGGAAAAAGAAAATTCTCGTTTTAAATTCGCGTTGGATCTTTTGCAAACGGTTCAAAATCAAAGAGATTTTTATCGTGAAAAATTTGTTTCCTTGGACCATGACTTTGTTGCTTTAAAATTGTCCAAGAAGGAAAGTGATGATAGGGTCCTATTTTTAGAAAAAAAAATTAGAGGACCTTAAAAATTCGATGGTTTGTGTTTGTGCCAAAGATGACAAAAATATTTTAATCAATGAGTTTGTGGCACGTGAAGAGACACTTATGAAAAAGTTTTCTTTGATTGAGGGAGAGAGAGATACCCTTTTAGGAATTGTTAAAAATTTGAAAAAGGCATCCCTTAATTTGGAAGAGTCTAATTCTTTGCTTGATTCAAAAATTTTGAAGTTAAAAAATGATTTGACAGACTCAAGTAGGTTTGATAGTGATGGTAATGGCTCATCTTGTTATCATGCTTCTAGTGCTAAGGACAAAACCATTATTTATTTTAGATGGTCAACCGTTCCCATAGACACTAAAAAAGGTCAACCCATAGGTGTCGTTCCACCCGTTTACACATGTTCACACTGTGGTAGGAAAGGTCACCTTAGGCGTTTTTATTTTGATCTTAGAAAAAGTCCTAGAAAGTTTATGTCTAGTGTTCCCTTGGTTCCTAAATCCCCCACACGACGTTTCACATATATTTGGGTTAGAAAATCACTTTTAGAGGCATTAGATTTTAGACAAGTTGATTCCCGTTTGCTTGCACATGATTATTCTCTTGCCATATCATATAGATGATTGTGTTCGCATATTTTTCATACACTAGTTGTGGTTTCATGATATATATTTGCTAGTATAATGACATGTACTTTTTTGTATAAATTTTTGCTTTTGAAATTTTTTTAAAAATACAAAAAGATTTTATTTTGATAAATTTTTAAAAAAAATCCAAAAAGAGTTTTGTATTTTGTTTGCACCGTTTATGGATTGACACTTAGGATGACCGAGTCACAACATCATTCCATTTTTCATGTGACTATTTGATAGTGTTTTGAGACAATAGATCAATTCATCCATGTATTTTATAATGTTTGGAGTCATTAAGATGTAATTAAGTGTTACTTCCTACATGTTTGACTCATGATTTCCTTTATTGCATACATGCACGAATTTATTTGATTATTGTGCTTGTCTTATCACATGTTGGTTGGGTATTTTCACTTCAATCATGTCCTTAAAACGAACCAAGCGTGATAAAACTTGATAAGAAAGTTGTGCATGTAAGAGCCGTTTGTGAGTTTGTGTGCTTTGTTTGAAAACGGTGAAGGGCTTCGAAAGATTTCATTTATCATTTGCGATTAAGCCGCCGTTTAAATTGGACCTAAAAAAATTGAGTAATTTTATTATTCGGAGTCCAAAGAGGTTTAAAAGAGCCCGGAAATTTTCAAAGGCAATAAAAAGAAATTCATGCAAAAAAAAGGGGGGGCATTTAGGTTTTTTTTGCACCAATTCTCCAAAGTTTGAGAATTTAGTTTAACACCTCTAAATGAAAATATATATGAGGGAGTTTGGTTGGAGATTTTATAACGGGTTTGCACGTCCTTGAAAATCTTAAAAAAACGCTACATAGTTTTGGACGTTATTAGTGTGGAAATCATTTGACTTTGATTTGCACAAGACGATGTCATCTAAATTCAACAATTTTTACACCTAAGGATACTTTTGATATTCATTCGTTAGGAGTACACGTATGCATCGTGCACATATGATTGATTGAGTTTATTTACCTATCGAATGAGTTCACACCCATACATTCCGTTTCCATGACTTGGTTGTTTGAGTTTAAATCCATGGTGTGATTTTTAGTATCTTATTTTTGTAAAAAAAAATTGAAAAATAAAAAATAGTTTGTGAAATTTTTGGGATATACCTTTCCATGCGCGTAGCTTAACCTTTGTTTGCTATGCATTTTGTCGTGACACTCCATGTTTTGATTTTTTCTTTTTATCTGTCTCTTTGGGAACATCATAAAAAGGGGGAGAAAGAATTATCATGTTATGGGGGAGTTTTTGCATTATGTGGGAGATTTGATTTATTAATGATTTATTCTTATATCATTTCATACTCGATGCATCACGAAGGTATTTTGCTTTATCTCATGTGTGTAGGTACAAAGATTGAAAATCATTATGTTGCACACCCTGATGAGAAAAGTTTTGAGATTTGACGAAGATTTTTTAAGAATAGTTTGAGAACTTGTAAATTTATTCATGGGAGGGTAGATTTGTATAGGCATTTTGGTATTTGATAATTCAGATATTTTTATGTATGTACCGGCATAGACATAGAGGGAGAATTTCATAAGTCCGTTATCAATTTATTATGTCTTATACCGCTACACCATCGAAGAGCATTCAAGAACATTCAAGTATCAAAGACGGATCCGAATATCAAGTTCTTCATCAAAAAGACTCCGCGAAGTTTACTTTGGTAAGGTTGAGTTTTAATTCATTAGCATTTCACTTAAAGTGTTGGGATATTTTTATCAAATATTTTTCTAAAGATTTTGTTCTCGGGTACCTTTCCGTAGAAAAATCATAACTAATTCATAAAAAATCAGAAAAATACGAAACTGGCGGCCACACGTTCGTATCAAAATTATCTACAAGCACGCTTGGAATCTTGTTTAATAGGTCATTCGAATGACCTGATTTTGTCGTTCAAACGACATAGACATCTCGTGAGAAGTCGTTCGAGCGACACGTGTCCTTCGTTCGAGCGACATGCTTATCTCGTTCGAACGAGCTCTAATACCGAGGCGGCGCAATTTTCTATAAATACTCATTAAATGGTTTCATTTTGTTTAAGAAGTCTCAGCGTTTTACAGAACAGAAAAACTGCGAAAGCATAATTCTTTTTTACTTCTTCTTTTAGGGTTTAATCCCTCTTTGTTTACAATTCACAAAACTCCTAATATGCTTTAGTGAATTATTTTTGGTTTTGAAGAACACACCTTTGCTGTGGTTTAATCTTTGTAGGGAGAACTCTACAACTGGAGAACTGCGTGCTATTGTGGAGAGAGTCCTTATAAAGTTCACTTTTGTGGAGAAGCTGTTTTCTTCTTCGTAGCTGACCACCTGGAGTTCTTGCGCGAGATTCCAGCCGATGTTATTTCTAACCGTTGCTTTGGAGGTTTGACGAAGACATCGTGCATTACACTTGTGGGTGATTATCAGGTTGTATGTAAGTCAATAGTCTTGTGAATTCTTCGAAGTTCTAGAAATAAAAGGTTTTGCCCTTTGGGGATTTTTTACTTAATATTTGTGTCGCACGCTTTATCTTTTTATAGATTGACACACGCACGCTCATAGATACATGTTTAGGGGCTGAATTACTTTGATTTAAAATAGACTACAATTAAATAAGTGTGCCAAATTAAAAATTTGTGAATTTAATCAATTATCACACAGTCACGTTTTTCAGTGTCCCTCTACCTTGAGGTAGAAGACAGACATTTATAGTGCTTGGGGGGTGTAATGCACCCGAAAGCATGCAACATGCATGTGTGGAATGTTCCTAGCCAATGAGGAGGAACCAACTGTCTCGGTCACATGTAGGTCATGATAATCAAATATTCCCTTGTGTGAGTGAATGATCTGGTTGTAACGGTTTCGTCTATGTGGAACTTGAGTCCCACGCATACCCTAAACCACGTGCCTTGGCAGGTGTCACTGTCTGCCACACTATCCGGGCTGAGGCCGAGATGACGAGTCAACCCCCTGATGGGGTCACCACCGATGTTGAGCTGTCCTTGGTCGGTCTTTGTCTCCCAGGAGGTGGGCCGAGGCCGAGGTTGCACTAATGAATCGTTAGGAATGTTGATCCTGTTGATCTACCTTCCAGGCCGAGGCCGATGTTTTTATGAGATAAAGAGGTGGGTCGAGGCCGACCCCCTAGTCGAGTGCACGACCGAGTTGTAACTCATGGAGCTGGATGGATTGAAGAGGTCGGCTGGGTTGAACAGGCCCCTCGGCGAGCCGATGGCACATTTTGGTATATCAGGGTCTAACCCGCGTGATTCCTAAAAACTATTTTTCAGGTATTTATAAATGGGAGCAGCAAAGCTGAGGGTTCAGGCTTGCATTCCGACTAATTTGACAAATATATATCTTTAGTATAGTACGTGAAGACGATGCTGCTTTTATTGTCGAAATTGGAGGATAATATATCAAAGATGACAGAACAAAACACAGTTCACCCAAGTTCTTTTACACAATGAGCTCCCAAAATGGATGAAATTGATATCTTGCAAATTCATTCAGATGACAACATTGATGATTTATTCACCAAATTATTACCAACATCAACGCTCAAGAAGTTAGTATATGGTATTGACATGCGATGAGTATATCAGTCTTGTTAAACTAATTATACTTTTATTAAGGGGAAAATCAGTTATTTTGTAAAATACATATATTATACTATTTTTCTTGCCTAGTTTTGTCCCACTTTTTCCTGTAAAGGTTTTAATGAGGAAGTATATAACGCACAGTGAACACTATTTTTGTGTATCCAAGGGAGTGTTATAATTTGGAGGTGTCAAACATGTGTGGATATTCATAATACACTATGAAGTTGGAAGCACGACTATACAATGCTAGAAGCATTATATAAGTGAAATACATACAATAAAATTTTGAAGATTTCGATCTATTTTGCATTCAAGCTTTATATCATTCGACACACACGCGCGCGGGCGCGCACACACACACACACACACACACACACACACATATATATATTTGCTTGCCGGTGTTTAGAGACATGATTCATTGCTCAATTCAAAATCTAATTTGTTGCCACTTGTCTGCTGTTTTTTTGAGTCTAAACATACAAGGGAAATAGAAAAAGAAATAGATAGATGCATGCTTATGAAAAGAGAAACAAACGCATGCGCGATCGATGGAGAGAGGGGAACCTTGGGAGGCTGCTGTCTATTCTAAAGAGAGAGAGATAAAGTGAGATGTTCTTATTGTTTTCTTTTTGCCCAATGGGTGGTTAATAAGAAAATATTTTTTATTTGTAGAGGCAAAATTGAAACTAAATTCTTGTAAGGACCAAAATAGTAAAATAAAAATCCACTTTGATTTTTTTTTTGGTGTGAATGAACCCACCTATGCTAAGTCTGAATCCTAAACTCCCTATATTAAATTATTATTATCAAACGACTGCAAGGAGTATTTTACACTATAGGTTGGGAAATGCAGTTGCCCGTTCGCCTTGTTTCTTTCGTCCCTCGACATTTCATTCCCCTCCCTCTTCTGACGCCCTCTTCTCAAACCCTTACCCTCCTCTTCGTCAACATTTCACGCCCCTCTCTCCTCTGTCACATTCACCATCCTCTCTCTTTTCTCTCACCACTCATTCTCTCCTCGTCATAAAAACGTTACGGTCGTTTTTCACCACAAATCAGTTGTATACTAGTTATTATTATTATTATTATTATTATTATTATTATTAAATTAGATATGATTCATGGGCCCATTAAGCGTGATGGGCTGTCACAAATTGTTGGGTCTGAAAGTTTGGCCTGCAAAATATGTGGCTCCATTAGAGGGCCCAGACGCTGTAATTAAACTAGGTGGGCCAATTCAGATCTCGAATCCTTCCAGCACCGTATATCCTTGGGGGGTGTGAGATTTTGTGATCGATCAACAAAAACACTCTCTTCGCCACACTACCTCTGCTCTGAACATTGTGTACGGACTTTCAACCCTGGCTAGTGAGTGTACCTAAATTTATTTTCAATGAATTCAAATTTTTGTATATAAGTTTTCTGGTTCCTGGTCTATGAATAAATCACTTCATCTCATACTCGTTGGTACTTTCGGGTTTTGCTGTTTCTTTAAATAAGGAATTGATTTATTTGATTTGAACTATGAATGCTTTGTTAGGAGCGTACGGTTATTTGGATTTCTATTGGAATGTTACAAAACTTGGTTGAAGTTATCAGGGTTTTATCTACTTATGGATTTCTTTTCTGCTCTATGACTTTTGATTGTGGTGATTCATTGTTTCTCTAGTGGATTGGATTATCTGTTGTTTTAAATGTTTTGAAATTTTGGTGTATATATTACTTGCATAGTTATAGTAACTGTGGAATGTTCTTTTCTAATGTGACCAGCACCCCGTAGATTGAACATTTGATTTTCTGTTTTACATTTTAGGCAACTCACCTTACCTCTAAGAAGCACGGGTACGAATATGGGTACCGGTACGGGGATACGACAAATCTAAAAAAGCTAGGATGCGATACGTCCGGCATACGTTAATAAAAAATAATATAATATATTTCTATATGCATGAAAATTTACGAATCTAATAACTTTTGGAACAAAATGGCTACAAAAAACATACACGTAGTTGACTTGCATAAAGCATAAAAGCAACAAATTGAAATTCACCCTTCATTCAAAGAATGAAAGAAGTCAATTGATGTAGGCCATTTAACAGTAATTCTTTTTGCAGGAATATATTAAAGAATGAAAGAAGTCTAGCTTCAAATGAAAAAATATCAGATAGAAAATGAACAACATACCAGAAGCGAACATACTACCATCAGTGAACATACTACATTCAGAGAACATACTACTGTCTATTAGATGAAAAAATATCAAACAAAAAGAAAACCGAACATACTACCAGCTGTCAGCTAACCATAAGCAATAGTGCATGAGATAAACAAAATAAAAGAAAAAGACATATTTGATTGAACATACTACCAGCAGGAAAGAAAAGTAAAAAAACTCTTTCTTTCTGAATGTCTTTCATGAAATATTGAGTGAAAAGTATTATTTTGACTTTATATTACACCTACCAGCTGTCAGCTAACCATAAGCAATAGTGCATGAGATAAACAAAATAAAAGAAAAAGACATATTTTATTGAACATACTACCAGCAGGAAAGAAAAGTAAAAAAACTCTTTCTTTCTGAATGTCTTTCATGAAATATTGAGTGAAAAGTATTATTTTGACTTTATATTATACAGACTTTTAAAGCTTAAGATTTGAAATTCAAATATTACAAAAAACCTCGCCGTATTGGTTTAATAAAAAAAAAAAAAATAAGGATACTTTTTGGGTATATCCTATACAACCCCATTTGCAGTATTGGTGATTCCTAGCCCTACCTAGTGGGGGAATTATAAGTAGTTGGTCAAAGTTGATCGTGGGAAGTGTAAGTTCCCAAAATTGGGTTAAGGTCCAAGATTTAGTGTGAGCTTCTAAAATTTTCCTTTAAATTAGTCAAATGTTACATTTGGTCTTATTGTTTTTGCGGTTGTGAGTATATTCCTGTGCTTAGTAGTTTATGTACATAAATGCTTGCTTATCAGTTGATGTCTTCTGGTAATAATATTATGATGATTGATCGTTTTGAATTTGGTTCAGGGACATGGGGATATATCTGAGCACTCCTAAAACTGAGAAAGTCTCGGAGGATGGTGAGAATCACAAACTGAGATATGGATTGTCGTCCATGCAAGGATGGCGCTCTACCATGGAAGATGCTGTAAGTATACTGTGCTGTCACGTAATTTATCTTTAACCCAGGCCCGCATTTCACTGTTTCAACAAGTTGATATAATTTGAACAGTTATATTGAATTTGAAGATCTATGCTTTGCCTAATAATACATCATAATAGCTATTGATACGATGTCAATTGATTTTGTTGGATCAATTGATGTTAATTGATATGACTTGCTATACATCTATGCTGATGCTTTAGACCCAATAATTTGGTTATGAATTCTTATTGTCAACTCGAACAAAAAGGACTCAGCATTCTCTTATCTTGTACTCCAAGCTTGGAGAGCAACAGGGGCATCTGAGAATGAAATTACTTTTAATTTGAGGAGTAGAATTGGGTGTTGAGGAATATATTCATTACTTCAGCTGTTGTTACAAGAAAATAGTGTGGTATAATTTGAAAAGGGATGCTACTTCTATGCATATTCTATTTGGCTTTAGTAATCAATCTTGATGATGATGTATAAAGACTTCTACTTGAAGAGGGTGATCACCCTCATAATATATAAAAAGGATGCTCGTCAATGCTACAACTTTAAGAGCCTAGTTGTAGGTTTTGTGAAGTCCAATGTCGATACACCTAAATTTATATACAAGAACACTAAAATCTAATAAATTAAACTACTTAAATAATAAAAATCAATAAAGTATTGTTTGTATATATATATATATATGTGTGTGTGTGTAGTCACGCTCTCCAACATACCTCACTTAACATACCTAGCAACATACCCATTTTTTAAAAATAGTAAAAAAATGTATTTTGTAACCAAACTCGGTATATATGATTTACATAACAAGGAGATCATCTACAAAAAAAATCATCAAAAAAATCAATTCGGAAGTGGAGGAGACTATGGAAAAAATTTGAACGGCCGAAAAATGCTCATATATACCCACTTTTCATTTAACCCATTTCCGGCTTTAATTTTTTTATGATTATTTTTTGTAGATGATCTCCTCACTATGTAGATCATATATACCAAGTTTGGTTAAAAAATACATTTTTTTACTATTTAAAAAAAATGGGTATGTTGCTAGGAGGTATGTTGGAGAGCCTGACTGTACATATGTATTTATATGGGGATCTTCCTATTAAGTCCTATTTACATGGAACATTTCCTAAAAGGTCATATCGCAACATTTTTTCCATAATAGGTCCTATTTGTACATATAGTGAATATTCATTATATATTTACAAATAGGACCTATTGGAACAAAAATCTTTTTTCATGGGACTTGATGGAGTAAAAAAAATTGTTAGGACCTACTGAACTACATACTTAGTAAACGGGACTAATTGGTAAAAAATCCTATTTATATATATAGGAGAAGGCTCACCTACATCACACTTTGTACATCACCCATACATCACACCTTGTTCTAGGTCATAAATTTTTTTTTTTTACAATTTTTTTTTCTCTTTAAATTAACCTCCGAATCAACCCATGCTCAAAAAATGAGGTCAAAATACATTTTGTACCTATTTTTAAAAATTCCAACAAAAATACCTTATTTATATTGTTGATTTTTAAAATATTGCTATAAAATGTATTATGACCTAATTTTTTAAACATGGGTTGATTGGAAGGTTCATTTCAAGAGAAAAATAAAAAACTTGAAAAAAAAGTTTCTTAGGACTTAGAACTGGGTGTGATGTATGGTGTGATGTATAGAGTGTGATGTAGGTGAGCCTTCCTCTCTCTCTCTCTATATCTATCTATCTATCTATCTATCTATCTATCTATCTATCTATATATATAAAGAAAATTAAGAAGCAATTCTAAATAAAACAATTTAAAGATATTAAGAGTCATCGGTTTGAAAGATATTAGATACCGAATCCTACTTTTTGAGTTATATAGAGAAAATTGATTTGAACTTCATTTGGTTGAAAAAACAAGAGTATTAATTAAGCAGTGCATGTAAAGATTCCATCCAATGATAAGAAATCAAAACCTTCTATTCATGAGGAACCGATCATAGGATTATATAATAATTACTATCTAAACAACCGGTAATGCATTGGCAGCAAAGATGAAAGTTTATGGCATTTTGTTAAATCCTAGTAAATTCACAATTCAAGTTCTAGAATTAATCATTAAGCAATGGAACCAATAATTTATAATTAATGTTCAACCAATGAGAATAATTCTAACAATGAAAGAGGAGAACAAAAAACAACAGTAGGAAGCAAAATAATTGAGCCTGTGTGGGGTGGGGGGGTGTCCTGCTCCAGTGTTCCCTCCCTCTCCCCCTTGAGTTCTTACTTCACGCGTCGGTGTCCTTTTCTCGTGGATAATTAGGGTTAGATCCTTGGCAGATGTTTTTTGGGGGTATAGGACAAAAACTTTTTTTTTTAAAGATGAGGTCAAGTACTTCTATTCTATGTAGCACGAATACTTAAAAAATTGCAGAAATGGAGTATCGGATACGGATATGGCCCCGATATCCAATACTACAAATCCGTATCCATTGGCCAAGTTGACAATTTTGACTTTTGGATACGGCTTGGATACGTCCTGATACATTTGGATTATGATTTTTTTTATATCAGAAACAAGAGAATTTTATTAAAACAAATGAGAAATTACAAGGGAAAAGTGGACTAGCAGTCCATATCTAACAGAAAGATACATAGAAACTATACAGAAAATGACAACACATAACTTTCTTGAAGCACCAATCGCCCATAAATTCGAGTTATGAGCAAAAAGTAATGATCACAATGGTGGGTTGCAGTACTTTACATTTTTTTACTATTCGACTTTAAAAATCTCCAAACATAGGTTGTGACTTTGCTCGAAGGGAAGACAAAAAAAATTAGCTTTGGGTGAGGCAACCAGGTTTGAGTACTTCCAAATTGATGAAAACCCCTCTCTCTCTCTCTCAATTTAATTGAACTCCCCACTTGACTTTGGCTTGTCAAAGCATTCCAAAATCATCTTTCTTATTTGGTCTTGGTCATTTGTTTTTCGGTCGCTTGCGATACGAATCCATGGGTAAAAATTACCCCTGAAAATGGGCTTGCAAGGGAAGGGTGTTATACGATCTAATACTAGTCCATGATAAATTATTTTTTCCAAGTGGAACACTGGGATTCTTTTGAATTGTAACATTTTGATTAAGCAGGATGAGTCTTTGCTCATCAAAAACGAAAAAAAATTAGGCAGGATGGGTCTTAAAAAAATTAATGCTTCACATTAAGGTCAATCAAAGTCCTATTTATATTCATGAATACCATTTCAGCCATTAGAACATGTGGGATGCAATAGTAATGTGACAAAAATATCCGACAATAAAGATGACAAGAATATTTTCTTTAGGTAGAATAATTTAACAAAGTTCCATTGGATATTCCTAAAAGAAGCGTGAATAATGACAAACTATAGGGCAACGATCATGAGTGATGGTATTGAAGTTTCAAATGAAGATTGTCCTTTTTGCATGTTAGGAAGAAAGAAAAAGTTAATGCAAACAAATATTGATGATTGCACTTATGCTAGTCCATGTCATTTGAAGAAGTGAAAAATGTGGTAGGCTGAAATTTTTGCATTGAATTGTTGAGAAGATATGATTTATGATTAGATAAAAATGGGGTGACATCTATCGTGGCATGATGGTGAATGCCTTTAAGGCTACAACTAAAATGTTATGGCAAAGTACTTAGGTTTGGGTTATATATATATATATTAGACTACGACATGATTCCTACACATTTTGTGGGACGTGTCGTGTTGGTATTGGTTGGTATTTAGGGTTCACTGATTATCATTTAAGATACTAACCAATGCAGACACGACGCGGTAGTGTATCTCACAAAATGTGTCGGAATCATGTGTCGTCTAAGAATTAAAGGTTGTTTGGTTCTACCTCTTTAAGTTTGAATCTAAATCATTGAGACTTGAAGAGTTAACAAATAATGTTTTTTTTTAATGATTAAGAGGTTAACTACAATATTTGCCTCTGAATAATAAAAAGGTAAAATTACCTCTGAAGTCTGAATTTGAAGTTTGAATCAGTCTAAATATATTCATTCAGAGGTATATTTTTTAGATTCAGATAAAAAAAACAAACGCAACTTTACTCTCTCGCAAAATGTGTAGGAATCACGTGTCGTCTTAAAATTACTCTCTATCTACACACACACACACATAAAAAAGGTCGTACCCAGTGCACAAGGCTCCCGCTTAACTGCAGGGTCTGGGAGAGGCGGATGTTGGCTGGCCTTACCCCCATCTAGGAAGCACTGACTCGACACGTAATACGGGATACGACTCGATTTGGAATACGAGATACGTGATTTTTTCAAAATGTAGGATTCGGATACGCTAGGATACATTAAATATTTATTATTTTATTTTATATATATTAATGATAAATTTGAATAAAATGAAAGTAAAGCATCAAATAACGTTATATCAAAGTGGTTAAATATGATGATTGTTGTCACCAAACAAACACCATTGCAATAAAACATCATTAACATAAAAGGTTGTTCCAACAAAAATACAAGACAAAAATAAAGATAATATCCGTAGTATAAAAATACGATAAAGAGAAGCCTTCCGAGAGCATCCGTGCTTCATAGTATCACAATCACTAAGTAAACAAAACATCAACGGTTTGTACTAAATGTAGTATCTCCAGATGCCATTTCAAATAAAATCTACAAACATTAGTAGAAACAAATCAGATAGTTTTTATGAAGAAAAAAGGGATTCAAGCAGTAGAATGAAATGCCATTTGAATGAAAACAAAAAAACAGCAGTCAAGAAAAAAAAAGAACAGCACTGTTAAGAAAAAAAAAGAATAGCACACTTAAGGCATAAAAAGAATAGCACAGTTAAGGTCGGAAGTGAAAAATCTAGTCGGAATTTATTAGAGAACAGAAAAAAAGCTTCAAAAACGTATCCCAACATATCCCATCGTATCCAAAAACGTATCCCAGCATATCCCATCGTATCCTAAAACGTATCCAAAAACGTATCCCAGCATATCCAGGCCATTTAAAAAATAAAAAAATATAGGATCTATAGAATTCGCGTATCTTAGCTTATTCGAGCGTATCTAGTATCCCATACGTGTCCAAAAAAAAATTCGTGACCTCCCGAGAGTATCCGTGCTTCATAGACCCCCATGTATAGAGACGCCCATATATGGAGGGGCTGTTCCCATGACTCGAACTCGAGACCAACCGTAGTTTGGGCGATGGCACTTTCCATCGCACCAAGGTATGACCTTACACACACACACACACACACACACACATATATTATCAAGGTTCTAAACGGCATGAGGCGTGGTCGAGGCGTAAAGGTCAAGCCTCAAGTTTCAAGCTTTAGGACCCTAGGCGTAAAAAGGCGTTTTTCCTTTTTTATTATTTTTAATTATTCTATGGCTAGTAAAACAATAAAATAATACATACCTTGAAATTTGAAATTATATCCTCAAGTTTTAAAGAGTAAGTGCAAAGGATAATACAAAAGAAACGAGTAAGTTTTAAAGAGTGTCAAAAGAGTAAAAACCAAGAAGATTTAGAAAAATATAAGAAGCTAAAAAGTGAAGTAAAAAATATTATTAGAAATGCGCAGCAAAACGCACTAGATAATCTTTATAATAAATTAGGTACGGAGGAAGGTGAAAAGGAAATATATAAATTGGCAAAGAATAGAGATAGATTGACAAGGGATATGGGTCCAGTTAAGCAAATTAAAGACATAAATCAAAATATATTAGTTAACGGTAAAGAAATTCTAGGTAGATGGAAAGAGTATTTTCAAGGATTATTGAATGAAGAATATCCTAAAAAAGATGTCGAGAACATTGAACCGAATATAGGAATAGTATGCCCGATTACTGAAAAAGAAGTAAATATATTTGTAGGTACCCAGAATTGAGAACCATGGGCCTGGACGAGTAGCCCAGTTCTGGCGGCCCAAAATCCAGGCCTCCTATCTTTCATATTGACCCGGTTTCTCCCCACGATCCCATGAAGGGAAAGGATAGGGAAGATGGCTAATATGAAGGAACCCATCATCTCCACTAACTAGCATACACATGTATAAATTAAACCCTAGGTCCGGGGTAAAGGACAAGTTGTATTCTCTGTACCTATTCTTCAGAATATAGAGAAATAATACTGACTGCACCATCGTGGACGTAGGCACATCTTTGCTGAACCACGTACACCTGTTGTTGTGTGATTGGCACCTTATTTATTCTTTCTTGGTTATTACCTCTTTCATATTTATTTGTGTTGCATCATAATTGTCACCACAATTGGCGCCGTCTGTGGGAAGCGTTCATCTTTCCCTGAGAAGAGCCCACGCCAAGAAAAAATCTAACATGTCTGGTCACAGAAGCAACGCTCCTCAAGCAGGAGATATTCAGGAGCCACCTGCTCCTCGCAGGATTAGGTCTGAAGTCCGACGTTCAGATCAAGGGGCTCGCTTAGAAAGGCCAGCCTCAGAAGAAAGTCAAGGACCAGCAAGGTCCGCGCAGATATCCAGATTGATCGATGCATACGAGGCAAGGCTCCATGAGCAGAGGGAGTCTTCTTGCAGATATGAGGCTGAGAATGCTCGCTTGAAAAGAAGACTGGAAAAACTGGAGAAGGAACTACGTCCTAATACCAGGAGACGCCCTTATCGCACTCCTAGCCCTCAGGCGAGCAAATCTCGCAGCCGAGGAAGGAGCCCTAGGCGGCAATATCAAGGGGACGAAGGTGGCGACTCAGACGACGACCTCCGCGAACAACTAAGAAAAGCTCGCCGCTACCAGAGCCCTGCTCGCAGCGACGACAACATACGGAACCTGGTCCGCAGAGAAATGGACCAACATCCAGCTCACCGTGGCACCAGGTCGACCAGAGAACTCGCCAGGAGAGCCCTCAAGACCCAGATGAAATCACCCTTCACGAGGGAAATTGAAGAGGAAGAGGCTCCCAAGAAGTTTGCCATTCCAAGGTTCAAGATTTACGATGGGAAGACTGATCCCATTGATCATGTCAGGCAGTACCGGCAGGCCATGACCCTCTGGAATCACCGAGATGCACTGATGTGCCGTATTTTCCCTTCGAGCCTCCATGACGTGGCCCAGAAATGGTTCGAGAAACTCTCTCACCGATCCATCAGAAATTTCAAATCACTGGCCGAGCTCTTTACGGCCCGGTTCATCACCAGCAGCTCCCATCCCAAAAGGATGGATGCTCTATTAACAATGAAGAAAACGCCTCAGGAGACACTCCGAGACTACGCGAAGAGGTACTGGGAGTTATTCAACGAGGTCGAGGACTGCGCGGAAGAAGTGGCAGTGGCTTCATTCAAAATTGGGCTACCTAGCTCTTCCCTCCTTTACCAGTCCTTGACAAAGAAGGAAGCTACGACCATTGACGACCTGATGGCCCGGATTGAGAAATACGCAAAGGTGGAAGATGTCACCCGCCTTAATGTAGGAGAAAACGGTCGAGCCAAGCTCACTACCAAGGGAAGTGAGAAAGTTGAGAACCAGAAAAAAGGAGGAAAGAGTGGGGGCAAGAATGGCTCCAAAAACGGAGGGAACCCTGACGTTACAAAATCGTTCCAGGCGGTCAACACCGTCTTCAAAGAACCAATTTACAAAATTCTCGCGAAGATCAAGGATGAGCCGTTCATCAAATGGCCCCGGAAAATGGGAGGAGACCCCTCGAAAAGAAACAATGCATTAAGATGCACTTTCCACAAAGAGGGAGGGCATAAGACCGAGCACTGCAAAGCTCTTAAGTCCCACCTCGAGGAGTTGGCCCAGTCCGGACATTTGAATGACTTTGTGGAAAAGAAGGTAGAGAAAGTGGCTGTCCACAAAGAGACGAAACCCGACAACGTACTGGAAGATGACGCCGGACACGAATTCGCAGTAATCCACGGAGTATCTGACGTCAAGCAAATCCAAGGTAACTCAGCTCGAATGGAGGTAAAAAAGCTGACAGCAGTAATGCAAGCTTTTCAGATTGACCCAGCAAAATCACAGTCAGGAAAACGTCGGCGAGCAGAGGATATCAACTACAGCAAGCATATTGTTTTCACGGATGAAGATCTTGTGGGAGTAAGGACCCCACATCATGATGCCTTAGTCATTACACTCAGGATAGCCAACTTTGACATCGACAGGCTGCTCGTCGATCAAGGAAGCTCATCCGAAGTAATGTACATCGACCTGTTCCGGAAATTGAAGTTGAACATCGCCGACCTAATGGGAACCACTGTCCCTCTGGTCGGCTTCGCTGGGAAGATGACCATGCCTTTGGGCAAAATAGTACTGCCAGTTCGCGCTGGAAATGTTTCCAAGATGATCGAATTCTTGGTGGTCGACATCGATTCACCATATCAAGCCATCCTCGGCAGGGGCTGGCTTCATGCAATGAAGGCAGTCTCCTCGACCTACCACCAGAAACTCAAATATGTCACCGAGCGGGGAGTAATGGAGATACATGGCGACCAGGCGATGGCAAGGAAATGCTTCATAGCGGCCATCCGACCAAAGCCAGAGAGAAAAGCCGTTCAAGCCAGCGAGAAAGTGGAGGAAGGTGCAATTCCTTCCAAATAGCAATTAAAATATGGAAGACCTGGAGTGGAATAGACCAGGCTCCTCCCCTCCGAGCGTGTCGTCGAGGACCTGGTAGAAGTGACGGCTAAAGAAGGCGACAGCAGCAGAGTCTTCCTGATCGGAGCGTCACTCACTGACCAAGAGCAAAAGGATTTGTCAACCTTACTCAGAAGCAACATAGATGTCTTCGCTTGGGAACCCTATGAGCTGCCAGGAATCGATCCCGATATGGTCTGCCACCAGTTGCACGTCGATCCCACATTCAAGCCGATAGCACAGAAGGCACGACGAACTGCTCCCGAAAAGGCCAGAGCAATAGAAAAAGAAGTCGAAAAACTGCTGGATGCAGAGCCATACGGGAAGTACAATTCCCCAAATGGTTATCCAACCCAGTGGTAGTTCCGAAAAGTAACGGTAAGTGGAGAGTTTGCATAGACTTCACTGACCTCAACAAAGCCTGCCCCAAGGATAGCTTCCCTCTTCCGAAAATAGACCAGCTAGTAGACGCCACCGCAGCTCACGAACGAATGAGTTTCCTGGACGCATACTCAGGATATCACCAGATTCCCCTGTATGCCCCAGATCAGGACAAAACGGCGTTTATCACGACGGTTGGTTTATACTGTTACAAGGTCATGCCTTTTGGGCTAAAAAATGCAGGGGCAACCTATCAGGGGCTAGTGACTAAAATGTTCAAGAATCAAATGGGAGACACAATGGAGGTCTACATCGACGACATGCTCGTCAAGAGCAAGGAGAAGGAAAATCACCTCTCGGACCTGTCAAGTACCTTCGAAATCCTCATGAAGTACCGAATGAAACTCAACGCGAGCAAGTGTTCCTTCGGTGTCCAGTCAGGAAAGTTTCTTGGGTATTTGGTCAGCAAGCGAGGCATAGAGGCTAATCCGGACCAGATTGATGCAATCAAAAGAGTGCAACCTCCTCGCACAATCCGAGATATACAGACGCTCACTGGAATGCTCGCTGCTCTAAATCGTTTCATTTCTAAATCCTCCGAGAGATGCAAGCCCTTCTTCCAACTCTTAAAAGGCAGCAAAACAGTAGAATGGACCCCAGGTTGCTCGCGAGCATTAGACGAGCTCAAGTCCTACCTAAGCTCCCCACCACTGCTTGTCATACCACAGCAAATGGACTCTTTGTACCTCTACCTCTCTGTATCCAGTCATACTGTCAGCTCAGCGCTAATGTGTGAAGTTACAGGAATCCAACATCCAGTCTATTACGCAAGCAAAACCTTATTGGATGCCGAGCAGCGCTACCTACCATTGGAAAAGCTCGCATTCGCCCTAGTAATGTCCTCGAGGAAACTGAAGCATTACTTCGAAGCTCATACGATCATCGTCCTTACATCACACCCCCTCAAGGCTGTCCTAAGGAAGGCGGATTTGTCGGGCAGACTGTCTAAATGGTCAGTCGAGCTCGGCCGATTTGACATCCAATTTCAACCAAGGACAGCTATCAAGGGTCAAATCCTTGCTGATTTCATAGCTGAATTCACAGGCGAAGAACCCTTCGACCAGCCTAAGCCAACAGAACAAAACAACCAGGCTACAGGGAAAAGCTGGAAACTATTCGTTGATGGAGCCTCCAACTCAAAGGGGGCAGGGGTAGGAATTGTTCTCATCACTCCAGAAAATACAGTCCTTGAGCTAGGAATCACGCTGGGATTTGCAGCCTCCAACAACGAAGCAGAATACGAAGATTTAATAGTAGGTCTCCAAAAGGCACAAACTCTTGGAGCAAAGCATTTGCAGGTATTCGGAGATTCGCAACTAGTTTCCAATCAGATAAGTGGAGACTATAGCGCGAAGGATGAGAGAATGGCAGCCTACCTCTCCTTGGTAAAAAACTTAATGACGAACTTTGAAGAGATCAACATCCAACAGTTTCCCAGGGGGCAAAACAGCCACGCTGACTCCTTAGCAGCCCTGAGCTCGGCAGTTGATTCTAGCCTTAAAAAGGATCATCCCTATCGATTTCCTCAGTTGCCCAAGCATTTACCCCAACTGTGAGCTGACAAAAGCAAAACCAATACTCCAATTGGAATCAGCCCCCAGCTGGATGGATCCCTTGAAAGACTATTTAAAGAACGGAACGCTCCCAGAGGATGAGAGAACTGCCCACCAGATAAGAGTCAAAGCTGCTCGCTTTCACTTATCCACAGGAGGCGACTTGTATAAAAGATCCTTCTCCGGCCCCTACCTTAGATGCGTCCACCCAGGCGATGTCAAGGCAGTGCTTCACGAGCTTCACGAAGGAATCTGTGGAAGTCACGTCGGAGGAAGGTCTCTAGCCTTCCGAGCAATGAAGGAAGGTTATTGGTGGCCATACATGCAAAAGGTCTCCGCAGTATATGTCCTAAAATGCCTAAAATGCCAACTTCACGCTCCCATGGTCCACCAGCCCGCCAGCGAATTAAAATCCCTGACCAGTCCTTGGCCCTTCGCCCAGTGGGGAATGGACATCGTGGGACCACTGCCCACCGCTGCCGGCAATCGCAAATACCTGTTGGTTGCAACTGATTACTTTACCAAGTGGATCGAGGCAGAACCACTGGCGAACACCCGAGATGCTGACATGATGAGGTTCATATGGAGAAATATAATCACTCGATTCGGAATCCCCAGAACCATCATCACTGACAATGGAACACAGTTCGAGAGTGGCCCCTTTCAGGACTTCTGCGACAAACACGGGATCAGGCACCACTTCAGCTCGGTGGCCTACCCTCAAAGCAACGGACAAGCTGAAGCTTCCAACAAGACAGTGATCGCTGGATTGAGGAAGCGGTTAGAGCAAGCCAAAGGCGCGTGGACAACCGAGCTACCGCATATCCTATGGGCGTACAGAACAACTCCTAGGCGAGCCACAGGAGAAACGCCATTCTCACTAGCATATGGTATGGAGGCGGTTATCCCACTAGAAGCAGGATTGCCTACAATGAGATCCGACCTTGTCGAGCAAGGCCAGAACGATCAGGCTTTGCTCGCTGAACTCGACCTGGCCGACGAGCGCAGGGAACTTGCCCTAGTAAAACTAGCAAGCTATCAGCAACAGCTCGCGAAGCACTACAGGAAAATGGTCAATCCGAGGAAATTCAAAGTTGGGGACTATGTTCTAAGAAAGGTCCTGGGCAACACAGTGAAGCCATCAGACGGTAAACTGGGCCCGAACTGGG
This sequence comes from Sambucus nigra, assembly GCA_949130495.1. Classification (NCBI taxonomy): domain Eukaryota; kingdom Viridiplantae; phylum Streptophyta; class Magnoliopsida; order Dipsacales; family Adoxaceae; genus Sambucus; species Sambucus nigra. The sequence goes on from OX422212.1 coordinate 523,549,056, forward strand.
AAGGACCTTATAAGATAATTAGAGACGACTTGCGAGGTGCCTATCATTTGAAAATGATGGAGGGCAGAGAGATACCACGAGCATGGAACGCAGCTAATCTCAAGAAATTCTATTTTTAGGAGTTCTATTGTTAGATCTTTTATTGTACTCATTATGTGAAAGGACAGTTCATTTCTAAATTCACCAATGAAAATCTCTCAGTTGATCACTCTCTAAAAAGTAACAATTATATCTTATTGCAGATCCCTTTCAAATCACAGGCATAATGGTTGACATAGCAGGGGAACACCCCTCCTCAGGTCATCGTCATGAAGCACGACAGACCTCTTAGCATTGCCCATGGCAATATATGAAGCCCTACAGAGTATTCTTAGGCATCAAACCTACTTTGGTTAAACAAAATCCTGACCAGATAAAGACATCCAATACCAGGTGTGTCCTCGCCAATTGCCTTACTTAGGCCTAAGGGAGTGTGACGACACGACCTAAAAGGTAAAGGGAGGGCACAATGGTATTCTTATACTGGACTGGGCGGACACTCACATGACAAAATAAAAAGGATTGTGAAGCTACAAAAATATAAAAGGATTGGATGAACACGTTTAGTCGGCAAAATCGCCCAAAACTCGAACTTTCCATTAATCTTTTATATTTACAAACAATGATAGTACATGTTTAGTCGGCGAAGCTCGCCCAAAGCATTTACAATTATTAAAAACAAAATCTCAAGGAGGAGGAAGCCTCCGAGCAAGATAATCAGCAACTTTAGCTCTCCTTCCATCATCAGGAGCAGGAGCGAGCTCCTCCACGACCTCATTTGCGTCCAATTCCAATAGTCGCCGGGGAATAGCATCAATGGGGATCCATCGATCATCCCGCCTGAATGGATTGGGCATCAAAGTAGAGGAGGACATCTCGTGTCGATACCACAGCGTCGAGTTCCTCGGGACCTGCAGCTCTTTGAGGGCACTCAACCACCCCCTGATGAAGGAGAGCTCCTCGAACTCTGATAATCTCGTAGGAGCATCTAGCCAGCCCTGATCGTAGCCATCAGACCACACTTGGCGAGGGCCCTTCTTGAATAGATGCCGCAGTCGGGTAACGTCCCTCTGGAGCCCAGCAGCAGTTACATACGCCCGCCGAACATCGTCTCGCAGCTCCCCAATCTCCCGCTGTTCGGCGGCTTCCCTATTCCTACCACTGGCACTCCTGCCAGCACGCGGGAGGGGAGGCCGAGCAGCTCGCGACGAAGAAGAGACTTGCAGGACTATTGGAACGGTGCTCGACAAATGCTCCTTAAGCTTCGAGACCTCCCGCCTCAGGTCTTCGTTCTCCTGCTGCAGGAACTCCCCAACTTGGTTGATCTCGGTGGCCTCCAGCAACTTCGCTCTCAGCTCGCTAACTTCTTCTTGCACTGAGGCACCAATTTCTTCCATTTCCTGGAGCCTATCCTTCAGCTTAGCCACCAGCTCGGATTGCTCCTTATATTTTCTGATTCCTAGACCTAAGTGACTTACAGAGTCTAACAAAGGCCTGGCGAACCGCAGGACTTGCATTAGGACCAAGAGTCCTACCCATTTGGGAAGTAGCAGGAATATAATCATCAACATTAACCAACTACAAGTAAAAGAAAGAGAAGAGAAAGAGATCAGCATAAACAAAAATGAAGTCTTTTCATTAATAAGGAACGAGGTTACATCAGATTGAAAAAGAAAAAATTACAAAGCAGCCCTATCAATTAGCAACCTCGGGTGGCCCAGAGGTGGATGGTCCCTTGTCCTTCTCAGCATCAGCAAGGGCATTACCCTCTGCAGGGATGTCCTCTGTCCTCTCGACCAAAGGAGCGTCAGTAGAAGTCGCCTGAGAGACAAGATCGGTGCCTTCAGCAGTTGGGGCTGGGTCCTCATCTACGACTGGCTTTGGCCCTGGATTGTGCTCGTCAAAGAGTGGGGATGCAACGTCCACCCCAGCAGCCACGAGAGCCTTATTCCACCCTTTCTTGAAGTTCACACGGCTGATATAGCCTATCTGAACCTCAGCATCCTCATACGCAGCAGCCCAGCCAGAGTTGTACGAGTCTTCCTTAAGGGTGGCTGCCTGGGCTTTCTCCACCTCCAGTTGCTCGGCCAGAACCCTGTTCTTCTCTGCAAGGTCTAGCTTGCTCGAGCACACCAGGTCATAAGCCTTCCTCAGCTCGCCAAGCTCCCTGACCGCATCATCTCTCTCGCGAGCAGAATTAACAAGAGCCAGGTCAGATGAAACTCGAGCTGCATCAGCGGCCTTCAGGTCGGCCTCCAGCTGAGAACCCCTGACTACCAGAGCAGATTTTTGCTGTTCCAGCTCACCATTCCTTCTCACCAGCTCGTCGCGAGAGCGATAAAGCACAACGAAGTCGGTCACAAACTGCAAAGAACAAGGGAGGGATCAAGAAGAAGAAACCATCAAAACTTGTTAAAAGAAATTGAGAATTAGAAGAGAACTTTACCAAGGCAAGCCTCTGGCTAGCTTGCAGAGCCAGTTGATCGGACCCCAACGCCCTCTCGCGATCTGCAGGAAGGACTGCTCTCTCGAGCAGCGCAGGGGCAAGCTGAGGAGAGGCGGCCACCGAAGCCCCCTCGGGCAAGGCAGACACTGGGACTAGGGCTTGACCAGTTTTGGTCCTCAATTCCATCTTCCTCCTCTCCTCTTTCTCTCTCTCCCTTCTCTTTCTCTCCTCCACTTTCTTCTTCTCTTCCACCTTCTTCCTCTCCTCCTCCTTTTTCCTCTCTCTCTCGCCTGCTCCTCCTCTCTCTTCTTCTTCTCTTGCTCCTGAGAAGATGGCCGAGAACCAGTAGCTATGGCCCCAGAGGCAGTCTTCGGTTTCTTGGACCTCTGTGCAAGGAGCACGTCATCATCATCATCGTCATCTCTGATCAAATTCTTCCTGGGAGGCATCTCTTCACCAGAACTGCTGGAAGTGCTCGACGATTCTTGAGCTTCAGAATCCTCCTCAGAATTAGAAGAACTGCTACCGACAGAGCTCCCTCCACCAAGATTACCGACAGGCTCACTTTCAGAGCTCCTCTCCTCTTCGTCCAACTGGATTAGCTCGACAGTAGTCTCTTCGAGAGAAGCAAACTCTGGAACACTATGCACAGGTCGTGCTAGGAAGCTGGAACCCACGTTCTTATACTCTAACAAGAAAGCGGCAGATCTGGGATGCTCGCCGTCACCCACTCTGATGTTCCAAGCTTTAACCAACTCAGAAATTCGGACCTCGCTGAGAGCAGGTTCCCCGTTCTTTGACCTCGCTGTAAAAGAAAACGCAGAAAGGGGTTAGAAAAATCATAAGTCAGCAGAGTTTGAAGCAACAGTACCAATATCTACCTATATATTCTTCCCCATAAAAGGGAACAGTGAATCTTTCAGATCTTGACCCTTCAGATTGGGGAGAGAACTGCCAATTCCTAACAAGAAAACCTTCCTGCCAGTAGTTCTTATGGGAATCAGGTAGATTTACTACCAATACCCTGTCAGGGCTCCTAGCTTTGAGGTACAGGACACCTGAACTAGTTCGAGAGGAGTAACAAAAGCAGACCTCGGCAAGACCTAACCTTGTGTCGTACAATTGATTTATCCTATGCACGCCATTCACTATTTTCCATACATTGGGCGAACATTGTGCAGGCACAATACTAAAATAGCTAAAGAAATGCAGAAACAGATCATTAGGGGGAAAGGTAAGTCCCCCCTGGGAGAGCAACAAAACGTGAATCCAATGTGCATCCTCTATATCCCTAACGTTCCTAGGAGGCGAGGCACAACACTCTACCCACTCAGGAATGTTGTAGAATTTTCTAAACTCCGTGACTGACCTATTTCCAATCTTCGCCATTGGAAAAATACAAGAAAAACTACAAACCAAAGAGAAAATGCAAAGAGCACGAGAGACTTACAAGACAGAAGATCAGGTCAAATGGCGAAGAAGCAACGAGAGTAGAGATCGAAAGCAGAAGGTACAAAGCGTAAGAGTTCTCAGAAGATAGAAGATTGCTGGAAAAGCTGAAGCGACGAAGAGAAATGTGCCTCATCCCAACAAGCCTTCAATTCTAATCATAGCGCACGGATAGCGAAGCGGGTGCCGCCAAAGCAACTTCACAGTTTTCAAAGAATCACAAATCAGCCATAATGGCTGATCATTTAAATTCATTGGACCCATAAACATGGCCCAACAAATTTAGGGACAATTGTAGGTACCCAGAATTGAGAACCATGGGCTTGGACGAGTAGCCCAGTTCTGGCGGCCCAAAATCCAGGCCCCCTATCTTTCATATTGACCCGGTCTCTCCCCACGATCCCATGAAGGGAAAGGATAGGGAAGATGGCTAATATGAAGGAACCCATCATCTCCACTAACTAGCATACACATGTATAAATTAAACCCTAGGTCCGGGGCAAAGGACAAGTTGTATTCTCTGTACCTATTCTTCAGAATATAGAGAAATAATACTGACTGCACCATCGTGGACGTAGGCACATCTTTGCTGAACCACGTACACCTGTTGTTGTGTGATTGGCATTTTATTTATTCTTTCTTGGTTATTACCTCTTTCATATTTATTTGTGTTGCATCATAATTGTCACCATAATATTAATAAGAAAAACGGGAAAGAATAAAGCGGTTGAACCGGATAAAATACCTATAGAGAGGTATGGAGGACCCTTGGAAGTATAGGGATAAAATGTTTAACAAGTTTATTTAATAAAATTTTAAGAGAAGGAAACATGCCAGATGAGTGGAGGAAAAACACCATCATACCTTTGTATAAAAATAAAGGAGATATACAAAACTGCGGTAATTATAGAGGAATCAAACTGATGAATCACACTATGAAATTATGGGAAAAAGGATATAGAACAAAGATTAAGAAATGAGTCAATTATTTCGGACAATCAATTTGGATTTATGCCAGGGGGATCAACCATGAAAGCTATTTACTTATTACAGTTAATGGAGAAATGTAAAAATAAGAATAAAAATTTATATGTGGTCTAAGACTTATGATAGAGTACCTAAGGATATAATTTAGTGGGTTTTAAGGAGGAAAAGAATCCATATGAGTTATATTAAGTTATTGAAGATATGTATGATAACACAAAGACTAGAGTGAGAACTATGAGTGGAGAAACTAATGATTTTACGATTATAGTGGGTTACATCAAGGATCGGCCTTAAGTCCTTACTTATTTGTCGTAGTTTTAAATGAGATTACTAAGAACATACAAGAAGATCCCCCATGGTGTATGTTGTTTTCGGATGATATAGTTTTAGTAGACACTTTAAAGGAGGGCTTAGCGATGAGACTAGATACTTGGAGAAAAGCCTTAGAGTCTAAGGGACTAAGAATCAGTAGAAATAAAACAGAATTTATGGAATGTAAATTTAATAATGAGGCGGCGGATAGCATAATGTTAACGATTGAAGAAAAAATGATAAACCAAACTAATAAATTTTGTTATTTAGGTTCAGTGTTATAAAGTAATGGGGATATTGATGAGGATGTTACGAGTAGAATATCAACTGGTTGGATGAAATGGAGACAAGCAAGTGGGGTGTTATGCGATAAGAGGATAATTAATAAATTAAAAAGAAAATTTTATAGAATAGTTGTTAGGCCAGCGACCCTATATGGAGCGGAGTGTTGGGCTTTAAAGAAAAAACATGAACAAGGTTTCCATGTTAGTGAGATGAGGATGCTCCGATGGATGATAGGAATTACTAGAAAGGACAAAATTAAAAACCAGTACGTGAGAGAAAAGTTGGGAGTTGCTCCCATTAACGATAAATTAAGAGAAAGTAGACTTAGGTGGTACGAACATTTGTTGCGTAGACCGATAGATACACCTATAACAAGAGGAAGGTTATTGGAATTAGAAGGTAAAAGAGAAAGGCGCCACTCTAAGTTATCGTGGGAGGAAATTATTAGGAGAGATCTTAAGGAATTAAACTTGAATGATAATATGGCATATAATAGATTAGAATGAAAAAAGAGAATCCATGTGGCTGACACCATATGATGGGATTAAGTCAAGGAGGATGATGATGATGATGATGATGATGAAGATCCTCAAGTTTGGTAGTCATTATTCAATTATCAATAATCAATAATCAATACAAAATGGTTGAATATAATAAATGGATTTTTTCAGCTTCAAATGAAACAAACAAAAAACAAAAAAAAAACACTGAATGTATTTATATTGTCAAAACTAAATAGGAAACAAAAAAACACTGAAAGTATTTATATTTTTCACTCCGGAGTCAAAGTTAGGGCTGAAAATCGGGAAACAAAAAAAAGCTGAAGTCAGAAATGCGTGAGTCAGAGTCCAAAATGTGTCGGAGGCTAGAAGGTTTCTGTTGGAAGTCGTTTCGAGACAGAGGGGCTTGGTCGGAAGTCGATCGACAATGTAATTTTTTTTGGACGAGAGGAAGAAAGATGCAAAGAGGTTTGGGTTTACGCCTGTCTTTTGATTGTTTTAGACGATATATTCGCCCGATTTGTAAAAAAGGTCTTTAAAAAACGACGTCGTTTTGCTAAAACATTTAAAAAAAATAAAAAAATGCACCTTAACACGCCTAGGTGCGCCTTGGCGCTGTTGACCACGCCTTATACGCCTGTTGACCGCCTTTTATCACGCATAAGGCATGGGCGGGGCGCTTTTCCCACGCCTCACGCCTAGACGCGCCTTTGAGAACACTGTATTTTATCAATATCATATGGATCTCTAGATGTTTTTCTTAGTTTTCACTTTTAGTGTTTTTCATAGTTTTTGCTTTTAAGAACACTAGATGGAAAACATAAATAAATAATATGGAGTTTATGCAAGCTGATGGTTGAATACCCATAACATGTTGCTCTAGAATAGTTTTATACATATAGTCATTGCTCCATTTATATCGGGCTAATTATCTCAATTGAAGAGGTCAGACTTGGTGCGATGGCAAGTGCTCGCCCGCCCAAAGCGTTATGTCGCAGGTTCGAGTCTTGGAAGCAACCTTTCCAAAAATGGAGGTAAGGTTTGCCTACATCTACCTCTCCTCAAAGCGGGAGCCTTGTGCACTGGGTACGACCTTTAATCATCTCAATTGACAAAACGGTATCATTATGTGGTATTGTGAAACCATTGATTTGATAGAGTAAGTAATCTAACATTTCACTCTAAAATAGTTAAAATCTATTTATTAAGCCTTTATATTCCCATAAATACATTGATATGATAGAAAGCAATGTTCTAAAAAACGGTAGACAGAAATTGAGAGGCCGCCTATCCTCTAGGCAGTTTTTACTTACAAATATAATTTTGCAAAAATTCAACTGTTAATATAAACGTAACAATTCAACAAAGTGTCAAAGTAGTCAAATCATTGTAGCAATAACAATACCAAAACAGTAGCCTAGGCTAGAAGGTAGATCACCTAGTGCCTACTTGGCGGGATTTTGAACTAGATGGCAGTTTGGCGGTTCTTGTGAGGTTTCAGTTCGGATAAACAGGAATTCGATGACTTGAAAGGTTGCTATTGCAAGAAGACTTCTTATTGGTGGATTATCTTCTTATTAATTTTTCCATTGTTCACGTCTGATAATTTTCTTCTCATTTAAAATCCATGATATTTAGTTTCTTCCATTTTTTCAATGGATGCTCGATTGACATGTCTGCGCAGCTAACAAAACGAAGTCTAGGTAGTCATGTTGTGCACCAATGGCACCACACCCAATTAAACAGGAAATATATGCAAAAGATGAAAGATTTACAAGCCACAAACAAAACGAACACAAGAGATATAATTTGGTTTGAAACCTTTGCCGACATCCACTTTAGAGAGGAACCTTCTAATACATGAGAATACTGTTACAATGGTTTTAATACACGGGATATGCACACTTACCCAAATCCCAAATGCACTCGATTTCTCACTTGGGAACAAATTTAAAAGAGTAATAACTTCCCTCTCGTCTTGTCTCTCTCAATGTCAGTAAATTTTTTTGGCAAAATGACCCACAACATTCTATACCCAAAGCATTATATGTGTGAAAGATAAAAAAATATCTCACTTAAAATCCTGGCAGATTTGAGACAGAGGACTCACCAAACTGCGTGGGTAGATCCATGTAATGCATACCCACCCAATTCCTGGCACTAAAGATATACAAACTCATCCAAATCCCAAGTCAAATATCTCACTGGAAACAAGTTTAAACGAGTAATAACTTCCCTTTCTTCATGCCTCTCTAAATGAGTTAGATCTCTCGATGCCAATAACAACTTGGGACAAATTGACCTACATCTAATATATATATATTTAAAAATGGTGTCTCTGATTGTATCTCTGCCAAGTGGCTTCATTATGGGGATGCAATTAAGACAAATATCTTTTCACCCATTTATCTTAAATTGTGGCTTGAAAATGCCATTTACTTTGGTGTCTTTATTCTCTCTTTCGAGTCGCTTCTCAACTTTTGTTTACTAAACCGCCACTTCCCATTATGACCTTTCCCTCTTCTTCGTTCAACTCAATGCCTTTCCCTCTCCTGCAATAAACAACCTCCCAAAGTAGCTATATATATGCATATCATCAAGCCCTCCATTACAACATGCCCACTTTCCATCATTTTTGTCACACAAAACACCAATTTTATCTTTTTTTACACACTCGGCAAAATTGTTCACAACAGTGTTACCACAACCTCCAATTAATGAAGGGATTTTACTTTCTTCTTTTTTATAGAACCTCCGTGATGATCCTACAGTTTCACCACCGTTCTCAGGCCTGCTATATATTTGGTGAAGTGTAGGATAAAACTGGGTTTCTCCGACTCTTATCAGTTTTTTTTTTTAAACTGGGTTTCTCAATGCTATGAATTGGTATATACTGATCAGCCAAAGTTTTGGTGATTTATTAGGTGTTTTTGTTTATGTAATTGAGAGAGAGAGATTAATCGAGTTTATTTAAGAGAGAGATTCAGACCTCTTTTTAATATTATAATTTTAGAAGATGAAACGATTACTCAACTCAAAAATATGGTTCATAATACATCTGCTATGTATTGGTTAAGTGGGGATTTCATCTTTGTTCTTTATGCTCAGATTATATGGTTTAAAAGTGGAGGTATCATGTATAGTTTTTTTATGATATTGCTTCTTTCATATGTATGTCCATTCATCCTCATCCCGTATAAGTTTATGTGTTGGTTTCCAAATATAATCAGTTCTCAAGAGTTTTTAATATTGCAAGCCAACGATTTGGTTGAATGCCCTGGAAAAAAACTTTGAATTGTATCGTAACAGTTAATCATTGTTTGTGTTATGATGGAGATTCCTCTTTTAGTTCTGTGTGCCTGATCAATTTTGTGTTTTATAGCAAAAATTGTCGATTTTTTTGTCAAATCATATAATAATATTGCAAAACATACAACTAAATATTTATTGGAAAATAATATGTAACCAAGCAAATTGTGCATACATTTTCGAAAGTGCAATACGTGTTTGTACATTAAGATGAGGCTGAGGTGACCCCGAAAATGCGGGTCGATGCGCAAAGACTTTATATGCGGAAGTAAACTTATTGTTGAGTAAACACCTTAAACCTACGAGTTTATATGAATGATGCAAAGGGGACCAAATTAAACTTTTACTTAACTTGATTAACTTTTATGAAAATAATTTTAATTTTCAAAGTTAATTATAGTCCAAAACAGATTCAATTTTTAGGCGAGTTTCTAATTATTTAGTCCTACCTTTTTGTGTGAGGTGAAATGCGAAAAATGTACAACACACAGTATTTATTTAACGTCGCAAAAACCCTTCCCCGGGAAAAACGACGAACTCCTCTAGGAGTTACCTAAACTACTTCCACTAAAACAATAAATGAATAGGTACGAGTTACAAACAACAAACTTAACAATTAAAGAAGAATGATTTAGCTATTACCCCACTCGACCAAGTCTCTACCCTGGTTGCTTATTCAGTTCTCTCTTTAACTTGTCCTCACTTGTTTTTGCGTTCTTCACTTCGTAGCCTCCCCTTTAACTTCTTTAAGCGCAGGTTGGCTCAGTGCCTATTACTTACTTTCTAGTGAAGTGTGTGTGATGCAACAGACTATATATCACCTATATCTTTGCAAGTCTTGTGTTATTCAAATCAAGTCATCTTGACTTTGAATACATTTTTTGAAAAGCTTTCTTTTCTCTTTCTTTAAAACTTTGAACACTAAACTTGTTCAGATATTACACAAACAAAGATGTGTCTACGTGAATACAACGTGAGTGATTATATGTGAGTGATATGAGATGCAAACAATTTCTGAAAATCACTAACACAATCAACTAATCATGTTCACACAGATATATTCTAGACTGAACAAAAATAAAACATATCAAGCATACAGTCAGAAATAATACAAACTGTTTATAACTATTTTAGATTAAAATGATTTAATCCAGTTTAGTTTAAGTTCCAATCAGTCTGAACAGTTCAGGTTCTTGATTAGGTCCAGTATGTTCTTGTTCTCAGTCCAAGTCCTTGGTCAAATAACCAGGTATAAATTTGTTTAGTCCAAGGTCATATTTCCAGTATCAGGTAGTTCTGTTCCGGTTCACAACTCGTATTAGGTTTAAATCTCTAAACCCATTAAAAATAAGACACGTATAGTGCAAGTTGTTACGCACTAACAGAATAATAAACAAAACGTTTATTAAAATACAGTCGTTTTGAAAAACTGAACGCCAGCTGTTAAAACAGTAGCGTAATGAAAACGCCAAAAAAAATATTACCGTTGAGAGATAAACGTCACGCGACGCCGTTTTATAGAAAACCATTTTTGGTTTTACCTGAAAACCGTGGGCGGAATAATCAACTCGACGTCGTTTTTGAAAAAAATAGAAGATCAAAACAATTTCGGTTTTGAATAAAAACGTGATCAGTCAGGGGCGGCCACATCGGTGAAGTCCTAAGACCATACACGGTCAAATCGAGTGAAGACATATGAGGCCATGCACGAAAATCTATAAGCATTCATTAATAACAGCATACATACAAACATACTAACATATATTAAGTATATATAAAAACACACGCATACACACGCCAACAGCTAAGGCTGTAGCAAATCCAACTGTTATGACATGGGATACAATCAGCTACTATCTATGACACAAGCAAGTGTCAGCCTTGGGTCAAATCGGCATGGGCTAACCAAAAGCTTTCAAAAGCTCATGATAACATAATATACCATACATATCATATAACATATATAATAATCATGCCATACACAGGCATTTAACATATATATAAATATACTAACATATATACTTACATATGAAAACATTCAGCGACACAGTGCCACGAAAAAATAACACGCAAGCATACATATTATCTATATATATATATATATATACGACACTCATGCATACGCATATAAAAACATGACAAAATTTTATTTTTAACTTAAAAAAAATATTCTGTAACTTTTATCAAAAAAAATATTTAGTGTCAACTTATTTTTCAAGAAATATTTTTCTTATAAAAAATTTCAAATTAAAATTTTTGAACTCAAAAATAATTTTATTATGACGAAACAAAATATTATCATAAGATATGATAAATGAAATGCACATGTAATGTGGTGTTGTGTCCTATGTGACAGAAATTCCTATGATCCATAAAAATTACCTTTCTCTGAGATGCCGGACTGAATGCAGTGCAGATTTGATGTAGATGGACAATGAGAGGTTGGAGTCGATATGGGGACACGCAATCCTAAATTACAAAAATATTTTGTCAAAATTCAAGTCCAACTAGATGAAGTCCTATATAGCTAAAGCACCAAAAACAAATCCTAGGTGTGCTCTATATAGGGCCTTCAAACTCCCCCATTGGACTAATTTTGACAAAACCCTTGAGTACATCAAATGATATACTAAGGAAAAATAATACCTAATATTTCCTATACAAAAAATATCTATCTACCCACCCATCCGAGAAAAGAAAAGACAACTCTGATGCACGGTTAAGAAAACCTGCAAAACATAAATACAATTTCTGTCGAGAAATCAAGTTAGTAGCATTTGCTCTACCAAAATATTAATATGACATAATTAAATGTGCAGAAAAATTTATGACAGGATATATATGAAAAATATCAACAACACAGAATTAAATGTTTTCATATGTAAGTATATATGTTAGTATATTTATATATATGTTAAATGCCTGTGTATGGCATGATTATTATATATGTTATATGATATGTATGGTATATTATGTTATCATGAGCTTTTGAAAGCTTTTCGTTAGCCCATGCCGATTTGACCCAAGGCTGACACTTGTTTGTGTCATAGATAGTAGCTGATTGTATCCCATGTCATAACAGTTGGATTTGCTACAGCCTTAGCTGTTGGCGTGTGTATGCGTGTGTTTTTATATATACTTAATATATGTTAATATGTTTGTATGTATGCTGTTATTAATGAATGCTTATAGATTTTCGTGCATGGCCTCATATGTCTTCACTCGATTTGACCGTGTATGGTCTTAGGACTTCACCGATGTGACCGCCTCTGACTGATCACGTTTTTATTCAAAACCGAAATTGTTTTGATCTTCTATTTTTTTCAAAAACGACGTCGAGTTGATTATTCCGCCCACGGTTTTCAGGTAAAACCAAAAATGGTTTTCTATAAAACGACGTCGCGTGACGTTTATCTCTCAACGGTAATATTTTTTTTGGCGTTTTCATTACGCTACTGTTTTAACAGCTGGCGTTCAGTTTTTCAAGAAATATTTTTCTTATAAAAAATTTCAAATTAAAATTTTTGAACTCAAAAATAATTTTATTATGACGAAACAAAATATTATCATAAGATATGATAAATGAAATGCACATGTAATGTGGTGTTGTGTCCTATGTGACAGAAATTCCTATGAGCCATAAAAATTACCTTTCTCTGAGATGCCGGACTGAATGCAGTGCAGATTTGATGTAGATGGACAATGAGAGGTTGGAGTCGATATGGGGACACGCAATCCTAAATTACAAAAATATTTTGTCAAAATTCAAGTCCAACTGGATGAAGTCCTATATAGGTAAAGCACCAAAAACAAATCCTAGGTGTGCTCTATATAGGGCCTTCAAACTCCCCCATTGGACTAATTTTGACAAAACCCTTGAGTACATCAAATGATATACTAAGGAAAAATAATACCTAATATTTCCTATACAACAAATATCTATCTACCCACCCATCCTAGAAAAGAAAAGACAACTTTGATGCACGGTTAAGAAAACCTGCAAAACATAAATACAATTTCTGTCGAGAAATCAAGTTAGTAGCATTTGCTCTACCAAAATATTAATATGACAGAATTAAATGTGCAGAAAATTTTATGACAGGATATATATGAAAAATATCAACAACACAAGATTAGAATATGTACTCAATTCTCCCCCATTTTGTCTAAATTAGATAATGGTAAGAAAAAAAATAAGTGTTCATAATCTGCAAAATAAGCGTCTCCTACATCAAACATGGCTTTAAGAGATACCATTATTAGTAGATACCTTTATCCTAAAACCTCGGAGATCTAGTAAACAAAGTATGCAGTATAATCACAAGCAAAACATTCAAGTACAATCTTTCCAATCAAATGTTGAACTTACTTCAAAACAAGAGTTATCTTAAGGAATATAAACCATATCAGCAAGCTAAAAATCACATGCAATAGAAGGAATAACCCTAATTGTTTAGGAGTTTTTGGAGCATAAAACTGGTACGAATATCTATTAGCATCGCAATACATGGTAACTCCATTTTGATAAAACTCACCTCCCCCATCATTGAACAAATCTAAGGGTGTGGTGGTGTTTAAGTCCTTAACCTTCTCGTGAGGAGACTTAATGATATTCTCACACTCGCAAGCGTCACATACATTAGTTGGGCATTTCTTCGACTTTAAAAAATCCATTTGAGGTCTCAAGTCACAAGTCCTCATCCAAATAGGCAAAGTTTTCAAAGGTTTTTGTGCCTTTTGGAATTTAGGATAAAATTTATTTTTCAAAAATCTGTTCTTGTTAACATGAGGCCTAGACTTATTGAAGAAATGATTCCAATTATTATTAGTGCGCTGCCTAGGAAAATTTGTAAATCGCTTCACATTAGGGTTATGACTTTTAAAATGAGTACCTTTCTTGCGATTACCAAGGCATTCCCAGATTTGGTGACCAAAAACATCACACCTAGTACAAAATTTACTAGAAGTAGGAAAATCAGATTGGTGGTGTTTTTCTTCAACATGCTTGACAGATTCATTACGAATAAATGGTTTAGGAGGTCTATAGAGTCTCTTGGCCGGAGGGCAATATTTTGATGTAGACGGTTCTACAAAATTTTCAATGAAAGTATCAATGTCATTTTCAAAATCACTTTCAATTAAGACTTGTTTTCTTTTATCCTTTTCAGACAACTTACTTTCCAACGGAAGAGCCATTTCTTCTTGGGCTTTTACAAAGGGGACAGGTTTAGTAAAATCATCAGTTTTTGAAATGGGACCATCATAACCAAACCCTCTAGTATCACCCTTATATCGTTGTTCAGCAAGCAATTTGTCAAGGTCAAAAAATGTTATATCACGACTACGACACATTTTGAAAGCTGTTTCACAAACTTGTTTGGATTTTTCAACTTGCAAAAGCGCTTCATTATATTTTTCTTCAAAAGAAGATAAATTTTCTTTTAAAGTCGTAATCTGAATTTTAAAATCAAGTGATTGTTTTTCAAAATCAGTTTTGACATTGTTCATTTCAATGGAATTTTGTTGAACAATCTTATATTGATTCTCTAAGGTCTCACTAAGCATTTTAACCAAATTCGATAATTCTTGTCTATTCTGCAAAGTCCTGACATACAATTCAGCATAATCATCATAGCCAACAAAATTTTCATGCTCATTAGTGTCCGTGTGTGAATTGTTGCTATCATCAAATTCAGTATCACACAAGGCACGTTTAGCATCAAACGGAGCAGTTATTTCAAGCATAGAAGGCTGACTAGCTAATAAAGATTTAGCAGCAGCAATTAAATCAAGCACTTCATCAGAATCGGAATCAGAATGAGAATCATATTCGGAATCAGTCATTCCTGCTAAGTACACATCTCCACAATAATCATAAACTTTCCCAAATAATGCAACACAGTTTGATTCATCAAAAATAGGAGGTCTACTAAAAGTACCAAGCCTAAGTAATTGACTTGAATCATCCATTAAAACAAGGTAAAAAGTGTTTAACAAAAGTTTTGAAAATGATCTTTAAAAGTCTAGCTCTGATACCACTTGAGGTGACCCCGGCAATGCGGGTCGATGCGCAAAGACTTTATATGCGGAAGTAAACTTATTGTTGAGTAAACACCTTAAACCTACGAGTTTATATGAATGATGCAAAGGGGACCAAATTAAACTTTTACTTAACTTGATTAACTTTTATGAAAATAATTTTAATTTTCAAAGTTAATTATAGTCCAAAACAGATACAATTTTTAGGCGAGTTTCTAATTATTTAGTCCTACCTTTTCGTGTGAGGTGAAATGCGAAAAATGTACAACACACAGTATTTATTTAACGTCGCAAAAACCCTTCCCCGGGAAAAACGATGAACTCCTCTAGGAGTTACCTAAACTACTTCCACTAAAACAATAAATGAATAGGTACGAGTTACAAACAACAAACTTAACAATTAAAGAAGAATGATCTAGCTATTACCCCACTCGACCAAGTCTCTACCCTGGTTGCTTATTCAGTTCTCTCTTTAACTTGTCCTCACTTGTTTTTGCGTTCTTCACTTCGTAGCCTCCCCTTTAACTTCTTTAAGCGCAGGTTGGCTCAGTGCTTATTACTTACTTTCTAGTGAAGTGTGTGTGATGCAACAGACTATATATCACCTATATCTTTGCAAGTCTTGTGTTATTCAAATCAAGTCATCTTGACTTTGAATACATTTTTTGAAAAGCTTTCTTTTCTCTTTCTTTAAAACTTTGAACACTAAACTTGTTCAGATATTACACAAACAAAGATGTGTCTACGTGAATACAACGTGAGTGATTATATGTGAGTGATATGAGATGCAAACAATTTCTGAAAATCACTAACACAATCAACTAATCATGTTCACACAGATATATTCTAGACTGAACAAAAATAAAACATATCAAGCATACAGTCAGAAATAATACAAACTGTTTATAACTATTTTAGATTAAAATGATTTAATCCAGTTTAGTTTAAGTTCCAATCAGTCTGAACAGTTCAGGTTCTTGATTAGGTCCAGTATGTTCTTGTTCTCAGTCCAAGTCCTTGGTCAAATAACCAGGTATAAATTTGTTTAGTCCAAGGTCATATTTCCAGTATCAGGTAGTTCTGTTCCGGTTCACAACTCGTATTAGGTTTAAATCTCTAAACCCATTAAAAATAAGACACGTATAGTGCAAGTTGTTACGCACTAACAGAATAATAAACAAAACGTTTATTAAAATACAGTCGTTTTGAAAAACTGAACGCCAGCTGTTAAAACAGTAGCGTAATGAAAACGCCAAAAAAAATATTACCGTTGAGAGATAAACGTCACGCGACGCCGTTTTATAGAAAACCATTTTTGGTTTTACCTGAAAACCGTGGGCGGAATAATCAACTCGACGTCGTTTTTGAAAAAAATAGAAGATCAAAACAATTTCGGTTTTGAATAAAAACGTGATCAGTCAGGGGCGGTCACATCGGTGAAGTCCTAAGACCATACACGGTCAAATCGAGTGAAGACATATGAGGCCATGCACGAAAATCTATAAGCATTCATTAATAACAGCATACATACAAACATACTAACATATATTAAGTATATATAAAAACACACGCATACACACGCCAACAGCTAAGGCTGTAGCAAATCCAACTGTTATGACATGGGATACAATCAACTACTATCTATGACACAAACAAGTGTCAGCCTTGGGTCAAATTGGCATGGGCTAACCAAAAGCTTTCAAAAGCTCATGATAACATAATATACCATACATATCATATAACATATATAATAATCATGCCATACACAGGCATTTAACATATATATAAATATACTAACATATATACTTACATATGAAAACATTCAGCGACACAGTGCCACGAAAAAATAACACGCAAGCATACATATTATCTATATATATATATATATATACGACACTCATGCATACGCATATAAAAACATAACAAAATTTTATTTTTAACTTAAAAAAAATATTCTGTAACTTTTATAAAAAAAAATATTTAGTGTCAACTTATTTTTCAAGAAATATTTTTCTTATAAAAAATTTCAAATTAAAATTTTTGAACTCAAAAATAATTTTATTATGACGAAACAAAATATTATCATAAGATATGATAAATGAAATGCACATGTAATGTGGTGTTGTGTCCTATGTGACAGAAATTCCTATGATCCATAAAAATTACCTTTCTCTGAGATGCCGGACTGAATGCAGTGCAGATTTGATGTAGATGGACAATGAGAGGTTGGAGTCGATATGGGGACACGCAATCCTAAATTACAAAAATATTTTGTCAAAATTCAAGTCCAACTAGATGAAGTCCTATATAGCTAAAGCACCAAAAACAAATCCTAGGTGTGCTCTATATAGGGCCTTCAGAGGCTCACACAAGGTAGAAGCACTCAATGCACTTTTGATGATATTTTGGGAAATTTTGTTTGGGTACATATCATTACTCATATATATTTTCTATATTTAAGATACTGTTTGGAAAAACCCAAGAATAAATTTATATTTAAAGAAAGCAAGTATATGCAAATGATTTGAGATATAACTACGTTTTGGTTAGTATCATTGCCTTATTGGAAAATAACCGAAAGTTGAGAGTTTTATAACATGGGATTTTATATTGACTATAAAAAACTGAAGTATTGACTACAGCTTTCTCTCTATAAAAAAAACATCGTACCCAGTGCACATGGATCCCGCTTTACTAGGTCTAGGAGAGGTAGATGTAGGCAAGCTTTACCCCCATTTTTGGAGAGGCTGCTTCCAAGACTCGAATCCGCTACTAGGCTGCAAACGGATATTCGAAAATCCGTATCCGTCCGATATCCGAATTTATGAATATTTATCCGAAAAATGGAAATGGATACGAATATGGATACTCTATAAAAATATCCGAGAAAACGGGTACGGATACGGATAGTACTAGTATCCGACACGGATAATCCGTATCCGATGCGGAGTATCCATTTTACCGAATATCCGTTTTAGCGAATATCCGTATCCGTCAAATATATGTTTAAAATATTACTACTAATATTATATATATATATATATAACTTAACAATTCACGGTCACCCCACCCACCACACAACATAACCTAATCCCGAACGCCAATTCTTTTCTTCTCTCTCTCTCTCTACAAACTGCTACGGGCCAACGGCTACAGCCTACAACACCTCCACTATAAGGTCCGTCCCTTCCGTCTCTAGCTCGTCCCTACCTCTCCGGCGCCGCCCCTTCCCTCTCTCTACAAACCCTGCGTAGTCCATTTCATTTGCTCCGGCAGCACAACAAGATCCAAGATTCGACGACAAAATTTAAAAGGTTTCAAATATCCAAGATTCGTCACGGACCATTTTTTGTCTTCCATATACGCAACCTATCACGTATGTTTTCAAACATTGTTAGTGGCTATTTTTATTTCCCCTTTCAAACGTTGTTAGTGGTTATTTCCCCTTTCAAACATCACTGTTATTGTATATAGTTTATAGAACCGATTAATGCGGTCCGGTCCCAAAAATACCTCAAAACCGGACCGGACCGCGAATACCCCTAGGCTAAACAATGTAAATGGATACGGATATTATCCATATCCGAGGTATCCGAGCGAATACGGATATGGATAGTGGTTTTAACTATCCGGCGAATACGGATACGGATATGGATAGTACATCCAGATAGCGGATACGAATATGGAAAACATGGTATCTGATCTGGATCCGTCCGTTTACCACCCCTATCCGCTACATAATGCTTTGGGCGGGCAAGCACTTGCCATCGCACCAAGTCTGACCTTCCATTACAGTTGATATCTTTACTCTCAATATATTGTTAATAATTGGTATATCTTTATTTTCAATATATTGTTAATAGTTGATACTCCCATTGCAATTGATTCAAATGAACTTTGTGTTGGATTAAAATGGAACACAAAATTATAGACATTTATAATACCCAAAGACAAATTACCGCATTTCCTTTTTTTTTGGTTTCACCTTGATTTATGACATGTAAGCTTGAATTATCCGTGGATTTTGTGGTACAAGTTTCTTAAAATTTTATTCGACTTTAAGAACATAGTGCAAACTTCGACACTTAAGTTCATTATTTTGAATTCTTCATTATTGTCATGTCATGCAAAGGAGATTGTGAGGGAACGGCTACTTCCTTAATGTTATTGGTGGTGGATGACATATACTATTAGTATGATAGTTATTTTAAATTAGTTCGGTAATTTATGTGGCAACATATTTTAATTTTTGATTTCAATGTATTATGTATATACTATATAATGGGAACTACAAAGAGCCCTGCGCGGGCTCTAAACTACTTCTATATATACCCAAGGCATTACATATGGAAAAGACTTAAAAAATCCTCACTTTAAATCCTCGCAGATTTAAGACAAAGGACACCACTAAACACTAATTTTGAGTCAAGACTAACAAATCTCCACATTGGCGAGAAATTTCGCAACTCAGATCCCTTGCTTGTAAATCTACTAACGGTCGACCATTAACCTACCTTATACTAGTTACACACCCGAATTGAACACAATCCTGATGCCATTTGATTCAAAATGACCATTGCATGTGTGCAACTATTTCAAGTTATAATCATCCATCGACTCTGGAGGGGGACCTTAAGCCATCCCTTCCTTTAGCATGACTTTTCCTCCCACCATCGTTTGCTAGCGGGAAATTTGCAACGATGTCTCAGTTCTATCCACAAACGATACATGACTCGAGCACTTGATAACTTGTGCACGTCACTTCCCCATTACTCTATTTTATATGATACAACCTTATTCTCATCTCCTTTTGCTATACAACAAACGCACTAGAGTCTCCACCCGCTTCTGACACAACCTTAAAATCCAATTAACTAATGGATATCAAGCTTGTTCTGACCCCTCCTCCAACAATGTGGTGTGCACCATAAAAAATTTTGAGATAAAACATTTTGAGCTACACCGTCTTCACACCCTCAATGACAATTTTTTTCCCGTTAAGTAAAGAGAAGAAACCCTTTCGTCTTACCTTGAAACATCTCAAAATGTCTTTCTCGTAGAAAACATGATTCAAAGATCCCAAATCCAATATCCAATCATTTTGAGATAAAGAGTTACCTTTTAAAAGTGTTAAGATCATAGTTGTCAAATCGTGAATCGAATTATGAATCGGAAACCCTATGAATCACGAATTGTGAATCGAATTGTAAGAATTGGTATGAACGTAAAAAATGTAATAATTAATATATAAATGCATAGAGGCATATTGGAATATGTAATAAAACATATTATGTCGTAAACCCAATTTTAGGACATATTTTCATTGAAATACAACTAGCAAAATGAACTTTTACTATCATTACTAAAATAAAGATTTGTCTTTCAATGTTTCCAATTCCAAAACATCATAAACAAATTATAATATACTCAAAAAAGCAACCATAAAGTATAGTATACAATGTACAAATTGCCCAAATATTAACAATAACACCGCCTACCATGTCCGAGTTTTAACACAACAATATAATAACACCATATAATATAATAAATAAAGATTATACAAAACAATATATAATAATAAATATAATAACAATACAATATATTATGTAGAAAAGAAAGCTGCCTCACAGAATGCGTTGTTGGCTTCAATCAAACAAAAAGTCGCCCCTCTTTTTTGAACAACAATAAACATGTTAAAAGAGAAGAAGAAAAGGGATCGCATCTCTAAGAAAAGTGAATAGAGGAAATCGCAGCTTCGAACAAGTTAAAAGAAAAAGAGGTGAAGAAAAGTGACAACAGGTTAGGTTTGTCCCAGTATGCGTTTACTCACTCCCCCTTTCGTCAGAGATAATTTTTGTTTGTATTGACTTTCTTTTTATGTTTTATTAAGAAAAACGATATGTTTTAGGGTTATTTTAAAAGGGGGAAAACAAGCACGTGTTTTTTGAAGTCTAGGTGAAAAAAACCCCAACATCCTTCCACAAACATCAATCGAACCCGAATCGTGAATTGATGCGCTTCACGATTCAGCCCCCAAATCGGTTGATTCATGCCGATATTTGGAACCCCTTTGGAACCCCTCCGATGTGAATCGAATCGCATCGTACTAATCGAATCGCGAATCGTACAATTTTGACAAGTATGGTTAAGATCCTTTCCAAAATCTTTTTCATCTACATGTCACAAATGCACCACCTCCATTGTCTTTTAAAAAACAACCCCCCTCTTTATGTGACCCCACGCCTTGCACTTGTAATATTGCCTACCTTTTTCGCCACCCTTTGATATGAACCTACTACGTTCACTGGATCCCTGACTGATATACACTGATATACCTTCCCTGATTTCAACCATGAAAATAAAAAAATAGATATACACTCACTTAAACCCCAAGTACACCCAATCTGTTGTTGAAAACAAGTTTAGAAGACCCTAAACTCCTTTTATTGCCTCTCTCAATGAGTTAGCTCTCTCAATGCTAGAAACTTGGGGCAAAATGTCATACAACATTTTATTTATACCCAAAGCATTATATGTGAAAAAGACTCAAAAACCCTCACTTAAAATCCTGACAGAGTTGAGACGGTTGATGCCACCAAACAGTGTGGATAGATACATCAAGGTTCTGTCCAAATATAATTTTGCATCAAAAGTTGTGCATATGTCCTGTTCTATGTTTAGAAGTGTTTCTTTTAATTTAAATTATTTTTTCTTCCGTTTTGAAAATATATGCAAATTCTTTTTGGTTAGCTGCAGGATGTAAAATTAGTGACTTTTGGATTCTATCTTATTACCTGAATTTTAGTTTATAGTGTATCGTGTGCTGTACTCATATCAAATGTTCTATATAGCATGCAGCATATCCTGATTTGGACAGTTCAACTTCTTTCTTCGGTGTTTACGATGGCCATGGAGGTAAGAGTACGAGTCTCGTAATTGTTATGTTTTTGGTACATTTGCATTGTTTATATTATGTCACTATATGCCATTTATATGTAGGTTTTATCCCGAGTTTGACAATTTAGAGAGCTATCTTTGAAAGTTGGAACCTTTGAAACAATTTAATTTTCCTTTGGATTATCAGTTGTTTTGTATTTTATGTTTGTTAAACACTTTTCTTGCCCTTTCTTGACATGACTTGCATAGATCCAATATCATTCATTATTCTGCAAGTGCTTTTTTCTTATCAATATAATTTAACTCCATTCCTTTCGAGCTCAATATTTTGAAAGGGACGCGCAAGGTTCAAAGCGTTTTACCCCGGCGAGGCGAGGTGTAAGCCTCAACTTAAAAAAATACCAATTGAATATAAAATATACTAATAAAATCACAATATATTTTGTATCATGGCTATCATCACAAAAAAACTACAAAAAAGATCCAGTGCCACCAATGCAAAAAATAGTGCTGTTACATCACACCATTATAAAAGGGTTCTATAGTCAATGTCACTAACGTACTAAGAAACTAATATGATATTCAAATTATTTAACATTACACACAACCAACACAATAAAGCGTGCGGTTCCATCGCATCATCATAAAAAGGTTTCATAATATATGATAGTCAAATAAATTAACATTACATACAATCTGCTAGAAAATATTGGATTGTAACTGGTTATTTGTGAAAAAAAAAATGACGAGGATAAATAAACCAGTCCTAACAAATTACTCAGTTCAAAGAGGCATATTGTATGCATATATCTGTATACATTAATCTAACATAATGTTTTATTAATCTTCGTAACTTAATCCAACATAATGTATTTTGTAATCAGTATATATATATATATATATATGTGTGTGTGTGTGTGTGTGTGTGTGTGTGTGTGTGTGTGATAACCAGAATTTTTAGTAATATTTGTATTACTCAAGATGTATATGTAAGAAGAGAGTATATATTAATCTCTCTCTCTCTCTCTCTCTCTCTCTTTATCTATAAGAAATTATATATGTTGCTCAGTTGGGCATAGTACATATTATAGTATATATTAAAGATAATATATATATATATATATATATATATATATATATATATATATATATATATATGTGTGTGTGTGTGTGTGTGTGTGTGTGTTTAGGTAAAGTTTATATGCACCCATTCAAACTTAGTATATACTTGGTTGGACAAAACAAGAAAGAGAGTGATGTATACGAATTGGAAATCACACACAAATGTAGGAAAAGTAAAAGATAACTCTCAATTCCTCATATATTCATCGCTCAAAATTAGTGTTCTAAAAGGCGCGCCTTGACTCTGCCTAGACGCGAGGCTCGGGACAGGCGCCTCGCCTGGGGGCTAGGCGGCAAGAAAGTGAACCAAATGAAAAAAATTGTCGTTTTGCCTAATTTTGCATCGCGCATTGAAAGTACATTATACTATAGTAACAAAAAGAATATATATATATATATATATATATATATATATATATATATATATATATATATATATATATATATATATATAATGTAATGCTCTTGTGCGGACTGTATATATAGTATAATGTATATACAGTTCGCACAAAAGCATTACATTTTATATATACTAGCGCATGCCGTGCCTGAAGGCATGACACGAATTTTCGAAAGTGTACATTGTTGATAGTACCATACTTTGTATTTAGTTCGCAACAAATAAATGTTCTTTGAAATAACCTGTGTGATGAACGTATTAGTTTAAAAAAATTGGACAATTTATGAATCCTTTATAATTAAGTTAATTTTTTT
The DNA here is from genome assembly GCA_949130495.1 of Sambucus nigra. Taxonomy (NCBI): domain Eukaryota; kingdom Viridiplantae; phylum Streptophyta; class Magnoliopsida; order Dipsacales; family Adoxaceae; genus Sambucus; species Sambucus nigra. The sequence goes on from OX422212.1 coordinate 523,573,155, forward strand.
AAACAATTTAAAAAGTTTGGGACAATAGTAATAGTCCATAAGAAGTCAAAACTATAAGGAAATGAAATCATTTAAGTGAAATAGACTATAATTAAAAGTAACATACGTTGTCATGTGTAGTAACGTCCTCCATGTGAACAAATAAGTCAAACTACCAAATGAAAAAATGAGAACTAATTATTAAATGTGTAACACATAAATAAAAGACAAACAACAAAAACTACGAATGAATCGACATATATTCTAATAACACTAAGTCGTGTTGTGTTGTGTTGCGTTCGCGTCAAAATTACAATACGTGTTTTTGTAATCGTTCACACACTCGCACAATATAATTAGCAATTTATAATTTGACTCGGATGAAATAAAAAATGATATATATTAAAATTAAAAAATGACCATGTAACGGTTATGTAGACATTAAAATTAAAATTAAAATAATACAACAAATAAAAATAATATACATTAACGCACAACCGTAAAAAATACAATATGAACGGACCATGTATATTGGTAGTGTTGGTAATTTTAAACACGATACAATAACACGACCTTAAATGACAAAAAATTGACCCAAAATTCACACGGTATATTGTGTTTGTGTCATGTTGATGTTGTGTTTTTTAACACGAAATCGTATTGTGTTGCCTTTGTGTCAAAATTATAATATCGTGTCAGTGTTTTAAATGATTTGCAATGTAAAAAAAATAATGACCATGTAACGGTTATGTAGACATTAAAATTAAAATTAAAATAATACAACAAATAAAAATAATATACATTAACGCACAACCGTAAAAAATAAAATATGAACGGACCATGTATATTGATAGTGTTGGTAGTTTTAAACACGATACAATAACACGACCTTAAATGACAAAAAATTGACCCAAAATTCACACGGTATGTTGTGTTTGTGTCATGTTGATGTCGTGTTTTTTAACACGAAATCGTATTGTGTTGCCTTTGTGTCAAAATTATAATATCGTGTCAGTGTTTTAAATGATTTGCAATGTAAAAAAATAAGTACCATTCACACTCACCCAACATAATTAGCTTATTATTAGTTTATTAGCAGAAATAGATATAACAATTTATAATATGAATTGGTTGTGTAGACATTAAATGAAACATACATCCATAAAAAAATAAAGTATACACGAACATTGTATAACGTCAAACAACAATAAACTTCACATTTAGTAAGGTAGTATAACCAAATCAAATCGAACAACAATAGGAATATACATTTGGCAAAAAAAAAAAACGCAATAAGAATATACATTTACTTTAAATTGCAAAATAAACCCACATAAGAATATCAGTTTATGACCACTTAGTTATCTTTGGAGTGTTCTTCACCTGTTAAAGGTAGACTCTAATTTCAAAGGGCTTAACCTCCCAACATATAGTAGCCAAGGTTCACATCACCAACTCTTTGAAGCTAACTACCAACAACAATATCGCCACAGCTCCTCCTCAACAGCAATGTCGCCACAACTTTCTTTTGTACCAATGATCTCATTAACGGTTGCAACGATCTCATTAACTGCTTCAACTTCAAAATCGGCGGGAGTTCCCCCATTAATTTCGACCTGACCATTAATTTCGGCCTGATCATTATGCAACCTTCATTGATCTGCTCGTTTACCCACAATTCTTTTGCTCCTGTTGTTTCTGCTCCTATAGTAGCAGCCACAATTCTCAGTCTTGGTCTGCTCCTATAGTAGCAGCCTAGCCCCTATGTTGGCTTTTTCATTGAAGTTAAGAAGATTGAAGGGGACCTCAAACAGTCGAACAAAGTCACTTATAAAAATATTTTCCAAAATATTAAAGATATGTAGGATGAAGTTTTACTTTTGGAAAATTCTTTTGAAAGTGATACCACGGTTCAAAATAGAATGGAGATGCAGGCTATTAAATCCAAGTTGAACAAGGCCTTGCTTCAAGAAAAGACCTAATATTAATTGGCTTAGGGAGGGGGATCTGAATGCCCATTTTTTCCATTCAGCTGTCAAGGCAAGTAAAAGTAAATTGAGTATTCCACATAATTAGATTTCATGAAAAAAATTAAGGATATCTGAGTCCCTTGTGTAGGTGCACTGCATTTTCCCATATAAACTTTTAGTTGAAGATTTCCATTCTCCAAACTTCAGTTCTGCATTGGTGCAAATGGTCATATAGAAACCTGAAACGAAAGAAAAATTAATATCAACTAATACGATATACTTCCAAATAAAAGAGGGTTTTGGTTTAAAACAACGAATTACCAAACACAGAGGCACGTTTAGAGATTTTCCCGTAATATCTAAAGTTAAACTATCACTCCCAAATCCACGACCATAACTGAATAAGAATGAAATTTCCCTATTTATCACTCAAGTTGGAACAAAACCAACTCAATTTTCAACAAACAAATACAACGTTGAATTGAAAACACCAACGCAAAAACGCCAACATTAATTTAACAAACCAAAAACAAATAATTAGATCTCCTCCAGAATAAAACCCCCAGAAAAAGGAAAATCAAAGATCCCTAATTTTCGAACCGTACTGGGATATTTCATCATATAAGAAATGCATACAACTAATGGACTACCATAGACCATGGTTCAAAGACTATCGAAACGATACTGAGTCGATCTTTTCCATGACTATAGACCTTTTTTAATGTAGGAAAAAAAAACATAAAAATTAAAAAAAAAATACTAATTTACCAGCATAAGTAAATATAAAAAATTCACCCAGCTTGTGGACTACCAAAGGCCATGGTTCAAGGACTTCCAAAACTACATCGAGTCGAGATTTGAGTGAAGCTTTGTCACTTTTGTAGGAAAAAAAAATTGTTACCAAAAGTAGTGTACAAAAAGAATACCTAAAACTGTTCTAAAAAACCCGCCTAGGCACGCCTAGGCTTGAGGCTTTCGAGAAACGCCCTGCCTGAAGCTTTTTACACCTTATTCTTGGTAAAACCCTTAAGACGAACTTTTTTCTAAAAACAACAATGCTTTAGTGAAACGATATCGCCTTTTAAAGAATTTTTATACAAACCGGACAATTATCTCATCCAAAATAATCAAATAGTATTTTAATTTGCATATGTTCAGACATATTTTTATGATATGTACAATTTTAGTATTTCAATATCCTTGTTATGGTTAAAAAATATTTAAATATATTAAGAATGCCTAAAAGCCTTTTCACGCCTTGTTACGCCTAAGGCCCGCCTAGGCTTCTAAGGCTTAAGGCTTGACCTCCAAGTCTCGATCACGCCCCGCGTTTTTTAGAACCTTGCCGGGGCATTTTTTAGAACCTTGCCTAAAACATACACTTCATTTCTTCAGGATCCAAAAAGTTCTGTAAAATAAACTCCCATATGTCTACTGCAATTTAAACTCCCATAATAGAATTAGTGTGTGCGCGCGCGTAAGAGAGATAGAGAGATTACGTCGTTTCTGGCAGCAACTTAAAAATCCCATTTGTCTACTGCAATTAAAACCCCTCACAAATCTCACAAACCAACCAAAATAGGAAAAAATCCATCAAAAACATTGGATCTCTAATACATATTATTAGATTTACAACTGAATAAATGAAAAACCCAAGCATTCAACAAAAACATCAGCTGTGAACGATACACCCCCCCCATCCCACCCCCCCACAACAAAAAATAAATAAATTGAAAACCCATCGATTTAAAAAAGAAAAGAAGGGTATACCTGATTTGAAGCTATCTGCAAACAACACAAAAAACACATGATTTGAACCATAAAAAAAACCCAAATAAGGAAAATCAAACCCTAAATAAATCCAAAATTAGAGTATACCTGATTTGCTTATTTGAAGAGAGGGTGCTGATATTCGTAATGCAAAGAGAGGGGGAGATCGTGGTTTCGTAATTCAAAGAGAGAGAGAGCTAGAGGTCGTGGTTTGATGTTGGAAGAGAGAGAGTGTGCAGATTGGTTTGTTGTAAGATGGAAGATATAGGGTATGTTAAAAAGGTCAATTCGGAAGAAAGGTGTATTGTTACCAACGTACCTCAATTTTTGAATTAAAGGGTAAGTTTGATGAGTAAAAAAGAGGGGGAAATCAAATAATTGAGGGGTAGATTTCTAAAAAAAAAAGGATGTGATCTCAACCATTAAAATATGTAAGGAGGTGGCACCAATCCGCATCGTTAAAAATGTATGCATTTTCAAAAACTTCCCTATCATATTTTATATATATATATATATATACATGAATGTTTCTCAATATGTACAATGATTATAGTGGCGTTTTCTTTCGTGTAATATTTTTAATCTCCACCCAGTTTTATATCTACAATTGCATTATTTTTTCCATATGCATTATTTCTATTCTTTGTTTTAAGAATTATATATCAATTGCACACACAAAAAAAAATTGCGTGTAATTTTTCTATTATTTGTCTTAGTGTTAGCAATCTTTTATTTGTGTATGGGACTTTAAAGAAATGTTACTAATGCTAAAAGTGTAGGGCTTTAAAGAATTGCTACCAATGTTCATGTGCAAATCAATTTGGATATAATATGATACTTATGAATCGTTGTGATCAATTAGTTTATTAATATTTTATATATCATAATGAACTTTGATCGGAAATGCCTTTTATTTATCTATGAGAATTTAAAGAAATGTTAGTAATGTTAGAAATTAATTAATATTCGTTGTTAGTAACTTAAGTTCCAAAGCATACTTGGTTGGTATATATAAAAAAAATGCCTAGACACCATCTAGGCCTAGACGCCAATCCTACGCCCGCCTTGCGCTTTTACAACCTTGCTCAAAATATAGTCCTCAGAATGTAGTAGTGTCCTCATAAACGGGGGAGCACTTTATTAGTAGGGTACAAGAGAATATTGAAGAGCTTTATAAAATACGATGGCTTCATAGGTGATGTCACATGTAGTGGACGACATCAACATGACATCACTAAAGCTATTCTGGACTTATTCTAGAATATCCCTGAAGAAATACTCATTTATTCTAACAACAAAGCACTGAAATAAAAAATACAATTAATATTCCTGCTCCTCGTATGTACGTCGGACTACCCCACTTGAATAACCTCGCCTCGAGCGAGATTGGGGGTTATTATTGAAGCTGTACAAATACCATTAGACTCCCCCACTTGAAAGGGGAACCGTCCACGAAACCGACCCGCATATTTTTTAGCAAAACTCCAAATACGAGCTGCCATGCAACCAAACTAAAGTTGCCATGCAAAAACTCTGCCTTGCGGTTTACCAGCGGTAGGTGGGAAACCCTGAATCTTTGGATGAGAAAGAGAATACCTCCCCCGAAATGTAGCAATTTCGACCCAAAACTTCAATGCAATGTGTCGAATAACCAATGCAATACGAGACACAAATGCATCCCAAATTGGGTCAACATGCACCTGCGCATACAAATCTAAACAAACCGATGACCCAATCTAGAATAATTACCTCATCAACACCATTGCTTGTCCCAAATAGTGGGAAGAAGTCACCAACACAAAGGGACTTCGAATTGTGATAGTGAGTGCGAGTCATCCAATAATTCTCTGCAAAAATATCGAAGAAATCCCCAATAAAGAATCTGATCTCCTCGTTGAAGATTGGGTTTAAGTCTCCAATATTGAACACTTCAATGTCCTTGAACTGTGTGCAAGTAGCCAACGTTTCTCAACGAAGATGTCGAAGAAATCGTCAACAAAGTACTTAAGAGGAGCTATAACAACTGGCAATGCGGCTGGAATGATAACTAGAGTGGCAAGAGTGGTGGGGATGTGGTCCGTCAGAAGCAACAATAGGTTGCTCACGCAAGGGCAAGTGATTGAGGAACCTAGCGAGGGTCTCCTCGCACTCCCGAATCCAAGTATTCCGCATAGCTTCCAACGCAGTAACCATCCAAGCACACTCAACTAACTGAATGCAACACTCCTCTTATGTGGCTATTGATATCAACCCTTATCCTGACGGTGCTAATACGAAGTTACGAACAATCGCGTACCAAACTTCGGCTTTACCCTGAAGGCTCGCAATGGCCTCACGACTGTCTTGATCGATGGACGCATAAAGCTCGGTGTTGATAGCAACAGAGAGAATCAATCTCTCTCTCGACCAACATATCCCACATATCAAATGGCAGGGCCATTTCTGGTATTGTTTTAGGATTTTGGGTGAATAAAATGCGCTTTTTAGAACTTGAGGGGTGGTTTTGTGTAATTTTCAGAATTTTTTGGGGTAGATATTGGAAAATTTCGAAATTTAGGGACTGAAAAGTAATGTTTATAATTTTTAGGAGGGTGAGGCAGTTTGAATAATTTTTAGAAATAGAGGGGGCTGGGTTTGTAAGTTAACCCAATTTTGGGTTATGGAATACGGGAAAATAATTGTGGGGATGTCGACGACAGTTGCTTGATGGCGGAGAAGCTTGCTGGTGGTCGGATATGTTTGTCGGGAGTCCAGTTCTAGAGTTTGTAGTCTTTGTAGTCTGGACTAATTATTGTGACAAGTGTGGATTAATTTTCGTCCATGGCTGACCTCTGATTAGGGTCGTCGGAGAGTGCTGACAACTATCACCGAACTTTGCCGAGGGTGTGGGGGATTTGGACGCGGTGTTGATTTTGAGAGGCTTTGGGGTTGATGGGCCTTGACAGGGACTGGGGATTTGTTACTAGCCGTAGGTTTAGGGTTATGTAAATTTGGGGTGGGAATGTATTTTTGGTCAGAATGGGGGTCGTTGGAGGTTGGTGGTTCCATAGTTGTCAGAGGCGAAAGGCGCACCAAGGCGCCAAGGTCCCCGTGGAGCCTAGGCACAAGGCACAAGGCGCAAGGCGAGGCGCGCGCCTGATCGAAGTGAGACGCAAAGTTTGTAGGACATGCGAAAATTGATTATTTATAAATAATATCATTCGTGTTCTAAAATTAGAAATATATAGCATAAATTATTATTATACACGATTACGAAGAGACAAGTCAAAAGGAGATATAATTTATACCACCATATGAAAAAATGTATATATTTAAATATCAAATTTATGTAACAATTTGACTATCCAATAATCAACAAAAGAAGAGATATTGAAATATTTGAATAATAAATACTCCCATGTGTGAAAAGAAAAAAACAAAATCAACATATAAATTGTTCTACGATGCAACATTATTGGGGTTAAATTTGTTTGTTTCTTTTGAGAAATGTGAAGTCTCCCTAAGAATATCAAGGACTTTGGTTCGTTTTGGGTGGAAAATCATCTAATCTTCTTATTCTATTGGAAAGTATGTAAAATAATCATTCTTGTATTAGGGATGTTATCCAAAAAAAATTCAACAAGGCGCGCCTAAGCCACGTCTTGAGCCTGGAGCCTAGGCGCACAAGGCGCGCGCCTTATTGAATGAGCCGAGCCTGAGTGAGGCAAGGCGCTGATGCTGAGCCTGGAGCCTAGGCGCACGCCTAGGCGCGCCTTTAATAACAGTGGGTGGTTCTTTGATAAGGGTCGTCGGAAGAGGAAGGCGCGGGAGAGGTTTGAAACCCCGAAGCAAGAGGCGAACGTAGTGGTGCCTCTTGACCGCGGGCGGTGGGGTTTGGAGGCGTCGTTCGACGATGGTGCCCTCGAGTCTTACTAATGGCTCTATAAGGCTTTCGTTGACCACATTAGGAGCGAACGTCGCTCTGATACCAATTTAATGTTTACGCAATGAAAATTACACTAACACATTTAGGAAAAGTAATAGGTAACTCTCAACACCTCATATATTCTTCTCTCTCAAACTGTAGTAGTGTCCTCATTTGAGAGGGGAGCACTCTATTCATTGGGTACAAAAGAATATTTGAGAGCCTTCTAGAATATGATAATGTTATAGGTGATGTCACATGTAGTGGGCATTAACTATGACATCACTAATTTCATGAAAGACCTATTCTAGAATATTCCCAAAGGAATACACATTTATTCTAACAATAAATGACTAAAATAAAAAGTACAATCAATATTCCCCATATAAAAGAGAGAAAAAAGAAAGTGTGGAGAATTATCGAAGGTCAATTGTTACGGAGGTCGGTTAAAACTTATGACTTAAGCCTCATAAGTAGTCTTGAAGTGGAGTGGCGTGAATTGAAAAAATAAATATTATTATTATTTTAGTTCAAATAGATATTAGATTATTTATTTAGATAATTATCTCGATTTTTCTTTTAATTAGTTATCTATTTTAATTAAGTTATCTAGTTTCCTAGCTTAATTAGGAGACTTGCTCCCTAAGCCTTAGAATTAGTATAAATAAGGCTTTTGGCCTATCAATTGTATTCAAATTATTAATATGATGAATTAAATATAAGGTTGAGAGGTGAAGCCTAAATTGTGCGTTTTTATTATTACGCTGCATTCACATCAAAGTGGTATCAAAAACATTCACATCAAAGTGGTATCAAAGCTGTGTTCGCTCCTGATTTTCCACACAAGTGTATGTCAAATCGTGTGTATTGAGATCACGAGTTATGGCGAGAGTTCGGGGAAATCTATCGTACGACGTGTACTCGACGACGATAAATGCTCCACAACCAGCCACCACAAGTGGAGTATCGTTTTTCCGCGAACAATCCTTCGCTTCTCGATTATCAAACAGTTCATTATCGTGAATGGATCCTCTAGACCGTCTCTTTCTCGACAACATGCGAACTGTACCAGAATTTTTCGTCATTCATCACCACCACTAATCACCTCTCTTCCGGCTAGTGGTCCCCCCCAAATAACCCCAATCACAACCCACATTCCCCCAAACTTCAACGACCTATTCCGGCCCCAAACCATGTCCGCTGAACTCACTCCATCATAGCCCTCCCCTCCGACCAGATCCGACCCACTTCGACCCATTTTCGACCAGATCCCACTTAGATTTGGTTTCCGACCTGCAACCGAGACTCTTCTATCCTTATCCAAATCCATTATGCCTTCAAAATACCTCCCCCCTCCCCCGTCGGAGGTCGGTTGCTCATCGTCAAGATCCGCCGAGTACAATACGTCAAGCCTAGGGCTGTGTTTTTTTTTTTTCTGTACTTTTCGATTTTTTCGATTTCCGATCCCATTTTTTACGAATTTGGAATGAAAATTTATTTTGCCGATTTTCGATTTTTCCGAAAAAAATCGGATCGGAAATCGGAAATAATTTTGAATTTCCGATTTTCCGATTTTTCCGAAACTATGCTGATCCGATTTTTTTCGATTTCCGATTTTTTCGATTTCTTTTCCGATTTTTTGAAAGTTTCCCATATCCCACATCGGTTGGGAGAGGGAGAGGGCTCCAAAATATGCTTCTATAAAAGGAGAGTATCCTACTAACTTTTACACAAATGAAAAAAATGAGCAAAATCCTCATGTATTTACATGTTGGGTTAAGCCATTTTCTTTGTTTCTTTAAAATGAGAATTTCGAGTAATCGAAAATCCATAATTTATTTTTTTGAATTTTTGGAATTTCCGATATTTATGGATTTTTAATATATTTTGGGAATTTCGATTTTTTCGTTTTTTGCCGATTTTCCGAAAAAATCGGATCGGAAATCGGAACAGTTATTTTATTTCTGAAAAAATCGGAATTTTTTCCGAAGAGGCATTTTCCGATCCGATCCAGCCGAAACACAGCCCTAGTCAAGCCCGATGTTCGGGACCCTCTTTCCAACCACCAGTGCTCCTTTTCGGTGTCTATTGCCGAAATCTCGCCGGCACCGCTGTTGGGGTGTAATGCTATTGGGCTTAGAAGTGGAGGTGAAACTGCTAGGGTTTGTAAATATAAAGAGGAAACTAGGGTTTACTTTTATACGTTGGGGCTTTTAAATGAAAAGTTGGGCTTGGAGGCTTTTGAAGAGAATAGGCTGCTTATGTGAACTTTATTCGACTTTGGTCCATTTTTAGAAGACAAAACACTTGGCGTGGAGTTTAATGGCCCCCAAATTAATTTTTTTGGTGTGGAAAAATTTGAATAGCCCCCCATTTTTAAAATGTTACAAAATATTTTATTTAAGCCCCAAAAGTTTCAGAAAAATTATTTTTCACCCCCAATAAAAGATAGAAAGGATAAAAAATATTCAAAATATTTATGCATGTGGCATGGACTTTTACAAATTTCCCCTATGGTACGTGGTTCAACTTTTCGAAGAAGGGCAGGGCACTACTTGTTTGGCATCTTCAACGTTCAAGGCTTTAGCGCTCGAGATGAGCTTTTCGAAGAAGGGGAGGATGGCGTGAATTGAAAAAATAAATATTATTATTTTAGTTAAAATAGATATTGGATTATTTATTTAGATATTGTTTAGATAATTATTATATTAGGATATTTTTTTTATTAGTTATCTATATTAATTAAGCTATTTAGTTTCCTAGCTTAATTAGGAGACTTGGTCCCAAGTCTTAGAATTAGTATAAATAAGGCTCTTGGCCTCCCAATGTTATTCAGATTATTGATATCATGAATTAAATTGAGGGTTGACAAGTGAAGCCTAAATTGTGCGTTTTTATTATTCCATTGTGTTCACATCATGAAGAGTACCAAAGCGTAAGCCTTGGTTGAGTGAGGGCAAGCCTCAGTGAAAGGGCTTAAGTCTTGAGGAGCCTTTATAGCTTTTTAAAAATTTGTTTGTGCTGAAGCCAATTTTTTTTTTTTATAATTATGAATATGGTTTTATATCTATAGGTGTGTTAAACTTTATAGGGCTTTTTTGACTTAATCCCCGTGAGATAATGCCAAATGTATACACACTAATTATGATTTTTTACAATTTTTTATGTTTTTGGGTCCCTATTTGTTCAATTTCTGGATCCAGCACACACAAGTGGGGTTTATAGCTTTAGTACTCTGTTCAGAACCAATTCTATAATTAAGAAGTTTGTCACATTTCTAAATTGATCGAAGTAAAATGATTGTGAAATACAAAATTGCTTCTAATTTGATTATTCATTTTTTGGAAGTCCAAATTATCATTTGTTGTTTTTCCAGTCATAACAAAGGGCAACAAAATAGTATAGACAAATAGAACTTAATCCCTAATAAATAATCCCCATTAATTTTAAAACCACTTTATTTTTCTAGAACAAAACAATTCCATAGTGACAGCTGTAGCACGTGAAAATTCCACAACACAAACACTGTGCATGTGGTAGTAGTGGTGGTGGGAAAGGTGACGTGGCCATGAGGGGGTGAGAGAGAAGGGGAGAGGGAAAATGGGTTTATTGTACAAATTTTTGTGCAGGAGCTTCGCTGCCATGGATGTTGTTTTGGAGGTTTTTGGGTTTGATTTTGGTTTGGAGAAGAAGATGAGGAAGAGAGTATTTTGTCCAAAAAAATATAAGGGGTAAGTCAGAATACAAATTAATGAGGTTTTTTTACCGGAAGAGTAACGGTATTAGAATGTAGGGAGTTATGTCTAATTTTTCAACTTTGAGGGGGTTAAGTCAAAATATGGCATTATCTTAGGGGGCTAAGTAAAAAAAGCCCCTTTATAAGGGTTAAAGCATAGTCTAATAACTTTTATATCTTCTTTATCTTGTTTTCAGTTATGACAATGACTTCCCCTCTTTGATGTAATGCTGGAAGCGTAATCATAACAACTTGCAAAATATTTAGGGTTTCAATCGCTCTCGTGTTATTCTCAAATGTTGGTGAGGATTTACAAAGCTAGGGGGAGCACCCCTTATAAGCTAATGTTACTTTTAACAACTAGAACCCTTACTAGACATAAGAAGTAACAAAGACATTAAGAAGAACTAAAAAATAGCCCCCCAATGATCCTTATTCTTGCACCACTCTTACTTAAAGTCCCTTATCTTATTATGTCTTGCTTGGTCCTCGGTTTTTCATCGTTATAGAGTAGTTGAGTTAGCTTTAAAATGTTGCTCTTCATGACTGCATTCATGCACATTCGATTACCTAACCAAAAACATTAATCCCGTTACAATTTGGAAAATGTATTGGTTTGTATAATCATGCAAAGGTGACATCGTAGGGGTGATTCTTTCTCAGACTCTCAAACATTTTTTAGTAAATCACCTTCCATTATAAAGCCGTCAATTGTGATTATGTTACGTATATGATTTAAATTTAAGTAAATATATCAAGTGGACAAGTGCTACTAATGTATTATGTGTATACTTGTGAAGTTGAATAGGAAGTTTTATAAAGAAGGCTATCAGAACAAAGATGCTATATGGAAGTGTTCACTATATTGAAGTGTTTGACAACTAATAAGCAACGTGTGAAAAAAATGATTTGATAGAGATGTGAATGTATAAATGAATGTGTAAACCAAGCCTCTTGGCCCAGTGGTATAAGGCTGCCATTAGGACAGTCTTGGGGTTAGATTGGGTTTGGTCCCCAGTTAGATCCCCGACAATGTCAAAATAATGCTTTGCCAGCAGAAGCCACGAACCGCGAATGGGGATTAGTCGAGGTGCGCGTAAGCTGGCTCGGACACCTCATGGTATGCTATCCAAGAAATAAAATAAATGGATGTGTGGTAAAAACCAAAATGATGAAATTATAAATAAACTTATTTGTGAAAAAACAACATTTGCTATTATACAAGATAAATTAAGAATAAATCATCGGAGATTGTTTGTACACATCAAATGCAGACCAATAAGTATCCCTGCAAAAAAAAGTGATTTTGTCAATATTGACGATGTCATCGGGAGAAGATATTGACCTTAATTGACTTGGTGGGAGATTGTTTGGAAGGAGGACATGATAGCTTGTGGTTTTATTCTGGATATTGAGCTAAAAAGAAGCTTCTGACCCCAAATAGTTATAAAAGGCTTTGTGGAGTTGCGTATATCGTAAACTTTGAACGCTTACCCAACTCAATCCCTGAATATCTTCTTTCTTTTCCAAAATTTAGAAATTTTCACAACCTATCCTTTTATGCTCCCATTTACACCATTGGGTTGAGGGGGATGAAGGGGTAGGGGGTAAAGGGAGAGGAATGGGGACTTAAAATGGTGTCGGGAGGTGGGGAATGTTATGGAAGTTACAGGGCAGGCGGGGGAGATATATATTGGGAAAAATGCTAATTTAACCTGGAGGTTTGAGGTCAATTTGACTTCTAGACCAAATCTTTCAATTTTTGCAATGTCAACCTTAAGTTTTAATTTTTACTATGTTAACTTTAACGTTTTAATTTTTGCAATTTTAGCCTTAACGTTTTTAATTTTTGCAGTGCTAACCCTCTGTCTAACTTCCGTTAGAATACTTAACGAACAAACTGCTTGGGCATCCTAAGTATCAATTTCTACCAAATGGACCAACCACCTCATGACACATGACACCAAATTTTAATAATCACAAAAAAAACTTCAAAATACAATTCACCCTAACCATCACCGCTAACATCATAGCACCTCCGCCAACTTCACCACCACCATCACCATCCCCGCCGCCACCACCACCACCACATAAGACTGCCAATACACTACAACTAACATATCGCCGAACATTGCCAATACACTACCACTAACACACCACCACCGCTACTCAAAAAAGAAAAGATCTCAGAACTTGTCCCCCCCTCCCCGCCCCCCCCACCCCCACACCCACAAAAAAAACCCCAAATAGATCTGTAAAAACAAAAGCTACGCAACAACACAAAAACGCCTTACTTCTTAGGATCAACAACCCCCTCAGATCATTGTTTATAATCTTCCTCACTTCATCCGGGGGAATAGATTCCGATGTGCTTGGTGATACGTAGCGACACGTAGCGCATGGTTGTGCTCCCGGGAGAAAACTATCTTTTATTTTGTATTTTAGTTTAGGGTAATATTGTCATTTCCTTTTATTTATAGTCTTTAATTGGTCTCCAAGCATATTTGGGACTAATTACTCATTTTTAATCTTTTGGGTCTTTACTTGGCTACCAAGTAATTTTTCTCTTATAAATAGGCCCTTGGCCCGCATATGTAATCACACTTGAATATTGAAAAAGAGAATAAGAGAAAGAAACCCATTTCATTAGTTTGGTTTTATTTGTTGTTGTTGTTGTTGTTGTTGTTGTGGTGTAGTTGTAATAATAACGCTTCCGCATTCATTGATTCACATCTATTTGGTATCAGAGTTGCGTTTGTTCTTGGTGTTTGTCGTGGTGTGTGAAGTGGGTATCGAGTTGTGGTTTCAACTCGGCAATCCTTCAATCGTTAGATTGATAAATGTCCAAATAGAAATCGGGTGGATGGAGACCCTAAATTCCATCACCGTTAATAGGGGGATGCCAACCCTTTTAGCCTCCACCTTCCACCCTCCCCCATCACCACCTTCCCCCACCTCCATCTGCTACCGCCACACAAGCACCACTTCCTCAAAAAGCAACACCATCTTCAATCTAATCCCCACGTAAAACCCTAACCCTACTATCCCACCAAACCCTAACCCTACCCGGCCACCCCACTGCCCTTATCCACCTCGCCGACCAAGCCCTAGACCCTCACCCTTGTTTCGACCACTTACCTTACTCACCGGCTGAAAAAAAAAAACATAGGCCAGCCCCCTAGCTGCCGACCCCTCCCCTCCCCTAAATCTACCCCCTCGCCCCTTTTTCACAGGGGTCGACCAACCACAATGGTTGCCGTCCATCCCTAGTGCCCCCTCCTGTCACCTCCGCCACATCAAACCAACCCCCACTGCCTCTTAAACCCCTATTCCGGCCAAGAAACTCATTTTTACCCTTTCTACCATTCCCCTTTTGTTAGCCCTAATCTGTCCCACCCCTTTTTTGCCCTGATTTCACCCTTTCCCCACTCATCTATGTCCAACCACAATCAAACCCGATAAAAAATTGGCTTTCCTACTTTGACCCGACCCCCTACCCCCCTATTTGACCTCAAATCCGGTCAAAATTGGTCTTATTGCCTATTTTTGACACAACTCATTACTTCAATGAAAAATGCATCCCACTTGGGATCTATTTCCGACAATTTGCCATTTTTGGGTCCGGCTTTCTAGAATGCTGCCGCCTTCAGTCCGCTTGTTTCGCCATTGTTCTCGCAAATGTGCGGTCATTGGAGTTTTCGTCCGGTCAGATTCAAGGGTCCACCAAGCCAAGTTGCAATCATGTGCTCGTGGTGTAGAGAAGACTGATATGGTTGTCAGTTTTTGGTTGCTTTGTCGGGATTTGGGTATATTAGACCCATTATTGATGAGGTTCATACGCATGGGACTAACTAAAATTTGGGGAGCCCACTTTTGGCTGATTTTGATTGGGTTCGAAATTTTTTCGGGAATTATATCATGTGCCATTGATGAGTAACCCTACATGCTCGAGGACAAGCTTTTCGAAGACGGGGAGAATGATGTGCTTGGTGATGCGTAACGACACGTAGCACGTGGTTGTGCTCTCGGGAGAAGACTATCTGTTATTTTGTATTTTAGTATTGTCATTTCCGTTTATTTTTTTAGTCTTTAATCGGTCTCCAAGCATGTTTGGGACTAAATAGTCATTTTTAGTTATTAGTTATCCTTTTTAGTCCGTTGAACCTTTACTTGGCTACTAAGTAATTTTTCTCTTATAAATAGGCCCTTGGGATATGTAATCACACTTGAATATTGCGAAAGAGAATAGATAGAGAAAGAAACCCATTTCATTAGTTTGGTTTTATTTGTTGTTGTTGTGTAGTTGTAATAATAACGCTTCTGCATTCACAGATTCATATAAAATTCAGTGGCTACTAAAAACCAATTTGCAACACAAATCAATCTGCAAAAAAATAAAATAAAAATAAATTAGTGACCACCAAAAAACCTTAAATCAATTTAAAACAACGGAGTGACAGGTTTGCAGGGGGAAGGGGAGATAGCTTGATGGTTGGGGTATCAGGAGAAAGATGGATCCAACGGTCATGAGAACGAGGGGCTTCATATCGGTGGATGTTGGTGGCGGTGGTTAATAAAGGGAAATGCTTACTTAAGGAAGTTAATTTCAGCCCTAACAAGAATCTTTATATCTCTACTTCCTATTCGATTGATTTAACAAACGCCAACCGATCCTTGCAACTTATTATTTTCATAAAATACGTTATTCTATGGGAGAAGGGTTTCGATTCTTAGTGGCGATTGGTGTATCTTGTACAATTTTTTTTTTAGAGTTTTCTTTGTTACATTTCTCCCTTTTTTGATTTCATTTTTTGGTGATTATAAAAATTTGGTGCCACATGTCATAAGGTGGTTGGTACATTTGGTAGATACTGACACTAAGGATGCCCAAGCCCGTTACGTATTCTAACGGAAGGTAGATGAAGGTTTAACATTGCAAATATTAAGAGCATCAGGATTGACATTGCAAAATTGACCCCAAACCTCAAGCTGAAATTTGTAATTCTCTCTCTCTCTCTCTCTCTCTCTCGTGCAAATAACGAATCACATGGCGACCTTCATGCTCTTAGGCAAGTGAAGAACCCTATATGGCCCAAGATCCTTCGGGCGACCTGTAAAATACTTCTGAATTTTCGTAGACAATACAATTACGACAATAAGATTGTATCATTTCAATTTTTTAGAGAGAAAAATTGTGATAGACTACTATGGTATGACAACGTAAGGAAAATTGATATAAAAAAGGTTTGTGCATTCCATTGTGGCACTATACTTAAGAAACTCCCTTGTTAATTTAAAACCTCATTTCGATTCAGCAATTTTGATGACCACAAACTAATTCTCCCCCCTATTGACTACAAAAGCAACATCACAAATATCCATGCCCGTGCAATTTATACATTCGGCACAGCTAGAGGCCCATAAAAGTTTCAGCAATCTCTCAAACTTACATTCTCTCTCATCAAACTGATGATGGGTGACCCGAACTGTGGTGGTGAGGAGGGAGGAGAGAGAGACCTTGTTGAAGAGCTCAGTTAACTTTCGCAGACCTCAGTCAACTTTGTCCAGACTCCAGTCCTCAGTGGAGCTAATCAATTGTGTATTTATTATAGAAGTACTTGGTCCCTTGCGTTCTGGCAAAATTAAGTATGAAAATTGTGTTTAATTTAATTTAATTCTTTGTGGTTCCACCTAGATAAACCCTACTGAGAATAGAGTTTTTTGGTAACGATTCTCCGTGAGACTTAAAATATCAACTTGCTGTGCCAATGTTTAAGAGGGCACAATGCAGGTTCGACGCACTTTATTTGGGCGAGGCGTAAGCCACAACTTGTAAAAAGAATCACTGAAATATAAAAATACTAATAAAATCACTTAATATATCATGTCTATAAGCAACGTCACTAATAAAAAATGATGTATCATCACAAAAATATTTTACTATTATTCATAAATATATTGATGGATCATCGCTATACATATGTATGCTCATACACTTTCTAGTATCCGTTCTCCGTGGGGCTTAAAATATCAACTTGTTGCGCCAATGTTTAAAAAGGCACGAGGCAGGTTCAACGCACTTTATTTGGGCGAGGCGTAAGCCACGTGTAAAAAGAATCACTGAAAAATAAAAAAAAATACTAATATAATCACTTCATATATCATGTTTATAAGCAATGTCACTAATAAAAAATGATGTATCACAAAAAATATTGAACAGATCATCACTTTATATAAAAGTATAAATGTTGTATTCAGGATATATTTAGATTAATATATTAATCAATCTGGATATGTATATGATGATAATGTAACCTATACAAAAGAAAAGAATATATATGTGATGTAAACTACACGCCAATGGCCAAAAAGACAAAACCAATACAATTTTAGAGAGAGAAACAAAAAATTTCTTATATTCAAGATGGAAGCTATCGCCAAATGAGGAGTACATGGGTATTTATATGGGGGAGAATTACTTCCTAATCAAGTAATTACCTAAATGACTAAAAAGGACAACTATTAACAAAAATATACCCAATTAGTCCCAAACATGCTTAGAGACCAATTAAAAGACATAAAAGGAAATAAAAGAACTAAAATAAAAGGAAAGCTAATAAGAAATACTAAAATGACAAATAAACCCTAAAATAAATGAAAATAAACCCATTCCCATCATTCTCCCCCACTTAAAACTAAGCTCGTCCTCGAGCTTAGGAGATGAACGACAAGAAAGCAAACAACTATCAAAGAGCTCCTCACTAAAAATAAGAGCCGTCCTCGAAAACGTCCCTCGTATCGGCTTCTGAAAGGTTCACGTAGAATAGTCATACAAACCAACTACGAGCGGTCCACAAAATCTCGATCCGGGGGTCCCGTGATGTACCTCCTTAATACTAAGCCACGCAACACTTCCTCCGAGCACATATCAAAAACTATCATAAATGGGTCAACATACCCACCACCTATCACATCACTTCCAATCTCCACCTCAACCCCAAGAGAGACAACCTCCGATCCAACCTCATCAAAATCATTATCCCCATTCCCAAAGATTGGGAAGAAGTCTCCCAAATAAAATGTTTCTGGCTCGCGAAAGTGCGTGCGAGTCACCCAAACACCCTCGACCAAAAATATCAAAAAAAATCCCCAATACACAACCTAATTTCGTCTTTTTTATCTTTCTTGCAAGCAACCGGTTTGGGAGGGGAGTTTTTATCGTTGATTTGACCCAATTGGTGCATGAGTGAGGGAGAATGATTGGGTGGAGCAACCAATCTTGGATTAGCCGCTGGTAATATTGAATTGAGCGTCGAGAGCCTAATCGGGGAGGAAATGTAATTTTTTTTGATGTTTGGGTTTGAAAAATGGGTAGCGGGTTGGAGGATTCGGGATGATAGTGGAGGAATTTTGTAGGATTGGAGGTTAGGGTTTGTAAATTGTGGATTGGATTGTAAAATGGGAGGCAAAACCCTAGAATGGGTTTATCTAGGATCTTAGATGGAGATTTAGGATTTTGGGCCAAATTAGGGTTCAAAAATTGGGTGGGGTTGATCGGAAATGAGGAAGAATGAGCTGTGCCTCTCGGATGGAGAGTAGTGCTGCCACGGACCAAGGCCGGAGTCGAAAGGGCTGTGCTAACAAGGTTCAGGGCTGGCCGAGATGATTCCGTTGGCCCGGGGTTTTTTCGGCCATGATCGGGGCGCTTTGACGTGCCTCCGGTGATTTCCGATGGGATCCGGCTATTTCTGGCCAGGACTGATGGCATACCGTGAGGGTGGTTGTTTTGCGTTGATGAGGTAGAAGAGAGAATCAAAGTTCTTATTGAGATTTTGAATATTTTTATTCAATTCTTGTCTCGTCTTGAAATCGATTCGTTTTCTTCGTGGCCATTGAAAAGTAGTGTTTGATAATCTAAACACCGATACACCAATTCATCAATGTTGGAGCGACACCCGCTCTGATACCAATTTGACATAAACTACACGTTAATGGCAAAAAAACAAAACCAATACAATTTCTAGAGAGAGAAATAAGGAATATCTTATATTCAAGATGGAAGCTATCTCAAAATGAGGAGTACATGGGTATTTATATGGGGGGAGAATTACTTGCTAATCAAGTAATTACCTAGGTGACTAAAAAGGACAACTATTAACAAAAATATACCCAATTAGTCCCAAACATGCTTGGAGACCAATTAAAAGATAAAAGGAAATAAAAGAACTAAAATAAAAGGAAAGCTAATTAGATATAATAAAATGACAAATAAAATAAAATAAACCCATTCCCATCAATATTATAGGGGTATTTAATAAAAGGCCCTTGATTTAAAAAAAGATATTTAGTCCAACATATTTTCAAAAGTAATTTTCAATTAGGACACTAGGAATTATGACATTAGTTGTACACATGGGACATCAACCAAGGCAGCGTTGGCTACCATGTGAGAGGCGGTGAAGACGTGACAGTTCCATGACAGCATTTTCCAGCAACCTCACCGGAAAGGCGCAGGAAAATGATGCCGAGGCTTAAACCTCAAGTGAGTGAGGCATAAGCCTCTAATAAAGATGCCGAGGCCTAAACCTCGAGGGCGTTCTTCTACGCCTTGCCTCGAAGCTCCTCAACCGATTTTTAAAATATTGTGCTGTCCTAACATTGAATATCTGAATCTCTGTAGTTTGTAAAAATATATTCAATGGCCTGAGGTTGTGAGGGTTCTGTTACTGGATTTTTTTGTCCATGTAAGTTCTTGCTTTATTTTAGATATTAACAGATTGACTAGTAATATGCCACAATGAGACGTAGTCTCAGGTGTGTTCTGAGTAATCTTTTTTTTTTTAGCATTTTCTTGATATGGTTCTGCATTATACTTTGTCCTCATTGAAATCTTTTGGATTTGCAGGTAAAGCAGTCTCCAAATTCTGCGCTAAGTATCTTCACCAACAGGTGCTCAAGCATGAGGCATTCTTGGCTGGAGATGTTGGCACTTCTGTTCAGAAAGCTTTTCTCAGGTCACTCCATTCCCTTAATTTCTATTGTTCAATTTAACATTTTCAGCAGATGCCACAATATAATCATAGCCCACGTATTTGTGAGGCGGCAGGGAAGGTATTATTCACCTGTAACCAGGCTGGGGTTCTCTTAAAATTGTAATATGCCCATAAACGTCAGTGTTTAACCATAGTTACTTGTACGAGTTTCTTCTATCCTGACCATTGTTACTTGTACGAGTTCCTTTTACTGACAAGTTAACGTAAACTACATGTCAATGGCTAAAAGAAACAAACCAACCCTAACTTCTAGAGAGAGACTCAAAAGATGTCTTATATTTAAGAATGGGAAGTAAAGTGCAAATGAGAATACAAGGAGTATTTATATGGACTGAATTACTTGCTAATCAAGTAATTAGCTAAAATGACTAAAATGACCAACTAAAAATAAATGAATGCCTAATTAGTCCCAAACATGCTTGGGACTAATTAAGGAGAGAAAATGCCTAAAAAGAACTACAAATAGAAAATAGAAATTAAAGGAAACTAACAATAGATTCCCATCACTCTCCTCGTCTTTGAAACAGTTTCCTCGAACTTGCAAAATTGGAGAATTGCGTGAGAAGTTCCAAAATTGTGCTTGAAAGGTGACGCCAAAAGTAAATTTTTTCGGAAAAATTTGGGAGGAAGAGGCCATTCTTCAATTCTTGATTCAAGATTCATCATCTTCCTCTTGCCTCTAATGTCCAACCAACAAAAATAGTGCCCACCCAAGTCAAAAATCAAATTTGGGATATCAAACCCAAGAAAATCAAAATGAAATTTGCTTTCAATGAAATTGTTGGTCTTTGGTAAGTTTTTGGATTGAACCTCAAGGGTTTCTTGGTTTGGAATGGCTGTTGTCTTCTCAATTTTTTTGATCTGATCGGGTGGCAATTCTGGGTTACAGGGCAGGTCACAGGGAGCAGTAGGCAGGCCCGGAAGGGTGGAGGGTATTGGCAGGCCACTGGCCGAAGTCTTAGGCAGTCAACCGGAGGTAGGAGATAGTCCCTGGCCCGTCGGAGGTTGTGAGAAGCCCCTGGGCAGGCCATTAGTGGAACTCCGACAGTGCTGGACTTGCGTGGGGTCAGCAGGGTTTTCAATGGCATTAGGGCTATTTTTTTTATTTGAATTGTTATCTTGTGGGAGATAGATGGTCGAACAGCCCTGGGGTTGTTTTAGTTGTTCTTGACAGCAGAAAACCTCAGATTAGGGGCAGATTCGTGAATCTTGATGTTGACGACATCAATCTTGAATTGTCATTGTGGGTTTGAAGACTAGAGATAGGGTTTTGCAACATATAAAATTGATGCATTAGGGTTTCAAATTGCCTTCTTGAAATTTCGGCCAATTCCTCTATTCTTCGTTCGTTCTCCTCTTTCATTTGTGCCAATTGTTGTGCTAATTGCTCTTTCAATTCTTGAATCTCTTCAACTTGAGGCTTGTATTTTTTTGAAGCCATCGAGAAAGTAGCGTACGATTTTTTTGATACACTACACATACCGATACAAACTAACTCACGAACACCAATGTTTGGAGCGACACCCGCTCTATACCAATTTTGACGTAAACTACACGTCAATGGCTAAAAGAAACAAACAAACCCTAACTTTTAGAGAGAGACTCAAAAGAGGTCTTATATTGAAGAATGAAAAGTAAAGTGCAAATGAGAATACAAGGAGTATTTATATGGAATGAATTACTTGCTAATCAAGTAATTAGCTAAAATGACCAACTAAAAATAAAAGAATGCCTAATTAGTCCCAAACATGCTTGAGATTAATTAAGGAGAGAAAATGCCTAAAAAGAACTACAAATAGAGAATAAAAATAAAAGGAAAATAACAATGGATTCCCATCACAAGTACTTTTTGGGAAAAAACGGAAAAGAAATGCTCATTTCAGTCTAAATAGTCCAAATTAAATGAAGTACTATAACGGGGTAAAAGAAAAAAAAATTGCCGGATTCAATGTTTTTCACGGGAGAGCTTGGACTGAAAGTTGCTATTTGAAAAGAAATCGCAGTTTTCCAAGTAGGGTAAAATATTTCTTAATCAGATGTCACTATATGCTACGTTACTTAGTATTCTAACCTGTCCGCCCCTTAATGCAGAATGGATGAGATGATGTGTGGACAGAGAGGCTGGAGAGAATTGGCCATATTAGGAGATAAAATAGACAAATTTACTGGTATGATAGAAGGATTAATATGGTCCCCAAGGAGTGGTGAAGTTAATGGGCAGCACATTGATGATTGGCCCTCTGAGGAGGTATTTTTTTAGCAGTAAATAAAATATATATTATATGTGGCAATATGTTTCAGCCTTCTGCCCTCGCAATCATTGTTGCATATGCTTGTCAGAAACATCTTGACGCTGTCATAGCTGCATGGTGTGTCAAGTTTCCTTGAGGTCAAAAACCATGTGTAGAGTTTCCCTGAGGTGAAAAGGCATGCATAAACCTAAAAACAGCATAGGTTCTTTTGATGTTGGCTATTAACCGTGTATGAATGAAGTTAGTCACTAATTTAATTTTTCAGGGATTTGCTCAAACATATACGACATTGAAATGGGAAAACTTTGAGGGTTGAAAATGTTAGGTAGAGATAAACCATATTATTATAATAGAAGATCTAATGCTTACACAGAGGCTTTTTGTTGCTGTAATAGTTAAACAAACCTTTAGTCCTAGTCAGTTCCTGAATATTTCAAACTGGAATGGCGCCGATTGTCGAAGAAATTTTTTTGTAACTTAAATCGAAATCTGGAAATGGGGAGTAGAGGTTAATAGCTCAATGCCTAGAATCTTAAGAAAATCGTCATGTTTTGGTCATGTTTAGGCAACAGAGTTTGCTTTGGAATATTTATAGATGTTTCTCACTGATCCAATAAAATTAAAATAGTTGTATTTGATGCAGCAAGTAGACTTGCATCTTTCTTGCAAATGTTGATGGAGATTTGTTTAGCCATTGGCCTACTCCTTCTGTCCCTCACTGATGTGTTCTTGCATTGCATCACATTGTTAGTCTGATGTGCAACCCAATGGCTCATGTTTGACCTGCTGGAGATGCTTTTGGTTTTCCTTTACAGCTGATGAGCTGCAAATGTGCAGTGCATGAACATGCGTGTAAGATAGCTAGCTAGCTAGCTATATAAATATATATATATATATATATATATATATAGAGAGAGAGAGAGAGAGAGAGAGAGAGAGAGAGAGAGAGAGAGAGAGAGAGAGGTTTTCATCAATTTGGAAGCACTCAAACTTGGTTGCCTCATCCAAAGCTAATTTTTTTGTCTTCCCTTCGAGCAAAGCCACAACCTATGTTTGGAGATTTTTTAAGTTGGCTATATATATATATATATGTGGATGCATTATACTTGGTTCGCAATGCCAAAAAACAGAGTGGGAAAACAGGAAACTCAAATCAGAAGTGGATTCATCCCGAAGAGGAGTAGGATCAATTAGGGGGCTGTTTAATTAGTAACCTATTTTCATTATGGAGTTTATCATAAATCATAAAAAAGTACACTTTCGAAATTTTGAGGCACACGACTCTGATCTACTATAAGGATTGTTGATAAATCTTAAAGTAATAACATGAATAGAAAATATGTAAATTATTAAAATCAATTATATACTTAGTTTGAATTGTAGTAATTTAAAAATATATGTTTCAAGGGGTTAGTGTTTGTCCGATTATATATTCATTCGAGAAACTTATGGTATCTATGTTCACAAGTTCGACAAGATGTGTTGTGCATTTGGATCTGTGTTACTTTTGTACGCTTATATAATTTTTACTGTGTTTCTTTCGATATCCTGCAATTTAGACTTATTTAGTGCATTCATGAGTTAGGGACCTCACTCTGATTATCATGGACCAAATGCTGGAAGCACAGCTTGTGTTGCAATCGTACGTCACAACCAAATTGTTGTTGCAAATGCGGGTGATTCACGTTGTGTGATATCCCGGAAAGGCCAGGTAACATTCTCTATTTTTGAAGAATTTTTAAGTACTTATTAATTGATATTGGTGAGAATAAGGAGTGCAAAGGGCTTATTTGTAATATGTTTGAAAATGTACTCTTTAGCTTTTACTGGATTTCTTTAGTTAGGTTGGTATTTTTGGTAAGGGGGTAAACACTCCCTTGAGATATATTAGTGTGACCTCTATAGTCTTTTATCTGTATCTTGGGCTTGGCTAGCAAGATAACTTAGCATATAAATAAGGTCTTTTACCAACCACTTTTCACATTACATTTCAGTGAGAGTTCTTAAATTGTGCTTGCTTTTGTGTGCTATTTGTTGTGTTACGTCAATTTGGTGTTAGAGCCATAACTCTTCCAGGTGGCGGTGTTGTAAAATCATGACAACTGCAACAGCTCACGTCACGGGAGATCAAGACAGGTTAGGTTCGAATTGCCGCCCTTGTTAACGATGTCAGATATACTCGGGCCAATTCAACCGTCAAACTTAACGGCCCCGACTACACTCCCATCGTAGTTTCTGATACTAGGCCTATAACTGATCGGATTTGGACTGGATAATTTATTTGGGTATGCTTTGTTAGATTCGGATCGGATTCGTTCATCCGATGGATCAACGACATGGAGTACCAAATCTGGATCCCGGTAATCTGATTCGAAATCTGAATCCGATTATCCCACTATAAGATGACTTTACGAAAATTCTGGCCCATATTTGCAACAAGCTGAATTATATTGGAAAGAACTGGTTTTAGGTCGATTCTATGTTGTAATTTGTAAATATAAAAGCCAAAACTAATGTATCACATTCTCAACAATTAAACATCGATTACAAATGTTAAGCATACAATTGTCATATACACACATATAGGTGTACATAGTAGGGATGGCAATTTAACCCGCCCCGCCAGTTTTCACCCTGTCCCGCCCCTAGTGGGGCGGGTTAAGAACCCGTTTAAAATAAAAGGGGCGGGTATGGGTTTTAAACAAAAAGCGTTAATTAAATCGGGTGGGTTTTAGTTTACAATATAAAAGCATAACCCGCCCAGGGAAAAATGGAAGTGAGAAAAACAAAGCAGAGAAAAGAGACGAGAGAGAGAGAGGTTAGTAGTTTCGTCAACATTAGTCTTGACTCTTGTGATCCCACATTCGTTGGCAGTGAATCTTGGCGACATTGAGTGAGGCGGAGAAGGGAGATCCAAGGGAGGTCACGGGGATTAGAAGAGATGATAGCAGCCAACAAATGACATAGGTTTATTTGATTATTATTTTTTTGGGTATCAGTTTAGTGCCTTGGTCAATCATTAGATCATATGTGAAAGTGGACGGGCTATGGTTAGAGACCTATACATGGAAGGAAGGGGGGGGGGGGGGGGGGAGGGGAGAGGGAAGCAGGAAGGGACGAGTGGGGGCTTGAGCCCCCCCAACTTTTTTTTTGTTTGAAACTTACCCATATATATGCCAAAAGAAAAAGTTAGGGATAAGATGAGTTTTTCAAAATATCTAGGGTTAAAATATGTAAATACTCAAAACTCAATTACCTAACTAAAGAACTAAAAAGGCTATAGCAGCGGGTTCATCTTGACAACTTCAAACATTTCAGTAGACATATATTTTTGGCTTATCCCTCTCCTTCTCCTCTCCAAGCCTCAGACGCCCAAGCCAGAGCCTCCATGTTTCCATGCCTCCACCACCTCCGGTAAAAGCTCTCTCCAACTATTTATTTATATTTCCATTTTTAGGGTTTCATTCAATCAATTTTTCCCCACTTTTAATTAGAGTTTCCTTCTCTAAATTTCACGGGTATGTCTTCTCTCCCACCCTCCCGGTTTCTCTTGATTTTAGATTTAGCGTTACTTTAAGGGTAGATTTTAGTTTTGATTCTTACTGTTAATTATAATGTTAATTTTAAATTGAAATATTAGTGTTAAATTTCGGGTTTATGTTGATTGAAATGTTAAAAGTAATGTATATTGCGTTTGTGAATATTGTGATTTATTAATTTACGGATTGAAATCTTACCAATTGAATCATAATGAAATTGGTAATTTGAATTTATGGTTAATGTATTTTGATTTATTTTAATCGTTAGTAACTGATATCCTGTCCGTTTATTAAATGGATTTTCGGGTATCGAGTTTTTGGAATTTAAATTAAATCCGTATCTGGCTAAATGGGACGGATTCAGGATGTTGTTAAGGTGCAACATTGACTCCTCATCCACCTCAGGTGCCTCCTTCAGTATGGCATGCGCCTAGGATCTAGGCTCAAGGCGTTGCTCAAGCGTGCCATGTTATTTATTATTTTTTTGGGGAAAATGCCTCGAATTTAAAAATGGACCAAATAATATATTAACTTGACATATATTTTCAATTAAATATTGAGAATTTGACCATTCTCCACCCCACCTCAAAGCTAAACAAAAATCCAGTGGTATAATCAAATTTTAAAGATGGCTAAAGTTAGAAATATTGAGTGGCTAAATTTACCAAAAAAGCTCTAACAATGTTGCATCTTGCATCAATATATATATTTTCAGAAACTAGAGTACATTTAGGTTTAAAATGTTAAATAACATTTGATATCTAGATATATAATTTTTTCATATCGTGTAATCGATATATCTTTTTATTGTCTCTTCTTGACCGTGTATCTTTGGCGAAGGTAAAACAAAAGAAGTTGAGGAAAGGGGTGAGACCCACGGAGGGTAGCAAACCTAAGTCTTGTCCTAGGGTTCCGAAGAGAAGAGAGAATAGAGGGGAAAGATCCCGCTCTCGAAATATATATGAGGGAGGGTTTACTCCTACTGTTGATATCACTCCGAGAGCCCTCCATGGGTCTCGACAACCTTTGCCGTCGAATAAACTGTGCGATGAAGGCTATGGGAGGTGCGATCTAAGGCTTCTAATTTGGAGGATTTTGTTGGGGATATAAATAACTGGATCGTTTGATTTTTATATTAACCGAGTTTCAAAATATTATGCTTGTGGTGAACAAGTAGACGAGATTCATGATATCATACTTTCGCGGTTCTTTACTGTAGACATTTGATCACTTTCATGTGACACCATGAATCTGGGTTGGGCAGATGAAACTTTGCCTTCTTGATTGGTTTTCACATGTGGATCTTTCGATGTATGATACTCTGTAGGCGGCTGTTTGTGTGGAGGAAAACGTTCATGAACCCGGATCACCCTTTAAGAAGACTAGGAGCTTGAACTAGAGGATGGAATATTTTCCTCTCTCTCTCTCTCTCTCTCTCTCTCTCTCTCTCTCTCTCTCTGTCTGTCTCTCTCTCTTTAAACTGCAAAAAGTTGTTATGGCTTGAGACTAGAGACAGATATATAGGACTACACTGGGATCCAAGGAAAATAATTATAATTGGCTTACATTTAGAAATACGGAATTACAAATTAGCACTCGTACTTTATTCTCACTATTCAAATTGGTTGCAATTAACTCCACTAAATGATTGCAATTGCACTTGTATTTAAATATCATAAAATGATTTTGAGTCATTTGTTTGCGGAGTTTAAACAGTGCATAATATGACTCCATCCACTTGTTAAGTTATAACTGCATGCTTGATGAAATTTACTTGCTGACAATCTAATTTCACCATCGTCTTAATCCTTCATTTTCAACTTAGTTGATTGCTACCGAATCATGTAATAATCCACTGCACAAGTTTTATGGTAGAATAAAAAAAGTCTATCAAGGGTTTTTACAATCCAAGGAATTAATCGAGGATGCAGATTCCTATAAAAATATAATACCCATTGCTTCCTCATAGTTGATTGCACAACTTACATGGCTTATTGGTCCAAGTATAGTGATTTTTCGCACTTACAAGGAAATCAAAGCAATAATTATTTGGACAAGAGTGTTAAGTATTCTTCTGGATTAAGAATCTAAGCCCCCTCTCACACCCTCTCACAAACCATGAAATTGTGGATGTTTTATGTTGTCCGTATATATTGTTGTAATAACTTAGCCGATATAAGGCTACTTTAGTCCTTTGAGCCATTAGGTTTACTTAATGGCTAAGTCTTGTAATAACTTGGTCTTATAGGGTTATTTTAGTCTTTTAGTCATTAGGTTACTTAGTGGACAAGTCTTGTAAAACCTATAAATAAGCCTCTCTTGTAACATATAATCAACACATCTCTACAATACAAGTTATTTGCTTATTGTAATTTCTAGTTGGTATCAGAGCCTAAAAGTTTTAGGGCTTTCTCCATCTTTTTCCCGCCTTCTCCAGTGGGCGGCGGTTGCTGCCCGTCTGGTCAAAGTGTTTGTGTGGGTGATCCCAGGAGGTCGCCGTTGATCCCGGAAATTCGCGATTTTACCTCTGAGAAATCCCAAACAAAGTCTGGGACTGTTTTAAGCCATAATTCTCTGATCATCCTTTAATCTGACAACCACCCTCGATGCCTTCGTGGTGGTCATCTCCTTCACAATCGACGACACAACAGGTTGTGTCATCAAGCTATTTCTGTGTGCGAACCTGATTTCAGACCACCACCTTTGATATTGGCAACATCATTGAAGGTTCTCGCCAGAACTATGGCGACCTTCGAAAGTTCTCTCCTCAAAGTTCTAGGTGAGCAACAAATCGGAAATGGTAGGGCTCGAATCGGACATGCGTCTGTGCTTGTTTTTTGACGCATTAAATTGGGGACGACGAACGTTAAGAAGGGACTGTGGTGATAAATAGGGTTATAAATCCAGCAGGTCTCGTAGTGTCGTTGATGGGTAGGGTTTGTGATCGTGGAGAATCTGCATCATCATCACCAGACGATGCAATTGACCCTTTACTGTGGGAACTAAATCGGTCCCGGTCATTATTATACGATGAACTGATGCTTCTCGAAGTAGTTGGAGACATTGATTGTTTACCAGATTTGACAGAAGGATTCCTACCATTTCCGAATGCTGGTGAGGTGCACCTCACATATGAGGCCGGAGGTCGAGTGTAGCCATCAGGTGAGAGACAGGCAGAGGAGAAGAGAAGTGAAAGGGATGTTGGGTAGCTTTAGCAGCAATAGTGGAGATAGCATCATTAGTGTTGCATGATATGGGAATAGAATAATTAATTTTTGCGGTGTAGAGGAGTAAAGTTGGGGTTTAGGTCCCATTTGGAAGCTTTCCGCTGGAATTACAATTCATGGGTAGGAAAATGGGAGGAGCAAACCTTTTATGGCAAAACACAAACTTTAGCTGGGTGTTTTAAAGATGGAACAAAAAATGGATGTGATACTCATATTACCTCTTCTTCTTTTAGCATCAAGTCTCCCCCCACTTTATGAGGTAATTTTTGAAATTACCCCTTCTGAAATTTTCAGCTACATCCCCACTTCAGAAAATTACTTTTCTGCCCCTATAATTTCTGAAAATTACGTTCAGTCCCCTTTACGTTCTGAAAATTGCGAATCACCCCCTACTTTTTCTGAAATCCTTTTGGTCCCCACCCACTTTGTGGACCACTTTACTTTTGTTAAAGTTGATTCCTTCACTCACTACCACAATTGTTGGAAAAACTGTGAATCACTTTAATTAAAGCAAAACTATTATCCCAAATTAGCCCCAATTTTTTTTTTTGATATTTTCACTTCCGGCTCAGAAACTTTCAAAAATTATTTTTCAGCCCCCCAACTTTCAGTTGTTGGTCTTTTTGAGATTGGGCTATTTGGGCCTAAATTTTGGACTCTTGTTCTCTATTATTAGGGTTGGTGGCCATTCACATGCTAATTTTTGGGGTTGATATTGACGTAAACTAGACATCAATGGCAAAAAATAAAGATAAATTTGATTTTTAGAGACAAAAACAAGAGATTTCTTATATTTCAAGAATGGAAGCTAACTACAAATGAGGAGTACAATAGTATTTATGAGTGGGTTATTATTTGCTAATCAAGTAATAGCCTAAATGAGTAAAAATGATAATTGATAAAAAAAGAATACCTACTTAGTCACAAACATACTTGGAGACAGTAAAGGATAAAATGCATAAAAGAACTAAAATGAAAGAATAGAAAATAGAAAAAAAATGAAAAAAAATGAAATAACAACGGATTCACATCACTCTTCTCCCCCTCAAAAAGAGTTCGTCTATGAACTCAAAGGGGAAGGCCTACAGAGTTACCCTCTAAAACTTTAATCAATGCGTGGCCAGGATGCTCGTCGGTCTCATCAAGATATTCCGGTGGACGATTCATCGCTAAGAGGGTTCGACGACACGGAAGAGAGCAATCTGAAGCTCGGTGCCCCACGTTGCCGCAATTATAGCACCGGAATGTAGGGGACCCGAATGTGATGCTGTGGAGGTAACATTGGATGGAGTATTAGTAGAAGATGTCGATGCCGACACTGCAGGATGAGCAGAAATCAATGGAGGTGGAGGCCGGGGGGTTGGATAAGCTGCGGGTGTTGCGTGATAGGCCTCAACCTTTGTAG
Organism: Sambucus nigra; assembly: GCA_949130495.1. NCBI lineage: Eukaryota > Viridiplantae > Streptophyta > Magnoliopsida > Dipsacales > Adoxaceae > Sambucus > Sambucus nigra. Next base: position 523,603,990 of record OX422212.1, read on the forward strand.
CATACTCGATTGCCTTCAGAAAGCTCGGTATCTCTCTCAACCCAAGATCATGCTAAATATATGGCTAGAGTCCCAAAATATAGCGGCTGATCAGTTGATCCTCAGTCTCGGGGAGACGAGCTCTAGTACAAAGGAGCTGAAAATGCTCTGTATACTCCACCACTGAAAACGTATCCTGCCGGAGGGACTGGATGTGAGCAAAGAGGTCGCGCTCATATGTAGGGGGTATGAATGAGGCCTGAAGAGCGGCGTATAGGTCGAGCTAGTCCTGAATGGGAGGAAGTCCTGCAGCTGTCTAACGGTAGCAAAGATCGTTCCACCAAACTCGAGCAAATTTCTGAAATTTGGCGGCGACGAGGTGAACACACGAGCGGCCCTTAACTGTCTCCATAGCAACCAGCCAATCGATCATATTGTCTAGGGAGAATCGACCATCGAAAATAGGAATGTCTATGCGTATATCCCCATGGAGACTCCGAGAAAGTATCCGAAGTGCTATAGATAGGGGGTCTCCATCCTGATGAGCATCGGCTCATCACATCACCCGACGCAGATGCAACATATTCAACAGGGATCGGTGGCATCTGGGCAGGTGGTGGATGAGAAGGATGAATATGTGGGGCCACGGGAGGTGCTGGGGCACCGCGATGGGGGGATGTGCTAATCATGTGGCCATGCTCTCTGCAATAAAAGCACTGACGGTCTTGTAGTGGTACAAAGCGAGGGCCACCGGGTGGGGGTGGGGGAATTCACTCCAAGACGCTGTGGTGAGTATCCTCGGTGTTGGAGGAGGAAGAAGAATCGGTGTAGAGTAGAGAGAGGTCATGATGTGAAGGGGTATGGTTTGATGATGGAGGGGGTGATATGTATGGTGGTGGTTGAGGGTGTAAGCGTGGGTCAAAGTGTCGGGAACCAAAAATGTCAATATTTCCACCAAAATCATATGGTTGTGCCCGATGGTCAACTGGGATAGGCGGTGCGGGTGGTTAAATAGGGTCGAGATTAGGTGGTTAGTCGAGAGTGTAGGGGATTGCGTTTGGGGCTTTGGGAAACTCGGGTAGGGTTATTTGTCGCGTGGGTTCACATTATTTGGTAAAAATAAAGGGTTGTGGGTCTGAATTTTGGTCGGGGGAATTGGAATGGGGTTCGGGTTTTGATCGGGTTGGGTAGAGGACTGGGTAGTGTCTTGGGTAAGTCAGGTCTTTAGAGGTTCAAGTAGGTGTGGATAGGACAAATTTTGATTGGGATTTGGGTCATGGCCAGTTAAGGGTCTGGTTAGGGTTTCTTGGGGCCGGAAAAATAAGGATGGTGATCGGAGTTAGGGTGAGGGTGGCCGGTGGGTTTTTGAGGTTCTCCGGGGTCAGAATGACCCCAATGTTAATCTTGGGCTGTTGTTTCAACACGAACAACGGGGGATCGGGAAGGCCTAACTTCTACGGGGCAGTTGTGGGTGAGAGGGGCTTAGCCCGACCAGATTGGGTCAGATGGGCTGGTCAGAGGTAAGGCAGGACTCCTGCTTCGCTTTGGGCCGGATTTTCTGTTATGATTTCCTTTCCAGGTCGATAGGAAAGGGTTTCTTGTGACCCATTTGTGTTGCTAGGGTTTTGTAATATGGAAAAAAGTTGGATGTTGGTTTCCATTTGTTGTTTCAATTCTCGATTGCTCTCCTTCAATTCTTAATTGCTTTTTCTTAACTCTTGGTTAATCTCGCCTTGAAATCGAGTCGTCTTCTTCGGGGCCATCGAAAGTAGTGTACGATTTTTGATTACCAACACACCAATACACCAATTGGGGAACGACACTTCGCTCTGATACCAATTTGATGCAAACTACATGTCAATAACCAAAAATCAAGACAAATATGATTTCTAGAGAGAGAAACAAGAGGTTTCTTATATTTCAAGAATGGAAGCTATCTCCAAATGAAGAGTACAATAGTATTTATAGGTGGGTTATTACTTGCTAATCAAGTAATTGCCTAAATGACTAAAAATGACAATTATTAAAAAAAGAATACCTAATTAGTTCCAAACATGCTTGGAGACTCGGGATAAAATGCATAAAAGAACTAAAATGAAAGAATAGAAAATAGAAATAAAATGAAACAAAAGAAATAACAACGGATTCCCATCAGATACTTTGAAGTGAAGATATTATGTCTGCCATAACTTTCTTGTTCCTCTTCAATGCTTATCTCAAAATTTTCGACGGATTTGTTAATAGCCCGGGTGGGCTATTTTTTCCCCATATGTTACAAGGTTTGTGGTCGGTGGTTTGAGTTGTTTAATGGCATTGTGTTGGCCGGATTAGTCCATTTTCTTGTCTCGAGATTAACTTTCGTTTTGTGGTCTGTTTTGAGTTATTCGATGGCGTAGTGCTGGCCGAGTCGACCCCTTTTTTTCTCGAGATCAACTTTTGGTTTGTGGTTTGATTTCAGTTGATCAGTGGCATAATGTTGTACGGATCGGTCCTTTTTGTTATGAGATCAACTTCATATGGGTGGGTGTCTTTTTTGGCACCTGTTTGGGGTGGATGTTGTTCTCACCTTTTGTGCGTTGCATTTTAGAGAGCAAATTGATTTCGATTTCACACATCTTTCAATTTGAGGGGGGAGTGTTGGAATATCATCTTTTTAGGTGTTGGGATCTTCTGAGAAGACCTCAAATATCATGCATTTTTGTGAAGGTTCTTACCAAGCATGTTATCCCTTCTCTTCTTCAACACTTTATGGCAAGCTTGGCTTCGTTAATATCTACGCGCCAGCTTGAGGGGGAGTGTTGTAATAACTTAGCCTATATAAGGCTACTTTAGTCCTTTGAGGCGTTAAGTTTACTTAATGGCTAAGTCTTGTAATGACTTTGTCTTATAGGGTTATTTTAGTCTTTTAATCATTAGGTTACTGAGTTGACAAGTAATGTAAATCCTATAAATAGGCCTCTCTTGTAACATATAATCAACACATCTTTACGATACAAGTTATTTGATTATTGTAATTTCTAGAATGTTGAATCACCATCTCACTCAAAAGCTTAAGTTATTAGGAAGTGTGCCCACAATGTATATCATGCTCTCCAACACTTCCCCTCACGATACTCCCACTAGCACGTGGAGAGACAAATCGAGATGTAGTATGTGCACAAACAAAGGGGGGCGCAAAGTGCTTGTTGGGATACTTGAACCCAAGATCTTGCTGAGACTAGCGCTCTGATACCTTGTTGAATCACCATCTCACCGAAAAGTTTAAGCTGTTAGGTAGTGTGCCTGTATATCATGCTCTCCAAAATATATATAATATAAAGACATCAAAACTGTCTTATTCAATACTCATGGCGAACCGGCGTTTTGAGACAATCATATTGTAACCATATTGATGATGTGACAACTCTATCTCAGCTGTGAACAAATTCAATTATACAAGAACTGAAAATCAGTTCTATGAGTAAGCCGAACTCTACCCACCAAATTTCTTGCTATGTATAATGGCTGGCACTCAATATCTTTTACATAAATCTAAAGCATTCCCACAAGAAGATTTTCATTTAAATTGAACAAAGAAAAGTTTTTATTAAACAGTTAATAAATGTCCGAAAAGAAAAACCAATACATAACTACTAAATGTTGTTGTATGGCTTTTAGAATATCCTAACAGGTCTTTGACTCAGGAGTCTGTCATTTGCATCGGGAGTAGAGAGTAAAAGGAATTGGACAACTAAGAGTGACGGTCCCAGTCGCTGATTTGATTCTGACATACCACCAAGAGCTTTTGCGAACTCCAAACAAGAGGTCCAAACAGTGGATATCATGAAAGCTCAGTTTCTGACCCCGGGGACGTCGTTTCCCGTGGGTTTCATCGGTTGGAAGTTGTCGTCTTGCCTTGCGTTGGTTTCCCTGATTGTGCTTCACAAATAGGGCCCTCTTGAATTAGGCCCCATTACTAATGCTATCTCTTATTTTATTAAAAGAAAAATGGGGACCCAAATTTAGTATCAGCTTATTTTGACCCGTTTAATCAAATAGGTCATAACATTGGGATGTTGAACCTTTGTTTGGTGATGAATACGCTAGTGGGTTGTTTGGTTAAAAGGAAGGAGTGGGCCCGCACGTTTGTGTGTGTAGAGGGGGCTTGAAGGTAATCCTGAGATTAGGAATAATTCCCCTATTTACAACAGTATCTGGGGTTAAGGCAGCTTAGCGTGGCATCTCAGCAAGGCAGCTTAGCGTGGTAACTCATATTTTAGCTTGTTGTGTTACTTAGCCATATTGTATCTTTTGTTTGTACTGATTATGGGCTATAACGATTGTAATGATGTAACGAGAATAATGATTATGTGTGAGGTCGAACGGTACTCGCGAGAGACCAGGCTTGGCAGGGCCTGGGAGAGCTTTCATGCTCTACCGAATGACCTCGCCGTGGGAACTTTGGAGGGACTTGGTTTGGAGGATTGAGAAGTGAGGCACCGTTGGGGCTTGGCCTGACCATCTTAGATACACCTGGTAAAATATCGAAGGACCCGGACCGTGGAACCTCGGGCGGGGAGCAGCTTTGAGTTCCATCGGACGTTGAGTTGTGAGCCAAACAACCCTCTACTTAATGTCACATCCACTTTATCTGATGTCACTAACCAGCTAGGCAATGTCAGACCTGCACTTGAGTAAACCACCGTGGTATTTGGGGCTGTCAGACAGTTGGTGAGCCACCTCTGTGACAACAGCCCCCTGACACACAGTGGTTAGGCAAAAGGCATGTCTTGATGTTTATGACGTGGAGACAACTAGTGCATCAGGTATTTAATGTTTTGACATAAAGTATGAGGGATGTCTTTCACAGGCATTAATGGCGGAGTTGCCTCTGGGATGGTGTGGGAGGCTATTTAAGGACCCTAACCACCTCTGAGGAGAGGATGATCTTTTTGAGAGTTCAGAAGTTATTACTAGAGATAATATACACCAGAGAGAGTTATTACAAACCAAAGAGTTTACTCACCCACCATTGTAATTTATTACGAAGCTTTTAATACTTGACATAGATTCTTGAGGGTGGTTGGTGTGTTTGGCTGCCTGCCAAGGTGTATCTAGGGTGCTTACTTCTCTCTCCCTCTAGGTAAGTTACTGCTAAGTTCATTATTACCTTCTGAGTTATAAGCGAGAGATTTGCTAGTTCAAACTGAGTCTATCTTCATTGAGTCGTATTTGTATGTCATGTGGTTAATCAATAGTGTTGCTATTTAACTTGTCATTACTGTACTCAAAAAAGGGTTATGCCTCCATCTTATCTGAACTACCCTCTTACATTTGATGATTCTGCTGGGGAGGCATTCTTCTAAGCAAGGAGTATGGCGCAAGATAACGTTAATCGAAGGCTCAACTTTGATGACATTCAACATAATGAAGAACAGGCGGCGAGAGAACTGGAGGCTCTAAGGGATGGGGCCCCTCGAATAGAGGTACCTCCAGTTCAGGCGACGACAGGCGTTCTAGGGGTGACACAAACTTCCACGAGTGTTGCGTTGGGACCAGCTCAAGTGGCACTCCTCATGAATAAGTTTTACGAGTTCTTGCTAACTCTGGTAGCTTCAACGGTGTTGGGAGGATTTGAAGCCAACTTTTTCGTGACACCAGGGGTAGCCCCAACGGGCCCACCAAGCGCAGGCACAACGGGAACGGTCCCAGCAAGTATGCCCTCTGTTGTGACGTTTGCTCCAGCTGCAACGGGCACTCAGCCTATGGTCCCATTGGTTGTTGCTCCCATGGCATCACCCATGGAGGTAACGAGGAAGGAGATGCAGAAAGAAATGCTGAAGTTCATGCAAGCCTCCTCGCAATCTGTTGGCGAGGTAGCTTCGGTTTATGACGACTTTCGAACACCTTACCCTCAGGAATACAATGATGAGCCCTATCCAAAAGATTATATTCCCTCCTATTTTTGAAAAATACACAGAGAAAGGTGGAAACCCGAAGGAGCACATTAAGCGCTTCGTTGAACACTTGGGGGCGCTTTATAATAATAAGAAACTCAGGTTAAGGGAGTTTTCTAAATCCTTAACCGACAAAGCGTATACCTGGTATTCTCATTTGGCTCCCAAGAGCGTTTCTACATGGGAGGAGATGCATGTTTTGCTCGTCCAGAAATTTTTTCTGGCGGAAGATGAGTTTACTGTGACCCAACTGGGGAGGGAGAAGCAACGACCCGAGGAAGAAGTGGTGGCGTACGTTCGAAGGTTCAGGGAAAGGTCCCTCGATGTGAGGGAGGAGGCCAAAGAATTCAAGTTATTGCAGATCTGTGCGGAGGGGCTGCTTCCTGAGTACCTCTGTCATCTCATTAATGAAACGCGCGAGAGGACTTTTTCGGCGTTCTTAAAAGAAGCAAGAAATATCTCCTTGGTGGTGCGACCCAATCTAGTGGTGGTGCCCATGATGTTTAGGCAGCCGATACAACCTGTGGGAGGGAAGTCTCAGCCCCCACGGGTAGGGTACACCGAGGGAGCAGATGGGGGTAAGGCGCCGAAGGACAATAAGAGAGTTTGGAAGAGACAGGGAGGACCCACCACCATTGCCTTGTACAGTGGAGGAGGTTGTCTGCTGTTACAACGCAATGGTCCAAGGAGGAACGGTATATGAACCAAAGGGCATTCCCGTTGGAGAACCCGATGCGGCAACAAGGGCAGATCCCAAATATTGCCAGATTCATCGAAAGATCTAGCATCCGACGGAGAGTTGTTTCATGTTAAGTAGAATCATCGATAAGTATGTGAAGGCAGGGACGCTGCAAATCCCTCCGCAGAACGTCAACAACAACCCACTCCCAGCACATGGGGCCAATTTGGTGGTGGCCTATGATGAGGAAGCAGAGAGAGAAGAAAGAAAGCCAACTACGAAGCAGGGAGAGTTCGAAGAAGCTCTAGAAGATTGTACGAAGGGAATGGCTAACGTAGTATTAGCCTACGATGAGGTAAGTGCCAAAGACGTGGAGGATGTATACAGTGTTGAAGGGGAAGAAGCAGACCCAGTAATAGAATATTGTGCTTTTTCAAAATCCCCAAAGTTCGCCTGGTTCTTCGACCGATTAGGTTTACCAAAGGAGAGTAGGTTAGAAATAACCCAGGGAATACTTGACATTGCGAGGAAGAACGCGGTCCCCCCCCTCGCTGAGATGGAGGGGACCCATGGTCAGGTTGGTGAAGAAGTTCCTGTCAGAAGTAACTTTCAGCGACGCAGATAGGGCCGTGAGATTCCCTCATAACAGGCATTTTATGTGACTGCCAGCGTCAACGGAGTTAGTTTTGCGAGGACTCTTATGGATGGGGGAGCTTCCATCAATATCATGCCAATCAACTCTTTCCACGCAGCCAATATTTCGGAAGCAAGATTGGTCCCCATGCTTTTGGTGATTTCGGGGTATGATAACCAATCTTCCAAGTTCATTGGGTACGTGAATGTTGGGATTGTAATGGGAAATCTAAGTTCCCATATCAAGTTCCACGTAGTAGAGAGTGCAACTTCCTACCATCTGCTGATAGGAAGAGTGGATGCACAACCAAGGGCTAGTTCCTTCAACGTACCATCAATGCCCTAAGGCGAATATCAAGGGAACGAAGGTGATCATTAGGGCTACGAAGAGGCCCTTCGCTGTGGAGGAAGCTCACTTGGTAGATGCGGCATTTTACACAGAATTGGAGGAGGATGTCCGGGTCCTAACGAGAAGAATGGAGGGAGCATGGGTTCCCTCGATCAGAGAAAGGATGGGGCCCTTGAACGAGCAGAATAAAGAAGTTGCAAGCAACGCAAGAGTGATGACCGAAAAAGCTCACCAGGTGGTCCCTCGGCCCCAAACCATCTCGAAGCAGCTCAAAGACATGATGAGGCCCAAAGTGGATCCGATGGAATATGAGGTCCAACGACAAAGCGTGCTGAGCCGTTTCTCAGAAAAAAGAATGGCCGAAGCTTCTAGAGAGAAGAAGAGGATGGCAGTCACCGCTGCTAGTAAGCAGTGTAAGAAAGTCGTTACCGAAGGAGGAAAGGTGATGTACCGATTATAATGGTGTGAACGGGCGACTGAAGAAGCTAACAATGAGGCTGTCCCGATATATCAGTGCTTTTTAGTAGATCAACGAGGACAATGTATGGTGATAGACAACTCCAACGTACAGGAATTTGTGGAGGAAGTCGCCAAGGAACCAGAATACATGGCGGATCAACCGAAATCGCAGGCACAAGAACTGGAGCAGTTGAACCTGGCGAAAGAAGAGGAGGACCCAAGGCCTATTTTTATCGCGAAAGATCTCGGTAAGGATAAACGAGAGGCTTTGGTTAAGTTGATTCGGGAGTTCATAGATGTGTTTGCGTGGAAGTACACGGAGATGGAAGGGCTGGATGAGGGAGTCAGCTGCCACAAATTGAACGTAATGCCTTCAGCCATTCCGGTGAAACAAGCAACAAGAACGTACAAGCCGGAGCTAGACTTAAAAATAAAGGAAGAGGTCCAACGCTTATTGGCGGCAAGGTTCATCAAACCGATACAACACCCGCTTTGGTTGTCTAGCATTGTCCCGGTGGAAAAGAAAGACAAAAACCAAATCAGGATTTGTGTGAATTTCAGAGATTTGAATAGAGCTTGCCCCAAGGATGAGTTCCCTTTGCCCTCCATTGACAGCTTGATAGATGCAATGGCTGGTCATGAGATGTATAGCTTCATGGATGGATACGTAGGGTACAACCAGATCAAGATGGACCTCACGGATGCAGAGAAAACGGCGTTTAGAACCCCGTTGGGCAATTTCATGTACAGAGTAATGCCGTTTGGACTCAAGAACGCTGGTGCTACTTACCAAAGAACAATGATAGCCATTTTTCATGATTTCTTTCACAAATTTGTACAATTCTACATGGATGATTTGGTCATCAAATCGAGGAGAGAGGAGTCCCATCTGAGCGATTTAAGGAAGGTGTTTTCCCGATGCAGGGAGTATAAATTAAAGATGAACCCACTTAAGTGCGTCTTCGGAGTAACAAGTGGGAAATTTCTAGGCTTCGTGTTGATCGACAAGGGGTGCAGATGGACCAGGACAAGCAGCGAGCGATCTTGGAGATGCCAAGTCCAAGAACGGCGAAGGAGCTGAAGAGTTTCCTCGGTAAAGTCTCATATCTTAGGAGATTTGTGTCTGGATTAGTTGAGATGACACACCCGTTGATGCAGCTGTTGCGAAAGAACACGAAATTCAAGTGGACGTGGGAGGGGGTTCACCAGGAGTCTCTCGCTGGGCTGAAAAAGTTGCTCGTTTCAACACAGATCATGGTTCCCCCACAGGCAGGAATACCATTGCAGCTATACCTCACATCCACCACGACTTCCGTGGGAGCTTTGTTGGCACAAGAGATTGATGGGGAAGAACGACCGGTCTACTACCTCAGCAGAATCATACATGGGCCAGAGGTCAGATATAGTAGCTTGGAAAGGCATTGTTTAGCCTTAGTCTTTGTAGCACAAAAACTTAGACATTATATGCTATCTTTTACATTTCATATTGTAACTAGATGTGATCCTATTAAGTATTTGCTGGCAAGAACTATATTGATTGGTAGGGCAGCTAGGTGGTTCCTCATCCTCTCCGAATATGACTTGAAGTGTGTGGTTCCTCGCGCGATCAAAGGCCAACCGTACGCTGATCTGTTGGCAATCTTCCCCTCGGGAATGTTTGAGCCACCTAGAGAAAGTATTCCGGGAGACGATTTGCAGGCCAATCTCCTAGACACAACGGGTGAGGAATGGACAATCATTCAAAGGCTCATACCGGACAATCATTCAGAGGCTCCTCTGCCAATTCCATCGGACAAAGATCAAGAGGCATCTCAGAACAATGAATCGTCACCCAGACGCCTATGCCACCATTGCCCAGAAGATGGTCATGTGGAACGATACAATTACTGTCGTGATCCAACGAAGTATAACTCCTTCGATAGTATAGTCAATTCTACCGATGGAGGAGGACGTAGACTGGAGGGGAGAGATTAGAGGGCAATTGGAATCTGGGGAAGGAGTGATGGGGCTGAGGGAATTAGCCCAATACTTCACGAACCAAGGAAACCTTTACTTTAGGAACGCAAGATGATGGTTGTCGAGGTGCATCGGTCCAGAAGAGGCAGAGCGGAGATTGAAGAGAACACATGAAGAGCACTGCGAGACAACTGAGATACCCCTCTACCGAAGAATTCAAAGAGGGGTATTTTTGGTATAAAATGAAACAGGACGCGACAGAGCTACAACGGAAGTGCGACAAATGCCAGTTATTCTTCGAAGCGTCTGAATGTCATTTCGTGGAAAACTCAACCTGATTGGAGACAGCCGTATATTGACTTTATCAGGGATGGAGTTGCCCCAACACAGAAAATTGACGCGATGGGACTCCGGCGAATAGCCCCGAGATTCTACGTTCAGGAGGGGCAGCTTTATCGAAGAGGCTACTTCAATAGGCCGTTGCGTTGCATCACGAAGGAAGAAGCATCCGAAGTCCTCAAACAGGCGCACGCTCCAGCTCACATAGGAGGGGCCAAGTTGTATGACCAGTTGATGACGTTGGGATATTATTGGCCAACAATGGAGAAAGACTCTGCTGAGTTCGTTCGAAAATGCAAAGCTTGTCAACTTCATGGAAGTATGATCCATGCCCCGTCGGTAGATCTACACTCCCTGGCAACGCCTTATCCTTTTCACACTTGGGCGTTCGACCTGGTAGGGGCAATACATCCTTCATCAAGGGGGAGGATATGGATACTAGTAGCAACGGAGTGCTTCACAAAGTGGGCTGAAGCGATACCACTGAGAAGGGAAACAACGGGGGTGGTGAGCAACTTCATCAGAGAATACATCATTTGCCATTTTGGGATCCCAAAGGTTATCCTTTCAGACAATGGAACCCCTTTCGTCAATTCAGAAGCAACGATGCTCACAGACAAGTATTCCATTATTCATCATTCTTCGACGGTGGCATATCCAAAGGGAAATAGTCAGGCCGAAGCAACTAACAAAACTTTGGTTAATATCCTGGCTAAAATGATGGAGGATTTACCAGGAGCGTGGGATGATAAGATACCAGCTATATTGTGGGCCTATTAAACAACCAAGAGGAAGCCTATAGGGTATACTCCGTTCTCCCTCGTTTATGGGGCTGAGGCAATCCTTCCGGTGGAGTTAGAAGTTCCCTCTGCTCGATATGCCTTGTGAAGTAGCATGCACCCTCAGAGTAGACATGTGCAACTGGAAGCGTTGGATGAGCATAGAGATAATGCGATGCAACACTTTCGAATGTATACGAAACAGCTTTCCAGGGCATATGATAACCTGGTAAGATCGAGGAAGTTCGTGGAGGGAGACCTCGTGTTGAAAGCAGCAGTGAAGCACATCAGAGGGTTGCCCCTACCCAAGTTCGCATCAAATTGGGAGGGACCTTTCATTGTAAAAGAAGCTCATGACTCAGGTTATTGCTTAATTTCTAGGATGAAAGAAGATAAACCATTCAAGATTAACAATAAATGGTTGAAAGTCTATCATGTGTATGCAATTAGTTTTGGACCACTGATGTATCTAGCTGTTATGAATACACAACTTCTTTTTTATGATGAGTATGGAAGTTCTTTTTAATATAACTCAAGTGGAGATGAAAGAATTATAGAACTTCATAATGTACGCAAACAGTTGTAACACAAAGAAATGACATGGAAAACATACATTTTTTCTTCATTCATAAACTTTGGGGCATTACAAAATTGGGAGCTATTGCCCAAGAATTACATAGAAAGAAGATAAGAAAATATTTACAACAAATCATTGGCTTAAGAGGAACCAAAGATCTTGAGCAGAGAAAAAATCTCCAGGAAGGCTAGAAGAAGCTGCCAGGCAAGACTGTTGGGCATTTATAGAAACCTCCAGCCTCGTTTGCGCTTGTGTACGCTCGATGAGGAGCTTCTCACGCTTCGACTTTGCCAAGCGCAGAGCTTCTTCGAGGTCCCCCACCTCTTTGTCAACGACTTCAAGAAGAGGTGCTAACTCAGCCAACTTAGCTTCCTCAACCCGTTGATCCTCCTGATATTTTCGGAGCAGTTCCCTCTGGCTATCCAGTCACTGGATTTTCAAAGTTTTCAAATGCGTGATAAGCCAATCAAAACGAAAGCCATCACGATCCAACTCCTTCAGGTGGCCCAGTAATTGGTTGAGGAGGGCTCTGGTAACGTTTGAGGTCGGAGTACTGGCAATCTCAGCCACAACGGTAGCCATGCCCTGAAGCCTGTAACTCATCACAGAGATGTTCGAACGCAGGCAATCCACGGTGAACGTTTCAGGATGGTGGTTTGCAAGCTGCTCAACTACCAAGCGATGGTTGGTAGGCATCTGAGGAGAACGCTGAAGCACCATCAGGCAGAAGGCATGAGGAGCCAAGTCGGGCAGAGGAAGCTCACAGCCAGATTCGCTCTCAACAACAGCACCGGTCGTGGAACCTTGATCGTTGTGGCTGGAGTCTTCTGAAATAACGGGTTCCCGACGGGGTGAAGAGGCAGGCGAAAGAACTGGTGGAGAATCCTCCCGAGCAACCTAAGAACAGTTAGAGGAAATAATGAGTTTATGAAAAATCTTAACAAGTGTTTTCGTTGTTAAGTCACCGATATAGGCGGAGTCTATGGAAAATCTTAACAAGTGTTTCGTTGTTAAGTCACAGATATATGTGGAGTCTATGGAAAATCTTAACAAGTTTGAGATGCAGAGAAATTAGCAAAGTACCTCAGCAGTAGCAGCAACGGGAATAAGAGCCACCGTGGGGGCCTCAACGGCGCCCCTATCTGAAGAAGCCTCAACGGTCGACAAAGCTCCCTCGCCAACAAACGGTACCAAGGCCAACGAAGGAGTTTCGCTGAAAGAACACGAGGAACCTCCAAATGATGTCCCAGCATTTGCAGGCACCGAAGAACCACCACGCGGGGTAGCAGCATCAACCTTGGCCTTGGAAAGAGAAACGTCACTAAGAGTAAAGGGTGGGGTAAGGCTTGGCGAAAGCTGCAAATACGAAACTAAGTGTAGACACAAGGAGCGTACAGGAAAAAGGCAGGAATACATCTAAGTGTTACTTACCCCCGTTATGGCACCAAAAAGCGGAACTGCAGTTATGGGTCTCGTTAGCGTGGTGGGAAGAAGAAGGTCAGCTAACAAGGACGCCATTTCAACCTAAGGCATCCCAACATATCAAAAGTTCAGCATGTTAAACAGAAAGAAAAGGGGTGGAAGAGAGAAAAAAAGATATTAGACCTAACAAGTAATAGCTAATATGTTACCTCGGGGGAACTTTCTGCAGTTGGAGCAAGGGGCAGAAGAACCTCGAGCTGAGGTGCTAATTCAGAAGAAGCTAGGGGAGTTGTCTCCGGTTGGGAAGATATTCCAACAGATTCAACGGTAGCACCCCCCGCAGCAGCATCTTTAGCCCGTTGGGAGGACAAACGGCGAGAGTAGGTAAGACCTATCATGGGGGAACGGGGAGTAGTATCGGCTTGAGAGACACCGAAACGCCCCCCCACGAAACGCAAAGTGTGTTAAGTTGCTGGTTCTGGACCCAAATAAAACACAGAGGGGGGGTTCTTAAAAAAGAATTGGGGCAAAAAAATTTTGCAACATGGCCTAATTTTTGAGGAAAATTTTCCGATAATTTCTTTTTAGGCCTCTCATTCAATTTCTATTGGTGGCAAAGATGAATTTATATGGGGGTCCAAATATTTTATTCTCTCTTCGGTGATATATTTTGGGATTTTGTCCACCCGCCTCCAACTTTTAAACCTCGAGGACGAGCTTTTTCGAAGAAGGGGAGAGCGATGAGAATAAGGAGTGCAAACCTTTTAGTGTTCTCTTGGGTAGCAAGTTAACTACTGTGTCATTCATTGTATTCACATTACATTTTAGGGCTTCCACAACGGTGGATGCTCTAGAAAAGCAAATCTACCAAATGAAAAAGTGGGTTTAGCTTTCGTTAGGGGTAGACTACACAGTGGAGGAGGAAAGCAAATTTGCAACTCATGATCCTACGAACTAATGTTGTTCGTAGGAAAAAAAAATTCTTACGAACAACATTAGTTCGTAGGAATGTTATACGGACAACATTTGTTCGTTAGACCCCAAATACATGATAAAAATAATTATTTACACTTTCTACGAACGACAGAAGTTCATAGGAACTTCCTACGGACAACAGAAGTTCGTAAGAAGTTTTACTGATTCAGTAGCCATTAGGTAACTTTGCCAATCCCTTACCTTTCCTACTACCATATATGGTAACTTTCACCCACCGTTGTGACCCTTTCAATTTGTAAACTTACAGATTCTTTTGGCTTTACATCCCACCATTGTGGATGCTCTTAGTGAGAAAAGTTCTTAATTTGTAAAAGGAAGTATTTTGTCTTTACTCGTGTGCTATGTTGTTTTAAGTTTGAGATTTTGTATAAGGGAGTATTTTCGCAACACATTATGGAAATTGTTGTTCCATAGCTTGTTCGATTTCTGAAAATCAATTTATCTTGGGAGTTGGAAAAATTTATTTGTTGACCAAGATTAAGCTTTATTATTGTATTCGTACCCAATGCATTATCATAGCAAGTGCCATCTTAAATCGTTTTGAGTATGTATTGTGACTGTTATTCTGCAACTGGCAGTTGAGGCACCCACTTATTTGGACTTCTTTGCCACAATTTTTTTAAGATGTGGCAGTGTCTGTCTTTTAGAAACATGCATAATCCTGCTAAATACAATTATATAATTTTATTATGCAGGCATTTAATTTGTCTAGAGACCACAAGCCTGACCTAGAGGTTGAGAAAGAAAGAATATTAAAAGCTGGAGGTTATATCCAATGTGGACGGGTCAATGGGACTTTAAACTTGGCAAGAGCAATTGGTACCTGGCTTATTCAAATTAGTACTTGACGTAAAAATAAAGAAAAGGGAGAATATATCCCTTCCTTTTATATCGATTAGTCTAGTTATGGCATCCTTTTATGCTTCAGGAGACATGGAGTTAAAAAAGGACAAGTCATTGCCTGCTGAGAAGCAAATTCTGACTGCTAATCCTGATATAAGCACGGTATGTAGCAGTTACACTTTACGTTTTCTATCACATCCCTAAAATCGAGATCCATCGGACTGTCTCTATTTGGCATAGTTAAAGACGAACTTAATAGTGATTTGGGTTATATTATTTATGACCACTGTTTTAAAAGGGCAAGCCTAAGCTTTGCCTAGGCACGCCTAGGGTTGGGGCTTGGGAAAAACACCCCGCCTTAGGCCTTTTACGCCTTATTCTTGTTAAAAGGCTTAAGGCGCACTCTTTTTAAAAACAAAAACGCTTTAGTGAAACGATATCGCCTTTTAATGACTTTTTTTAAAAACACAGACCAATATCTCGTTCAAAACAATAAAAAGACAAATGATATCCCAAACCTCTCAACCTCTCGTCCAAAAAAAAAAAAAACTAAAATTGCCGACCGATTTCAGACCAAAAGTTTACATGGTTCATTTGAAAGGTGAAAAATACATTTCTTATATTGAATCATTTTGTATTGATCATTAATTATCGATTATTGAATGATTATTGATATTGATTATTGAATTATGAAATAAACATTTTGTATATCGCTTATTAAATGTTGAGAAATACATTATATTTATTGATTATGGGGCATGCATATGAGAAAGATGGCTACCAAACATATGGATATATTTTCAAAATTCAAGATACGTATTATTTTATTATATTACCGAATAATTAAAATAATAAAAAAAAGGGAAAATGCCATTATACCCCTAGGTTCCTAAGGCTTTAGGCTTGACTTTTACGCCTCGACCACGCCTCGCGCCTTTTAGAACCTTGTTCATGACCAAATTAGATGATGCTTAAAAGTTGTATTAATTATTTGGAAGAATGCGGCTTGCATAGTATATTTTATTGGACATTGCTAATGAGATACACGTGTTTGGGTCAACTAACATGATCACTTCTTTATTTATTTCTCTTGTCCTTGTTTATTTAGGTTGAACTTAGTGATGACGATGATTTTCTCGTTCTAGCTTGTGATGGGATATGGTAAGTCTTTTATTTGTGCGTCCATGCGTGCATGATTTTGCCTTAAATTTATGAATTTGTAAGAAATTTAATTTCACTTGAAGTAGTTTTTCATAAAGCTTAAACTCCAACTAATTGTTTGGTAGGATGGAAGACTATATACAAGGAAAAGGGAAATGTTGGGTGAAGTTGTGACACCCCGCCTATTTAAATATCTGGTGATCAGTCCTCTACTAAAATAAAATAGGAATCTCATTTGGTTCATTCTTAGCATCACTGTCGAAATTTTTTTAAATTACTAATCACCTATTAGTTAAATAAGCCGGTGCCAAATTTTTTCTTTCATTTAAAAGCCAACAAGTAAATCGTTAACTAAACCAACACAACAATAAAGCTAAGTAACCAATGACACCAATAAGGAAGTCTAAACATCATATAAATAAACCAAACACCGAATAAACCATCGGTTATCAAAATCAAAACATCATATGAATGAAATAATCACTAAAAGTAATCGAGTCTGGAAATAAAGGGGCAACACGCCCAACTGAAGTAAAAAACCTATTCTTGAATACAATAAGTAAAGCGGCTACTCAGTGACCTGCAAGTCTCCACATCACCAGCAACTTCGTGTCCCTGGAAAGAATAGTCATCCACGACGTCCCTGTGGCTAGACACCTAAAAGTTTTTGAATAATAATTTGACACGGGTCGGAACCCAAAACCTTTTAAAAATATTTGCAAGTAATTAAGATGCATTAATAAATGTGCAGTACAACTTTCCATATTTAAATCGGTGTTGCACTCCCATGGGATACTCCTCACATCTCAATTATTGTGTACACCTAGCGCATACGTCTTAACCCACGTAGTAATGCTACCTGCCTAACTAGTCCTGTTGCAAATCTCGCCAATACCCTACTCTAATTGTTTATCATATATTTCTTAGCTAGTTTACTCATTAGCTTAATTAATCATCTCATCATTAATCATTCTTATGACTTTACTCCAGTTATTTGTAAACATTCACACTTAATGTATTACGCCCGGCGTATGTTCACTCTTAATGTGTTAGGCCCATATATAATTAACTGCACTATTATATACGTAATGAGATATACTACAACAAACACACATATGTTGTGTATAGTCGCCATTTCTCGAGTAATAACTCATTGGATGCCATTCTTCGAGTAATAACTCATTGGATGCCTTTCTCTACAATGTTATCATAATCCAGGGCATACTCACTTTCTCTCGGTTACTGGCGGTCGGATTCTCATATCGACTCAGTAAAAATCGCAAACGTATTGGAGACGGTCATAGCCTTCGATAATGAGCCCTAACCATACCCGAGTTGTTGCACTTCGAATATAAATCACACAAGCATAAACATGGCGCTATGACCAGGGGACTATACTTACCTGCTTTCGCTCGCCAGGGAAGATCACTCACATTGCGCAACCTCCACTGATAGCATTATAGCGGTATGTTCACACCAAAATCATACACAGATATTATTGCATTTGTATATATATAATATCTCTATACCCGTATATATATATTCATAAAGTTAGGCTAACCCATGCCTATCGCCCGAAGCACTAGCCCACTTATCTCGAGTTTATTCTCCCGACTCTTAATTTATTTAAGTTCTCACCAATTAAATTAATAACATAGCATATGAATTAGTTAAGTATATAACGTAGCATCACTCCTCAAAAACACTCGGACTTACCCAACCAACCCGTACATCAATTGTTTTTGAATTCTTCTCTCCCAATTTGTTATTTAAAAATCTTCGTGAAATATTTCTCTCACCTTCTAATCCAAATTCGATTACCCAATCATCCCGAGGTAATGTAACCCTTCTAAGTCACTCTAATAATATTCTCTTATTCTTACGGCTTTTCTAAATCCATTTAAACCTTCTGGAAATGACCCAACAATCAAATTACCCAACCTGAATCTGCCCAGAAATCCGAACCGATTTGGCTTGGAAGCGAACCGGTTCGTTGGTCCAGTTCAGCGAATTCCAGCCCTATTTTTCTTCTTCAAATCCATCCCAAGTATCATCAACCAGTTGTTCTACATTCACCAATTTATATAGAATATAACGGGACATTTCGTACATGTTTATGACATCTAGGAATCGTTCTAATTTCAAAGATCAACTAACAATCATCTAATTAATCCATTCAAATGGGTCTAAATGATGAACACCTCAAATAACCCTAGATTCAATTCTAAACTCCAATTAATTATGATTAACCTACAAATCTCTAACCAAATCCAATTTACAGCATGTATAATTCATTCAATAAAGTCAATATTCGTTTACACGACAATTCGTGGGATCAATTTCGCAAACCCCTTTTTTTTACAAGTGAAATCCCCACCCAAAAATAGTTTTTCACATCACCTACCATAATATGAATAGAATCTACTACTTATTCAATTAAGCAAGTCAATTACTTGCTTTGGGATGTTTGTAGAGTCTGATTTACTTCGTGTGTGATGGATTGTTGCTAGAATTTCTCCAAATCCTGGCCTCCTCTAGCTTTCTCCCTTGATTTCTCTTCTTTCTCCCTATTCCTTCTCTCTTAGGGTTTAGAAATAATGATATGGCTGCCTCACCCACCTAACCCTTATGGTTTAAAACACAAATCCCGAAGTTAGGTTATTAGGCTACATCAAAATGATCCAAATACCCCTACATGAGTCCGGGCTAGTCTAAAAAGCCCTGGAACCCAATTACTATACCCGGGTACTTATTTCTAACTATTTCGACCTATTTGGGATCAACCGTGCACTCAAAATCGCCATCCGAATCACTATATGTAAATTTTTCATCTCAACGTTAATATAAGTCTACTCACAAGCCCCGGTTGAGATATCATTACAATCTCGTCGTTAGTACTCATTACGACGTACTAACAATTCACCGTATTTTATTTACTATGAACACACTTGGTAAATTAACCACATAAATATTAATCTTAATCTTACCCAATTAATATTTATTAAATAAGCAATATTTCACTTTAATTAAATTATTGCACACGTGTAATACCAGAAATAATTAAATTTATAATTATTAAAAAATACAGGGTGTTACAGGAGTTTCCTCTGATGAGAGGCGAAGTTGAGAATACGGGGGCCACGCCCTAGCCTAGTCAGACTAAGCCTCACTATGAGAACTGATGTGCAATATGCTCTCTCGAAAATGTAAGGGGGGCTGCTTTAAGAATAGCAAGAGCTCATTGTGCGGGCTCTCACCCTCGGGGGAGGGGGAGGGGGAAGGGGAGGGGGAGGGATGCATACTCCTTCCTGGCAAACCTTGTATATCCATTAAAAATGGGAGGAAAGAGAGGAGCATATTATTTAGTTCTTGACCTTCAAAAGCACTCTTCCTTATATATATAAGGTAATAATAATATATATATAAAAAAATAATCTCTTCTTTCCTTTGAACTCAACTGTACACACAAATTGTTTCCCTCCTGAAGGATACTGCTTCCTACCCTCCTTTGTGTCCACTTTTCCATCACTTGTATCAAATGGAGCAAGAATGCTTTGAGAGTAGTAAATTGAATATTAAATTGAAAACGGAGTAAGAATCACAACACTGGTCTATGATATGAACCTGGAGAAGAAATGTTTCGATGATGTTAATCGATATATCAGAAACCCAGAATTGTTGGTTTAGGCGTAGTTTAATTTGCTTTCTGAAACCGAGGTAGTAATCTGGATGGCAGAAGTCTTTTTTAATGAAAATCATCATAATATTTGACTTGAGCGAAATCATTGTGGCTTAAGTAATTTAATGTAGCAGTGAATTCTGTGGACTGTATATGCGAGAAGCAGCTTATGAAAATTATATTTGATGTTGAATCTCCCCTTAAATTTTTTGCAATGTCATGGTTATTATCCCTCAGGGGTTATGAAAATGGATAACTTGTGGGGCCACCTCCCTTAGTTGTGTCCTGGGCGTTCAAATTGAAGGTGTCTACCCGTGTTCTCGGGGACTAGTCAGATCGTAGACTTAAGAAACCCGAGCTGGAACTTTTAAGACTGACTGCATTGAGAATGGTACATAATATTAGGTTCTCTCTCTATCTCATTCTCTTATCAATATAATAAAGTTCACTACAATAGATCGAATACATGGATACTTGTAGGAGCCGAGGGTTTTGGTCTCGAAGTAGCCCTAAGGGCTACGTATACTTAACTATGCCTATGAGGTATTCTATAATATTCATAAGGATTATTCTTTTCTTCTATGCTAAATGTAACTAAATAGTTAATGAAGTCAATTGAAATCTCTCTCTTGGCACCAATAACATGCGTAAACGCTCCTTCGTATCTGTAAATTGTTAATCATTGGCATTGGTTATACCTCAAGTCAGTTGTGCATCAAACACTAGCATACGTATTCATACAATATTGCCAACAGACTTCAAATAACTTCATTGACTCGCAAAGAGGAAGCACAATCCAGACACATCTTTGAGTAAAGTAAGAATTCTATAATCTTGTTGTGTGACATATTTTCTGATGTAAACATAGTGAGACTTGATACAAATACAAGAAAATAAAGGTTCTCTCTTTCTCTCCCTCTCTCTTTCTCTCTCTCTCTCTCTCTCTCTCTCTCACACACACACACCCCACACTCATAATTCTCATTCATAATCACATTAAAAGTGCACATGGGGGGAGACATGGGGCCTTATATTTAAATATTACTAGTGTTGCTCTCCAAGACTTCTGAATACAGTAGGTAACTTGGGAAAGTCAAGATAAACATCTAAACATCCTAATAAATATACTAATATTCACTCCCCCCCCTCCCCCCCCCTCTCTCCCCGGGGTCCTTGATTATTCTGGCCAGTCCTTAAGGAGGGGCCCACCTACGGCGTTACATAATTTTCTTTTTTATCTGTTCTTAATTTCTTGCTTGATTCCCTTCTTTCCACAACTATAGTACAAATATTTTACATTTTTATTTCATCAATGCAATATATCATAGCTATATATTTTTGTTCTTGTGCTAGGGATTGCATGTCAAGCCAACAGCTAGTGGACTTTGTTCGGGAACAACTGAATACTGTAAGTTTTTTCCCCCTTTTTATTCTTCTCTTTATTACATGTATGTTTTATTTTATGGAGGTGAAACTGAGACATATAACACATTATGCAGGAGTCTAAGCTCTCGGCAGTGTGTGAGAAAGTCTTTGATAGGTGTTTGGCACCATCAGCTGGCGGAGAGGGATGTGACAACATGACCATGATTTTGGTGCAGTTTAAGAAACCTCTTGATTCAAGTGCTTCTACCAAGGGGCAGTCTCTACTTTCGTATCAAAAACCTGAAACTGATGAAAATCCAGCAGAATCTGCATCAAAGTAGTAGTAATAAACCTTTTATTGAATCCAATTTCGTTGGAGGTTGGGTGCTCCGAGTACAAGAATTCTGGATATCACCGCGTGTTTGTAAATGTTTGAAGGGTTTCTATAAATAGTGGCTTTTAGGAAGTTCTGTAAATGTGTTTGTTTTGTAGGCATATCTTGATTACAATTTACTTCAGCAACAAGATATCTGGATGGGGCATGGTAATTAGTTTTACCCTTTTTGTGGGCTTGTTTTAATTTTATTTTGGAGCAGAATCTGTTCTAATTATGAGGAATAGGCATACCCAGAATATAGTTCCAGAAAAACAATTCATTGGTTGCTAAGTGTCAGGAATACATTGGTTTAGGCCTGTCAATGGGTTGGGTCTGGACCCGGACCCGGCCCAACCCCGATCCGTATAATAGGGTTTGAGCATATTTTTTTTGGACCCGAGACTCGAAGACCCGAATACTTGAAGACCAGTTTATTAAACGGGTAGGGTCTGGATCTTATACAAGACCTGGACCCGAAGATCCGATCCGAATTGTACATTATTATTTTTTAAATATATATATACATATACTATAAATTTATATATATATTTATAAATATATCTTATCAATATAACATGTAAGTAATATATATATAAAAAAAATATTTATATATTTATAAATATATCTTATCAATATAACATGTAAGTAATATATATAAAAATATATATATTTATGTGTATAAAAAATATAATAAATATAAATAATATATGCTTTATTTATACTAATAATATTCTATAAAACATTACAAAATATTTTAATTTCAGAGTAAAAAATAAAGAAGGGGGATAATATAAAATAAATGTATATATTTGGCCGGAGCCGAGACCCGAAGATCCGAATGGATCCGGGTCTGGATCCAATATTGTAGACCCGATGAAGATTCGGACCCGAACTCGATGAAGACCAGATTATACGGATCTGGATCTCCCTAAACCCGATTCGGTTCCGATCCGTTGACAGGCCTACATTGGTTGGTGTGAGATTTACACGAAGTCAACTGAAAACACCACCAAATATATTGTTGACTCTTCACTGAACTTGTTTAGTGGGTCTATTTGATGGGTATACCTAATATTACTCTTTTGGGTTTGTTAAAGTCAACTTTGAGACATAAAAGATTTTTGATGATTTGCATTTTCTTCTCTTTTTTGCTGCCAGTCTAAGCATTTGGTGCGAACCACCCTGTCCTCCATATCTCAACTTGTATTTTTTTTTGTGTATGATATTTGATTAAAGCCCTGTTTTGCTTCTCTCTTTGACTTGAACTTCAAATATTAAACATGGTCAGTTTTTGGTTAAAATTGCGTAATCCAGAATTTGATATAACCTTCGTGTTTTTTGGATCAAATACCCTTGAATCATAAAATTTAGCAAAGCACTTTTCCAATTCTTATGAGATGCAAAAAAACCTCTAAATTCTTAGCAATTCTAAAACACCCCAAATCAAAACTAAACCCACATCAAACCAAAATAAAACCAATTGTAACAAAATATTTCTCCACCGACTATTCATTTATCCCAAATCATAACTTGTAAACCCAAGAATCCAAATCGTAAGAGGCCAACAAAAATCTTAAATACAAGAATCTTGAGCTTGGTATCGATTTGATGTGGCTTTTTATAAATGATATATTAAATGCTAACAATACTTGGGTCTCTTTGAATTGATATCTTCAAATCCCTTGATTTCTTTGATCGATTTGGCATTCTTCAATTTTATCGATATGTTTATACGTTGTCTCTATTTGTGGGAGCTGGCCATACCTAGTATGGAATTGCGGGCAATACTTTGGAATACTTCATTTGTTTACAGAAAGTATCAACACATTCAAAATCTCAAATTCAATCAATTTTAAGCAAAAAGTATGGATTTGAAGGAACATTGATTTCGTTAATAATACATACATACATGCGTGACTTGTAACCACGTCGTATACTTTGTATTGATAAAGCCCTAGTTTCAATTGGAAATGACGAATTGTTACAAACTGAAACCTTTAGGCCACATTTGGTACGCTGTAATATTTTAGATGGATTGTGATTATCGGGAAAGTGATTGCCAGTAGACCTTTTATCGAGATTTTGAATCCTTTCCCCTTGTTTGGTTAGTCAATGGAATCCTATTAGGAATCAACATGAGAGAGAGAGAGAGAGAGAGAGAGAGAGAGAGAGAGAGGTTCACAAGTGGACCAAAAAAATGAACTTTTTAATGGACCTTAACAAAAAAACACATAATAACACATTAATTTTAATTCCTATAGTGTAATTGGTCCGCGCCAGCGGTGCTCGAGACCACACCTTCACCCCACTACCCCCCATCCCACCCCCTACCGCCCCCCACCCACCCCCACCATCACCATAGCAGCCCTTGTGGCAGCCCTTATGACAGCAGGGCTGCCATGGGGTGGGGGTGGGGGGTGGGGGTGGGGTGGGGGGCGTGGGGGATCGATCGACACGCGTGTTTGGTGCCGCTGGCGCGGATCAATTACACTATATGAATTAAAATTAATGTGTTATTATGTGTTTTTTTGTTAAGGTCCATTAAAAAGTCCATTCTTTTGGTCCACTAGAGAACCTCTTCCTATATATATATGTGTGTGTGTGTGTGTGTGTGTGTGGTTTATTTTGGCCCATGAAAGAAACCGACCAGCCCAAGCTGCTACGACACCCCGACTAATTAAATATTGGGTAGCTACTCCTTTATGAAATTAATAAAGAATATCAAGTTGGTTCAGTCGTAGCGTCACTGTCGAAAACATTTAATTTATTACTAGCCACCTAATATTTAAAAAGAGAGATACCAAATTTTATTAATTAAATTAACACCAACCAAGTAATTAAATCAACAACCATCAATCGCATAAACAATCTCATGTAAATAAACAACGAAATGAAATAAACTGAGTCTGGAGTAAACACTCCAATAATAATATTAGCAGAGTAAATAAAATCCCGATACAAGAGTTTGAATAATCCAATATCTGAAATAATGAAAGTCTGCATCTACAATTTCTAGATAAGAATTGGGCACCATGCCCTAACTGATATGAATGGTAACTTCCACAGCAGCTACAACACGTCATCAGAATGGAACTCCTATGCTTGGCATCCCTATGGCCGGGCACCTAAAATGTTTTTATAAAAAAATAGATTTGGAGGAAAACGGGTCAGAGCCCGAGGTGAAAATATTTTAAAACAGCAAGTGTTTAAATCACAATATTAAACAACACCTATATTACACATGTTAGTCACATGCCCTCACTTGAGATCCCCACCTCTCAACTAATGTGCACGCCTAACGTATACCCTTAACCTATCCTAGTTATGCCGCTAACTAATTAGTCTGTATCACTCCTGCTTTCGCACTTTAACATAGGGTATCTACTCGTAACACCCAAACAAGTCATATTCATAACCCATATTCACTTTCATTAAATTACTTATCTCAAGTGTTAGTTAAATTCTCACATTCTTAGCTCATTCAAATATGTTAGTTATTCACATCTACTAAGCAACAGTGAACCAGTCACAAGTAATCAATCTCAATACATATATACATATAAGGCACCCCTAGGCTAAGCTGTGGTGCACGCATACTCTGCTATCAAATCCATGTACATCACCTACGTAAGGATCACGTATTCCAAATCACTCAGGAACCGTCTCAATAAACAAAATCACACATATTGGAGGCGAACATAGTTCACATACCCATGGGTCACGCACATACCTACGCTCCCATGGTCAGCTGACTTATCAACTCACAAATAAGTCATTCACAGTCCTATGTCCTTAAGGTACCAATCTAAATCCCCCCGAAGGCACACAAGATAAGATGGTTCTTTTCTCAAAAAACTGACCTCCCGTGATAGCAAGTGTGGTAGGTAAGTCATACACATAAGAAATCCATACACTAGGCATTCACACACCCTAAGTAATCATATTTCAATATAGGTATTCACACATTCCATATAGTAAGTCTCGTACGTAGCAAGTTTATTCCGAACATCATACATAATATATATTTAGCTTGATAACTCTCGTCGTATCAATTTGAGTACTTAAACCTATCCCAAAAGGTTACTAGGTCTCCTATTAGTTTCTAATGTTATTTCAGTAACTTAAAGTCCCTCCTTACCGTTCGTATCCTTACATCATCATTCATTCCCATTATAGTTTCAATTCGAACGATTTTTAACCGTGCCTCACTTTGTAGCCCTCGTAAGCAATAGCATTCAATTCCATAAGATAAACCATTTTTTTCGGGCATCAACTAAGACCCAACTGACCTTAACTAAGTCCCACAATATCAAATTATTCATCCTAAGAATCATCATCGGCCTTGGGATTTTCATTAAACCTTAAGGAAAACAATTGCCAAAAATCAAGAGAGGTCGATCGATCAACAAAAAGGATCGATCGATCAATCATCGATCGATCGACATTCTTGGATCGATCGATCGATCAAGCAGGTATTCGCCCAGAATTTCCTAACAGTTACGAGATTCTCCATTTTTATACCTCCAAATCATATTACAACGTCCCAAACTCCCCATATGAGTATAATAATCATGAACCAACATTACTACACCAGTCTTAACGTTCAAGATTTATCAAAACATCACAGATTATTGATTTCTTGGATTAGAAGTCATTAAAATACTATAGCCCTAGTTTTTCCTCATCTTTTCAAAAATCATTAAAAACCCCAATTTATTCTCGTGATGTCCTAACTCTTAGTTTATAATTCATTCCCTTAATGATTCCAGAAGGTCCAATACATGCAAACCTACCCAAGTTCATGATTTAGTCTCAAATTTCACATTATCACAATTATTCATAATTTGTCTCCAATTCTAATTTATCATGTAGAATATATGCCATAAATCTTTGCAAGATAAATCACTTGCCTGGAAAAATAAAGATTCTGATCCGTTGGTGATGTTAATGGTTGGTTCTCCTTCTCTTTTTGGTCACAAATCCTACGATGGTGGTGGTTGTTTTGCCTTGGAAACCCTTGGAATTCTCCTGAAACCCTTTTCTTTCTTCTCACATTACTCTCTTTTGTGTTTAACAAATAATGGAATTAATAACCATAAGTATTGGATGATAAATATCTCCTAATTTTCGTGGGTCACTATTCACCAAAAATAGGAATGACTAAAATACCCTCCTG
Source organism: Sambucus nigra (assembly GCA_949130495.1). NCBI lineage: Eukaryota > Viridiplantae > Streptophyta > Magnoliopsida > Dipsacales > Adoxaceae > Sambucus > Sambucus nigra. Next base: position 523,630,694 of record OX422212.1, read on the forward strand.
GGTTGTCGGTTAGGCCTGAAAATGTCCCGGGACCGAAACTAAACTCCCGGCTAGTGTTTTCTAACTATATCGACCCTTTCGGACACGTTGGCGCACTCAAAATGATCATACGGATGAAATAAAAATAAAATACTTTAAAATCCATTAAATTTGGTCCTGACACGACTGAAACGCGCGTCCCAACTTAATTATCGAAGCTGTCATATTTTCAACTCACGACAATTTTAATAAATTCAATAATCACATATTACCATAATCACTCAGTAATATTTAACATTATCATCATATTTAAATACTAACTCTCGTCTCGCTAGTTATTTAAATTCGAATTAATTTCCAATTAATTATCCCAAATTAATTTAATTAATCCCACAATTAAAAGCAATTTCATTTAATTAATTTCATAATTAAAAGCCATAAAATTATGGGGTATTACAGCTACATAGAGGATCGCCTGGTCCAAATTCGATATTCATTAATGGCTTGTGTATTTTGCAAATATTGAAAGACTCGTGGATAAATTCAAATCAATTACCAACAATCTCGGTTACTTGTACAACTTAATATCTTATGTTAACATCTATATATTATAAACCCCGACCCGGGGCAAAGGGATGTAATCCAAGAATTTGAGGGACATTATAATAAAACAGTAACCTCTCCGTGGACGTAGGCAAGTTTTCGAACCACATATATTGTTGTTGTGTGTGATCTTTACTTTCTGCACTCCGTAATTATTTTCGTAGATATTAAACACTCATCAACAGAAAGCCCGCGATGTCTCACCACATCAACAACATTACTCAAGTTGGCGATGCACAAAAAGACCCAGTCCCACCTAGGGTCAGGTCAGAGATTCGCTAGCGAACAAATCCTAGGTTTTACCAATAAAGGCAACCTTCTGAAGAAAGCTAAGGACCTCCTAGGTCTACCTAGATCTCTAGGTTGGTCGACGCTTATGAAGCCAGGTGTCAAGAACAAGAGGAGGCCACACGCCTACTGGTGGAAGAAAATGCTCACCTTCAAAGGCGATTTCAAAGGATGGAGAGAGATCTCCCTAGATGTACGAGGAAACGTTGTGATAGGACTCCTAGTCCTTAGGCTATTAAAATACTCGCAGCCGAGGGAGGAGCTCCAGGGGAGACCATGATAGATCTGAATGGCAGATAAGAGCATGATCGATCAGAACATGGACGATTAGAGAGGCGCCAAAGGATTAATGATCGTCAGAATGAGGACATTAGAATTTTGGTTCGTAGAGAGATGGACCAACATCCATCCATCGAGGAACCATGTTTACCAAATATCTAGCTAGGAGAGCTCTTAACACCTAGTTGAAGTCCCATTTTTCAAGGGCGATCAAGGAAGAAGAACCCCCAAAAAAGTTTTCCGTTCCCAGGTTCAAGATTTATGACGGGAAGATAGATCCCATAGACCATGTTCAACGGTACAGGTAGGCAATGACCTCGTGGAGCCATAATGATGCCTTGATTTGTCAAATTTTCCCTTCTATCCTACATGACGTAGTACAAAAGTGGTTCGAGAAGCTAATTCACAGGTCAGTCAAGAGCTTCAAGGCCCTAGCAGAGGCTTTTACTGCTCGCTCCATAATCAGCAGCACCCATCCCAAACGAATGGTAACACTGCTCAGGATGAAGAAAAAGTCACAAGAAAGACTTTAAGATTATTCCAAGAGGTATTGGGAAGTCTTTAATGATGTGGAGGACTGATCGGAGCAGGTATCCGTGGTATCCTTCAAGATTTGTCTCCCGACCACATCTTTGCTGCATCAGTTCCTGACCAAGAAAGAAGGCAGCACCATTGATGACCTCATGGCTCGTATTGAGAAATACGCCAAGGTTGAAGACGTGGTTCACTCTATTGCAGGGGACAACGGTTGAGCAAAGGAAACCAAAGGAGGAGATACGAGTGACACTTCAAAGAAAGAGAACAAGAACAGGGGCAAGAATATCTCTAAGAATGGGAGCAAGGCTGATCCGTAAAAATTATTTCAGGCTATTAATACGGTATTCAAGGAACCTATATACAAGATATTGTGCAAAATCAAAGACCAACCATTCATCAAGTGTCCCAAGAAGATGGGTGAAGCCCCGACGAAAAGGAATAATGCGCTGATATGTGCATTCCACCAGGAGGGTAGCCATAGGACTGAAAATTGCAAGGCTCTGAAGTCACACTTAGAAGAATTGGATCAAGATGGGAATCTTAGGGAGTGTATAGAAAAGAAAGCAGATAAGATCGCAGTCAATGATGACCAGAAGCCAGACAACGTCCTTCATGATGACATGGGACAGGAGTTCGTAGTGATCCATGAGGCATCGGGCCTAAAGCAGATATAAGGGAATGCCATTACGATGGAGCTGAAAAAGGTCACTATTATCATGGAAGCATTCTAGATTGACCCCGCAAAGAGCCAAGCTGGCAAAAGCCGACGACCAGAGGACGTCGACTACAATAAACACACCGTCTTCACTAAAGAAAATTTGGTTGGAGTGAGGACCCCACATCACTATGCGCTAGTGATAACCCTCAGAATTGAAAATTGGGACGTCGACAAGCTTCTGGTGGATCAGGGAAGCTCATCAGAGGTTATGTACCTAGGGTTGTTCCACAAGATGAAGCTCAACCTAGCCAACCTCAAGGAGGCTATAGTTTCGTTGGTCGACTTCGCAAGGAGAATCACAATACGGCTGGGAAAGATAGTCCTGCCAGTAAAAGAATGCAACATCTCAAAGTTGATTGAGTTCTTAGTGGTGGACATAGATTCCCCATATCATGCCATTCTACGCAGAGGATGGCTGCATGCCATGAGGGCCATACCATATACCTACCATAGAAAACCGAAGTGTATCACCGATCGAGGAGTGGTCGAGATTTATGGTGACCAGGACACTACAAGGAAATGCGTTATCGCGGCCATCCACCGAAGGAAGGAGAAGAAAAAGGAACCAAAGGATGCTCAGGAGGAAGTCCAATAGGGGCCTACACCCTATAAATATTAATTATGGTAAGGCCGACCAGGGTGGGAGGAGACTAGGGTACATCTCATTGACAGGATCGTTGAAAGCCTGGAGGAAGTTGGTGCTGATGATAACTTTCCAGAGAGAGTTTCTTATCGAAACCACACTCGCTGATCACAAAAAGAAAGAATTGATTGCCTTCTTGATAAACAATCTCGATGTTTTTACATGGGAACCATATGATCTCCCTAGGAATGATCCTAATGTAGCCTACAGTTGTCTTCATGTTGACCCAACCTTCAAGACAATCACTCAAAAGGCTCACCGAATAGCCATCGAGAAGGCTAAAGCGGTGGAGAAAGAAGTGGGGAGGCTTATGGATGCAGGGACGTTTAGTTTCCTAAGTTGCTATCCAACCCAATAGTGGTACACAAGATGAACGGTAGTTAGAGGGTCTGTATTAAATTCACGTATCTCAACAAAGCATGTTCCAAAGATAACTTTCCACTTCCTAAAATCGATAATTTAGTTGACGCTACAACAACATATAAAAGGATGAGTTTTCTGGACGCCTATTCAGGGTACCATCAAATCCCGTTGTTCAGCCCCGACCAGGACAAAACGTCCTTCATAATCCCCATTGGGTTATACTGTTACAAGGTTATGTCGTTTGGCCTAAAAAACACAGGGATAACTTATCAGAGGCTAGTCACGAAGATGTTCAATAAACTGATGGGAGACATAATGGAGGTCTACATGGAGGATATGTTAGTCAAGAGCAAGAACAAAGATGACCACCTCACAGACTTAGCCAGAACCTTTGAGATCCTCAATAAATTCCAAATGAAACTTAATGCGATCAAATGTTCATTCGGTGTCCAGTCAGGAAATTTTTTGGGCTATTTGATCAACAAAAGATGAATTGAGGCAAATCCAGATCAAATCGATGCAATCACCAGGGTCCAGCACCCATAGAGATTGCGAGATGTTCAAAATCTTACAGGTATATTTGCGACGCTCAATCACTTCATCTCTAAGTCTTCAGAACGCTGCCGACCGTTCTTACAGCTTTTGAAAAAGGATAAAGGCCTCATATGGAACGATGATTGTTCAAGAGATTTGGAGGAGATCAAATCCTACCTTAGAAAATTGCCTCTACTGGTGATTTTAGAAGATGGAGACCCATTGTATCTCTACCTCGTAATATTAGACCACGCTATAAGCTCGGATCTGGTGTGTGAGAAAGAAGGAGGATATCATCTTATTTATTATGCTAACAATACACTTTTGGATGCATAACATCATTACTTTCACCTGGAAAAGCTTGCCTATGCACTGATGGTCGCCTCAAGAAAGCTGAAACATTATTTTGAAGCTTACTTAATAACGGTGATCACTTCCTACCCCCTTAAAGCTGTTCTTCGAAACTTAGACGTCTCTGGACGTCTCTCAAAATGGTCGTGGAGATCGAAAGATTCAATATCCACTTTTAGCTATGGACAATAATTAAGGGATAAGTCCTGGAAAACTTTATCATTAAATTCACGGGGGACCAGCCTATCGACCAATAGGAAGTGGAGAGATCAATAGATGAGGAAGCACAGTCTAAGGACTGGATCCTGTACGTTGATGGAGACTCCAATTCCAAGGGGGTAGGAGTAGGAATCTTCCTCATCACACTAGATGACGCTGTCATCGAACAAGGAATCATATTGGGATTTGAGGTCTCCAACAACGTAGCTAAATATGAAGCACTGATCGCTCGCTTGCGCAAGGCCCAACTACTATGGGAAAAATACCTCAACGTGTTCGGAGATTCCAAACTAGTCTCCAAGCAAGTGGATGGATATTTCAATGCGAAAGACGACAGAATGGCAACCTACCTCGCTATGGTAAGAGGTCTTATAGAAGGATTTAAGAAGGTTGACATTTAACAGTTCCCTCGAGGGCAGAACAAATACGCAGATGACTTTGTGGCCCTGAACTCAGTAGTGGACTCTGATTTGAGAAGAACCATCTAGATAGAGATCCTTTCCCATCCAAGCATTGAACAAATAGTCACAGTTGAGCAAGTCCTTCTCATAGAGAAGGCCCCAGTTGGATGGATACCATCATCACCTATTTACGAATCGACATACTGCCTAACGACAAGAGATTGGCTCATCAAGTAAGGGTAAAATATACCTATTTTTACCTCGTTCTAGGAGGAAATCTCTACAAGAAGTCATTCATAAGCCCTTACCTCCAATGCGTCCACCAACTCAACACCGAGCAATTATTTAGTGAACTTCACAGGGGTATTTATGGGAGTCACGCTGGAGGGAGGTCATTGGCCTTTCGAGCAATTAAAGAGGGTTACTGGTGGCCTCACATGTAAAAGAACGCAGGTACTTATATTTGCAGATGCGAAAAATTCCATAAGCAATAATCTCCTATGGTCCACCAGCCAGTTAGCGACCTGAATTCTTTGATAAGTCCTTGGCCATTCGCACAGTCAGGATTAGATATCATTAGACCACTACCTATAATACATAGAAATCACAAGTATCTACTGGTTGGCATAGATTACTTCACCAAATGGGTTGAGGCACAACCATTGATAAATATTTGCGCCGCTGACATGACCAAGTTCATCTCGAAAATCATCATAACATGCTTTGGGTGGACAAGCTCCCTCATGTTATGTGGACCTACCGTACCATTCCTAGGAAATCAATTAGGGAAACAACCTTCGCACCCACTTATGGAATGGAAGCTATCATTCTGCTAGAAGTAGGTCTCCCTATTATGAGAACCACCTTGGTTGAACAAGTACTAAACGATGATGCACTATGAACTGAAGTTGACTTAGTAGACGAGAAAAGAGAAATGGCCATGATCAAGTTGGCTTCCTATCAACATCAACTAACTAAGTAGTACAACAAGAGAGTCAATCTAAGGAAGTTTCGAGTAGGGGACTATGTACTAAGAAAAGTCCTCGACAGTGCTATAAAACCATTAGATAGAAAGTTGGGACCATACTGGGAAGGACCTTTTAAGGTAATAAGGGATGACCTTCAAGGAACATATCACTTGGAAATGCTGGAGGGTAGGGAAATACCATGAGCGTGGAACACAACCAATCTCGAGAAGTTTTGCTTTTTGTCTTCTTTATCTTTTGTTAGCACATTTAGTTTATAAAAATTTTCATTTCAAACTTATGTTGATTGCAAGTTATTATATAATGAATAAAGTCTAGTTGGCTCTCGCACTTTGATATTATATATTGGCTGCTTAGAATTTCTTAATCGCTTCTCAGTATTATGCACCTTTATCAAATGATAACTCCCTCGTGTATAACAGATTTCCTAGGGTTTACAACAAGTTAGTTTATGCCAATTTCTTATTTAAATTATTTCAATCAAGGGATCTCACGTGCCGAGCAGGGTTCGTAGTAGTTATAACAAGTTAATGAAGTGTTTCAATTACTACAACCCTCAGGCCTTTGTTGTAAACACAACAAACCTCATGAGTATCCCCGACAATAACCAAATCCCTATAGGGTAACCTTAGGCAACAAAACCAACTCAGGTTGGTCGCCAACTGTGTTGGTTGCAAAAATCCAGCTCTGGCGAATGGCCCATCAACCAGGTACATTCTCGCCATCATCTCACTTAGGCCTAAGGGAGTATGAAGACAAAACCTAAAAGGTAAAGTAGATGGAATGATACTACTAAGGCATATTGGACTAGGAGAATGGTTAAACACATTATAACAAATGGCTAACACTTGTTCTCAATATCATTTAGTCAGCTGAAAAATCCAAAATGATCAAACCTAGGTACTAGCCCATTTAAATAGCAAAAGGCCTAAGACGGTCAAATAATATTGCTTGGTCGACGAAGATTTTAAGTAATTGATGAGCACTATCTCTTTCCAGTTCGAATATAAGCGATAATTATTAGCTTATATTTAGTCAGCACATGCTCAAAATATGGAAAAAGTTAATAAATTAAGCTTTGTGTTGACAAAAATTAGGAATTACAATTACATTAAGACCAAGGTACACAAGGACCTAAGACGAGTCAGGATGGCGAGCAAGATAATCTTCAACGCAAGCTCTTCAACCATCATCTGGGCTAGGAGCGAACTCATCCACATCGTCTTTCAGGTAATCATCAAAGAGTTGAGCAGGGATAACATCAATTGGGATCCAATTGTCTTCCTTTGATAATGGGTTATGGCTATAGGCCGCACACTCGGTGCTTATACCATAAGTTGGACTCTTTATGTGTATTAACCTCCTTAAGGGAACTTAGCCACACAAGAGAAAATGCGAGATCTTTTGCCTTCTCGATCATTTCCGGGGCATCAGCCTAACCCACATTATATCCATTTGCCCAAGCTTCTTGGGGGTCGTATTCTGAATAGATGCCTTAGCCTTGTGACTTATCCCTAAAGCCTCATAACGTATTTTTGGAGTCTAGTTGCTATCACATATGCTATTCGAACAACTCCTTTAAGCTCAGCGACCTCCTTCCTTAAGGCGTCATTCTTGGCTTGGATCACTTAACCCACTTAGCCTATTTCAGTGGTCTCCATAAGCTTGGACTTCAGCATGTTCACCTCATCTTGAACTGAGGCAACGATCTCCTCCATTGCTTGGAGATCGTCCTTCATCCTGGCAACTGGTTCGAATTGATTCTTACATTGTTTATCCCTCACCCTCATAGACTTGTAAGTTTTTACAAAAGCCTCGCAAGCTTGAACAATGATATTAGGCCCTATGATCATTCCCAACCTTGAAGTAGGGGGAATATAGTCCTCGACAGGCTACAGATAACATAAAAAGTGAAACCACAAACAGGTATCAGTACGAATGGACGAAGAAAATCAATAGAAATAAAGGATGTTCTCTTTCATTAATTAGTAAGAAGGGGGCTAGAGGCCAGTACATTCAGAGAAAAAAGAAAAATTACAGGGCATAAAAAAGATATATAGGAAAAAGGAAAAAAATCCTAATCTAGAGGCCCTATTCCTTCACCTGCTTAACTTCAATCATTGCCTTCCCTTTCTCGAAAGCCCTATGATCCTGGTCAGCATCCACTCCAACCTCAGCAGGCAAGTCCTCCACATGGTCGACAAGCCGACCAACGCTGTACTCTCCCTCTATAAAGGGGTTAATCCTATGAGAATGGAGACCAAAGAGTTCAGAATCAGATTGAGTACCCACAGCTCCCAACACCGAGTCCTAGCCTTTTTTGAAGGCCACCTTCTTGGCATAATCCTGTTGGATCTCAACATCATCATATGCTGCATCCCAGCCCTTAGTATAACTATTATCCTTCTCGCATGGAAGCGCCTCCTATAGCTTCTGAACTTTACCATATATTCTTTATTTTTCCTTGGATAGTTCCTCCTTCTTGGAAACCACCACCTTCTTAGACTCCTCAATGTCGGCATAGGCCTTTGTCGAATTCTCTATCTCCTTCTCCCAGGTCGCTTGAGCATAAAAAAAGGTTTTCTTAGACAAAGACTGATCCTCAATGACTTGAACCGATCAGATAAAGACTGATCCTCCTCCTCCTCATCAATTCTTAGTTTCCTCCTATGAACAAGGGAGCCATATCCTCTTCTTCTTCTTCTTCTTCTTCTTCTTCTTCTTCTTCTTCTTCTTCTTCTTCTTCTTCTTCTTCTTCTTCTTCTTCTTCTTCTTCTTCTTCTTCTTCTATCACAACTAGGTCAGAGGGACCAACTTCTTGAACCTTTAGGTCGAGAACTTTATCGACCGATCGAGCAATAAAACTGCTCATCGTATTCTTATACTCGAGTAAGTAAGAAGAAAACCTTGGATGCTCCTCGTACGAAAGCCTATCTTTAACCTTCCAGGCCTTCAGAAGTTCAGGAACATTAACTTCACTCTGGTCAACGAGCTGCAGAAAAGAGAGGAAAAACATAAGTCAGAGGACAGAAAAAAAATAGCAAGGAGATCAAAGAAAAGAGAAAGAGACCTATTTTATCCTCAATCAAGGGTCCCCAGTGTCTCTCGCCTTTGCAAAGAAGAGGTCATTGCCAATTTCTGGAAATAAACCCATGAACCCAGTAATCTTTGTGAGAATCTGGGAGGTTTCCCTATCAGCCTTCCTAGTCTTCAGGTACAAAACACCATCATTGGTTCGCGACTAGACATAACAGTAATAGAGCTCAACAAGACCCAGTTTAGTCCCATAGAATGTGTTTATCCTATGTTCCTCATTCATAATTTTCTAAACGTTGGGGGCACACTGGATTAATGGGTTACCCATGAGTCAACCCAATCTGACCCGAGCATTAGGTGTGAAGTGCAATAGAACAACCTACATAATGTTGCTAGTCCAATTTTATTTTAATTAACATTTCACTTATTAGCATTCCAGTTTTAAAGTAAGCTACGTGAGGGATTCTTGGGGAGCACCTCAAAGTCCAAGTGAACAGAGCTACTAACATAAAATAAATAAAGCATATTTACCTGTATAACGCTTTCAAAATACAAAACCGCTCCCAACCTATCGTAACAAGCGAGGGTGTGGGCTTATGCCCAGTGGGAATATACAAAAATAGTATAGATTGGACGACAAGGATACTCACATGCTACCACTACATGCATGCGAAAATATGTATGTATACACACACACACACACACACACACACACACACACACACACACATATATATATATATATATATATATATATATATATATATATATATACCTTTGAAAATACATGTCCCAATGCATTAACCGCTTTACTTCCGAAAACCTTGTCCAAATTCATTTACCTTAATCTTGTAAAAGCTTCCTTTATTTACACATTATTTAACATTTCTCACTTTATTTAACACACCCGGTTCAACCCTTGAAACCACTACACTAGATTTATCCAAACATATTCCTTTATCGGAACCACCCTTTTTATTTATTTAAATACACTTTAGTATTTTCGTTGAAACCCGCCCTTTTAACACACACGAACACCGTGTTAGAAAGTACTAATTTAATCTTTGAAAATCTTTTTACAGCACATTATTGTGTTCATTATGGGTTTAACTGCTTAGGTTGCTTAATCACCTATTTACCCACTTCCTTTATCCTTTTTCCTTATGCTATGGACATTAATAGATTTACGAATTTAGTTGTCCATTTCCCTATTACCATAACATTTATTACATTTATTCAAGCTAGGTTGTATTAACACATTTTAGCACACATCCCATTTCTTGATATGTTTAAAATGTCATTTTATCTTTTCTCTGAATCTTCCAATACCGCATACTTCCACGGGCTCCACACCGCCGGCTATGCGCACCATATGCTATGGTCAGTGTTTTAGAGCTTTTCACCTAAGGGCTTAGAACCCTTCTTGCTTTATCCCAGTGTCATCCAATTTCCCTTTATGTATTTTAATATTTTATAAATGTCCACACTATTCCACCTTTTCTTTTACCAGCCGAAGCCAAAACTTGGGACTTTACCGCCCCAATTTGTGTTACACTTTGAAAATTTACCATTTCATGTCCTTTACACTTTAACCCTGATTTTATTTCAAAAATCATATTCTTTTAAGACCACCTTGTCTAACACCTATTCCAACATTTTTATCTCAAAAAAATGTTTCACTTTAAGTAAATTACCATTTTACCCATTTATTTTCAAAATCACCTTTTACTCCGTTTTCATAAGTGTTAATTTTCTCAGAGACTCTATTAAGTTATTCACACCAACTTCTTAAGTGTTTTAACATTTTAACACCTTTTTACACTTAGAGGTAATATTCTACTTAATTGGAAACACCTTTACACCTTAAATACCTTTTAAATTCCATAAGTTTTAATCCTTTACAACATTACTAAGTTACACACTAACTTTTTTATGTTTATCCATTAACACTTAATGAATACTTTTATCAATATTTTTCCAAAACACACATGATTAGTCATAAATTCTTCTGAATTTATCCCTTTAATTTAGGGATTTTTATCATCTCGAATAATGTAAAATATGTTGATTTATCTCATTTCCTTGCTAATGACTCCTTCTAACAAGTACATCTAGTTTCGTGTATTTCTCATGAATTTTGCAGGCATATAAAGTATCGAGAAAGAAAGAAATTGGAAGAACATTGAAAAAAATCAAAGGAGAAAAGTCAAAAGGGAAAAGCATAATTTCCAGCAGGAATCTAGACGAGAACCCAAAATGAAAGTTGAAGACCTCGAGTCTACATGTGCGTAGGAAGAAATGGCGTCCAAATTTGAGTTTTGGAGCAGAAGTTACGAGGTTCTAAAAATGAGAGAAGTCAAGAAAAAAGTTCTGAAGGAAAAACTAGGGCGATCCGGACCTATTAAAAATAAAGGATCCGGACTGGTTGGCAGCAAGATCTCTGAATGAAAAACAAGGGCGATTTGAACCTATTAAAATTAAAAGATCCGAACCGCCTCGACGAAGATGCCTGACTCAAATAAGGGGGCGATCCGGACCGCCCAGTCCCACCAGTCTGGACCGCTTTGAATTTTCTCAGAATTTTATTTTTTAAGAATTTTCTGATTGGCTCAATCTCTTGTAAATTCCGGAGACCATTTATTCAAGATTGTTACACAATATTAGGGGTTCGAAAATTAGGTTTCCAGCAGTAGTTGAAGAGTTTTGTAACAAAAACCCTAGTTTTGTAAAAGAGTGAAGATTGAAGTTTTATTTATGGGATTTCTTTAATACAAGTAATATTTTTCTGTTAATCCTTTAGTTTTTACTTAGATTAGTTATTTGTTCTGATTCAACACTTCTTCTTCCCCATTATCCATATAGTATGATGTTTTATTTTTCAAAAATCATGTTTTTATTTAGTTTAACTATTCCCTGATAAGTTTTTAAGGGTTGGGGTGTATGGACCCAACCCGATGTAATTCATCATAATGGGAAATAAATTTTTGAATTAAAATCTTAAAGGAATTGTGTTGCACAACTATCACAACTGTCATAGGACTTTTGATCTCGTTTGCCCTAGGTAATCGGGATGCTTAGGAGTGCGAAGCGCGTGTTAGTTAATGTGACACCGCTTTATTCTTGCCTTTGATTTCGTATGATGCGGGCTTCGTTCCTTCATATACATAATGCTTAGGATTAATAAAGACCGGGTTCCTTTAAAGTTTTAATTCCAAAATATAGTATCCTATGAGGTGAATTACTAGGGTGTGGGGGATTGTAACCCGACCTATTATTTCCATTCGTAGTTAATTCCTCCATATAATTGTCATCTGTTCTTAGGTTAGATAGACTAGTTGCACTTCAATAACATTAAATTTAGTTGTAGTTAATTTAAATCTGCATTTAGTTTGGAGATATATTCCCATTCAAAGCATCTTTTCGTTTCTTTTTAGAGTCAAGTTAGGATTCTTTATCTCTCCAACGTCGTCACATCCTATTTCCCTGAGGATCGATACCCCGTCTTACCGGATTTATTACTTCCGCAATCGGTTTGCACTTGAACCGTAATTAGCACGCACTTTAGACATAAATTGAGTTGCGTCAAGTTTTTAGCGCCGTTGTTGGGGAATTAGGTAGACTGTATGTTAGATTGAGTTAATCCATAACCTTGACAAAAAAAATCATTAAAAAAAAAAAATCCAAAAAAAAAAAAAAAAAAAAAAAGATACAACATATCTCAAAAGCCTGTTAATGCAAAATCCACACAAAACTCCTCAAATCACTCCTATGCGCATTCTCGAAAACCTGATTGTTGAGTACAACCCAGATAGCCCACACACACCTAACCATCCTCAATTTTGGGTTCCAGCTCCTACACCGCCAAACTCAACAACAATCTACCCATCTGGTTACACTTCAGGTTACACTCCTAGTGCACTGAGTGAGGATACTGAGTCATTAAGTGAGAGATCCATGTCACAGCATGGAAGCGTAGGCGCGGATGAGGGAGAAGCACCTTATCGACCCTTGAGAGAATTTTTGTACCCTGAGCGATCAGTCACTTCGGGCAGCATTTTGGTGCCATATCACATTCGGGAGTTTGAAGAGGCGTATGAGACGTTCAACGATCAAGTATGCACGAAAGATGTGATCCGCCTGAAGATTTTCCCATTCTCTCTAAAGGATAAAGCTAAGACCTGGCTATGGTCTTTACCTCCTAATTCGATTACATCGTGGAAAGAGTTACAATCTAAGTTTCTTAAGAAGTTCTTCCCTCCACATCGGATGAACTCCATTAAGGATCAAATTCAAACCTTACGACAATTAGAAAATGAGCCATTTAATCGATATTTTGAGCGTTTCAACGAGTTAGTTACTTATGCCCTCATCATGGACTTGATAAACAGCAAATCATTTCATTCTTCCATAATGGGCCGAACATCAACTCCAAACAACTTGTCAAAACAATGTGTGATGGCCCCTTTTTCAAATTAGACGCTAATGGTGCTGAGCTCCACTTAAGGTATGTCGTCGACACCACTCAATCATGGGATACATCTGACCCTAGCGCTCAAAATTGAACTCGCCAAGCGGCCACCACTCAATCGGCGTCCGGTCTATTCAACGTCGACAAAGATATCATGCCCATGACGAACCATCGGCTCGATCAAATTGAGAAAGGTATGATAGAGTTACTCGCTATGCTCGTAAGAGAACCAACTAGCCCCATCCATATCCTCGTTGATAAGGTACGTGCTATTTGTGAAGAGGGACATTCAATAGAGGAATGTTCGACGATTCCCGCTTACAAAGTTATGTTTAATGAGCAGGTAAGTGGTGTAGGAGGATTCAAGGGTAATTTCGGTGCCCCGCACGGAAATTTTTATAACCCTTCATGGAAAAACCACCCAGGTTTTAGCTATGGGAAACCGTAGGCTACATTGAATCCTAATTCACATGTTACCCCTCCTCCACCTCCACTCTTTCAACAAGAACCACCTATGCAAGGACACGGGCCAACACTACCTCCTTCAGCTCCATATATCACTCCACCGCGTAGAACTCTCGAGGACACGATACACCAATTCATAAACTCCCAAAGTGCAACCAATGCTAGATATGAACACATGTTCACCGACATAAATGCGAACATTTCAAAGTTGCAATCGTCGTTGAGTGTCCAAAAGAAGGGTAACTTTCCTGCTCAGGGCCAACGACCTCCCCAAGGTCAAACTAGTGTTAGCTCTACTTCCATAGAACATCAAGAGCAGTGTCAAGCCATAACCGCTCTACGTAGTGTGAGGGTTGTTGATTTATCACCTCCCCCACATGACGCACCGAAAGATAAGGAGATTTCGCCCGACACGAAAGAGGCCTAAGATGTCCCCTTGAAGGAGAGTGCAAAGGACGACACTAGCGACCCCGAGATAGTAGTAAAACCACCCACCGCAGCTCCATTTCCTCAACGGTTGGTGCCTTCCCAAAAAGCCAACCCCTGTGATGATGTGTTAGAAGTCCTTAAGCAAGTAAAGTTAAACTTACCTTTCCTCGATGCCATCAAGAAAATTCCTGCTTATACAAAAGTTATCAAAGATTTATTGACGGTGAAGAGGAGGCTTAAGGTAAAGAAGAACATATTTCTAGCACATAATGTGAGATCCGTTTTACTCAATGATCTCCCACTAAAGTTCAAGGATCCGAGTGCACCCACCATTTCCTCAATCATAGGAGAGAATCGAATCGAAAAATCCTTACTCGATTTAGGGGCGAGTGTCAATATCCTCCCCTACTCTGTCTATAGGAAACTTGATTTGGGTGACCTCAAGCCCATAAAGATCACTCTCTAATTAGCAGATCGAACCGTGAAGATACCAAGAGGTATTGTAGAGGACGTGATAGCCTAAGTTGACTCTTTCTACTTCCCGATAGATTTTATCATTTGGGATATATATCCCTCCTTAGCCTCGAGTAATCATGTTCCCATTATCCTTGGTCTCCCATTCTTAGATACGACTAATGCATTGATTAACACTCAAAATGGGCAGATGCAACTCACTTTTGGGAACATGACTTTAGAGACCAACCTCTTCAACATAGCCCAACATGTGGGGGGAAGAAGATGATCTTCACATAGTAAGCCTTATTGATGAGATCATAAAGGAGAACATAGAGGAAAACTATAGTGGAGATGCGCTAGGAGCTTGCCTTATACTGAGCAATGAGAGTACGGGAGATACACCAATTTTAAGAAGGAGATAGAGGAGTTGAGAGAGATTCTTGATGAGAGAGCGTCGGACGAGGACGTGAGAGATGTAAGTTGGGTTTCTTGATTCGAGGAACTACCACCGAGGGAGGCACGCATGGTTCCTTCAAGTGAAAAATTTCCTACCCTCGAATTAAAGAAACTACCATCTAATGTCAAATATGCTTATTTAGGAGAGAACGAGACATTTCCTATTGTCGTCTCATCTAGCCTAGATGAAGAGCAAGAGTGTAAATTATTGAACTTTTTGAGGAAGCACCAAAGTAATTTTGCTTGGTGCATAGATGATTTGAAGGGTATAAGTCCTTTGATTTATACCCATAAAATCCACCTAGAGGAGGATATGAAGCCCTCGAGGTAAATGCAAAGAAGATTGAGCCCTACCATGAAAGAGGTAGTGAGGCCAGAAATTATTAAACTGTTGGATACTGGGATTAGCTACCCAATATCAGATAATAAGTGGGTAAGTCCCATACAAGTTGTCCCGAAGAACTCATGCATGGTCGTGATTGAAAATGCTAAGGGTGAGCTAGTCCCCCAACGTACCACCATCGGGTGGCGCGTTTGCATTGATTACCGAAAACTCAATGCGGGAACTAGGAAATACCATTTCCCCTTACCATTCATTGATTAGATGCTAGAAAGAGTAGCATAACATAGATGGTTATTCCGGATATAATCAAATAGAGGTAGATGTGCTTGACCAAGAGAAGACGACTTTCACATGTCCTTTTGGTATGTTTGCCTACAAGCGTATGCCATTCGGATTGTGCAATGCGCCCACAACCTTTTAAGGGTGCATGTTAAGTCTCTTTAGTGACATGATTGAGAGAGGACTTGAAGTATTAATGGATGAATTTAGCATTTTTGGAACCTCTTTCGATCTTTGTTTAACAAATCTTGAGAAAGTACTTGCTCGGTGTGTGGAAAAGAACTTAGTGCTGAATGGGAAAAATGCCATTTTATGGTCACTGAGGGAATAGTTCTTGGCCACATTGTCTCATCCAAAGGAATTGAAGTTGATAGAGCTAAGATAGATGTCATAGCTGAGCTACCCCCATCGAAATCACTAAAAGACGTGTGTTCTTTCTTAGGCCACGCGGGGTTTATAGAAGGTTTATTAAGGACTTTAGCGCCATCGCTAGACCCTTTAGTAACCTTCTCATGAAGGACACCCCATTTGAGTGGAATGAAGCATGTCAATGCTCTTTTGAAAAATTAAAAAACATGCTTGTTTCCGCTCCCATCATGTAAGCTCCGGATTGGTCCTTGCCATTCGATCTTATGTGTGATGAGAGTGATTACACATTAGGGGCTGTTTTGGGCCAAAATAAAGACAAGAAGGCTCATGTCATCTACTATGCTAGTCGAATTTTAATCGGACCACAACTTAATTACTCCACCACTGAGAAAGAATTGCTAGCGATAGTTATTTCTCTAGACAAATTTTGTTCCTACCTCATCAGTTCACCCATTACTTGTTTCACCGACCATGCGGAGTTGAAATACCTCGCAAAGAAATATAAAAAGTCGTGCCTCATAAGGTGGATCCTACTCCTACAAGAGTTTAATATCTCCATTAAAGACAAAAAAGGAGTAGAAAATGTCGTTGCCGATCACTTATCCCAGCTTTCATCCAACATACCTAGCAATCCTATACCCATAGACGAATATTTCCTGGATGAATAACTCTTTGCCACCTCGTCTCTCCCCTGGTTTGCGAATATAGTGAATTATCTTGTCACAGGAGCCGTCCCTCATGATTGGATATCACAAGAGAAGAATAGGTTCATTACCTGGTCACGCATGTTTTTCTATGATGATCCATTCCTCTTTAAGTATTGTGTGGACCAAATCATCCGACGGTGTGTACCGGATGATGAGATACCCAAAGTCATCCAATTCTATCATTCAGAAGCATGTAGAGGCCATTTCTCGACGAAAAAGATAGCCTCTAATTCTCCAAAGTGGCCTCTACTGGCCCACAATGTTCCGGGATATGAGCAATAGTTGCAAATAATGCGATAGGTGTCAACGGATGGGGGATATTACCCAATGAGACATGATCCCAATATCCCCCATACTCATTATTGAGATTTTTGACTGCTGGGGTATTAACTTCATGGGTCCTTTTCCCCTGTCTTTTGGATACCTATACATCCTTATTGCGGTACACTACGTCTCTAAATGGGTGGAAGCTATAGCTACCAAAACAAATGACAATAAAGTGGTGATACGTTTCTTGCAAGAACACATACTTTCTCGCTTCGGTGCTTTGAAAGCGATAATTAATGATAATGGCATGAATCTTTGCAATAGGCCATTTGAGAAGTTTATGAGAAAGTATGGCATCGTTAATAAGATTGTAATGACCTATCACCCATAAACGAATGGGCCGACCGAGTTGGTGAATCAAGAAATCAAGAACATCCTTGAGAAGACCGTCGATCCTAATCGAAAAGATTGGTCCCTTCGATTGAATGATTCGGTATGAGCCTATCGTACCGCATGCAAGAATCCACTAGGAATCTCCCCATTCCACTTTGTGTATAGTAAACCTTACCATCTTCCATCGCGTTAGAACACAAAGCGTATTGGGACATTAGGAGATTGAACTATGATATGGACAAGGTCGGTGAAGCTCGTAAGCTTCAATTAAATGAGTTAGAGGAGATACACAATGACGCGTATGAAAATGCTAAAATATCCAAAGAAAGGATGAAACTCGCACACGATAAGATTATTCGGCCCAAAGAGTTTCTTCCCGGGCAAAAGGTGCTTCTCTACAACTCTCGGCTTCATCTATTTCCGAGTAAGTTGAGGTCTCAGTGGGCTGGCCCATTCGTTATAATGAACGTATTCCCCCACGGAGCTGTGGAATTGGAAGATCAAAAAGGGGGAAATACGTTCAAAGTTAATGGCCAATGCCTAAAGCCAAATTTAAAGGCGTACTTAGAGGAAGTCGACACCATTTGGTTGTCGAACCCCGATTACGATGTTGAGTTGCTGCAGTTGAGAGGTCGTCGCACCTCTGACGCATATGGGGTGACTTTTATGTATAGTAGAAGTGCATCGATTAGGATAGGTAGATTAGGTTAAGTCAATAGGTGTAGATCACACTAGGCAAGTTTGGAAGCACACCACATTGTGAGAATGCCTAGGGATTCGAAACTAGGGTTGAGAAAAATCGAGTTCATGTTGAGTTGATATCACAACGGGAGAGCCTTAAGAGTATGAGAGTGGAGTAAAAATCTTACACATGGAAATCTGTTGTAATTTAGGCACCGGTCCGAACCTTCCCTGGGCAACCAATCCGGATCGCCTTCAAATAAGAATCTATTGCAATTTAAGCACCAGTCCGGATCGCCCATGGGCAACCGGTTCGGATTGCCTTTAAGGAAAAATCTACTAAAAGTTAAGGGCCAGTCCGAACCGCCCCTGGGCAACCGGTCCAGATCGCCCTCTGGTTTTCTTCGACAGTCCCTAGGTGCAACCCTTCTTCTCCCCAATCCCCAAATTTCTCTCCACTTCGTTTTCCCCATCCATAAACTCCCCAATTCATTTCCCCTTTTCCCTTCATTCACCTTCCCTCCAATTCCAACCCTTCCCCCCCAATACCCACCTATAAATACACACCCTTCCCCCTCATCTTTTCCCCACCATCTCTTCTAAACTCTCTTCCTCCCTATACTTTAAATTTCTCCTGCCCACACACCATTTCTCCCATGGCAGACCAAGCCCAACCCCAAAAGTATAACTCCATCGAGTTCATCAAGAACAATCTCGCATACCGCTCCGATCAAGAGCAACGGTGGTGATAGCCATTTTTTGGGCCGTCTCGCAAGCTTCAACTTGAACGAGAGGTACAGTGGCAAGAGTTTCCAAATTCCATCACCAACCTTTTTGCCCTAAAGGGTTGCTGCTGCTATCTAAACGAACCTCATAACGTTGTTTGGGCAGTCGCGGTCCGAGAGTTTTATGGCACCCTTATCTGCACCGTTAAATTTGTCGTCGAGGCATGTGTGGACGGCCAGTGCATTCCCTTTTCCGTCGAGACCCTTGACGAGAAGATTGCCGAAATGGATGTCCTAAATCCCGCCAACTTCACCTACCCCAACTCTTTTGCCCCCATCGACAAAGATGTTTGCATTCAATGTATAACGCCTGGTGACGTTTGGGGTCCAAGAGTTTTTAAGGTCTGCCGAATGAGAGAAAAGGCACGTCTCACATTTCAAATTGCGTGTGCCAACATATTGGAAAACTCCAATGCTTTCGGCATCAGACCTCGGCAAGACACTCTCGTTTATCACCTCTTTGACCGCTCCTCCTCTATAAATGTGGCACACATAATTTACAGAAATGTTTTCTTTGCTGCGCTAGACGAAAAGGGCACTACTCCTCTTTCGTATGCGCGGCTCATTACTTCTATTCTTACCGACATGCTTATTGTCCCATAATCCGGTTCCATTTTCCTCCCAATCCCGTTTGGGCATGCCACCTGAAACAAGAGCGAGAGACAAAGAGAGATTTTACGTGCCGGGAAGATGAGGATTTCGATGATGATGAGATCAACGCTTAGGACGAGGACGATGTTGATATGGGAGAGAAGTAAGAGGAATACGATGAGGAGGTTGATTCTAATTTTGAGCTTCCCGGGACTGATTTTGATAGGTGCCTCACGGTACTTGAAACCCAAGTTGATGGGTTCATTACTCAATATACCAGGGATCAGGCGGCCAACCATCATGCTTATCAACGTGATACGAGCATGATGCATCGCCTTCAAGCTCAAATGTATCAATTGTCATTTAGTACCCCCTCCGAGCTATTTCTATGATCCCTACGATTCGAGTGCGCCCGATAGTTCCCGCACACCGCCGCAGTGAAGCATTTGTATGGTGATTGTGTTGGTTGTTTTTGTTTTGTCTTGGTTGATTTTAATGTTTGTGTTTCCTTACTCTAGTGTACCACAGTCTTGCTTCTATATAAAATTCAGCATTTTCCCAATTTGTTTGTTTTATTTATTGCACTTCTTACTTTGCCTTGTTTAGCTTTTTATCCTTTTGATTGGGGACAATGAAAAAGTCTAAGTTGGGGGGTGGGGGGGTGGGGTGACGAGTGCGTATTTTTAAACTTCACAAATCTCCAAAATGCTCAGAAAAATCTAAAAAAATCGATTTTTTTTAAAAAAAGTCAAAAATATTTTTCTTCAAAATAAATGAAAAGTGGAATTTAATTTTTTCAAAAATATCACCCAAAAATTGTGTGAAGTCTCAAATTGTAAAAAAAATCAAGAGCACAAAGACAAAATTGACCAAAGATGAAAATTGAAAGATAGTTGACGACTTTACGAATAAGTGTGGAGATTAATCAACCCGGTGGGACTTCGAGCCTATCACTTTTTCTGAATTTTTAAATCAATCCGAGTTAATGATTAATTCAAATTTCAATTCATCATTTTAATAGGTCGTTGTGATCTAAAATTTATTGTTTTGATCGGTAACGGGAATAGTGTGTGATGTTGCCTCGAAAAGTGCGTTAAATATATCTCTAAACTTAAATTAATCTTGAAACGCATATGGTAAAGCATTTAGTAATTTGGATAACGAAGTAAGCCCTTGTTTGACACCCAAAAATATTAGTCATAAAAAGTTGTGAAAAATCATCCCCTTTGCAAACCCAATTGATCTGAGTAAATGTTTCCCTTTTCATTTGATTAACCCCAGACACGAAATTAGCACGGAATTGTGAAAATGAAAAAATTCAGAAATTTAGTCCAAAATAGTGTAATAAAAAGGGGCGAGAGAAAAATGGAGATTGCTCAACAAAAATAGCAAGAGAAATGTCAAAAATAGAAAAAAGAAGAAAAAATGAGCAAATTCCCGAAAAAAGCACTGATGGACATCACAATAAACTTTTCCAATCCCAAAAATATCTAACCATCTCCTTTTACCCATTATACCTTATAACCCGAAAAAACCCTATCTGAGTTCGAATTGTGAATTTGGTTACCGCGTGGAGAGTTAAGGCACAAAAGATAATAAAAGAGATTAAATGTGTGAGTACGAGGTGATGTTTCCATTTCCCAATGACCATATCCTGATGATGAGATCTTTTCACCTCAAATAGTCCGTCTTTCATAATTGTGTACATGAACTTGTGTTTCATTACATTTACTCTTATAAATCACGAACACCGAGAGAAAATACCCACATTCCAAGTGATTCATTTGTGAGAGTGTTCCGTGAGCATTTGAATCAAAATGAATTTTCGAAAAAGTAACGTAATGATCAATCGGTGAAAATTAACGGTTAAATTTCTGGCTTCGCGCGTGCGCACACATACACACACACACACACACACACACACACACACACACACACACACACACACTATGATTTGAAACTCTTGAATATGAATTTGTGGTGACTATTTTCTGAAATGTTTAAGTTGTACAATTTTTAAGTATTTTGATTTTTCTTTGAGTCAATAATGAATTTTATGGGTATATTCACTGAAAACCCTCACGAGACACCCCTCGTCCTACTAGGGTAACCTAGAGATTTAAAGGCTTGTTGCATACGCTAAATGCAATCGCTTGCCCGTGAAAGTGGTATTCTATCCTAATAAAACGAGTTTCGAGAGTTGAGATTTAGTTGGATTCTTTTACATTGCTCGGGACGCTCAAAGGATTTGATTAGTCATAAACTCTTCTGAATTTATTTCCTTAATTTAGGGATTTTTATCATCTCGAATAATATGTTGATTTATCTCATTTCCTTGCTAATGACTCCTTCTAACAAGTACATCTAGTTTCGTATATTTCTCATGAATTTTGAAAGCATTTAAAGTATCGAGAAAGAAAGAAATTGGAAGAACATTGAAAGAAATTAAAGGAGAAAAGTCAAAAGTGCAAAAGCCTATATTCCATCAGGAAATCTGGACGAGAACCCAAAACAAAAGTTGAAGACCTAGAGTCAACAAGTGCTTAGGAAGGAATGGAGTCCAAATTCGAGTTCCGGAGAAGATGTTACGAGGTTCTAAAGATGAGATAAGTCAAGAAAAAAGATTTGGAGGAAAAACTAGGGTGATCCGGACCTATTAAAAATAAAGGATCTGGATCAGTTGGCAGCAAGATCTCTGAATGAAAAATAAGGGCGATCCGAACCTATTAAAATTAAAGGATCGGGACTGCCTCAACGAAGATGCCTGAATCAAATAAGGGGGTGATCTGGACAGCCCAGTCCATTTGGTCCGGACCGCTTTGAATTTTCTCAGAATTTTATTTTTTAAGAATTTTCTGATTGGCTCAATCTCTTGTAAATTCCGAAGACCATCTATTCAAGGCCCTTAAATGAAAATTAGGTCAGAGTCGTTGACCATAAATCCGGTCTTCGAGAAAGAGCCATCTACTACCTCAGCAAAAAGTTTACGAATTATGAGACTCGCTACAGCGTATTGGAGAAAACTTGTTGCGCACTAGTTGTTACACAATATTAGGGGTTCGAAAATTAGGTTTCCAGCAGTAGTAGAAGGGTTTTTGTAACAAAAACCCTAGTTTTATAAAACAGTGAAGATTGAAGTTTTATTTCTAGGATTTCCTTAATACAAGTAATAATTTTCCTTTAATCCTTTAGTGTTTACTTAGATTAGTTATTTGTTTTGATTCAACACTTCTTTTTCCCCATTCTCCATATAGTATGATGTTTTGTTTTTCAAAAATCGTGTTTTTATTTAGTTTAATTATGTCCGGCTAAGTTTTTAAGGGTTGGGGTGCATGGACCCAACCCGATGTAATTCATCATAATGGAAAATAAAATTTTGAATTAAAATCTTAAAGGAATCGTGTTGCGTAACTATCGCAACCGTCATAGGACTTTTGATCTCGTTTGCCTAGGTAATCGGGATGCTTAAGAATGCGATGCGCATATTAGTTAATGTGACACCGCTTTATTCTTGCCTTTGATTTCGCATGATGCGGGCTTCGTTCCTTCATATACGTAATGCTTAGGATGAATAAAGACTGGGTTCATTTAAAGTTTTAATTCCAAAATCTAGTATCCTACGAGATGAAGTACTAGGGTGTGGGGGATTATAACCCGACCTATTATTTCCATTCGTAGTTAATTCCTCCATATAATTTTTATCTGTTCTTAGGTTAGATAGACTAGTTTCACTTCAATAACATTTAATTTAGTTATAGTTAATTTAAATTTGCATTTAGTTCATAGATATATTCCCATTCAATGCATCTTTTCATTTCTTTTTAAAGTCAAGTTAGGATTCTTTATCTCTCCAACGTCATCACGTCCTATTTCCCTGAGGATCGATACCCCGTCTTATCCGGTTTTTTACTTTCACGTCCGGTTTGCACTTGAACCGTAATTGGCACGCACTTTAGACACAAATTGAGTCGCGTTAACACATTTCTTTATTTTCTTCATTTAAGAAATCCATTAACACTTAAGACTACTTTTATAAGAAAATACCATTTCTTTTTATCAACATGTGTAGTCTTATAATCTCATGTTCATCATATCTCTTAGTCCCAATTTCACACACTTTGAAGACAAAAATTCTAACTTTTTTATTTCATGTTTAAGCCCAACAAAATCTTCTTTAAACTTGTTTACATTTAGTGCCAAAATACTACAAGTTTATATACACGAGAAGATGGATTTTAAGCCCCAAAATCCTACTACATGGTTTAAACACACTTTTCATTCTAGAATTTCATTGCACTTGCAAAAATTTCATTTTCAAGACATAAAAGATATTTAATTTCTTCAAACTCAACAAATGCCTATTTTTCATAAAATCATCATTTTTTTGCAAGAACATTAGTTCATCAATGTTTACTAAAATATGTCATTATCTTCAAACATTTTATTTCATAAAATGTTTTCATCAATATTTCTAGAAAATACACCATTTTTATAAAATATTAACTTTTACTATTTCAAAACCTTGAAATATTTATTTCTTCTTTATGTTCAATAAAATAACATTTTTCCAATATTTGTATTCCATACAAATATTTATTATCTTCCGCACATTAATTTTACCATTTAACTAAATACACCCTACTCAAATAGTCTTAACTACAAGCCTACAAATGCAAAATAACATCTTACACTAAGAGTAAGGTTGTCCCACCTCTAATGGATCTAATGGTGGTAGGAATGTTGGTGTTGGAGGAGCAACCCCCACCTCCAAAGGTGGCCTCAAGGGGTTACCAAATGCATCCTGCAAAAGCTCCAAAATGCTCTACTTCCAAGCTTCCAAGCAAGAAACGCTTCACAACCCACTGCACCTTCCCCAAGAAATCCCCCAAATACTCCTCCAAAATTCGTAGCTCTTATTTGTTAATGATAGAAGTGGGTATTTTTTGTTAAAATGTGGAGTAATATATCATAAAAATGGTGGTTTATGCTTGGTATATGGTGGAGGAGAGGTGTTTTGGTGGTGGGTGGAGGTGGAAGACCACCCACCTCTCTCTCCTTCTTTCATGTCTCCCAACATAAATAATCCAAATACACTAAAAAAACCTTTATAAAACTTCCTTAAGACTCCAAATATCCGTTTTTCCCTTCTGGGTTGATTTGAGCTCGACAGCTCAAAAATCCAACGCTCCAAATTGTGATAGTGCACAAGGGGACCTGAGATAAAAATTCTCTACCAATGTCATTCGAATGACTTCTACTATATCGTTCCTTGTCTGGATCGTGAGGCCCTTCGTGCGACCTGCTATTGTAAGTCAGTAGCACGTCGTTAGAAGCCCTGTATCTAACGATCTTTACACTGTCGTTTGAACGATAGTCCCTTGTCGTTTGAATGACCATTCTTCTTCTTCTTTTTATTTTTCTCCAATTTTATCCACAATTATTTTATAATTATAATTAACTCCTCCTCAATCATAATCCATATAAGGATGTTAAAAACTTCCCTCCTTAGGGAATTTCATCCCTGAAATTATCGGTCCATCAATCCTCAAACTTATGGGGTCCACCAAATTCTATTTAAAGTTTCTAAAATCCTCCTAGACAAACCATCGAAGTCCTCAACACTGAGGTCACCAAATACTCAACATGGGACATGTTCTAATGTTCATCATGGCATTACATAATCGGCTCCAAGTCTCCACTCGCCTTATGACCAAGTCCAAACCAATCCTAGCACTACCTATGCTAGTACCCACACTACACAAAAAATGCCAAATTGCCACCTTTGAGCCGACCACCCTTGTCATGGTAATTGATCGCGATAAAAAAACATGCATTTTTTATCCCGATCATTGACCATGACAAGTCCGCGAGAAAGAAAATTATAATACAAGGCATACCAGTGCTTATACGGGCAAACCCCTTCTAGCGATCAATGCTCACCCAAAGAACATTATAATACAACCAACCTTCGTATATATCACCGAAAAGTAATTCTATCTTAGGACTGTACACCCTATGTTCCACAACTCTTCATGTTATCCTAACTACATAACTCGCATGAGCTTGTTGAGAACTATACAATGTTATTCTCTCGCTCCAAGGAGAAATAATCCCATCAAATCATTACCGCACGCCTGGTTTACACCTTTCGTTGTGTCGCTCTGATGATCCTAGTACTACCTTAGGCGTCTCATCATTAAGTACTCACTAAACTCTCACTCTAATCCACTCACCGTGGCAAAGCAACATCGCCGACCAGTTAAAAGTCCACTAGTCTAAAGGGAGACTCATACTACGAGCAAAGTAAGTGGCTGAAAGCGTATCCACCCGTACGTAAATTTTGTTCCAATCACAAGAATACCCTAGATTGGTGCACCCTGTTATCGAGCTGCATTGACCAAATTTAGCCCACCGTGCTCTCCCGAGCCCAACCACACCGTACCATGACATGGCACCAATCTGAGTCACTACATAGGTGAAAATGTTGATTCCCAATTATCGAAATCCAAAGGAGAACTGGAGAGTCAGAAGTAACAAACAACGATCCTGAGAAATTTCGTCTATAGGCATCCTATTCTGACTTATGAAAGAGAACCTAATCCCCAAAATCTAAGTCATGCCACTCATTCTTAAAACTCTCATTGAGTACCATTTCTGGCCATATACCTTGTCCTGGATCACTAGTCGTGACGAATCGAATCATAACACATTCTCCTGATACGAACGTAATTAAGGAATTGATAGTTCTTGAGGAAGTCAATGCCCGACTTCCCTCCTTAGGATCAAGGCTCTAACTTTAACATTTTTTTGCATAAATGAATCATTTTGATCGACGAATACCTCACGTCTTGTCTACATCGACCTTAGCCAATTACTAGTGATGATGTCACCAACCTACTACACCTAGGTTATTATCTACTTAAACATATCGAGATCAACATCCCAAACTTCTATATTCATTACTTATTCAAGCGAGACACTCACCTAATTGTGTTCTTTGACCACACTAGATTTCCACCAAACTTACCTTCGATTTTCACCCACACAATATTTACGTGACGACCACACCCGTCGTCATTGGCATTCTAAGGATATTAAGTACCGCACCGAGATACTTCTTCTAACTTATACTAACTTGGCATGACGTGCCAAGAACTATTCCTTCCATTACCAAGGCCAGCCTAGCTTATACAATCGACATCCCGACATAACAATCATTTTTTGATGCTACACCACCTTAATTGCCATTTTTGAATTTTCCACATATTGTCATCACTATAAGTCTCAAATACATTTCCTAGCACATCCCGAAATCAAGTATCACCATACCCATACTAGCCATTCCATAACCTCCGAGCATCACTCCTATAAAGACACTACTATTTTCCTACCTTAGGGATTGTACCACCCTTCCGTGCCGATTTGGAAGTCATACTCGACACGTACACTATACGACCCGTAACCTAGGATCATCACCTGTCCCTCAACACAATCATTTCTAGAATGCTAAATATCCTTCACACTAGACTTAATTGGTCTCCTAAGAACACCAAGCATATCTCATGTAAAAGTCCCAAGACACGACAAGATTTCATCATCTATACTTTTATCATCATAGGTGCACTCTACAAACCTTTCAATACCCCCATCGATATTATTTTTTTCTCACAAAGACACTAGTCTACAAGCTTCTAACTATAATGCACCTTAAACCTCAAAACACCTCAAGACATCACAACATTCAATATTTATCCTCAATGATGCCACTCATAATTTATCCCATGGGCACCTCAACGTGCTTATGAACTACTCACACACTAGGATTTCGTAGCACCTAGCGATTACCTTGGTGGCTAAAAAGAGTTTCAACACATAGATACTAATCTTATCTTTCTTCCTAACGGCTGTGACTATAAGTCACGCAAAACCATAATTAATGCTACTACAGTTCATGGTAGGATACAGTACGTCGCATGCAGCCTATAAACCTCAAGGTCTGCCTCTCTTAAGCCTCAAATGAATGTTCAACTATGGCAACTAAATTTCCTTACTATGTGAATATCATGCCATGTGACAACCTACGAGTTAGTACGCCTATGTAAATCTTGGTAGGATACGAACGTCGGGTATCACCTATAAATGCCAAGGTCCACACCACAGATGCCTCACGAAATCCTATTCCTCAACATCCTATTATAATCAAGATAAAACCAACCTAAGTTCTCAACCAAAGTAACTAATACGTTTTCACCGCAAAATCAATACTTATGAATGCTATTCAGTTATTTAGTCTCCACACATAAGATACACAACCTTTACCACTGGGTCGTAGCGAACACTACTCACTATTGCTACTAACAAGGCTACTCTCATCGCCAAACTCATTTCACAATACATATCACACAAAGCTTTATGGCATTGCTACTATCATTTTACATAACTTTGTATGTTCATCGAACTACCATCAATTGCGACATCACCCTAGGGATCGAATTTTGCCTAATTACATCACCGGCGTTAACTACCCATAAGTGTCATGCCTAAAGGTTATATATACCTCTTAAACACCAATCATTAGTGTCTAGTCGAGACACCCTAACCATCAACCTCTACTGTCAACTATATGCAACTCGTGCCACTTGCCCATTGGGCATCATTTCATTCTAGCGACATCTCAGGTGATTATATGCCATTAAAATTCAATATGAGAACCTCACACTAACAACTACAGTGTCACCACTATAGGCTTGCATGGACACCCGTAAATTACAAAAATTCTAATCAGAAACGCAAAATTGATTAATAACTATCAACTTAATTGGGCGCCACTTGGCACTAACTTACTTGTCGTGCTAACCTCTTTGAGCTTACCGTCGAGAACACAAGCTAAACTGTCCCCAAACTAGATGGAAGTCCCAAACCACACCGACGTCGAAAGATCCAATACCGACCTCACCACGTCACTCGCGAAAGGAACCTTGACCCTAAAGCTTCGATACCATTTGTAATGCCCCATCCCAGATTTATGGATTACCCGTGAGTCAACCCGATCCAACTTGAGCATTAGGTGTGAAGTGCAATGGAAACCTACATAATGTTGCTAGTCCAGTTTTATTTTAATAAACATTTCACTTGTTAGCATGCGATTTCAGTTTCAAAGCAAGCTACGTGAAGGACCCATGAGGAGCACCTCGAAGTCCAAAGTAAATAGAACTACTAACGTAAAATAAATAAAGTATACTTACTTGTATAACTCTCTCAAAATAGGAAATCGCTCCCAACCTGCCGTAAGAAGCGAGGGTATGATCCTATGCCTAGTGGAAATATACAAAAGCAGTATATAAACGGACGACATAAAGGATACTCACACGCTACAATCACATGCACGCGAAAATATGTATGTATCTACACCCACCCACCCACCCACCCACCCACCCACACAGATATATATATATATATATATATATATATATATATAGAGAGAGAGAGAGACACACCTGTAATACCCCATAATTTTGAGGGCTTTATTTATGAATATGATATATAATTTTAATAATATTATTATTTTATTAATTGAAATATTTATATTATATTTATTTTTATTTGAAATGAATCGAATATTTAAATTCAAATTTAATTGGCTTTTGGACATTTTGTAATGGTTTAAATATGTAAAGTTAATAATGAAAGGGAGATGAATTTAAATTTAAATATAATTTGGCTCCAAGCTATCGTTTGAGAGAGGGGTTATATAAGGAATACTATGGGTGATTATAAGGAAAGGGGGATGAAAAAGAGAGGCCAAAAACGAAATCCAAAGAGGCAAAAACGAGTGGAATGAGAATAGACAATTTGGAATGTTTAAATCTTCTTTTTGAGTGCATTTAGATGAGATCTGAGAAAAACTCAAAACACATACCTGACTCAATTTTTCGTCTAGAATCCAAATCTCAAATCGTATTGGTAATTTGAATAATTTTTGGATCTGATTTTTTTGGGTTTTTAAAATAGGACTATTTGGAGTTATCTCGTGTTGGGGCTAGAACATGATTTGATTATTTTTGTGAGAGGAACGTGATAATTCGATCAGATTTTGAGGCTAATTTTTATGTGGCGATTCATGCAATGATTTTAAGGTACAAGACTTACACAATATGATCTTAAATTCTCTCGAGAGTATTCCATTGATTTTCTGTTTCGATTGCACTCATGTTGAATTGTGATATTCATTTGAAATCTGAAAAATTATTGGAATTTATTAGATTGATTCATTGAGATATATTATATTGGGATTTGAGCATCGTGTCATGAGTTTTTAATATGGTATAAAGAATGGGCACCCGATAATAATCCCACGAACCGGTATATGGCTTTGAGATGCCTAGGGGAGATGAGGTGAGGCCTGGTGACTCATTGATGTGTTATTGAGAAATTAATATTGATATAATGATTAAGTATTGCATTTAATTTGTATATGCGGATTCGTATTGTTGCGATTTATTCATCGTGCTATTTATTTTTGAGCATATATTCCTGTCATATTGTGTACTTCCCCGTATTTTCTTTCAGTGACAGGTTAGCGTGGATCGGGACACTATTGGCTATTTTTGGAGAATTATTTTAGAGCATGTATTTGGAAGATTTATTTTTGATGTATAAATTAGTGGTGTAATTATAGTTGGAGATTTATGTATTTTGAGAGAAACATTATTGTAATCCTTATTTTAGAAATGTAAGAATGATTGAATTTTATATACTTAAATTGTGGAAATTTCGATGCTCTATACTTGCTTTTGATGGATTTAGTTTAGTTTTATCGTAATAGCATGTCGCGTGTCTCTCCGGGTGCGCGGGGTGATACAACACCTTTGAAAATACATATTCCAATGTATTAATCATTTTACTTCTGAAAACCTTCCTTGTCCAGATTCATTTACCTTAATCTTGTAAAATCTTCCTTTACTCATATTTAGTATTTCTCACTTTATTTAACACACTCGGTTCAACACTTGAAATCACTATACCTGATTTATACAAACATATTCCTTTACCGGAGCCACCCTTTTTATTTATTTAAATACACTTTAGTATTTTTGTTGAAACTCACCCTTTCAACAAACGCAAACACCGTGTTAAAAAATACTCATTTAATCTTTGAAAACCTTTTAACAACACATTCTTGTGTTAATTATGGGTTTAACTGCTTAGGTTGCTTAAGCACCCATTTACCCACTTACTATACCATATTTCCTTATGTTATGGACATTAATAGATTTACGCATTTACTTGTCCATTTCACTATTACCAGAATATTTATTACATTAATTCAAGTTAGGTTATATTAACACATTTTACCACATAACCCATTTCTTAATATGTTCCAAATTTTCTTTTATATTTTCTTGGAATTTTCCAATACCTCATACTTCCACGGGCTCCATATCGTCGTCTATGTGCACCATATGCTTTGGCCAGTGTTTTAGGGCTTTTCACTCAAGGTCTCTAGGCCCTTCTTTCCTTATCCCGGTATCATCCGAGTTCCCTTTATGTGTTTTAAAATTTTACAAATGTCCATTATATTTCACTTTTTCTTTTCACCGGTTGAAACCAAAATCGGGGACGTTGCCACCCCAACTAGTGATACGCTTTGATAATTTATCATTTCATGTCCTTTGCACTTTAACCTTGATTTTAGTCCAAAAAGCATATTCATTTAGGACCACTTTGTGTAACACCTATTCCAAAATGTTTATCTCATGAAAATGTTCCACTTTAAGTAAAATTATAATTTTACCCATTTGTTTCCAAAATCACCTTTTACACCATTTTCACCACTGTTAATTTTCTCAAAGACACTATTAAGTTATTTATACCAACTTCTTAATTGTTTTAACACTTTAACACCTTTTTACACTTGGAGTAATATTCTACTTAATTGGAAGCACTTTTACACCTTTCATCCCTTTTTAATCCTATAAGTGTTAATCCTTTACAACATTACTAAGTTACACACTAACATTTTTATGTTTACCCATTAACACTTAATGAATACTTTTATCAATATTTTTCGAGAACACATATTTCTTTATTTCTTCATTCAAGAAATCCATTTACACTTAAAACTACTTTTATAAGAAAATACCAGATCTTTTTATCAACATGTGTAGTCTTATAATCTCATGTTCATCATATCTTTTAGTCCCAATTTCACACACTTTGAAGACTAAAATTCTAACTTTTCTTATTTCATGTTTAAGCCCAACAAAATCTTCTTTAAACTTATTGATACATTTAGTGCCAAAATGCTACAAGTTTGCATACAAGAGAAGATGACTTTAAAACCTAAAAATCCTACTACATGGTTTAAACACACTTTTCATTATAGAATTTCATAACACTCGCAAAATTTTTATTTTCAAGACATAACAAATATTTAATTTCTTCAAACTCAACAAATGTCTATTTTCATAAAATCATCATTTTTTTGCAAGAACATTATTTTATCAATGTTTACCAAAATATGTCATTATCTTCAAACATTTTATTTCATAAAATATTTTCATCATTATTTCTAGAAAATACACCATTTTCATAAATCATCAACTTTTATTATGTAGAAACCTTGAAATATTTATTTTCAACAAAATAACATTTTTACAATATTTTTATTCCATAAAAATATTTATTATCTTCTACACATTAATTTCATCATTTAACTAAATACACCCTACTTAAATAGTCTAACCACAGGACTAGAAATGCAAAATAATATCTTACACTAAGAGTAAGGTTTTTTCACCTCTAATAGCTCTAATGGT
This sequence comes from Sambucus nigra, assembly GCA_949130495.1. Classification (NCBI taxonomy): domain Eukaryota; kingdom Viridiplantae; phylum Streptophyta; class Magnoliopsida; order Dipsacales; family Adoxaceae; genus Sambucus; species Sambucus nigra. Next base: position 523,663,138 of record OX422212.1, read on the forward strand.
GGTAGGAATGTTGGTGTAGGAGGAGCAACCCCCGCCTCCAAAGGTGGCCTCAAGAGGTTACCAAATGCTTCCTCCAAAAGCTCTAAAATGCTCTTTTTGCAAGCTTCCAAGCAAGAACCCCATCAAAACCCACTTCATCTACTCCAAGAAATCCCCCAAACACTCTTTCAAATTTGTATCTCTTCTTTGTTAATGGTGGAAGTGGGTATTTTTGATTCAAATGTGGAGGAATATATCATTAAAATGGTAGTTTATGGTTAGTCTATGGTGGAGGAGTGGTGGCTTGGTGGTGGAAGACCTCCCACCTCTCTCTCTTTCTCTATCTTCTTCTTCCATTTATCCCAACAAAAATAATCGAAATACACTAAACAAACCCTTATAAAACCTCCGTAAGACTCCAAATACCCGTTTTGCCCATTCTGGGTGATCTAAGCTCGACAGATCAAAGATCCAACACTCCAAATTGTGACAGCGCACAAGGGAAACTGAGATAAAGATTCTCAATCAACGTTGTTCAAATAACTTCCCCTATGTCGTTCGAATGACTTATACTATGTCATTCTTTGTCTGGATCGGGCGACGCTTTGCGCGCCCTGCTAATGTAAGTCAGTAGGACGTCATTAGAAGCCGTGTATCTCATAACCTTTACAATGTCGTTCGAACGATAGCCACTTGTCGTTTGAATGATCCTTCTTCTTCATCTTTTTATTTTTCTCCAATTTTATCCATAATTATAATTAACTCCTTCTCAATCATAAGCCATATATAGTTTTAATTTAATTTTGGGGACATGATACTACAGTTTTAAATTAAAAATCTATACTAATTATTTTTAAAGAAACCAAACCATACAAGCATTTAGTTTGATACGGTGATTTTAGCGTGGTAAAACTTCAAATCTGAGAAAACATCCTTGGTGACCTCTACACCACAGCTAAAAAAAATCCACTAAAAATAATTTTAAGAGTTACAAGCGCATGAACACACAAACATAAGATCCTAAAGCTAAAAGATAGAAAATATACTTAATGTGCGTAAATATCCTCCCCAATATTCCGATTTTGACTCTTTTGGTCTCCCTACCAGTTCCTTGCTTTAACTCCTTGCTTTTTGCTTTAGTGACTCAGTCAAACATAATCTCTCAAGGGAAAACACTTTTCTATGTGTTCATGTGAGAGTGAATGTGACTAAATATGCAACATGTAACTCACTTCGCTATTTTAGAATATACAAACAGTCGTATGAATTACAAGAATTCTATATGACATGCAAGGTTTCAATTCTCAAGAAAATCAATCTTCCTTTTCAAAATAATATTTCAAACATGAAGTTAAATCCTTTAAAAAACAGATCTAAGTTTCGAAAACTTTATTTATGCACAAAACAAGTTTCATAAACTAGAAAATTTTGTTTAGAGACAAATCATTCAGATCTAAAACATACACTGATTTTGAAGTCTATTTTTCAAGAAATTGAAATTAGAGAGAATATATCTTAAAACATATACAGTAAAACTCAAGATCTAAATGGGAGAGGGTACAAAAATACTAATTCTACGTGAAAATGTATCTCAAACGTATTTCTTACAATTTCTAGAAAGGAATATGAGAAACACACTGATGTTCGTGTTCCTAAGAGAGATAACACTTGAAGAGTCTTCTTCAAAACACCAAACTCATAAACTCTCAAGAAAACCTATGATTCTAACTCTCAATATGGCGGTTTTCTGGTATATTTATACTACGAATGTGTATATGTTTGATTTGGGGAGAAAACCCTAATATTTCTCTATGGTTCTCTCTCTCTCTCTCTCTCTCTCTCTCTCTCTCTCTCTCTCTCTCTCTCTCTCTCTCTCTCTCTTATTCTCTCAAATAGATGAAGTTCCAAAGTCTCTAAATGCCTCATCAAGGTCTCTATTTATACTGGATGAAGAAACAACTGGACGTTCAATCAAAATCAACGGTTGTGATTAAAACGTAGGTTTAAATTCAAATCTAAGGATTGTAAAAGCACCGTACAACCTCACTCTCCCATTGGTTCTCACTTGATTCAGTTGGATTGATTTAGAACACATGCACGATGTTGATAAAAATTGATCCAATGACTGAGACTAAATCTCAGGAATGAGAGACGAAGAAAACACAACTCTGGCCACTCAAATGCACGCACGTGTTTCATTCTAACAGGAAGGAAAACGCATGTTTCGGTAATTTTAAAAATCTCATTTTATATCATATTATTTTGTGCTGATTTTGTTAACTACCCAGGATGTTTTTAAGGGAATTTATATTTCAGCTTTTAACCCCAAAACATTTTAAATCCAATTTATTAAATGTTTAAAAAATTCCCAAAAAATATTTAAAAACATTTTATCATATCTAAAAATATTTTAGCACCCCCCTAATGTAATACATGAATTTCGCCCTATGTGTATTTTTCAACTTTATTTTTTGGCAATGAAGATTATCTTGGACTGGTTAATTTGGATATGAGGCTTTGCAATACCATGGAGAAGATGATCAATAGAATTTACAAAATTTTGTCAACATATCCAAACTAGTTGGAACTCCTATATGGCACAGACTCAAGTAACTCAACTATATAGTGTGTTATCTTATAATAATATTTTAAAAATAATTTCCATATAATTTTTTTTTCTAAAACAACACATTTTTAAAAAAGTTTTGAATGTTATTATTTATAAAAAATAATTATAAGGCTTTTATTTATAGATAGCAATTTTAAAGAACCATTTAAAAATATAAAAAATAATAAAAATATTTTATATAATTATCTTAGCATAATATTTTTTATATAGAAATATTTTTAAGAATATTTTCTATGAATAAAAAATGATAAAAACAATTTTCTGTAAATATAAACGTAAATTAAATAAAAAATATTAGCGTTTTTAACTGTTTTTTATGATTTTTTTAAAACTATAAAACAGTTGTTTGTTGGCTTTATTTATCGTAAACATGTTTAAATTTTGTTAAAAATAAAAATAATGCACTTTTTTTAGTTAATATGACACTTTTTATTTACAATAAATAGTTTTAAATTCAATTTTTAAACAATATTTTTTAAAAATAAAAACTATATTTTTTACAAAATAAGTTATTTATAAAAAATGTTGTTGTAATTTTTTTTATATAGAAAATGTTTTTAAATTTTTTTATTGAAAATAAAAAACTATTTTATAAAACATATTTTTTATATAGAAACTATTTTTTTAAAAAAAACTCTTTCTATAAATAAAGACATTAAAAAACTACATCTGTTTAAAAAAATGATTTTTAATATAAAAATAATTTTTTATATTAATATTTAAACTATTTTTTAATTATTTAAATTGTTTATAATTATCAATGACCCAAAATACTGTTTTTATCCCTGAATTCCATTAAGGATAATGGTAAAAATGGATGAAAGGACCAAAGTGACATCTTATAGACACTTTAGGGTCTTAATAGGAACAAAAAATATCTTCAAGGTTCAATAAAAAATATTGGTATACTTTCATGGCCACATAAGTAATTGACTATATATATATATATATATATATAGAGAGAGAGAGAGAGAGAGAGAGAGAGAGAGAGAGAGAGAGAGAAGCGGAGGCTCTTGTGCACACTAAGTTTGTACATCATTTTTTCAAAATAGTAAAGAAATATTTTTGACCTGATTTTTTTTATATGGGTTCCTTCAAATGTTTAAATATCATATAAAAAAAATCAACTCAGAAAAACATTTTTTACTATTTTAGAAAAATCGGTCAAACTTTCACACCTTTTAAGCACTTTAAAAACTAGAAAAGTTTGGCCGATTTTTTTAAAATAGCAAAAAACGTTTTTTTGAGCTGATCTTTTTATATGGGTTCCTTGAAATATTTAAATATCATATAAAAAAATCAGGTCAATTTTTTTTTGCTATTTAAAAAAATGATGTGTAAACTTAGTGTGCAAACTTTAGTGTGCACAGGGGCCTGCCCCTCTCTCTCTACACACACACACACACACACACACACGGATGGGGGGAGGCTTTCCTACATCACACTATATATATCACACCTAGTTCTAGGCCCTAAGGAATCTTTTTTTTCCAATTATTTTTTTATTTTCTAGTGAAATTAACCTTTCATTCAACACATGTTCAAAAAATTAGGTCAAAATATAATTTCTAGCTATTTAAAAAAAATTACAAAATTCTGGTGGTGCACACCCTTATAAATAAGGTATTTTCAACTGTTTTTGTTGGATTTTTTAAAAATATCTAGAAATTCTATTTTGACCTAATTTTTTGAACATGTGTTGATTGAAAGATCAAATGCATAGGTAAAAAAAGAATTTTAGGCTCTAAAACTAGGTGTGATGTATGAGTGATGCTAGAAGCATGATGTATAAGAGCTTTTCTCTCTCTCTCTCTCTCTCTCTCTCTATATATATATATATATATATATATATATATATATATATATATATATATGTGTGTGTGTGTGTGTGTGTGTGTGTGTGTGTGCGTGTGTATTAAATTGATCAATTTTGGACATTGTGAGTATAAGAAATATCACAAATATGATCCACGAAATAATTACAAAGTGCAGAAAGTAAAGATCACACACAACAATGATATACGTGTTTCGACAACTTGCCTAAGTCCTACTTTATTATAGTGTCTCTCAAATCCTTGGATTACATCCCTTTGCCCCGGGTCAGGGTTTACAATTTATAGACGTTAACATAAGAGATTGAGTTGTACAAGTAACTCAATGTAATCATCGATAATTAGAGTTGTCCCGAATATCTCCTCCGAGATTGTTGGTAACCAAATTGAATTTATCCATGAGTTTTTCAGTGTTTATAAAATACACGAGCCATTAATAAATGTCAGATTTGGGTCGGTTAGTCCTCTATGCAGCTTGGGTTGGTCAGCTACTTTCCTAGGCAAAAATAAATGGGTTCCCCAAATTTCCCCTTAATTTTTTGGGCTAAATGTTTGGGCCAACAAATTTTCATTGGATTTAAGGCCCATAAGTTGAAACTTTCTATTCTTGAAGTCGGAATGGCAATTTAATAATTCTGGTGAACTCAAGGGGGTACGCTCGCCTTGATCCAAACACTATGGCATACTTGTTATTTCACTGAAGAGGCGAGGTTATCCTCGTCCGAACATCTATATAAAGCGCCAAAATCAGCCTGGGTTGTCGTGTCTATCATTAGCTTTGAAGTTCAAACCGAAGACACTTCTCCTCTATCAGCTAACCCTTCACTTCTTCCCCTGTTTGCTAAGTTTCTAGAGCTTTTCTTCTTCAGCTTTTGTAAGGACATAATTTACATTGTACGGATTTACATTAGAGTATGTCATATACCACTACAACCGTCGAAGATTTTTAAAAGACCAATCATGAAACGAGTCGTATCCAAATATCAACATTCTTCAATAGAAAATCCTCTACGAGATTATTTTTTGGTAAGGTTGTGTTTTGGTTACTTTACGGTTCATTTATAGTGTTGGGATATTTTTTTGAAGTACTGGAAATTTTTTCTAAACTATTTTAAATCAATTGAGGCACTGTTTTTCGTCAAATGGATTTTTTTCGAAGTGTAGAGGCGAAGAGATTTGATGCTCCGGTCATTCGAGCGACAGAGCCATGTCGTTCAAACAACATTAACACGTCGTGTGAAGCCGTTAGAGTCTTACTGATCCAGGACTGCATGTTCTTATGGCCTGCTGTGGTGGATCCATTGCTGACTCTAGGTTGCGTGTCTATGTGAGCATTTGCGTGATATTCATTGCATATGTCATTGCGTATGTAAGTTGTGATTTATTTTACATTGTGAAATAAAAAGGTTTTATCTTTTGGGGTTTTATCCTGAAATCAGCGTGTCAGCAATTATTTATGATGATTTGCTTTTACACACGTAGTTGTATATTTTAGGGCTAAATTAAATTTGGATAAAAATTGACACTAATTAAATAAGTTTACAATTAAAATTTGCGAATTCAGTTTAATCAATGTCACGTAGCTTTTACATCATTCCACGTTTGTTCATAGCTCCATCAATCCTTATAGTTTCAACTCATCTTCCCCTTAGTTTTCCTTTTCTGCAATATGTTCTTCAACTGTAGTGAGGGTTTTCCCTTTGTTAAAAGTGTCCATGGCGACATTAAATAACAAGTCAGTTGTCGAGTTTAGGAAATCTTATAACATTCCAGACTGGGTAGACATCGAATGTGCTTCTCTCCCATAGATGGTCGTGATATTGAAGGGGGCACTAGATTCACACCCCATTGGTCACCCGAAATGGTTTGACATTTCCTCTAAACCCTCCCTTTCTTAGATTCTTTAAATACTTTGATATTGTTCCTACCCAGTGTGCCCCCGACATTTGCAAAATTATGAATGGGGTACATAGGATAAACGCATTGTATGGGACTAAACTGGGTCTTGTTAAACTATATTACTATCATGTCTGGTCGCGAACCAATGATGACATTATGTACCTGAAGACCAGGAATATTGATACGGTCCTGGTGGTAAACCTCCTAGATTCTCAAAAGATTAATGGGTTCATGGGTTTATTACCAAAAATAGGCAACGTCCTCCTCTTCACTAGTGCGCGAGACACCTGGGCCCCTTGATTGCAGACTTTGGGGATGATCAAATAGGTCACTTTCTCTTTTCTTAGATCTCCTTGCTGTGTGTTTTTTATTTTTGTCCTCTGACTGATGCGTTTCTTCCTCTTTTCTATAGCTCGTGCCAAAAATTAAGATCCTGACCAGAGTGAAGTTGATGTTCCTGAACTTTTGAAGGCCTAGGGTTAAAGAGAGGCTTTCGAATGGAGAGATTACAAGGTCTGCATCTTACTTACTTGAGTATAAGAATACTACAAGCAATTTTATTACTTGGTCGGTCGATAAAGTTCCCGACCTGAAGGTTTCAGAACTTTGTCCCTCTGAACTAGTTCTGATAAAGAAAGAGGAGGAAAAAGAGGAAAATGAGTAGGAGGGGGAAGAAGAAGAAGAAGAAGAAGAAGAGGAAGAAGAAGAGTAAAAGCATATGGCTCCCTAGTTTAGAAGAGGAAATTAAGGATTGATGCCGATGTCTTTATCTGATCGGCTTAAGTTGTTGAAGACATCGAAAGTTGATTCCCCTAGGGCTAGTGGTTCTAGCCCATTAGCTAAGGGGAAAGAGAAAGAGAAAGAGAAAGAGAAAGAGAAAGAGGAAAGAATAAGAAGAGAGGAGGAAAGAGAGAGAGAAAAGGAGAGAGGAAGATAAAAAGAGAAAGGAGGAAAGAGAGAGAGAAAAGGAGAGAGGAAGATAAAAAGAGAGAGGAGGAGAAGAGGAGGGAAGAGGACAAAAGAAAGTTGGTCCTAAAGTCCCCTGTAATCTCCTTCCTCACTACTGGCGTTGAGGGGGCCAATGTGCGCCAATTTGAGGATGTCAAAAAATGGACTAGATCCAATTTTCTAATCACAGATAAAATATAATTTGCGATGAAATAAACACACAAGAGACAAGGAATTTTTAGAGTGGTTCGGCTATGAAGAAAAGCCTACGTCCATTGATATTATATTGATTTTAGTGATTATAGAAAGCTAGGTACTCTTGCTATAAGAAGAATAACCTAGAATCCGCAATATCTTGCCTTTTGTGAAAAGAATACAACGTATTTATAGTGACCCGGAGATCAAGGGTTGGAATTCCTTTATATATTCAAGCATTTGCACCCGTACATAATTTATGTGATGGTTGATAGTATTAGCCACATGGGGAAGGACCCCTGGTTATTTCCCAGGTGGTGACTATTAATCTATTTTGATGATCTGCATTCTTCATGTTGGTTGGCCTACCTGCCGAGCAGCTATCTTCTGGGTCGATTAAGTGATTGCTGATTAGAACTGTTGCCACACAATGAGACAAGTGTCCATTTCTAATTGGTCCACGTAGATGGATAATTTTTGGTGTCAACATAAGTCTCCAATGCTTCATTCTTGATATTTTGTTGAAATGATGAAGTATGAGCCCTGCTGAGTTGGTCGACGACCTTTTGTAGTTTTAATCGGTTGGCAATTTACATGACTTGTAAAATTTCCATGATTTGACCACGTAATGGAAGTTTAGTAAATAATTAGAAATTTAGCGAACCTTCAAAGGGTATATTGGTATTTTCTCGCCTTTGAAGCTGTGCAACTGTCAGAATGTCAATCGACAATACAATTAATCATTACTTGCACCGTTTTTTAGGTAAGCTCTAAGAGATGAGATTTTTTGCCGAGTTTTGTACCATAACTTTTCAAACCTCTGAACTCTCTTTCTTCTCCAAGCTTTTTATCTTTGAGCTTTCTTTTGCATTCCACTCTTACTTCTGCCACCATTTTCTCTGTAAGCTTTCTTCTTCCCTTTCTTTTTTATTTCTTTCTTTGCTGTAATCATGGTGTATATTGTTCATGGGGATTCTTTAGATGAATTTAGGGGGAAAGAAATATCCCTGATTGGGTAGACTTAGAAATGCCTATTCCACCAGTAGATGTTTTATCACTACTAGACGGTCATTCGATCCATTCACTATTTATACTTGAATGTGGTATTATTACCTTTTCCCCCAATCGTTTATTTCTGGAGTTCTGTTAATACTTTAACGTTGTCCCTACTAGAGTAGCCCTTAATACATGGAGAATAATGAAATGGGATTCATAGGCTTAACCAAACCTGAGCTGATGTTTTGCTATAAATGGGTTCTAGTGACAACACTTATTACCTGAAAACTAGGTTTGTCAATAATGTCTTAGGTGTTAATTTACCAGATTCTAATAAGGACTACTTAGACTATAGAGTAATAGCAAAGAACTGGCAACATGCTCCTCTTCAAAGAGGAGAAGTGTATGGTGGGACCAAGTGTCCTCAGGAAGGACATGACATAAGTTATTGGCTTTGTATTTTCTTTTTTCTTTTTTTGACCAACTATTTAATGATATGTCTATAAATACTTCTTGTCCTATTTTGTATAGTTGAGAGCAAGAAATAGTGTCCTAAGGAAGGGGACGTTAATATTCAAGAGCTGAAATTTCTGTGGAGCATCCATCAAAGAATTGGTGAGGAGCACCCTAGAGCAGCCTCTTACATGTTACAATATGGAAGTTCTGTTACGTATTTTATTGCTAGGACAACTATTGCAGCACCTTCAATCCCCATAAATTTGGAAGAAGAACTAATTCTAACTTCTTCGGTTGAGGAATCTGCAGAATTTAAAAAGGATTTTGGTACCTCATCCTCTTTCGAATATTTGGACATTTGTACTATTCCTTCCTCCCCACTTGCTATCATGGGCAAAAGGAAAATTCCTGACTTGATGCCTAGAGCCTTATCTCCTACCTCCAAGAAGGCTGCAGAGAAGACTGCTAAAATTATTGATATTTAAAAATCTAGGGTAGCTCGTCTACAGGTGCTGAGAAAGTGTCCGTGTTGATAAAAAAAATTATCCTATTATGTGGACTAATCAGAGATAGATATGTGTTATCCATCGTGGCATTAATCCTAGTCAGCAAGGCCTATTTATCAGAATGAATCCAAGAAGACCGACCAACACCAGGAAAACTGACCAACAGGGGCTATCAAGCGCCATTAGTTATATACATTATGAATGTTGTACATATGTAAATGTCCATGTTATAAAGGCATTCCATCCTTTAATATTCCATGTATGGTACACCCTCAGGGGCTATAAATACATTGTAATCCCTCCAGCCAGGGGACACAAAATAAGAGACAACTGAACAAACACATGGCAATATACACCAGTGGACGTAGGCTTTTCTCTTTGATCTGAACCACTTTAAAAATATTTTGTGTCTCTTATTTACTTATTTATCTGTGGTTAAATAATTAGAGATAGTGTAGTTTTTTGCATCAACAGATTGGCATCATTTGTGAGAACGGGTTTCTAACCGTTTTCACCCATTTATTCATTCAAATGGTTGATATTCCTTAATCAAGCCTCAGAAAATGATGGAATTCCGCTGATTCCTTCTGTACCACTAACTCCCAGTGATTTGACTGGAATTCTACCCAGTCTCGCTAGAGGACAAGAAACTATGCAAGATACCATGAGGTAGTTAGCGTAGACCTTGCAAGCCAAGTCACCTTCCTTACCTTCTCGTGGAAATATGCCACCACCTCCTCCCAGAAGCAAGCTCTTCTCTCAGAACATCAGAGCCTTATGATGATCAGTCTTTTACCCCTGAAAGATTGAGTGCCTTAGAAAGGCATAGTCGGGCATCTCCTTTTGACCATTTGGGACCCATAGGTGGAATAAAAATGGTCCCAAGTCATTGTCGAGGAATACTTGATGACCAGTCGATCAAAAGGAGGCTCAACCCAATCTAGATCAGATGCCCGGCGAACTTCCCGCATCGAGCAACAATCGTAGGAAGAAAGTTCAGTACAAATAATTGGTAGGAATGAAAAAGTTATAACACACAAATTCGATGCTGGAAATAACGCATGGGAAGGCTGAATCCAGCGCCTAGAGGATAGATTGGGAGAAATGGATAAAGCCAAGAACCCATTGCAAAGAAGCTTTGTGAAATGATATCCTTTAATGCAAGCTATTGTGTACTTTCCCACACCTTCAAAGTTTAAAGCTCTTGTAGTTACACCCAAATATTATGGAAAGACTAACCCTGTCCTTCATATCGAGCAATATCAAGCAGCAACAAACATATATATCGTCCCCGATGAGATAAGGTGCAGAGCATTCTCCGGTATAATAGTCTTCCTTGGGGGTAAATTTTCAGCTTCTTATACAAGAACTCGCGAGCACACTACCAATTTTCGCTTAAAACAGTCCTAAAATTATCATACAATATTCGTCCCTTTTCTATATATTTCTACCTACGGGTCGTAACATAATTCATCCTCAAAACCTCTACCAGATGATATCAAACTCCTTATAATTCATCCCAAATGGTATACCCAAGTACGTACATGATTTATAATATCAAATCATACTAAAATCATCATGGAATTTTGATTAATCATGCTAATCCCATTTTAATTCATAAAATATGCATTTTATCATTCTTACTCAAGAACATGTATAAACCCCAAATTTCTTCATCAAATAAATTCAAGTTTCGTGATGGTAATTCTAATATCAACAAGGGATTAATCCTACATGTTTTACGTTTCAAGGATTAAATCAAAATCATCAAAATTCATCTTTGATTTATAAAACTTAAAAAAAATATTTTTCTATTTACCAAGGACAACATACATGCTATAGATTGCAAGAGTTAAAACACTTGCCTTTGATTTCGTAGGTCTGAACCTTTAGAGAAGATGATGCTATGGTGTTCCTCTCTTTTCAAGTCACTCTCCGATGGCGACGACGGTGGTACAAGGTGCCTTTGTCCCTTGGTTTTCCCTTTCCTCAATGGATATCTCTTAGAGTTTTGGTGAATAAACCTTTGACTAACATATCTCTTAACTTATATAAAAATACCCAAATTTCATAAGTACTATTCATCTCCCAAGTAAAATGATCAAAATACCTCTTTGGTGTGTCTATTCGGTCCAACTTGACTCGAGACCCAAACCCGGGTAGACTTTTCTGACTATTTAAATCCCTCTGGACACTTTGGTGCACTTGAAACGACCATTCGTATGACATAAAAATAATTTACTTTTCATTCCATTCAATTATAGTCCCGACACGACTCACATGCACATCCCGACTTAATTACCGTAATTGTCATATTTATAAATCCCGATAATTTTTATAAAGTCATAATCATATATTACTTTTAATCATTAAGTAATATTTAATATCAATCACATATTACTTTATTCTATTAATATTCAATCTGAATTAATTCCGATTATTTTCACATAAATAATTCCAATTAATCCCCATTGATTTAACCCATTTACTTTTAATTTATCTCATTTTAAAAGTCATGAAAATACGGGGTATTACAAATCAGTTGGCCGAGCTATTCATTAGAAACTTTTGCTTTGGGGGCTGTTGATGTAAAAAATTAGATTTGATCTAATTTATTAATCACAGATAAATATGAGTTAAGGAATAAGACAAGAGATTTTTAAAGTGGTTCATCCTTAAGGAAATGTCCTACGTCCACTGGTTTGTATTACTGGGTGTCTTGCCTTGGTTTCAATTATTCTCACTTGCCCTATCAAGAGGGTATTGCAGTGTATTTATAGCCTTTGGGCTGTCAATGTGAATAAATAGTGTGCCTTTATCGAATAGGCGTTTACATTTGTACATGGTAATGAATGAGTGTAATACAATAAGCATTGAATCTGTCTGGTCGTTTGGAATTCCCAATAAGTTGCTCGATTTTCTTGGTAGCTCGGTATGCAGAGTAGCTCGGCATTTGAACTTGTGTCATGTTGGATGATTTGTGTCTTCATATAATTGGTCCACGCCTGGTGATTAATTTTTGTATCAACAGAAGCCCCCAATGTTTCATAGTTGAAGTTGGGTGCGAGAGTGTGGAATATTTCAAAAAGTTATTCGAGCACATTTTCCATGTCTTGGTTAATTACAGACCTTCAACACTTGTAAAAATTTTCCCTTTAGCGTAACAGTTTTGAGCACGAAATGGTAAATTTGTAAATATTTTGAGTTTTGGAGAACACTTGGGTATTTGCGTCTTTTTTCTCTGATTAGCCGTTGAGAACGCAACCGTCTCACCTTTGATCATTACTTTTCTCGTTTTCCGAAGCAACATATATAAATACGGTAAAATCTGACTGTCTTCTATCTTTTTCCATCTTTGTTTCCAAAGTCCTTATTTTCTCGTTTCCGTCCTTACGAACATTCTATCTGTCATCTATCTTAGCTGATTCCTTAATCTTTTGTAAGAATCTCTTCCTTCCTTCTTCTTTCTTTGCTTTAGTCACCATGGTTTACTCTATTGAGTCATTGGATAAGTTTATAACTGATTGTGCGATTCCTTTAAGGGTTGGTTTGGAAGAACCTGCTTGTCCTAGTGATTTATTTTCTTTACCCGAGGGACACTAGTTTTCCTCTATTTTTGTAGCAGAATGTGGCTTTTCTTTCCCGCCTAATCTCCTGTGTTTGGAATTTTGCCAATACTTCGATATTGTACCTAAAAAAAATATTCTAAATAGATGGAGGATAGTTAATGGTGTACAGAGGCTAAATTAAATACATGGAACTCATCTAGGGATTCCTGAAATTATGTTTTGTTATGAATGGGTCATCAGTTTTTTTTTAATCAAAGAGGGACGGCACCCCCACAAGTTTTATTAATTTTTAATAATAGAGAAACAACCTCTCCGTGGCTTAACAAACCCAGAAAAAAAAACTTACGTAAATCTAGAGATTGGGCCCAATACTCTAGATGAAATGCGAGAAAATTTAGGGATTTATAAATATCCCCATTACAATGAGAGAAACCTTAAAAATTTAAACTTGGGGATATATGACCCCATTACGATTTTATTCTTCTATGTCTGATTTGAGAAGAATGGATCCTATCCAATTTAAGAAGACCTTTGACCATTTGGGGAAGAGATTAAAAGTTCCAATATATAGCGTCAATGTCTCTCATAGATGCTCTTGAAGCTAGATGGTCTGCTACTGAATTCTTTTCTCTCCAAACATGAATGGGTCATCAATGACACCACTTTTTATTTAAAAACTAGGTATGTTAACAGAGCCTTGGTGGTCAATCTCCCTGATTCTAATAGGAATTATTTTGATCATGGGGTTGTGATGAAAAATTGGCAACACCCCCATTAAATGGAAATGACGTGTACCAAGGTCCCAGATGTCCACCTTATGGCAATGGGATAGGTTGTTCTTTATTTTTAAATTAGCTCTGTTTTTATTTGATAAAATATTTCACTGAATTTTGCTTTCTACGATTTTAATTTACAGTTGACAGTAAAAGAACCCCCCCCCCCCCCCCAAAAAAAAGAGAGTGATATTAATATAAAAGAGTTGAAGTTTATCTGGGGTCTTCAATAATTAATTGCCGGGGAACACATGAGATCTGCTTTTTATTTGTTGAAATATAGGAACACCACTTCTTCCTTTATTGCTCGGCCTATTGCTTCTACTTCTTTGGTGATTGACCTTGAGAAAGATCCAACATCTTCTTCAGTTGTTGAAGAATCTTCATCTGATTTGAATACTGTCATTGCTGATCTGATGATGAAGAAGAGGAAAGTTCCTGATCTCTTTACTAAGATTTTCCCTGGTGCTGTAGGGGCAAAAAAAGAGCAAAGAAGATGTCTCGGCTGAAGGGATTAAAAAAAGGATGTTGCCCCTTCTGGGGGGCAACTACATCTGTTAAGGAGGTTACTAATAATCCCCCTGCTGCTCAAAAAGAGGCAACACCTTTGATTGAAGATGATGCACCTTCGAGAATACTAAGAAAGGGTCTTCCTGAAAAGGTCATTGATGTTGCTTCTCAACCTGCTGGAGTTGAATTACCTTCCTTGATGGTGGGTCCTCTAGCATTATTTACTCCTGGTTTGGTTGGCTAGGAAATTGATCCGGGCTGGAACTCTCCCAGATCACAGAGCTACCGAAACCTCTACTCCTCGAGGAAAAGTCTCTGATTTGGCAACCCAACACCTTGCATCAGTAAGTTTTATTTTATCTTAACATTTTAGTTCTCCTTTCAATTTTCATATACTAACTTGAGTTTCTCTTTGTCTTGTAGTTTTTGGTGTGTTTCAATAATATCTTGGAAAAGGATGAATCTATCAAAGATGCTTTCTCTTCCAATGAAGTAGAAGAGGACCTTGATGGGTTATCAAAATCTTTAGAGGAATCCCGACAAAAATATGAAGATGATAGAACTTCATGGGAGAATAAAATCAAGGATGCTGAAATAGCTCAACAAAAAGCTGTGGATGCTGCAAAGGAGGTAGAGGAGAAATTGAAGGTCGCTACTACCAGCAAGGAAGAAGTTGAGAGCAAGCTTGAAGAGGCTGAATAACGTAAGAAATATCTTGAGCGGAGGGTACAATCTGTTGAAGGCCTACTTAGGGAAATGGTTTCCTCGGAGAGGATGAAAAGGAAGTCTGCTGTGAAAAATTCCTTTACCTCTGGCTGGGACAAAGAGTTGAATAAAGCTCTAACTACTGCCTCTGCTCAAATTGAGTATGCAAGTTAAAATTCTTCAGGGATGGATGAATTGTAGTGTTGAAAGAGCTGAACATTACTGAAGACTCTAAATTATTCATAAACATGTCCATGACCCTCCTCCTACCATTGGAGAGGAATATGAAGATGAAGTTGGCTTTGATGAATCTTCTTTGATGGTGGTGGATCAAACACCTGTTGCTATTATTCCTCAGTCTTCTAAGTAATCCCAACAGACAACGCCTTCCATCTAACAACATCTGTTGCCTTCCGAGCAACTTCAGTGACCAACTTCTTCTTCAAAATCAGCCGAGAAGGTGGTGTGGGATAAGGAGAAGGTGTAAAGTTGTTCTGAAGTTTTTTTTTGTATCTTTGAGTGCACTTCACTTCATTTTGATCAATAAAATTGATTCTTTGCTTATATGGAGTTCGTCTTCTGCTATTCATTATTTCTGTTGTTGATCTGTCTTTACTTTTCTTCGCTAGTTTGTTGTTAGGATGGAATTTTTGTCTTCTCATGATTCTGAGCTGCTGAGAAGGTGTACTAACTTATTCAAAGATGGTCACAATTTTATCCGAGGAAGAAATAATTGCAATATTAGGTGATGATGCCTCTGAATAAGCAAAAGAGGCTTATCAATACTTGAAGTTTCTTCTTAACCGAGTCGTGGCGAATAACGCGGCCTATTATGAAATGATTGAGGAGCTCCATGCTCAGCATAAAGAAGCTAGTGCCATTCTTCATGAAAGTTATGAGAAGAAATACCAAAATTTGAGCGCTGATCGGGGCTATGGTAGATTCATTTTTGTCTATAATAAAATAGAAAATAGTCTGAAATTTAAAATTGAAGATAATAGAAACATCGCCAAACTGTTGGAGGAGGAAAATAACATTTTGAGAGAAGAATTGAGACAGTTAAAATTAGCTTCTTCTTCTGGAGCTATAGTTCTGGTTAATGATGATGGTATTTCCTTTTTGGAGACTGAAAATGCTTCATTAAGAGAAGAGTTTGAAACTTTGAAAAGAATTAAACCTACATCCACTTCTCGGGGTAGAACAAGAGTAGGTCGAAGTAGCATTGAAGAGACTAGAATTAGGAAAGTCTTAGAAAATTAAGCTACTCAATTGAAGGCGAAAAATCAAGCTCTGGCAGAGATATCCCAGAAGATTCAAACTCTTACAGAACAACAATCCACTCAAAGTTCTTCATTACAGAATAAAGAAAGTGTGCTGACAAGACTACACCAACTTGTCGAATGGCTAACTTATCAGTTTCACAAGCAGCTCAGAGAGTTCTAGATGGAGGGATACAATAAGGCTTTATATCATCTTGATGCCAGATTGAAGCAATTAAATAATGAAGGGTAGAAACAGGGATGGATGAACTCTTTAACTATAATAAAAGATGAGCAAGAAACTGAGCTGTGGGATTGGTATGACCCTGGGCTACTTGATATGCCAAAACCACCTTTCCAGCTAAATGTTAATTGGATTCTAGTTCACTCCATTCCTCATTATTTGATTTCCAAGTACCTAAGTGATTACAGTCTTTATGAAGAATTTGAGATATCCCGACCTCCTCATTTGCTAGATTGACCAAGTTCAAGTAACACCAGAATGCTTCAGGACTTGAATTTTATCAATTCTTCTTATGCTTTAGATCCAACTGGGATGGATCCTGCATCACAATTTGAAGGAAAGAAAACAATATAATGATCTTTTTGTACTTTCTTAGTAACAGTTGTTTATTTCATTGAAGAATATGAACTTTTATATTCTTGATTTTGAACATGGAGTTATTTTGCAATTTTAACAATAGATTAATTTTATGATGTTATATTAGTAAATTACTAATAAGAATGATGGATTTCTTATATGATCAGTATTTAGATATAGATGAATATGAAAGGACATTTTATCACTTTATTTTTGGGGCCTAGACAATGGGATATTTATCCCATGTTCCTGTCTAGTTTTAGTGATGTTTCATCACCCGTAAATGCCTAGGCAATGGAATATTTCTCCCATGTTCTTGCCTAGTTGTAGTGATCTTTTTTATCACCCAATTGTCACCATGGCTCTCCCAAATATGTCTAGATATTTAGATAATTAGTTACCTTGGTTCCCAGGCAGTGGACGTTTATCCAACTTCTTGCCCAGTTTAGGTGCCCCTTTCGTCACCCATGTTTTAACCAAGCGTTTAGGATTTTACCTTGCTCGATTATGTGATGACCAACATTGTTGGTGTCTTTATTGATGCCGACCATCATTATATATGGAAATTGCTGATGCCGACTAACTTTTAGTTGGTGGTTATTGATGCCGACCAACTTTTAGTTAGTGGTTGTGCGTTTCCAAATGCTGCAAACTGTTGAGTGTAGTGTGTAGCATTGGTACTCCAAAAAAATGAAAATGGAAATCATCTTTTTCATTCATATTGAAATAATTGAGTACATTGACTGTTACATCACTGGTAGTACTTTCACAGGTGCTCTACATTCCAGGCATTCTTGAATTCTTCCCCTTCAAGAGTTTCTATTCTGTAAGTGCCAGGTTGGATAACTGATATGATGCGATAGGGCCCATGCTAATTGGACTCCAACTTATTGTGTTTTTGAATTACCTTCTTGAGCACGTAATCACCTTTTTAGATCACATTTCTTTACCCTTTTGTTATAGAACATATCAGTCCTTTGCTAGTAGGCTGCATTTCGAATTGTTGCATCTTCTCGAACTTCTTTGAGCATGTCCAAATCCAAACATCTCATCAAATCACTCAGCGGAGAATTAAAATCGAGCACCCTATGAGTAGGTAATCCCAGTTCAGTAGGTATCACTGCTTCACTCCCAAAATCTAATACGTAAGGGATTTCTCCAGTTACTATTCGGGGAGTTGGTCGATAAGCCCATAACACTGATTGCAACTCGTTGATCCAATTCCATTTAGCATCATCTAATATCTTCTTCAACCCATTCATAGAGTTCAATTCATCACCTCTATTTGTCCATTACTTTGGGGATGACCTAGAGCTGAATGGACTTTTTGAATGTTGGACTGTAGACGGTACATTACAAACTCATGATTGTTAAACTGGGTACCGTGATCAGTGATAAAGGCATGGGGCAGACCATATCTGCAAATGATATTCTTCCAAATGAATTGATAGACCCTTTCATAGACCATATATATGAGAGGTTCAACTTCCACCCATTTTGTGAAGTAATCAACAGCTACCACCAAATATTTGAATCGTCCTCTTGTAGTTGGCAGAGGCCCAACTAAGTCTATTCGCCACATAGCAAATGGCCAAGGTGAAGTGATTGGTGTTAGCAGCGCCTGAGGAATTTTGCGTATAGTAAAAAATCTCTGACACTTGTCACAATTTTTAGCATAAGCCGTATATTTAGCGCGCATTCCCTACACCAAAAATAGCAATTTGGCATACCTTGATATTAAAAATCTGGCACAGTTTAAAACTGTGCCAAATTCTGGCACGATTTAATGATAATCTGGCACACTTTAAAACAGTGCCAAAATTTGGCACTGTTTTAAAGTGTGCCAAAATTGAGTACACTTGACTAAAATATAAAATACGCTAAAAAATCATTGTAGTAACTTTGAGGTTCCCGTTCACCCCTCTTTTGACCTCCTTCAGTTATGAAAAATGACCATCTTCATCTTCATTTTCTAGGTACAGTTTTCTAAGGCCAACTAAGTTTTAAGTGTTTTTTATTTTCTATTATTGATTGAATCTTTGTGTTTCATTGTGTTGTTGATTTAATCGTTGGATTTCTTTTGTAGTTATCATTTTGTATTTGAATCGTTGGGTTTCCACCGATGGATATTATTAGGTTTTATTTTCTATAACATTCTTAGGGTTTATTTGTTATATCAGTGGTGTATGTAATTTGAGTTTTGGTGTATGTATCACTTGTTTACATTTGGTTTTGAAACATCAGGTATTAAATTCTCTTAATTTTCTTTAAATCCATGTTTATATGGTCTTTTTGATTTTTTGGTATATGAAATTGTAGATTTTTTGTTTGGTTATGTCTAAAGTTAAAAGATTCTTTGTTTGTTCAAATGTTTTTTCCCCATCAAAACTCCCATGTGAGGATCCTGCTAAAATGTTGAGTTGTGTAGACAGTCATAAGGATTTGTTTAGTTTAGTTAAGTTCATGTTCAGTTCACACTGTGTACTGGCTGTTTTTATAGAATATTCCATTGGTTGTAATGGATCTTAAAACAAGTTAATTGCTTTTATGATTTCATTGTAATTTAATAATTAGGCATGTTTGACTATTTTGGTTTTAAAATAGGATGTTTTTTGTTCTACTTGATAATTTGGTTTTGAGTTTTCAATTACTGTATTAGTATTTTGTGGATTAAACCCACGTGTTGAAGAAAAGTCAGGGGTTTTGAAGTTTTGAAATTTTGAATATATCAAATTTGGTTGACTTTATGAAAATTGACTAAATTCTTAGTGATCATTTTTTTGCAGGGAATATATCAAATGCTTAGTTAAGGTATTCTCTATGTTCTATTTTTATTTTTAAAGTCTTAATGTTATAACATTTTTATACTGTTCATTTTGCTTAAGGTATTCTCTCTATTCCAGTTTGGTTGTTTTTGTTTAAATTTGTTAGTTTATGATGATATACACCAACAATGTTAATTTAGTAACCTTGGATTATTACCAAGTTTTAAATTGTGACAGCGAATACCCTTTTCTTTCCTTTGTTTGTCTTTAAAATTAATGAAAGTAGATTATAGATTCATGATCTGATTTATCGATTTGGGTTCTCGTCTTCTTCATGGACTAATTTAAAATTTCAAGGTATGATTATACATGTAGGTTATAGGTTCATGGTATGCTCTCATTTATTTACAATAAACCTATGTTTCACGAGGTATACCCACAAATTCATAGTATTAGATCAGATATTGGGTGTGATATTAGTCAAATGCCACAAAAGTATGATATGAAGTGTAGGTTGAAAAGTTCAAGAAACTTGAGACCCGATTTTACCATAATTCCTTCGTGATGTGGTCATGTTCCAACATGGCTGAAAAATGCGGAGTTCATTTTCTACGCTCATTGTTGGGGTCTAGGTTGTTAATGAAATGACCCATTAGTCTTGATTATATAAATGTATTACATGAACTCGTTATACACTATGAAGCCACTAAATGTTAAATGTGAGGAATAGACAACACAAACAAGATACGAACCCGACGTGAGATGAACCTAGTATACTCATACGGTCTCTACTCATTTTCACCCAACTTAACCATATACATCTTGGTTTTATTTTCTTACATTTTCCAAAATTTTAAAACATGCCATGAAAGTATGAAACAAAATGTACAGCCCTGTGAGATAGCTCTTATGTACTGTAAGATGTCTGGTTGGCATTACAAGAAATCCAGTAAGTGTTTAAATTGTATACATAACATAGCCACACAGGACATGTGAGTATCTAACAAGGTCAATAGAGTTCTGTTTACAAAAATGCACAGGCTAAATTTTATAGAACAGGATAATCTGTTAAGTAGACTAATGTACTATAACATAGCAAGTCCAACATTGGGTATTATGTGCCTTGAGGTGTTGTATTCATCCACTGCCCCCTTCTAATTTTACATGAAAATTTCCATATCTAGTTTTGACGATTAAAATTCTATGGAAAATGAAGTGTGTTTATAACGTAGCAAGTCCAAATGCGAGTACTTGAAGCACGGTAGGTTTTTTAGCAAGCATACTATGTACACACAAACACAGGGCACCCCACTGATTTGGGTACCCTTGTAAAGTTACATTCTATCATTGGATAGCCTTGCTAACCCAGATTTGTACATATCATGTTACAATGGGTAGTGCTAGTTGTAAGGGTATAGTAGTAGCTTTCTTATCTATGAAAGATGGGTTTGAGGCAACTAGGACCCCTTATTAATTTGATAATAGAATGATGGAAATTTTGATCAGGCGATGTGTTTAAGGTTTTCAATCAGACGATGGAATATATATTCCAAACATTTACACAATGATGTGTATTATACTTTAACTTTACAATCTTCTATTCCAAATATCCACGAGTCCAATAGCTAGGGTTCTCTTCATGATAAAGTTATTCACCTCTTTATTTCTTGAATTAAATAGAAATTTATTCTTTGTATACCAAGATTGTTGAAGAAGGAAGAGTGTTCTTTGTGATAATGCTCATTATGAAGAGGAGATACATTTATTCTGTGTGTATACAAAGATATATACTGTACCTCCTATTACATTTTTTTTGTAATTATGGTTGCATTTGATATGTTTGATGTGATAAATTATCAGTATTTACTGGATGTCATTTGTATGACTATAGTGTTGATTGTATGTAGGACACCGTAATGCAAAGTTGTCAAGTGAATGAATAAACTTTTTGTGGTTGGGTAGGAATATGAACATGTATTTTTCTTCCCACTTATTCTAGATATTGATTACTAGGGCAAGTCCGATTCTTTATCAAAAGGTGACGGTCTTGCTGTACCAACAATACATATAGAATACTCCATTGAGATTGGCCATATCCTTATAATAAAGTAGCATGGTTCCATACTAAATGTTGCAAGTCCATATAACCATTTTTTAGACCAGCAAACCCCGAACAACTTCTTTTTTTGCTGATCTATTTTTCTTTTCACGGATATGATATTTTGGTTCAATATTATTTTTTTGCTTTCTTTAACATCCAATCATAGTTTTTGAAAAAATGTTTCATCTATTTTTTCATTTGTTGTAGTTTGTACGAATTCAAAGGGCTTTAGCATTGTGATATTTATATTTAGTTCATTTAAGTTTCATAGGATGCTTTCCATTGTACTAGGAGGATCAACTTTACCCACACACATATTAATTAGCTCTAAGTTATCACTCTCAATGACAGAGCTTCTGAATTGGAAGGACTGCATCACGTGGCAACCTTCGAGCATTACTGCAGCCTCGCATGCCATAGGAGATTCAACCCATACTTTACATCTAAATCCATGCTGCAGCTGTCCCAAATGGTAACGTACCACCCCAGTAATAGAGGCCTGAACACAGTGCCTCTGAAAGGCCCCATCCACATTAATTTTGGGTCTGCCCGTTGGAGGGGGAGACCATTGGTCAATGATATTACCCGTAGCAGTTCTATTAGAAGACCTATGTTTATTCAGTGATTCTTTAAACTCACTCTTAGCTCTGAGTATGTTAAACTCACTCTTAGCAGATAGTATGAATTGTTAGATATAAATAAAGCAACAATGGGGGTCAAGGAATCATACATATCACCTGTTCAGAAAAATTTAACTTGAAAGAGCTCTCATTGTCATTTTTCTAATAGTATGATGCTATCGAGTCTTTTTGACAAGTTTACAACTACTCCAGGATCGCTTGGATTTAATAAATAGACAGCAGTACAAGTTTAGCATTGTTTCAATTTAAATAACAATTGAAAAAGATTAAAGATGTCATTTAGTTCACTAGTTGTGCGTATAGTCCATGTGCTAGTCCTTTTTCTCCCTAGATTGTCTTTGTAGTTTCAGAGGTTCTATAGAAAAAATGACCATGATTTTAGAATTCAGCCTTAATTTAAGTGAGAGAATGGAAACCTCTAGGTGTAAGAATGAATATCCGTCATTCTGTAAATGAGGATATGCAAAGCATTTCCTGAAAGAAGCCAGGGCAGTGTAAATGAGGTGTTCAGGACTGTACTTATAGCTAACAGTGTCTCTCTGCTCAACAAAGAGGCAAATGCACCAATCTACACCCCCGGAGAAATTAATATCATATATAATCAATCCTTTAAACACCATATCCCTGATTAATCTATATTTCGTTCGTTATGTATTTTTTATTGTGCATGGAATATTATTGTTTGATCTCCAAAGCAGCCGTGCATATTGTAGAACATAGAGTAAGGCTATTTCAATTGTTGTTTCAAAAGACTAAAATGATGGACCTATAAGGTGTATAGTATTTGAAAACACTCCTACTGGATCAAAACAACTATTTATCTATTTCCATCGCGATATATTTCTATTGCTACACTTTATTAAACAGGTTTTAATCATGTAACTTTACCGAATTCTACAATGGTATTGTCTTCCAGTGCTAGTGCAGCACCCGGACCTGATGGTTTCAATGGCATATTTTTCAAACATTATTGGGATGTGGAAGGTAACGATGGTTTCAATGGAATATTTTTCCAATTGGTTTTATTTCCAAGATGATAGAGCGGGTGATGAACCAATGAGCACCTCTGAAATGATGGACGGCTGCAATTTGAACAGATCATTAAATGGTGGCAGTAGCAGTAGTGATGATAAGGTCGTGGTTGGAGAGGATGAGTAGTAGTGATGATGAGGTGGCAGCAGCAGTAGTGAAGATGGTTCATGGATGGTAAGCTACACTCCTTTACGCGCACGTTAGTATTATATATGTGTTGTCTTGCAACTCGTATTGACTTGGGGCCTATAAATGTTTAATATATAGTTTTTCATGTGACTGATATGTATGGGAAGAAATTAATAGACGAAAGTGACATCAAGCACATTGATCAAGTTTATATCAGGGCAATGATGTTAGGGATACGAACTGAGCAAGATCAAGATGTTGTCGATGTAAGTTTTCAACTCTCTTAACTCAACAACATGTCTGATGATTATATATTGTGTCGTGTATGACGCCAAATCTCTTAGCGTGTCTAATTAAGTCAAAACCTATCTTTTTTCAAAACTAGTTTAATGTCATTATTTTCACAATGTCTCTATTGTTGATGGGATTATTGGAATAATAATTCGCACATGTGCGTATAACAAAATGGTAGAACTTGTATGCTTCTGGTGATTTATAGTGTTTCTACTGCTTGGTTAAAGAACTTGTATATTCAAATTTTAGGTTGTCCACTGAAATGGTAGCATGCATTGCCATTGAAGCAATATCTATATTGGAGAAAATGCACTCAAACCTTTTAATTTTTACCCCAAATTTTGAAGCTTCATCAAGACTATCTCTTCTCCCCGAACCCATCGTTGTACTGTGCCAAAGCTGGGTCGTTCCTCAATTTTGACTCCGTTTCCTATCCAATCTCATCTCATCTCCATTTCCTTTTTATTTTCTCTTAGATCTATTATTGTTTTGTTTATGTTCATTTTTTTGTTCGATTTCATTTTCAAGGTAAAATAGGATGTCGGTTCTACAATGTTAATTTTCAAACATTTAATGTTCATTTTTCTATGTTTATATGTTATCATAACTGGAAGTCAAAGATGGAAGTTTCTTTGCAATCACCTTTGGAAGTGGTTGTACTTAAGGTCCTATTTGATGAATTTGTAAAGATCTTTAGTATTTATGTAGAACTAATTGAATGACTTAGGTAGTTTATGGTTGGGTTGAATAAGCACATGTAAGTTGAACATTTGGTTAATGTGATGATAAAGAAAACAAACAAATTTCAAAAAATATTAACCAATGTGACTTGTAGGAACTCGATAATTTTCAAATCACTAGACTTTGTCTTAAAAACATGCATTTAAATTGCGAAAACCCAAAATAATCACCAAATGACCCCGTAAGAGAGCCTCGCACCTCAAACGGGACCAATGTAACTTGTAAGAATTGACCGCGTAGTCACGGGTCTCTCGCTTCGAAAATATGATGATAATTTGAAAAAATCAAGATTAAGCTTAAAAAAATGTTGTCAAAAGGGTGAAAACCCAAAATAGATCCCAAACGGCCCCGTAAGAGGCATGAACACCTCTCACAGGATCAATATGACTTATAAGAATTAACCATGTCGTCATGGGTCTCTCGGTTTGTTAATATGACGGTAATTTGAAAATATCTAGATTAGGCTTAAAAACATGCCGTTAGAGGGTGAAAATCTAAACCAATCTTCAAATGGCCCCATAAGAGGCACTAACACCTCACACGGGACTAATGTAACTCGTAGGAACTCACTGCATACTCACGGGTCTCCCGGTTTGAGAATATGACGATAATTTGAAAATACTTAGATTGGGCTTAAAAATAAGCCGTTAAAGGGTGAAAACCCAAACTAGCCCCCAAACGGCCCCGTAAGAGGCACAAACACCTCGCACAGGACCAATGTGACTTGTAGAAACGGACTGCATAGTCACAGGTCTCCCGGTTTGAGAATATTATGATAATTTGAAAATATCTAGATTAGGCTTAAAAATAAGCCGTTTGAGGGTGAAAACCCAAACCATCCCCGTAAGAGGCACGCACACTTCGCACGTGACCAATGTAACTTATAGGAACTGACCGCGTAGTCACGAGTCTCCCAGTTTGAGAATATGACAATAATTTAAAAATATATCGCTTAGGCTTAGCAATAAGTCGTTGAAGGGTGAAAAACCAGACCAGCCTCCAAACGGCCCCGTAAGAGGCACTAACACCTCCTACGAAACCAATGTAACTCGTAGGAACTCCATTGAAAGAGTGCGCTTGTGTTCAAATAAAGAAATTATTTAATTAAACTCACTTTTTATCAATTAAGTCCTAAACATGCATCTAGGTGTGATTGAAGATGATAAAATCAAGCAAGAACATTCAAACACAGACATGTGAAGAAAAATCCCCCAAAGGGGCAAAAACTTTTATTTTCACTATAATATTGTAAGACAAGATTACATAGATTACAATGAAAATAAGTGTGACACAGAAGTACCCGCAGGCATCAGTTCTGATGTCTTCGGCTCGAATCTCTCGTAGGAACTCGAGATGGGCAGTAGTAGAGAAGAAGACAACTCCTCTACAAAGTAATCCAGAAGAGTAAATGATCTTCTTAAAAGTTTAACAATTCAAATGGGAGTGATTATGTGAATAAAAAGGCTTAAGAAAACCTTAAAAAGGTGAAGTCTGATTCTGGGCTGTTTTCACAGAATTCGTGTTTCCCGAAAGATTTAAAAAAACATGTAGAAGGTGATCAGGTAGAAGATGACATGTCGCTCGCACGAAGGACATATGTTGTTCGAACGAGATCATGCGACATGCCTATGTCGTTCGAACGAAAGTGCAATATCGCTTGAACGAGCTCTTCGACCGAGGCACTCCGCTTCTACACTTAAAAAAATTTATGCTTTTTATAAAAATACATCAGACTTCGTAAAAACATTTTCTGAAAAATTTCCGAAATATTTATGCAAATGTTAATATTCCAATAAACCATTTTACCGATATTGCGTAGTGGAGTAGTGGGAATGAGTTGAGTAGCACGTCGTATGTAGCATGATTCACGTGAAGATAATGGATGCATTGAATTCGGATAAAGGTCGTCGAGGATGATCGTGATGACGTGCCGAATGTAGCGGTATCAGACATACAAACTGTGATCTAGGGAAAATAGAAAATTCCTAGATTCTACCCCGTACATTTATAAAATTATGTCCTTTCATCCATCGTGGTATTAATCCTAGTCAGCAAGGCGTATTTATCAGAATGAATCCAAGAAGATCGACCAACACAAGGAAGACCGACCAATAGGGGCTATCAAGTACCATTAGTTTTATACATTATTAACGTTGTACAAATGTAAATATCTATGTTATAAAGGCATTACATCCTTTAATATTCCATGGATGGTACACCCCTAGGGGATATAAATACATTGTAATCCCTACATCCAGGGGACACGAAACAAGAGACAACTGAACAAACACAAGTCAATATACACCAGTGGACATAGACTTTTCTCTTTGAGCCTAACCACTTTAAAAAAAATTTGGGTCTCTTATTTACTTATTTATCCGTGGTTAAATAATTAAAGATAGTCTAGTTTTTTGCATCAGCAGTCCCAAACTATTAATGCGAAGAAAGTTGATATTTTGGCGCCTTAATATAAGAGGTTGAGGAAAGGTCTCTTTGAGAAATAAACTAAGAAGAATACTGCCGACCAACAAGAATTGGTTGACAAAATCCCAGATGAGATGGCTACTACTGTGTCATCCTCTGTAGCTATTAATCATGGTCTAGTTAGAAAAATAATAAAAGTTGGTACTTGCCCTACTGATAGGGCAATTGTTACTTCCTTTCCACAATTATAGTTGGCAGAAAATGCTTGCCAGAGTTTGGCTTCAATAACCCTTTTCCCTTTATTACTTATCCTTACTGTCTTATTTTTTTTCTTTTAATCTGATATTTTTCCTTTGTGCAGTTTTGGTGAATTTCAACTAGATGATGGAGATGGACAATCAATTGCGTTCTTCTTTAGGAGATGTGAAAGAGGCATTTTGAGGTATAAGGAAATCTTTGGAGTCTTCAAGACAAGCGCTGGAGTCCAAGCAGAAGTCTTGGGTAGAAGAATTACAGAAGGCCAATGATAGGGCCGCTACTGTAGAGGATTAATTAAAGACTATCGAGACCAGTCTAACATCTGTTGAGGACATGGCCAAGGTGGTCGAAGACAAATTGGTATAAAATCTAACTCTTTTTAAGTCTGCAAAGGAGCATATAGTAGGTCTGATTGCTAACTTGGTTGAAGAGAAGGTCAAAAATAAGAAAATAAAGGAATATTCCTTTAACAAAGGCTCAGAAAAAGAGTTCTTGGCTACCTTTGCACATATTGAGGATGTCAGGAAGAAGTCATTCAAGGATGGTTGGTCGGAGGCACTAAAGGAATTCGACACTGCTGAAGACTCTGAGCTATTCCAGAGGCATGATCCAGGCACTCCTCCAAACTTAAGGGATGAATTTAATGATGAATAAGGATCGGGATAATCTTTCATTCAACTTATTGAGTCTTCCTTGAAGCCAATTAGTGAAGATGTTCCTTCTATCAAGCTTCCTTCTGAAGTTAATGTTCAGGATAAGGATAAGGTTTAACTCCTTTGTTGTTTATTTTCCTTTTATTCTTCTTCCTTGTAATATGATCATTATTCCGTAACACCACTTGGTTTATTAATGAAAACATTTCCTTTTCACTAAATGTGTTGGATTTGCCATATTTTTTCCTTATTGTTTGGTTGTATTATCTTCATGAAGTCACACACCTTGTATTCTATTTGCTCAACATTCATCCTTGTATTCTTACATTTGTAATTTTCAGTTTGATACTAGAAAAGAGGCTATAGTTTATGCTGAATCTGACCTGCTAAGGCGGAGTAGAAACCTTCTAAAAGTTATCCATATTCCTATATCTGAAGAAGACTTAGTCGAATTGCTTGGTCCAGATGTGTTCTACCAAGTTAAAGAATCATACATTCATATTCATTGCTTGTTGGATAGGACAGTAGCGAACAATGCTGCATATTATGAGATGATTAAAGATTTGCAAGAAGACCTTCAATTTTCTTTAGCTTCGCTCCATGCTGACTATGAAGCTAAGTATAAAGCAACGAGTGAAGGATGGGGCTTTGAGAAGAAACTTGAAGAATATGCCTCTATGTATAGGCGAAAGGAATTCTTATTGAATTGAGAAGTTGATGAAGCTCGGGAGATAGGAAAATTTCTTGAAGAGGACAATAATCGACTTGGAAATAAACTAGATAGTTTGAAGAAATCATCTACTAGTGGTACTGATGAAGGCGCTTCTTTCTTATGAACGAAGAATGCCAGGTTAGTAGAGAAACTTAAAGCATTGCAAAAAGCCAAACTCGGGAAAAATTTCAGGCAAAGGGTGACTACCCGACCAACTGTGGATGAGGAAAGAACTAAAAAAACTCTAGCCAACCAAGCCGCCCAGTATAAAGTATAGAGTCAGGCTATTGTTGACTTGTCTATCCAGATGGAAGCTAAGGATAATGCTATCATCGATCAATTTGCCCAGTTCAAGGTCAAGAGTGAGTCTTGAAGAAACTTCAACATCAGGTTGAAAGGTTAACCTTTTAATTTCACAAACAACCCAGAGAGGTTTGGATAGAAGGCTATAATGAGGCCCTCAGCCATGTAGATTATCATCTTGCACAAAGTCATCGTGAAGGTTACAGATGGGGATGGACCAACTTGCTGGCCTTACTGAAATATGACCCAAACAGTGAGTTGTGGTATTAAAATGAACTCGATTTACTGGATTATGATAAGCCTCCATTTAAGTTAGACATATCGTGGATCCCTCCTGGTGCCATTCCTCAGTGTTTAATCACTAAATACATGGTAGATTATGGTCTTCATGATGTGCACAAAATAATTCATCCTTCTTATTTGATCAACAGGCCGAGTAGTAGTAATAGGCAAATGCTGAGGGATTTTAATTACATAAATTCCCCCTATACCCTGGATATGACCAAGGAACAAGGGAAACATCCAACTAGATAATTCACACGTGTTTTGTACTTGCTTGATCTTGAATGTAATATCTTTAGTAGTTGAATAAAAATATATGTTCTTGTTGTCAATTAGTCGATTAAAATATTTGCTTGATGATAAGTTATCAAATTATGATTGTAGGGCCTTAGATTCTACCAATGCACTTAGATGAAACTATAAATAGTTTTCTTGGTCCAGGTTGTAGCATTAGTTATCAGTGGTGACCAAATGTGTGAGGAATGTATGCGTGTATTCCTATATTTAGGAATGTATACATGTTTTCCTGCATTTAACCTAGTCAGGTAAAACTTATTTTTAACTGCTTGAGTTGTATACAAAGTTTTACAGACTTATTATTCTTGACCTTTCAAAGACGAAGTCATACATGTAGTAAGTTACTAGTGGAGACCAATTGTGTTAGGAATATATATGTATATTTCTGTGTTTAACTTGGTTGGGTAAAGTTTCTTATTTTATACATGAAGCTTTACTGACTTCTTGTTCGAGACTTATTAATACGAAGTCATACATGAAGTAATAACTTGGTAGAACACGACTGTCTCTTAAGATGTTGGTGCATCTCAAACTGCTTGTTAAGATATTGGTGCATCTCGAATTTGATAAGTTTAACCTGATTTAGTATTTGAGTCGTGTAGTTTGTGTAGTTATTGTCTGTTGATCGGTAAGGGCTGAAGACCAAGAGACATTTTTGTCTATTGTTTCTGGGGATGCATATCACCATACTCTGAAAAAAATGAAAAAAATTGGGAAACTAAAATCAATAGATTTTATTGAACTTGAAATAAAGTTTTGATGAACATAAAGTAAAAAGGAATACAATATGCCAATGCCTCGTTGCAAGTCGTGAGCGTTCCTCTCTATTGGGTGTTGTCATCTTGCTCTCAAGTCCGCTCAAGGACTTCCCTGGTATTGTTTCTCTTTATTCATGTATCATCCCTATTCTGCGTTCTTTCTTCTTTATTTTGACTTAGATGTATATCTTTCGTGCAATTTTTAATCGATTTCATAACACTTCTGGATGGTCATGCCTTAAGAAGAGCTGAAAGAAGCTCTTGTAAAGTTTGAGAAAGCCTTTTATGATGCTCGGGAAGGAGAAGTTACTAAAGGCCTATGCCTATATTGAGGATTCTAAGAAGGTGGTGGTTACTGAGAGGGAGATACTGTCCAAAGAGAACCAAAACCTGTCTGGTAAAGTTCAGAAGCTAGAGGAGGTGCTCCTATATGAGAAGGATAACAGTTATACTGAGGGCTGGGACACTTCATATAATGATGCGGAGCTTCAGTTAGACTATGCCAAGAAGGTGGCCTTCAAGAAAGGTTAGGACCATTCATTGGGAGCTATGAGGACTCCGGCTAATTCTAAACTTTTTGGTCTCCATTCTCCTGGGCCCAACCCCTTTGCATAGGGAGAGCAGAGAGCTGGTCAAATTTTTAACCATGTTGAGGACATGCCTATTGAGGTCAGAGCGATCACTGACTAGGATCAGAGGGTTGCCGACAAGGGGAAGACAATGATTGAAGTTGAGCAGGTGAAGGAATACGGCCTCTAGATTAGGAGTTTTTCTTTTTTCCTTTACATCTTTTTAATTCTAGTAATTTTTCTTTTTCTTCTCTGACTGTACTGTCCTCTGGACCCATTCTTACTAATTTATGAAAGAGAACCTCCTTTATTTCTATTTATTTGCTTCTTCCATTCGTACTGATACATATTTATGGTTTCACCTGTTGTGTTATGTATAGCCTGACGAGGACTATATTCCCCCTACTTCAAGGCTGGGAATGATCATGTGGTCTAATATCATTATTCAAACTCGCAAGCCCTCTGTCAAAATTTTCAAGTCTCTAAGGGTGAGGACTGACCAATAAAATAATCAATTTGAACTGGTAAGCAGGTTGAAGTACGATCCTTAAGCCATAGAGGAGATTGGTGCCTCAGTTCAAGATGAGGTGAACGTGATATAGGCCAAGCTTATGGAGACCACCAAAGTGGGCCAAGTACGTTAAGTGCTCCAAACCGAGAATGATGCCTCGAGAAAAGAGGTCGTTAAGATGAAAGGAGATGTTCGAAGAGCATATGTGATAGTAGTTAGACTCCGAAGAGATGTTACGAGGCTTTAGGGGGAAGTCACAAGGCTAAGGCATCTATTCAGAATGGGACCCTGAGAATCCTGGATAGATGGATATAATGCAGGCTGGGATGATGCCCCAGTAAGGCTCAAGGAGGCAAAAGATCTCTCCTTTTTCTCATGGGTAGCTAAGTACCCTTAGGGAGGTTAATACACACAAGGTGTCCAAATTATGGTATAAGTGCCGAGTGTGCAGCCTATAGCCATAACCCATTCTCAAAGAAAGACAAGTGGATCCCAAGTGATGTTATCCCTTCTCAACTCTTGGATGATTACCTAGAAGCCAATGTGGAGGATTTCACTCCTAGCCCAGATGATGGTTGAAAAGCTTGCGTTGCAGATTATCTTTCTCGCCATCCTGAGTCTCCTTAGGTCCTTGTGTACCTTGGTCTTGATGTAATTGTAATTCCTAATTTTTGTCAATACAAAGCTTAATATATTAACTTTTTCCATATTTTGAGCATGTGCTGACTAAATATGAGCTAATAATTATTGCTTATATTCGAACTGGAAAGAGCTGGTACTCTTCAATTACTTAAAATCGTCATCAATTAAGCAATATTATTTGACCATCTTAGGCCTTTTGCTATTTAAATGGTCCAGTAGTTAGGTTTGATCGGTTTTTCAGTCGACTAAATGATATTGAGACCATTTGTTATCATGTGTTTGAACATTTTACCAGTCCAATATGCCTTAGAATATCATTCGATCTACTTTACCTTTTAGGTTATGTCGTCATACTCCCTTAGGCCTAAGTGAGATGATAGCGAGAATGTACCTGATCGATGGGCCATCCACCCAAGTAGGCGTTTGTGACCAATGCAATTGGCGACCAACCTGTCTGGCTTTGGTTGTTACCTAAGTATCCCCTGTAGGGATTTAATTATTATCGGGGTAACTCATGAGGTCTGT
This sequence comes from Sambucus nigra, assembly GCA_949130495.1. NCBI lineage: Eukaryota > Viridiplantae > Streptophyta > Magnoliopsida > Dipsacales > Adoxaceae > Sambucus > Sambucus nigra. The sequence goes on from OX422212.1 coordinate 523,695,632, forward strand.
TGTGTTTAAAACTAGTAATTCAAACACTTTCATTAACTTGTTATAACTATTGCAAACCCTGCTCGACACGTGAGATCCCTTGATTGAAACAAGTTGAATAAGAAATTTGAATAAACTAACTTGTCATAATCCCCAGTAGTTTTGTTATGCATGAGGGAGTTATCATTTGAAAAAGTTGGTAATATTGAGAAGCGATCAAGAAATTCTAAATAACCAATATATAATATCAAAGTGCGAGAGGCAACTGAACTTTATTCATTGAATAATAACTTGCAAGAAATATAAGTTTGAAATGAAAATTCGCATAAACTAAGTGTGCTAACAAAAGATAAAGAAGACTAAAAGTAAAACTTCTTGAGATTGACTATATTCCACACTCTTGATATTTCCCTCGTCTCCAGAATTTCCAAGTGATATGCTCTTTGAAGGTTGTCCTTATTACCTTAAATGGTCCTTCCCTGTTTGGTCCCAACTTGCCATCTAATGGTTTTACGGAACTGCCGAGAACTTTTCTTAGGACATAGTCCCCTACCAAAAACTTTCTCGGATTGACTATCTTATTGTAATTCTTGGCCATTTTCTATTGATAGGAAGCCAACTTGATCATTTTTAGTTCTCTTCGCTCGTATGCTAAGTCAAGTTTAGTTCGTAGTTCATCATCATTAAGGCCTTGATCAACCAAGGTGGTTCTCATAGTAGGGAGACCTACTTCCAACAGAATGATAACTTCCATTCCGTAAGCGAGCGCGAAGGATATTTCCCCAGTTGGTCTCATAAGAGTGTTATGGTAGGCCATAGAACATGATTTAGCTCATCTACCAAGGCACCCTTGGCTCTTTCCAACATCTTTTTTAGTCCATCAAGCATGGTCTTGTTGAAATCTTCTGCCTGATCGATACTTTAGGGATACGCCATATAACTGAAGTGGGGATTGATAATATGATCATCGTAGAAACCTTGAAAGAATATGCATTCAAATTGCGTGCCATTATCGGTGATGACAGTCCTAGGTATCCAAAATCGTGTTATGATGCTTTTCCAGATGAACTTGGTCATGTCAACATCACGAATATTTGCTAATGGTTTTGCCTCTACTCATTCGATGAAGTAATATGTGCCAAACATCAGATACTTGCGATTTATAGGTGCAGTAGTTAGTCGTCCAAGGATATCTAGTCCCCACTGCACGAATAGCTAAGGAATTGTCAGAGACTTCAGGTCTTTAGTTGGTTGGTGGACCATAGGAGAGTGCTTTTGGAATTTTTCGCATCTGCGAACATTGGTATGTAATACCCCTTATTTATGAGTAATTATTTTTATATTAATTTCCATGTGGGTAAATTATATAAAATAATAGAAGTTGAAGTAAATACTATTTTAAGTGATTTAGTTTTGGCATATTTACCATTAAGCGAATGCAAATAGTGTAACTAAATATTTTGTTATGTCATTGTGCTTTAAACGACGGTTATGATTTATATTTCAATCGGATTATTATTAAAGAGTTATTATGACATTGGAATATGAAATAATGTACGATATCCTAGATGCCAATTTAGAAGACACGGTTAGTCCAAAAATAATTGAGATAGTCAAAATAAGTGCCATGTGTGTTTTGGGTCCCGGGGTACTTTAGACTAGTTATAACTTAATTATGATGTTATGAGTCATTTTGTGTGTAGTAGCATTTAATGCTAGACTTAATGTATTTTGGATGAGTTGGGTATTTTAGTCTTGCAAGAGCATTTAAGCTCATTTGTGTCTAAACCTAGAAACAGAGTTAGAGAGAAGAGTGAGCTTGGGAGAAAGAGGAGAGAAAGAGGAGAATTGCCATTTCAAGCCCGAAAATCGTTTCAACGAGGAAGAATTTGAGACTACAATCTTAAGGCAAATTTCTAACTTGCAAATATGTATGATTGAGTGTGAATAATTTGTACTTATAGTTGTGTTCTTGAGATTGAACCATTAATGGAATTTGAGAATTTTGTTGGTTAAATTAAATGTTATAGGATCTAGCCTTGTTTTAAATGGTCTTTTATAGCTAGTAGAACATGGATAGATGATTTGGAGATGATATGAGTTGATGATGTTGGGATTAGATAGAAGAAATGTATTTGAGGAATTTAGGGTTTATATTAACCTGTATCCATTATTGGGCTTCTTGTCTAGGGCGAATTGATTCGCCCTCCTCAGCGAATCGATTTGCTAAAAATGGTGGCTACAAGTCTGAGGAACCGAATCAATTCGGGTTAAGGACGAATCGATTCGGGCCTATACAGAAGGTTGATTTTCCCAGCCGAATCAATTCGCTTTTAGAGCGAATTGATTCACTTGCAAGGGGGAATCGATTCGGCCCCTTAGGCGAATCGATTCGGAATCTTGTTGTTTTACATTAATTTTCCAACTTGGTTTATAGTCTTTTTCTTTTAGATTCGAGGCTTAGGAAACTTCTCGTATGAAGTAATAAAGAGTATTAGAGTCTTATATAAGCGGAACTAATACCCTCAGTTGTAGATGGGGTATTCGGGCTTCTCTCGGGGACTATTCAGTGGAAATTAATGTCTTATTTTATCTAATAGGCGAGTCTAGGACTAGGGGAGAGTTGAGTAGTATCGTTTTGGACTTTCGGGGGCTAGTATGAGGGTAATTATATTTGATGGCATATATTGTAAATCACATATAAATTTGCGAATTTAAAAAGTGGATGCTTTAAATGGGAATATCTTGTAATTGTGGCATGCATATACATACCTCTCTAAATGCTATCATAAGGGAAGTTACGCGAATGAGGTAAATCCCCTGGCTAGTGAATGCAGGGAGAATATAGTCCTCGGCTATAGGATCGATGGTACATTGTGTGGTTATTTTATTCGAATTGAGGTAATTCCGGGTATGGTTATGACTCATTGTCGAAGGTATATGGTCGCTTCCCACGTGACGCGATTTAGGGTGCCCAAGTGGTCTTGATTATAGGCCCTAGAAGATGATAGCATTTAGAGGCGCATCCAGTGGGGTGACACCCAGAAGGATGGTCTTAGAACCGTTATATTATGATTGTAATTGTTCTCACGATTATGGCATTTCATGTGAATGAGGTAATGAATCTGTAAATTAACTTTATGGCATATGATCCCTCAAATGATAAATGGACTTGTGAAGTTATATTTTATGAATTTTGCAAATTAAGCATGTTAAATGAAATTAGACTATTTCTCTTAATTAGATGGGTAGTGTAACTTATAATAATCTAGTATGGCACTAAAATGTGCATTTAGATGAGAAGTGAGGATGATTCTGATATTAAAGAGCGAAATTAACTTGTTTATGATGATAGTATTCATAACTGTTATGCATTTTATTCACAAGTATATCATATCAAATCGGGCCCTGGCCCGTTTATATTTCCCTTTCTTGTGTGGTTCTTATTTATGTTCAGGTGCTCCGCCGCAAGGGCGCCCATTATGATCTTTCCTTTCCAGTGTCAAGGAGCTACAACATTTTACGTATGTTGTAGGACTTTTGTAATAGACACATCAATCTGTTGGATAATCTAGTTATGATCCGTCTATATATTCGGGGGTGTTTCCCCAATTATTATTTATACTTGCTGTAATACTTGGTGTAACTTTTTGTATTATTATGCTAACTGACATCTTATTCAGTTATGTTTTGTAGAATTGTTATATAACTTCTACATGTCTTTATATATATTCACCTTCTGTTACAAATTGGATTGTCTAAATTGATTTTATTAAACCTGCAAAAATCATATGACATCCATTTTCTAAAATACTTGGTGGTTGTCTCGTACTATTATTATTACGACAGTTATGCTAAGAATGTACCATTTATGATTCCTGTTTTATTGGAGTAACGGGCCACCTCTTATTTTAATAAGTGGGGTGTTACATGGTACCTGCGTCCTTTTGCATGTGAGGCCACCACCAACCCTCTAATTTCTCGAAAGGCCAACAACCTCCCTCCTACATGACTCCCACAAATACCCTCATGAAGTTCACTAAGCACTTGCTTGATGTTATGTCGGTAGACGCATTGGAGGTAAGGGCCTGTGAATGACTTCTTATAGAGCTTTCCTCTCATGGTGAGGTAAAAATGAGCAGCTTTTACCCTTACTTGATGATCTAATCTCCTATCGTCAGGCAATATTTTACTCCATAGATAGGCGATGATGGGATTCATTTAATTGTGGGTCTTTTTAATGAGAAGGAATTAATAGAACTCGACTGTATGGTCAATGTTTGGCTGAGTGAGGAACTCTATCTGGATGGTTCTTCTCAAATTAGAAGTCTATTGTTGAGCTTAGGTCCGTTAAGGCATCTGCGTGGCTATTCTTCCCCCAACGGAACTGTTGAATGTCAACCTTATCAAATCCTACCATACCACCTCTTACCACAGCGAGGTAGGCTGCCATTCTATCATTTTTACATTAAAATATCCATTCACTTGCTTGGATACCATTTCAGAATCACCTAACATGTTGAAGTGCTTTGCCCGCAGTAGTTGGGCCTTACATAAGCTAGAGATCAGTGGTTCGTATTCAGCTTCATTGTTGAAGGCCTAAAATCCCAATCTAATTCCCTATTCGATGATAGCATCTTTCGATGTGATGGGGATGATTTTAACTCCTGCTCCCTTAGAATTGGAGGCTTCATCAATGTACAAGGTCTAATCCTTAGACTGTGTTTCCTAATATGTTGACCACTCCGTTTCCTGTTGGTCGATAGGCTGGTCCCCTGTGAATTCGATGATAAAGCCTGCCAAGACTTGTCCTTTAATTGTTATTCTTGGCTGAAACTGGATATTGAATCTATTGATCTCCACAAACCATTTGAGAGTCGTCTAAAGAGGTCATCTTTCCAAAGAAGAACTTTAATTGGGGAAGAAGGGATTCCCGTTATTGAGTGAGCTTCAAAATAATATTTCATCTTTCTTGAGGCGACCATCAGTGAATAGGTAAAGTTTTTTCAGGGGAAAGTAATGTTGTTCTGCATCCAGAAGTGTGTTACTAACATAATAACTAGGATGTTGTCCTCCTTATTTCTCACACACTAGAGCTGAGCTTACAGCGTGGTTTGATACTGCGAGGTAGAGAAACAATGGGTCTATATCTTCAAGAATCACTAGTAGAGGTGGTTTGCTAAGGTAGTATTTGATACCCTCCAAAGGTCTTGAACAATCATCATTCCATATGAGGCTTTTATTCTTTTTCAGGAGCTAAAATAATGGTCGATAACATTCTGAAGACTTAGAGATGAAGCGATTGAATATGGTGAGCATACCTATAAGCTTTTGATTATCTCATAACGTTTGTGGGGGATGGACATTGGTGATTGAATCGATCTGATCTGGATTGGACTCAATTCCTCTTTTGCTGACCAAATAGCCTAGAAACTTTCCTGACTGGACACCGAATGAACACTTGCTCGCATTAAGTTTCATCCGGTGTTTCCTGAGGATCTCAAAGGTTCTGGATAAGTCTGTGTGGTGGTGGTGGAATTTGTTCTTTCTCTTGACTAACATGTCATTAATGGAAACCTCTATTATGTCTCCCATCTGTTTCTTGAACATCTTCGTGACTAACCTCTGATGATTTATCCTTGCATTTTTTAGCCCAAACAGTACGACCTTATAATAATATAATCTAATGGGGGTTATGAAGGATGTTTTGTCCTGGTCGAGGTCGAACAACGGGATTTAATGGTACCCTGAATAGGCATCCAAAAAATTCATCCCTTCATATGTTGTCGTGGCATCAACCAACTGATAGATTTTAAGCAGTGGGAAGCTGTCTTTGGGATATACTCTGTTAATATGTCTGAAGTCAATAAAGACCCTCCAACTTCCGTTGCTCTTTCGTACCACTATTGGGCTGGATAACCACTTGGATAATTGAACTTCCCCAATAGATCCTGCATTTAGAAGCTTCCCCACTTCGTTATCCACCGCTTTAGCCTTCCCAAAGGTTGTTCGATGAGCCTTTTAAGTGATCGTCTTGAAGGTTGGGTCAATGTGTAAATTATGGCATGCTACATTGGGATCAATCCTGGGCTAATCATATAGTTCCCAAGAGAAAACATCTAGATTTCTTTTCAAGAAGACAATCAATTCTTTCCTTTCGTGATCGGGGAGTGTGGTTTCGATAAGAAATATTCTCCCTGGAAAATTATCATCAGCTCCAACTTCCTCCAGGCTTTCGATGACCCTGTCAGCGGGGTGTATCCTAGTCTCCTCCACCCATGGTCGAGCATACCGTAATTGTTATTTAGAGGGTGTATCCCCCTCTCGGGCTTCCTCTTGAGCATCCTTTAGTTCCTTTTTCTTCTCCTTCTTGGGGTGAATGGACATGATGAAGAACTTTATGGTAGTGTCCTGGTCGCCACAAATTTTGACCATGCCCCGATCTGTGACACACCATAACTTTTAGTGGTAAGTAGATGACCAGTCTCTGCCAATGATGGAGTGATATTAGGATTATATGCCCACCACTAAAAACTCAATCAACTTTGAGATATTAACGGATCTAACTGGCAGGACTATCTCTCCCAACGGCGTTGTAATTTCCCCTGTGAAGACGAATAACATAACTATGGCTTCCTTGAGGTTGGCTAGGTTGAGCTTCAGCTTTTAGAACAACCCCAAGTACATCACTTTTTACGAGATTCCCTAGTCCACCAGTAACTTGTGGTCGTTCTAATTTGTAATCCCGAGGGTTATTACTAGTGCATCGTGATGCGAAGTCCTCACTATGACCAAAAATTCTTTAGTGAAGATGATATGTTTGGTTTAGTTGACGTCCTCTGGTCACCGGCGCTTGCCATGTTGGCTTTTAACAGGGTCAATTTGGAATGCCTCCATGATAGTAGTGGCCTTTTTGAGCTCCATCTGAACAACATTCCCTTGGATCTACTTTAGGTCTGATGCCCCATGGATCATCACGAACTCCTATCCCATGTCGTCATCAAGGATGTTGTCTGGATTCTGGTCTCCATTACCTACGACCTTATCTATTTTCTTGTCTATGTATTCATTAAGATGCCCAGCTTAGGCCGACTCTTCTAAGTGTAACTTCAGAGCCTAGAAATTTTCAGTCCTGTGGCCGCCCTCCTTGTGGAATATCCATTTTAATGCATTATTCCTTTTTATAGGGTCATCAACCACCTTCTTGGGCCACTTGATGAACGTCTGGTCTTTTATTTTGCGTAAGATCTTATAAATAGGTTCCTTGAAGACTGTGTTAACAGTCTGGAATGCATTTGAAGGATCAACCTTGTTCCCATTCTTAGAGTCGTTCTTGCCCCCATTCTTATTTCCTTTTCTTTAGAGTGTCACTCTTATCTCCTTCTTTGGTTGCCTTTGCTCGATCGTTGTTTCCTACATTAGAGTGAACAACGTCTTCTACTTTGGCATATTTCTCAATATGAGCCATGAGATCATAAATCTTGCTGGCTTTTTTCTTAGTCAGGGACTGGTGCGGCAAATATGTGGTCGGGAGACTAATCTTGAAGTATGCAATGACAACCTGCTCCGAGTAGTCCTCCACTTCGTTAAAAACTTCCCAATACCTCTTGGTATAAATCTCAAAGGCTTTCTTCTAATTTTTTCTTCATCGTGAGCTACGCATCCATCCGCTTGGGATGGGAGCTGTTGGTTATGAAGTGAACAGTAAAAGCCTTTGCTAGGGCCTTGAAGCTCTTAACCGACGTGTGAGGTAGCTTCTCGAACCACTTTTATGCTACGTCATGTAGGCTAGAATGAAAAATTCGACACATCAAGGCATTATTCTGGCTCCACAAGGTCACTTCATGCCTGTACTGTCGAACATGGTCTATGAGATATATCTTCCCGTTATAAATCTTGAACCAGGTGACGAAAAACTTCTTTGGGGGGTCTTCTTCGTCGATCACCCTCGAAAAAGGGGACTTCATCCGAGTGTTGAGAGCTCTCCTAGATAGCTCCCTGATAGACCTGGTTCCTTGATGGGGTGGATGTTGGTCCATCTCTCTACGAACTATAATTCTGATGTCCTTATTCTAACGATCATTACTCTTGTGACGCCTTTCCTGACCAGCCACATTCTGATTGATCATGCTCTGATCTTCCACGTTTAGATTAACCATGGTCGCACCTGGAGTTTGTCCCTCGGCTGCGAGTATTACTCACTTGAGGACTAGGAGTCTTATCATGACGTTTCCTTGTATTTCTATGAAGATATCTCTCCATCCTTTCAATTCGCCTTTGAAGGCGAGCATTCTCTTACACCTGGAGGCGTGTGGCCTCCTCTTGTTCTTGAAGCTTGGCTTCGTAAGCGTACCCCAACCTGGAGATTAGGGTAGACCTAGGTGATCCGTGGATTTATTCAAAATGATGTATTTCTTAGCGAAACTTAGGATTTGTGTGTTGGCGAATCTATGGCTTGACCCTAGGTGGGATTGGGTCTTCTTGTGCACCGCTAACCTGAGGAATGTTGCTATTGTGGTGAGACATTGCGGGCTTTCTAGTGATGAAGGTTTTCACAGGAATAAAGATTGATTCCCATAGACGGTGCCAATTATGAGTACAATAAATATCACAATTATGATCCACGAAAATAATTACTAAGTGAAAAAAGTAAAAATCAAACACAATAATGAAATACGTGGTTCGATAACTTCCCTACGTCCACGGAGAGGATACTACTTTATTATAATGTCTCTCGAATCCTCAGATTACAACCCTTTGCCCCGGGTCAGGGTTTACAATTTATAAATGTTAACATAAGAGATTGAGTTATACAAGTAACTCGATGTAATCATAGATAATTAGATGTAACACCTCATAATTTAATTTGATAATTATTTAACTAAATTCAGAAATTTGAGAAAAATAAATTTTGGGATTTAATTATTTTTAATAATTTAATATGCTGGTTTTTATTTTTGAAAAGATGGATTTCAATGGGAATTAAAATCGGAGTTGAATTGGAGAGTTTATAAGAAAAAAATTACTTATATATATATAAATTAGGCGAATTGGGCTTACTGCCAGTCGTGACCAGGGGCAGCGACAGATTATTGAGTTCAATTAGGAGTCTTTTGTTAATCCAACTCTTAACCTTTTTATATTGTAACTAATTCGTGGATGGACTTTTTAAGTCACATTTTCATAAACTTTTACACCAGAAAACTTCTCCAAAATTATTCCCTTTCATCTACACATCTTAGTCCCAAACTTATTCAAGATTTAAAGGCTTAATTGGGGTTTTCTCAAGATTATTCAAGAACAAGACTTTTCTAATTTTTTGAGAGGAATTCAACCGTCTAATCATATTTTTCAAACAATCTTCACTCAAGCATGGATACTCTATTCTCTTCCTTTAGTATTATGCATTTTAAGTGTCGCCTAAATAATTAATCACATGTTTTATTAAAAAAAATTAGCAACTTTAATTAGAAAAAGTGAGAACTAATTTGGTACTATTTTGATGAAAAGTTTTAATATGAAATAAGACTTGAAAACCTTGGGTCCATACGATAGAGTATTGAGTTTTGGTTATTATGGGTGTAGGATCGCATATAGAATTTTATTGATGTTATTTAAATGAAAAAGGGGTGCGTACACACTCGAATAATTACGTAGTTAATTAAAGTGGGTTATTATTATGAGTTTCATGAACTTGCATGTTGATTGATCTATAATGATTAAATGGAAATAGTTTTGTTAAGAACGATGACGGTATTATTAATTAAATTAAATTAAATTAGGCCATTATGGTTAAATTGCGTTATTGTTTATATAAATTGTGGAATTGTGTGATCAGTTATTATTCATATTTTCCATCGTGGGGATGACGGGACTTTTGGGTTGTATGTTCTCACCTATATTATATGATGCTTGATAGGTATGGGACTAGTGGGTAGGCCTTGGTTATGATTTACGCTTTTTAGGTATGGGACTAGTTAGTGTAGATTTTCGCAGATTTGATATTCTGAGGCGACACTGATTTTTATGTTGTGTCGTCATTGCGCTAGCCTAGGCATAAGGTTAGGGACTAATTATTGATAGACATTCATCCTATAAATAGGGTAGGCGTATTGTTACTTTGGGGACCCTTAGATATGGGACTAAGAGGTATTTTGAGGATCTCACGTCGATAATAAGGGTGGAGTTAATTAAATAAAGTAAATGATAAAGATGAGAAAGTGAGAATTAATACCTAAGATAATAAAACGGGTATTAAAATATATTGGCGCCGTTAATAATTACAAGATCGACAATTTAAATGGGTTGGCTGACTATTACGACGTGTGGGTGTGTGACCTCTGAATAATTATAGGGCTGACAGTTTAAACGGGTTAGCTGGCTATGAAGATGTGTTGTGCGTGGAACCTCCTGCATAATTGCAGGGTTAAGAGTTTAAACAGACCTGCTGGCTATGGTGAGGGGAATGTGTGTGGTGTAGAATATAGGGAGTCCCGCAACTAAATAATTAAAATGAGATAAAGTTGTGAGTGGGAGTCCCACATGTGACATTAATGATGATGAAAAATTAATAATTGGATTAACTTAAATTAAGTTAGATGAGTGGATAATTGGACTTAGATGTTGAGATGGCATATAAGAGTATTCTAGCGTACGTTGTTTAATTACTCGCATCGTTATTAATTATCTCGTTTAATTTAAAATATTTTATTGTGATATTTATCATGTATAATGCTACTGTCTGGGTTCACGGAACCTAATTGAGGGGAGTAGTTTGTATTCATGCTCGGGGTCTGACCTTGTGCATTGACTAACTTTTTCAGGTGTTAGTACTGGATTAACTACATAGGAGTTTTGGAAATATATCTTGGAGGTGCAATTGTAGTTATTTATTTATGCTTAGTAGTTCAGATTAGCTTTCATTTCTTTGCATTTATATTGAGACTCGGTTTATATATTTGGTGTCCCATTTGTTTCCACAGTTGCTATGGCTTAATTCAGATATTCACAGTTGGATTTTATTCAGTTTATTGGAGTTTTACTTATTTTGAGATTCGGATATTATTGGAGTTTAGTATGGTGATATATTTTATATCGCATTGATGATTTATTTTTGGGATTGATTTAAATTATTATCGTGTGGAATGAATTTGTTATGTCTTATATTTGTCACATGCTAAGAATGATATTTAATTTAGTGACACCCGACTTAGTTTTGGTGGAGGCGAACGCCAGAATTAGTACGTTCCTTTATCCACATGTTACCCCGACCCATAAAGCAAAATGGAAAAATTTTAGACTAAAATTAGTCTCAGACAAAACACAAAGTACTTTAATAAAACCTTTATTTTTCATCCTCTCTCTCATCAAATAAAATCCATTGCCAGCCATTGATGCCCATCGATCTCTAATTACAAGATGAATCAAATGATAGAGTTAGTTCATATACCTGAAATAGCCATTGAAGCACATCGATGGAGTTAGTTCGCATACCCACTTCACTTTTTTTGTTAGGGTTAACACACTTTACTATTCGTCTTCTAACTCTTCATTTTGTTCTTCAATTTCAATTTATTTTATTCTTGATTATTTTTTTTCTTCCTTCCTTCTAACTTTGAGTCTAAAAAAATAAAAATAAAATTATTGGCTAACTGTATAATCTGATTGTATGTAATTTAGAGTTCCATTGGGAGTAATGTTGTTTTGTTGATTGTGCATAATCACACGGTTTGTATAATTTGATTGTATAATCTATTTGGCAGTAATACATTTGTCCTTTGAATTTGTAAACTACCCAGAAATGGATTTGTATTAAGTTTGGTTGATTGGATGAATCAAACGTTTTTTTCTTTTTCTGACATAGAGAAATCAAACGACTCTGTTTTTTTTATAAAGATGAATCACGCGATTTTAGAGTTATACAGATGGGAAGTCTTTTGAAGATTTGAGCATTTAGAGTCCTTATAGGGATTCTAAAAGGGTTATGCCAGTGTTTTATTGATTTTTGTAACTTAAAATATAAAATATTATTTGGTGGGGCTGTTAATAGAAATTATGGTTTTATCCAAAAACACACTAAAAAAAGTAGGTCTTAATTTGGGGAAAAAAATGAACTGAAAAGAAAATAAATTATTATAAGGATATTTTGGTTAGGATATGGTCACTAGGGGTTAGTTCTAGTTTATTGAGGTTTCCAAATGGTGTTACAGATTCAACTCAAATAGATAAACGAACTAGGTAGTAAGTAGAATAATGCATTAAAAACAGGGGCGGACCCACCCCATCCCGAAGGGGTGCGGCCGCACCCACAAGATTTTTGGGACTTTTTTTTGTATATAGTGTAATAAAAAATTCTGGACCTATATGTTAGTTTTTGAAATATAAGGCTAACAGATAAAACTCTGGGGGCGGATACGTAATTTATTAAAAAACTAACCTAATTGTCTTCTTCTTCTCTCTCTTTCTCTTTGTATCCGTTTCCCTCCGTCCCAATTTTTTCTCCCACTTTCTCCTCTCCCTCCCCTCCTCTCCTCTCCCTTGCAGTCCTTCTCTGATCTATCTCTCGCACATAAACAACCCTGCCAGGCTTCCCGTCCAGCCACTAGCAATGCTCTACCAGGCGCAGCAAGCAGGTGCAGGAGCTCCTCCTCCTTTCTCTCGGCGTAGCTCCTCCTCCCCCTACACTCGACTCGGTAGCAAGTAGGTAATTTTTACTTTTAGTTTGTTTTCTTAATTTATGTTACGAAACTTTGATTTGTTGTTGAATTGATGAAATTTTATTTTATGGATATTGATATTGTAAGAAACTTGGTTGTTGCTCAATTTTTGTTTGTTCATTGTATGAAATTTGTTGTTGGAATTTTTGTTACTTATTTCAGATATAGGTAATATTGGGTTGTTAAAAATATTGGTTGGTTTGGTTCTTAAAAAGTAAAACTAACAAAAAAAAAATTCGTGTTCGTGTTTTTTAACACGAAGTCGGGTCGTGTCGTGTCGTGTTCGTATCAAAATTATGAGCCGCGTTAGTCGTGTTATCGTGTCTTATCGTGTTAATGGTATTTTTATTTGGGTTATCGTGTCTATTTATGTTTAATTTAGTGTAAAATTTAAGAAATCGTGTTATTCGTGTCGTGTTCTATTTGGGTCGTGTTCGTGTCAACTAAAAATAATATGAATTTGTGTCGTATTGTCTTCATGTTAAAAAAACCCTTGTCGTGTCGTGTCGGACCGCAACACGGCTCAAAAACACGAATTGTCACCCCTACCCGAACCCCCAGCATTTATAACAAATTTTCGCACCCACGAACCAAAAGTCCTGGGTCCGCCACCGATTAAAAAGTGCGAGTTAAGTATAACCGCCCCTCCCCCTCCCATTTCTTATAACAACCTTCTTTTTTTTTATCTCATATAGCAAGTTGTGATTTCGTATGATTGAATTGCATTTTGAAAAATTAGTATGATAAAATTTAATGATGATTAAATAAGTAATTTTATTTGCGGATTACATCAAAAATAGTTATTTTTTTAAAACTTTTTTTTAATAATGACTCATAATTTAAGACCATGATAATATTCAGTTGTTGAATAGAAATTTTTTTGAAGTTTATTTCAATTTGAAATTGGCCTATTTCTTATTCCACTAAAATCACGTCTACCGCGTGTCTAATTTTGCATCTCAAAAGATTATGAAGTCGATAAATGTTGTCATCGATGATACATTTAATGAGAACACATTCTATGTGTTTCATTATATAGTCGAAGAAAAGGAAAATGGAATGGATGATTGTGTATAAGCGACCATACAACTGAATATGGTGTGACACCCCGCCTAATTAAATACCGGGTGATTAGTCCTTTATTAAATTATAATCAAGTTGAACGGTTGGTTCATTCTTAGTATTACTGTCGTAAAAATAACTTTTTCAATTAAACACCCTAAATAATTAAGCTAAGTGTCAAAATATTTTTAGACATTACTTTCCAAATTTTATTTTAAAAGCCAACATTTAAATCTTTACATAGTTCATAGTTAAAGAATCACACAACAACTATACTGGAACATATAATTCAAACAATTAAACATCCAACTAATTGATTCCAACATTTAAAACTTAAAGGAAAAAATCCTGACAATAATAAATCCCAAAGTGTAAATACTGGAAATAAACGAATCACAATATCCGATAAAACAACTGAATAATAAAAAAGGGCGACACATGCCCAACTGGATAAAATAATGCTAGGAGTGGAATAAAAAATGAGGTCGTCTAAGTAAGAGGCCTGCAACTCCCACCTAAGCTGCAGCGCGTTCCTTCCAAAGGATCCTATGCAAGACGCCCCTGTGGCTGGGCACCTGTAATATATACATATATATACAAGAGAGGAGAGATAACAGTAAACGGGTCAGATCCCGATTGTAAAACAGTTTAAAATTTTAGTTTAGCAAGTATTAAAATGTTTGCTGGCAAATGCAACAATATATTAGTAACGACACTCTCTTGAGAAAGTCTCACCTCTCTTCTAGTGTGCACTCTACCGCACTATTATACCCAAAAGATTAACTTAATTCAAATTTCTCATTAGATTCCATGCCGACAATTTCTAGGACTAAGATAATTAAATTTCAGGAATTTAAGATTTCCACATAACTCTTATTTGATTAAAAAGTCTTTCATCCATTAATTAACTTCTTTTAGTCTCGGTAGGAAGTTACAAATTCAAGACTATATATATATATATATATATATATATACATTAATTACCCATATATATATATATATATATATACTACTGGCACCCCACATAATATTTATGGTGCTGGCATACTCTACTATCAAGTCCCCGTATCACTCGTACTAAGGGAAATACTAGTTCGGAATCACTCTCGAACTGTATTAATACAAACAAAACACAAATTGAGGCGAAGCATAGTTCCAAGTCAATAAGAGGTAATCACATACCCTCACGTCTCTTAGGACCGTCTGACTATCAATCAGATAGATTGTACCAAGGATTTCTATGTTCTAGGGTACGAGTTAATATCCCCCATAAAGGTCCCATCAAGATAAGACTGTCCCAGCGCGGAAACCTCAGCGATAGCGAGTAGCGCGGGAATGATTTGTTTACACGTATATAAGTTATATGATCAATCACAGAGTCATATAGATATATATAACTATTCACATTCATAAGTTAGGTACACCCACGGCCTAACATTATATTATTCCAGTCTTAGTACATTTTTATCCGATTATTTCTTATAACGGACTTACTCATTTTATTTTTGAAATTTAATTTATTCCAACTCACTTCTCATCTCTCTAAGTATTCCCTTAACCTAAGTACAATTTCAGTAGGCCCTCACTTACCTTCTAATCCAACTCCCAGACATTTCGATTATTAAGTCTACGCACGTTAGATTTCTTAGGTATAAATATTTCCCCGTTTACCCTTCATTTCCCATTTTATTAAAGTTCCACATAACGGGGTTTACTTTGACCCTACTGGTCCTTTTTATGTTTCATTAGGTCCTAATAACATGAATCAAGGTTTATTACGCATTTACTCGGATTAAGTCAACACAAGTAAAAATCTAGTTTTCCAGAAGGGGTCGATCGATCGATAGGGAGGGGTCAATCGATCGATGCTCTTGGCTCGATCGATCGATCAAGCAGGTATGACGAAAACTGCAGAATACCAGTTACGGGAATTATCATCCAAAATCATCCAAATCCATGTTTTTAACTCCCAAACTCCCAGAAACTCATACCACAATCATTATAAACCCAAATGAACAATATTCTACGTAAGGCATGCGAGTTTTCATCAAGTATCATGAATTAAAAAGGCCAAAATCCATATAAATCTCATGAACCCTAATAATTTCTTTAACTTAGTTCTTCTCATTCTTTTTCCATAATTTCTACTTCTAATCCAATGTAAATTTGTGGTTGAACCTCTACATGTGAAGGGGATTTCCAGAATGATGTTTATATCTCTACAACATGAGATTTCTAACCTCTAACATAGGTTTTCTTTCATAAAAACTCATCCTAATTAATCCTAAACTAATATGAATGAAGCATTAACTAAAATAAGCAAGATAAATACTTGCCTAGGAATTTTTGTTTCTGATTTGTGGATGAAATCAGTGTGGTGGTGATCCTCGTTGCGCGATCTAACTTTTGGCGGTGACGGCGGTGCAAACGGAGGAGTTCTTGGCCTAGAACTCCTTGGTAAGCTCTTCCTTTCCTTCTCCAATGGCCGTATTTTATTTTTTTGGTTGTGTTAACCCTAGAAGACAACCCTAAGAATCTGATATAACCTAGAAAATTCGTAGGTTTCCAAGCCCAAAAATACAAAATGCCTAAAACACCCTCTCGGGGTGTTAATTAAGCCTAAAAAAGCCACGAGACCCAAACTAAACTCCCGGGTACATTATTTTGACTATCTAGACCCTTCCGAACACTTTTGCGCACTCAAAATGACCATACGGGTGACTTATAATTTATTCACTTTTATTAATCAAAATTTAGTCCTGACACGACACGGGTGCGTCCCGACTTAAATTTCCAAAATTGTCATTTTATTCACTCGTGACATTTAATAGAACCAATATTATATATTACTTTGCTCATTAGTAATATTCAACAAGTTTCCAATAATTAGAACCAATATTATATATTACTTTGCTCATTAGTAATATTCAACAAGTTTCCAATAATTACTAACTCTCGTCACGTTAGTAATAAAAAATAATTAATTTCCGGATTTATATTAAATTAATAACTCACATCAAATTTAATAAATCCCCAAATTTAGAAAGCATAAAAATACGGGGTATTACATACTTCCCCCCTAATAACAGAATTTCGTCCCGAAATTCGGAAAATAAGGCATACCTGGTAAGAATAAATCTGGGTATCTCTCGCGCATATCTGCCTCACGCTCCTAGGTGGATTCCTCCATATTATGATGCTCCCACTGGACCTGTACAAGTGGAACTACCTTCGACCTCAATCTCCTTTCGCTATGGTCTAGGATAGCCACTAGTCTTTCCTCGTAAGAGCTGTCGGGCTGTAAGTTTATATCTTCTATCGCGATGTGGGTGTGGGTCATATCATCCTGAAGATATCGTCTCAATGACGAGATGTGGAATACATCATGAATGCGATGTAAATGCTCTGGCAGTCCCAATCTGTATGCTACCGGCCCAATCCTCTCGATAATGGGAAATGGTCCCACGTACCTCGGGGCCAATTTCTCTTTCTTTTTGAATCTCATCACTCCTTTCATAGGAGATACACGTAGTAATACTTGGTCCCCCACATTAAACTCTCGGAAGAACTGTTTTGCATGGGCGTAGCTATTCTGCCTATCCTGGGCTACCCGAATGCGATTCCTGATAATCTCAGTCCTCGCGAAGGTTTCCTGAATCACCTCTGGTCCGAGTAACTTGTTATCCCCCACCTCTAGCCAACACATTGGGTAACGACAAGGCCTGCCATACAAAGCCTCGAATGGAGCCATGCCAATCGTGAACTGATAAGAGTTATTATAAGCGAACTCTACCAGTGGAAGATGTGGTTCCCAACCTCCTCCAAAATCAAGGACACACATGCGTAGCATATCCTCCAACATCTGATTAGTACACTCTGTTTGTCCATCTGTCTGTGGGTGATAAGCTGAACTCAACCTCAACTCCGTACCCATGGCCTCCTGAAAGCTCTCCCAGAAACGTGACACGAAGATCTTATCTCTATCTGACACAATATTCAGGGGCACCCCATGTAATCTGACAATCTCAGCAATGAACAACTGAGCATACTGACCCGTGGTATAGTCTGTCCGCACCAGTAGAAAATGAGCCATCTTGGTCAAACGGTCCACAATCACCCAGATGGAGTTGTGGCCCCGCTGTAATGTAGGCAACCCAGTAATAAAATCCATAAAAATACTCTCCCATTTCCACGCGGATATTTCCAATGGCTGAAGTAACCCTGATGGTTTCTGGTGGTCCACCTTTACCAGCTGGCAGGTAGAACACTTGGACACGAACTCAGGAATGTATTTTTTCATCCCACTCCTCCAGTATTGCCGCCTCATATCCTGGTACATCTTATCTCCCCCAGGATGCACCGCAAATCGGGACCCGTGAGACTGGGTCATCATTGCATGACGTAAGCCTGCTCCTTCTAGAACTGCCAATCTCCTATTAAACCTCAAACCCCCATCAGAACTAACAGAATAGGACTCAACACCCTCAGCTAAAAGTCGTACAATCTTTTCCTGGCAAAATGGGTCTGCGGTCTGTGCCTGTATTACCCTCGTAATAATCTCGGGTGTCACTGTCATGACAGATATGAAGGAGCGGGCTACTGTATCCTGGTGACCCAACTCTTTCCACTTTGCTTTCCAGATGTCCGCTACATCGTCTACCGGTCTACGGCTCAACGCATCGACAACTACGTTAGCCTTCCCCGGATGGTACTGTATGTCGAACTGATAGTCCTTCACAAACTCTAACCACCTGCGCTGATGCATATTCAGCTCCCGCTGAGTGAACAGGTACTGCAGTGACTTGTGGTCTGTGAACAAGAGAAATTTCTCCCTTAATAAATTGTGTCTCCATATCCTCAATGCAAAAATGATTGCTGCTAACTCCAGGTCGTGTGTGGGGTAATTCTTCTCGTGCGGCTTAAGCTTGCGGGAGGCAAAAGCTATAGCCTTCTCCTCCTGCGGAAGTACTCCCCCAATTCCCCGTAAAGAGGCATCGGTGTAAACCAGATACTCCATGCCTGGCTTAGGTAAAGCAAGGACCGGTGCTGAAGTAATATTGTCTTTCAGGTCGTTGAAAGCCAATTGACAAGCATCGTCCCAAACATATGGTACCCACTTGCGAGTCAGGTTCGTCAATGGACCCGCTATTTTGGAGAACCCCCGAATGAATCTCCTGTAGTATTCGGCTAATCCCAAGAAACTACGTACTTCCGTCGGTGTCGTGGGTTGTCCCTACTCCCTCACCGCTGACACTTTACTCGGGTCAACTGCCATCCCCTATTTAGAAACAACATGCCCCAAGAACTGCACTTCTCGTAACCAGAACTCGTACTTCTCGTACTTAGCATACAACTAATGCTCTCGTAGAGTTTGAAGAACCTGCCTCAAGTGCTCGGCATGCTCTTCCTCGGTGTGTGAATATATCAAGATGTCATCTATGAAGACGATGACAAACTGATCCAAGAACTCTCTGAACACTCAGTTCATCAAGTCCATGAATACGGCTGGAGCATTTGTGAGTCCAAATGGCATCACTCTGAATTCATAGGACCCATATCTCGTCAAGAAAGCAGTCTTTGAAACATCCTATGATGGTACCCTGACCTCAGATCTATCTTCAAAAAGAAAGTTGCTCCCCTCAGCTGGTCGAACATATCATTGATTCAAGGAAACGAATACTTGTTTCGTATCGTGACCTTGTTCAGTTCCTGGTAGTCCACACATAGCCTCAGTGAACCATCTCTCTTTTCACAAACAAAACTGGAGCGCCCCAAGGTGAGGTACTTCTGCGAATGAGGCCCTGACCTAACAGCTGCTCTATCTGATCTCGTAACTCTCGCATCTCCGCCGGAGCCATACAGTATGTAGCGCGTGTTATAGGTCGAGTATCCGATAATAAATCTATGACAAAGTATATCTCTCGACTGGGGGGTAGGCCTGGTATCTCCTGAAATACATCAGAATACTCACGAACAACTGGGATTAAGTCTAAGGAAATCATGATCTCCTTAGAGGTATCCTCCTCTATGTAATACAAATGAGCGGTCGAGCCTCCCTCTGGTTGAGGCATCGCCACTACAAATATCTCTTGCCCGGGAATGGCAAAGATAATACTCCCACCGAAACAATCTATCATGGCTCTGTAAGCTGCGAGCCAATCCACATAAATAATAACGTCGTGCTCATGCATATCTAAGACTAACATGGATGTTGGTAATACCAAGATATCAATCTCAATTCCCACACCCCGGCATATAAATAAAATTAATGATCCATTTCCCAGTGGGGAGTCTACACATGTTACGGTGCTCTCTGCTGTGGCTAATAACCCTAAGGCCTTCGCAAAATGGGTAGCTATAAAACAGTGTGTTGCCCCAGTATCAAATAAAACCCAACCCATAGTACCATGGATAATAAACATACCCTCAATTGCGGGTGGTGCCTGTGGAGCTGCTGCCTGGTGGACGTTATAGACACGTCCATACTGTAACTTCCCCTGATGTACTGGAGCGGCTGGAATGGCGGGTAGGGCTGGTACCTGAGTTGGTGCTGGGAGGGCAGCTGGAAAAAGTGGCCTATCTGGCTCATTACGGACACCCTGCTGTTGTGGGGCCCTCTCTCCCTCTGGACAATCTTGGCGCCTATGGACATTCTTACCGCACCCAAAACATCGGCCCGTGAAATTACCTCCCCTCTGGCCCTGTTGACCACGACCCTGTTGGTCGTTACCACCCCGCCACTGGCCCTATTGGCCCTGATGAAAACACTGTTGGCTCTGTTGGCCCTGCTGTTGACGGTGTTGGCCTTGCTGGCCCTACTGATTAGGCTGGCCCTGCCTAAATCCTCCCACTCCCTGCCTAGAGTCACCTGATCGAAACCGCTTGGCAAAGTCCCCCTGATGGGAATTCTGCTCAAGATGACGTGATTTCCCCTGGGCTGCTGGTGCCCCACCATCACTACCTCCTCCTGTCCTGCCCTGCTGGATGGACTTTCCTGTACGTTTGCTTCCCTGCAGATGGAAGCGGTGATCCTGACAATGCAATAAGGCAGCGTTGAGTACGTTAGAGTAAGTACTCAAGGATAGATTGCCTATGAGGTGTTGACGGATCCTCCAGGCTAATCCATCAATAAATAGCAGTATCTTATTCCCCTCAGTGGGTGCCTTATCTGGTACTATAGTGAGAAGTCTCGTGAACTCCTCCTCATACTCAGCAACAGTCGTATTCTCCTATTTCAAGTTCAGTAATTTTTGCCTCATCTCAGTTTGCACGGCGGATGGAAAATATTTGCGGTCAAACTGCTCCCAGAATGTCTAAATCGGAATAACATCCCTCTCCTCCAAGGTGGTGGTGGACTCCCACCACTGCAAAGCGGCCCCCACTAGCTTAAAGGAAGCCAACAACTATTTCTTCACATTTGTGCACTCATTCATACGCAGATGCCTCTGGATATCTTTCTTCCACTGGCTGACAATGATGATATCTGAATTACCCGAGAACTCAGGGGGATGCGCCTTCTGAATGGCATCCCTAACCCGCTCCCATGTAGATGGAAGCTGTGCAGGTACTGGCGCCACTGCTTGAACTTGGGGCGGAGCCTGCTGTACTACCGCTAGCGCGGCATTCACCGTCTGAGCAACGATGGCGGCAACCTCATTTGCGTTCATTGTTCCCTGAGCCGGAGCTTCTGGCTGCTCGGCTTGGGCATGCCTATCCTTTGGTGCACATCTCGGAGGCATCTGAAATGTGAAGAAATTTATTAGTCTACAGTTATTATCAAATCTCAAATAGCCGAAGACGTAATCGTAAAAGCAAGAATACAACAATCCTAAAATAGGGCTCTATAACAAGAATGCTAAGCTGAAAGCGAAATAAGCAGTACAGATCCTAAGGGCACTAGAACCTGATGCTCTGATACCACCCGTGACACCCCGCCTAATTAAATATCGGGTGATCAGTTCTTTATTAAATTATAGTCAAGGTGAACGGTTGGTTCATTCTTAGCATCACTGTCGTAAAAATAACTTTTTCAATTAAACACCCTAAATAATTAAGCTAAGTGTCAAAATATTTTTAGACATTACTTTCCAAATTTTATTTTAAAAGCCAACATTTAAAGCTTTACATAGTTCATAGTTAAAGAATCACACAACAACTATACTGGAACATATAATCCAAACAATTAAACATCCAACTAATTGATTCCAACATTTAAAACTTAAAGGAAAACATCCTGACAATAATAAATCCCAAATCCTGACAATACTAAATCCCAAAGTGTAAATATTGGAAATAAACGAATCACAATATCCGATAAAACAACTGAATAATGGAAAAGGGCGACACATGCCTAACTGGATAAAATAATGCTAGGAGTGGAATAAAAAATGAGGTCGTCTAAGTAAGAGGCCTGCAACTCCCACCTAAGCTTCAGCGCGTTCCTTCCAAAGGATCCTTTGCAAGACGCCCCTGTGGCTGGGCACCTGTAATATATTCATATATATACAAGAGAGGAGAGATAATAGTAAACGGGTCAGATCCCGATTGTAAAACAGTTTAAAATTTTAGTTTAGCAAGTATTAAAATGTTTACTGGCAAATGCAACAACATATTAGTAACGACACTCTCTTGAGAAAGTCTCACCTCTCTTCTAGTGTGCACTCTACCGCACTATTATTCCCAAAAGATTAACTTAATTCAAATTCCTCATTAGATTCCATGCCGACAATTTCTAGGACTAAGATAATTAAATTTTAGGAATTTAAGGTTTCCACATAACTCTTATTTGATTAAAAAGTCTTTCAACGGTGTCACAACATTTTAGCCATATATATAATAAAACCAGAATATTTATCCATTAATTAACTTCTTTTAGTCTCGGTAGGAAGTTACAAATTCAAGACTATATATATATATATATACATTAATTACCCATATAATATATATATACTACTGGCACCCCACATAATATTTATGGTGCTGGCATACTCTGCTATCAAGTCCCCGTATCATTCGTACTAAGGGAAATACTAGTTTGGAATCACACTCAAACGGTATTAATACAAACAAAACACAAATTGAGGCGAAGCATAGTTTCAAGTCACTAAGAGGTCAGGACATACCCTCACGTCTCTTAGGACTGTCTGACTATCAATCAGATAGTCTGTACCAAGGATTTCTATGTTCTAGGGTACGAGTCAATATCCCCCATAAAGGTCCCATCAAGATAAGACTGTCCCAGTGCGAAAACCTCAGCGATAGCAAATAGCGCGGGCATGATTTGTTTACACGTATATAAGTTATATGATCAATCACAGAGTCATATACATATATATAACTATTCACATTCATAAGTTAGGTACGCCCATAGCCTAACATTATATTATTCCAGTCTTAGTACATTTTTATTCTATTATTTCTTATAATGGACTTATTCGTTTTTATTTTCGAAATTTAATTTATTCCAACTCACTTCTCATCTCTCTAAGTATTCCCTTTACCTAAGTACAATTTCAGTAGGCCCTCACTTACCTTCTAATATAACTCCCAGACATTTCGATTATTAAGTCTACGCACGTTAGATTTCTTAGGTATAAATATTTCCCCGTTTACCCTTCATTTCCCATTTCATTAAAGTTCCACTTAACGGGGTTTACTTTGACCCTACTGGTCCTTTTTATGTTTCATTAGGTCCTAATAACATTAATCAAGGTTTATTACGCATTTACTCGAATTAAGTCAACACAAGGAAAAATCTAGTTTTCCAGAAGGGGTCGATCGGTCGATAGGGAGGGGTCGATCAATCGATGCTCTTGGCTCGATCGATCGATCAAGCAGGTATGGCGAAAACTACAGAATACCAGTTACGGGAATTATCATCCAAAATCATCCAAATCCATGTTTTTAACTCCCAAACTCTCAGAAATTCATACCACAATCATTATAAACCCAAATGAACAATATTTTACGTAAGGCATGCGAGTTTTCATCAAGTATCATGATTTAAAAGGGCCAAAATCCATATAAATATGATAAACCCTAATAATTTTTTTAACTTAGTTCTTCTCATTCTTTATCCAGAATTTCTACTTCTAATCCAATGTAAGTTCGTGGTTCAACCTCTACATGTGAAGGGGATTTTCATAATGATGTTTATATCTCTACAACATGCGATTTCTAACCTCTAACATATGTTTTCTTTCATAAAAACTCATCCTAATTAACCATAAACTAATATGAATGAAGCATTAACTAAAATAAGAAAGATAAATACTTGCCTGGGAATTTTTGTTTCTGATTTGTGGATGAAATCAGTGTGGTGGTGATCCTCGTTGCACGATCTAACTTTTGGCGGTGAGGCGGTGCAAACGGAGGAGTTCTTGGCCTAGAACTCCTTGGTAAGATCTTCCTTTCCTTCTCTAATGGTCATATTTTGTTTTTTGGTTGTGTTAACCCTAGAAGAAAACCTTAAGTATCTGATATAACCTAGAAAATTCGTAGGTTTCCAAGCCCAAAAATACAAAATGCTTAAAACGCCCTCCCAGGGTGTTAATTAAGCCTAAAAACACCCGGAGACCCAAACTAAACCCCCGGGTACATTATTTTGACTATCTCGACCCTTACGGACACTTTGGCGCACTCAAAATGACCATACGGGTGACTTATAATTTATTCACTTTTATTAATCAAAATTTAATCCTGACACAACACGGGTGCGTCCTGACTTAAATTTTCAAAATTGTCATTTTATTCACTCGTGACATTTAATAGAACCAATATTATATATTACTTTGCTCATTAGTAATATTCGACAAGTTTCCAATAATTAGAACCAATATTATATATTACTTTGCTCATTAGTAATATTCAACAAGTTTCCAATAATTACTAACTCTCGTCACGTTAGTAATAAAAAATAATTAATTTTCGGATTTATATTAAATTAATAACTCACATCAAATTTAATAAATCCCCAAATTTAAAAAGCATAAAAATATGGGGTATTACATATGGTTGTTGATGTAGCTGACACACCTCCTTGGGTACAAACGGACCATGCCATTACCAAAATCATTTGACGTCCTAGTGTTAGAGTGCAAACTCGTTCTCAAATCCATAAAGAATTTAAACTTTCTTTGATATACATATACGCTCGAATCCAATAATGTGAAATAAGTTTTGTAAATGAATACTGGGTCAATGCTATGCAAGATGAATTAAACCAATTCATAAAACATGATGCTTGGAATCTAGTCCCTATGCTTGATTATGTTCATATAATTGGTACTGAGTGGATATTCAAAGACAAGTGTGATGAAGAGGATGTTGTGTTGAGAAATAAGGCTACACTAGTGGCGCAAGGATAAACCTAAGTTGAAGGTGTTGGAATTTATAAAGTCAATGGTAATTTCAAAATATTTTAACCACTTTTCTTTGAGATTAGTTGAAATATGATAAATAAATATAAGTGTAACTAATTAATTCAGTAGTAAATAACAAATAATAAATAGGATTTAGAGAAAATTTGCGAACCGAAATTTTGACGTGGTTTGCCCTTACCTACTTCCACATTCAAAATAGTATGCAAAAAACTTCACTATAATATTCGAAAAACTTCAGTATCTCCAGTTCATTGAGGCGGAACCAAAACCTTAAAATGAAGGGTATATTTTATTAATTGGAAAGGCGTATCAAGGTGTTACAATTTCTTGTAAGGTTTTGGGTGTGCCTCATTGAACTAGAGATAATGAAGTTTTTCGAGTACCATCTCGAGCGTGGACATAGGTAAGGACCACATTAAAAATTAAGTTTGTAAAGTTTTTCAAAAACCTCTCTATCGCCTGTTTTTTATTATTACATTAATTGCTTACAGTTATATTGATTTATCATGTTCCAATTAATCTTAAAGAAAAGTTTTTAAAATTTTTTAAAATTTTCATTAATTTCATAATATCCAATGCACCCCCTCTTGGATTCATTTTTTGGCCAATAATTAGTATTAGAGCCTAGCTCACAAATAGTTTTTTTGACATGTATATTTTGAGTTTAAAGACCAAAGACAATGTGAAGTATTCCACAAATCATTTGGGAAGAAATGACCAACCTATTTTTACACAATGATATAACAAGTTATAGTGATTTAGAATATCTTGCGTTATTTAATCGATTAATTTTTACTTATGGAAATTAATTAGTGATAAAAACCCATTAATTTTATCTATATTTAGTATTGAATAGAAAAATGATTGAAATCTCGAAGATTTGAATATTTAAGCTCTTTTCCAAGATAAGTTGCTCAATACACATGAGCGAGTGAAATGTTGAACTTCATTGTAATATAATTTGTAGAATAAAACGACCCAATCACCATAGAATAGAAAGGAAAAATATCTAGATATATTTATTCTACCCTCACAACCTTTATGCTCATATAACTAAGAAGTCTTTATACAAGATCATCATCTGATGCAGAATGTCAACTTTGTGTGAAACAAGAACAAGAAAATGACGAGGTAAATTTAAAACCTTTTGATATAAATATATTTTCTAAAGAATATGTTGTAATTATCTATGATCGCATATATGAATTATGCGACATGTTAGTAATAATTTTAAAAAAGATAATTGACATCATTTCTCCATGAAAAATGAAAACAAAGAAATTTATGTATCCAGATAAAATGTCGCGAAAGAAAACAAAATTTTAATCTTAGAAAATGATCAACTTAAAAGAGAAATCAACTCTTTAAATGTCTTCAATTTGAAAACAATTAACTAAGAAAAAAGTTGATTTGTTAATAGACTCTTTTGGAAAATTTGATCGAAATGGCAAATTCTTTAACTTACTTTTTGTAAAACAAAGACAGAGAGAAAATGATGGATGGAATTTTGAAAATAAAAGTAGGGAATCCAAAAGTGAAATAGAAAACCCTTTAAACATCAAACACTATGTCCATTTCACTTTTTTCAAAAAGAAAAATCATACTTTTTTAAAATTGTCATGCCCAAAGAATCATTTTTATATCATTTGCAAAAAGAAAGATCGTACCTATGTTGCCTTTGAATTTTGTGCATCTAATTATCATTACATATATTGTGGTAGAAATAATCATACATTTATTGTTTGTAAAATGATAAGAATCAATATTCATGACGATTGACAAAGGATATCATTATACTCCTTCATAACAAACTACGACCCAAAACTCAAAGGGTATCGACAAATGATATTGATTCTTCAGAGTTTGTAGCTACTCAGCCGAAAAGACATTTTGATCATACATATTTTAAAAGATCAAAAGTTGGGAAATGAGAAACTTAGAATACAAAAATATAGAATGTATGGAGAAGATACACAAATGATGAAAGAGAAAGAAGACAGGTGACGATGAGACATTAAAATCTTGACAATGTCCTAAGGATCTAAAGGAATCTTAAAATGGGTAACATCTAAAATTAAATTATAAAATATTTATTCATTTTCTATTTTAACTAAATCCATAACATATGATGCATGAGACCTTTAGAAAATATTACATCTCAATCATCACAATAACTCATGTATAGTATTACCAATTTGATCAAATTGATCATTATAATCTTTATCACTTCTCAACTTAGCACCAAATGTATTTAGAAAATGTCAAAAATATGACAAATTATGAATATGGATGATTAAAAACTCTTTAAGTAATTACACCATGATATTTTATCAATAACTAGAAAATAGAAATATACATTTAATTAGATGGCGCATAAAAGTTATTAAAAAGGTGAAATATGTTGTAAGAATATCTTTTTATAGAAAATATTAAAAAAAAGATTTGAAATAAATGGTTGAAGAATGGATGTTGAAATGTGACAAAGATTATTGACTTAAAAAGGAAGTTGTGTGGAAAAAATGAGTTTGGAAATGCCTTGAGGTGAGAGAAAGGTGCTAAAAAGAGAAAAACATTTTTTTGAAGAAAGATTGAAAATATTAGATGAAAAGGTCAATTGATCTCTCACACTTACACTCTTATATACAATAAATACCCCAACATTAGGACTAAAAAAAATGAGTACAATCTTTATTTCACATGAACACTTAGTCAATGACAAGATATGATTTGATTCCACAATAACTCTCAAGTTTTCATAAAACATGATTAAATGACATACATTTAGTCTTATCACAATAAATGAGTTTATGAAAAATTATCGCACTATCCCCACCCACATTAGAGACTTGATGAAGTTATTAGTATACCTAATTGATCCAAAATAACTTTCGTAAAACAAACTTAATGCGATTCACATTTGACTCTCAATAGAAATAACCTCGAGTTATGCAACACCTGAAGTATAAATATTTATTCACATGAGTATTTTAAACCCATTCATGCTTTCCTTCATGTCAAAACTAAAAAAATTATCATGGTCATTAATGAAAAATCAATCTAGAAAATATTATTAAGGCTCATTTTTTAACAATATAAAAGAGTTATGGTAGATTTAAGTAAAGGAAGAGCTTGACAAACCCTCATTGAAAATTTTATGAAACAAAAGGCGAGATAAAGTTTCTAATAAAGAGATGTAGTTAGAACAAAATACGAAGATTTAAGAACTTTGAAAAACTTGGAATGTGATGAAGACTTCATACGAAACTAAGCCTTATTTAACAAGTTATGAAAGATTGTGAGAAGAAAAACAACTTTGAATAAGAGATATTATTGTTGGTAAAATGATAATTTGGAAACCCTTAAAAGTACTTGGAAATCCACTGGCCTTTGAATCTGAGAGAACCTAGACCCGTGACACATGTCTCCTCTATACATTCATAGATGTGTAAAGACAGAGTCTTTTGCGATCACATGCGGTCATCAATTCTCTATTTTTTGAAAAATGTGGAGTCTCTAATTTATTTAACTAAATCAAACAAAAGAAGGACAAATCTGTGTGGAGACCTAGTGATGGAAAAAAATTTGCATGTTCAACCAAAAATTCAAGATTCCCGGAACTAGGTTACGGATTGGGAAGTTGTTAAACACCCGCCCAACCCTTTTGGGCTCAAATGTATGTATCAGTATATATATATATATATATATATATATATATTAACATGAAATGGTATAAAGGAAATAATAATAAATCGAGAATAATTAGTATGTTGATAAACTCATGTGCAGTGTAGTGTGGGACATGCATGTAAACAATATAAAAAAAGGTAAATCTTTATAAAGTGGGGCTTGCTCACTTAGATGGAAGTTCGAGTGATCCTACATACTCCCACATGGAAATTCAAAATGCAGATAGTTTACAAGGGACTAGAAGGATCGTACCTCTTGTTATGAATCGATGTAGGGGATCTCAAGTCCTTTTTATATCTCCAAATGGTTTTTAAGTGAAAGAATTTAGATACGAGAATGTGAAAATATTTGTGTTCATAAAAAATGATTTGATAATATGGGTTTACACATAAAACTATTTTTATAGGAAAAATAAGTTAAGACTTTCAACGTTAAGATTAAAATATTAGGTAAAATCCCCTAATCTAGTGATCCTCTAACTTAAATATTATATGTATTATTTTAAAGACTTTTGTCTTGTTTTTATAAAGCACGCGTACAAAGAAACATATGTAAACACACACACACACACACACACAATGTGTGTGTGTGTATTAGGGGTGCCATCTATTTTGCCTATATATATTATAGGCATAATGAAATTTAACTTAGTTCAACCATCATTTTTAGAAGAAGACGACAAAGAATGATGGGGTGGTGATAAACCACCAAACCACTCTCTAGATCTAGACTTTTAATGTAAATGAAGTTAAAGAAAACATATATGTGTTCGTCTTGAGATCGTCCTCTTAGCAAGCAAATCTAAAGCATCTTTAGGTGTGAAGAGGTATTTTTGGAACAAGGGTTAAGTTTGGTATTTTTTGGGTTTATATGAGAAGTTATGGAAAGAAAAGTTTTTAAAAAAAAAAGACTTAAACTTAGACTAAAGTGGGGTTGAGATGAACAAAAAGAAGAGTTTTGGGGCTCTTCTAGTGACAGAAAACAAGAAAATTGGAAAGACCAAAATTTGATACTCGTATTAACTTCCCCACAGTTGGGTTGATGAGGCATATATTTATAGGCCAAGAGCCTAGGGTGCATGACTAGCCGATCAACTCCGGTCAAACTGGTCAGTTATGGTGTTATTCCCATATGATTAGTTGATCATGAAGTGAGCTTTGGGGTTTGGCCATTGATTTTTAGACTATTTGTGTGTTTTTATATTTTTCCTTGGTTGCCAAAGGGTTGATTTGCATTTCGGTGAGTTTTTATTTTATATGGATCTTGTTGAACGGTGAAAGATCACATTGTGGCTCCTTTTTTTCTTAGGGATCGGAACGGTGTCTCTACAAAGCCCCTTAATAACGAAGTTCATCTATAAGTGAACGTTGTTGCCAAAAGAAACTCATTTTATGTGACTTGTGTCTCTCCGACTTGTGGTGGGAGATTTGTTTGTTTGCAGTCGAAGTTCTTAATCGAGATATTAGAATGTAATGCCCTTGCCCGAATTTATGGGTTATCCGTGGTCAACTCGGTCCGACCAGAGCGTTAGGTGTGAAGTGCAATGAAACAACCTACATAATATTTCTAGTTTAATTCTATTTAATTAACATTTCACTTGTTTAGCACGCGATTTCCAATTTAAATCAAACTACGTGTGGGACCCGTGGGAAGCATCACCGAAATCCAAGCATACAGAGATACTAACGTAAAATAAAAAGGATATTTACTAGTACAAAACCCTCTAAATATGGAACCGCATCCACCCTGCAATAACAAAAACAAGGGAATGAGCCGAATGCCCAGTGAGAAAATACAATGATACGTTATAGAATCGAATATAAAAAAGGAAATTCTAACTCGTTATATCTACGTGCACATGAAATATATATATATATATACACACGTTAATTCATGAAATCATTTTTACTCCAAAAACATAACTTATCCTAGTTAATTCACCTTAATCTTATAAAAGAACTTCCTTTTACTTGAGTGGATATTTATTTCAGGATTTAACACACCTTGCTAAATATTTTAACTAGGAAAATGCTATGTGTCCCAAACAACTCCCCCAAATCATCCCCCAAATAGCTTTAAGTGTTATACCTTATGGTATGGGCCCCGCCAGGGCACAACTCATCAATGCTATTTGGGGGAGATTTGGGGGAGTTATTTGGTACCCATAGCACCACTCTTTTATATAATATCCCTTGTTTAAGGAAAATTATTTCTTTTACCGAAATTTCTTTATTACTCATGCCAAATTTACCTTAGTATTTTCATTGAAAATCACCTTTCAACACACGCAAACACCGTGTTAAAAAATACTTATTTTTCTTTGAAAACCTTTCATAAACACAATCTTGTGTCAATTATGGGTCAATCATCTTTAGGTTGGTTAACTACCCATTTAATCCCTTAACTTTACCATTCCTTTATGGACATTAATCGATTTTCACATTACTTGTTTACCCTTTACTGGAACATTTATTAATTCATTCGAGTTAGTTTTTCTTTTCACATATTCACCACACAACCCATTTCTTGGCATGTTTCATTTTTCATTATCTTTTCTCGGAATCTTCCAATATTCGCATACTTTAACGGGCTCCACACCGTCGGCTATGCTATCATATGCTCTGACCAGTGATTTTGGGTCTTTCACCCTAGGGTTCCGGGCTCTCCATAATTATCTCGGTGTCATCCGAGTCCATATTAATGTGTTTTACATTTTTAAATGTCTTCATTATTTCACTTTCATTTACCGACCGAAGCCAAAACCCGGATTTCACCCTAACTTGTGTTACATTTTAAAATAATCATTGCTTGTGCTTTATACCCTTACATTGTTTTTATCCCAAAATCCAGTTCATTTAAGACCATTGTGTGTAACACCCTTTTCAATATTTTTATTTCATAAAAATATTCCACTCTATATAAAAGTACCATTTTACCCATTTGTTTTCAAACTTGTCCTTTTCTCTATTTTCACAAGTATTATTTCTCAAAATATTTCAACATTATCCACACTAACTTCTTGGGTGTTTTCAACTCATTAACACTTTGGAGTAACTTCTTCTCAAGTTGAGAACATCATTATTTCATTACTTTCATTCTCTAAGAAATTATTGGACATTTAAAAGCTACTTTATAAGAAAAACACCATTTTCCTTCATTAATAGATATAGTCTTAAAACCATACACTTACACTTTTCTAACATCTTTTTCACACACTTTCAGGCTAAAATTTTTAATTTCTTTATTTCATGTTTAAAACCAATAAAACCTTCATTAAACTTGTTTATATACTCATCATAAAAATACTACAAGTTTATATGCACGAGAAGATGGATTTTAAGTCCTAAAATCTTATTAAATAGATTTAATGCATGGTTTATTCTAGAAATTTGACAATATTGGCATAAACATGCTTTTCAAACTAAAGGCATTTTTATTTCTTCAAACTTGAATAAATGTCCATTTATATAAAAATCCTAATTTTTCATAAGAAAACTTTAAGACATTTATTCATAAAATATCTTCAATAAAATAAATATTCCTTCAACATTTTTATTTTATAAAAAAGTTTAGAAACCAAGTTTTCTTAGAATATATCATTTTTCTCAAAACCATTGAAATCCTTTGTAAACCCTATTTCACAAATCATATGAAATATAATTCTTAAATCATACATGCATCCAACTCATAAACTCTACATGCAAGTTCAAATGTTAAGAACCTAGAGTCTTAAACTTAAAGTGTCGAGTTTTTTTCACCTTAAATGGAGATCTAAAAATAGTAAGATGAAGATAGAAGAAGATGACTACCTCCTAAGGTAGCCCTAAAGAGATTATTTAGCTCCATAAATATTGCCTCCATCAAAGCTCCAAGAAAATCCCCCTTCAAACTTCATTAATATTCATTCTTCTTCCTAAAACAAACCCCAACAACATCCCCAAATTTAGTACCTTTTCTCAACCATGGTGAAAATGGGTGTACATTAGTGTTTGTAGGTAGTGGTAAGGCGTGTCTATGTGGGAAAATGGTTGGGGAAGAAGATAAGTCTTCACACTTAGAAAGGGGGAGAGAGAGAGAGAGAGTGGGCAAATGTGTTAAAATGATGGGGGAACCCACCCTCACTATCTCCTTTTCTAACCCATAAAAAACCCTAACAAAACCCTTTTAAAATTAACCCCCAACATTTAAATTCGATTTTGACCATCTGGTTCACCAGGAGTGGACATGTCATGATCCAAGGGCCCAAAATGCGACAACACATAAGGGTCTTTCGATTTAAAATAATTCTGAACCGGTCGTTCGAACGAGAATGATACCTCGTTCAAACGAGATTAAGAACTCATTCGATCATCCTTCGAACGACCTTTGAACGAGGTTGGAAACCTAATATAGGGACATATCATTAGATCTTCGTTAGAATCTAACTTTAAAAGACTTGCATTTTTTGTTTAACCCACCATCAGCGTCGTTCGAATGAGACAGGGACGTCGTTCGAATGATAATCATTTAAACCACGAAATTTCCTAAAATTTCCAATCTCAACCAATTACTTCCAATAATTACCACTGAGGTCACAAGAATCATTCAACATAGATGTAAAATCCCATATATTAATGATCTAAATATCAATTGTGTCATATAAGTAAAAATTACACGGGAAAAGAATAAAATATTGGGGTGGGTATTACATTCTTCCCTCTATAGGAAATTTCTTCCTCAAAATCATTCATCTATCGATTGCACAAACTCCTGAAATTATGAGTCCTTACTCTAAGTCATAAGAATATTTCAAGACTAAGTCATCGAAGTCCTCAATCACCAAAAAGTCATCATACGCCCTTCTACAAAGGGTTGTCACTAAAGAACTCGACGTGCAACATGTTCTGGCGCTCACTAATCAAGCTAGCCATTAAGCTTACATAACAGTCTTTGAGTCTCCACTCACTCAATGATCAGTTTCAATCGAGTCCTAAGGCTTATTTGCTAACACCCGGTAATA
Organism: Sambucus nigra; assembly: GCA_949130495.1. NCBI lineage: Eukaryota > Viridiplantae > Streptophyta > Magnoliopsida > Dipsacales > Adoxaceae > Sambucus > Sambucus nigra. The sequence continues at coordinate 523,729,456 of OX422212.1, forward strand.
CCGATGCCTCTACTGGGGTAACATTGTCAAAGGTTCGACACTCACCCAAGAGAAAATGACATGTAATTGACCACCTAATTTATTACCGTAAATTGTTTCAATTCTTGGGACTACCTATCCTATGTCTCCTCAAGTTCTCGGGTCTTCCTGACCAAGTAAATCCACTGAGCCTTGATACTAACCTTGCATAACAAGTCTCTCACATCGGGTGTGACATTCACTAAGTTCCAACTTATGCGTCCAACCAACACCCTCCCATAGGACCTTTCCATAAACCTGGTGTCACTCGAGGTATACTACTAAGGGACACTCGCCCAGGTGTTAAACTAGTCCACCTACCATGGAAAACAACACTTAGTGCTATATTTCCTTGCATTATACCACCATACGTTGTCCTCAAGTCATCATCATGCTCTTTACAACCAGAGCCACTGACTCCCGTGTCGACCATTCATAAGGTAACTAATTCTAAAATTAATGGATACTATGAGATAACAGTGTGGCCGAAAGCATAGCCGCCCATACACGTGACTTTGTTCAGTAACAAGGATACCTTAAACAAGGGTGCACACAGTTATCAAGTTACAGTAACCATGCTAGGTCCAACCTCACTCTACTAGGAAAATCGTCTCATACCATGACATGGTACAGATCCAAGCTACCACAACCATGGGAACACAATCCTCGATCACCAGAACCTAAAGGGACATAAGGGATCATAAAGAATGAATAACCATTTTAGAAAACTCCCATTCGTATAAACCTGTTAACGGGTCGTGTCGATTCGTATATGGGTCTGGTTAATGGGTTAATGGGTCAAAACATCCTTAATCAATATACAACCCATTAAGACTAATGCGTTTAATGACAATATCCAAACATGATCCGTTAATATTAATGGGTACATGACCCGAATCGTTAGCACCTGTTAATATTAATGAATTAGTTTAGGTCTAAACGGGTAACGGATTAGGTGACCCTATAGTATCCGTTAATTTTCATTAGTTTAAAAATAATGGGTTTTAATGGTTATTATTATTGGGTATAGGTTGGGTGACCCTATAGTACCCGTTAGTCTTAAAGGATTTAGAAATAATGGGCTTTAGTAGTTATTCTTATTGGGTACGGGTTTGGATGACCCTATAGTACCCCTTAGTGTTAACGGGTGGAAACGGGTAAAAATGGGTACTAATTAATTTCAAAACCTGAACCGTTAGTGTTAACGGGTCTACCGTGTGAACCCATTAATGACCTAAACCTAATAAAGATAAGCCAACTAACTTATAATTTTGTGTTGGGTCGTGTCGTGTTAACGAGTTATCACGTTTTTTGACATGTCTACATTCATACGCAAAGAACTATGGTTGAAAGGTGAACCTACACTACATGCTTTGAAGTCTACGACACCTCCCAGGTGTTCTCACTGGGTACTAACCTAGCCACACAACCTGGATCGAGTCACCAACTGTGATGAATTAGATCATAAACCATTCATCCCCACAAGATGAAAGTAACAAACAAACCTATTATCCTTTGGAAAGTCATCATTATACTTCCCTCCTTAGGCGTAAGGCTTCCTCCTTACATCCTCGACATATGCGAACCATATTTATCTAATTAGGGTATTCAAACATTTTCATAATTCACATATTTATCTCATTTGACATAAATTATAACTTCAAAATAGTAAGGTTGAGGATGAACCCAAGAATGACAATATTAATAATGAGGTAATACATGGTGTTGATGCTACTCACTAAGGGATTCTTAAAATCGAGCGAAGAACTCACATAACATGTTTTTCCATCTCATTATATTAGTCAACCTAGAAACAAAGCCAAGGGAAATTAATTTAGTGTTCAATTATAGAAATTTCACAAGTGCTCCATACACAAATAACAATTTTAGATCTTTAGGATCAATTATTATGAAAAATTTCATCAAACCACCAAAACATATATGATGGTGCAGTGTAAGTGATATACAAGCTAAAAATATTCAACCTATTAGTAGTAATTGAAATTTTACTAATGTTATTAAGATGATTCCGAGTAAATATAGTTATTTTCATGAAATAGAATTCATCAAATAAACTTCAAACTTTTAATGACATAACCATCTCCATCATTTCATTTGAATTTAAAATAAAAATCAAATCATATTAAAATCATTTTGTATTTTTCAAATGACAAACACATAAATATAAAGAAATACTCTATATACACACAAAACATGAAAAAATTAAATTGTGCGAATAATGAAATCAAGATACATCTATTTTCTCTTAAAAGAACCTTCCATTCAATCTCATAAAGGCCTAATCTCCCCCTAAGTTTTTAAAACCTACAAGAATCTAAATGTTTTATGAAAATGAAGGAAAGTCATTTCTTAGTAGGGATATAGCTCATGTTAATCATATTTTTTTAATGAATTGATGTTTGTGCTAAGAAATGTTTCATAGTATTGTTTGAAAAGCTAATAGCTCTCACATCATCACAAAAATGATGCATTAAATCTTGTTCAATCCCATAGTCTCTCACCATTTGTCTCATCTAAAGTAACTAAGTCCCATAACTTCCGAACAATATATACTAAGCCTCGGTTGTGAATAATGAGATGAAATTTTGTTTTTTGACAACCATGACATAAAAGATATACAAAAATGTAAACACTCACTCGATGTAATTTTCCTATCTAGCGCATCTCAATTCTAATATGAATTCGAATAAACATGCGAAGAATCATTGGTATCATATGAATACCATAACCCAAGATTATGGGTTCCATTGAAACAATAAATGAATTGTTTTACCTCTTGAATATGACATTCCTTGGGACACAATTGAAATATCATACACACACCTAAACTAAAAGAATTTTTTTGATGACTCATCGTGGGGTACAATAAGATTAGGGCTGCAAACGAACTACGTTGTTCGTGAATAGCTCGAGCTCGGCTCATTTTTTAAGCAAACAAATCCATCTTGAATATAATTTTGAACTCATTTAAAAAATTACGATCGTTGAGCTCGACTCATGCTTGAGTTTTAAGGCATAAATGATCTCAACTAGGCCTCTTATTTAGTTCGTTTAAATCTCATCTCTGGATTGTTCGATTAGTAAATGAATCGAAATCGAACATAATTTCAAGATCATTTAAACGAGCTTAGATAAGATCAACTCGAACTCGACTCAAATCAGATCAGTTCATTTGTAGCCCTAAATAAGACACCTATCATCCTTCGATAGATATTTTGATATAGGTCCTTCCCCTTCAAATTCTTCATGATATTTGAGCCAACACCCATAGTTTTTTGGTATTATGGTGTACCAATGACTAAAAATTGTATGTGGAGAAACCCAAATATTTTGAGGTTTCCCTTCAAAATCTTTGGGTTTCTCCACATACACTTTTTCACTTTTTGCGTCCTTTTGATATAGTTTGAGTTTCATAAAGCATATGATGGAAAATGAAAGTATTACACTTTCTAAATGTGCAACCAATGAAAATGTTTTTCAAAAAGGGTACCCTAAACTAGAGATTACCATTAAGAAATAATCGTCACTTTATTCCTAACGATCACTCTACTCTCATCCCTCTTATTCTTAAAACAAGTATTTAGTACATATGATATAGTGATTTTAGGACGTGATACTAAATCCTCAACTTTTAACTTCTCGCATTGGCTTAGCCATTCTTGCATGGACAATTTTCAATTATCATCCAACAAAGCCTCTTTCACGTGTTTAGGTATGATTCTGGATGTAAAACAATAAAATTCAACTCGTTTAATATTTGGTTTTGAGTTCAAACACTACTCTCTAAGTTGCTAGTTATTTTGGATGGGTCCTTTTGAATCTAAGTAGGAAAGCCTCGATATTGTATGGAATTTTAAGCCGAAGTTACCACTTCATTGGATTCCATTATGATATTTACACTTGATTAACCCTCTTTTAAAATTATATTCTTTTCCCTCAACCTCTTCTTCAAATGTGATAACACAAGATGCATTTTCATTGGCAATAACATTTATTGTTTCCATTACTTTTTACTCTCAAGGTTAAACACATGATAAGCTTTGCTATTTGATAAGTAACCTAGGAGAATACCTTCATCATTACTAGATACGAACTAGATTAAGTACTCCATATATCTCAAGATATAACACTTACTTCCAAAAACTTTGAAGTATTTAATCATTGACTTCTTTACTTTCTAAAGCTCATAGGGTGTTTTGCTCGAAGGGATGAAGAAAAAACCCATTTTATATAATGCATGAAGTGTGAATGACTTTGAGATAAAAACATTTTGGCAAGACCTTTCCTTTCATCATACACATATCAATTTCTTACAACGTTGTATTCTTCCTTTCAACCACATCATTTTATTATGGTGTACCAATGACTAAAAATTCGTGTTGGATTCCAACATCGTTGTAATATAATTTAACCTTTGAATCCTTAGATTCTATTTTGGGATCACTTCTGTTTCGAAAAATAGTCATGTATTGTGCATTTTGTATTTTCTTATAAATATAAAAAATCAAATCAAATGAATCACTCTTCTCTCCCTCAAAACGAACAAATGAATATTAAGAATAATCATCCAACATCATAACTAAGTATCGCTTTTCGCCAATATTCTCAATTATCGATGGTCCCATCAAGTTTATGTGGACTAACTCTATTGGCCTAGACTTATTGATCCTATTAAACTTTTTAACTGGACTCTTGATTTGCTTTCCCTTTTGAGATGTCCCACTTACATTCACCTCGAGTTTTTCAAGCTCAGGCAACTCCCTTACTCTTTCATAGAAAAGTTACTAATTATGTAAACTTTATGTTTCTAGACTTTGATGCCACAGATTAAATGAATCTAATTTAATACTTTGAGATATGAGCACAAGCTCATTCACTAACACATAACAATTCTCATTAGAGTGAATCCCTATTAACAAGATACCAGCACTCGTGTTTTTTAAACACATTCTCCTTTAAATAAAACTAACTAGGTAACCTCGTCACAAATTTTACTAATGATAATGATATTTGACACTAATCTCTCAATGTAAAGTATCTTGAAGCATAGTCAGGTCAAAGACTTTATCGAATATTTACCATTAATATTAGACTTCTTGTCATCACCAAAAGTTACTAATCCACCATTGTATTCCTCAAGGGTAGTGAAAAATGGCTTATCAATCGTCATATATTAGGAACAAATTTTATCAAAGTACCATTGCCAACTTTTTTTTGGTGTGTGTGTGTGGGGAGGGGGGGGGGGGGGGGGGGGTGTTATGAGTCTTATGAACTACAAGACAATTGTAATCATTCTTCCTCACCCAAAGTGGCTTAGTTTTGACAACTTTTTTTATTTCCCCCGTTATCTTTATTAAAAAAAATCATCCTTTTAAGTTATAATTCAAATTGATTAGACTGCCTTTTCAAAAGATTCCTTTTTGGACCTAATGCAGGGGTAACTTGTGAAATTCCTGCAAGCCCCTAGAATCTTAATGATTAATTAATTGGGATGAAATAAACGAAATAGTCTAATTTAGGTTTTCATAGTCACCCATTGCACCCTTTAGTAAAACAGTCATAACACATTCATTAGAAGTCCAGTCAAGTATATCAAAAAGTTAGATGAGCACAGCGAATAATTAATTAAAATGAGAAATATTAAAATCAAGACAACAAGCATCGTAAGCCTACGCATTCAAAAAGGGTAACTTGGTGTGGATTGATCTATGAAAAGAAAGGTTTTCTTGTGCGAAGCATGGGAATATTAATCCCGAAGATGATGGTCTAATTAAAGTTCTTAAGAGGTATGGATATAATGTTTACAAGGTCAAACTTTTATGGGAGGATTGGGTTTCAGTAACTTTCAATGGGTCGGATCTTTCGCCACACCATGATGATGAAGCTGACTTCGATTCAAGGATGAATCTCTTTTAGCCAGGGGAGAATGATACAGGAGTGACATTTGGAATTCCTACAAGTCCCTAAAATCCTTATGGTTCATTAATTAGGCTTAAATAAGCTAAACAATCTAATTTTGGTTTGCACATTTTAGAGTTGCACCTTTAAGTAAAACACTCCTCAGAAATCCAAATGACGTGATTCAAAGCTCATTGAAAATAATACTTCCAGACTTTTCATTTGGTATATGTTTAATCTCCTAATTAATTATAAACATAGAATGGAAAGAATTTTAAGTGATATCTTTGGACTTCCAAAAGTCCAGTCTTTTAATTTTCCAACTTCTAATTTATTTAGTTTTCTCTTTAATATATATTAATTACCAATGGATGGAGGGATGTTCCAAGCTCCTATATATAGGTTGAGGATGCATGAAGCTGAGGCAAAATAATTTGACAATATAAATATTATTTTGTCTAAGAAGTAGTTTCTTCTTATTTTTGCTCTTAAGCTTTTGACGGAATCTAATTGGTGACGAGTATTTCTCTCTATTTTTGGTGGATTACTTAGAGTGTGAGTATGCTACCTTAGTTTACACTAGTTTTATCTTCTTCTCTGTCATTATTTTGTGTTAGGACTATATAAGTGTAAGTTTTTCTTATTTTGAAGTGTGTGACAAAAACCTCTTAAATGACCTTTCTTGTGATACTAGATAAACTCATAAATGTTAAAACCATTTTGGTCAACTCTGTTTTAAAATTTTATTTGTCCAAAAGCTTTAGTACTTTCAAACTTATTTGTAAAAAAAATCATTATTCACGATGAGGCTATTTTACAAACTTTGCTTATCCAAATTGACTTTGAGACTTTTACAAACTTTCTTTTTTGATTAACATAGAGTGTTTCAAACTTATAATTCTCATCATTCAACTTTGTGTGTTTGTCGATAAAATAAGTCTGCTCAAGTCCTTTTCCCTTGTTTTAAGTACGATTTGAACATTTTCATTCACTTAAGATGAACTATATTATTTATTAGACTTTGAAAAACTTTTCACTAATGTTATAGATACACTAGAAGTCAAGTTAAAATCATTGTATTCAATACCCTTTTTATTGTTTTTGAACATTTCATTTTTGAAGAGAATTTTGTTCAACGTTTTGGATTTATCTTTACTAGCTTGACATTTATTACATTTTCCAAATCGCTCATAAATGAGTTCAACTTTAATTCAAACATATGTTTATCTTCTTCAAAAATTAAACTCTCCTTTTTAAAAATATCTACTTCATTGAAAAGTTCTTTATTTTCATTTTTAAGAGCTTTATTAAGATAACTCAAATTGGACACTTTAATCTTAAGTTAACTAATATGCTCAATTTTATTTGTTTAATAATTTTTTTCATTAATATTTTTTATCTTATATTTCATCTTGAGATTCAATTTTTTAATCTTAGGTTACTCATGGAAAATTTTGTGGTAACAATGGTTCAATTCACTCAAGTTTTCATCATCACTCGAATAATCTTCATTTGCATAAAAATGTGACATTAGGACCAAATGAAGCATTTCCATGTTATTTACCAAATAGAAGATGATTTCCTAGCATCAAAATATTCAATGATAGAACTTAGTACATAAAATTCAGCAGCACAAATAATACAACCAAAACAAAAAATTAACACACAATCACAAATAAGTGCACAAGATCCATCTCGGTGAATGTTCATCGAAAATTAAGAAATTTTCTCTACTACCAATTAAAATGCAGAATAAACTATGTGTGATTATGTCCTGGAGGGTATAAATAGGACAATATAACAAATATTCAAAAAATTGGCAAATTTTGAAATTTCCCTAAAATATGATTTAATTGATTAGATTCTTAACAAAAACTTATTAAATTTAAAATTAACTTCTTAAATAAAACAATCAAGGATATTGAACACCACTTAACCAATAATCAATGATTATCAAATAATAAGACTATTATGTAGTTGATCTAAATTTTGAGCATAAGGTGAACACAGAAAGGCAATTAAGTGATATGCACACACATTATATCTGATGTAAAGTGGTGTACGAAGAAAGCATTTACGCCAATGAACTTGTAAAATCGAATTTATAATGAAAAACTCCAAATAGGGGAAAAAACCTCGGGATCTCCTTCTCATTCTCTCTGGACATAACATGAATATTCACAAGGTATAAGTGGCAAGCTCTAGACTTGAAGTCCTTTATAAGTCAGTTGCATTGGACAACAAAACTAAACCCCCATCGTAGTGAAAATGAACCACAAAGCTCCACAATTACCTTTTTATTTCTTAAGAATCACAATCCAATTGATAAGCCTCTCCAATAAGCAACCCAATTCAATAATTTAATCTCCGTTTAGATAAAATACAACATATAACTTGGAGTAAATGAATTAAAATAAGAAAGGAATATATATGATTTAGGATCTCAAAAAATCACTCTAATAAACACTCAATTGACTATGTAGATCTAGGGGTTTTCCTTAATTATAGAGAGATAAAGTTCTTCGCATAAAAGTATAATAAATCTCTCAAGTTAGTTCTGAACTTTCAAGGAAATTGAGCTTTATACCGAAATTGGGGCAAAAATAATTCTATATAGGTTTTGAAAAATATAATGGCTCCATGAGCACGACAGATATCCATAACCACACACACACTATAAATATTGTTGGACATCATGATGCAACATGTCACAACTAGATTCGAGCATGAACAACTCAGCAATCGTGGCAACGGTTGCCTTCTAGCTTCATGTGCACGCTTATTCAGAAATTGATCCAAAGTACAACTTTTAGGCAATAATTCTAAAGCGAATAAAAAAAAGCTCAACACAATTTTAATATAAGATATTTTCCTTAAAAATATTTTTAAAAAAGTGCATGTGTGTGGATATCTTTAACAAGTTCAATCAATTTATAAAAAACATATAAGGTCTTCAGTCTTGATGTTGTTTAATCTTTCTTTAAATTTTGATGTTGATTATGAGTTGTTCAATGCACATCATAAAACTCGGATACCTATGACCCTATCTCTATATGACATTAGATTATGTATCCAATTATTTCAAGACTCGAATGTTTGATATGACATTAGCCAATCATCTTTATTTATTATTTTTTTCTCTTTGATGGCATGGACTCATCATATGAGTTCAACATCATTATCCTTAATTGTCTTATTCCTAAGGCTTAGTAGGTTCATCAGAATCAATCACATAACCTCTTTTAAGCTTTTTGACAAATCAATGTATAATTTCACTTACCATTTCCTTCAACTATTTTCATTAAAATATTTGTGGGTTTTGAAAAAAAATTCGGAAGACAGTTTTACAGTAAATATAAACCATGATCGGACTTCACCTTAAGATTGTTAGAATTTATTATAAAGCATAATATAAATTAAACTAAAAATTAGTAAGTACATTATAAATTGGAAGAACATATAATCAAAACATGTAAAAACATAATCTTTTAAAGGTGAAATTTCCCTCCATATAGTTTTCATTAACTAATTGGAAATAAACATCTTATAATTCAGTGGCGAGGTAACTATATATCATTATTAGGTACCCTTATAACTTTCAATTGTACTTTAATATTTTAGTCATATTTAAAAAAAATACATTTGCGATCATTTTAAGTTATTTTTTTGATACCCCGTGTAATTAAATACTTAGGTTTACAAGTCTAAATATAAAATCAATACCATTCTCAGCATAGTGAGATCAGACAAAACTAGTGATAAAATAAATGAAGGGGGTATAAAGGTCCTCAAATAAACTCAAAATAAAATCTATAGTTTAAGAGATAGTGTAATGTCCAAACACAATCCCAAGTGAAACTCCCTAAATAATACAAGCCAACAACCAAGTCTCATAATACATGTCAACTAAGATATCCCAAAGTACTAAATTGAAATGTAAAATGGTAAATAAAAGAGGTAGAGACACATAATGTCTCTGAAATTGGGATATTGGAAAGTAAGAGATAAAGTAGATGTGCTAGCTAGAGTAGGGAAGTCTAAACAGGAAATCAAACTCTAGAACCTGAAGACACCACGTAAAAAAAGGGACAAAACCCTAGTAAGTCACTTAGATATGCAACTCAAAATAATTGTATATTTAGGTAATAAATTCACAGTTCATATAATTCATATGAACAACCCATCACATACGACGTAAGCTCACAAGGTATTGTAATCATCTCAATTCAATGAATTTATTAATTATTCTCATTACTTAATTAACACGTAATCAATATGCGTCATTCCTCTCGGTCATCTCAATAACATGTGGTACGGCAAATAAAACCCTCATATAAATCTCGATCATTTATTTCCCAGCATTGCTAAACCCATAGCCACCCCGCTACAGAGTGTAGGAACTCCACACACCATGTAACACAATAACGCATCGTAATAAAGCATGTTCATCAAATGTCTCAACAGAGGGGTGTTCCTTTTCGGCACTAATCCATTCATTCACGTTCATAATTTACATAATCATTTATCAATGAGATTAATAATTTACACGACTTTTATCACTCCGTGATATAACCTCAATATCCAATTACCCCGCCCTTAGGTTAGTATTATTTAGAGCCTAATGCGTTTTAATCAAGTTCATAAAAAGCTAAAGGGATAATCATCCAACAAGTTATTTCTCATAAAGTAAATCATTAAAATAACTGTATATAAATTTCATATAAAGTTTTAGTCGTCACTACTACCACTCTCTAAACTCCGTACGTGGGACATCTCACCAAAGTGAAATCCAAACAAGGACCCCCCCCCCCCCCCCCCCCCAAAAAAAAAAATACACTTCCATTTAGATAAGTTAGTTCTTAAGACATTCTAGTTAGGATTTATTATGAAAGAGTAAGGCGAGGATTCAAATGTTATCGTGTGCAATCAAGCCAACTAATCCAGCATTACTATTCAACGAATAAACCAACAATCAACAATTACCCCATACTCCTTCAACCATTTACATAATAAAGTAAGGGCTGATATTGTGTTCTTACATAAAAGAAACTTGTAGTTAAACTTTCATGGGTGTATTTCGTCATTAGGGTTTCATTTATAAATTCGAATATTCAAAGACAATTAAAATGAATTCCCATAAATTCTAATATCATTAATAAATTCCTCATATCAAATTTCATCAAATTGGGAAAAAATTATCAAGAGTATTACCCTTAAGGCATATGGTACAACCGTAATGAACTGATTAGGCATAAATTCTTTCAAATTTATCCTCTTATTTAGTAGCTTTTAGCACCTCGAATAATGTAATTCATATTAATTTATCTCATATATATGCTACTGACCTTTCTACATAGTATCTCGAGTTTTGTGTATTTTTTATGCTATTTACAGGTGTTTAATGCTAAGTAAAGAGAAGAAGAATCCAAAGCAAAGGAAGGAAAGTCAAAGGGCAGAAAGGTCAATTTGCTTCGAGAATTTGGAATAGGGTCCAACATGAAAAATGAAGATTGTACTTCTACAAGCGCGTAGGAAGAAATGGAACCTCAATCCAAACATAGAGCTAGACGATATGAGACCTTGAAGATGAGATAATCAAGCTAGAGAAATTCTGGGACCGGATCGAATATCAAAGAAAGAGAACCGGTCCGAAAGAGGCAAAACATTCTATCCACTTTTAGATACCGGACCGATCCGGTTATTGGCAAAAATGAACCGGTCCGAAAGAAGGAATGCACACTGGTCACTTTTGAGGCCCGGAGCGATCCGTTTAAGGAAGAAAACGAACCGATCCGATTATCAGCGAATCGGTCCGGTATTACCCATCGGACTAGTTCAGTGGAGATAAATCCTGATTTTCAGCTCCAAATTTAGAGTTTGACTCAACTACAACTCCTAATTTTTGTGATGTATTTTTTATTCTAGTTATTTTTAAACAAGGGGAGGGGTTTGAATCAATTTTTTAGTTAGGTTTTTAGAGAGAAAAATCTCTCTCCCCTATACTGAAAACCCTAGTTTGAAGCTTTATTACAAGATTTAGATTTGATTTTCGGATTCATTGAGTGCAAGTCATTTCATTTCATTTAAATAAATCTTTCCCTTATTTAGTTAATTAATTCTCAATTCTTCGTTGCAATCTCAAATTAAAAATTGTTTTTTCCAATCATGATTTCTTTTAATTCTAAAATTGATGTTTTTCTTCGGTTAATCATGCCCAGCTAAACTTTTAAGGGTTGGGGTGCACGAACCCCACCCGATGTAATTTATCATAATTGGAAATAGGTTTTTGAATTGAATTGTAAAGGAATCGTGTTGCATAACTATCGCAACCATCGTAGGAGGACTTTTGATCTCGTTTGCCCTAGGTAACCGGGATGCTTAAGAGTGCGACGCGCGTGTTAGTTAATATAATACCGTTTTATTCTTTCCTTTTATTTTGCTTGATGCGGGCTATGATCCTTCATACATGCAATGCTTAGGATTAATAAAGTTCGGGTTCTTTTCATATTCTAATTCCACAATCTAGTATCCTACAAGGTGAATTGCTAGGGTGTGGGGGATTGTAACCCAACCTATTGTTCTCCTTTGCAGTTAAGTTTGTTATACACTTGCCATCTCTCTTAGGTTAATTAGCTTATTTGCATTGCGTTGGTTCTTAGCTTAGACAGTCACTAATTTAATTTCGCAATTAGTTGTACTAAATCTCCCATTCATAGCATCTTTTCGTTTCTTTTAGAGTCGAGTTTGGATTCTCCGCCTTTCCAAACGACGTTACGATTTTCTTGTCCTATTTCCCTAATGATTTGACCCCGACTTATCGGGATTATTACTTGAGTGAAAGGCTTTCACTTGAGCCTGTATAGCATGCACACTAGATACACTTTTTAAGTCGCGTCAAGTTTTTGGTGCCGTTGTCGGGTAATTAGGTAGACTGTAGGTTAGATCGAGTTAATCCATAACTTTGACCAAAAATTAAAAAAGAAAAAAAATTTAGATACTTGTTAATGCAAAATACACAACGAACTCCTCAAGCCACTCCTACACTCATTCACGAAAACTCGATTGTCGAGTACAACCCAGACAACCCATATACCCCTCGCGTTCCTCAATTTTGGGTTACACCTCCTACACCGCCAAATTCACTGTCCAATTACACTTCGAATGACCCTACAGGTTACACTCCTAGCACATCGATTGAGGATACTGAGGCATTAAGTGAGAGAGACATGTCACAACACGGTAGTGTAGGCGTGGGCGAGGAAGAGGTGCCATATCGACCCTTAAGAGAGTTACTCGTTGTGCGCATAAGAGAACTAATTGGGCCCATCCACACCCCCGTCGAGGAGATATGTGCTATTTGTGAGGCAAGACATTCAACAGAGGAATACCCGATAATACACGCCTACAAAGTTATGCTTCAAGAGCAAGTGAGAGGAGTAGGAGGATTTATGGGTAATTTCGGGGCTCCACGTGGAAATTCTTATAACCCTTCATGGAAAAATGACACTGGTTTTAGCTATGGGCAACCTCAGGCTGCATTAAATCCTAATTCACATGTTTACCCTCCTCCACCTCCACACTTTCAACAAGCATCGCCTATGCAAGGACATGTGCCAGCCAAACCTCCTCCATCAACGTATATCACCCCACCGTGGAGAAATCTTGAGGACACAATAGACCAATTTATAAACTCCCAAAATGCAACTAATGCTAGATATGAGTGCATGTTCACCGACCTAATTGCGAACATTTCGAAGTTGCAATCTTCGTTGAGTGTCCAAGAGAAGGGTAAATTTCCTGCTCAGGGCTAAAGACCTCCCCAAGGTCAAATTAGTGTTAGATCCACAGAACATCAAGAGAAATGTCAAGCCGTAACCACTCTACATAGTGGGAGGGTTGTTGATTTATCACCTCCCCCACATAACGAACCGAAAGAGATTTCGCCCGGCACAAAAGAGACCGAAGATGTCCCCTTGAAAAAGAGTGAAAAGGATGACACTAGTGAGCCCGAGATAGTAGTGAAACCTCCCACCACAGCGCCATTTCCTCAACGGTTGGTGCCTTCCCAAAAAGGAAACCCCCGTGATGATGTGCTAGAAGTCCTTAAGTAAGTGAAGTTAAACTTACCTTTCCTCGATGCCATCAAAACTCTCGCTTATGAAAAAGTTATCAAAGACTTATTGACGGTGAAGCGGAGGCTTAAGGTAAACAAGAACGTGTTTCTATCACAAAATGTGAGCTCCGTTTTACTCAATTATCTCCCACCAAAGTTCAAGGAGCCGGGTGCACCCACCATTTCCTGTATCATAGGAGAGAATCGAACCGAAAAATCCTTACTCAATTTAGGGATGAGTGTCAAAATCCTCCCCTACTCCATATATAGGAAACTTGATATGGGTGACCTGAAGCCCACAAAGATCACTAGCCAATTAGCGGATCATACCGTGAAGAAACCAAGAGGTATCGTAGATGACATGATAGTCCAAGTCGACACTTTCTACTTCCCGATAGATTTTGTCAATTGGGACACGGAACCCTCCTTTGCCTCAAGTAATCATGTTCCCATTATCCTTGGGTGCCTATTCTTATCTACGGCTAACGCTTTGATCAATACTCGCAATGGGAAGATGCAACTCACTTTTTGGAATATGACTTTAGAGACAAACATCTTCAACATAGCCCAACATGTGGGGGATGAGGATGATCTTCATGCAGTGAACCTTCTTGACTAGATCATAGAGGAGAAAATAGAGGAAATTATATTGGAGATGCGTTAGAAGTTTTCCTGGTATCGAGCAATGAAAGTGAGGGAGCGTACACCGAATTTGAGAAGGAGATAGAGGAGTTGAGGGAGATTCTTAATGAGAGAGCGTCAGACAAGGACGTGAGAGATGTAAGTTGGGTTTCTAGATTTGAGAAACTACCACCGAGGGAGGCACGCATGATTCCCTCCAGTGAAAAATTTCCTACCCTCGAATTAAAGAAACTACCCCCTAATGTTAAATATGCGTATGTAGGAGAGAACGAGACTTTTCATGTTGGTGTCTCATGTAGCCTAGATGAAGAGCAAGAGGGTAAATTGTTAAAAATTTTGAGGAAGCACCGAAGTGCTTTTGATTGGTGCATAGATGATTTGAAAGGTATAAGTCCTTTGATTTTTACTCATAAAATCCACCTCGAGGAGGGCGTGAAGCCCTCGAGGGAAATGCAAAGAAGATTGAACCCTACCATGAAGAGGTAGTGAGGGCAAAAATTATTAAGCTGTTGCATACCGGGATTATCTACCCAATCTCGAATAGAAAATGGGTGAGTCCCATACAAGTTATCCCGAAAAAGTCGGAAATGACTGTGATTGAAAATGCCAAGGGTGAGATAGTTCCCCAATGTACCACCATCGAGTGGCGCATTTGCATTGATTATCGAAAACTCAATGCGGGAACTAGGAAAGATTATTTCCCCTTTCCATTCATTGATCAAATGCTAGAGAGATTACCGGGACACCCTTATTATTTCTTCCTAGATGGTTATTTCGGACATAACCAAATTGAGGTAGATGTGCTTGACCAGGAAAGGATGACTTTCACGTGTCCTTTTGGTATGTTTTCCTACAAACGTATGCCATTCGGATTGTGTAATGCACCCGCGACCTTTCAAAGGTGCATGTTAAGTCTCTTTAATGACATGATTAAAAGAGGACTCGAAGTGTTCATGGATGACTTTGGTGTTTTTGGCACCTTTTTCGATCTTTGCTTAGCGAATATTTAGAAGGTACTTGCCCATTATGTGGAAAAGAACTTGGTGCTGAATTGGGGAAAATGCCATTTTATGGTCACCGAGGGAATAGTTCTTGGCCACATTGTCTCATCCAAAGGAATTGAAGTTGATAGATCCAAACTAGATGTCATAGCCAAGTTACCCCGTCGAAATCACTAAAATACGTGCGTTCTTTCTTAGGCCATGCGGAGTTTTATAGAATGTTTATTAAGGACTTTAGCACCATCGCTAGGCCCTTGAGTAACCTTCTCATGAAGGACACCCCATTTGAGTGGAATGAATCATGCCAATGCACTTTTGAAAAATTAAAAAGCATGATTGTTTTCGCTCCCATCATGCAAGCTCCGAATTGGTCCCTACCATTCGAGCTCATGTGTTATGCAAGTGATTTCGCAAAAGGGTTTGGGCCGAAGGAAAGACAAGAAGGCTCATGTTATCTACTATGCTAGCCGAATTTTAACCTGACCACAACTCAATTACTCCACCACGGAGAAAGAATTTATAGCGGTAGTATTTACTCTAGACAAGTTTCATTCCTACCTCATCGGTTCACTCATTACTTGCTTCACCGACCACGCGACATTGAAATACCTCCTTGCAAAGAATGATGCAAAGTCGTGCCTCATAAGTTGGATCCTACTCCTACAAGAGTTTAATCTCTCTATTA
Organism: Sambucus nigra; assembly: GCA_949130495.1. Taxonomy (NCBI): domain Eukaryota; kingdom Viridiplantae; phylum Streptophyta; class Magnoliopsida; order Dipsacales; family Adoxaceae; genus Sambucus; species Sambucus nigra. The sequence goes on from OX422212.1 coordinate 523,745,834, forward strand.
AAGATAGAAAAGGAGTAGAAAATGTCGTTGCCGATCATTTATCCCGGATTTTATCTGACGTACCTAGCGATCCTATACCCATTTATGAATATTTCTCGAATGTATAAATTTTTGCCACCACGTCTCTCCCCTAGTTTGTGGACATAGTCAATTATCCAGTCACGGGAGTCGTCCCTCCTGATTGGACACCGCAAGAGAAGAAGAGGTTCATTACTTGGTCACGCAATTTTTTCTATTACGATCCATTCCTATTAAAATATTGTGTGGACTAAATCATCCGACGATGTGTACCGAATGATGAGATTCTAAAAATCATCCAATTCTGTCATTTGGAAGCTTGTGGAGGCCACTTTTCAACGAAAAAGACGGCCGCTAAGATTCTTCAAAGCGGGCTCTATGGGCCCATAATGTTCTGGGATATGAGCAATTATTGCAAATCATGTAATAGGTTTCAACGGATGGGGCTATCACCCGATGAGAAATGATGCCATTAACCCCCATACTCATTATTGAGATTTTTTATTGTTGGGGTATTTACTTCATGGGTCCTTTCCCCCGTCTTTTGGATACCTATACATCCTTGTCGCGGTAGACTACGTTTCTAAATGGGTGGAAGCCATAGCTACCAAAATAAATGACAATAAAGTAGTGATACATTTCTTACAGGAGCACATACTCTCTCATTTCGGTGCTCCGAAGGAGATAATTAGTGATAAAGGCACGCATTTCTACAATAGGCCATTCGAGATGCTTATGAGAAAGTATGGAGTCATTCACAAGGTTGGAACGGCTTATCACCCATAAACGAATGGCCAGACCGAGTTGGCGAATTAGGAAATAAAGAACATCCTCGAGAAGATCATCGATCCTAACCGAAAAGACTAGTCCCTTCGATTGAATGATTCGCTATGGGCCTATCATACCGCATACAAAAATCCACTCGGAATGTCCCCGTTCCGCTTTGGGTATGGCAAGCCTTTCCATCACCCCATTTAGTTACAACACAAAGTGTATTGGGCCATAAAGAGGTTGAACTATGACATGGATAAAGTTGGTGAAACCCGCGAGCTTCAGTTGAATGAGTTAGAGGAGATACGCAATGACACGTAAGAGAATGCTAAAATATCAAAAGAACGGATGAAACTTGCACATGATAAGATTATCCACCGCAAGGAGTTTCATTTCGGGAAAAAATGTTGCTCTGTAACTCTAGGCTTCACTTATTTTCGGGTAAGTTGCGGTCTAAATGGATCGGCCCATTTGTTGTTCGAAAGGTGTTCCCCCATGGCGCTGTAGAATTAGAAGATTCAAAAGGGGGGACTACCTTCAAAGTGAATGGACAACGCCTTAAATCGTACTACGAGGAGTTTGCTGAAGAGGTCGACACCATTTAGTTATCGAACCCCATTTATAAGGATTGGGTAAGTCGTACAAGAAGGTCGTCGCACCCCCAATGCGTATGGGGTGAATCTTGTATATTAGGTGTGCATAGGTTAGGTTCGTAGATTCGGTTAGGTAGTTAAGTTTGTCGATATAGACACGTAGGATAGGTGAAAAAACACGTGTTAGGAGCATGCTTAGGATTTCAGAGCACGAATTGAGTGAAATAGTTTAATTTATGTTGATAGAGGAGTGAGGGTACACAAAATTTTGAGAGAGAGTGCAGTGAAATAAAGCAGTAGAGAAGATGGTGAAATCCAGCACCGAACCGATCTGCTCCTGGGCAATCGAACCGGTTCATTTTTGAGGAATTTGAAAATAAAAAAGTCCCGGACCGGTCCGATACTGGGAGCCCGATCGGTTCGATTCCTATAAATTCATATAATCCCTAAGTTCACCTCCCCTTCCACCCAATCTCTCTAATTCCCACCAAAATCGTCCTTGACACCTCTCACCACCTATTTTCCCTCCAAGTTCATCTCCCTTTCCCTCCCAAACATTTTCCCTCCAATTCCAACCCTTCCCACCACTTCTTCACCTATAAATATACACTCGTACCCCCCGGCTTCTCCACGCTACTCCCCAAACCTCTCTTACTCTCTTTCTCACATGTTCTCATCTTCCCTACTTCTCTCACTACCATGGAACTACCTCAGAAGTATAATTCCACCGTCGTCGTTGATTTCAGTGATATAAAACTCCCATACTGCACCATCGAGGAACGAAATTGGTGCCAGAAATTTTTTGGTCCATCTCGAAAGCTGCACATCGAGCGTCAGGTGCTCTGGACTAAATTTCCAACTTCCGTTACCACCCTCTTCAATGCCCAAGTTTGGTGCTTATACCTTTTTGAGCACTTTAACGAAGTGTGGGCGACCTAAGTCCGCACTTTTTACAGATCCTTAGTCAGGATGGAGGCCTACACGTCCGAGACTTACATCCGAGTCACCCGTGTTCCATTCCCCATGAGCCAAATCATACGCAAATTAGCAACATTTGACGTGCCCAACCCCATCCAATACACATATACCAATGTCTCAAACCCCTCTCTAAGGCTACATGTATATCTCAGATGGCACCCGGTGAGGTGTGGGCCGTCGAAACTTTTCCAGTGGGGAGACTCAATGACAAGGCGAGGATCAATTTTCAAATTATGTGCGCTAACTTCCTTCAAACTTCGAACGACTCGACTATGCGACCATGCTAAGCTACAATCGTCTACCAGCTCTTCAACATCACTACTGTGATCAATTTGGCCCACACAATCTGTAAAGACATCTTCTTCGCTTCATTGGACAAAAAGGGATCCTCCCCACTTCCCTACGCCCGATTAATCTCATCCCTACTAGCGGATTCGGACATTGAACGCCCGAGTGGGTTCCTAGACTTCCAAATCCTATTGGGAAGGGTACCCACACAAAGAGCGAAGTTCAAAGGGAAATTATACAAGCTCGTCAAGAACAAGAGCAAGAGGAGGCCGTGGCGGATGAGGAGGATTTCGAGTCAGAGGAGTCAGACGATGAAAGCGAAGAGGGTGAGGCTGCTAGGGCTGATGATGTGGGCATGGCCGAGGGTGAGGAGCCTGAGTATGTGGAGGAGGACAACTCTGATTTTGAGCCTCCGGGTGGCGTCTATGGTGCACGCATAACCGCACTTGAGACATAACTTTTCGGGTTCTTAGAGCGATACGACGCTAATCGGGCGGAGGACCAATGCGCATATCGACACAATACTAGTATGATGAATTGCCTCCAAGCACAAATGTTTCAAATGTCCTTCGGTGCACCTCCCCTGCCTTACTTCTATGATCCCTAAGATCCCGACGCCCCGGGACCTTCTAACTAGCCCCCACAATAGGTTGTTTGCTTTTGGATGTTTATGACCTGTTTTCTTTCCATATTTCCACAGTTTTGTAAGCTTTCTACATATTTTAATGGAAATTGGATTGCCTACCTTTACTGTCTTGTGCTTGTTTCATTTATTGCATTTTTGTCCTTTGTTTTTTGGTTGTTGTCCTCTCTTTAATTTAGTTTTTAGTCCTTTTTGCATAAGGCTTATGAAAAAGCCTAAGTTAGGGGGTACGCATGCGCTTTTACATTTCACAAAGTCCAAAATGCCCAAAAATAAAAATAAAAAATGAGAAATGAGAAAATTTCCAAAATATCCAAAAAAATTGAAAAATTCTGAAAAGGCCAAAAAAAGTTTTCTTCAAAATAAATAAAAATTAAACTTTAAATTTTTTGAAAATATCACCAAAATTTTATTTAAAGCCTCAAATTTGTAAAAACCCAAACACAAAGCCAAAATTGACTAAGGATGGAAATTGAGCGTGAATTGACGACTTTACGAATAAGTGTGGAGATTAATCAAATTCGGTGAGATTTCGAGCCTATCATTTTTAATGAGTTTTTAAAAATCAATCTGAGTTAATGGTTAACTCAAAGTTCACTTTAACATTTAAAACAAGTCGTCGAGGGTCTCAATTCTTTCAATTTGACCGGTTATAAGAAATGGAATGTTGTCTTGAAAAACATGCTAAATAGATCTCTAAATTTAATTAATCTCGAGACGCATATGGTAACGCAATTAGTAATTCGGACAATGAAGTTAGGACCTCGTTTGTCACCCAAAAATATTAGCCATAAAAAGTCGTGAAACAGTCATCCCTTTGCAACCCAATTTGAGCCTAATAAATTTTTTCCTTTTCGTTTGATAACCCGAAAAACCTAATTAGCCCGGAATTGTGAAAAAAATAAAGAAATTAAGTCCAAATGATGCGATAAAAAGGGGCAAGAAAAGTAGAAGTATGCTCAACAAAAATAGCAACAAAAGATAAGTGTGAAAAATAGAAAAAGTTGAAAAGGAAGAGAAAACGAGCAATAGCCCGAAAAAAGCACAAATGGACATCATAAGCAAAATTTTCCAATTTCAAAATTCCCAAAAATTTCCATGTTACCCAATACACCTTAATCCCAAAAAAGTCCTAACCAAGCCCAAATTGCGACATTGGTTACCGTGTGGAGAGTTAAGGCGTCAAAGATAATAAAGAGATTAATTGTGTGATTAGAGATGATATTTCTCGATTTCCCAATAACCGTATTCTACTGATGAGATCCTTTCCACCTCAAATAGTCTGTCCTTTATAATTGCGTGCGTGAACTTGTGTCCCTTTACATTTACTCCTTAAATCACGCATACCAAGAGAAATAGCCACAATTCGAGTGATTCGTTTATGAGAGTATCCTATGAGCATTTGAATCTAAACGAATTTTTGAAAAAGTAACGTAATGATCAATCGATGGAAATCTGCGGTTTAATTTTTACCTTCGCATACACACACGATAAATTGAGACTTATGAATACAAATTTATGGTGACTATTTTTCGGGAAGTTTAAATCAAATAATTTTTAGGTATTTTGAATTTCTTTGATTCAAAACGAATTTTGTGGGTTAATTAACTGCAAACCCACACGAGACACAACTCGTCCTACTAGGGTAACCTAGGGGTTTAAAGGCTCGACGCATGTGCTAAATATAATCGCATGCTAAATACAATCACGTTCCCACAAAAGTGGTATTTTACCCTAATAAAATGAATTTCGAGAGTTGAGCCTTAATCGGATTCTTTTACATTGCTCGGGATGCCCAAAGTTCTAAGTTGGAGGGGTTTGATTAGGCATACATTCTTCTGAATTTATCCCCTTATTTAGTAGCTTTTAGCACCTCGAATAATGTAATTCATACTGATTTATCTCATCTATATGCTACTAACCTTTCTACATAGTATCTCAAGTTTTGTGTATTTTTATGCTATTTACAGGTATTTAATGGCAAGTAAAGAGAAGAAGAATCCAGAGCAAAGGAAGGAAAGTCAAAGGGAAGAAAGGCCAATTTGCATCGAGAATTCGGAAGAGGGTCCAACATGAAAAATGAAGATTGTACTTCTACGATCGCGTAGGAAGAAACGACACCTCAATCCAAAAATCAAGCGAGATGATATGAGACCTTGAAGATGAAATAATCATGATGGAGCAATTCTGGGACCAGACCAGACCGATTATGAGAGAAAGTGAATCGGTCCGGAAGAGGCAAAACATTATGTCAACTTTTAGATACCGGACTGATTCGGTTATTAGCAAAAATGAACTGGTCTGAAAGAAGGAATGCACAGTGGTCACTTTTGAGGCCCGGACCGACCCATTTAAGGAAGAAAACAAATTGATCCGGTATTACCCGTCGGACCAGTTCGGTGGAGATAAATCCTGATTTTCACCTCCGAATTTAGTGTTTAACTCAACTACAACTCCTGATTTTTTATGGTGTATTTTTTAATTCTAGTTGTTGTTAGACAAGGAGAGGTGTTTGAATCAATTTTTTTGTTAGGTTTTTAGAGATAAAAAGATCTCTCCCCTGTACTGAAAACCCTAGTTTGAAGCTTTATTGCAAGATTCAGATTTGATTTTTGAATTCATTGAGTGCAAGTAATTTCGTTTCATTTAAATTAATCTTTCCCTTATTTAGTTAATTAATTATAAATTCTTTGTTGTAATCTCAAATTCAAAACTGTTCTTGCCAATCATGATTTCTTTTAATTCTAAAATTAATGTTTTTCTTCAGTTAATCATGTTCAGCTAAACTTTTATGGGTTGGGGTGCACGAACCCCACCTGATGTAATTTATCATAATTGAAAATAGATTTTTGAATTGAATCATAAAGGAATCGTGTTGCATAACTATCGCAACCTTCGTAAGACTTTTGATCTCGTTTGCCCTAGGTAATCGAGATGCTTAAGAGTGCGATGCGCGTGTTAGTTAATATGATATCGCTTTATTCGTTCCTTTGATTTCGTGTGATGCAGGCTACGCTCCTTCATATACTTAATGCTTAGGATTAATAAAGTTAGGGCTTTTTCAGATTCTAATTCCGAAATCTATTATCCTATAAGGTGAATTGCTAGGGTGTGGGGGATTGTAACCCAACCTATTGTTCTCATTTGTAGTTAAGTTTGTTATACACTTGCCATATTTCTTAGGTTAATTAGCTTATTTGCATTGCATTGGTTCTTAGCTTAGGTAGGTAGCCATTAATTTAAAATCGCAGTTAGTTGTAGTAAATCTCCCATTAAAAGCATCTTTTCGTTTCTTTTAGAGTCAATTTAGGATTCTCCGTCTTTCCAAATGTCATTATGATTTTCTCGTTCTATTTTCCTGAGGATTCAACCCCGACTTACCACAATTGTTACTCGAGCGACAGGCTTGCATTTGAGCCTATATAGCACGCACACTAGATACACCTTTTAAGTCGCGTCAAGTTTTTGACTTTTTTGAGTATCTTTCTTATATTTTTTAATTCTAGTTATTGTTAAACAGTGGGAGGGGTTTGAATTAATTTTTTACTTAGGTTTTTACAGAGAAAAATTTCTCTCCCCTGTATTGAAAACCCTGGTTTGAAGCTTTATTTCAAGATTCAGATTCAATTTTCGGATTCATTGAGTGCAAGTAATTTCGTTTCATTTAAATTAATCTCTCCCTTATTTAGTTAATTAATTCTCAATTCTTAGTTACAATCGCAAATTAAAAAACATTCTTGCCAATCATGAGTTCTTTTGATTCTAAAATTGATCTTTTTCTTCAGTTAATCATGTCCGGCTAAACTTTTAAGGGTTGGGATGAACAAACCCCACCCGATGTAATTTATCATAATTGGAAATTGATTTTTGAATTGAATCTTAAAGGAATCGTGTTGCGTAACTATCGCAACCGTCATAATACTTTTGATCTTGTTTGCCCTAGGTAACCGTGGTATTTAAGAGTGTGACGCGCATGTTAGCGATTTCGACACCGCTTTATTTTTATTCTTGATTATGTATGGTGCGGGCATGTAATCTCATATATGTAATGCTTGAAATTAATAAATTATGGGTTTAATCAATTAACTAATTTATAATTGCTTTTATATCCAGTAAATATACTAGGGTTTGAGGGATTGTATTCCAACCTTATCTCTCATTCATATTAATTAATCCGTATTTTTTTAGTTTTAAATAGGTTTAGTTAACTTCTTTAGTTTTTCCCTTTTTTCCTTTCTCACCCCATTATCATCTTTTACACTTTATTTTTGAAGTAATAAATCAATTAAAATCTATCAAACATTCCCTGTGGATTCGATACCTGGACTAACCGCTATACTCCTTAAGAGTGCTGTTAAAGTTTAGTTTTTTTTGTATTGTGGTCGAAAGTCGATAGCAATGATTAGCGTATTACACGGACGCTCGGTTTTCCCCTTGATTATGAACATATGTAAATTTTATAATTTGTCGATCCTAAATTCAATCCACATTTTCCATTTCCTAATCTTAAATAATCGATTTTTATTGATGGTATCCCAACTCAAAAATGTCATTTTCATGCTTTAGGCAATTTCCAAAATTTTCTAAGGCTCTAAATTTAATTTCTAACGTGTGAGAAAGTTAGAATTCACCTGATTACAATGATGAGTTAGGAATGCACAATTTCCTGGGGTTTCTAATTGATTTTTGACACTAGAATTGGGTTTAGCTAAATTTAAGCAAGTGCACATATAAAACGAGAGTAGTAGAAAGTAACATGTCTCAAAGTATGTCTCAAAATCAAATATTGGTGGAGAAACCCATGAATTAGTCCTTGAATGAAAGCCTATTAAGTCCTTTTTGTTGTAAAATCTTTGGAACCCTCTTTTTAATTATTGAAAAGATGCATAAATTCGGGGGTTGATTTGTAATTTCTTTTACACTTAAGTGATAGGCTGAAATAGAAAATGGTTGGGAATAGTGGTGATTTTTTAGAAGAATGGTGAGAAAAAAGATGGCTTTGCTTTTTTATGCTAATGATTAGCAGTTATATAAAAAATTATCGTGCTCCCCTTATTTAAAACCTAGAAATTCCATAACCCCTTTCTCCCATTAAAACTTGCACTGAAATCTAAAATCCTCCCGGATTCCCCTTCAACACCTCCTTTCCTTTTAAACCTTATCAATGCTGCAAGTTACAAATGTTTCCCTCCTGAAAAATTAAACCCTAAATGTTAAAGTTATTCCTCAAGTAATGGACCAAAGACCAATATACCATGGCCTTTAAACAAAATTTTCCACTTGACTAGCTCATTAAAATAACTTATAGAATTACCATTTCAGCCTTAAATTTTTATATAATTCAAAGTAGAGCCCTAAAAATTTACTAATTAATTCAAGAAGCATTAAAATTCTAAATTGAGTTCTTTTAACTTTACCAATTCACCACGTTAATTTATTTTAACATATCGACACATAAATAACTTTAATTTCTCAAAATTAAATTAGGATGTCTCTTTATTAATTAAATCAATAATAATTAATTACTCTAAAATAACGGGTATTACAGTTTTAATAATTGTTGGTTTCAGGTTAATAAAAATGGAACACGTGTCATTTTCTACGAAGATGAAGAGGGAAAGTCAGAGTCTGTTATGTGTCCATTTTGGGTGGTTATAAGGTGCTTTTCGATAGTTATGGAACCTAATACAACTTTAAAAATTATATGGGATGGGATACCATCACATCTTTGAAAATGGAACTAAAGCCTAAATCTCCATAAAGAACAAATTACACACAAACTAACACCACATAATCTAAACAACAAAAAAAATAAAAATCAAAACTTTTCAACACTCACCAAAATATACATACATACGGTTTAACCTAGCTCAAATCATCTTGTTCATTTATCCCCCAAAACTCTATTTTAGTGGGTTTATTGTGTTGCTGTGGTGTTTGTTGTATTGTTTGCATACAGAAATCACGGTTAAAGGAGATACATTACAACGATTGAAGAAAAGAAAGTTGGCCTTGAATCTTCCCAAACTCAAAACATCCAAAGCTCTCTTGATAATTTTGAGGTATTAAAACACCTCTACAGAGTATATAATCTGTAAAACAACATTTAAAATGATGAAAAGATCCAAACAAAAAATCGAGTTGACTGCACTTATGGCCACTTGTCGCCGTAAGTGATGGATACTTTCGGTTATAAGTAACCGTATCATCTTAAACTACGGTTTCCTTTGTTCGTGTGTCACTTTTTGACAATAATTGAATCGCGGCCAATAGGGGTCATCAAACCAAACCATGCGGTTACGTATAACCATGGTGAGGCTTCATCGGTTAGAAGAGGATATGGATTTACTATTCAAGATCACTTGAAAATGCGTGTGTCCCTCTAGTGGAAATAATTAACCGTGGGTTCCATTTTGAAATCAAAGTTCAATTATTAAACGGTGCATGAGTTTTTATTGATTTTTGTTATTACATTCTCAATTCTTATTGTACTGATTATTGTATTATCATTTCAATTATATGACTTGGTACTTGATGATACATTTTGGCAAGATATAGACAATGTTATTATACCGAGTGTATCTACTCAGCGTGCTTCCCTCGAGGAACCGAATATGCGTGAACAAGCAATGGCATGAATCTCGCCCAAATGTTTGCGTGATTTGTTTTTAGATTTCACCTTGTCTATGGTAAAAAACCATATCACGTAGTTTAATTTAAATAATTTGAGATTTTTAATGTATGACATAATTAGATGACACTACATTTGATTGTATGCATTGGCAGGATGCGGTAGTAGAAGAAGGATTGGATGTTATTGCGATTACCCAAGACCATAGAGTTGAATTCACCATTGAGGAAGCATGTTTAGTTTATTTATATTTTACTCAACATGATTTTTCATTTGTACTTGAAATTTCCATATCAACTATCCTTTCAACTAACAATGTTCGTCTTGTGCAAATTTGTTATAACCGCGACAAGATAATTGATTGGTGTCAACATGTTAGTCGCAAGATTCATGCGGTTGTGATCATTTTAAAATTCGATAAGGCCAGTTTAGTTCGAAAGGGAAGGGTCGTACTTAGTTGTGAACGAAGCGACCTTCGTAAAAATAGAAAAGATGAGGGGATGGAGAAAAAGAGGAAGCACTATTCTAGAACGCGAAAGTGTGATTGTCCCTTTCGATTGAAAAGCGTTCCTCACGATGATGACCATTGGGGGTGAAAGTTGTATGTGGGCTACACAACTACGAGGTGTCTAAAACACTTATTAAACACCCTTATGCCGATCGACTTTCATAAGAAGAGTGGAACATTGCAAGTGAGATGATAAACAATGGGGTGGGACCAAAGGAAGTACTCCACACAAAGAAACAGAGATCTAAATATGATTGTTCATCGATTAGAAAAATTTATAACGCTAAAATAAAAATGAAGAACGTGGAGATGCAAAGGCGCACCAACATGCAACAGTTGATGCAGTTGGTCACGGAGAAGAGTTATGTTCACTGGTAGAGAAGGAATACGCAAATTGATGTGGTGGAGGATTTATTTTTTTCACATCCATCCTCTTATTTGTTGATGAAATGCTTCCTAAGTGTATTGGCGATTGATTGCACCTACAAGACTAGTCGGAACAATATGCCATTATTTGAGATGAATGGGGTTATATCTATAGGGCAATCATTTTGCATTGCATTTGATTTTGTTAAGAATGAGAAAAAGGAGAATTTTATCTAGGCATTGTAACATTTGAGGTCACTATACGAGCCAGAAGCTTTGCCACGTTGTTGTCTTTGACAAATAAAAATCTTGTCTAAATGCGATGCTGTAGAAGGGTGTTTCAAGCTTCACCACTATATTTGTGGGTGAGGGTCCCTCAAAGACCCCCCCCCCCCCCCTTCAGCTTACAGAAAATATGAGGTTGGGGTACCTCCACTGCAGAAGTACCATATTAGAGAAGGACCCCCAGGGTCCCTCCACCGTAGAAACTAATATTGAGAAGGAACCCCGCAGGGTCTCGGCAGAAACTCATATTGAGAAGGAAGCACCCCAGGGACTCGACAAAAACTCATATTGAGCAGGAACCACTTCAGGATCCCAGCAGAAACTCATATCGATAAGGGAACCCACCCAGGGTCCCGATAGAAACCCATTTGAAAAGTGCCCCGCAAGGGCCACTGCATAAGTCCAAGATTGAGAAGGGACGTCGCAAGGGTCACTACAGAAATGACATTCGAGAAGTGCCATCGCAAGGGTCACTGCAGAAATGACATTGGAGAAGTGGCCCGCAAAGGCCACTGTAGAATTTCAAGATTGAGAAGTGCCACAGCAAGGGTCACTGCGGAAATGACATTCGAGAAGTGCCACAGAAAGGGTTACTGCAGCAATGACATTCGAGAGGTACCCCACAAGGGCCACCGCAGAAGTTCAAGATTGAGAAGTGCCACTGCAAGGGTCACTGCAACAATGACATTCGAGAGGTGTCCCGCAAGGGCCACCGCAGAAGTCCAAGATTGAGAAGTGCCACTGCAAAGGTCGCTACAGCAATGACATTCGAGAGGTGCCCCGTAAGGGCCACCACAGAAGTTCAAGATTGAGAAGTGCCACTGCAAGGGTCACCGTAACAATGACATTCGAGAGGTGCCGCGTAAGGGCAACCGCAGAAGTCCAAGATTGAGAAGTGCCACTGCAAGAGTCACTGCCACTGCAGAGGTCACTGCAGCGATGACTTTTGAGAGGTGCCCCGCAAGGGCCACCGCAGAAGTCCAAGATTGAGAAGTTCCACTGCAAGGGTCACTGCCACTGCAAAGGTCACTGCCACTGCAAAAGTCACTGCAGCAATGACATTCGAGAGGTGCCCCGTAAGGGCCACCGCAGAAGTTCAAGATTGAGAAGTACCACTACAAGGGTCACTGCCACTGCAAAAGTCACTGCAGCAATGACATTCGAGAGGTGGCCCGCAAGGTCCATCGCAGAAGTCCAAGATTGCGAAGTGCCACTGCAAGGGTCACTGCCACTGCAAGGGTCGCTGCAGCAATGTCATTCGAGGGGTGCCGCCGCAGGGGTCACTGCAGAAATAACGTTTGAGAAGTTCCCCCCAAAGGGTCAGTGAAAAAATGTTATCCGAGAAGTGCCACCGCAAAGGTTCCGGTAGAAACTCATATTGAGAAGGAACCCACCCAGGGTGGCCAGAATGAGGGAGTGGCTACCACGAGCAACTCCTCATCATGAAACGTCATTCTTTAAAAGAACAACAGTATTAACACTTTGCTTTCTTGTACAGGTTGCCTAGTTGAGCAAGCAGGGCTCAATGAGGCTAGTTGGGACCTCCTGGGAGTCTTGGCTTGGCGGCTGAGGGACAAGGTATGTTGAGTAAGCTCAACCACTTAGCACTATAGGATTGAGAGAATACTAGTAGGAAGACCCAGAAGTCACTCAAGACTACACACACTTCACACTTGGTCACAAGTGAAGTGAGCAGCCAAAGAGCTGGCTACTCACAAGAAATAAACTCTTTATAAGAAAATGACTTTTCCAGAAGAAGGGGTCCTCAAGGTCCCTCTCAAGAAAAATAACAATTTTAGAGGAGAGGGGTCCTTAAGGCCTCCTCTCTCAAGTTTTGCAAAATTGCACCACAAGTTACCGTATCAAAAGATAATTACCAAATCTGATATTTTGTCTTCATTAGGGGACATATGTGCTTTTTGACTTTGGTCGACGCCAGGTGGCGCCTGCAGGAGGGGATAGGCAGGGCTACCTGCAGGTAGGGACAAATGGTAAACTTCAGACATTGTTCCCCACCAACCCTCTCAATTTTGGCGCCCAAAAATTCCAACTCATCCCTAATGCCCTCGTATAAATAGACCTCTGGGAAAGGTCAAGAGAGAAACAATTGAAATTGCACTGTTACTCTGCCAAAACCACACCAGACCTACCTAGTATTCTCTCCCTGCTCATTCTCTTAGTGCTGAGTGCCTTGTTCTTTCACTCCCCACTGATAGCCATAATTCTCAGGTGTTTCCCTTGAGTAAATTACTATTTTTGCTGTGAAAGTTCATCTTCTTACAGGGAGTGAGTTGAAGCTTGAGTTCCATTGTTACCAGAAGGAGAAGGTTTCTTGAGAAGTTGCACCAGAAGACCTTGAAGACCTTGCAGGCAGTGTCCATTGGAGTGGGTCAGGCCTCACCCTTTCCAGTTATTCATAGACTCTAGTCTCACTACCCTCTTACATTTGGCGACTCCTCTGGGGAGGTATCCTCACTTCCATGGACAAGAAAGGTTTTAATGTTTCTAATTAGCTAGTGTTTGAGGACATTCCATCTGGGAATGGAGCTCAAAGAGACCAGTCCACTCAGGTGGATGTGGAGGTGACCGGAGCAAAGGTACCTGCTCCTCCATGAGGGCAGACCAGCTCACCGGCAGTAGCTCCGGTGGCAGAAGGTTATGAGTATGTTTCTTGAGACTTGGCAAGTTTGGGTCAAGATTGTGTAATACCAGCAGCAGTCCCCTCTGGAGGGGCAGCCGTTCCGACGGCGGTTCCGGTAGAAATAGCTCAGTCGCGGAGGACGGCACTGGAGCAAGTTGTGACAACCGTCAAGTTCACTGGCAGGAACCCTAAGTGTTTGGTGAGGAATTCGGTCTAGTCGAGGAAATCCTCTCGCTCAATGATACCGATGAGGAACCCTCAAGAAAAGAACCCATCATGGTAGAAATTCCAAGTGAGGAACTCTCAGTTGTAGCATCCCCTCTAGAAACACCAACTCGCTAGGAACCCATGGATGAGAAACCCTGAGTGTCCCTCGTCACCAATAAAGAAGTTGTGGCAGCAGTATTGACAAAGCATGAGGTCGAGACACCCCCGAATGGGAAGTCAAGGCACGAGGAACTCATGGGCGAGAAACCCTGGGTGTCCCTCGTCGCCAACAAAAAAAGTCATGATAGCAGTCTCGATGAAGCATGAGGTCGAGACACCCCTGGATGGGAAGTCGAGGAGCGAGGAACTCATGGGCGAGGAACCCTGGGTATCCCTCACCGCCAACAAAAAATTCATGGCAGCAGTCTCGATGAAGCATGAGGTCGAGACACCCATGGATGGGAAGTCGACGCCTGAGGAACCCTTGGTAGTATTGAACATTGGTGAGGGACTCCCCATATCATCCAATGGCGAGGAACCCTCAAGGGTCCTCGCCCCAAGCACCAAACTGCCAGCACGCGAGGAACTGTTAAGTGAAGACTTAGTTCGTGAGGAACCCTCGAATGCGGAATTATATCGCGAGGAACTCACCAAAAAGGGGGGTCGCGAGGAACCCATGGCTAGCAGCGCACCCCCCATAGCGCCAACGGTCAGCGAGACACCCTATATATATATCACCCATTTCCGTGGAATCCGAAAACGTCGAGACCCCCTCCTCTTGAAATAAAGAACTAGGGGCCGAGACCCCCTCTCTCCAAGAAAAATTCCAACAGTCGAGACACCCATTTTTATGGAATCTGAAGGCGTCGAGACCCCCTCCTCTTGAAATAAAGAACTAGGGGTCGAGACCCCCTCTCTCCAAGAAAAAAAGTTCCAATAGTCGAGACATTCATTTTCGTGGAATCCGAAGACGTCGATACCCCCTCCTCTTAAAATAAAGAACTAGGGGTCGAGACCCCCTCTCTCCAAGAAAAAATTCAAGTTCGTGGAATCCGAAGACGTCGGGACCCCCTCCTCTTGAAATAAAGAACTATGGGTCGAGACCCCCCTCTCTCCAAGAAAAATTCCAACAGTCGAGACACCCCCTCTTGAAAGAACTACGAGGTACCCTCTTCTCCAAACCCACTTCCACCAGACGAGGAACAGTCGACGAAATATGAGGTCGAGATACCCCCACCCAAAGCAACTCGCAAATTATCAGACCCACTAGCCGCCGATGGCAGTCGTGACGAGGAATCCTCCAGTGGTAGCGTCATGGGTGAGCAACCCGCGAGCGAGAAACTCCCAAGATGGGGCGGCCCAACAACAACTTCAAACGAGGAACCCAAAGTGGCGGTAAAAGAAAAAAAAACTCTCGCTGCAAAGGTACCAAACGATGAACCTCCCTCAATAAGAGGTGAGGAACCCTGGGCATCCTCGATCGGAAAGCCATGCGAGGAACGACTACCAATTTGAACCTCAAAGGAGGAACCTCCATCAACATGGGTAGAGAACTAATGCACGAGGAACCCCTTTCACTGTAAAGGCTCAAAGTTGCGCTTGACAAGGAACCACTGCCCATGTTGGTAGCAAACTCGATCGAGGAACCCACTGCCGTAAATGGGTTGGAACCCACTATTGGAAGTGGCGAGGAACCCTCTAAAAAAAATAATCCAAATCTGCCAACGAGGAACCCCCATGTATAGAACTCGCGCGAGACACCTTTGGGAAAAAAAACTGCGAGGAACCTGAAGATGAAAACCCAATAGGCGAGAAGCTCTCGCTAACAAAAAAATCATCCCAGCAACCTGTGATGCTGTCGATGAGCATCCGAAAGTGAGATGAGGTTCCAATACAACTTTGCACGAGGAACTCACGTATTCTAGTGATAAATCTTTGTAAAGTGAGGAACCCTCTGATACCAAATCTCTAGCAACAAAAGTTTGGGGTTGAAGGTCAACTTACGAGGAACCCATGGGCGAGGAACCCTGGGTGTCCCTCGTCATCAACAAAAAAGTGGCGGCAGCAACCCCTCTAGAAACGCGGATTAGCGAGGAACCCTCGGTTGGGTGAGAAGTTATAACAGATACAAAGGACGAGGAACCCTTTCCCATAAATACCTCTCTCGCAGCGAGGAGCTCTTCAGATTTGGAACTTATTCTGAAAGTGAGGCGCGAGGAACCCGAGCCTTGCTCGTCCATAACAGTAGCCAATGGACCAAGTGGTAGCGAGGAACCCCCCATGGTCATCTTAACATGGTGGAGGGACCTCTCTAGAGAAAAGACTCAAACGAGGACCCCATATGTACAAACTCATGCTTGAGGAACCTGTTGTCACAGTAAACGAGGTTGAGGAACCCTCCTTAGCTAAGGATGGGGGAGAGGAACCCAGAAACTTGTACCCCTCGTCAGCCGAGGGTAATCGTGTGGAACCCACCAATGAGGAACTAGTTTCATCCAATGGTGGTAAAAGAAATTTATAAACCCTTGTGAGTTATTTGTGATCACGAGGAACATTCAACAAACACAAAGCCTCAGAGAGAGGATGCCCGCACTCACAGCAGCCTGCGAGGAACCCTTATGGGTGATAATGCCGTTGAGGAACCCGATATGGTGAAAGGGGGACTTGCCACTGCAAATAATTTGGGCGAGGAACCACATTAATTGACGATACTCGCAAGGAACCCACATTGGGCGAGGAATCCCTCGTAACCTCGACATCACGAATTGTTGCTCGACATCATAAGTCAAGAATTATTGCTCAATACCACGAATCAAGCCGTGGTGCCTCATAGTACATTTTTACTTGTTGGTATATAAAGATGTCATATCTCGTGGGCCACAGTCACAAAGGCACCCAATAAGTGACCCCCATGTTCAAAGTCTCCGATGAGGGACACACATGCGCATCAACTCCAAATGAGGAACCCCTGAAGCATTTAAACTCAAAAAGTAGAAGCAGTCAAAATATAGGCGGAAAGGCCTAGAGTCGCTCAACAAAAGGTACACGGACTAATGTTTTCTCTTTCTTAATAGAATAGCAGAACATCTACTAGATTAGAAGAGGGTCTATGACATGAAGATCTTTCCTCGTTATACTTGGAGGAATATCCATCCCAAGGGAAAATTATACTGAATAAAGTCCTTACAGACATAACAATTATTTTTTTATCACCTGACTAGTAGGGGGTTATCCTCCTAGTAATAATAATAATAATAAAAAATCTACATTTTTTTATTATTATTCCATACAGATTTATAGCCTAGAGAACAAGTCCTAACCTCTGTTCTCAAGAAAAACGTAATTGACCAATTTTCAGAAAATAGGGAGAAGCGTGTCTACCCCCTCTATAAACATGTTATTCTTATGAGACAAAAAATGTTCCCAAGAAAAGTTTGGAACAAGGACCTTGCAGACCAAGGGAAATTTTTTGTATAAAGAAATAATAATTTCTTTATTTATGATATATGTGAAATTTTATTCATAGTTTGTGGAAGGAGGAGGGCTAACCCCATATCTTATTTACTTCCCAAGAAATGAATATGCATAACAAAATACCCTAAAGTCACATGGGGTTGCACTGAAAGTACCGCACGGTCACACGGGTTGCGCTAAAAAAATATATAACTTGCTCAGCTATATGCAAGTACCCCACAGTTATAGGGGAAGTTCCAAAATATTAACGTGCTCAGCATGTATGCAAGTACCCCACTGTTAGAGGGGAAACTTTAAAATTTGCAGATGGTGAGCCTATATGCAAGTACCCCGCAGTTACAGGGGCAGCTTCAGAATTTTTTTAACTTACTCAGTTATATGCAAGTACCCCACAGTTATAAGGGTAGCTTCAAATTTTAACTTGCTCAGTTATATGGAAGTACCCCGCAGCTAGAGGGGCTTCTTCCAAAATTTTAAACTTGCTTAGCTATATGCAAGTACCCCACGGTTAGAGGGGAAGCTTTAACATTTTTTAACTTGCTTACTTATATGCAAGAAGTACCCCGCACCTAGAGGGACCGCTTCCAAATTTCAACTTGCTCAGTTATATGCAAGTACCCCGCAGTTAAAGGGGGAACTTTTAAAATTTTAAACTTGCTCAGCTATATGCAAGTACCCCGCAGTTAGAGGGGCAGCGTCCAAATTTTAACTTTCTCAGTTATATGCAAGTGCCCCGCAGTTAGAGGGGCAGCTTCAAAATTTGAACTTGCTCATCTCAAATGCAAATACCCCACAGTTAGAAGCGGGAAATTCAATCTTGAGGTTCTCACATAAAAAAGAGCAACTCAAAGTATTGAGCAACTGCAAGTATACATATAAGGTACGACAGTTTAGTACCTAAGGCTTCAAGGGCATAGGATCACTCACAGTCTTGAGAAACTGCCAAGTATAAATATAAGGTGCGACAGTTTAGCACCTAAGGCTCCAAGGGTACCGGAGCGCTCACAGTCTTGAGCAAGTGCTAAGTATAAACATAAGGTGATCCAGATGAGCACCTAAGGCTCTAAGGGAACCGGAGCGCTCACAATTTTGAGCAACTACCAAATATAAATATAAGGTACGACAGTTTAGTACCTAAGGATCCAAGGGCATCGGAGCGCTCACAGTATAGAGCAAGTGTCAAGTATAAATATAAGGTGCTCCATATGCGCACTAAGGCTCTAAGGGCACCGGAGCGCTCACAGTTTTGAGCAACTGCCAAATATAAATATAAGGTACAATAGTTTAGTACCTAAGGCTCCAAGGGAACCGGAGCGCTCACAGTATAGAGCAAGTGTCAAGTATAAATATAAGGTGCTTTAGATGAGCACCTAAGGCTCCAAGGGCACCAGAGCGCTCACAGTCTTGAGCAAGTGCCAAGTATAAACATAAGGTGCTCCAGATGAGCCCCTAAGGCTCCTAGGGCACCGGAGCTCTCACAGTCTTGAGCAAGTGCCAAGTATAAATATAAGGTGCGCCAGTTGAGCACCTAAGGATCCAAGGGCACCGGAGCGCTCGCAGTCTTGAGCAAGTGTCAAGTATAAATATAAGGCGTGACAGTTTAGCACCTAAGGCTCCAAGGGAACTGGAGGGCTCACAGTTTTGAGTAATTGCCAAGTATAAATAAAAGGTATGACAGTTTCGTGCACAAGTCTCTCGACATTACAAGACACTTCTGCATGAGGGGGATAATATTGAGAAGTCCTCAAGCAAGTGAACAAACAATAAAATAGCTTGGAGTGTGGGGATCCACTTAGAGTGGCTCCACCTTACCAAGATTGCAAGTTTGACAGAAAATAGCCTAGGGATAGGGATCCACCTTGAGTGACCCCTCTTCCCAAACTTGATGCTACAGGAAAAAACTCAGGGTGAGGAGTTCACCGCGATCAACCCCTCTACCGAAGATGAAAGGTCACAGAAGAAGGCCAAGGGAGATGGGCTCACTGCGAGTTACCCCTCCGCCAAGACAGAAGGCCAAGGGGGAGGGGCTCACTGCGAGCAATCCCTTTACCCAAGAAAAAAGGCCACAGAAGGAGGCCAAGGACGAGGGTCCCACCGCGAGTAACCCCTCTGCCCAAGATAAAAGGCCACAGAAGAAGGCCAAGGGCGAGGGTGAGGGTCCCATCGCGAGTAACCCCTCTGCCCAAGATGAAAGGCCACAGAAGAAGGCCAAGGGCGAGGGGCTCACCGCGAGTAATCCCTTCGCCCAAGATGAAAGGCTATAAAAGAAGGCCAAGGGTGAGGGTCTTACAGTGAGTAACCCCTCCGCCCAAGATGAAAGGCCATAGAAGAAGGCTAAGGGCGAGGGGCCACCGCGGGTAACCCCTCCGCCCAAGATGAAAGACCAACAGAATAAGGCCAAGGGCGAGGGGCTCACCACGAGTAACCCCTTCGCCCAAAATATAAGGCCATAGAAGAAGGCCAAGGGAGAGGGGCTCACCGCGAGTAACCCCTCCGCCCAATGTGAGTAACCCCTCTGCCCAAGTTGAAAGGCCACATAAGAAGGCCAAGGGTAAGGGGCTCACCGTGAGTAACCCCTACGCACAAGGTGAAATGCCACAGAAGAAGGCCAAGGGTGAGGGGCTCATCACGAGTAACCCCTTCGCCTAAGATAGAAGGCCAAGGGAGAGGGTCCCACCGCGAGTAACCCCTCCGCCCAAGATGAAAGACCACATAAAAAGGCCAAGGGCAAGGGTCCCACCGCGAGTAACCCCTCCGCCCAAGATAGAAGGCCACATAAGAAGGCCAAGGGTGAGGGACTCGCCGCGAGCAATCCCTCTGCCCAAGAAAGAAGGCCATAGAAGAAGGCCAAGGGCGAGGGTCTCACCTCGAGTAATCCCTTTGCCCAAGAAAGAAGGCCACAGAAGAAGGCCAAGTGTGAGGGGCTCACCGCGAGTAAACCCTCCACCCAAGATAGAAGGCCACGAAAAAAAAAGGCCAAGGACGAGGGGCTCACCATGAGTAACCCCTTTAAACAAACTGAAAGGCAATAGAAGAAGGCCAAGAACGAGGGGCTCACTGCGAGTAACCCATCCTCCCAAGTTGATACCCAGATAAGGAAGTCCACTATAAGTGGCCTCATCTATAAAACTTGGGATAAAGTGACAGGACATTTAATGGCCCTAAGCGGAATGATGAAGGAACACTAGCGTCCCTCAAAATAAAAATAAAAAATATAAAAAAAAACGAATTCATGGCGTACAAACCCTTTTAGTCTACAAAACAAAAAAGACTTTGCACGAGGGGCTAATGTAGAAGGGTGTTTCAAGCTTCACCACTATATTTGTGGGTGAGGGTCCCTCAAAGACACCCCCCCCCCCTCTTCAGCTTACAAAAAATATGAGGTTGAGCGAACCCCCAGGGTCCCTCCACCGCAGAATTACCATATTAGAGAAGGACCCCCCAGGGTCCCTCCACCGGAGAAACTCATATTGAGCAGGAAACCCCCAGGGTCTCGACAGAAACTCATTTTGAGAAGGAACCACCCCAGGGTCCTGATAAAAATTCATATTGAGCAGGAGCCACTTCGGGGTCCCGGCAGAAACTCATATCGAGAAGGGACCTCACCCAGGGTCCCGGTAGAAACCGATTTGAGAAGTGCCCCGCAAGGGTCATTGCATAAGTCCAAGATTGAGAAGGGCCGTCGCAAGGGTCAATGCAGAAATGACATTTGAGAAGTGCCCCGCAAAGGCCACTATAGAAGTTCAAGATTGAGAAGTGCCGCAGCAAGGGTCACTGCGAAAATGACATTCGAGAAGTGACACAGCAAGGGTCACTGTAGCAATGACATTCGAGAGGTGCCCCACAAGGGCCACTGCAGAAGTTCAAGATTGAAAAGTGCCACTGCAAAGGTCACTGCAGCAATGACATTCGAGAGGTGTCCCGCAAGGGCCACCGCAGAAGTCCAAGGTTAAGAAGTGCCACTGCAAAGGTCACTGCAGCAATGATATTCGAGAGGTGCCCCGCAAGGGCCACCACAGAAGTTCAAGTTTGAGAAGTGGCACTAAAAGGGTCACTGTCACTGCAAGGGTCACCACAGCAATGACATTCGAGAGGTGCCCCGCAAGGGCCATCGCAGAATTCCAAGATTGAGAAGTGCCACTACAAGGGTCACTGTCACTGCAAAGGTCACTGCAGCAATGACATTTGAGAGGTTCCCCGCAAGGGCCACCGCAGAATTCCAAGATTGAGAAGTGTCACTGCAAGGGTCACTACCACTGCAAAAGTCACTGCAACAATGACATTCGAGAGGTGCCCCGGAAGGGCCACCGCAGAAGTCCAATATTGAGAAGTGCCACTGCAAGGGTCACTGCCACTGCAAGGTTCGCTGTAGCAATGTCATTCCAGGGGTGCCTCCGCAGGGGTTACTGCATAAATAACATTTGTGAAGTTCCCCCCAAAGGGTCACTACAAAAATGTTATCCGAGAAGTTCCACCACAAGGGTTTCGGCAGAAACTCATATTGAGAAGGAACCCACCCAGGGTGGCCAGAATGAGGGAGTGGCTACCACGAGCAACTCCTCATCATGAAACATCATTCTTTAAAAGAACAACAATATTAACACTTTGCTTTCTTGTACAGGTTTCCTAGTTGAGCAAGCAAGGCTCAAGCAGGCTTGTTGGGACCTCCTGGGAGTCTTGGCTTGGTGGCTGAGGGACAAGGTATGTTGAGTAAGCTCAACCACTTAGCACTATAGGATTCAGAGAATACTAGTAGGAAGACCCAGAAGTCACTCAAGACTACACACACTTCACACTTGGTCACAAGTGAAGTGAGCAGCCAAAGAGCTGGCTACTCACAAGAAATAAACTCTTTATAAGAAAATGACTTTTCCAGAAGAAGGGGTCCTCAAGGTCCCTCTCAATAAAATAACAATTTTAGAGGAGAGGGGTCCTTAAGGCCTCCTCTCTCAAGATTTACAAAATTGCACCACATGTTACCGTATCAAAAGATAATTACCAAATCTGATATTTTGTCTTCATTAGGGGACATATGTTCTTTTTGACTTTGGTCGATGCCAGGTGGTGCCTGCAGGAGGGGACAGGCAGGGTTGCCTGCAGGTAGGGATAAATGGTACACTTCAGACATTGTTCTCCACAAACCCTCTCAATTTTGGCGCCCAAAAATGCCAACTCATCCCTAATGCCCTAGTATAAATAGACCTCTGGGAAAGGTCAAGAGAGAGACAATTGAAATTGCACTGTTACTCTGCCAAAACCACACCAGACCTACCTAGTATTCTCTCCCTGCTCATTCTGTTAGTGCTGAGTGCCTTGTTCTTTCACTCCCCACTGACAGCCATCATTCTCAGTTGTTTCCTTTGAGAAAATTACTATTTTTGCTGTGAAAGTTCATCTTCTTGCAGGGAGTGAGTTGAAGCTTGAGTTTCATTGTTACCAGAAGGAGAAGGTTTCTTGAGAAGTTGCACCAGAAGACCTTGAAGACCTTGCAGGCAGTGTCCATTGGAGTGGGTGATGCCTCACCCTTTCCAGTTATTCATAGACCCCAGTCTCACTACCCTCTTACAGATGCCAAACGTGTTTCTACTCACCACCATTCTATTATGTTTATTCCATGTTCAAAAATACGTAGAAGGTATATGTTTGAAATATAACATCAAAAACCAGGATTGGATTGTGATTGTGGAGTCCGAGAATCTGATCGAATTTGAGAATGCATGGGTGGATTTCTGTCAAAACTGGCAAAACTACCACAACATGATTGCGTACATACAGAATAATTGGATGCCTTTATGTATTCAGTTTGCACATGCGTGAACAAATTCGGTACCCCACTGTGACAACTGCACAACTAATAGAGCGGAGGGGGGCCCAAATGAAGAAACACTTAACAAATAGCATCGATTCTTTTACGGTGGTGTGGAAGGGTATGGATGCATTTCTTGGCCACCAAGTCACTCAAATGCAAACGGAGTTTCATAAATCACTCCAATCAACCAAGCATGGCCACAAAGACGCATTATTATGTGAGATCCGTGGAAGGGCATCACATTATGCCTTAGACCTAAATGTTGTGGATATCGAATGCATGACATTGGTGTTGAGCGTTACAGCCACTAACACCCAATATACGGAGATACGATGCTCCCATATAATTCGTACCATTTGCGGGTTACTATGTGTCCATGACTTGGCCCAATGGTAGAAGCTAGGCCAAGAAATTTTGTAATGGGTGCTAGACGATCATTGGAAGAAACTTACCATTGTCCCAGACATCCCTAGGTATTGTGAGCTTGAATATACTCTCGAGATAATATTACTTAAGAAACGATGGACTGAGGCAAGTGAAGCCGTTAGAGAGATGATGTTAAGCAAGCTATTAAAAACTGCTCAACCCTCTTTCACACCCTTTATTGAGCTCGTACAAATTCATCAAAAGGGTAGGCCACCTAAGGGGGAGACATCTGCTGATATATTTACCAAAATAATCCCTTGTGCTTGGGAGCAGGATGAACCGTCCACAATTGAGCTTAAACAATCTTTATAAATAAGACCCCATTGACGGGCATAAAACAGGATACATGGTCTCCAGAGACGAAGATGTATATCAGGCACGTTCCCGAGTTCATTCTTCCAATCATTTGTGGAAGATATATATGATGTCAAATCATATGGGAAGTGTGGATATACGACCATTTTTAAAGGATCTAGTATTGGGAATGGACTAGAACATTCTCATGCTATTCGTAGTGCTATGTTGTCCGAGCTACGTAGAGACAAGCCGTTTTGGGCTACTATTATGACCTCTTATGATATTGAGGATTATGAGAGGATATTGGACTATTTCAGACACTCGTGCACAAGCGAGAGTTAGTTTATCATGGCAGAGTTTGGCTATCTTTCAGCTAATGTACTTAAGCTAATGGTTGTGTTGATATCCAAATTACAATGCTTAACTTTTGTTCCATTCGACGTTGGGCTAAAATCTACGATGGAAGAGAATCGCATTGTCTTTATCCTTAATATATCTAATATTCATTAGGTGAATTTAAAATGCACACGATTTTATCCCATACTACCAATTGCCTCTCACCGAAGATCGAGGGCCCGTCAAGATGTTGTATATTGGCCTACTTTGTTAAATTCTTACTTATAAACATTTCAGAATATATGACCCCAAAGAAATTATGACGAAAGATGACCCATGCTTGATATCATCGAAAGAAGATGAGGACCTGGCGGTGGCTTAAATTGGTGAAAGTCTTACAGATGATTGCAACTTTTTATGCAAATGCTGGTTATATGTAAATTGGTTATTGGTAAAAGTATTACTCATGATTGTAACTTTTTATATCCTTTTGTGCAAATACTGGTTATATGTAAATTCGTCATTAGTGAAAGACTTACGGATGATTGTAAATTTTTTAAGTTTTTGTGCAAATATTGGTTATACGTAGTTATATAGCAATTATTAGTTATATGTGAATTGAGCCCATCAATTGGTTAACACTTGATAAAGCAATTATTTATTTTAAATTGGATAAAGCGAGATTTTTTATCTTTAAACCACACACACACACACACACACACACACATATATATATATAATTAAGAAGGACAATATAACCCAAATACCACAGGCACTTGAGACCATTCAATATAGAGAAATGGTTGCTTACAGTTGTATGTGACCCACATATGATTTGATCACACCGTGTACTTTATGCAAAAAGTAAAATGATTTACCACGGTCACTTGATACTGTAGGATATATAAAAATGATTGCCTACAGGCGTAGGGACCCAAATAAGATTGGATTAGACCGTGTATTTTATGTAGAAAGTTGAAGGATTTTTGAAGCCTAATCACCACGGTCACTTGAGACCATAGGATATATAGAAACGGTTGCCTACAGTCGTAGGTGACCCAAATACGATTTGCTCACACTGTGTACCTTATACAGAAAGTTGAAGGATTTTTGTAACCCAAATATCACGATCACTTGAGACCGTGTATTATACATTCTCGATTCCTTACAGATGTAGCTGACCTAACCACAGTTTGATCTCACCGTGTAATTTATGCAGAAAGTTGAAGGATTTTTAATCCAAATACCACAGTCCCTTAAGATCGTAGGTTATAAAAGAACGATTTCTCATAGTGACATGTGATCCAACCACGGTTTAATCTCATCGTGTGTGTTATACAGAGAGTTGAAGGATTTTTTAACCCATATAACACGTTCACTTAAGATTACAGTCTGTAGAGGCACGGTTTCCTGCAACTGTATATGACTCAACCACGGTTAGTTCTCATCGTGCGTGTTATGCAGAAAGTTGAAGGAATTTTTTAACCCAAATACCACGGTCAGTTGACACCGTAATCTTTAACGAAACGATTTTGTCGCATAGTATGTGACACACCTACGGTCTTCTTACACCATGTATGTTATACAGAAAGTTATAGGATTTTTTAACCCAAATAGCACGATCACTTGAGACCATATTTTATACTTTCGCAGTGACACCACATTGTGTATTGTACTCATACGGTCACACCACACCATAGATGGCCTAAAGACGGTTTCATTTGACCGTGTATATTTTGTATAAAGTTGAAAAAAAAATTAACATAACTAATTACGATCGCTTAAGACCGTATTTATTTACGGTACGGTGACACCACACCGTAAAGGGTACACATACTGTAACACCAGACCTTATAAGACCTAACCACAGTTGGATCCCACGTACATTTTATGCAGAAAGTTGAAGGATCTTTTAACCCAGACACAATGAATTATAATGTAATTTACAATGTATTTAAATGAACCAAGTGTTCACAATTAATCATGCTATCACCCAAACACAATGAATCAAAGATATAAGAAAATTAAAGGATTACAAACAAGAATTACATTAATAATATAGTTCATGTTTTCCCTCAAATTCAAAATCCAAACACAAGTTTACATTCAAACACGTAACATAATATTGTTCATACAAACTACTTTTTCAAAATTGTTCCTTCATGTGATAAATCAAAATTGTGCATACTTTATAATCAATTTTTTTTTAAATATAGTTACAATGAAATTGCTCAAACAAATTTTGTAAATTTTCTCTTTAAACGCTTCTTCGAGGGGATTTTTGGTTGTGGGATGGATCATGGAGTTCGAGTTTCTTGATGCATCGGAGCCTTTCTTCTTTCATTATGAGCTTTCATTCCCTTGGCCTCAAGCAGGGTGTCAAGTGTTGTACGTGATAATTCAAGGACATCCAAAACTTATTGGTTCGAGCCGACTTCAATAGCGTCCTGGAGCAGGCTAATGGCTATGTCTATCCCCTGGGCCTAGATACACATTACCATCAAATGGGTTAGAAAAATATTTGAAGCAAAGAAATTAATTTAGGAAATTTCGAATCATTTACCATTTTATCGGTGTGCTTTAACTCCGGCTTGCGAATAAGATGCTCGGAATTTCGAATGTATGGATGGTATCTTTCTAGGTACCAAGACATATACCCATTCACACATTTTTTAGGGATGGTCCCCACCGCAGACGAGCGTCTGGCATCCGAAAACATAGGGTCCGCCCAGTTATGTTGATACCACTTCTCGATATTAAACTTTATTTTGTAGTGGGCCTGGGTCTTTACCCTCGCCTTCGATATAGGGCATATTGGAGGTTTAGGGACTGTTTAAACAAGACCAGCTTGGCATATGACCCTCTTCGGGTAATAGGGTTCACCGACATCATAGAAAATAAGGGGTCATTGTACCATGAGACCTGAAATGGGTAGGCCTCATGATTTTCAGTGTAGAGATCCCATACAACCTAAAAGTAATTCCAAATGTTAATATATAATAAAAGAGAACAAATGTTAAAATATTGCGTTTAAATAATACTTATATCTGAAGCTTTTAAATCGTCCAAGGATTCCCTTAGCTCTAGTATCTGTGCAAAGGCATCATCTGGCACCGTTTATGCCCTCCATTTGCATAAACGGGGATCGCTATGCTGAAACTCTAGATTTCTAACACCCTTCGCCACATTGAAGTGGTCGTAGATCCATGCCTGTAATCAAATTGATATATTAATTAGGAAATTTATATAGTTCAAAACAAAATTAAAATCACGTGTTAAATTTAAAATATTTACCAATAGAAGGGGGAGATATTCGGCCACTTTCCGAAGGTCTACCCGTGACGCAATCCCCAGCTGCCAATATAATTGCGCCAATACGCCCATCCCCTAAGCATATTCGTTGCATTTCCTTACTTTTCGCAACGACTGGAGATAGTACATCGATACTCGGTTCCCTGATTTGTCTGGAAATAACAAGCAACCAACCATAAAGGTAAGTAACCCTTACCAATCTGCTCAAACTATTGCTTCGTGACATCCCCCCCCCCCTAGCTTCTTAACCCTCCCCTTGTACATATTCATTATCTAGTAAAAACGTACGACATAAATAAACTTACATTCCTTTAAAGCCACCTCCTATGTACAAGCGATATATTTGGAAAGCCATTTGATTTGGGCCGCCTTCTCCTCAGCTTTCCTAAAAATAGTAATGTACACCAGTTTACCAACTACTGGGATTTTAAAGAGATGATACACATCGTTAAGGGTGATGGTCATCTCACTGAACGACACATGAAATGAATGTGTCTCCGGTTGCCACCGTTCGATGAATGCCAAAACCCGATACATAGTCTATGTACCGATAGGAGTGTATAATCAGCCCCCAAAGACTTGAGTTCTTCACCGACTTAATAACCCGTTCATCCTCCTTCTCTATGCCTCACTCGAAAAAAAAAATTGTAGTGGTACACGCACTTCATTATGCCCCTCTCCTTATCTCGGTTCCATATCGAATAAGCGATATGCACTACACCAAAAATAGCAATCTGGCTCGGTTTAACTCAAATCTAGCACTATTTTGAACTGTGCCGGAATCGTGTGTTCCAAACTTGCTTTTTTCTGGCACAGTTTAAAAGTGTGTCAGATTCTATCAAACAGGTTCACTTTTGTCACACTTTTAAACCGTGCCAGAATTTGATATTTTTGGTACACTTTTGGCACAGTTTACAACTGTGCCAGATTGAGTACATTTTGTTACACTTTTGGCATAGTCAAAACCATGCCAAAATTTGGTTCGATTTTGGCACAGTTTTGAACTGTGTCAGATTTTTGAATTAGTAAAAAAATAACTATAAATAATATTACAAAAAAAAATAATTTATCCTATATGTCGAGTAATAAAGAATTAATAAGTAACTTTAGCTAATTAAATCTTCTAGGCAAATTCACAGATGAAGACTATATTTATAGAAAACTGAGAGAGCCAAACTTATTAAAACAAAAAGAAGAACAAGTAGATAAAAAGTCCCCAAAATAAAAATAATGGAAAAACCTAAAGTCTTCGATTGAATATTTAACCAATGATACCCAAGCCAAGGATAATAAAAAAGTAAAAGTGGGGATTTTTTTAGATGCAAATGAAATAGATACATATAAGGAGCACAAGTAATAAAAAGCAAATCCAAACGTGAATCATAGAGATCCGTTGGTAAAAAGTTTCCAACTTTCCATCATCTAAAACACCATGAGCTCTATGCAAATAAAACACACTTGTATCAACTTCACGAGGCTTTGTGGACATGAATCAACTTTACATCGACCTGTTATAAGATCCGGTAACAGAATACCAAAAGCAAAAACACCGGTCTTCTCATACAACTTACACAACAACGACTAACATATGCATCTGAGTTGCCTCTCTCAACTTTACTGTCCACAGAAATAACAATTTCATTGCCTACGAAAATCATCAAACCATCTTAAGCATAAATATGCATATTGATCAAACCAGCTACATCTGAATTCTCGTCTGGACTACTTTCTCTACTAGCTAATAATATGCATATTGATCACAACTAATGGAAGGATAGAAGTTTCTATCTTCACTTGGGACTACAGCTGTTAAAGATATATTATACTGAGCACAGAAAAAGAAAAATTTGAAAAGATAGGAAAATAATAAAATATGGGAGACTTATATCAAATGTCAAATAAGATTTACACAAGAATGCAAATGAAAGTTCAAAAATCGATCAAGTAATTACCTGATATATTAGTGATTTAGAGTCCATGGATCATTTTTTCTTTTCCCTCTAAACCCAAGTTGGACCAACCTGTCTTTTCAGAACCTACCTAGGAGTAATAAACAACAGGATGAAAAGACCCCAAGGATACTAGAGAGGTTGGAGGTACCTACGCAATTGAATACAATACATAACTCATCATAATTTTTTGTAACAAATGTAACATCTATTTAGAATAACCAACAGAAGTATAGAGCTCAACCAAGTACGCTATGAAAAATTATGAAGATAGTTGTTAAGAAAATCTACTTTTAGGCCAGAAGCCATCTTTACTAATGAATAGTGTATTAGTCAGTATTAAATGAAACTAAACTACTGGATTTCAATGATTCATATGTTAAATGGACCATTTTTATAACTATTTTTATATAAACATTTAGATAACTGTTATATAAATAGTTTTATATCAGTTTATATAACTTTTATATAAACTGTTAACAATTATATAAATGTTATATAAACATTCATATAAAGTTTATAAGAGCCGAGCTCGAACAATATCATAATATATCGAGATGAACACGAACACAATAATTGAAGCTCAATCCGAGCTAGCTCGAGCCGAGTTTGAAGAAGTCTTATAACATATGAACCGAATATGAACATGGTGAAGTTCAGCTCGGCTCGATTCAATTGAATCCCTAGTTTAAATTCAAGCATATATACCATTGTGGAGACTGCAGCAGTAATATATAAAATAATATGGTAATTAGAAAATGAAATGAATATCTATACCCCGTCCACCTCTTATATATATATAGAAGCTTTCGATGGCCCATCCCTTTTACGTTGAATTTCAGCCTTCAAGTATGCATACGACTGAATTGTCCTCCTAAGACCATCCTGCAGAAAATTAAATCCATGTTTTAATAACCAAACCATCAACATACTGGCACATTCTAAATCTTTCCCATTTATATTTAGACCCGTTATTTTTTATGTATTTGATGTGACCAGATTGATGATATAAAATCCACAACAGTATCGCAACATATTGGCACCCAGAGTGATATACACCGCAATAAATGGCGTCAAAGGCCAAATGGCCCATAAAAATATTATAGAGAAGACTGTAACAACAATATTATAATTTCATTTTAAAAATAAAATCAAATTTATAAAAGACCTGAAGTGGTATAATGGGTGTGTACCTAACTCGATCATTTAATTTTGAACAATTAAAAGTTTTTATACAAGAAAGGATCCTGATTCTTGAAGGTGTCAACTGTGGATCCTTCATCCCGTATTGGGATAATAGTTTGTACATCTGCTCTACCATATATGCAATTGGCATCATAACAAAGGCAGGAATCTTAATTCTTGGTCTACAAACTATATAAAATCATAAATAAAGATAATAGGAATTGATAACTACATAAATCATAACATGACCCCTGAATCTGCAATAAAGAAAAAGAATGACAAAAGTTAACACTCAATAACCAATATTTTATAATCTATCCATCGGGTCGGTGTTATTAAAAGTGGCCTAATTTTCCCATCTTACTCCCACAAAACAGAGAAGAATGCACAAACATAACAAACATCAATGCAAAAATAACAAACACTCAACACAAATTTAAACATTTTCCACAGTTCCATAGGTGATGGTTTTCATTTTTTTTAAACATAAACCTTCACACAACTTCAAATTTTGTCCAACTAAGAGTAATACACGAACATAACACTGATTTGCAACTCCCATAAACCTTCACATAATGCTATGCTCCAGTGAATTTGAGAGAATGTAGATTCATGCTCTTAGTTTCTATTAAATTACATTATAGCCTCGAGGCATTTCTCTCGGACGAGGAAAGATTATTGCCTTAAGGCAGAGCAAGGCGTAAGCCTCAATTTGGGGGAAATTCCAAGAAACAAACCAAAAGGCTAATAATAATAGAAATAATACATCATCAACATTATCACAAAAGATCTATAATATTGTTGAAGTCGATAGTTTATCATATCCAAATATCTCATCATAAGAAAAGTGAAACAGTATCGCCATAACAAAAGAGGTTGTATCATCAACTACCATCATAATATAGGGTTATATAAGTATATAACATGTGTGTTTGACTTTAATATACACATTATAGCCTCAAATTTATATAGTGAAAGTGTAGAAGTGGACATACAGGCTTCGGCATTACTCTTTGAGGCGCTATAGACTCAAAGGTTTGAGACGTGGGTACTGTGTCACTATTGCTTCGCCATGCCAACTAATGACTAGGACTAGAGGTAACCTTGGGACCATAGCTATAGACTCAAAAGCTATTTTGAACATTTATTTCAAGAAGCTTGACATTGATTATGATCTTATTAGTTGAATCAAGAATCACAATGAATTCTGATTTCACTTGAGAATTTTGATCTCACTTGAAATTTAACTTTTGTTGTAATGATCAACATTGTAAAATTAGGATATCTAAAATAAGACACACACACACACTCAGAGTAAATACTATTTCTTTTCCTATCATAATTATAACCATTCCGGTATCATGAAATAGTGGACGACCAGCCCTCCCACTCATATGCGTAACTAATTTCGAGTCAAATCACTTGAAACACTTATGAGAAAAGGCTACTATGAAGTTTATTCTATTTATTTGTTTACTAATAGTTGATACATAATTAACTTTTAATGAAAACTTATGCAAGTAATATTCATTTAATGGTTGTATGAATTTTGAATCTAAAAGAGATGAATTTTATAATAAACTTATTTCAACAATGGTTGTATGAATTTTGAATCCAAAAGAGATGAAAGGTTAAGCCAATGGTTTCGGGGACAACCCAACATTTCTTTTTTTCCCTAGAAACGCCTCTCAATGTTACAACTTTGAACTTAAGTTCTTTGATAATTTAGAGTTCACAAATGGTATGTAACGTTAGAGACTTGAAGTTACCACATGTAGGTTGTGTCTACTAGCTTCTCATGTTTTTTTCTTCTATAAAACTCTCTTTACATCTGTAGTAGTTCTATTTTATTCATGTTTGGTATTTGATGATTTTAATCTTATTCTCCCTCTGAATTATAATGTTGTTTCTATGATGTCACTCATATTTCAAGTGATTGAGTTTGAGCATGTAATGAAATGGTTCTGTTATATATCTGATTTTGTGGTTTGGTATATATATATAGTGTAATGAGTTGGGTGTGGAAAATATGTATTCATCCATGTGTATATTACACCTATAAAAAGTTACCTTCAAGTGTATATTATAGTGTAGTGCCAAATGTCAAGTCCATGTTAAAGAGCATCTTATTTGTGGAACATGAAATTACCTTTATCAAATATAGGTGTGGAAGCCTAAAATCCAAAACTTCTATGTTGTATCCTCTAAAGCCTGTCACATTTAAGAAGGAAAATTATTGAGTGAACCTTAACCAATTATTTGATGTTCCAATTAACTTTTAGGATATTAACAATTCTTCTTGGAATGAAAATTGCAATTTAATGCCTCAAATGGCAAGGGGCATTTCTAAAGATGAGGAGAATGAAAACAGTGAGGAATGTAATGATTTTAGCTCTCACTTAATTCCAATTAACCCTAAAGACCTCATAGTTAAAGCTCAAATATACAAGAAGCGCAATCTTATCTCCCTCAACTTATGTAGGTCATAGAAAAGAGCCATCAATTTGAAAGCCAAAGAAGACATTGTCTTACATGATGGGACCAAACTTAAAGTTGAATTAGCTCAAGAAGCCATAGAGAAAATCCCTCAGGTCTATGATAACCTTTTCTCAAAGAGTCTTAAGGAAATTCAATCTTCATCCTTGGATCATAAAAAAGCGGATAAAGAGATGATTAAACTAAATCAATAAAAAAAATAGAGGTACACAAATGAGAACACCATGTATAGTCGAATAACATTATCTCATTTTTTTCTTCAAAACTACAAAAGAAGTTAAAATGAGATTAAAGTTATACATTTTTAATAGCGTAAAGTTGATACATTTTACTATGCCTTTACAATTGAAATAAGAATAAATAAAACATTACCCAAAATTTAGATGGTCGAAACATTTACCGATGTTGAACACTTCACGGGCTACACATTCATCTTATCTGACATAAAATAAAAGTAGTTGAGATGACATACCATATCAATACTATATGAAATACATTAGTCCCAACGAATATATGATAAACATAGAATCTATTGGCAAATCAGTACTACATTAAAATAAGAAAGTAATTGAAAAATGAATCTTTTTATATCTTTTAAGAATTGGTCATTGCCACCTATTCACGTTGGGCTCTCTTATGATTCAAGTCATAGTGTTCCAAATGTATTATCGCAACTTTGCACATCATTAATTCTAATTCATCCCATGACAAGTAGCAATTAATACCTGTAAATCAAACAAACAAAGCCTATATCAGTTTATCCGCAATAATAATCAAAGGAAACCCTTAATTTATTGACAAACTAATATGGTAAGAGTATAAATTATGGTCAAAGTACGTGTCTCCCAATAGCGACGAAAAATGGTCGTAGCCAAAGTCCATGACCCACACCGTGACGAAAAAAAAGTGGAAAAAATGGTCACGGCCAAAGTCCGTGACCTATACCGCGATCATTTTTTCGCCGCGATGTGGGTCACAAACTTTGGCCGCGACCACTTTTATGCGCGATGGACAAAATCCATAGCCATATTTAACTATAACAAAAAAATGGGATTTTTTGGAGTCCAATCCTAAAATTGAGGGTCCATTGACTATGCGGTCGGTTGCTATATGTTACGTTGATGCGCACGAGGTGTTACAAATATTTATTATTGACAAAAAAATAAAAAAAAAATCCCAAATTGCGAATCGAGAATGTTGTTAATAAACTAATGTACATACAAACTTCAAAATATTATACGTCGTAATAGTTCACATACCAAAAAAATTGGGCAAAGTTTTCTCTATTTTCTGAACATTTTATACCTTGTTAATATAAAACTTACTTAATATAAAGCCCGCACGGCCATAAAATTTAACAATCAAACTATAAAAGCCCGAACGACCATAAACTAAACAATAAAACTTTAAAAGCCCGCACGGACATAACACATAAAAAACACAATCTTGAATGTCAATAACATCATATAAACAATCTTCCTATTGTAAACCATTGCCTTCTTCATGTGTTCCACGTGGATAAAAGCAAACGATACAATGTTATCCTGCAAAAAATAGGATACAGAAAAGAAATGATATTAGTAACCAAGTAGTTTTAAAAAATCATATTCAAGCTGAAAAATTGCATATACGAGTTATAATTATCATCATATCAGTTTCTACAAGTTACATTGGTCCCGTGTGAGGTGTTGGTGATTCTCATGGAGCGGTTTGGGGCTGTTTCGAGTTTTCACCCTCTAACGCCATGTTTTTAAGCTTAAGTCTAGATATTTTCAAATTATCATCATATTCTCAAACCTATAGTCCCTTGACCGCATGGTTAGTTCCTACGAGTTATATTGGTCCCGTGTGAGGTGTTGGTGCCTCTCATGGAGCCGTTCGGGGGTTGTTTCGGATTTTCTCCCTCTAACGCCATGTTTTTAAGCTTAAGTTTAGATATTTTCAAATTATCATCGTATTCTCAAATCAGGAGTACCTTGACCACACGGTTAGTTCCTACGAGTTACATCGGTCCCGTGCGAGGTGTTGGTGCCTCTCACAGGGCCATTTGGGGGTCATTTCGGGGTTTCCCCCTCTAACACCATTTTTTAAGCCTAAATCTTGATATTTTCAAATTATTATCGTATTCTGAAATCGGGAGTCCTGTGACCACACGA
Organism: Sambucus nigra; assembly: GCA_949130495.1. NCBI lineage: Eukaryota > Viridiplantae > Streptophyta > Magnoliopsida > Dipsacales > Adoxaceae > Sambucus > Sambucus nigra. Next base: position 523,781,203 of record OX422212.1, read on the forward strand.
TCAGTTCCTACGAGTTACATTAATCTCGTGCGAGGTGTCGGTGCCTCTCACGGGTCCGTTTGAAGGCTGTTTTGGGGTTCCCCCCTCTAACGCCATGTTTTTAAGCCTAAGTCTAGATATTTTAAAATTATTGTTGTATTCTCAAACCTGGATACCCATAACCACGCGATTAGTTCCTACGAGTTACATTGGTCCCGTGCGAGGTGTTGGTGCCTCTCACGGTACCGTTCGAGGGTTGTTTTGTATTTTTGCCCTCTAATGCCATATGTTTAAGTCTAAGTTTAGATATTTTCAAACTGTCAGCGTATTCTAAAATCGGGAGTCCCTTGTCCACGCGGTCAGTTCCTATGAATTACATTGCTCCTGTACGAGTTACATTGGTCTACCGCTTACTGATCATGGCCCATAGTCGTGACCCAAGCCAAGAAATGGTCACGACCCCCAACTGTGAACCCATAAGTGTGTGTGTTGTGCTTCGTCATGCCTATGTTCATGGTCCAAGTCCGTGACCCATCCGTGTCCAAGCTTGGAGGGAGTTTTGGAGCGAATTTGGCACCAAGATGGTCACGACCTGGTCACAGCCCAAGTTTGTGACCCACAATGGTCAGGGATTTGGTTTGTGACCACTTCCAAAGCATCCACGACTCAGTGAGGTCCATGACCAGCTGGTCATGGACTTGGGCCGTGACCATTCGCAGGATTTGGTGTAGTGATGATATGGTTTGTTATATATATATATATATATATATATATATATATATATATATAATTTCTTTGTTGGTATGAACTTACTTTGTCACCTCCAACCTCCTCTTCCGCTTTGATGCGGTGGGAGGATTTCTACTTCTTCCCATTTATATGACTTACATAAGAAATTAACAAAATTATATCAGCAAATGAAAATCAAATTAATAAGTTCATACCAGCAAAGAAACAATAAACATTTAGTCGCATTTATATAATAAAATCATATATACATGCAAGCATACATACATCATGTTAAAACTTGTAAAGAAATTATCTAAACAATGCAATTAAAATATATGTATATAGCCACATTTATATAACAAAATCATATATACATATATATATAACATAAAATATGTTACTAATTATTCATTTACATATATATGAAATATGTTATCAATTATTCATTTACATGTTAGAGTACACACACACACACACACACACACATATATATATATACCAAAAATTATCCTGCTACGTGGACCAATCATGTATGAACACGTGTTATTCAGCTGGGCATTAACCCAAGTTAACAAGGACGAGGTACCGACCAACTGAAGGAATGCTGACCAACATCTTAAAGAAGCTTGATCAACGCCAAGAAGACCGACCAATAATGACAGAAAATAGTTAACACTTGTATACATTTACATTGTACAGATGTAAATGCCTGTATTATAAACGCATTCCATCTTTTAGTATTCCAACTCTTGTACACCCTCAAAGGGATATAAATACATTGTAAGCCCTACATCCAAGGGACATGAAACAAGAGGCAATTGAAAAAAGTCAAAACTAATATACCACAGTGGATGTATGCTCTTCCTTTAAGCCGAACCACTTTAAAAATCTGTGATCAATTAAATAGCCTAGTCTAGTTTTTTGCATCAACAAATTATCGCCATCTGTGGGAACGATATTTTTAACCGATCTCACTCAGTCAAACATCTGAATGACTGATATTCCTTAATCAAGTCTTAGGAATGATGGTATTTCACTTATCCCTTTCACTCCTCCATCTGCAAATGATTTAACTAGAATTCCGGTCAGTCTTATAAGAGGCCAAGAGGCTATGCAAGACATTATCAGGCAATTTGTATAAACTCTTCAAGCCAGGGTACCTGCCCAATTTATGCGGGGAAATATGCCACCACCACCACCAAGAGGTGGGTGACGCGTCCAATCAATGACAATAATGGATGTCTCCTACCATCCAAGGTCAAATTCATTGCTCAGGACATCAGAATCTTTCCACACGCAATCTTATTCTCTATAAAGGCCAAGTTCCTTTAAGAGATTAAGTCATGCTTCTCCCTTTGATTATTTGGGACCCAGGAGAAACAAAAATGTTTTTAGGGCAATCTCAAGTAACACCCGATGACCATCTGATCAAAGGGAAGGCACAGCCCAGTCTAGATCAAATTCCCTACGAACTGCTGCTCGAACCGAACAACTTCAGGAAGAAAGCTCAGCAAATAATAAGGTTGCAAGTTATAGATCTGGTGCTGCCAACGATGCATGGAAAGGTTCCATACAAAGATTGGAAGACAGATTAGGAGAGATAGCGAAGGCTAAAAATCCACTACAAAGAAGTTTTGTAAAAGGGTCTCCGTTTGTGCAGGCAATTGTGGATTTCTTAACTCCAACGAAGTTTAAGGCTCTAGTAGTAACACCCAAATATGATGAAAAAACTTACCCAGGTCTTCACATATAACAATATCAAGTGGTTGCTGACATTTATGTCATCCCCGACGAAATGAAGTGTAGATCATTTTCTGGAACTATTACTGTATCTACCAAAATCTGGTATAATAGTCTTGCTCAAGGAAAAATTTCTAGCTTCAGCCAACTGGACGAGTTATTCATTAACAACTTTTTCTTTGGAGAAAAAACTGTGAAAAGGGTGGCACACTTGCTTAGTGTGAGACAGAAAGAAAGAGAGAGCACCAGAGATTACATCACTCGTTTTAATAACGAGAAACTGGAAGTTGTTGATAAAGAGAAAAAGACTGCAATAACTGCCCTTATGAGTGGACTGCTCCCTGAGAAACTGTATTTCACTCTTGCCAAAGACCTGTAGCAACCCTTGAATTTGGAGACTGAGAAATTAAATTTTGGGAAAATGAAATTTAATTAAATTGGAGAATTTTAAATTTTGGGAATTTAAGTCCAAAAATAGAGGACATTTCAAAGTATTCCGAATGATGATTTTGAGGGTACCATCGATCCTGGAAGGGTCGAGATAGTCAAAATGACTATCATTGGGTTTTATTTCGGCTCCGGAATGTTTTTAAGTCAGTTTGACTCGAATTGGAGTAAACGAGTCATTTAAAGTGTGTATTAACATTTAAAATTGGGACTTATGTTTTAAAGGCTTAAGAGGCTTACGGATCAAGCCTTCTCATTTGAGAGAAAGAGATAAAAAGCCCTAGAGAGAGAAAGAAGAAAGAAAATAAGAAGAAAGGAAGAGAGAGAGAGGAGAAAAAGCTTGGGATCTCCGGCCAAAACGTGACATCGAGGACGATCCAACCTCTACAAATCTGAGCTAAGTGTTTAATCTTGCTAAATAAGTCATTTGTGTATTTGATTTCATAATTTTTGGGTTAAAGAAATGGTTTTTGGGTATTTATATCAAAACTTAGATTTTTGGGTTTAATCTTGAAATTAATGTTTAAATATGGGTTTAATGGTGTGGAAATGGTTGGGATAAACTTTGGGTCAATTTATTGGCTTAAAATCATGATTTGATGAAGGTTTGGGGGTTAGAATAGAAATTTTAGGGTTTAAAATTTGTGGGTTTTGTTTAAGAAGAAGAACCCATCAAAATCTACAGACCCGAATCGATTCGCCCCTTAAGCGAATCGATTTGGTCTAGGCAGATTGGCAGGTCTGCATTGACCGAATCGATTCGAATCCAAGCCGAATCGATTCGGCCTGAGATAGAAGCCCAGGTCTTCGGACCCGAATTCATTTGCCTTGGAGGTCGAATAAATTCACTGCGCCGAATCGATTCGGAATAGGGCCGAATCGATTCGAAAACAGGGTATTTTGTGTAATTTTCTCCATGGTGATTTCAAACCCTTTTTGGTTGGGTTTATTGATTTGGGGACTTCTCTTATGATGTAAGAGATATGTTTTTGAGACACACAAGGGGTTTCTCACATATTATGATTTTGGGGACTTCTTGGAATAGTTGGAGAGAAGAATATATCCATGTATGCATTGGAGTTGTGTATAGAGATAGTGAGAAACCTCATTGGGGGTGGAAATCCTAATATTAGATTAATGGTGAGTCTAGATATGATGTGAAGTTAAGACCTCTTAAAGAGAGAGTTGCGAGGACATGGCTCGTAATTGTAGGCCGAGGGTAGTGCCAAATTCTTATGGTAAATAGGATTATATTGAGATTAAGGTTTGGGGACCGAAGAGTGAGAGGGGTCACGTATCCTTAGAAATGTTTAGATTAAGGAACAATCGGTAACCCAATAGGAGTAAGGGTTCATAAGATTAATTGAACCATAGGTGAAATTGGGAACGATTTAATTCGTACTATCGACTAGAAAGCGGTAGCATAAATTCTAGTTAGGATAGTTTACACATAATTGTGTGGAAATAATCATTGAGATTCCAATACTTGAAATAAGGTTGGGATAATTTGAGGTTTTTAGACTATTAGTCATGTATATGCCAATGGTCAACTAGTACTAAAGATAATTATGTACTTTTGAATATAGAGGAGATGTGTAGTGATGGTTTCCTACACTGAACTTTGGGTGATAACCCTAATGTTGGATATATATATATATATCCGTATGTCATTTGGGAGACTATTCATCATAGGAAAAATGGATGAATATTCTTCAAGTGAGGGATTGTATTCACATATCGAGGTAAATTAAATGAGTTTGTGGTAACGGCTTGTATATTGAGGATTATGTATACTTATAGCCGAGTTTAGCAATCTTATACATATAAACGAGAATTAGTTTGTATATATAGATATAAGGATATGTGAATATATTTATATATATATCTATATGTATATGAATATATGGATATATTTATGTTGTGGATATACATGATATGAAAAACTAAACCGTATGTGATGGTTTAATATTTGATCATATGATGGGATCATATGGATGTGTATATATTGTGCATGTGAACGATATATATACTTATGTGGTTAAGCATACCCCCCTCATGCTACCATTGGGAAGTTTCCCCGCGGAGGGTGAGCATCCTGGCTCGAGGAGATGGGTGTGGATATTCCCCAGGTCATAGTCGTCCCGCGTGTTATTATGTGATTTATATTTTTGGGATGAGACGTGGTGGGTATGTTTCGTCTCATTGCTGGTTATGAGCTATGACCGCTTCCCGGGACGTTGTCTGCGTGAGTTTATCACGAGGTGGGTGTCGTTGATCCCCACCAGGTGGTCCCCAGTATTGCTACCTGAGCCGGGCACTAGGAAGATGATAGCATGGTGCAGTTTATCGGCGATATATATAGCCGGGTATATTATGTGCATGGCCATTGTACATCAGATGTGATATGTACACTTGGTCATGGGTATGGATGATGGTATATATATATATATATGGTTAGAATAAATGCCTATATATATATTTATATATCCAATAGATGAAAAAATATGGAATCTTTGTGGAGTACATCTTGGATGATTATGATGTACGAGATTTATGCGGGTTGATGTATCGCATTTAAGGAATATTTCGATTACATTATCCCAGGATATTATTAGAGATTTGGAGTTGTTCTTATATTGTAACCTAAATTTAGTAGTTGTAGTAGTATAATATTGTATGTATGGCATAATGGATCTCTAGGATCGACATTGTCAAGGAGTAGTGTAACGGGGTGGTTCCTTGTTTGGATTTCACTTTGCGAGACACCCCACGCATGAAACGTAGTGCAGTGTTGAGATTGGAGAGAAGTTTTATCAATAATAATTTGTATGCATGTTATTTAGTAATTAAATCATATGATTAAACCGAATGTATATGGTTAATGTATTAAGAATTATAATTGATTAAGTTATAAACCGTAATCCATTAAGCCTATTATGGCATACATGTTTGAAAATAAATAATTTATAGTGTGTTTAGAAAGAGTGGGTTTTGGGGTTATGATAGGAAAGCAGATCTCGTGGGTATAGGTTGGGCCTATGGTAAGTTAGATTGTCCTTATGAGTGGGGTAACTTAACTAAAATTTGAGGACGCGAATAGGTGCGTGTCGTTAGATGAGAGGGGAGTTGTGGTTTCACAGGAGTGAGATTCCACTTTAATTATGAAGTAAGTGCATCGATATTTATTATGCACGGTTAACACACTTGCTAAATATTTTCACAACTCGGGCTCTGACCCGTTTACTTTTCTCTCCTACCTATATATATATATATATATATATATATTACTATAGTTGTCCTACCGCATGGATGCCGGATGACCTCTTATCCAGCGTCTTGGGAGCCATGACAGGTGCAGATTGTTGCGGGACTTAGATTGTAGTCGCTTCCTACTTCTAAAAATATAGGTAGGATTCATATTGTATATCTGGTTTATACCCAAGGGATATTTATAGATGTATATGTTTATTTCATTTCAGTCATTGTATTGGCTGTGACCCGACAGCTTATTCGGGTTTACTTCTTGGTGGTATATTCAGTTGTAGTTATTCATTTCATTTTATTCTAGCATTTCATTTCTCGTAGTTCTTGTAGGCGTCTTTATTTTCTTTATTAGTAGTTGTTTAGTGTTGGTTTATTGTCTGTTCCATATTTAATTTAATTTTAAGATCTCGTTTATATGATATCGGGTACTTAGTCCAATATTATATAGTACCGACATTTGGTGTTGAGACTGAGCCATCTGAAACTCCTGATTTAATGTAGTATAGGGTTGGCCACCCGTTATTATTTTAAGTGGGGTGTTACAGATGGTATCATAGCATCAGGTTCTAGAGTCTTTAGGATCTGCGCGGGTTTTCTGCGTTCTTCCGTTAAAGTTGTTGAGATAAAGCCCTACTATTAGGATTGTTGTATTCACAACGTTTATCTTTTTCTGTGAAGTGTACTCACTTGATCGACGTTTTGATAACAGTTGCTCTCATTTCAGACGTCGCCTAGATTATGTCGTCTAGGAAAGGAAAATATTGGAGATACAATACCCATAACTGATTTTGGGTACGCTTTGATTGGAGGTATTTGTTTTCCTCGATTCAGGCTGAGATAAGAAAGAGAACTCTAGCAGTGGTTCAGGGTGACCTATAGGTGGTTGAGTAAGAAACGAAAAATTACTCTAATGGTGAATCATGGACTTAGTAAGGTAAGTCCGAGGAGAGGCATGTAATGTAGTCCTTGGGAGGTTTAGATTGAGAAACCCGTCAACCTTCGTTAGGAAACCTAATGTTGGTGACTCTTACCGAGGTGAGGTAAGTAGAGTTATCCCAATATCAGGAGTATTGCCTTTTGGGATGAGCGAGAAAGAAATTTGAGACTTAGGTTCATTGAGTAGGACCGAGGGAGTTTCGGTAGTTGCAATCGCGTTTTGTCCTTCAAAATGGTTAGGAAGGATTTTGAGGAAGATGTTTCTCTTGTGGAGAAATAGGTTTAGGAATAATGATTGTCCTGGAAGAAGTAGAGGACTTTAAATAAGGATCCAAGGATGAAGAAAAGGAGTTGGATTATGGAATTATAAGGTAGAATACCTTCCTTTGGGTTTAAGTCATGCTTCGTGCGATATTGACAACGTCGCGCGTTAGGTATATTGAGCGGTTAGCCGCTACACCGTTAGGGGGTATAGAATTTCCTTGGAAGAAGGAGTGAGTAAGTACGGCCTTTGTATGGCATCTCTTGAGACAATAGACCGTCTTGTAAAGAGATTGTAGAAAGTTGTACTATTAAGTTCCGAAAGTGCGGAATGTCGAGGTTTGTTGAGTAGTGACTATAAGACTATTGTCTTATAGATAGGTTCGGGTGTGAAATTGTAGTGTTCCAATGAGGGAAGAACTCATCTTATGGAAAGGTGTTGATGTGATGTAGAGGAATTTTTATACTTGAGAGGTTCAAGTTGGTAGATTTATGTTGATCGGATAATTTAGCTCATAGTGGTGCTAGTTTGAGAAATAGGTAGTGGTTAGAGTGTTGTATTTGTTGAGACCTTGTGTCCTAAACATAAGGTGTTTGCTTGGCATGTCGAAAGACATGGATTTGTTTATTATTATATTATTACATAGGCCTTTGGGAAATATCTAAACACATGAAAATCTTTTATAAAACCTTAAACCTGGTTCAACTAATCTCAATCCCCGACCTAGCTGCACAATAGTGTATTGGGAGGGTTCCTTGTTTGGATTTCGCTTGCGAGACCTCCCCCGCACGAAGGTGGCTAGCGTCAGGAATTGAGGAGAGTTCAACCATTTGGAATTTTCAAACTTTTATATAGTTAATAGGTTGTTATAGATTATATTGGTGATAGTTATATTTCGATCTGAGGCTAACGGGGCCTGATTATAATTCTACGAGTGGAGCTCGGATATGTTGTGTGTGGGCGCCCTAGGTAGTAGTTTGTTTTAAAAATATATATGGTTCGACGTGAGAACTATAAAGGATCGGTATAGTGATCCTGAGGGTTGATGTAAGGACTAGATGAGATTGAGGTCCTAAGCATATCTTAAATTTCGCGGGAGAAATTTTTGTAAGGGGGGAGTATGTAACAACCCTTGACTTTGGAGACTGAGAAATTAAATTTTGGGAAAATGAAATTTAATTAAATTGGAGAATTTTAAAAATTGGGAATTTAAGTCCAAAAATAGAGGACATTTCAAAGTATTCCGGATGATAATTTTGAGGGTACCATCAATCCCGGAAGGGTCGAGATAGTCAAAATCATTGTCATTGGGTTTTATTTTGGCTCCGGAATATTTTTAAGTCAGTTTGACTCGAATTGGAGTAAACGAGTCATTTAAAGTGTGTATTAACATTTAAAACTGGGACTTGTATTTTAAAGGCTTAAGAGGCTTACGGATCAAGCCTTCTCATTTGAGAGAAAGAGAGAAAAACCCCTAAAGAGAGAAAGAAGAAAGAAAAGAAGAAGAAAGGAAGAGAGAGAGGAAAAAAAGCTTGGGATCTCCGGCCAAAACGCGACGTCGAGGACGATCCAACCTCTACAAATCTGAGGCAAGTGTTTAATCTTGTTAAATAAGTCATTTGTGTATTTGATTTCATAATTTGTGGGTTAAATAAATGGTTTTTGGGTATTAATATCAAAACATAGATTTTTGGGTTTAATCTTGAAATCAATGTTTAAATATGGGTTTAACGGTGTGGAAATGGTTGAGATCAACTTTGGGTTGATTTATTGGCTTAGAATCATGATTTGATGAGGGTTTGGTGGTTAGAATAGAAATTTTAGGGTTTAAAGTGCGTGGGTTTGTTTAAGAAGAAGAACCCATTAAAATCTGCAGACCCGAATCGATTCGCCCCTTAAGCGAATCGATTCGGTCTAGGCAGATTGGCAGGTCTGCATTGATCGAATCGATTTGGATCCAAGCCGAATCGATTCATCCTGAGACAAAAGCCCAGGTCTTTGGACCCGAATCTATTCGCCTTGGAGGCCGAATCGATTCGTTGGGCCGAATCAATTCGAAAATAGGGTATTTTGTGTAATTTTCTCCATGGTGACTTCAAACCCTTTTTGGTTGGGTTTATTGATTTGGGGCCTTCTCTTATAATGTAAGAGATATGTTTTGGAGACACACAAGGGGTTTCTCACATATTATGATTTTGGGGACTTCTTGGAATAATTGGAGAAGAATATATCCATGTATGCATTGGAGTTGTGTATAGAGATAGTGAGAAACCTCATTGGGGGTGGAAATCCTAATATTAGCTCAAGAGTGAGTCTAGATATGATGTGAAGTCAAGACCTCTTAAAGAGAGAGTTTCGAGGACATGGCTCGTAATTGTAGACCGATGGTAGTGCCAAATCTTTATGGTAAATAGGATTCTATTGAGATTAAGGTTTGGGGACCGAAGAGTGAGAAGGGTCACGTTTCCTTAGAAATGTTTAGATTAAGGAACAATCGGTAACCCAATAGGAGTAAGGGTTCATAATATTAATTGAACCATAGGTGAAATTGGGAACGATTTGGATCGCACTATCGACTAGAAAGCGGTAGCATAAATTCTAGTTAGGATAATTTACCCATAATTATGTGAAAATAATCATTGAGATTCCAATACTTGAAATAAGGTTGGGATAATTTGAGGTTTTCAGACTATTAGTCATGTATATGCCAATCGTCAACTAGTACTAAAGATAATTATGTACTTTTGAATATAGAGGAGATGTGTAGTGATGGTTTCCTACACTAAACTTTGGGTGATAACCCTAATGTTGGAAATATATATATATATATATATCCGTAAGTCGTTTGGGAGACTATTCATCATAGGAAAAATGGATGAATATGCTTCAAGTGAGGGATTGTATTCACATATCGAGGTAAATTAAATGAGTTTGTGGTGACTGCTTGTATATTGAGGATTATGTATATTTATAGCCGAGTTTAGCTATCTTATACATATGAACGAGAATTAGTTTGTGTATATAGATATAAGGATATGTGAATATATTTATATATATATCTATATGTATATGAATATATGGATATATTTATGTTGTGGATATACATGATATGAAAAACTAAACCGTATGTGATGGTTTAATATTTGATCACACGATGGGATCATATGGATGTGTATATATTGTGCATGTGAACAATATATATACTTATGTGGTTAAGCATACCCCGTTGATGCTATCATTGGGAAGTTTCCGCGCAGAGGGTGAGCATCCTGGCTCGAGGAGCAGGGTGTGGATATTCCCCAGGTCATAGTCGTCCCGTGTGTTATTATGTGATTTATATTTTTGGGATGAGACGTGGTGGGTATGTTTCGTCTCATTGCCGGTTAGGAGATATGACCGCTTCTCGGGACGTCGTGTGCGTGAGTTTATCACGAGGTGGGTGTCGTTGATCCCCACCAGGTTGTCCCCAGTATTACTACATGAGCCGAACACTGGGAAGATGATAGCATGGTGCAGTTTATCGGCGATATATATAGTCGGGTATATTATGTGCATGGCCATTGTACATCAGATGTGATATGTACACTTGGTCATGGGTATGGATGATGGTATATATATATATATGGTTAAAAAAAATGCCTATATATATATTTATCTATCCTTTAGATGAAAGGATATGGAATCTTTGTGGAGTACATCTTGGATGATTATGATGTACGAGATTGATGGGGGTTGATGTATCGCATTTAAGGAATATTTCGGTTACATCATCCCAAGGATATTATTGGATATTTGGAGTTGTTCTTATATTGTAACCTAAATTTAGTAGTTGTAGTAGTATAATATTGTATGTATGGAATAATGGATCTCTAGGATCGACATTGTCAACGAGAAGTGTAACGGGGTGGTTCCTTGTTTGGATTTCGCTTTGCGAGACACCTCACGCACGAAATGTAGTGCAGTGTTGAGATTGAAGAGAAGTTTTGTCAATAATAATTTGTATGCATGTTATTTGGTAATTAAATCATATGATTAAACCCAATGTATATTGTTAACGTATTAAGAATTATAATTGATTAAGTTATAAACCGGAATCCATTAAGCCTATTATGGCATACATGTTTGAAAATAAATAATTTATAGTGTGTTTAGAAAGAGTGGGTTCTGGGGTTATGATAGAAAAGCAGATCTCGTGGGTATAGGCTGGGCCTATGGTAAGTTAGGTTGTCCTTATGGGTGGGGTAAGTTAACTATAATTTGAGGACACGAATAGGTGTGTGCCTTTAGATGAGATGTGAGTTAGGGTTTCACGAGAGTGAGATTCCACTTTAATTATGAAATAAGTGCATCGATATTTATTATGCACGGTTAACACACTTGCTAAATATTTTCACAACTCGGGCTCTGACCCGTTTACTTTTCTCTCCTGCCTTTATATATATATATATATATATATATATATATATATATATATATATATATATATATATATATATATATATTACTACAGGTGTCCTACCGCATGGATGCCGGATGACCTCTTATCCACGGTCTTGGAAGCCGTGACAGGTGCGGACTGTTGCGGGACTTAGATTGTAGTCGCTTCCTACTTCTAAAAATATAGGGAGGATTCATGTTGTATATCTGGTTTATACCCAAGGGATATTTATAGATGTATATATTTATTTCATTTCAGTCATTGTATTGGCTGTGACCCGACAGCTTAGTCGGATTTACTTCTTGGTGGTATATTCAGTTGTAGTTATTCATTTCATTTTATTCTAGCATTTCATTTCTCATAGTTCTTGTATGTTTCTTTCTTTTCTTTATTAGTAGTTGTTTAGTGTTGGTTTGTTGTGTGTTGCATATTTTATTTAATTTTAATATCTCGTTTATATGATATCGTGTAGTTAGTCATATAATATATAGTACCGACATTTGGTGTTGAGACAGAGCCATCTGAAACTCCTGATTTAATGTAGTATAGGGCTGGCCACCCGTTATTATTTTAAGCGGGGTGTTACAGATGGTATCAGAGCATTAGGTTCTAGAGTCTTTAGGATCTGCGCGGGTTTTCTGCGTTCTTCCGTTAACGTTCTTGAGATAAAGCCCTACTATTAGGATTGTTGTATTCACGGTGTTTATCTTTTTCTGTGAAGTGTACTCACTTGATCGACGTTCTGATAAAAATTTCTCTCGTTTCAGACGTCGCCTAGATTATGTCGTCTAGGAAAGGAAAATATTAGAGATACAATACCCTTAACTGATTTTGGGTACGCTTTGATTGGAGGTATTTGTTTTCCTCGATTCAGCGGAGATAAGAAACAGAACTCTAGCAGTGGTTCAGGGTGACCTATAGGTGGTTGAGTAAGAAGGGGAAAATTACTCGAGTGGCGAATCTTGGACTTAGTAAGGTAAGTCCGAGGAGAGGCATGTAGTGTAGTCCTTGGGAGGTTTAGATTGAGAAACCCGTCAACCGTCGTTAGGAAACCTAATGTTGGTGACTGTTACCGAGGTGAGGTAAGTAGAGTTGTCCCAATATCAGGAGTATTTCCTTATGGTATGAGGGAGAAAGAAATTTGAGACTCAGGTTCATTGAGTAGGACTGAGGGAGTTTCGGTAGTTGCAATCGCATTTTGTCCTTCAAAATGGTTAGGAAGGATTTTGAGGAAGATGTTTCTCTTATGGAGAAATAGGTTTAGGAATAATGATTATCCTGGAAGAAGTAGAGGGCTTTAAATAAGGATCCAAGGATGAAGAAAAGCAGTTGGATTATGGAAGTATAAGGTAGAATACCTTCCTTTGGGTTTAAGTCACGCTTCGTGCGATATTGACAACATCGCGCGTTAGGTATATTGAGCGGTTAGCCGCTACACCGTTAGGGTATATATAATTTCCTTGGAAGAAGGAGTGAGTAAGTACGGCCTTTGTATGGCATCTCTTGAGACAATAGACCATCGCGCGTTAGGTATATTGAGCGGTTAGCCGCTACACCGTTAGGGTGTATAGAATTTCCTTGGAAGAAGGAGTGAGTAAGTACGGCCTTTGTATGGCATCTCTTGAGACAATAGACCATCGCGCGTTAGGTATATTGAGCGGTTAGCCGCTACACCGTTAGGGTGTATAGAATTTCCTTGGAAGAAGGAGTGAGTAAGTACGGCCTTTGTATGGCATCTCTTGAGACAATAGACCGTCTTGTAAAGAGATTATAGAAAGTTGTACTATTAAGTTCCGGAAGTGTGGAATGTCGAGGTTTGTTGAGTAGTGACTATAAGACTATTGTGTTATAGATAGGTTCGGGTGTGAAATTGTAGTCTTCCGATGAGGGAAGAACTCATCTTATGGAAAGGTATTGATGTGAGGTAGAGGAATTTTTATACTTGAGAGGTTCAAGTTGGTAGATTTATGTTGAGAGGATAATTTAGCTCATAGTGGTGCTAGTTTGAGAACTAGGTAGTGGTTAGAGTGTTGTATTTGTTGAGATCTTGTGTCCTAAACATAAGGTGTTTGCTAGGCATGTCGAAAGACATGGATTTGTTTATTATTATATTATTACATAGGCCTTTTGGCAATATCTAAAACACGAAAATCTTTTATAAAACCTTAACCCTGGTTCAACTAATCTCAATCCTCGACCTACCTATACAGTAGTGTATTGGGAGGGTTCCTTGTTTGGATTTCGCTTGCGAGACCTCCCCCGCACGAAGGTGGCTAGCGTCAGGAATTAAGGAGAGTTCAACCTTTGGGAATTTTCAAACTTTTATTTAGTTATTAGGTTGTTATAGATTATATTGGTGATAGTTATATTTCGATATGAGGCTAACGGAGCCTGATTATAATTCTACGAGTGGAGCTCGGATACGGGGTGTATAGGCGCCGTGGGTAGTAGTTTGTTTTAAAAATCTATATGGTTCGATGTGAGAACTAGAATGGATCGGTATAGTGATCCTAAGGGTTGATGTAAGGACTATATGATATTAAGGTCCTAAGGGGGGAGTATGTTACAACCCTTGACTTTGGAGCTTGAGAAATTAAATTTTGGGAAAATGAAATTTAATTAAATTGGAGAATTTTAAAATTTGGGAATTTAAGTCCAAAAATATAGGACATTTCAAAGTATTCCGGATGATGATTTTGAGGGTACCATCGTTCTCGGAAGGGTCGAGATAGTCAAAATGACTGTCATTGGGTTTTATTTCGGTTCCAGAATGTTTTTAAGTCAGTTTGACTCGAATTGGAGTAAACGAGTCATTTAAAGTGTGTATTAACATTTAAAATTGGGACTTATGTTTTAAAGGCTTAAGAGGCTTACGGATCAAGCCTTCTCATTTGAGAGAAAGAGATAAAAAGCCCTAGAGAGAGAAAGAAGAAAGAAAAGAAGAGAGAGAGGAGAAAAAGCTTGGGATCTCCGGCCAAAACATGACATCGAGGACGATCCAACCTCTACAAATCTGAGGCAAGTGTTTAATCTTGCTAAATAAGTCATTTGTGTATTTGATTTCATAATTTGTGGGTCAAAGAAATGGTCTTTGGGTATTAATATGAAAACCTAGATTTTTGGGTTTAATCTTGAAATCAATGTTTAAATATGGGTTTAACGGTGTGGAAATGGTTGGGATCAACTTTGGGTTGATTTATTGGCTTAGAATCATGATTTGATGAAGGTTTGGGGGTTAGAATAGAAATTTTAGGATTTAAAATTCGTGGGTTTTGTTGAAGATGAAGAACCCATCAAAATCTGCAGACCCGAATCGATTCGCCCATTAAGCGAATTGATTCGGTCTAAGCAGATTGGCAGGTCTACATTGACCGAATCGATTCAGATCCAAGCCGAATTGATTCGGCCTGAGACAGAAGCCCAGGTCTTTGGACCCGAATCTATTCGCCTTGGAGGCCGAATCGATTCGCTGGGCCGAATCGATTTGGATTAGGGCCGAATCGATTCGAAAATAGGGTATTGTGTGTAATTTTCTCCATTGTGATTTTAAACCCTTTTTGGTTGGGTTTATTGATTTGGGGCCTTCTCTTATGATGTAAGAGATATGTTTTGGAGACACACAAGGGGTTTCTCACATATTATGATTTTGGGGACTTCTTTGAATAATTGGAGAAGAATATATCCATGTATGCATTGGAGTTGTGTATAGAGATAGTGAGAAACCTCATTGGGGGTGGAAATCCTAATATTTGCTCAAGAGTGAGTCTAGATATGATGTGAAGTTAAGACCTCTTAAAGATAGAGTTGCGAGGACATGGATCGTAATTGTAGGCTGAGGGTAGTGCCAAATCCTTATGGTAAATAGGATTCTATTGAGATTAAGGTTTGGGGACCGAAGAGTGAGAGAGGTCACGTATCCTTAAATATGTTTAGATTAAGGAACAATCGGTAACCCAATAGGAGTAAGGGTTCATAAGATTAATTGAACCATAGGTGAAACTGGGAATGATTTGGATCGTAGTATCGACTAGAGAGCGATAGTATAAATTCTAGTTAGGATAGTTTACACATAATTGTGTGGAAATAATCATTGAGATTCCAATACTTGAAATAAGGTTGGGATAATTTGAGGTTTTTAGACTATTAGTCATGTATATGCCAATAGTCAACTAGTACTAAAGATAATTATGTACTTTTAAATATCGAGGAGATGTGTAGTGATGGTTTCCTACACTAAACTTTGGGTGATAACCCTAATGTTGGATACATATATATATCCGTATGTCATTTGGGAGAATATTCATCATAGGAAAAATGGATGAATATGCTTCAAGTGAGGGATTGTATTCTCATATCGAGGTAAATTAAATGAGTTTGTGGTGACGGCTTGTATATTGAGGATTATGTATACTTATAGCCGAGTTTAGCTATCTTATACATATGAAAGAGAATTGGTTTGTATATATAGATATAAGGATATGCGAATATATGTATATATATCTAAATGAATATGAATATGAATATATGGATATATTTATGTTGTGGATATACATGATATGAATAACTAAACCGTATGTGATGGTTTAATATTTGATCACATGATGGGATCATATGGATGTGTATATATTGTGCATGTGAACAATATATATACTTATGTGGTTAAGCATACCCCATTCATGCTATCATTGGGAAGTTTTCGCGCAGAGGGTGAGCATCCTGGCTCGAGAAGCAGGGTGTGGATATTCCCCAGGTCATAGTCGTCCCGTGTGTTATTATGTGATTTATATTTTTAGGATGAGACGTGGTGGGTATGTTTCATCTGATTGCCGGTTAGGAGCTATGACCGCTTCTCGGGACGTCGTGTGCGTGAGTTTATCACGAGGTGGGTGTCGTTGATCCCCACCAGGTGGTCCCCAGTATTGCTACGTGAGCCGAGCACTGGGAAGATGATAGCATGGTGCAGTTTATCGGCGATATATATAGTCGGATATATTATGTGCATGGCCATTGTACATCAGATGTGATATGTACACTTGGTCATGGGTATGGATGATGGTATATATATATATGGTTAGAATAAATGCCTATATATATATTTATCTATCCTATAGATGAAAGGATATGGAATCTTTGTGGAGTACATCTTGGATGATTATGATGTACGAGATTGATGGGGGTTGATGTATCGCATTTAAGGAATATTTCGGTTACATCATCCCAAGGATATTATTGGAGATTTGGAGTTGTTCTTATATTGTAACCTAAATTTAGTAGTTGTAGTAGTATAATATTGTATGTATGGCATAATGGATCTCTAGGATCGACATTGTCAAGGAGTAGTGTAACGGGGCGGTTCCTTGTTTGGATTTCTCTTTGCGAGACACTCCACGCACGAAACGTAATGCAGTGTTGAGATTGGAGAGAAGTTTTGTCAATAATAATTTGTATGCATGTTATTTAGTAATTAAATCATATGATTAAACCCAATGTATATGGTTACCGTATTAAGAATTATAATTGATTAAGTTATACACCGGAATCCATTAAGCCTATTATGGCATACATGTTTGAAAATAAATAATTTATAGTGTGTTTAGAAAGAGTGGGTTCTGGGGTTATGATAGGAAAGCAGATCTCGTGGGTATAGGCTGGGCCTATGGTAGTCTAAATTGTCCTTATGGGTGGGGTAACTTAACTAAAACTTGAGGACGCGAATAGGTGCGCGCCGTTAGATGAGAGGTGAGTTGGGGTTTCAAAAGAGTGCGATTCCACTTTAATTATGAAATAAGTGCATCGATATTTATTATGTACGGTTAACACACTTGCTAAATATTTTCACAACTCGGGCTCTGACCCGTTTACTTTTCTCTCCTGCCTTTATATATATATATATATATATATATATATATATATATATATATATATATATATATATATATATATATATATTACTACAGGTGTCCTACCGCATGGATGCCGGATGGCCTCTTGTCCACAGTCTTGGGGGCCGTGACAGGTGCGAACTATTGCGGGACTTAGATTGTAGTCGCTTTCTACTTCTAAAAATATAGGTAGGATTTATTTTGTATATCTGGTTTATATCCAAGTGATATTTATAGATGTGTATATTTATATCATTTCTGTCATTGTATTGGCTGTGACCCGACAGCTTATTCGGGTTTACTTCTTGGTGGTATTTTCAGTTGTAGTTATTCATTTCATTTAATTCTAGCATTTCATTTCTCATAGTTCTTGTATGTATCTTTCTTTTCTTTATTAGTAGTTGTTTAGTGTTGTTTTGTTGTCTGTTGCATATTTTATTTAATTTTAACATCTCGTTTATATGATATCGGGTAGTTAGTCATATATTATATAGTTCCGACAGTTGGTGTTGAGACTGAGCCATCTGAAACTCCTGATTTAATGTAGTATAGGGATGGCCACCCGTTATTATTTTAAGCGGGGTGTTAAAAGACCCTCCGAAGACAATGGCAAAATTGATGGCTAAAGCAGCAAAGATCATGAATGCTAAGGAAGCAATGGCGGCCAAGCGTAGCTCGGGCAAAAAAGTTAATGGAAAAAATGATAAGAAAGATCATAAAGACCCCAAAGAACACAGGGAATCAAAATAAAAAGGAATTTTGGAGCGACTCAAGAAGTACAATAGTTATACTCCACTGACCATGGGAATTCATCATGTTTTGGAAGAAATCAAGGAAAATAAATATATGCATTGGCTTGATAAGTTGAGAAGTTCCCCGATCAAAAGGGATAACACTAAGTACTGTGAATTCCACAGGGATCATGGTCATACGACGGAGCATTGCATAGCTCTTCAAAACGAGATTAAAACTCATGAAGATGACCATAATGATGATCCCGGTCTCCCCAAAAAAACTTGGTAACCGAAACGCGAGGTATTCTGTATCAGTTTTGGTTCTTTTGATTGCCAAATGATTACAGGTGGAGATGTAGGAGGAGGAGATCATATAGCAGAATGAAAAGCTTACCTCAATGAGGCACAAGCTTTCTCGTACATACAGAGGATCAACCTTGCAAGGAAGATCGACCAAGGAAGGTTAACAAAGACAAACTGTAATTGGTTTCACTAAAAATGATCTCTGAGTGGTACTGTATCCTCACGACAACCCACTAGTAATCACATTCAGAAAAGAAGAAATCGTTGTCTCTAGAGTACTAGTAGATATTGGCAATTCGGCGAATATCATATCTTATCCTTGTTTCAGCAACTTGGATTTTTAACTCATCCAATTAGAGCCCTATCATCGACCACTAATTGGCTTTACAGGTGAGAAAGTATTTCCTTTGGGAACTATTAATATGGAACTGATGATTGGCACATGAACAGCTTGCCGAATAGAAAAGATTCATTTTTTGTAATGGATAAAAACGTCCATTCAGCTTACAATATAATCATGGGAAGAGTAGAGCTAAAAAAGTTCGAGGCAGTACCATCCACTGTACATCAGTGTTTAAAATTCCTTACTAACTTTGGAGTAGGAATTGTGAAAGGTGATCAGAAAGGAGCTCGGGAGTGCTACTACTCTTCTACCGAGCAAGAAGACTTGGAAGAAATAAAGAAGAAAACCAATACTTACCAAGTGGATACCTCTGAACCTAATGAAGAATCTGAGGTTGAAACCTTAGACCCAAGGGAGCAAATAGAGCTAGTAAAGGCATAAATTATGGAAGCAACTGAAAGCATTGCGTTAGACGACGACAAGATGGAGTGCATCACTCGGATAGGGATAATGTTGGATCTTGTTCTTAAATAGGAACTGGTAAGCTTCCTTACAGAGAGAAAGCATGTGTTTTCTGGAGTCACAAAGATATGCCTGGGATATATCCCAATTTCATTTGCCATGAGCTCATTGTAAATAAAGAAGTTAAATCAGTAAAGCAAAGACGAAGAGTGTTCAGCCCCGAGAAGAACCAAGCTATACAGAAAGAAGTCGAAAATCTTCAGAAAGCAGCTTTTATTAATGAAGTGAAATATCCAGATTGGTTAGCTAATGTAGTTATGGTAAAAAAGAAGAACAACAAGTGAAGAATGTGGATAGATTTCACATATCTAAATAAAGCATGCCCAAAGAATCACTTTCTTTTTCCCCAAATAGATCAACTCATAGATGCTACATCAGGCCATGAACTCCTCAACTTTATGGATGCTTATTCTAGTTATAACCAGATAAAAATAAAGCCTGAAGATAATACTACATGTCAAAGGTTGGTCAATAAGATTTTCGAAGAGAAAATAAGCAAGAATATGGAAGTCTACGTGGATGATATGCTTACAAAGAGCAAAAAGGCGTCTGATCACATTGTCGACCTCAGCCAGACTTTTGATCAACTTGAAAAGCACCAGATGAGGCTGGATCCGACCAAGTGCGTTTTTGGAGTACAGGAAGGAATGTTCCTCGGGTACATAGTAAATCAAAGGGGAATTAAAATAAATCCAGATAAGATCAAGGTATCAATTGAAATGTTATTCACAACCTGTAAGAAAGATGTGCAAAGACTATCTGGGCGAGTAGTAGCACTAAACACGTTCATGTCTGAAGCTACAGATTGGTGTCTGTCATTCTTTAAGGTACTCAGAAAAAGCTTTAAATGGAATGAAGAATGTAAAAAAGCATTTGTGGAGCTGAAAAAGTATTTGGGGTCACCTCCATTGCTCTCCCAACCAATAAAAAGTGAGAAATTATTCATGTACTTAGCTGTTTCTGAGTCAGCCGTGAGTTCTTCATTGATCTTCAAGAAGAAAAAGGAAAAGTACAACTATTATAAAGGGAAATAAAAAGGGGGAATTATATGTATAATCTTCAAGAAGAAAAAGAAAAAGTACAACTATTATAAAGGGAAATAAAAAGCTACTCGGAACTACACCTTCTTTTTATCTGCCTCAAGATTAGCTGAAGTAGAAGCAGGGCAGAAGGAGGAGGAGGGTTAATTATGGAAGGCACAGAAGAATCAATATCCTGGTGTTTATCGGCAGACTCCATCACTATAAGGGATTCACTGGAACCCCCATCATCATCAACTTCCTTATCCATATTTGAAGGGGCCCTAGAATCATGTCGCAAGAACAGCTCAGAGTCTTTTGGAGTGCTGACCTCCACCAAGGCAGCTGACCAGCCATCTTTAAAGCATTTGTTCTTCGCAAACTCAATTTGTGAAGAGGTTGCTCCAATGGCCTTATCCCAGCCTCTGTTGAAGCCAGTCTCCCTGGCCTTAGTCCTTTTCACCTTCTCAACATCCAAATCCTTTTGTAGCTAGGCAGTCTTGATTTTCTCAGCATGTAAGTCTTCCTGTAACTTATCAGCTAGACCCCGAGAAGTTTCAGCAGCTCCTTCAGCATCTTTCACCTTCTTCTCCCATTTCTTCTATTCATTGGCCAGTGCTTGTTGGGAATAAAGCACTGAATTTTTTAACTCATTAAAAGCCTCTTCAACTTCCCCTGAATAAGCTCTCAAAGCCTCCTCTTTCTCCAAAATGTTGTTGAAGTTCATGAGGAACTGCATAAAGATAAGAAGGGAAGTTAGTATTATGAAGAACAAATAAAAAGATAGAAAAATAAAGGAGGTAAAAGAATATACTATAGCAAGGCTTTGAGCAGCCCTGATAGAACTTTTGGAATGAGGTAGTGCAGCTGCAGCACCCCTGTGATCTGGTAAAGTCCCAGACTTTATTAGTTGTCTTGCCAATCTAGGGCCAAGAACCACTGAAGAGGAAGAAGAAGATATATCGACCAACTCTCGCTGGTCAGTAAATGTGGAAGAACCTTATGCTAACTTAAAAGGCATCCATTTCCTTATTCTTTTCAAGGGGCTCTCTTCAACTTTCTTTGTTGGGGGTTTCTTCCCAGTTTTATCTTTATTTTTCACCCCCTCATCGGCTTGTTTAGAGGGAGCATTGGCAGCTTTGTCTCCCAAAATGTTAGCAAATTTCCTTTTTCGCATGGCAGCGAAAAAAGGTAAGTTTGAATCCAAGAAAGAAGGGAATGGGCAGCAAGATCATCACTGCCAGATGCAGCAGCTGAGGATATAGAGAGAGGTTCATGCTCAAGGTCAAATACAGAAGAAGGAGTAGCTATTGTGAGATGGGCAACAAAGGAGGAAACTGTATTCTACTACTGCAGCAAATAGGATTTAAAACTAATGTGCTCCTCGCCAATCCTATGATGAAGTCCCCAAATGAATTTTAACTCCCTAAGGTTCACTTCACTATCCTTTGGGCACCTTCTCTTCTGATCAACTGCAATCAAAATTTACAGAGCAACAATTAGTATTACATTTAAACAGGTATGTTTAGGGCAAGACATTTAAATGAGGAATAACCTATCCCACTGCCAAAAGGAGGACATCTAGGCCCCTGGTACTCAGCATTCCCAATCAAAGGGGCATATTGCCAATTTTTTACAACAACTCCATGCTCAAAATAATCCCTATTGGAGTCTGAAAGATTGACTACTAACGCTTTGTTTACAATCCTAGTCTTTAAATAAAAAGTAGTGTCACTAGTCACCAATTTATAACAAAATATTATTTCTGGAATCCCTAGATGGGTTCCATGGATTTGATTCAACCTATATACTTCATTTACCACCCTCTAAGTATTGGGGGCTACCCTAGTTGTGACAACGTCAAAATATTGACAAAACTCAAGGCACAATGGGTTGGGAGGAAAGGTAAACCCACACTCAGCTATAAAGATATTGGGAAACCGTGACTCTCAGCAAGTGAGAAAAAATCAGCAGGCAAAGTAGCGTGTTCCAGATCAACCCAAGATGGAATCTTAAATTCATTTCAGAATTCATCAAGAGAATCAATAGAGTAAACCATGATGAAGAATAGAAGAAAAGAAAAAGAGTTGTTACAGAACTTAAGAATTCAGCAAGAACTAAAAGAGAAAGGAAAAATATTCTTATAGAACTTAAGGATTCAATAAGAACTGAAGAACAGAGATCGATCGCACAAGAGAGAGAAAAAGCTTGAAGACACAACGGCAAGAAAAAACTCATAAAGTTTGAGGTAAGAAATGATCGTGGCTTTTCCCACCTTTATAGGTTACCTTGAAATTAGAAAGGTAATGATTAAAAGAAGACGTCGATTGAATTGTTGGCGGCTAAAGACAGAAAGACATATTTACCCAAAAATGGTTCACTAAAGTTGCATATAATTACAAAAATGCCATACGCATTACGTAGCGATAGTTAAATCATTATTTTTACAAGTATGGGAAGTCGGTAACCGACCAAGCCTCAAAATTGTTGCCTGAAGTAACTTTAAGAGATAAATGTTTCATACTCTTGTAAAAATCTCAAGCATGAAACATTGGGGGCTTCTGTTGATACCAGAAATTATCCTGCTATGTGAACCAATCATGTATGAACACGTGTCATTTAGCTGGGCATTAACCCAAGTCAATAAGAACGAGGTACCGACCAACTGAAGGAATGCCGACCAAAAGGTTAAAGAAGCCCGACCAACACCAGGAAGACCATCCAATAATGACAGCAAATCATCAACAGTTGTATACATTAACACTATACAGATGTAAATACCTGTATTTTAAACGCATTCCATCTTTTAGCATTCCAACTCTTGCACACCCTCAAAGGGCTATAGATACATTGTAAACCCTTCATCCAAGGGACATAAAATAAGAGGCAATTGAACAAAATTAAAAGCAATACACCACAGTGGACGTAGGCTCTTCCTTTAAGCCAAACCACTTTAAAAATCTCTGGTCTCTTTTACTCATATTTATGTGTGATCAATTAATTAGCATAGTCTAGTTTTTTGCATCAACAATATATATATATATATATATATATATATATATATATATATATATATATATATATATATATATATATATACAGAAAGTCCCCTGTAAGGACTCCTTATGGTGCAGACCCTGGTACATACCACTTTTTTAAAATAGTAAAAAAAATGAATTTTTTTATGAAATTTCATGGATATCTCCACAGTGAGAAGTTCATCTCCAATTTTTTTCGTCAAGAAATTCAATAAAAAAATCGTTGAGATGAAGTGATATGTAAAAAAATGCTATAAATATGCATTTTCAACCGTTGAAATGTTGTAATTAACATTCTACGAAATGATAATAACATAATTATGAAAAATGTAACCATTAAATTCTTTAAAAAAAATCTAGCATTCAAAAATCTAATGTTTACGCACTCGTATCAAAGATGAAAAAAATAAAGAACGTAAATTTGTTGAAAATGTGAAAAGTATCAAAGATGAATGAAACGTATGTAAACAAAAAAGTAAAAAAAATTGTTCGAAGTATTTGCACGTGTATTTAAAATATATTTTATTTTTCATTTAAATCACCCCATAAAGTGGGGTGGGTAAATAAAAAAACATCCCAACAATAGGAATAAATTAAAATTGGGGTAGTCAGATAAAATTAAGAAATTAAAATAAAAGCTCTCTAAAAATATTTGTACTATAATTTTAATTAAACAAATGCCGTTATTCGTTTGGATAAAAAAAATGGATTAAATGTGCGTGATATAAAAAAAATGTTATGGGACATTTCTTTTTTGACTCGCAAAGTTTGGTTCCAAATTGAATTTATACTATCAAAATTTTGGATTATTCCTCTAGGTCTACTCTACTGCTCTTGTCATGAGATAATTGTTGAAGTTATCCAGTTTTGGTGGTCCAAAATTTATCACTGATATATAAAACAACAACAAAGATTAAGTTATAAATGTTGTTTATAATATATACTTTTGTGTTTTATCAAATTTAAAATATGAAATAAATCATATTTATGCAATAAAATTAATATCACTAAAAAACTTACAAACGAAAAAGATGACCGAGTCAATTGTTTGACACTCTCTCTTTAAGACAAAATGCGCTCCTGTTACGGTACTTACGCAAATGAACAATGAGCGTTTGCCTCCCAGGATAAAACGGTCTCAACACGGGCAAGAAGCACTTCAATGTGCGTGTCCCACGAACCAATTATGTTTGATATTCTATCCGACTCGATTGGGAATGGAAAGTATTGAAAATATATTCTCTCATTTTTTCTCTCTTTAAAAAATGAAGACAACTCTTGTATTTATAGAAAACAAGGTGTTTTTTCATGAAAAGACATATCTTTAGGAAACAACCACTTTACAAAAGTTTTTCATGAACTGTCACAACTTATAGCCTTTAGGGACATTTCTGAAAAACAGTCACTATATACCGAACAGTCACAACATTTAGATACCAAATTTCTTATTCATCATTTATCCGTTTTAAAAAAATAAAAGTAACGCGCACGTACTTGGTCCTACTTTGACCAATATATTAATTTGATCATAAAATAATTTGTGTAAAAATACAATATTTTCCAACAATAAATATTTATCACCGTGCCAAACCTGTAAAACATCTTGCAAAAAATAAAACGAAGATTAGAAGATGACAACAGTCAATGTTGAACATAATCTGAACTTGAATGGATAAGGAAGCCCATGAATTGCTTAATCCAGACCGCCAGATTCGTAACAGACTGCGAGGTACATGTGTGACACGTGCATCTTACTTTGATGTTTTCTTATCCAAAGCTCCTATGGACCGTTTCAGAAGATCCAGCGAGACCCATATAAACAAACTCTCGTGCCAAATGAGTACGTTTCCTTAACATAACGCCATTGGATGAAAATCACACACATGTTGAACCACATCACCGCGCGTATATTCGTAATAGGTTTTACTTCTCCCACATCACCACGTGCAAAATATGCTATATTTTGATAAATTAATTTAATAATTTATTAGACCATGTTTAATTATACAAATTATTTTATTACATAAATTGGTCCTTCGTGAATTATAAATGAGAGGACATTAAAATGAGATTACCACAAAATGAATTCAAAATTATCATTTTCTTTCTCGTTATTGCTCGAGATTATTTTAATCAGGATCGGTTCTGAGATTACTAAAAATTGATAAGGTCCTGTACGAAAATTATAAAGTATGTCTCATTTTATCTGTATTGATATAAAAAAATGGGTCATCAATATATAAGTAATAATAAATAGACCTGCGTTAGGCGCTGTGCGATTACTCACTTCGCACATGCTCAGGATCGCCCTTTGGTTTTAATTTTTAACTTTTTTTTTTTCTAAGTGCATGTTTATATAGGAAAATCTCCATGGGACCTCAAAGAGAGGACAAAAAAAGATAATTAATTTTTTAAAATGGTAAAAAAAATATGTTATTTAAATATTTTAAGATTTTTTTTTAATATTAAAAAAAAACATTTTGAACTGATTCTTTTGTGAGTTTTTTGGAATATTTAAATATCAAAAAAAAATTAAGTTAAAATAATCTTTTTACTATTTAAAAAAAAAATAGTCCACTTTTTTTTATCCTTATTTTTGGTTCTTGGGAGATCCTTTCCCTATGTTTATATATCCAAAGTTAACTTCAAAAAAAGACAATTTCATAATTTAGAATAATCATAAAATTTTTGAGTGAATAATCTCCATAAATTAGGAGACTTGAAATATGTTTAAAATATAATTATAATAAAATTGACCTTAAGTTAATTCATTAAAATGGGATTTCAATAAATATTCAAGATCGCATTTTTTTTCTTGTTATTGCTCGTGATTGTTTAGATTTTCAACTTATTTTTTTAAGCTTATGTTTATATATCCAAATTTACCTCAATGAAGTCATTTGTATAATTCAGAATAATCATAAAATAAAATTGTTGAGCGATATATCCATATATTAACAAACTTGATATATGTTTAAGATATTATTTCTTATAAAATTGACCATAGAGAAGTAAATTTTAAAAGACTTTAGAAATTTGATTCATTTTATAGAATTGCTTAATTTCTCTATTAGTAGACTTTTGAATTCTTTTTTAGTTGAATATTTTCAATGATTCTTGAAATTGAAACTTAAAAAAAAATTGCAAGAAAGAGTATCCTAGAACTCTTATAATTTATAATTATGAATGATACTTTTAAAGGCACTACTTTTAGTCATTTTATTGGAGACTTTGGCATATAAGTCTCATATAAATATTTTTTCATTATATAAGTTTCATTAACTTTTCACCCTTTAAATAAGTTTTACTCTTTATTTTTTGAGTTTTTATTTGACGTATATACCCTTTATAACCAACTCATCCGTAATTGATGGGGGGGGGGGGGGGAACATTCAAGCCGTTACAACTTTTTTTTTCCTTCC
Organism: Sambucus nigra; assembly: GCA_949130495.1. Classification (NCBI taxonomy): domain Eukaryota; kingdom Viridiplantae; phylum Streptophyta; class Magnoliopsida; order Dipsacales; family Adoxaceae; genus Sambucus; species Sambucus nigra. The sequence continues at coordinate 523,808,261 of OX422212.1, forward strand.
AATTTTCAAACTTTAAAGTTTAGAATTTTTTTATTGAGAAAACAGTTTTTCACAAAATTGATACTTTGAAACATGCAAAACGAGATCTATCAAATAAGATCTATAATGACTATAAAAATTTGAAGGAAAAAAATATTAACACACTATGTTGATGTAAAAAATTAGATCACTCTAATTATTTAATCACAGATAAATAAATGAGACAAAAGATTTTAAAGTGGTTCAGCCTTATAAGAATGGCCTACGTCCACTGTTATGTTATTGCTGCTTGTTTGGGAATTCTCGATTACAAGATCTATCAAGAAATTCCGGTCCCTCTACAATGAGGATTGTACAACGTATTTATAGCCTTGAGGTTGTCATCTGAAAGGGTGATACATTAAATGATATACATATGAAAGGGTAGTACATTTAATGCCCTTTAAGCGTGTGCGTCAAGGATAAGCATTTCATGAACCAGTTGAACTGTTGGTTATCCATCTATTAGTGCTTTGTTCGAGATGCATCTCGGACCGCCTGAGCTTCCTGGTATTCAAGAGTTCCTCGGAGAAGTTTGTTCCTCGGAACGTATGAGTTCCTCGGAGGGATCTGTTCCTCGGAGCATGTGAGTTCCTCGGAGTAACATGGTTCCTCGGAGTATGTGATTATCTCGGAAGTGCTTGTTGTTGCCATGTAGGTAGCCACGTGTCTTCGTATGATTGGCCCACGTCAACAGATTAAATTTGGTATCAACAGAAGTCCCCAATGTTTCATAGTTCGAAATTTGAGGAGTATGGAACATTCTTTCTCGGAATATGGCAATATTAAATGACCTTCCTGGTTTTTAGGAGCATTTTCTCCGTATTCGAATATCTTTCCAAATTCGCGGAATACGCCTTTTTGAATAAGCGCTTCGATCTTCGTGCACTTTTTATCCTTTTAGCCGCCGGTAGCGTAATAGTTTCTTTTTTGTAATCATTTCTTTCGCCGTTTCCCAAGGCAAAGTATTTAAACTTCATAGGCAATCCCACCGTCTTCTACCTTTTCCAATTTCTGCTTTCGAGTTTTCCATAGTCTTTCTCTCTCTTGTGTGTTCATCATTTTCTTCGTTCGTTGTCAACAGATCTCGTTTTTTCCTGTAAGATTTTCTTCCTTCTTCTTCATTTCTTTTATTCGCCATGGTTTATGTTATTGAATCTCTTGAGAAATTCCGTTCTGATTTTTCTATTCCATCTTGGGTAACTTTGGAGAATCTTCCTGAGCCTTTTGATTATTTTCGTTTGGCTGAGGGACATTAGTTCCCCAGCGTCTTTATTGCTGAATGTGGATTTTCTTTTCCACCAAACCCTTTGTGCTTAGAGTTCTGTCAATATTTCGATGTTGTTCCTGCAAAAATACCCCCCAACACATGGAGAATAGTTAATGGGGTGTATAGGTTAAATCAAATCACGGAACCCGTATAGGAATTCCTGAGATTATGTATTGTTATAGATGGGCTGTTCTAGATAATATTTTTATTTAAAAACTAGATTTTTGAATAGGGCTTTAGTAGTCAACCTCCCTGATGTTAATAGGGATTATTTTGAACATGGGGTAGTTATTAAAAATTGGCAACATGCCCCATTAGTTGGAGATGAAATATATGAAGGTCCCAGATGCCCTCCATATGGCAACGGGATAGGTTATTTTCATTTTATTTTATATTTTGAAATTATGATTTCATTATGTTTGAATAAATGCGTGATTGACATTTCAATATGTATTTGATTGCAGTTGACAGCAAAAGAAAAACTCCAAAAGAATCAGAAGTAAATATTAAGCATTTGAAACATATCTGGAGTTTGCATCAGAAAGTTACAGACGAGCACATCAGGTCTACTTCATACTTGTTGCAGTACAGGAGTTATACGACCTCTTTCACTGCTCGCCCTGTAATCAGCACTGGTGAACCAGCGCCAGCTCCTGAGGATTCTTCACCAGACTCTCATATTCCTTTGAGTCAGAAAATGGGCAAAAGAAGAGTTCCTGATATCTTTGAAGAGACTACCTCTGCTGGAGAGGGTAAAAGAAACAAAAATGACGTTCCAAAGGGGACAAAGAAAGTAGATGCTGCCCCTTCTGTTGCTCCTCAGAAGGTTGCCGAGAAGCCCCCAGTGGCTCCTAACCAGAAGGATGCACCTGTGGAAGTGATCACCATCTCCCCAACCAAAAGCTCTTCTTTGGTTGAAACTGTTGAAATGCCACTGAGGAGACTGAAGAAATCCTCCTCGGTCAATTTGGCTGAAACTATTCCCCAGCTCCAAGTTAGTGGGGCTGGTGTTCTAACTATTATTCCTCCGAGTTCTGCAATGAGCTCGGTAAAGACTTGGACCATTCCTGAAGTCCAAGGAATTGAGGAGAATATGTCTAGGGATGTGCTTACATCCCTGGCTACTCATCACATTGCTTCAGTAAGTTTCTCATATTCTGGATTTTCTTTCTTTCCATCAATACATGTATCTCTGTGTTGACTTATCATTATTTTCTTTTTTCAGCTGGTGAGTTGCTTTAACACCATTGTGAAGAATGATGAAGCGATCAAGGCTTCTAGCTCCTCGTTCGGAGTGGAGGATGCTTTACAGGGTTTAACCAAATCTTTGAAGGATTCCCGTCAAAAGTATGACGAGGATAGGGCTGATTGGGAGAAGAAGTTGGCTGCAGTTGAGGCAGAGAAGGTGCAGCTTGTTGAAGTTTCCAAGGGTTTGGAAAATAAAGTGAAAGATTTGGAGGGAGAGAAAAAGAAATATGACGAGAAGCTCAAGAACTTTGGGGATCTTGAAAATAAGTTTAAATTGGCTGAGGAAGAGCTAACCCTTCTGCGAGAAGTAAATCGCCAGAAGGAGGAGGTGGAAGCTAAGTTGAAGGCCACCGAGGATCTTCTATCCGAGAAGCTCTCCTCGGAGAAAATAAAAAGAAAAATGGCGGTGAAAAAATCTTTCCGCACTGGTTGGGACAAAGGGTGGAACAGGGGGGTAGTAGCCATGATGACCCAAGTACAATATGGGAGTCTTAAATACTTTCGAGATGGTTGAGTTGCTGCCCTGCAAGAATTGAAGGTAAATGAGGACTCAGAATTGTTTCAACAGCATCTCCCTGGTCCTCCCCCAACTATTGAAGATGCAGCTGCCTCCGAAGAATCTTCAATGGTAGTGGGTGATTCAATCCTTACTCAGCCTGCTGACGAGGAGCTTTCATCTCAGCATGCTCCTCCCGAACAAGTTCCATCTCTAGCCGACCAACTCATTGTTCCCACCGAGCAACCGAGCTCCTCATCCCAGCCTCCCGAGAAAGTCTTGGGAGATAAGGAAAAGGTGTGAAGTTGTTCAGTATTTGTTTCTATTTTTCTTCTTTGTCAAGTGTAACCAAGATCTTTGTAATTCTGCACTATGATCTAATAAAATTTGAGTTCTTTTCTTCCATACGATTGTCTCTTTTATATCTGTACTTTGTCTTGATCTTCTTCTTGATGATTACTTTTTCTTTCTCTACTAGTTTCTGGCCAAGATGAATTTGCTATCTGCTAATGATACAAAGCTGATGCAGCAATGTCATGAATATTATAAAGCTGGTCACACAGAACTGAGCGCATCAGAAGTTACCGGCATCCTTGGTCATGATGCTTCAGAGCATGCAGTCGAAGCTTATCAGTACCTGAAATGCTTACTTGACCGAGCTGTGGCCAATAATGTGGCTTATTATGAAATGATTGAAGACTTGCAAGGTACTCTCGATGAACTTCAGCAGCAGTATAAAGAGTCTTCAGCTCTTTTGCACGAAGGATATGAGAAGAAAATCAAACAACTTAGTGCTGAAAAAGGCTATGACAAGATGCTTGCTGGCTATGAAGTGAGAAAGAGAACATTGAAAGCAGATGTCGAAGGACATAGGAAAATCGCTGAGCTATTGGAATAAAAAATCAACAATCTGCAAAAAGAACTAGCTCAGCTGAGGTCTGCTGCTTCATCTTCCACTACTTTGGTACCGGTTACCAATGAAGGATTCTCATTTTTAGAAGTGGAAAATGCCAAGTTGCGAGAAGAGTTAGAGACTTTGAGAAGAGCTAGGCCTTCTACTGCTATTCGGGGATGAGGAAGAGGTTCTCGTGGACGAGGAAGAGTTGCTCAGGATGTTGTCGAGGAACAAAGTACTCAACCTGCTCGGGGACGATCAAGAGTTCTTCGTCGTACTGTTGAAGAAGCTCGTACTCAATCAGCATTGGAAAACCAAGCATTCCAGTTGATGGCAAAGAATCAAGCCTTGTATGACATGTCAAAGAAAATTAGAGAACTGGAACAACAACTCTCTTAAAAGAAATCAGTGTTGGAGACCAATGAACTTTTCATCCAGAGTCTTCACGAGAAGCTTGAAAGGTTAACATTTCAATTTCACAAACAGCCCAGGGAGTTTTGGATGGCTGGATACAACGAAGCACTATTCTATTTAGATGATCGTATCCAGAATGCCAATAATGAGGGCTACAAATAAGGCTGGTTGAATGCTTTGGGCGTGCTGAAGCTCGAACAAGGACACTATCTGTGGGACTATTATGATCCTGGGGTACTTGACTTGCCTGTGCCACCGTATAATTTGGACATGGAATGGATCCCAGCTCGTGCCATTCCTCGGAGCTTAATTGAAAAATACCTCGGTGACTACAATCTTCATTCTCAGATCGAGGTATCTCGTCCCAAGCATCTATTGGACACACCTTCAATAATGAACGTTAGAATGCTTCGAGATATTAACTTCATTAATTCTCCCCTTTGCCTGGAAGATCCTCCTGCTGGCAAGGAGCCTGTTTCAAAAGCAGAAGGGAAAAAACCAGTAGAATAGGAAATTCTGATGTAATAATTAGTACACGATTTAATATCAATGTAATAAATTTGTGTAATTCATTTTGAATTCAATGAAAGAGTTTCATTTTTGTTTGCAAATTTGTATTGCTATTGTCTTGTATTTGTCAAACACTTTATATTTATGCTTGCATGACAATGTTGAAAACACTTTATAGTAATGTTACTCAATCACCTAATAATAGAGTAATGAGTATAAAAATGTTGAAAATTTTTCCAACCAACCAAGGTTGTTAAATTATGCTTGTCGACCAACTACAGTTAATGGGTTTTTATCCCTGACCAGCCACACTTGGTACAATATTTTCTCCTCGTCGACCAACTACAGTTAGTGGGTTTTGATTCCCGACCAACCATACTTGGTTCAGTTTGGAACATTTTGTATTTTCTGGGATAATCGTACCTCCCGACCAACATAAGTTGGCATATCTTGTTTCCTAACCAACCGAGATTGGCATTTTTAGGAGTATTGATGTTGTTCTTGCCCTTTTACCAACCGGAGTTGGTCTGAGTTCGAACTATTATGTCCACTTTCCCTTTTACCAAAATTGGTCTGAACCAGTGTCAGCCTCCTAACCAAAGGAGTATGGTTTCCTAACCAACCGGAGCTCGTATTTTTAGGAATATCGTGTTCTCGCCCTTTTACCAACCGAAATTGGTCTGAGTTTGAACTATCATGTCCACTCGCCCTTTTACCAACCGGAGTTGGTCTGAGCTAGTGTACGCCTCCTAACCAAAGGAGTATGATTTCCTAACCAACCGGAGCAGGCATTTTTAGGAATATCGTGTTCTCGCCCTTTTACCAACCTAAGTTAGTCTGAGCTCGAACTACCATGTCCACTCGCCCTTTTACCAACCTAAGTTGGTCTGAGCTAGTGTCATAGTTTGTTGTAGTGTTACACACTAGTATTCCCCAAAAAACTTTCAATAAAAGGAGAGAAGATGGCGAAATATCATCGTTTTATTCATATTGATGGAACTGCGTTACATTTTACATCACTGATAATACTTGCGTAGGTGTTCAGCATTCCATGCATTTTTAAATTCTTCTCCTTCTAGAGTTGTTATTCGGTAAGTTCCTGGTCGAACAACTTCTGTAACTCGGTAAGGCCCATGCCAGTTTGCTTCCAACTTATTGTGCTTCTGAATGACCTTCTTTAGCACGTAATCTCCTTCTTTTAAGTCACATTTCTTCACCCTTTTGTTGTAAAATAGAGCTGTTCGTTATTGGTAAGCAGCATTCCTAATGACTGCCTCTTCTCTAACCTCCTCGAGCATGTCCAAATCTAATCTTCTCATTAAGTCGCTGACTGGAGAATTAAAATTCAGCACTCTGTGTGTTGGAAGACCCAACTCGGCAGGTATGACAGCCTCACTTCCAAATGCCAACATATATGGTGATTCTCCAGTTGCTGCTCGGGGAGTTATTCGGTAAGCCCACAATACTGACTGTAGCTCGTTAATCTAATTAGCTTTAGCATCACTTAGCCTTTTCTTCAAACTATTTAATAGTGTTCTATTCGTCACCTCAGTCTGTCCATTGCTTTGAGGATGGCCTAGTGCTGAATGAACCTTCAAAATGTTTGACTGGTGACAATAGGCGGCAAACTCCTTGTTATCAAATTGTGTTCCATGGTCTGTGATGAAGGCATGAGGGAGACCATATCGGCAGATGATGTTCTTCCAAACGAATTGGTACACCTTCCCGTATGTCATATCAATAAGTGGCTCAGCTTCCACCCACTTAGTAAAATAATCCACTGCGATGACGAGGTACTTAAATCTTCCTCGGGTCGTTGGCAGTGGTCCAACCAAATCAATTCCCCATATGGCAAATGGCCAAGGGGAAATTATGGGCATCAACAGTGCTTGTGGAGTTCGTCGGATGGAGGAAAAACATTGGCATTTATCACATCTCTTAGCATAGGCTATACAATCAGCCCTCATCGTTGGCCAGTAGTATCCCTGCGTCATCACCCTTTACAAAAGTGTCCGACCTGCTACATGGGCTCCACAGGACTCTTCATGGATCTATTCAATCAAGTCTTTCACCTCGGAAGGATGTACACATCTTTGCAAACCTTCCATAATTCCTCGTCTATACAAGACACCATTAATTAGTGCATACCGAGCAGCTTTAAACTTCAATTTCTTGGCAGCGAGCTTATCCTCCGGTAATTCTCCTTCCTCAATATATGCCCTGATGGGATCCATCCAAGATGGTCCTAAATCAAGGGTAATAATATTCATCGTCAGGTTTTCATCTATGCTCCGACTTTCTAATACTTCAATTGGTATCGTTCTTCGCAGCTCGGTACGAGTAGCGGATGCTAGTCGGGCTAATGCGTCTGCTCGTGCATTCTCCATTCTTGGTATTCTGATCAACTGAATGGCATCAAATTCTGCCAACAACTCCATCACCTTTGCATGATACTTGACTATTAATTCTCCTTTAACTGCATATGTTCCCATCATCGGATTCACAATTAATTGAGAATCACTGAATACCATCACTTGTTGTGCTTCCATAATCTTTGCTAAATTAAGACCTGCTATCATGGCCTCATACTCAGCCTCATTATTGGAAGCTTTGAATTGGAATCGCAGGGTGTATTCAATGTCAATCTCGTCTGGGGTGTTCAAAATAATCCCAGCTCCATAACCTGTTGTGCAAGATGACCCATCTACATATAATCTCCATATAGGTAACTCGTCTTCAAATTTCTTATCTGACAAAGCTCCTCGGTGAAATATTTATTGTCTCCTTTCATCCTCCCCTGATATTTTTCGCTCCTCGTCGATCATCTCTTCTCGCCCTTTTACCAACCGGAGTTGGTCTGAGCTCAAATTTGATGATCCTTCAATATCCACAAGCCCTTTTACCAACCGGAGTTGGTCTGAGCTTGTGTTGGTTGATCCTGTAACATCCACAGGTTGATCATCGAGCAACTTTTATTCCTCGGGGGTATCAGGATAAGTAAACTCTGCTATAAAATCTGCTACAACTTGTCCTTTTAATGATGATCTGGGTTCATACACAATATCATGTTCACCGAGCTCTATTGCCCAGTACATAAGTCTCCCTGATTTTTTTGGCTTATGAAGGGCTTGTCTCAACGGCATGTCGGTATACACGATGATGATATGGGCCTGGAAATATGGCCTCATTCTTCTACTTGCCTCAATTAATGCTAATGCTAATTTTTCCAGCTTTGGGTACCTGATCTCTGCACCTCGGAAAGCCGTACTTGTGTAATAAATTGGCTTCTGGACTCCATTCTCCCTTCTGATCAATGTCGAGATGACTGCATTCTCTGATACTGCCAGGTATAAGTACAACTTTTCTCCCATTACTAGCCTGGACAATAGTGGAGGTGCTCCCAAATATTTCTTCAAGTCTTGAAAGGCTTTTTCACATTCACCATTCCACTCGAAAGATTTTCGAAGTGTTTTGAAGAATGGGAGACATCTATCAGTTGCTCGGGATACAAATCTGTTGAGCGCTGTAACTCGTCCTGTAAGACTATGCACCTCTTTCTTCGTCATTGGAGATCACAACCCTAAAAGAGCTTTGATCTTTTCTGGATTCGCCTCAATGCCTCGCTGGTTGACGATGTACCCGAGGAACATTCCTTCTCGTACTCCAAATGTGTACTTCATCGGGTTGAGATTTATTTGGTATTTATCCAGTTGATCAAAGGTCTGACCTAAGTCAACTAGATGATCAGCAGCTTTCTTGGTCTTTGTCAGCATATCATGGACATAGACTTCCATATTGCAACTGATTTGTTCGGCAAAAACCTTGTTCATCAGCCGCTGGTATGTCGCTCCTGCATTTTTCAAACCAAAAGGCATAACATTATAACAATAAGTCCCCCTACGGGTAATAAAAGAAGTACTTTCCCTGTCTCCAGGTTTCATTTTGATTTGGTTGTAGCCAGAGTAAGCATCCATGAAGCTGAGCAGCTCGTGTCCCGAGGTAGGATCCACTAGTTGATCAATTCTGGGCAATGGAAAATGATCCTTTGGGCATGCCTTGTTGAGATCGGTGAAATCAACACACATTCTCCATTTATTATTTTTCTTCTTTACCATCACCACATTTGCTAACCAGTCTGGATATTTCACATCTTCAATAAATTGGGCTTTCTGGAGCTTCTCGACCTCCTCTTGTATAGCTTGATTCTTCTCGGGACTAAATACTCTTCTTCTCTGCTTTACAGGCTTGATCTCCTTATTCGCATTGAGCTCATGACATAAGAAGTTCGGATCTATTCCTGGCATGTCCTCATGACTCCATGCAAAAGTTTTCTTTCTGTTTCTCAAGAAAGTTATCAACTCCTTTTTTATTGAAGCATCCAACGATGAACCTATCTGAGTTGTTCGTTCAGGGTGTTCGTCGTCCAGAATAACATTTTTTGTAGATTCCACCACCTGTCCTTTTACAAGTTGGGATTCATCTCTGGGGTCCAGTGTTTCAATTTCTGTACTTTCATCCACCTGGTAGGTAGTAGTCTTTTTCCTTAATTCTTCAATCTCCTCTTGCTCGGCAGATGAATAATAGCATTCCCGAGCTACTTTTTGATCACCTTTCACCACTCCTACTCTAAAATTTGTTGGGAATTTTAAGCACTGATGTACTGTAGATGGAATTGCTTCGAACTTCTTCAAACCAACTCTTCCCATGATGATGTGGTAAGCTTATTGCACAATCTTATCCGTCATAAAGAAGCGTATTCTTTCTATTCGACAAGCGGGCCAAGTTCCAATGAATATATCCAACTTGATCGTCCCAAGTGGAAAAACTTTCTCGCCAGCAAAACCCAGGAGAGGTCTGTGATAAGGCTCCAATTGAGATAATTTTAAATTTAAACTGTCAAAGCATGAGTAGTACATGATGTCTGCTGAACTACCATTATCTACTAGAACCCTTGAAATCACTACTTCTTTCATCCTCATTTTGATCACCAAAGGGTCATCATGAGGGTAAAGAACACCTTCACGGTCATTTTTTGAAAAATCGATGACCAATTTCTCCTTGTTCACCTTCCTCGGGCGATTTTCTTCAGCTAAATTTATACGTTGAATGTATGAGCAAGCCTGAGCCTCATCGAGGTAAGCTTTTCTTTCTGCAGTAAGATCTCCTCCTCCTGCATCTCCTCCTGTAATAACATTATAGTCGAATGATCCAAAGCGAATTGAAAATACCTCTCGTTCTGGCTGCCTTGGTTTTTTGGGAAGATCGGGGTCGTCATCTGGATCAACTTTATGGTTTCTCTTCTTGTTCTCCTCCGCTCGACGAGGAGATCTAGACGTCTCTCTAGTTCGGTCTTTGTTTCTTCTTTCGCCTCCTCGATCAACATACTTCGTTAGCTTTCCTCGTCGGATGAGTGTTTCAATCTCGTTTTGAAGAGCTATGCAATTTTTTGTCATATGGCCATGATCCTTATGGAACTCGCAATACTTTTCTCTATTTCTCATGTCAGGGTTCGACTTCAGTTTCTTTGGCCACCTTATCTCCTTGTTATTCTTGATTTCTTCCAAGACATGATTAATACCCATTTTCAAAGGAGTATAATTATTGTATTTCTTCAATCTTTGAATAGATCCTTTCCACGCATCATTTCCTTCCTCGGGCCTATTGGTTCGAACAACTGATCGCGTTGAAGTGGCTTCTTAGGATTTATCTTGATGAGTAGCTGGTCGGTCATAAGATTCATCTCGACGAGCAACTGGTCGCGACTGGGCAGATCCTTCCCTTACATCTGATGGTCGTCGAAAGCTCCTCGACGCTGCATTAAGAGGACTTTTGTTCCTCCTAGGGCCCAATCGATTGAAAGGAGAGGCCCTACTTAATCTTTCCAATGCGCTGGCCCTTTCTGGGGAGAGGGTGACACGTTGTTCAGAATCCATGGCTCGCATTGACGAAGTTCGTCCAGGTTGATAAGAAAAATCTTCAGATTCTTCATTAACACGCCTATTACATGAAGAAGATGCACGGGTATTTCTTTGGACGTTTAGTGATCTGGGATGGGCTGATGCACCGCCATGAAGGGTTTGGATGAGTTGTCGCATCGTTTCTTGCATGACGGTTTGGCCCTGAGCTAGGTTTGCCATCATTCTAGTCAGATCTGGAATAATTGGTGGTGCAGATGGATTTGGAGGTGTTCTGGCGTTTCGATTGCTGGATTCCGGATTATTCGCCATTGATGATGAATGATTTTTAGTGAAAAACGATATTACCAACCGTTTCCCACAGACAGTGCCAATCTGTTGATGTAAAAAATTAGATCACTCTAATTATTCAATCACAGATAAATAAATGAGACAAAAGATTTTAAAGTGGTTCAGCCTTATAAGAATGGCCTACGTCCACTGTTATGTTATTGCTGATTGTTTGGGAATTCTCGATTACAAGATCTATCAAGAAATTCCTATCCCTCTACAATGAGGATCGTACAACGTATTTATAGCCGTGAGGTTGTCATCTGAAAGGGTGATACATTAAATGATATACATATGAAAGGGTAGTACATTTAATGCCCTTTAAGCGTGTGCGTCAAGGATAAGCATTTCATGAACCAGTTGAACTGTTGGTTATCCATCTATTAGTGCTTTGTTCGAGATGCAGCTCGGACCGCCTGAGCTTTCTGGTATTCAAGAGTTCCTCGGAGAAGTCTGTTCCTCGGAACGTATGAGTTCCTCGGAGGGATCTGTTCCTCGGAGCGTGTGAGTTCCTCGGAGTAACATGGTTCCTCGGAGTATGTGATTATCTCGAAAGTGCTTGTTGTTGCCATGTAGGTAGCCACGTGTCTTCGTATGATTGGTCCACGTCAGCAGATTAAATTTGGTATCAACACACTACATATTTATTTTGTTCACCATAAAATAAAATTGCTTAATATTTGAGAAGTTTTCACAGACAATGTACATTTACTGTGTTAATATTACACATATAATAAATATATCCTGTATGCATGAAAACGATGTAAACATGTCATTTTTATTTTTTTAATAATTTATTTTGAATATGGATCTTATTTTATAGGGCTCGATTAGTAGCTTTCAGAAATATCAATTTCGTAAATTTTGGAGTTGTATATCGAAACTTATAGTTTTTTAAAGTTTAAAAGGAAAAGAATTAATTACTACTTTAATTTGAAGTCAATATAGGGAGAGGAATATATGCAATACCTCGTATTTTGTGTATTATTTAATTATGAAAATTAATTATTTGTGCTTGTTATGACATGTGATATCACTATTTATATTTTATATGTGATATATAATTCATGTTTAAAATCAGACTTCATACACGACAATGCACTGATTAAAATTTTGGAAGTGACTTAGTATTATGAGCGACTATGTAACAGTAAGGGATGATGTATCGAGGGATTTTTTGCTTGGATTACTCCCTCGTTTCGGGTTCCACCGTTTATGAAGAAGTTTCTTATAATACCAAATCAAATGGAATTAATTCATATTTAAATTTTAATTAATTGGACTCTTATCGGCTTATAACTTAATTAAATGAGTAAATTAATTTATTAAAAATTATCTTAATTCGTGTTAACATTTAGGACACGTAGAAATCTGTTTTTAACTTAAAATATTGGGTTTTAAGTCTTTTGGGTTAGTATATGACTTTGGTAGAGTTTTTGGTCATTTGAAGTGTTATTTGGACTCATTGGATTGAGGCTTATTTTGGGCCTGGGGCTAATTTCCTTGGAAGCTTGTTTATTACATTATTAAACTAAACCTAAAACACTTATTTTTCATTTGGAAAATCCTTAGAAAGCTAAGGAGAGATGAGGCACTCAAGGGTCAAGATGATTTGGGAATTTTTGGGGCTTTGATTCTTAAATCAGTCCAAGGTAAGTTTATATCGATTAAGAATTCAATTAGAATTGTGTTATGATAGTATTAGTCATTGAAATATAAAATTCAATTATGTATAATATCATTTCTGATCATCTAGACTTAATTTTCAAAATTGGTTTAATGGCAAAGTTAAGTTTAAAACTCATGTTAATGATTTATAATGATTTGATCTTAAATCTCAAGAATCTGATATTATAGTCCAATGTTAATTGTTAGAAACTAATTCAAGTTAATGATCAAGTAAAAGACCTTATTTTAATTAAAAATTTGGTCCAAATTTGAGTTGTTTTGGATAGAACGTGAAGCTAGGGTTCTAAGATGTCTAAATCTAAAATTTAATCGTTGGATGTTGGTTGATTCACCTAGAATTGGTTTATTTAGGTTAGTATTAATGTTATACACATTATACTTGAAGGAGGATGTGACTTAGGTTGTTTAGAGACCTAAAATTATATTTTGGCTTGTTAATCGTCGTTTTTGGCACTTGGACAAAATGGGTTGTGCGTCAATCTTGTTAGAACAAAATTAGAACTTCATTAGAATGTAGTAGGTGATCTCGTTCGAACGAGGTTTGGACTCATTCGAACGAGGTTTGTTCAGGGGGTGGGCATGGTTAGAAAATGGCCCCATGCGCATGACCAGTGATGGATGTGTGGTGTTTTTTATTAAGTGTTGGTTTGGGTGATAGTTTATGAAGTATCTTTGAAGTTAGTTCTTACCTAATGAGAGATATTTGAGTTAGAACTTGAGATACTTTAGGAATCCGTGAGTAAATGGGATCGTTATTTAATTGAGAACCTTGAGTATAAAACCGATTATTCGAGTGTCTCATGAGTGTGATAGATGCTTAGTGGTTTTGGCAATCACCTGTTTATATAGGATGCTTTATGACCCACTGAGTAGGGTAGTTACTATTTCAAGATAACTCTTAGGGAAAATAGGTGTGAAAAAATACCTAAATGTAGAGAGCCTTGGGAGTTGGGACTAATGTTAGATATGAGTGATTTCGTTAACGTGCATCTTAACAAATACTAATAAAACAAACATTACGTATTGTAATACCCCGTATTTTTATAGCTTTTAAATTATGGAATTTATTAAATTTAATTGAGATAAATTAATTTAATTTTAATTCGAAATGTTGTTTTAAATATTTACTAGCGTGAAAAGAGTTAGTAATTATTGGGAATATATTATTTGTTTCATATTACTGGATGAGTCCTGATATTTATTTTTATAATATTGTCACGTGTGAATAAAATGACAATTGTGAAAATTTAAGTCAGGACGCGCCTGTGTCGTGTCGGGACTAAATGTGGATTAATAAAAGTGAATATTTTATAGGTTGTTCGTATGGTCGTTTTGAGTGTGCCAATGCGTCTGAAAGGGTCGAGATAGTCAGAAAAGTATACCCGGGGGTTTGATTTGGATCTCGGGCCGTCTTTAGGCCTAATTAGTACCCCGGGAGGGCATTTTAGTCATTTTGTATTTTTGGGTAATTAAACCCACGAAAATTAAAGGGGTTATATCGGATGTTTAGGTTATCTCCTAGGGTTAGATAACTCAAAACACTTGAACGGCCATTGGAGAGGAGAGGAGAGAGCTCTCAAGGCATTCCAAGGCTCAAAACTCATCCGTTTACACCGCCGCCACCGCCAACGCGTAGATCGCGAGACGGGGGACGCAACCACACCTAATTCAACACCAAACCAGATTTCTGAAAATCCCAGGCAAGTGCTTATCTTGCTTATTTCGTTGATGCATCATCCATATTAGTTTATGAGTTATTAGGATGAGATTTATGGAAGAAAAACCCAATTTGAGATGGAAAATTTTCATGTAGTGATGATTTATATGATATTCTGGAAACCCTTTGTCATGTAAAGGATTAAGAGTTTGATTAAGAAAAGAGTTCTAATCAGATACAAACACTAAAAAAAATTATTTTGGATGATCGGACCATTGGAATCGCTTGAACTTTAGTATGTTGTAGCGAACGGCGAGACAGGACTGCTGACAAAAATTCAGCTTGATCAGACGGTCGGATTTATAAAACTATTATTTTTACTAGAAATTTTTATGTTTTGAGGACTCTTAGAGAGTTTTATATTTTGAGGACTCTTCTAAGTAATAAAAAAATTCAATTAAAACTCCATTTTAATTCCGATTTCGAAACCGTTTGAAATTCTCATCTTTGAAAATAAAATTCAAAATCCTTTGATGTAAAGCGAAATCTATATTTTGGGATATTTTGCATAAGGGATAATGTAAGTATATATTAAAGGGGAGAGACACGTAAGAGAGAGTTACGTTGGAACATAAATGGATATCTACTGAATTGTACATTTGAAAGAATAGAGTCCATGAGGGTTACATAGTAAGTTGGAAAAACCCTTCGAATTAAAGTTAGAAACGAACCATTATACTTGATATATAATAATGGAAAAATAAGGATAAATGTTGTGAATGTGGGTTATGGGATAAACCTAAATTGATATAATAAAAGTGGTATATTTATATGATTGTGTATGCATATATTATATACTTGTGAAAATCATGCCCGCGCTACTTGTTATCCCTGACGTTACCGCGCTGGGACGATCTTATCTCGTGTGCCTTATGAGGGATATTGACTCGTACCCTAGAAGATAGGAATCCTAGGTACAGGCTATCGAATCGGTAGTCACGGTCCTAAGAGACGTGAGGGTATGTAGTGACCTCTTGGACTTGGAAACTATGCTTTGCCTCAATATTGTTTGTGTATGTATTTATACAGTTCGAGAGTGATTCCGAACTTGTATTCCCTTTAGTACGATTGATACGGGGATTGGATAGCAGAGTATGCCCGCACCATAGTTTTTATATGGGGTTCTGTTATGATATATATATTATACGAGTAGTTAATATATATATGAAATTCTAAAATCTGGAATTGTCTACTGTGATTTGATATGTAGGACATGGTTGATGACTCAAATTATAAATAATTGTTTTGAGAAAGTATAATATGACACTGGGAAAACTTTATTGATTAATAAAGTTAAAAGGAGAACCTTGGTTACAAATTGAAATCTTACGTTTTAAATACTTGTGTTGTTCAGTTGTAAATCCTGCGAATAACCTAAGATAAGTTAAATCCTTAGGGAAAGATAGTGTGATATATGATGAGATAAATCATTGGGAAGGTTAGTGCGATAGGAGTGCACATTAGAAGAGAGGTGAGAATTTCTCAAGAGAGTGTCGCACTAATATGTTGTTGCATTGGCCTGTATCAATTTAAATACTTGCTAAACGAATTTTAAATCATATACACTATCGGGCTCTGACCCGTTTCTATTTCCTTTTCTCTCTTGTATATATATGTATGTATTACAGGTGCCCAGCCACAGGGGCGTCTTACTTAGGATCCTTTGGAAGGAACGTGATGCAGCTTAGGTGGGAGTTGCAGGCCTGTTGTTTAGACGACTTCATCCATTTGATTCTACTCCTAGTTCAGTTTTATCCAGCAGGGGCATGTGTCGCCCTCTTTCTATTATTTAGTTGGTATAGTCAGAGATTGAAATTTTTATTTTCAGTAACTTTATTTCGGGATTTATTACTGTCAGGATGTTTTCCTTTAGTGTTGTAAATGTTGGGATTTATTATTGATGATTAAATTCGTGTATGTTCAATTCTATTTTTATTCTTAATGGGTGACTCTTTAGATGTTAATGGTTTAAGGTTTTATAACCGGATTTAATAAAATAAGAATAAGGTTTTAAATGGTTTTGACACTTAGCTTAATTATTTAGGGTGTTTAAATTGGAAAAGTATTTTTATGACAGTGATGCTAAGAATGAACCAACTGTTCACCTTGATTTTAATTTAATAAAAGAGTGATCGCCCGGAATTTAATTAGGCGGGGTGTCACAGGTGGTATCAGAGCATCAGGTTCTAGTGTCCTTAGGATCTGTACGGCTTATTATGCTTTCAGCGTTGCTTTGTTTGTTATAGAGCCCTAGGTTTAGGATTGTCGATTCCTTTGACGATATTTCATTCTCCTGCTATAATGTGTATACACAAGTGAATTCTAATTTCGTTCGGATGTGTGCGTGTACCGAGCGATGACGGATGTCAGAAGAGCACCGTTAAGCGTACATCAGGAGGCAGGGCTCAGTTGAGATTATGAAATATATCTGAGGATGATGATCGTAGTCGAGGTCCCCTCCATTTTGGCACGAGAAGCCACGACTAGAAAGGCGACTAAGGTGCAACAATGATTTTTAAATGTTGTTATAGTCAAATGAGGTGCGAGGGTAAACTTACCCAACGTATTACAAAAACGTGTAGAGACTGTCAGTGGGAAATTTTAGAAACGCGAAAATTGTATGTGTTTACCAAAGGAGGTAAAGTATCCAAAGGCTTAAATATAGGACGGAGTGTGGTAAACTGAAATTGAAAATTTAGAGAAAATTTTCTTGGCATTCGGGACGAAATTATAATGGTTGGAGTCAACCACCAATTTTAGAAGTGGAATGCTATGCCTATAGGAGAACCTTAGGTACAGTGTTGACCGTATGGTCCTTCCTCAACTGTTCAGGATGAGAAGCAAACGTGGTTCTGAACTCATCGCAGGAGGGCATGACAGAAGTCCAATTGTGGATATGAATCCTAATCGTTAGCAAATTTTGTATCGAAAGAGGTAGATACTAGTGGAGGAAACGACTCCAAGTGGGAGACCAACTTGTAATAATAGTTGATAATACTAGAGGAGGAAATTCTGATGGACGACCGATTCAGAGGTTGATAATGTCATATTTTGTCAATATAGATGATAACGCTTCTTTGTGGGGGAAGTTAAAGGAATCGAAGAATTTAGTCGAGAATAAGACTGAATACAACGGTGGTGGTATAGCACCACAAAAGGGTGTGGATACACATCCGGAAAACCATTTAAATGCTTCAGATAGTTAAATTCTTACCAAGTGATGGTAAATTCAGTAAGTACTATTATGGATAGTAACATGATCTTTATGGCTTAAAAGGCTAAGGGAACAACCGGGATGGCTAACAGGAATCGAGTCTACTAAAGTCCGAGAGAAGGACAATCCTAACCTGGTTAGTAGGACAGGTGATAAGTGGATTATGTGTTGAGGTATTTTGGTGCGGAGTGAAATTGCTCGCGATAATATGTTCCAAAGTGAGAAAAAGGTACAAGACTACGGTGCCTAGTAAAGGACGACGATTAAAAATAACTTTGTTTTAGTTTGGGTAGACGTGTTACGTCCGAAAACCATTTGTGCAGTCAAGACGATTGCCAGGATGGAAGTATAAGTTGTATCCTTAGAGGATGCGGCGTGTTTATGTGACACGAGTGAGTCACCATATTTTGTTCATTGCTAGATTAGCATGTGAGACGAGTTTAATGCATATCATTATAAATGTTACCATTATGTGAATATTTTCCTTAGTATAGCGGGATTTTTCTTTGGTGCTATCCGCGGGGGATGAATGAGTATATTAACAGTGTTTTATACTTTATTGAGGCTACTCGTTGTAGTGATGCGATACACGAGTATGATATTATCTTTGTTAAAATGTTATTGAAATGGGTAGTATGATAGTGGGCATTTATTACAAGGCTATCGGAGTAGTTACATTAGTGCAACACGTTTTGTTTTGGCGAGGCTTTACCTGTAAGAAGGTTGGACTCGCACTTATATTATATATCCTAGAGACTTCGAAGGAGATAGTGGGCTCGGGATATTCGATACCAATGTATGTATAGACGATTTACCGTTGAGCGAAAAGACTTGACTCGGTATTATGTTTAGCACTTCGGATTCAGTGATAGGAAGAGTGCAATGTTATATTTATCCTTAAGAGATGTGGGAGTTAAGAGTTATACCCCTAATGTTAGAAAAAGGAAATTTAGAGAATTTCGATCGTATGTATCCGAGGTTTATAGAATGTAATTACCATCAACCAATACGGGACGATAGTGAAATTGGTGAAACGTTCTTTGTTAAGCATAATTACGGGAGAAATTATAACTTTTCTGTCAAGGGACGGAATAAAGGGGTATATACTATGGACGGAGGACCTAACGGATTTCGATAACCGACAAGGCTAGGTAGTAGTGTATCGGGGGGGTTCCTTGTTTGGATTTCGCTTTGCGAGACATCCCACGCATGAAACTTAGCGTAAGGTTGGAAATAGGGAGACGTTTGGTCACTATTCCATGAGTTCGGTACCCTGGTCGAAATGGGATCAAGTAATTATGTATGTAAGTTGGAAGTTGAATTTTGTTTTAAGGTCATTGGAGCCGGATTTTTGTGGTAGGAAAGCATTGAAAGTTATCCCCACGAGTTGAGGGGTGGAACGATGATAAGGAGAATTTAAGAATTTTGATTTCTAGGGTGATTGAGAGTACCAAAATGTCATAACCGCGTACAGAACACAAGGTGAATAAAGAGTTGGAATGATTTTTAGCATGGATTATCTGGAAAGAACTTTATATTATGCAAAAGAGATGACCTGTAATTATTTTGATGAATAGAGCGTTAGTGATTTATTTTGGTTGTCGTACCTATTTGGGAAAATTGTTGTACTTATCTGAGGAAGGTTGAGAATTATTATTCCTCTTTTATTGTCATGGAATTTGAATGCCCTATTCCTTCTATTCCGTTGAATTTAGTTAGTCCTACAGATGAGTAGCACGCCGTTCGCTCTCCCAGGGCGGTCGGAGTGTTGCAAAAATGTGGGCATCTTGGTTAACTACAGTTAAAATAGTCCGAGTCGAAGGGACGTGGTAATAGACGTGAGAAATATATGTTTGTGGGACTAGTATAATGAAGTGGAAGTGATAGAGTGGATTAAACGTCACATGAGGGGCGATAATCCATACATAAGTGTGCAATTAGAATAGCATGCCCTAACTTGATTGGAAGGCTGTGGGAAGCCATTCAAGAATTGGTATTTCTTGAATAGAGTAGAATTTAATTGTTATGAAGCACACCCGGAGCGAAGTTGTTATTAGTCAAGTGTGAGAGCGACTTGCGCATACAAAGAGTAATGATGTTAGTATAGTATAAGAGATCCAGAAGTGCGCTTCGTGGAGAGAAGAGCACGGGTCGAAACTTTCGGCATACTCCAAGGAAGGAAGGGGAGTATTACGTGTCACTTAATGTGAGACATTTCAAGGGAAGAATCGATGTTTAGCGAGACGTAGTGAGTAGTCTCTACATGCACTGCCCATAGGCAAGGTTTGGTTGAAAGAGGAGAATCAACCAAAGAATTTTGTGTTTATCGAAAATTCCTGAAATTGGAAGAGGTTGGTAAAGTCGCTAAAGTTCTTGGATGGGTTGCCATCCTCAAACCAAGATCAAGGATTTATCCCGAACATGTGAATTAAGTCACCGAGAAGGAAGTGATTGATATTCCTTTGGGCTGGCTTACAATATTAACTAGTATGCCCCAGACTTTATTTGAAAGGAAGGATCGCGCCAATGCATGATCCGACGCAGTATAAACTTCTGAATCAGGATGAGATTGGTGAATCCCACCTTTGATATGGGATTTCAGGAACCAGCGGAGATAAGATTTCATTTCGAGTAGGATGTATCACCCTTAGCCAGGGAATAAGCGCATGGTGATTAAAGATTAGTGGAGCCACGTGAAGGAGATTTTGGAATATTGGTACGATGATTTCAAGAATGCTCTGTAGAAGCACTCATACCTGTTTGTCGCGTATGAGGTACTTATTAAGGTTTTGTTATGGAAGAACCTAGACTATTCTCCTTCCGTATGTTTAGAGGAGAGTAGATAATCAGAATTTTTGGATCGATCGAGAAAATATCCGATAACTATGGTGAAATTCCACGACTGTTTTAGGCAGTCAAGAGTGGTCAAATGTTCGTATGATCTTCTCAGAATGGGAATTTTGTGTATGAATAAATCCGAGTAGTTGTCATGTAGTGAGGTGCGGCCTCCTAATGATAGTGAGATAATGGAATTTATAACGTATAGACGTAACCTATTCAAATGTTGTCAGTTGGGAGTGCAATGTGAAGTGTCTCCAATGAGAATGTAAAACAATGTTGCTGTGAGGAAAAAGCTATAGTGATTGAGCGCTGTACTATGTAGATAGTTTGCGTACTGACAAGGATATCCAGAATTGTGCTACCTAGTAGGCCTTATTTTTTGAATTTCGGGACGAAATTCCGTTATTAGGGGGGAAGTATGTAATACCCCGTATTTTTATAGCTTTTAAATTATGGGATTTATTAAATTTAATTGAGATAAATTAATTTAATTTTAATCCGAAATGCTGTTTTAAATATTTACTAGCCTGACAAGAGTTAGTAATTATTGGGAATATATTATTTGTTTCATATTACTGGATGAGTATAGTAATATATGAGATTTATTTTTATAATATTGTCACGTGTGAATAAAATGACAATTGTGGAAATTTAAGTCGGGACGCGCCTGTGTCGTGTCGGGACTAAATGTGGATTAATAAAAGTAAATATTTTATAGGTTGTTTGTATGGTCGTTTTGAGTGCACCAACGCGTCCGGAAGGGTCGAGATAGTCAGAAAAGTATACCCGGGGGTTTGATTTGGGTCTCGGGGCGTTTTTAGGCCTAATTAGTACCCCGTGAGGGCATTTTAGTCATTTTGTATTTTTGGGTAATTAAACCCACGAAAATTAAAGGGGTTATATCAGATGTTTAGGTTATCTCCTAGGGTTAGATAACTCAAAACACTAGAACGGCCATTGGAGAGGAGAGGAGAGAACTCTCAAGGCATTCCAAGGCTCAAAACTCATCCGTTTACACCGTCGCCACGGCCAACGCGTAGATCGCGAGACGGGGAACACAACCACACCTAATTCAACACCAAACCAGATTTTTGAAAATCCCAGGCAAGTGTTTATCTTGCTTATTTCGTTGATGCATCATCCATATTAGTTTAGGAGTTATTAGGATGAGATTTATGAAAGAAAAACCCAATTTGAGATGAGAAATTTTCATGTAGTGATGATTTATATGATATTCTGGAAACCCTTTGTCATGTAAAGGATTAAGAGTTTGATTAAGAAAAGAGTTCTAATCAGATACAAACACTAAAAAAAATTATTTTGGATGATCGGACCATTGGAATCGCTTGAACTTTTAGTATGTTGTAGCGAACGGCGAGACAGGACTGCTAACAAAAATTCAGCTTGATCAGACGGTCGGATTTCTAAAACTATTATTTTTACTAGAAAGTTTTATGTTTTGAGGACTCTTAGAGAGTTTTATATTTTGAGGACTCTTCTAAGTAATAAAAAAATTCAATTAAAACTCCATTTTAATTCCGATTTCGAAACCGTTTGAAATTCTCATCTTTGAAAATAAAATTCAAAATCCTTTAATGTAAGGCGAAATCTATATTTTTGGGATATTTTGCATAAGGGATAATGTAAGTATATATTAAAGGGGAGAGACACGTAAGAGAGAGTTACGTTGGAACATAAATGGATATCTACTGAATTGTACATTTGGAAGAATAGAGTCCATGAGGGTTACATAGTAAGTTGAAAAAACCCTTCGAATTAAAGTTAGAAACTAACCATTATACTTGATATATAATAATGGGAAAATAAGGATAAATGTTGTGAATGTGGGTTATGGGATAAACCTAAATTGATATAATAAAAGTGGTATATTTATATGATTGTGTATGCATATATTATATACTTGTGAAAATCATGCCCGCGCTACTTGCTATCCCTAAGGTTACCGCGCTGGGACGATCTTATCTTGTGTGCCTTATGGGAGATATTGACTCGTATCCTAGAAGATAGGAATCCTAGGTGCAGGCTATCGAATCGGTAGTCACGGTCCTAAGAGACGTGAGGGTATGTACTGACCTCTTGGACTTGGAAACTATGCTTCGCCTCAATATTGTTTGTGTATGTATTTATACAATTCGAGAGTGATTCCGAACTTGTATTCCCTTTAGTACGATTGATACGGGGATTGGATAACAGAGTATGCCCGCACCATAGTTTTTATGTGGGGTGCTGTTATGATATATATATATTATACGAGTAGTTAATATATATATGAAATTCTGAAATCTGGAACTGCCTACTGTGATTTGATATGTAGGACATGGTTGATGACTCAAATTACAAATAATTGTTTTGAGAAAGTATAATATGACACTAGGAAAACTTTATTGATTAATAAAGTTAAAAAGAGAACCTTGGTTACCAATTGAAATCTTACATTTTAAATACTTGTGTTGTTCAGTTGTAAATCCTACGAATAACCTAAGAAAAGTTAAATCCTTGGGGAAAGATAGTGTGATATATGATGAGATAAACCATTGGGAAGGTTAGTGTGATTGGAGTGCACATTAGAAGAGAGGTGGGAATTTCTCAAGAGAGTGTCGCACTAATATGTTGTTGCATTGGCCTGTATCAATTTAAATACTTGCTAAACGAATTTTTAAATCATATACACTATCGGGCTCTGACCCGTTTCTATTTCCTTTTCTCTCTTGTATATATATGTATGTATTACAGGTGCCCAGCCATAGGGGCGTCTTACTTAGGATCCTTTGGAAGGAATGGGCTGCAGCTTAGGTGGGAGTTGCAGGCCTGTTGTTTAGACACCTTCATCCATTTGATTCTACTCCTAGTTCAGTTTTATCCAGCAGGGGCATGTGTCGCCCTCTTTCTATTATTTAGTTGGTATAGTCAGAGATTGAAATTTTTACTTTCAGTAACTTTATTTCGGGATTTATTACTGTCGGGATGTTTTCCTTTAGTGTTGTAAATGTTGGGATTTATTATTGATGATTAAATTCGTGTATATTTAATTCTATTTTTATTCTTATTGGGTGACTCTTTAGATGTTAATGGTTTAAGGTCTTATAACCGGATTTAATAAAATGAGAATAAGGTTTTAAATGGTTTTGACACTTAGCTTAATTATTTAGGGTGTTTAAATTGGAAAAGTATTTTTACGACAGTGATGCTAAGAATGAACCAACTGTTCACCTTGATTTTAATTTAATAAAGGAGTGATCGCCCGGTATTTAATTAGGCGGGGTGTCACACGTATA
Source organism: Sambucus nigra (assembly GCA_949130495.1). Classification (NCBI taxonomy): domain Eukaryota; kingdom Viridiplantae; phylum Streptophyta; class Magnoliopsida; order Dipsacales; family Adoxaceae; genus Sambucus; species Sambucus nigra. Next base: position 523,832,114 of record OX422212.1, read on the forward strand.
ACTAGGTTGTGTAAGGTTGCATTTGTTTATTTTAAGTCGATGCGAACGGTTATGCTTATTTTCATATTTTATATGCAATCATACCAGAGTGGTGTATGTGACACCCCATAAAATTTAAACTAGATTAATCTGGTCCAAATAAAATTAAAATATGAGTCTAAACAATTGTGTATCATTTGAAGCATAATTATAAATAGAACTAGAACATAATGTAAATAACTATAACATCGGTGTACCCCATGATCTCTGATACCAAAATAAGTACAGTAATAGTTACATCACATGCTTCAACTGTCTCATAACATAACCCATATTCAAACTAAACTACAAATACTGACTCAATCTAACTCAACATACTCAAACTAAAAAAAATAAAGATAGATAGGATGAGCACGAAAACTCGATACCAACATCTTAAATGACCAGCAACTGGAAGTAGAGTAAGACTAGATCAGGGTTGAGGCTACAGCTATGGCCTATATCCTAAAAAACTGTAAATTAATTGCGAACAGCAAGCCAACTTAATATAAGAATATAACTGAGTATGGCTATAATATAATTACGTATCTTCCTCTCGTCTTTCAGTATCTTTTAAATTTGACTAAACCCAACAATCCTAATTTCATACTTATTAATTCAAGTAATAAGTATGAGATTAAAATTTTAATGTTGTTATAACATAGTTGGACTTGAATAGTGGGGTGGCTTAATTATTTGGATAGCTAGTAGTGTTTCATCTTACTAGCATGTTCTTATATCACATAATTTAAAATACTATATTGTAGTATTTATTATGTATGATGCTTATGTCTAGATTCACAGATCCTAATTGGGAGGATTAGTTGGTATTTTTGCGTTGGGCTCTGACCTATTACGTTGACTAACATTTCGAGTATAATAACTAGAGTAGCTGCATAGGATGAATTGGAGATTTGTGGAGTGCAGCTGGAAGTTATCTTTATCGCTTTAATAGTTTAGATTTTTCATTCCTTTATTTTTTTACTAGACAGTTACTTATGGAATTGATGGGCCATTCGGTTCCACAGTTCGAGACTTCTAGTTGAATTATTTATATTAAGCATTAATCTATCATTTGGAGTTGAACTTTATTTTGGACTTAGCATGGTGATGGATTTTTGTGTGAATGTCTATATTCATTAGATTAATTTGGATTATATCTTGTGAAAATAAATTTTTTTAATGTCGTATGTTTTTGTCACATGTTAAAAATGGTATTTTATATTTGACGCTCGGCGTAGGTTGCGGCGGCTGCTGGCCACCTCCAACGCCAAAATACGCAGGGTGTCACACAGGGTAAACCCATCTCTATTTACTCACATAATCAACCTTTATTAATTAAGATTATTCTCAATGTTAACCAAGTCAAAACTCTCAATAAACTAATGTCCATCCAATCCAAATCTATAAATTTCTCAAAATAAAATGACAATCTATATGACTCGCGGGTCTACAAACATATAATACCAAAGAATAGTAATCCTAATCATACTAAAGTTACTAAGTCTTAATTTCGATTCCTTAATTTGATAAGTCTAATTTAGTTAGACATTTCACTCCAACCTAAATTTTAACATTGTTCTTTCTTCGTAAAATATTCATATACGAAATTCAATAAAAATTCAAAAAATATAAAACCAGCGCCCATGTAGGGTTGTGTTTCGGCCGGGTCGGATCGAAAAATGACCTTTCGAAAAAAATTCCAATTCTTTCGGAAATAAAATATTTGTTCCAATTTCCTATCCAATTTTTTTGGAAAATCAAAAAACTTTCCGAATTCGGATGAATCAGAAAATCTGGAAAAAAATCGAAAAAATTAGGAAATTCAAAAGATATACTAAAAATTCAGAAATTTTGGAAATTCCAAAATTTCAAAAAAATTAATATAGGATTTTCGATTACTCGAAATTCTCATTTTAAAGAAATCAAAAAAAAGATTTAACCCAACATGTAAATATGTAAGGATTTAACCATTTGCTTCATTTGTGTAGAGGATAGAGGGATATTCTCCTTTTATAGATGATTTTTTTTGGGTCTCTCTTCCTCTCCTAGCCAATGTGGGACACATGAGAATGTTTAAAAAAAATGGAAATCGACAAATATTCGAAAAAATCGGATCGGCATAGTTTTGAAAAAATCGAATCGAAAAAATTGAAAAATCGGAAATTCAGAATTATTTTCAATTTTCGATCCAATTTTTTCGGAAAACCGAAAATTGAAAACCTTATATACGTTCCAAAATCGGAAAATATCGGATATCGGAAAAATCAGAATGTTCGGAAAAAAAATACAGCCCTACGCCCACGCATTCGTAATTCAATTTTTCACAATCTTGTATCATTGATTGATTGATCCTCAGGGTTGATTGATCAATGATACCTATGAAAGGATCCTTTTTTCTATTTACAGGGTTTTACCTCGAAATCCTCTATTAACGAACTTCCAAGCTCCCAAGTCACAACCAAACTCAATAATATTCATATATAAGTGTTAACTCGTCACTCTTAACCCATAACTAAGGTTTTTACTTGAATCCAATAATATTTAGTGGGATTAATTCCAATTTCATCCAAAAACCCTAGAATTCAATCTTTTAGCAATTTGATTCATATTAATTATCAATTCGTTCAATTACCAAAGGGCTTTTGATTGATTTACATTATCGGATAATATCATAATAATTCTAGTTCGATTCCAATCCAATTACAAGATGAATTCTCTTAATTTCACATTAAATCATTAACATGGCTAATAACCCAATTAATTGATTAATTTATTTCAAATTTCATATTAAACAATTTAGGTTTAGAATCCAACACCTAACCACATTATAACACAAATTAATTATATAATTATATTAAATAAACTTGTCTCCAAACTCAAGTAGGTTGAATTCCAATTGAAAAAATCCATATTCTCCTCTTCTCCAACTCGCTTCCTATATCTAACTCTAGGGTTCTTTACTAAATATTTAGAAATGATTTAGGTTAACTCTAATCTATTTTTATAATTCTAATCACAAAAGTAGGGTTATACCCTATATGGGGGCCTTTACCCATTAAGCCCAAAATTGTATCCAAATACTCCAAAACATGGCTCAAGCTATGTACTAACTCATAGGGCCTAAAACCAAACATTTTATGGTAAAATCGTACATTCTATATATCTCACAAGTCACACTAACTATCCCATCAATATTTTAATATTTACACTTGTTCGAGTCTTAAAATAATTTATTAAATAATTATTAATTCATAACTGTATATTAAATCTAATTTAAATAATTATAGAAGTACACACATACATATACGACATAAAATAAATCTCCTGACGTCACCGGTCACTGCAGATAAATAATATTTCACAATATAAATAATTTAAATAATGCATTAAAATTATGGGATATTATAGTGTGTGTACTCGTGGGTGACGTACTGTGGGGGATTTGATAGGGCGTATACGATATTGACTAGGTGTGGTATTTCTCGGTGATGCGACGGGCTCTGCCTAATTTCTTTTTATCCTCATCCTACGTGCTGAAAGTTTTCGTCTTCCAAGTGGGACTAAGGGGAGGATCCTATCGTACAATCTTGGGTATGGAACCCGTACATTTGGTATGAAGGCCTAGTGATTTTCCATGTGCTGATGTTGTGACATTATAGGGTTGGGATGTCCTATAACTATACCTAGTAGGCAATAGGAATATGCCTTCGTTTATGTGCGGGCTTGTGAGTATCCCATTTACTTGTACGTGTCGGGGACCATAATTATGTGGAGGTTAAACGTAGAGATTGTCTTCTTCTGGTTTATGTGATTCTGTGCTGCGGTACTTGAGGGGTCGTATCGATTTATGTATTATACTATATATATATATATATATATATATGATTTATACTAGAGAGATATAACTATAAATTTATGATTCGAAATTTATATAACGAATATATTGGAGACGTATATACTACATTAGTGACATGAGATTGTTCTGAACTTATATACTTGAGACACATGTTTAGTTTCATCTTTAGAGATAATTAGCGATACTTTTATTCGTTAGCGAGATGCGTTTAAGGTCAGAGATTACTGTAAAATAAATATTTTTTAATACAAGAAGTTAATTTAATAATAAGAAAGTAAAGAATATTGAACTAAGAGATGAATTTTATTTGCGTGGGTCACACACACACACACACACACACACACATATATATATATATATATATATATATATCAGTCCTGCTCTTGTGCGGATCGGACATGTGTCACCTGGTGGTGAGCCCAGAAAAGAGAGAGTGCGCCTATAATTTAGGCGATAATTTCTAGGCGCACCGTTAGATGACACATGTCTGGTCTGCATTCTTAAAATGCGGACTAGTCCGTACAAGAGCATTATTATTATATATGTATATATATATATATATATATATATATATATATATATATATATATATATATATGTGTGTGTGTGGGGGGGGGGGGGGGGGGGGTTAGGAGTAGAAACTTATATTTATTTTAGGTTATTTGGTTTGGACAACTTAATTGGCTTAAAATCCACTAAGTATGGGAGAAAGATGTATTATTATTATTATTATTATTATTATTATTATTATTATTATTATTATTATTATTATTATTATTATTATTATTATTTGTGACACCCCGACTAATTAAATACCGGGTAGCTACTCCTTTATAAAATTAATTCAAAATGCCAAGTTGGCTCAGTTAATAGCATCACTGTCGAAAACATTTTATTATTACTAACCACCTAGTATTTAAAAAGCAAGTTGCCAAATTTTAATTTAAGTCTGATTAACATGCAACAAAAGTAATGAAGAAATAAATAACACCATTCACCATGCTGAAGTAAAACGAATAACCATCACAATAGAGTAAATAAAGTCTGGAGGAAAACTCCTCACTACAATCCCATAACTGAAATGAATAAACTGAAGCAATCCATGCTAAAGTCTGAAAACTGAAATGTAAAAGATGTCTCTAAAGAAATGGGCAACATGCCCTACAACTGATAGATAGTGACTCTGGAATCCAAAGAGATAGAAGCGTCTACATGCAAGTTCCTGTAGCTTCCACAAGCAGCTACAGCTCGTCACCTGAATGAGTACCTATGCTTGGTGTCCTTGTGGCTGGGCACCTAAAAAGGTTTTACAAGAAAAAAAGAGATTTGAAAAGCAAACGGGTCAGAGCCCGAATGTGTTATATTTTAAAAACCTGCAAGTGCTTTAAAAACATTTAAAACATTAAATGCAAAGTACATGTTAGGACGTGCACTCACATTATATTCTCACCTCTCGTCTAACTGTGCACTCCTAACGCAAATACCCATCTATAACTACCCATACTACTAGCTAAGTGACAACATAACTAGCTGGACTGCCAAAGGTTCTATCCATTTTACTCGGTTCATTTATTATAACAATGCTCGTAATTAAATAGAGGTTTAATGTAACTCAGATACTCAATAAGTGCTACATATATCACTATTAGTTAACTCTTTAGATAACTCGAAACAACACCGTAATATATTTACAACATTAACATGAGGATTCCCATTAATATAATGTATATTATTCATCTCATAAATATACAATACAAGCACCCCGCAATTTAAGCTATAGTGCACACATACTCTGCTATCCATCCCGGTACATCACGTACATAAGGATCACATATTCCGAATCTCTCAGGAATAGTTCAGATAACACAAATCACAAATAGTGGAGGCGAACACAGTCACCATCACATGGGTCACGCACATACCTACGCTCCCATGATCATGCAGACTTATTAATATCACAAGAAGTCCTTCTATGATCTATGTTCATCAAGGTACCAGTCTATATCCCCCCGTAGGCACACAAGGATTAGAGGGTCCTAAGCGAACGTAAACCTCCTGTGATAGCAAGTATGGTAGGTATGTCATACACATAAGATTTTATGCTAAGCAATCACACATCTTAGATATCTCAATATTAATAAAGTTATACTCTACAGCATTATAACGTTATTCCGAATCCATATTTTTCAAGTAATCCGATAATATATAATTTAAATAGTCGACACGTCTCACGTCGTAATTCCTTAAACTTAAAACCTATCTCCAATAGACTACTAAGTTCCCATAATTCTCACATATGATATCTTTATACCTAAGGTCTTTGCTTCTGCCCCAAACCTTATTTCATCAACTTATTCAAATTTGTACTATTAACCCAAATATTATCTCACATAACGAATTTCATTTATTTAGAATAATTCCTCAAATTACATTCTGATTAAAGTCCCATTTCATAATCATGCCTACCGGTCTTCCTTAAAGCTAAGGGTATTCACAAAGTCTCCAAACATATTCTCCAAGGGTTTCCGCCATTAAAATCAAATTAAGGAAAATTTTACTCATTCTGGGAAGGTCGATCGATCGACCTATGAATATCGATCGATCGATCTAGTCGATCGATCGACTGATGAATGTCGATCGATCGATCGAACAGGTATGGCTACGGACTGCTTCTTTCTGCAGATTTGAAAACGTCCCAAAACTTATTTCTAACGTATGATTCTCAAATATAACGTTATAGTAATGTCATATAACCATCCTACAATGTTACTAACGTCCACAAATCAATATTTCAACAATTAAAGGCTACATATGGATCAAACTTCATCAAAAACCTAGTTTCCAGATTTTATCTCAAGAACATTCATAAACTTCATCTTAAATCCGTTTTGGGTATAACAAAAGTCGATAATTCTCTTAATATAATCTTCCAGTAACATTCTACATGCAACCTATATCCCAAAATTTAAACTAATAACTCCAATCTTATGGGTTTTTCATTATCTTCCAAGAACATACAAAATTTATGAATAATCTAACATGGAAGAAGCATTCTCTGAAATTTAAATGAAATAAATCACTTGCCTTGGTTTGATTTCGGATTTGGTGTTGATTTGTAATCTCTTTCTGCAGATTTTCTGCAGAATTCCTCCTCTTTCCCTTCCTCTCTAAGCTTTCTTCTTCCAAAGATGGCTATGGCGGCTAGGGTTTTCTTTGGGAGAGTTGGAAGACTAAATGATAACTTAAGTAGCTTATGGGGTTAATAAAGGGTTGGTTGGGTCAATTCCTTATCAGATTACAACTCTTAATTTTCGTCACTTTTAATTACCCAAAAATACCAAATTACTAAAATACCCCTTTAAGTTACCGGTATGGCCTAAAAATACCCCGGGACCCAAACTATACCCCCGGCTAGTGTTTTCTGACTATCTCGACCCTTCCGGACGCGTTGGCGCACTCAAAACGACCATGCGGATTATAGATTTTAAATTCACTTTTATTATCAAAATATTATACCGTGACGCGGCGGTCCCACGCGTCTCAACAAAATTTCTAAAATGCCGTATATAAATCCCACGACAAATTTTATAATACCAAGTTCATATATAATCATATATGCACCTAATCAAATACCAATTCGCATCTCATTAGTATTTATAACCCGGATTAATTTTCCAATTAATACGCTTTTAATTAATTAATCCCATAAATAAATATAGCCAAAAGTACGGGGTATTACATACTTCCCCCCTAATAACTGAATTTCGTCCCGAAATTTGAAACTAGAAAGTACCTACTAAAAACAGCTCTGGATAACGTTCGCGCATCTCATCCTCGCGCTCCCATGTGGACTCCTCGACATTGTGATGTCGCCACTGAACACGTACTAACGGGACTATCTTTGACCGCAGTTTCCTCTCGCTTCGGTCCAAAATAGCAATTGGCCCCTCCTCGTAGGAGCTATCCGGCTGGAGATCGATGTCCTCCACAGCAATGTGAGAATGAGCCAAATCATCTCTAAGGTATTTCCTCAGCGAGGAAATATGGAACACATCGTGAATCCGATGCAAATGCTCCGGTAACCCGAGTCTATACGCAACCGGTCCGATCCGCTCAATAATAGGAAACGGCCCCACATACCTCGGTGCCAACTTCCCCTTCTTCCCGAAACGCATAATCCCCTTCATAGGAGATACCCTGAGTAAAACCTGGTCCTCCACTTGGAACTCTCTGAAAAATCTCTTCGCGTCAGCGTAACTTTTCTGTCGGTCTTGAGCTACCCGAATGCGACTCCGAATCAACTCAATCCTTGCCGAAGTATCCTGAATCACTTCCGGCCCAAGTAGTTTGTGATCCCCCACCTCCAACCAACATGCTGGGGAACGACAAGGCCTACCGTACAATGCCTCAAACGGAGCCATGCCAATCGTGAACTGATAGGAGTTGTTGTAAGCAAACTCCACCAGTGGAAGGTATTGCTCCCATCCACCCCCGAAGTCAATAATGCACATGCGTAGCATGTCTTCCAACATCTGATTGGTGCGCTCGGTCTGCCCATCAGTCTGCGGGTGATAAGCCGTACTCAACCGCAATTCCGTGCCCATGGCCTCCTGGAAGCTCTCCCAAAACCTCGAAATAAATATCTTGTCTCTGTCAGACACGATATTCAGGGGCACACCGTGAAGTCTCACAATCTCTGAAATGAAAAGCTGGGCATACTGTCCCGTAGTGTAGTCAGTCCTTACGGGTAAGAAGTGAGCGACCTTGGACAACCTATCCACAATTACCCAAACGGAGTCGTGACCCCTCTGCGACGTAGGCAACCCCGTGACAAAATCCATGGATATGCTCTCCCACATCCACACCGGAACCTCCAACGGCTGTAGCAATCCTGCTGGTCTCTGATGATCCACTTTTACAAGCTGACAAGTGGCGCATTTCGAGACAAACTCAGCGATATCTCTCTTCATACCGCTCCACCAATACTGCCGTCTCATGTCCGGGTACATTTTGTCCCCTCCGGGATGTACCGCGAACCGTGAGCCGTGCGACTCTGCCATCACATCATGCCGCAATTCTTCCCCTTCCGGAACCACCAATCTCCCATTGAAGCGCAATCCCCCGTCTGAGCTAACGGTATAGGACTCGGCTCCCTCTGCTAGCAATCGAACTATCTGCTCCTGACAGAACGAGTCATTAGCCTGTGCCCGTACTACCTTTGTGACAATCTGCGGTGTAACAGTCATCACAGACATGAAAGATCGGGCCACTGCATCCTGGTGTCCCAATTCCTTCCACTTAACTTTCCACACCTCTGCCACCTCATCTGCTGGCCTGCGGCTCAACACGTCTGCTACCACGTTAGCCTTACCCGGGTGGTACTGGATGTCGAACTTGTAGTCTTTCACAAATTCAAGCCACCTACGCTGTCGCATATTCAATTCCTTCTGCGTGAACAGATACTGTAGTGACTTGTGGTCCGTGAACAGCTGAAACTTCTCCCCCAAAAGATAGTGCCTCCAAATCCGTAAGGCAAATACCACTGCCGCCAACTCCAAATCATGTGTGGGGTAATTCTTCTCATGAGGCTTAAGCTTACGGGAAGCATAAGCTATGGCCTGTCTCTCCTGCTGTAATACACCTCCCAGTCCTTGCAAAGACGCATCGGTGTAAACCAAATACTCAACTCCCGGTCTCGGCAATGCTAACACAGGTGCTGAGGTCAACTTGTCCTTCAACTCATCGAATGCCAACTGACAGGCATCACTCTAAATGAACGGCACACCTTTACGAGTAAGATGTGTCAAAGGACCTGCTATCTCCGAGAAACCCCGAATAAACCTCCTGTAGTATCCTGCTAGACCCAAGAAACTACGAATCTCCGTTGGTGTCGTGGGCTGTCCCCACTCCCTCACCGCTGATACCTTCCCTGGATCAACTGATATTCCCTGGTCGGAAATAATGTGACCCAAGAACCGGACTTCCTTCAGCCAAAACCCGCACTTCTCGTATTTTGCATACAGCTCGTTTTGACGAAGTGTCTGCAAAACCTGCCTCAAATGCTCGGCGTGCTCCTCCTCTGTCTGAGAGTAAACCAGAATGTCATCAATGAAGACAATGACAAACTGATCTAGGAAATTTCTGAACACCCTGTTCATCAAGTCCATAAACACTGCTGGAGCGTTGGTCAAGCCGAAAGGCATAACCAGAAACTCATAAGAACCATATCTCGACAAGAACGCAGTCTTCGAGACATCCTCCTCCCTGATACGCAACTGATGGTATCCCGACCTCAAGTCAATCTTCGAGAAGAAAGAAGCTCCTCTCAACTGGTCGAACAAGTCATCGATTCGAGGCAACGGATACTTATTCCGTATCGTGACCTTATTCAACTCTCGGTAGTCCACGCACAACCTCAGTGAACCATCCCTCTTCTTCACAAACAAAACTGGAGCGCCCCAAGGTGAGGTACTCCTGCGAATAAAGCCCTGCCCTAACAGCTGCTCTATCTGATCCCGTAACTCTCGCATCTCAGCTGGAGCCATACGGTACGGTGCACGTGCTATAGGTCTCGTACCCGGTAGCAAATCAATAACGAAGTCTATCTCTCGACTGGGTGGTAAGCCTGGTATCTCCTGAAACACATCTGAATACTCCCTGACAACCGGGATCGAATCTAAAGGAATAACAACCTCCTTAGAGGTATCCTCCTCTATGTAATACAGATGAGCGGTCGATCCTCCCTCTGGGCGAGGCATCGCCACTACAAACATCTCTTGCCCCGGAATGGCAAAAACAATGCTCCCGCTGAAGCAATCAATCATGGCCCTATATGCTACGAGCCAATCCATACCGATGATCACATCGTGAACATGTATGTCTAACACTAACATGTCCGCAGGTAATACCAAACCACCAACCTCTACCCCCACTCCCCGGCATATAAAGAAAATAAGTGACCCACTCCCCAATGGTGAGTCGACACACGTCACTGTGCTCTCTGTCGTAGCTAACAATCCTAAAGCTTTCGCGAAGTGTGTAGCAATAAAACAGTGTGTAGCACCCGTATCAAATAACACCCGACCCATAGTGCCATGGATAGGAAACGTACCCTCGATCGCGGGCGGTGCCTGTGGAACTGCAGCCTGGTGAACGTTGTAGACACGTCCATACTGTAGCTACCCCTGCTGAGCTGGGACTGCTGGGATGGGTGGCAATACTGCCATCTGTGGCGGTGCAGGAAGAGCGGCGGGAAACATAGGTCTCTGTGGCTCCTGGCGAGCACCCTGCTGCTGCTGTGGGGCCCTGCCCCTATCAGGAAAATCCTGCTTCTTATGGCCAGTCTTGCCACAAGTAAAGCACTTCCCTTGGAAATTTCCTCCTCTCTGCCCCTGCTGTCCCCGGCCCTGGTGGCCATTACCATTTCTCCCTTGGCCCTGCTGGCCCTGATGGAACTGCTGCCCCTGTTGGCCCTGATGGCCGTTTGGACCCTGATGGCCCTGGCGAAAACCTCCCTGACCCTGCCTGTAGTTCCCTGACCGGAACCTCTTATTGTCCCCCTGCTGGGTACCCTGCTCAGTCTGTCTCTGCCCCTGACCGGTCTGTGCCCCGCTGGCACCATGTCCTCCAGTCCTGCCCTGATGGCTAGACTCCCCTGACCGCTTGCCCTCGGCCATATGAAAATGGTGGTCCTGGCAGTGCAATAGTGCAGCGTTAACCACATCAGAATACGTGGCCAACGATAGGTTCCCTAGCAGATGCTGACGGATCCTCCAATTCAACCCATCAGTGAACTTCTCTATCTTCTTCTTCTCTGTTGGAATCTCGTCTGGAACGATATTCAACAGGTTAGTGAACTCGGCCTCATACTCGGCCACTATCTTGCCCTCCTGCTTCAAACTCATCAGCTTCCTCCTCATCTCTGTATGAACTGCGGATGGAAAGTACTTGCGGTCAAACCGCACCCAGAACTCCTGAATGGTGAGGGTATCCCTCTCCTCCGCGGTGGTGATAGACTCCCACCACTGTAGTGCAGATCCCACTAGCTTGAAAGTAGCTAGCACCTGTTTCTCAACATCTGTGCACTCATGCATCCTCAAATGCCTCTGTATGTCCTTCCTCCATTGGCTCGAGACAACCACATCTGAGCTACCTGCAAACTCTGGCGGATGCGCTTTCTGAAAAGTGTCACGTACACGCTCCCAAGCAGACGGGAATGCATTAACCTGTACTGGCGCGGCAACCGGCGCCTGAGGTGGTGCCTGCTGAATCACGGCAATTGCGGCATTTACCGCTTGGGCTACTATAGCAGCAACCTCAGCGGCGTTCAACATGCCCTGAACTGGAGCGGGCTGTGGTTTGGGCGTAGCATCCCTGGGAACTCGTCGTGCACGTCGTGGAGGCATCTGAAATAAGAACAAAGTTTATAAGTTCACGGTTTATAAACTTAACATAGCTGAAGAACGAAGCATACACAAAAGAATACAACAGTCCTAACATATAGGGCTCTATATCAAAGAAAACGTAGCGGAAACATAATAGCCGTACAGATCCTAAAGGACACTAGAACCTGATGCTCTGATACCACCTGTGACACCCCGACTAATTAAATACCGGGTAGCTACTCCTTTATAAAATTAATTCAAAATGCCAAGTTGGCTCAGTTAATAGCATCACTGTCGAAAACATTTTATTATTACTAACCACCTAGTATTTAAAAAGCAAGTTGCCAAATTTTAATTTAAGTCTGATTAACATGCAACAAAAGTAATGAAGAAATAAATAACACCATTCACCATGCTGAAGTAAAACGAATAACCATCACAATAGAGTAAATAAAGTCTGGAGGAAAACTCCTCACTACAATCCCATAACTGAAATGAATAAACTGAAGCAATCCATGCTAAAGTCTGAAAACTGAAATGTAAAAGATGTCTCTAAAGAAATGGGCAACATGCCCTACAACTGATAGATAGTGACTCTGGAATCCAAAGAGATAGAAGCGTCTACATGCAAGTTCCTGTAGCTTCCACAAGCAGCTACAGCTCGTCACCTGAATGAGTACCTATGCTTGGTGTCCTTGTGGCTGGGCACCTAAAAAGGTTTTACAAGAAAAAAAGAGATTTGAAAAGCAAACGGGTCAGAGCCCGAATGTGTTATATTTTAAAAACCTGCAAGTGCTTTAAAAACATTTAAAACATTAAATGCAAAGTACATGTTAGGACGTGCACTCACATTATATTCTCACCTCTCGTCTAACTGTGCACTCCTAACGCAAATACCCATCTATAACTACCCATACTACTAGCTAAGTGACAACATAACTAGCTGGACTGCCAAAGGTTCTATCCATTTTACTCGGTTCATTTATTATAACAATGCTCGTAATTAAATAGAGGTTTAATGTAACTCAGATACTCAATAAGTGCTACATATATCACTATTAGTTAACTCTTTAGATAACTCGAAACAACACCGTAATATATTTACAACATTAACATGAGGATTCCCATTAATATAATGTATATTATTCATCTCATAAATATACAATACAAGCACCCCGCAATTTAAGCTATAGTGCACACATACTCTGCTATCCATCCCGGTACATCACGTACATAAGGATCACATATTCCGAATCTCTCAGGAATAGTTCAGATAACACAAATCACAAATAGTGGAGGCGAACACAGTCACCATCACATGGGTCACGCACATACCTACGCTCCCATGATCATGCAGACTTATTAATATCACAAGAAGTCCTTCTATGATCTATGTTCATCAAGGTACCAGTCTATATCCCCCCCGTAGGCACACAAGGATTAGAGGGTCCTAAGCGAACGTAAACCTCCCGTGATAGCAAGTATGGTAGGTATGTCATACACATAAGATTTTATGCTAAGCAATCACACATCTTAGATATCTCAATATTAATAAAGTTATACTCTACAGCATTATAACGTTATTCCGAATCCATATTTTTCAAGTAATCCGATAATATATAATTTAAATAGTCGACACGTCTCACGTCGTAATTCCTTAAACTTAAAACCTATCTCCAATAGACTACTAAGTTCCCATAATTCTCACATATGATATCTTTATACCTAAGGTCTTTGCTTCTGCCCCAAACCTTATTTCATCAACTTATTCAAATTTGTACTATTAACCCAAATATTATCTCACATAACGAATTTCATTTATTTAGAATAATTCCTCAAATTACATTCTGATTAAAGTCCCATTTCATAATCATGCCTATTGGTCTTCCTTAAAGCTAAGGGTATTCACAAAGTCTCCAAACATATTCTCCAAGGGTTTCCGCCATTAAAATCAAATTAAGGAAAATTTTACTCATTCTGGGAAGGTCGATCGATCGACCTATGAATATCGATCGATCGATCTAGTCGATCGATCGACTGATGAATGTCGATCGATCGATCGAACAGGTATGACTACGGACTGCTTCTTTCTGCAGATTTGAAAACGTCCCAAAACTTATTTCTAACGTATAATTCTCAAATATAACGTTATAGTAATGTCATATAACCATCCTACAATGTTACTAACGTCCACAAATCAATATTTCAACAATTAAAGGCTACATATGGATCAAACTTCATCAAAAACCTAGTTTCGAGATTTTATCTCAAGAACATTCATAAACTTCATCTTAAATCCGTTTTGGGTATAACAAAAGTCGATAATTCTCTTAATATAATCTTCCAGTAACATTCTACATGCAACCTATATCCCAAAATTTAAACTAATAACTCCAATCTTATGGGTTTTTCATTATCTTCCAAGAACATACAAAATTTATGAATAATCTAACATGGAAGAAGCATTCTCTGAAATTTAAATGAAATAAATCACTTGCCTTGGTTTGATTTCGGATTTGGTGTTGATTTGTAATCTCTTTCTGCAGATTTTCTGCTGAATTCCTCCTCTTTCCCTTCCTCTCTAAGCTTTCTTCTTCCAAAGATGGCTATGGCGGCTAGGGTTTTCTTTGGGAGAGTTGGAAGACTAAATGATAACTTACGTAGCTTATGGGGTTAATAAAGGGTTGGTTGGGTCAATTCCTTATCAGATTACAACTCTCAATTTTCGTCACTTTTAATTACCCAAAAATACCAAATTACTAAAATACCCATTTAAGTTACCGGTATGGCCTAAAAATACCCCGGAACCCAAACTATACCCCCGGCTAGTGTTTTCTGACTATCTCGACCCTTCCGGACGCGTTGGCGCACTCAAAACGACCATACGGATTATAGATTTTAAATTCACTTTTATTATCAAAATATTATACCGTGACGCGGCGGTCCCACGCGTCTCAACAAAATTTCTAAAATGCCGTATATAAATCCCACGACAAATTTTATAATACCAAGTTCATATATAATCATATATGCACCTAATCAAATACCAATTCGCATCTCATTAGTATTTATAACCCGGATTAATTTTCCAATTAATACGCTTTTAATTAATTAATCCCATAAATAAATATAGCCAAAAGTACGGGGTATTACATTATTATTATTATTATTATTATTATTATTATTATTGTTGTTGTTGTTGTTGTTGTTGTTGTGGCCAACTTCAGTTAAATTCTTATTCTTTGCAAAACTTGTTGTTTACGTTGTTGTTGAATCTGTTTTTCACATGTCTTAAGCCGTTGTTACTAACGTAGACTTGAGTTGTGCACTGGAGTAGTAGTACCTCTAGTGACATTCCAATCACCGTTCCTAGAATGTAGAAGTCGAGCAGCGTACTTCATTTACTTTTGTGTATCCATTTTATATTTTATTATATACAAATATATTTTACAATTTATCCAAAGTCAGAAATTGTGCATGTGGTACTTGTACTCGGAGATGGGTATCATATTTGAAATGCATTTCATATCCGAGAGTTAGTTCTATTTTGTGTCGGCAGTTGAATAGTATGAGAGATGGTTTTATCCTTTTTAGTATTTTATTATCTCTCATGATTACTTTTTCGATTTTATTTTTTCGTGATGCTGATAATGTTACCAAATATTTTTTTTCTCGTGATTTTTGTATTAGACCTGATCAATTTATGTATGAATTTTACAGGGTGTCACGATATATTAGTAAGGAAAAAAAAATCGTAAATTCATAATTAGAACTAATCTAATAAAAAAAAGGTTGTAGGACTTATTTTCATCATGAACACTTACTTTAGTCCTCTACATGTCTTACGGGAATTTCATTTTTCTTCAAAAATTATATAATTCGTAAACAAATTTTGAAATATATAGACACTCTCATTTGATAATTAACGCAATTGATAAATTGTACGAGAACAGATGTTGGAATGTCATTTTTTTTTGCTTTTGGTAAATATTGTGTGTAGGGGGGGGGGGAAGGAGGGGTGTATCCCATTATTCAAAAATTCCATAGGAGAATTTAATGAGAATGCAAAATTATAAGATCCTCTTTAAGAAATTTTGTTTGATATTTTTGGTACTTCAGAGCATAAAACAAAGATAACGTTTTTGTACAAATTATTGTAAATTTTACCGTCGAAACTTGTGAACATTGTTTTTGTGTGTTTTAGCGTTCAGAAATACTAGGTCGACATAGAGTTTTGATATAGAATGGTGCGATGCACTGGCGTGTTGCACCGGGATTGACTATTGTCTTATGGATGTGGGTCCGTGCCAGCGGCAATAGCCAATACCGGTGCGACACGTCACTGTATCGCACCAAATGTGTCGCATGATCATCAAGAAAATACAAAATTAAATCGCTAAATTTGGGTTTATTTTCAGTTTTGTGAAATAAAAAAATAAAAATATCCATATATTGCGTAAATTATTTGGATATTTTTATCTGTAAATATTTTGATCGTTTTGTATGAGTAAAACTATCCATATTTTGGCTCGTTTAATTATTTTGCAAAAAATACAAATATACTTGATACCCCGAAACTACTGTCCCAAATTCAGATAACTCAAAAGAAATAGCAGATAAAATAT
Organism: Sambucus nigra; assembly: GCA_949130495.1. Lineage (NCBI taxonomy): Eukaryota > Viridiplantae > Streptophyta > Magnoliopsida > Dipsacales > Adoxaceae > Sambucus > Sambucus nigra. The sequence continues at coordinate 523,849,000 of OX422212.1, forward strand.
GGATATTCCCTCAAAAGATTCGGAGAAAAAGGAGCGCAATTTCTCTCATCTGACTAGGACCAAAGAAACGATCGGATAAGAAGATACACACACACACACACACATCGTTCTTGAGAACCGGACAGACACGTCATCATCTCACAAAACAACTACTTACCATCACGGATAAGGACCGCCTACCACTGTCTTCTCTATTTAAATAACAGCATCTATATATGACCCACACCGACGCCCCTTTTGAACCCAGCTTCTACACCTGCCATTATTGTGTTCCCTATTGCTGACTTTAAGCCTCGATTGATTGCATTATTATAATAGCTTCCTATTGAAATTTGCCGTGACCGATTCGTTCCTATATATATTATACCAACCCACCCTTTGATTGAAAAGCCATAGTATTTGCGCGTATATAAAGGCGATCGTTGTTGTCCGTGTTTTGTATTCCATCGTGATAATAGAATGGCGACTATTGCTGGGACGTTTGGATCTTCATGGACTCAATTGAAGGATTCAAAGAAAAAGAAGGGAATGAAGAATGATAGGTTTCGGGTTTCCTCCGTTTATTCTCCTGCCATGTCCGATCCCTACCAGACTCTCAAGATTCACCCTGGTGCCTCTGAATCTGAGGTCAAGAAAGCATTTAGACAGCTTGCTTTGCAGGTAATTATTCTTTTTTCTCAAAATCATTTCTTGGAATATAATTTCTATTCTGCTTGTTAATTTAATTTATCTGTAATATTGCAGTATCATCCAGACGTGTGCAGAGGAAACAATTGTGGGGTCCAGTTTCACCAGATTAACGAAGCTTATGATGTTGTGATGAGTAATTTGAGAGAAGGGGAGGAATCAAGCGTTCCAGAGATGGCGATGTATTATAGTCCGTCCGATGCGGGAATAGATGAACCCATGAGAGGGATGAACGATCCTGATTGGGACATGTGGGAAGAATGGATGGGATGGGAAGGAGCTGGAATTCGCGACTACACCTCCCACATCAACCCTTACATTTGAACATTAACTGTATATTTAATTAATTTATACTATGATATGATTGATCCCCTCATCGAACAATCAGTCAAATAATGATTGGTATGTATGTGTATATATTGAAGTGGGAAATGATCTCTGTACATACTCTAATGTGGATTGTGGAGAGGTCTATTGTATACCAGTTGTAATTACTGAAATCATCTAATAAAATTGTTAGATCGACCAACAAATATTTCATGGTAAATTGTGATTGTGATTGTGATTGTGATTTTGATTTTGATTTTGATTTTGATTGTAATAGCTTGTTCTACGAGCATATTAACCGTATGGCCGATTTTTGCCTGTTCCTCTCCTATCCGAGAATGACTTTTACGGGCTTTAGGGGCTAGTTCTGTTTACCAGTGATAAGATCTCCGCTTTATTCATATTTGAGCAAAAAGTATATATTTAAATACATATCTTATAAGAAATACTTTTAAATAAATATATTTAATTTATATATTCTTCAATCACGAATCATATAAATTGGTAGGGTAACTGGGCATTGTTTTTATACTTAAAATATAAGGTTGTGTTTGTTTTTTCATCTACTGAAATTTGAATCTGAAAAATACGTTTGATTTTAGGAGTATATATCAAATAGTTTCTTGAACTTTTTTTAATACATGTATAGTCTAATTTTTTTTATTTTGCACCAAAATATCTTTCATCATGTCAAAAAAGCTTTATCATGTAGCTGGCGCGAACCTTTGTCAAAAAGGCTTTACCATGCCGCTGGCATGGACCTTTAAAGATAAAAGAATAAGGAATTTTTTGATACAAAATAAAATCCTTGGACTAAATGTGTATTAAAAAATGCTTGAGGGGCTTTTTGGTATATGATCCTTGATTTTATGTCTAAATGAATGTGTTAGACTGATTCAGGCTTCATAAATTCATTTACCTCTTAATCATTCAGAGGTAAAAGTAGTCGTTAGTATGTTAATCATTTAAAAAAACAAACATTATTTGGTACCTCCGAAGTCCGAATGGTTTATATTTCAACTTAAGAAGTAAAAAATAAACACCACATAAGTTTATGTGCAATAAAACCTGTTTCGGGAAGGGGGAAGTTTAAGATTTGGGGCGGGTTCGGATTATTGAAATAAAATTCATTTTGGGTTCCACTCTGAGCGGGTCAATGATTTCCTAAGCGGGTCAAGAAATAAGTTCGAGGCAGGGCGGGTTTGGTGATTTCCTAAGCTATCCTTCGTAATCTCTTTTCGACATCCATAATGCTACCCCTTCAAGTAAAGGAAAAATGCCCATTTGATATTCTTTTCCATCTAAGGGAAACACGTAACCAGAAAACTCTAACTTTTGTACAAACTAACAAACTAACTTTATTTTTAAAAAAGTGGTTATATTAGTCTTGGTGGTCCAGTACTAGTTTGTGCAAACTTGTCTTTGGAACTAAGAATCTGAATTGAAAATATTTTAATATTTAGTCACGAAATTAGCATTTATGGTCCAAACATAAATAATGTATTTCTTGGCGGGGACAAACCTTATGATTTGGTTCAACAGTTCAATGAAGGATCAAATGAGACATGTTAAAGGTGTCTATGTTAAGATCAAATGAGAAATCATTGATAACATGGTGTAAGATAAGCATATCTAGGAGGTAGTAGTGAAATTTTCCTCTTTTCAGTAAAAGAAGAAGGATACAAGTTTCATGGTGACTTGTTTGTAGGCTTATAGTAGAAAAAACTATGAGTTGGTCTATTACCGAATCGTTTTACAAAAGAGAAACTTAACTTTTGTGCATGAGAAGAAGCTCCATCCTTTTTGGAGTCTCCCTTGCTTAATGAAGTTTCTCCGATTTATTAGTTAATGCATTATTTTATTTAAAACAAAACACAAATGAAATACACTATTTCATGTGGACAAACGTAACAAAGCAAACTTACACGATGACTTATAAGGCCTTCTTATTTGCATTGGGTTGGGTATTCATTATAGATGAACTTAATCAATATTTATAGGAATGCAAAAAAAATCGACGACTCGATAAACCAGACTGATCTGGACCATTTTCAACGAGTTTTTTCAGGTCGATTTAGTTGGCGGTTTAGTGTGTCAAAAATCGATTAATATTGGTTCGGGCGAGAGTTTAAGACCGAGAGTAGGTCAAACCAAATCGATACCCAGGTGTAACTAAGAAGAAAATATCCATTCCTTAATCCTTTTACTTCACCATTTCTAATTCCAAACATACCCGACTTCTCACTCCATAAAAAAACAATGCTCTCACATCTCTCCATATCACCCATTTCTCTCTTTTAAAGACTCCATAGACAAATATGCCTTTGATAGAATAAATTCATAGGCAATTAATACTTTAATCGAATATAACTGCTTAAATGATTGAAGGCAGAGAATGCAGATTATATGGATTTATTCGAATCTTAGGCCAAACACACACAAATTAAAATTTTATCTTGATTCAATTTAATGTGCATGTAATGATGAAGTCCAAGTTCAAATAAGACGAATTACATAAGCAATTCAAGCATGCGAAAAAGTAAGGAAAAATCCCTTTCGGGCAAATCTCTATTTCAGCATTATATCAGAATTGAGAAACACTATACGACTTACAGACTATTTAGCCCACCAAGTATAATGCGCAGTTCTTCAAGTCTTTTATAGATACTAGACAGTCCAGCACCCTCCACAGGAAGCAGTTTTCCCTCGATATCCACCGATCAGCCTTCTTCTTCAATAGTATAGCCTCAACTCAACTAATCAGCAGTAGAGAAAATCTTTACAAGTATTCTTGAACATGGATTATGTTCTTCTTGATTTGGTAAAGTGGTCTTTAAATTTCCAAGGGTTTTGGATGAAAAATGGTAGAGTTTGATTACAAAAGGAACTCTAAAATGGCTTGAAAAATGATTAAAAGAGTTCTTTTAAACTTTAATCCCAAATCTCTATTTATAGGGAAAGTAGTTGCAAAAAGATAAGCATTAAAGATTTTGATCAAATTTGATAAAAAAATAAAAATTCACGTGCTTGTATTGATCATCCACCAAACTACTCCAAAAGTCTCTTAGAGTTCAGTAGCCACATGTCTCACTAATATTGGGGGAATATATTTTGTTCCCCCACATTATCCCCCTGGTTCACGGTTCATCTAAGTTTGTCTTCAGATGATCGAGGAATTGGAGTATGCATATTGTTTTGAACTTATCAAGTAAGATCATAATGTTGGTTGATCTATGATACTTCTTGAGTTGGCATGCATGCCTTTGCTATATTTGAAAAAATCCTCAGTTTGATTTTAAGTATGTTTGATCAATACATTGACCAGACTCGATTATGTCGAGATACCTACGTACCCTTAGGGGACCAGGTCGGTCATATTTATATTCTTATTTGCGTGTGTCGTGTTGACTATGATCTTTGTTCTTGCACCGTTTTAACCATCGTATATCAATAAGGTCATCACAGACCAATCATAATGTTGACTTTTAGTTTTGCAATATAGTCAAAAGTTAGTTAAACTTTACAACCTCGGTAATTTTAGTTAAACTTTACAACCTTGGTAATTTATTCCATGGTCTAATTGGGCTGGTTGAACACAGGCCCCTGACCATTATTAATCCGAGTCTTTCTTAGACGAGTGTCATATTTAGGGTATTTCCCTTTATTAAGATTAACACTCTTGTCATGAGAGAACCTACTTAGGTTCTCAAAACTCGATCATTTTAATGATTTAATTAATATATGTCAACTTGGTCGATATAAACCGATAAGGTCATAGTAGATTGACTTAAATTATGTTAGGATAATGTTGGTCGTCTTAAATCAACCTGACCATTTTAGGTCAAATTTGATCGTCATTAATCAATAAGGTCGTTATACGCTGATTTTATCCATCTTGGGCTAATGTTGGTCGTCGTAGACCGACTAGACCGTTTAGGTTAATTTTAATAATTATTAATTAATGTGACCATTTTTGCTGAATAAAGTCATCGCATGCCAATTTTATATATCTTAGGATATTATTGGTCGTCATAAACTAATTGGACCATTTTAGATCATTTTTTATTATCATAGATCAATTTGACCATCTTTGGTCCATAAGGTCGTGGTGGGACAACTTTTTTGCCATCTTAGGCTAATGTTAGTTATCTTATACCAACTTAATCATTTTTGGTCGATTTTAATTTTGATAGACCAATATGACCTTCTTTGATCAATAAGGTCGACATAGGCTAGTAATGGTCATTATAAACCAACTAGAATATTTAGGACAGTTTTGATCGCCATTGATCAATTTGACCATCTTCGGCAAGTAAGGTCATCGTGGGTCGATTTTAGTCATCTTAGGCTAATGTTGGTCATCTTAAACCAACTAAACCGTTTTAGGTCAATTTTGATTGTCATAGAACAATTTGACCGTCTTCGGTTAATAAGGTCGTCATACGCCGATTTTAGCCATCTTAGCCCAATGTTGGCAGCCATATAACAACTTGACCAATTTAAGTTAATTTTGATTGTTATAGGCTGATTTGATCTGTTTTAGATCTGTCTAACCTATTATAAGACATTTTTATCCCCCTTTGGTTTTGTTTAGTCAATTCTCAATGGTATTTGTGCAGTCAAACTTGTTCTAATTAAAGTGAGCATAACAATGTGATTTGTTGTAGATCAGTCCTACTTACTTTAAGTAGGTTTAACCCTCGTTAAGGTGGGAAAACCAATTCTCGGGTCTACTATTCATTCTTAGGTGGGTTTTTTCCTATTTTAGGCAAAACTAACTTATCATACCTTTTATTCCTAGGTAGATTTGGGCTTATTTTAGGAGAAATGGAATTGTTCTAATTCTTATATCCCATCCTTATATGGGTTTTTGCCCATTCTAGGCACTGTTTTAAAACAACCGCCTAGGCTTAGGTCTTGGGAGGAACTCCTCACCGTAATTTTTTACGCCTTATTCTTAGTAAAACCCTTAAGGCACACTTTTTTTTCTAAAAACAACAATGCTTTAGTGAAAAGATATCACCTTTTAAAGAATTTTTTTACTAACTGGATAATTATCTCATCCAAAATAATCAAATAGTATTTTAATTTGCATATATTCAGACATATTTTTATTATATATACAAGTTTAGTATTTTAATAGCCTTGTTATGGTTAAAAAATATTAAAATATATTAAGAAGGACTAAACGCCTTTTCACACCTTTTCACGCCTAAGGCTCGCCTAAGATTCTAAGGCTTAAGGCTTGGCCTCCACACCTCGATCACGCCTCGCTTTTTTTTAACCTTGATTCTAGACGAAACAAAAATTTTCGAAGTCATACCTCCTAGTCTTAGAATTTTTTTAATTTGATTGTATCAAATTTTCAAGGTAATTCTTAAAGTTTGACTTTGTAAATGCACTTGTAGAAGGGAAACCACTCCTAATGGTTTTTTAATTTAATCATCTCAAGCTATCAAGGTAATTCTTATCGTAGGACTTTATAAACTCACTCATAGTGGGAAAACCACTCTTTATGTTTTTTGAAGTTGAGCATATCAAGTTACTAATGTAATTATTAGCGTAGGACTTCATAAACCCATTCATAGCGAAAAATTACTCTTTATGGTTTTCTTACTTGATGATCTCAAGTTGCTAAGGTAATTCTTCCCGTAGGATTTCCTAAACCCACTAATAGGGGGAAAATCTTCATTTATGGTTTTAAACTTAATGTTGAATTCACTCTATTCTTTTATTGTGAGTAAATAATATGATTTGTTGTGGAGCTCTTTTTTAGAGAGGATTAGTGGTGAAAATAACTCACTCAAAGACTTATTCTAAGCCAATTATTGTTAGTGGCAACTTGTTAATAAATCGAAGAACCTATGGATCCCCCATTCTGATCGTTTGAATATAAACCAAACTGATTTAATGAATAATCCCGAAGAATGAATAGTAAGCACTATAGGACTGAGTTAACACGATCAAATAGTGTCTAAATACGGTCGAGTGTTTGTTATACACAAGTTCCAATATCAAATAACATAACGAAGCGTCATGGTCGAATGGTATAAGGCTGCCTCTAGGACAGACTTGGGATCGACTGGGACCACATCAAAAATAGCAATTTGGCGCACCTTGATATTAAAATTTTGGGCACAGTTTAAAATAGTGCCAAATTCTGGCACAGTTTAATGACAATTTGACACACTTTAAAACAGTGCCAAAATTTGGCACTGTTTTTAAGTATGCCAAAATTGAGTACACTTACTAAAATATAAAATGCACTGAAAAAAATTAGTCTCCCTCACTTTTGATCCTCCCACTCAAACCCAAACCTTATATCTCCCTCTCTCATGCAAGCACTCAGGTAGCCTTCATCTCTCCCTCTCTCACGCAGGCACTCAGTTACAGAAATTCGCATATGAAACTGGGTAGGGAAGTCCGGCGGTAGGGGCAGACGGGTTTGGGTGAATAAATGGGAACCGGGTAGGGAAGTCCGGTGGATCTGGGCAGGCACCGGTTTTAAATGGGTTTAAATGGGCAGGCGTCAGGTTTAAATGGATTACAAAAGGGTTTAAATGGGCAGGCGCCGGGTCACGATTGGTTATCGGTTATGGGTTAAAAGGTAGGGGCAAATTTATGGCAAGATATGGAGTCTGAATAGGTCTCCGATGGTAGTTGTAGGTAAGTGGGTGGAGGTGTAATGGGTCCGGCTTTGGTCATGGTCGCCTGTGTAAGGCAGATGGGTGGCTATATTTAAGCTCATGGGTTATTGTCCGATATGGCTCTGGGTTCACGGGTGAGGTAAGTTTGTTTGTGATTTTATGTTTATATTTTTTTCCTAATAATGAATTCAACAGTTAACAATTAGTTCTTTTTGGTTTGTAATGAATTCATTAGTTATAAAACTTTGGTTTGTGATGAATTCAGCAGTGCTTTTTATAATAATGCAATTTGTTTTGGTATTAAGTTTATAATCTAATTTAGCCGTGCTCTTTTTTTAAGAGTGAAATTTCTAACAAAGTTGGATATAGATTTGGACTGTGCTTATACATTTGCAATATAAATATTTTATATTTGTTATTCTATTTTTTATACTTGAGTTTTATTTTTTGAGATCATTTTCATAACTTCAATGGTTGTTTAGCCCAACCCGAAAATATTTATTATTTTGTTTGACATTATAACTATTAGCTTGGACTAAATTGTTTTTTTCCTAACGCACATAATCTTTCTATTGTTGGTTGTGAGAATAGAAAGAACCGAAGTTAGGTGCCTAGCATCAGACGTGTTTGTTGGCCTGCATGCTTGCACACTTGATGCGCATTGAATGCCGACCCGTATCCTCATAGAAGAATTTATAAATGACCAGGGGGATTGCTAATCTACGATATCAAAGTTGAAGACACCGGTAATCCTTTTTTTTCTAATTTCAAACTGAAGCTTATGTTTATTAGCTTGATTTCTTTTTATTCAAAGTCTTGGATGGATTTTGTATAGCATTTCAAAACTTAATGCTTTATGTTATTATTTGCATTTAGCACTGACTTTGTTTTTCTTATTATTTGGAAGATTAAAAAATGGTGTGATACACATGATGTATGAAATGCTGTTTATTATTGGCATGTCTTTGAAGCTTTATACTTGAACATAATCACGTGGGTGGGAGTGGGGGTAGTAGCTTTATAATTGAACATAAACATATGGAAAATAAGCTAAGAAATAAACTTTTATGTGTATCGTTGACATGAGATCTAAAGGCCGTGATAATTGAATTCGCAAAGACTCTGCTGAGATGGTTTCCCAAGCCTCAACACAACGTTTGAGGAAATTGCGACCCTATCCACAGTATCACCCACCTTCATATTGTTAAATCTAATGAAAATATTCTAAATTTGGTGATCCTTCCTTTACTTATCACTATGTAGGGCCTCATTGACTAATTTCACTGTTGGGTAGAGTAGCACTGTATTTCACTAAACCAGTAGCTGCTGATAATCCTTCAGGCTAGTTCTATCCAATCTTAATCAAGTTACTACAGGTAACTATTATTTAGTACCCATTTATTAACCTTTTAAAATGCAATGAATTATTTCTACTCAGCATTTATAGTTTGTCTTTTTCATTCTATATCTGATCATTCCTTTTAAACTTTGAAAATCACTTCATGGACACAATAATTAATAGTATTTATGTTCAATGTATCTCTTCTTTTCTACTTCTGGTGCTACAAGGTTCTACTCAAGAAGCATTGAAATTGTTTAAATTATGAAGACTTCTTCTTATGATACATAAAGTTAAATTTCTTTATTGTTCGTTTTGTTGTTTGTTATGAATTTGGGGGTTTTGTTATTTTGTTTTTTTGTTTGTATAAATTATGATTTGTTTTTGCATTTGTAGATAAGTGTGATTTTGTGTTTGTATGTTCAAAGGTAACTATGTTTGGTGAAAGCTTAGTTTGTTCAAATTTTAGGCATGTTAGTTTGTGCATCAGTTTTAACTGTTTTTGGAGTTGTAAATAACGAGGCATTTATTGATGATAGAATTCAGAAATAACGAGGCATTTATTAGTAAGGTAACATATGTGTTAGGTTAGATTTGGGATGTAGGAGGACCGATTTTGGGGGTGGGTGTTGCATTGTGTGTATATATAGGTGATGTGTGTGTGTATATATATATGTATGTAGTTTCATGTTCAGATTAACATATTTAGGTAATGTGTGCATATATATCTATAACATCTTTTAGGTTAGTTGCAACCTAAAACACTTTCACTAAATCATATGATCCATCCCCACTTGATCTGGGACTTTCACTATACATGCTCGCTAACCCGCTAACAACCATCGGCAAAAGTGAATACAATATTTAACAGATAATGCGTGATATTGGAGATATGAATTCTAATTAATTTTTACTTTGGCATTTAATTTAAAAAATTGTACTTTGGCATCTAATTAACTTGTAAGAACTGACCATGTAGTCACGGGCCTCCCAGTTTGAGAATCTGACGATAATTTAAAAATATAACGATTAAGCTTAAAAACAAGTCGTTAGAGGGTGAAAACCCAATCCAACCCCCAAACGGCCCCATAAGAAGCATAAACACCTCGAGCGGGACCAATGTAACTTGTAGGAACTGACCGTGTAGTCACGACCTTCTCAGTTTGAGAATTTGATGATAATTTGAAAATATATCAATTAAGCTTAAAAACAAGCCTTTAAAAGGTGAAAACCCAAACCAAGCCTCAAACGGCCCTATAAGAGGCAAGAACACCTCGCACGGGACGAATGTAACTTGTAGGAACTAACTGTGTAGTCACGGTTCTCCCGATTTGAGAATATGGCGACAATTTGAAAATATGTAGATTAGGCTTAAAAATAAGTCGTTAAAGGGTGAAAACACAAACTAGCTCCCAAACGGCCCCGTAACAGGCACGAACACCTCGCATGGGATCAATGTAACTTGTAAGAACTGACCGTGTAGTCACGGGTCTCTCGATTTGAGAATATGATGATAATTTTAAAATATATCACTTAGTCTTAGAAACAAGTCGTTGAAAGGTGACAACCCAAGCCAGCCCCCAAACGATCCCGTAAGAGGCACTAACACCTCCTACGGGACCACTATAACTCGTAGGAACTGACCGTGTAGTCACGAGTCTCTCGATTTGAGAATATGATGATAATTTAAAAATATATCAATTAAGCTTAAAAATAAGCCCTTAAAGGGTGAAAACCCAAACCAGCCCCCAAACGGCCCCGTAAGAGGCACGAACACCTCGTACGGTACCAATGTAACTTGTAGGAACTGTCCGTCTAGTCACGATTCTACCGGTTTGAGAATATGACGATAATTTGAAAATATGTAAATTAGGCATAAAAACAAGCCGTTAAAGGGTGAAACCCAAACTAGCTCCCAAACGGCCCCGTAAGAGTCATGAACACCTCGCAAGGAATCAATGTATCTTGTAAGAACTGACCATGTAGTCACGATTCTCTCGGTTTGAGAATATGACGATAATTTAAAAATATATCACTTAGGCTTAGAAATAAGTCATTGAAGGGTGAAAAGTCAAACTAGCCTCCAAACGGCCCCGTAAGAGGCACTAACACCTCCTACTGGACCAATGTAACTCGTAGGAACTAACCGCGTAGTCACGGGCATCTCGATTTCAGAATATAACGATAATTTAAAAATATATAGCTTAGGCTTATAAACAAGCCTTTGAAGGGTGAAAACCCAAACCAGCCCCTAAATGGCCTTGTAAGAGGCACGAACACCTCACACGGGATCAATATAACTTGTAGGAACTGACCGTGTAGTCACGGGCCTCTCAATTTGAGAATATGATGTTAATTTGAAAATATATCGATTAAGCTTAAAAATAAGCCCTTAAAGGGTGAAAACCCAAACCAACCCCCAAACAGGTAAGAGGCACTAACACCTTCTACGGGACCATTGTAACTCGTAGGAACTAACCATGTAACCACGGGCCTCTCGGTTTGAGAATATGATGATAATTAGATAATATATCGATTAAGCTTACAAAACAAGCCGTTAAAGGTGAAAACCCAAACAAGCCCCCAAACATCCCCATAAGAGGCACGGACATCTCGCACGGGACCAATGTAACTTGTAGGAATTGACCGTGTATTCATAATTCTCTCGATTTGAGAATATGATGATGATTTGAAAATATGTAGGTTAGGCTTAAAAACAAGCCATTAAGGGGTTAAAACCTAAACTAGCTCCCAAACGGTCCCATAAGAGGCACGAACACCTAGCACGGGACCAATGTAACTTGTACGAACGGATCGTGTAGTCACGGTTGTCTCAATTTATGAATATGATGATAATTTGAAACTAAATCGCTTAGGCTTAGAAATAAGTCGTTGAAGGCTGAAAACCCAAACTAGCCCCCAAGTGGCCCCGTAAGAGGCACTAACACCTCCTACGGGATCAATGTAACTCGTAGGAACTGACCGCGTAGTCACGGGCCTCTCCATTTGAGAATATGATGATAATTTGAAAATATATCAATTAAGCTTAAAAACATGCCCTTAAAGGGTGAAAATTCAAACCAGCACCCAAACGACCCCGTAAGAGGCACGAACACCTCGCACAAGATCGATGTAACTTGTAGGAATTGACCGTGTGGTCAAGGGTCTCTCGGTTTGAGAATATGACAATAATTTGAATATATATTGATTAAGCTTAAAAATAAGCCCTTAAAGGGTGAAAACCCAAACCAGCCATGTAAGAGGCACTAACACCTTCTACGGGACCAATGTGACTCGTAGGAGCTGACCGTGTAGCCACGGGCCTCTCGGTTTGAGAATATGATGATAATTTGAAAATATATCGATTAAGCTTAAAATCAAGCTGTTAAAGGTGAAAACCCAAACCAACCCCCAAACATCCCTGTAAGAGGCACGAACATCTCGCGCGAGACCAATGTAACTTATAAGAACTGAGTATGTAGTCACGGTTCTCATGGTTTGAGAATATGATGATAATATGAAAATATGTACATTAGGCTTAAAAACAAGCCGTTAAAGGGTGAAAACCCAAACTAGATCCCAATCGGTCCCGTAAGAAGCACGAACACCTCGCACGAGACCAATGTAACTTGTGAGAACTGACCGTGTAGTCACAGTTCTCTCGGTTTGAGAATATGATGATAATTTGAAATATATCGCTTACGCTTAAAAATAAGCCGTTGAAGGGTGACAACCCAAATCAGCCCCCAAACGGCCTCGTAAGAGGCACGAACACCTCGTACGGGATCAATGTAACTTGTAGGAACTGACCGTGTAGTAACGATTCTCCCAGTTTGAGAATATGACGATTTTTTGAAAATATGTGGATTAGGCTTAAAAATAAGTCGTTAAAGGGTGAAAACCCAAACTAGCTCCTAAATGGCCCCGTCAAAGGCACGAAAACCTCGCCTGGACTAATGTAACTTGTAAGAACTAATCGTGTGGTCACGATTCTCTCAGTTGAGAATATGACGATAATTTGAAAATATATCGCTTAGGCTTAGAAATAAGTCGTTGAAAGGTGAAAACCCTAACCAGCCCCCAAACGGCCTGGCAAGAGGCACTAACACCTTCTACGGGACCAATGTGACTCGCAGGAACTGACTGCGTAGTCACAGGCATCTCAATTTGACAATATAATAATAATTTAAAAATATATAGCTTAGGCTTATAAACAAGTCGTTGAAGGGTGAAAACCCAAACCATCCCCCAAACGGCCCCGTTAGAGGCACGAACACCTCGCACAGGATCAATGTAACTTGTAGGAACTGACCGTGTGGTCACGGGCCTCTCGATTTGAGAACATGACGATAATTTGAATATATATCGATTAAGCTAAAAAATAAGCCCTTAAAGGGTGAAAATACAAACCAGCCCCCAAACAGCCTCGTAAGAGGCACTAAAACCTTCTACAAGACCAATGTGACTCGTAGGAACTGACCGCATAGTCACGGTCTTCTCGATTTGAGAATATGATGATAATTTAAAAATATATAGCTTAGGCTTAGAAACAATCCATTAAAGGGTGGAAACCCAAATCAGCCCCCAAACGGTACTATAAGAGGCATAAACACCTCGCACGGGATCAATGTAACTTGTAGGAACTGACCCTGTAGTCACGGGCCTCCCGGTTTGAGAATATGATGATAAATTGAAAATATATCGATTAATCTTAACAACAAGCCGTTAAAGGTGAAAACCCAAACCAGCCCCTAAACAGCCCCGTAAGAGGCACGAACACCTCGCACGGGACCAATGTAACTTGTAGGAACAGGCCTTGTAGTCACGGTTCTCCCAGTTTCAGAATATGACGATAATTTCAAAATATGTAGATTAGGCTTAAAAACAAGCCGTTAAAGGGTGTAAACCCAAACCAGCTCCCAAACGGCCCTGTAAAAGGCACGAACACCTCGCACGAGACTAATGTAACTTGTAGGAACTGACCATGTAGTCACGGTTCTCTCAGTTTGAGAATATGGCGATAATTTCAAAATATGTAGTTTCGGTTTAAAAACAAGTCATTAAAGGGTGAAAACCAAAACCAGCTCCCAAACGGCCCCGTAAGAGGCACAAACACCTCGCATGGGACCAATGTAACTCGTAGGAACTGATCGTGTAGTCACGGGCCACTTGATTTGAGACTATGATGATAATTTGAAAATATATAGCTTAGTCTTAGAAACCAGCCATTGAAGGGTGAAAATCCAAACCAACACCCAAACAGCCCCGTAAGAGGCATGAACACCTCGCACGGGACCAATGTAACTTGTAAGAACTGATCGTGTAGTCACGGTTCTCCCGGTTCGAGAATATGATGATAATTTCAAAATATATAGATTAGTTTTAAAAACAAGCCGTTATAGGGTGAAAACCCAAACCAGCTCCCAAATGGCCCCGTAAGAGGCACGAACACCTCGCACGGGACCTATGTAACTTGTAGGAACTGATCATGTAGTCAGGGTTCTCCCAGTTTGAGAATATTATAATAATTTTAAAATATGTATATTAGGCTTAAAAACAAGCCGTTAAAATGTGAAACCCAAACCAGCTCTGAAACGGCTCCGTAAGAGGCACGAACACCTCGCACGGGACCAATGTAACATGTAGGAACTGATCGTGTAGTCAAGGTTCTCTCGGTTTGAGAATATGATGATAATTTGAAAATATATCACTTAGGCTTAGAAATAAGTCGTTGAAGGGTGAAAACCTAAACAAGCCCCCAAACGGCCCCGTAAGAGGCACGAACACCTCGTACGGGACCAATGTAACTTGTAGGAACTGACCGTGTAGTCACGATTCTCTCGATTTGAGAATATGATGATAACTTGAAAATATATAGCTTAGTCTTAGAAATAACTCGTTGAAGGGTGAAAACTTAAACAAGACCCTAAACGACCCCTATAAGAGGCACTAACACCTTTTACGGGACCGATGTAATTCGTAGGAACTGACCATGTAGTCACGGCCCTCTTGATTTGAGAATATGATGATAATTTGAAAATATATAGCATAGGATTGGAAATAAGCCGTCGAAGAGTGGAAACCCAAACCATCCCCCAAACGGCTCCGCTAGAGGCACTAACACCTCGCACGGAACCAATATAACTTGTTGGAACTGACTGCGTAGTCACGGGCCTCTCGATTTGAGAATATGACAATAATTTAAAAATATATAGATTTGTCTTAGAAACAAAACGTTGAAGGGTGGAAACCCAAATCAGCCCCAATAGCCCCATAAGAGACATTAACACCTCGTACGGGACCAATGTAACTCATAGGAACTGATCGCGTAATTACGGGTCTCTCGGTTTAAGAATATGTCGATACTTTAAAATACATAGATTAGTCTTATAAACAAGTTATTAAAGGGTGAAAACCCAAACCAGCCCCCAAGCGGCCCCGTAAGAGGCAATAACACCTCGCACGGGACCAATGCAACTCGTAGGAACTAATCGCGTAGTCACGGGTCTCTCAGTTGAAGAATATGAGAATAATTTGATAATAATGGATTAGACTTAGAAATAATCCGTTGAAGGATAAAAACCCAAACAAGCCCCTAAGTGACCCCGTAAGAGGCACTAACACCTCGCACGGGACCAATGTAACTTGTAGGAACTGACCCCGTAGTCACGGGACTCTCAGTTTGAGAATATGACGATACTTTGAAAATATATAGATTAGGCTTAAAAACAAGTCGTTGAAGGGTGGAAACCCAAATCAGCCACCAAACGATTCCGTAGGAGGCACTATTACCTCGCACGAGACTAATGTAACTCATAGGAACTGACCGCGTAGTCACGGGTCTCTCGATTTGAGAATATGATGATAATTTGGTAATGTATGGATTAGGTTTAAAAACAAACCGTTGAAGGGTGAAAACCCAAACTAGCCCCTAAGCAGCCCGGTGAGAGGCACTAACACCTCCCAATGGACCAATGTAACTCGTAGGAACTGACCGTGTAGTCATGGGCCTCTCGGTTTGAGAATATAACGATAATTAAAAAATATATGGATTAGGCTTAGAAACAAGCCGTTGAAGGGTGGAAACCCAAATCAGCCCCCAAACAGCCCCGCAAGAGGCACTAACACCTCGCACGGGACCAATGTAACTTGTAGGAACTAACCGCGTAGCCACAGGCCTCTCGGTTTGGAAATATTACTATAATTTGAAAATATATAGATTAGGCTTTGAAACAAGTTATTAAAGGGTAAAAACCCAAACCAGCCCCCAAACGATCACGTAAGAAGCACTAACACCTCGCACGAGACCTATGTAACTCGTAGGAACTGATCAGGTAGTTATAACTTGCGTAAGATTTTCAATTTTAGAATATAATAATAATTGCAACTCCTATATGTAATTTTTTAGCTTGAGTAAGCTTTTTTATAAATTACTTAGTTACTAATATCGTCTCCTTTTTGTATCCTATTTTTTTTGCAGGATAACATTTATCGTTAGCATTTATTCAACTGGAACACACAAAGAAGTCAATGGTTTACAACAAGGGGTTTATTTATTTAATTTCGTTAATATTCATGATTCTATTTTTTGTGTTATGGCCGTGCGAGCTTTTGTAGTTTTATTGTTAACTTTTGTGGTCGTGCGGGCTTTTGTAAGTTTATTATTATATTTTGTGGTCGTGCAGGTTTATATTACGCGGGTTTTATATTAGTAGGTTTTAGAATGTCGAGAAAATAGAGGAAACTCTGCCCAATTTTTTTTGGTCTGTGAACTACTAAAGACCTGTAATATTTTGAAGTTTGTATGTACATTAGATTAACAACAACGTGCAAGATTTGCAATTTGTGAAATTTCTTATTTTCAAATAATTTTTTTTTTCTTTTATCCAAAAATTTGGCACAGTTCAAAATCGTGCCAAAAGTGTATCAAATTTTGGCACGGTTTTGAACTATGCCAAAAGTGTATCAAAATGTGAAGTGTGCCAAAAATATCAAATTCTAGCACGGTTTAAAAGTGTGCCAGAAGTTTTCCTGTTTGGTCAAATCCGGCACAGTTTTAAATCGTGCAAGAAAAAAATGGCCATTTTGGAACACCTGATTCTGGTACAGTTCAAAATCGTACCAGATTTGATCTGGCACAGTTTTAAATCGTGCCAGATTCCTATTTTTGGTGTAGTGTGGGTTTTCTCCCCAGTTCGACTCCCGACACTGTCAAAATAATGCTTAGCCAGTGAAGGCCACGAATCGCAAACGTGGATTAGTCGAGGTGCGCATAAAGTTAATCCGAACACCACGTGCTATTCTACCCAAAAAATATATATCAAATAACACGTTCTCTATGCAGGTCATAAGATTTCCTAATAACATTCACGATTATTCGGTAATCATTTTACTTTTGAAGCACTTTTATAACCCCATTTTAGAATTTCTTAGGAGCAAATTCTCAACTCCCTATTCCTTTTTATTTTTTATTTGCCATCTGAAAAGGTGGTGACATAAAGGATAACCCTGATGACAGACAATGGATTCTCAGCCGCCATTACTGAAAAAGGTTAAAAATATGGATTTTATCCCACTTTATTCTATTTATGTTTCATATGTGTTAGACATGATTCTTATCTCTTACCTCTCGATTTTTCAATTTCTTGTTTGTAAAAAATTTAATAAAATACTTCATTGTAATTCTTTTTAGTGTTGTTGGGTCTTTATATGAAGACATCATAAATTGAGTTAACAAATTCGCAGCCCCGTCTTTTTCTATTTTTTATTATTACTTGCATGTAACCCGTACTATGTGCGGACAACATACATAAAACATTTATAATATATACATATATACAATCAAATATACAATGCAGATTCATTTTAATAATTATAATTTTATAAACATAACACGTTTTTTATTAAAAATATTATTTGTTTATTACAATTTCCATCATACAAAATTACATTTATTATTAATATTGAAGTTATTTTAGAGTCATATACCAAATAGTCCCTCAAATATTTTTTTAATACATGTTTAGTCCAAACCTTTTCATATTGTTTTAAAAAGTCCATCACCACATAAAAACACTCAATGAGTGCCGCTAGAGTGAACCTTTAAAAATAAAAGAATATTGGTTAAATGAGTGTTTGAGGGACTTTTTGAAACAAAATAAAAAGACTTGGACTAAATGTGTATTAAAAAATATTTGGGGGACTTTTTAATAATTTATCCATTATTTTACCTTTAATGTCACAAATAAATATAGATATTTTTTGTCAAAAAACTCTTATTCATATGGAATGTTAATTATTTAGACATATGAGTTATATATATCTACAATTACATACATTCAACCTATTTTGAGTACGATCTACACATAAAAGATTACTATAAGCCTAAATTGATCTAAGCACAAATTTTATATACCAAACAATGTCCATTGCTATCTTATTTTTGCACATGTAACGGTGATAGGTGTAAGGACATTTTTGTCCATTATCAATTTGTATGTCGTACGCCGTTACACCATTGAAGAAACTCAAGATCGCATCTACATCATCGGATCCGAATATCAAAGTGTCTTCAACATCATAGCCTCTGCGAGAATGAACTTGGTAAAATTGTGTTTTTACGTTCCTTAAAGTTCATATTTAGTATTGCAAAATTTTTATAAAATGTTTTTTATAAAAATAAGAACTAAGTTTTTTCAAGCAAAATGAGCCTTTTAAAAGTTTTTTATTTTTCTGGGAAGCCGGACCGGTCCGCCTCTTTACCGGACCGATCCGCCACCGGACCGGTCCGCCTCTTTACCGGACCGATCTGCCACCGGACCGGTCCGCCCTCTACCCGGACCGATCCGCTTACTGCAGATCCAGTAAACCCCGGACCAAAAGAGAACCGAAGAAGCCATTTTTTTAAAGAACCGATCCGAGGTCGGACCGATCCGCCTCCAAGCCGGACCGGTCCGCTTGGGATAAATTCGACCAGATCTGTTCGAGATTTTTTAGGCTCAAAGTTTTCTTATTTAAGCCAACTTCGGGGAGTTGTTTTCCAAGACTTTTCATGACGATTTTCAGAGTCCTAAATACTCCAAGTCTTCACCGTTTTGATGTGCCAAACATCTTTTTGATTCACACACAAAAATCCCAATTACTTTTGTGAATCTTTTGGAACCCTAGAACACAAGTTTTGCTATTGTTCAACCTTTGTGGGGAGATCTTTGCAACCGAGGGCTGCGTGTCATTGCTGAGGGAGTCTCTACAAAGTTTTCTGGCTGCGTGTCATTAAGGAGAGTTGCGGTTCTTCCTTTGTTGTTTGGGCTGCGAGTCCTTGGAGGGTGCTGCGTGTATTCTCTTGCTGAGTTCAAGACTGCGTGTCTTTGTGGGTTGGCTGCGCGTTGATCCATAGCAGATTTCTCTATGTAATTGTAAGTTGCGACTTGTATATTCATAGTGAAATAAAGGTTTTACCCGAAAGGGGTTTTTTCCTGATATCTGTGTCTCAGCATATTTTTGTGTCACATGCTTTATTTATTTATGGGTTGACACACGTACCTTAGATGCATGTTTAGGGACTCTAATTAAATAAGGGTTACTTGAAAACTTGCAAATTTTATTTAAATCGATATCACACAGTCATACGACTTCTCAATAGGTTCCAAAGGTAGCCTCTAGATGTTATTTCTTAGGATATAATATAATCAGCTAAATATTAAATAAATCTAAATTATTTATACCAAATAATTCTTACTCATAACAAAATAATAACAATCAAAGAAATAAAAATAATCTCAAATATTTCTAGCCTCATAAAAGACCGGCAACTGCGCAAAATCAATTGTTAGCCTTTAATATAAAACTTTTTAAGCCTCCATAAATGTACCCAAACCATTCACACAATAATATTATAGAGAAAATGAATGGATGCTTCCAATTACACGAGGCATATGATCTCAATAAACTAAACATAAAAAAATGATCGCAAAAAGCTAGAGAGAGAGAGAGAGATTCAACACCACTAAGTCACCTATTTTTTGTGAGTATCATCCTTGTCTGGCAATTGTTATGTGGATGGTGAGAATATGAAGAAGAAAATAGAAACAAAGATCGTTTCTTTTCAATTTCAAGATGCATGTATAAAAGAGAATATTTACTTGAAGAAACAAACAATCTAATTAAATATGTTGAAAACTGACGACCTTTCAAATGACAGAATATAGGGAGTCCAAAAAAGAGATAACATCCAACTCGCCATTTATTATAATTTGAGGTCCGCATGGAGTACCTAGATTTCTTTGAAAGTTAAATGCCAAGCTTCGAGATTGTAATTATAATAATATAATATATAATTAATATAGATATAGATACCTAGGTATACACACCTTAATACATTAATACACATTAGTATAAGAATATATTGTGTATTAAAATCAAATTCTACATTATTTTCAATAGAAAAAATTTAATTAAATATTTTTTTATAAAATCAAAATATTCTATAAAATGAAAAAGGTTATATATATATATATATTTAGAAAAAATAGTTAACATGGTTATAATACATATTTATAACAAAATGAGTAAAAAAAACTTCTAATAACGTGGTTTTCAAATAATGTTATTGATAACGTTTAAAATAGTAAAAAGCAGTAAAAACATGTTTTTTTATAAATATATAGAAAAATAGAAAAAACCATAAAGACAACTTTAATTGTTTAAAAAAACTTTTTGACTGTTAAAAAAATATTTAACAATAAAAACTGTTTATAAAACATTTAACTGTTAAAAGTTTTTTTTACAGTTAACAAGTTAAAAACAGGAAAAATAGTTTATAAAATATTTACAAACAGTTTATAAAAAACATTAAATAAATAAATGATTTTTAGTGTTAAATATTTAACACTAAACAATAAAAAAAATTGTTTTTGATAAAAAACAGTAAATAAAAAATATTTTATAAAACTTTTTATCTGCTAATTTACAATTTTTTTTTATAAAAAAACAGTTTTATATATATTCGTAACAAACATTTAAAAAAATAAATGTTTTTACATATACTTATAAAACCCTAAAAACTGGTATATCAAACACTAAAATCTCGTAAGTAACCCCATGTCACACCTTGTTAACCTCTATAATGAATGTGTGAACGAACGTGATGAGGAAACTTAAGGTTAAATAAGAAACTAATCAAATGGTTTGAAGGATGTGGGTCTAATTCTCATAATGATAAATGTTGTAGAATGAGGAGAATTCGGTCACTTAGGACCCCTCCTACTAACCACAATATTAAAGAATCCAGATCCAAAAGCCCAAATATAGAACCTCCGAATCGGCCCCAACCGGGGCATATACCTATTCATAGGTTAACAAATTGAAATGGTTAACACCCACTCAAATCTAGTTGAACTTTAATCTAGTCATAATAATAGTTTGACTAGGCTAACACCACATCCTAGGTCATCAATAAAAATTGGAGGAACGTTTGAACCTATCCTAGTTTGAAGCCCTAAAGTACTTCCTATAAAAGCGCTTGATCATGGGCCAACTTCCCCCTTCACCGTCGATAAAAAATTTGGAGCATCCCAAGAAGTTCTCCATCCAAAACATTACAACATACGATGGACAGACTGATCCAGCCCATCAGATATGTCATAACAAATAATACATACCCCTATAGAGTTATCGTGACGCCCTGATTTGTCGTAATTTTTCATCTACTCTGAGAGAGATCGAGCTGAGGTGGTTTTAGAAGTTAGGCTCTAGGTAGATCTTATCTTTTGAAAGTTGGTTGAGCAGTTTTCTTCCGGTTTCATTACTAACCATAAAAAATTCAAGAAAATAGATTCCCTAATCACCCTCGGGGCAAAAAAGGGGATTCTTTAAAAAATTACAATAAAATGTAGTAGGATTTTTTCAACAAAATTGAAAAAAATAATTAGAAATTGGCAATCTTTTCACTCAAATTTGTACTCTCCCGATGAGATGAAATCTATGAGTCTTTCACTTAGAAACCAATTTCATTAATGGACAATCTCATGTCTTAGTCGAGAAATATGCTAGAGTAAAGTACAAGCTCCTCAATGCAAACAATCATGTCGATCATGACGTCTCATCATTTAAGAAAAGTGAGATAATGAGAGAAGAAAATGGTAGGGAACAATCGGCCTCCGCCAAAAAGAGGGCAGGAAGAATAACTCTATTGTAAAAATAAAGGTTCTAACTAATGAAATTTCCTAGAAGGATGTAGACATATTTTTCAAGGAGAAAATCTACAAGTTACTTTCCTAGATAAACTACAACCTTATTGTAAGAAACTTCCAAATATGGTAGGCAATCCTAATAAAAGGGACACCAATTTTTGGTGCACCTATCATAAAGATCGCGGCTATAAAACTAAACATTATAAGATACTTTAATTTCACGTGGAGGATATTCCCATGGCCGACCATATTAAGGAGCAAATTAACATTAAAATAATGTTGCCCAAAAGAAAGATGATACCTCCCTCCTTCCAGTATGATCATAGCCATTCAAGGCCATAACAATCCATCATAATGCACAAGAAAAAAAAATTCAAGAGAGAGTCAGAATCTTTGCTAGTGTTTAAGACTCTTTTCGGGTGGAAATATCCAAACCAGTCCTCAACAAGACGGAATGAAACAAGGTAGACTTCGACTGGGCAATAATGTTATCTCATGAACACTTGGTTAGTGTCAATCTCATCCATAAGGATGACTTGGTACTCACTCTAAAGGTAGAAAACTTTGACATGAAGAGGATATTGGTCGATCAAGAAAGCTCATAAGAAAGCATCTACATCAACATGCTCTATGAATTTGTCTACATCGTCTACGACTTATATACGAACGCCAAACCTCTAATCGACTTCAGTGGTAATGTGAAAAGACAGCTAGGGAAGATTAAACTACTGATCAAAGTTGGCCCCATAAATAATGAGATTGAGTTTTATGTGATTGGATTAAAGTCATCCTAGAACACTATTTTAGGTCGAGGTTGGCTCCATACTATGAGAATTATGCCTTCTTCACTTCATAAAAAACTAAAGTTTATTATCGATCAAGGAATCATGAAAGTGAGGGGAAATCAAGATGTGGAAAGGAGCTAGATTGTTGTCAGTATAAAAAAAATGGAATAGGCTCAATCCAAGAAGATTCGAAATGATGAAAACTCAGAGGGCAAACAATCTCAATAGCAATAAAATGGAACTCAATTGGAGGTGGAAGAAACCAAGGTGACCCCACCAATCGAGTGATAAAGGAACTCCATGTTGTTCCTTTAGACATCACATAATTAGAGAAGATATTTTTAATTAGACCTAATTTACTAGAAATAAAAGCGAAGTAACTCATTCACTTCCTCAAATTGAACACCTATGTCTTCAATTGGAAGCCCTATAATCTGCTAAGTATATACCTCAATGTTGCTTGCCACCAATTGCACACAGATCCCACATATTGGTCAATCAAGCAAAACCCCTAAAAGATAGTCCAAGAGGAGGTTAGGCAAGTTGACAATGAAGTTGATGATCTACTTCATTATTAACTCCATTAAGTATATTCAATTTCAATATTGGATTTCTAACGTAGTCATAGTTAGAAAAGAAAAATCATAAGTAAGGGGTATGTGTTGATTTTACATACCCCAACAAGGCTTGTCCAAAAGGTAGTTTTCCTTTACATAGGATTGACCAATTGGTTAATTCAACTATAAGACACCATTGTATGGGTTTCATGGATCCATACTTTGGCTACCACCAGATACCTTTGTCTGGACCCGATAAAAAGAAGGCATTCCTCATATGCACGTTGGGGATCCACCTTTATTCGTCAAGAATATTGGGGAAACATACCAACGCCTTGTGACTAAGATGTTAAGGAAATATATGGGCTCCAACATGGTGGTTTACATCGATGACATGCTTATCAAAAGTAAGCGCATGGATGATCACATCAAAGACCTTTACAATACCTTTAAAATCCTAAGGAACTATATAATGAAGTTGAATGCCTCCAAATGTGCCTTCAAGATCAACTAAGACGGAATCTTAGGATACATTGTTACCTAAAGAGGTACCAAAGTTAATCCCGACCAGATCAGATATCTATAAGAAATAAAAAAGGCGAACACAATAAGAGATATTCAAGTACTTACAATAATTATGAAAGCACTCAACTGATTTATATTTAGATCATTCGTTAAGTTTTAATATGGAGAATCACTAAAGCAGATAGAGTTATACTTGGACTCTCCCCTATTATCAACATCGGTCAATTGTGAGAAACTTTAATTGCACTAGGTTTTTTCCCAAAACGCAACTAGTGGAGCATTTATTCAATCTGAAAATGGAGAACAATGAATAATCTCATAAGTTATTTATACCCCCATTGATTCTAAAAATAGATATATGCCTATCGAGAAGTTAGATTTGGCACTAGTATCGTCATCGATGAAATTATGAAACTACTTTGATGGCCATACCAAAGTCGTCCTAAATTCCTTACCTTTCAAAGAAATTTTGAAGAAAGTCGACCTATCTTATAGGATAACCAAGTGGTCTTTGGAATTTTCTTCGTTAGACATCATCTATGAGACCCAAATTGCAATTAAAGGGCAAGTTCTGGATGACTTCATAATTGGGTTCTCTGAAAGCCCAGAAGAGGAGGCCATTCGACTCAATTCACTTATAGAAATGTTCAACTTGGGACACACCGACCAGTTCCACAAATGGAGATCATTAGTTAATGGGGAATATAATAAACGAGTAAATGACATTGGAATTATATTTATCACTCCACAAGGATCCCTTGTCGAGCAAGCCATTTGATTAAGATTTAAGGGGTCTAATAACGAAACAGAGTATGAGGTGATAATTATTTGCCTCAAATAGTGATCTTCATGGGATCGTAAGACATATCCATCCACTGCAGTTTTATCTTAATAGATAATCAATTGAGTGGGGAATATGAGGTTAAATATCCTAGGATGTTTGTGTATCGATATAAATCCAAAAGTATTCTCCAAGCCTTTAAGTCAATATCAATAGAACAACTATCGATGAACTATAACAGTTACGTTAATGTTATAGATATACTAACCTCTAGAATTAATAATAATATGAAGAGGATGATTAAGGTCGAGTATGTTAATCAATCAAGTATTGATGAACCTGAATCATAAGAAGTTGCCATACAGGTTGATCGAGGGCGAAAAGTAGCGCCGCGTTAAAACGCTAATCATTGTTTTTGTTTTGCCTACTCAATACAAAAACCTAAACTACAACTACACTTGGGATACAAGTATAGCGGTAAGTCGGGTATCGTAAGAAATCCACAGGGAGTGTTGATAAATGGTAATCGATTTACTAATTCAAGAATAAAAATGTGAAAGGTGATGGTTTCGTTTAAAAGAAAAGGGAAAAAAATTAAGAAGTTAACTCTAAACAATATTAATTAAATGAGATTCGGGATCGCGTACCCGCCATGGGCTAAACAACTAATAATTAGAATTTCGGTTCGAAAACATTTAACCGAGTATTTTTAGTTAATCATAAACATCACGCAATAAGAAATTTAACTCAAAGTTGCGAGATTAAACATTTAATTCAAAATGGTCACACACAGATTAAAATCGATTTATCTCTATAAATACTAATGTTGCGTGAAAAAGAAAGTCAAACGAATAATAAACCTATTTTAATACGTGAGGTTTCGATTAAACATGATTTTACACAAAACATAATTTTTGAAGCTCGACGCCCATCAATGGTGAACACACGACCCAAACCCTATTTAACTACTCACACAACATGGATGAATAAATAAAATAACTAATTAATAAATAAACCAAGAAATAAATTAACTGCACAAAATAAACTAGGCAAGAAATAAATACAAAGCAAGAAATCTACACTAGAAAGCTTGTAAATAAATGACAAAGCAAGAAAATAAGGAAGTACAACTAAATTAATTGGTAGGGGTAATGAATAGTGTACTTACAATCCACAAATGAGGCAAACCCAAATGAGAGAGAAAATGAGCTCTCAAAACCCTAACCCTAAACTAATTAAAAAGAACTAAAACTAATCTTTTACAAAAATGCACCAAGTGGTCTATTTATAGTAAGTTGCAAAAGGAGATAAAAGAAAAAGGAAAAAAGAAAGAAAAAGGGGATAACTCTCTTAATTAAGAAATAAAATAAAAAGAAAAAGAAAATAAAAAATAGAAAAAGGGGATAGCAGCAAAACATAATCGGCCAAAACAGAGGACCGAATCGATTCAAAAATGGGAAACTTGACCACTGGAAGATAGCTAATCGATTCGCAAAAGTGCAAATTGATTCGGTGTTGAGAAATTTTGACATTGTCTCGTAGCGAATCAATTCGCAAAGGTGCAAATCGATTCGCACCTGCAGGAACAAGGGTTTCCATGGCTTATGTCGAGACCCAGCTGCGATCTTGCGTGGGTGCTGCAATTGATTACAAAGAGCAGGACCAAATGTATGGCACCCGCTGTGAAAAACATCCAAGCGACCTCCTGTGTATGCCAAAGGCCATATCCAATTGTGAACCCGAGCTCAAATCGAAAACCCAATTCCTGTAATGTCCCAAGACCTTCAATCCGATCCATGGTTCACTCCAAGACCCACGTGCCATGGTGCTATATCCAAGACCCATCTGTATATAGCCAAAGATCAAATCTTCCCTGAAAATGGTACAAAACCACCAAACCCAATATCGCTCAAGCGGAGACCTATTTGCGAAATCGGATAACCCGAGACCCATTTCGATACGCGCGTAACAAAACCCGAGCTCCAATTTTGGACGAAAGGCTCTAATTTTGGAACAAACCCGAGCACAAAGACAAAATCACCATTTGCAAAATTGGTGCAAAGGAGAAAGGGACATGAAGGGAATTTGTCAAAAAATTTGTATATTAAATAACGAATATAATTAACTTATAATTCTTCCCCGATTAAAGGTCCATGTTTTCTTCGTTCGGAATCCGATTTGATCACCATTCACATACACGCAAAGCTTAACCCGAGATATACAACTTTTGTGGGTACTTTGAGTAAAAATCCTGAAGTGTGAAATTATGAAAATGCCCCTGAACGTGCAAACTTTTACAAAATTTTACCGGAATGCGACGAAACTTCATACTAAGTACCGTAACACCTAAAAACACTCAATAATACCTTAAATAACATGTTATCATATAAAATGGAGGTTACCTGATTAATGAGCATAATTATAGCAATTACGGTACCCGAGGGGGCTAAAAATACATAAATTAACGAGTGGAAAATGCAATATTCGTGACGTATCACACCCCCTAACTTTGACATTGATAGTCCCTAACAATGAAGTTCAAAGCAATAAGAACTATAAGAAAACTACAAAATAGGAGATATATACAAAAGCGTTAAAATCCACTTTCGCGAGCGAACAATTGCATTTAGCGTATGCAATAAGCCGTTAAATCCCTAGGTTACCCTAGTGGATGAGTGTCGTCTCGTGAGGGTTTTTAAGGATGAAACCCACAAACATCATTTAGTTTCATCAAAATATGGCCATTCAACATGCGACAAACTCAACAATACGAAAAAGGTTTCAAACATGTTATTAGCATATTGAACGAATTCAAACAAAAGTCCATTGTTATTAATAATATAGAATGAACTTCATAGAATTGAAACCTTAAAAGTGGGAGGGAGGTGAGCACATGCATAGTATGATTTGGAAAAAAACTTAAATAAATCGGATAAACATAAAGCGTGCATATATCAATCCTCATCGGGCATTACACTCACCAAATGAAATCACTATGAAAGGGGAGGTAATACACGGAACACGCGGCTATAAAGGGTAAATGTAAATGGAAACTAGGTCGCGCGCATGTCACTACTGAATAACGCTATATATAAAATGAAAAACTTGTAATCTCAATGAAATATACCGCTCATTAAAGGAGGCGAAATGTATTTTCACAGATTATCAAAACTATTATGACTTTTAAATTAAACTCACCCTAGGATCACATAAAAATTTATAGGGTTGTAATGTAGGTTGGAGTTAAGGTACGAAATGAAGGGTATATGTATGGATTCAAAGTGTTCAGGGATGAAAACTCAGGATAATGAAAAATTGTGGGCAATTTCAAAATTTGAATATGATTTCCATAACAAGAATTAAATATGACAATAGGAGAGTAAAAAGGATTATTAAACACTATCTACAACATATACAAACTTTCTCTTTCTTTTTTTTTTCTTCTTTTTCTCTTGTTTTCTTTTGTTTTCACTTTTTCTTTTCTTTTTCACTACACTTTCTTTTCTTCACTTTTCTCACTCTCACATGATTACTTGCACCCGCAAAACAATTACATCGTTCAATTTAGAGTAACATTCCAAACAAAGGTATGGAATGTAATATGTATGGTTTATAACTCCAATGTGGAGTTGGTTTTGGGATTTGGGGATTATGAAACGAAAGGCAACATTTATACTCAAAGGGATTGACTAAGGAAACATTTAAGGTGAGATCAAGGTCAATATGGGTGATATAACAAAGATTGACTTGATCGTTTCATAAAGTTTACGCAATTCTCGAGTCAAAACACCTTTTGAAAATCATTCTCAAGTAACCCATTTCAAAATATAAACTCGATTAATGAACAATCAAATGAAAGAATAGTGAGATTACCAATGAAATCAACATTTTAAGGGGGGAAGAGTAGTGTATAAACACTCCCAAATGAAGGTATGTCTCGAATCTCACTTATTTAAGTATATACAATGCAACAAAAGATTACCGAGTTATAAAAATCTTAAACCAAATCAATAAACTTGAAAAGCGCATGTGCTCATGGGATAAAGTTTAATTCATGAAGTTATTCATAATATCAATTATTTGAGGACTAAAGTCTAATAAATTCTAAAATCGAGAACTTGCATCCTTGAATTGTCTATTGGACCAGGCAATTTTTGAAATTTATCATCGCAGAAGGCAAAATGCCCAACAAAGGAGAAAAAAGAAAAAAAATATTTTTGAAATTTATGAAATTTTTTCCTAAGAATGCATACTTAGTAACTAACATGTGATAAAATCCATGGAGAAAACAAAGAAATTGATAAAATATCCCACGCCCCCAACTTAAATGTTGCATTGTCCTCAATGTTAATCAAGAACACAATATAAAGAGAGGAAAAGAAATATATCACCCAAAATGGAGCGATCTCCGATAAGTACGAGTCCAAAGAATATACAAAACAAGTTAGTACTGAGCATAACGAAAAATAATAACAAAAAGTTTAACTAATTACACTAGACTAAACTAAAAGGAAAGAAAAACTAAAGAAAGAAATAATAAAAAAACTAACTATTTACAACCTACTATTTGGACTTCATACTAACTATACACTAGAAGTCTAAATAATTGAGGATCCACCCAAAATGAGATTTGACTTTGAAAGATTAACGGTGGACACTCCAAAGAAAACATGCCTCCCAGAAGATATGAATTATTTTTTAACAACGGAAGGCACGTGGGTGGTGGAAATGGTGAACCATCGCCAATTATAAATTTTTAAGGAACGATGGTCAATTTGGATAATAAGGGGGAGAGGTACACTTGGGATCCAAGAAAAGTAAATTCACCTCCCTAAGATTTTTCAATTGGAATGGGAGGTGGTGCACACATGGGAGAAAAATCCATTATGAAAGATAAGTCCGGTAAAGAGTCCTCGTCGACAAAAGGTGTGGAAGTTTCAAAAATTTCCACCGACTCATAGGAATCAATCGGTACCTCTAATGGTTCAATAATGGAAAACGTATATGCTAATGAACTAAATTCAATCTCAATCGACTCATCATCATAAGGATATTGAATTTCGAGGGAGAAAGACTCATTTTCAATTAAATGTTCTTCAAAAAGTTGGGGTGAAACACAAGTTTCCACATCCTCGTTGATTTGCCCAAAATAATCAATTTCATTGCAAAGTGCGTCGATTATCGTTCCAATACCAATGATGTCGTCCACGCTTTGGTTGAAAATAAGAATGGTTTCTTCCAAAGTAGGCTTCCTTGGATCTAGAACCTCGGATTCCTCATTTGGTTGAAACTCTTCGTTGAAATAAAAAATATCGAAAGGAAAATCATCGTTGGATTCAAATAATGCATCCAACTCAACAATGATTTTCTTCCCGATAAATGTTTTCAAGACTTTCAATCTCAATAGTTCTAAGGCCCTCACGTACAGTTTTAGGTCGAGGTACGAGTTTTTTAGAATAACAACTTTGAAAACAATTCCCGTTTGAATCATTAGAAATGCCGATATAACTATAGAAATTGGATATGGTTACCTTATTGTTTGTAGATGGAGAATCCAAGTAGGAAGGTGCGCGACCAAATTCAAAGTCTCTTGGCGCTCAAATGAGCACATCTTACAAAAAATGTTAAAATAAAGAATACAAATACAAAAGAAAAAAAATACTACAAAACAATAAAACAATTACAATCTAAAACAAAACACTCCCCAGCAACGGCGCCATTTTTTATTGAGGGTGAAAAGTAGCATTGCGTTAAAACGATAATCGTTGTTTTCGTTTCGTCTACTCAATACAAAAACCTAAACAACAACTACACTTGCGATATAAGTATAGCGGTAAGTCAGTTATCGTAAGAAATCCACAGGGAGTGTTGATAGATGGTAATCAATTTACTAATTCAAGAATAAAAATGTCAATGGTGATGGTTTGGTTTAAAAGAAAAGGGAAAAAAAATTAAGAAGCTAACTCTAAACAATATTAATTAAACGAGAGTTGGGATCATGTACCCATCATGGGCTAAACAACTAATAATTAGAATTCCGGTTCGAAAATATTTAACCGAGCAGTTTTAGTTAATCATAAACGTCACGCAATAAGAAATTTAACTCAAAGTTGTGAGATAAAACATTTAATTCAAAATGGTCACATGCGGATTAAAATCATTTATCTCTATAAACACTAACATTGCGGGACAAAAAAGGTAAACGAATAATAAACCTATTTTAATTCACGGGGTTTGGATTAAACATGATTTTACACAAAACATAATTTTCAGAGCTCGACGCCCATCAATGGCGAACACACGATCCAAACCCTATTTAACTACTCACACAACATGCATAAATAAATAAAACAAGAAATGAATTATCTACACAAATTAAACTAGGCAAGAAATCTACACTAGAAAGCTTGTAAATAAATGACAAAGCAAGAAAATAAGGAATTACAACTAAATTAATTGACATGGGTAATGAATAGTACACTTACCATACACAAATGAGGCAAACCCAAATGAGAGTGAAAATGAGCTCTTAAAACCCTAATCGTAAACTAATTAAAAAGATCTAAAACTAATATTTTACAAAAATACACCAAGTGGTGTATTTATAGTAAGTTGCAAAATGAGATAAAAGAAAAAGGAAAAAATAGAGAAAAAGGGAATAAGTCGCTTAATTAAGAAACAAAAGAAAAAGAAAAAGAAAAAGAAAAAGAAAATAGAAAATAGAAAAAGGGGATAGCAGCAAAATAGAATCAGCCAAAACAGAGG
Organism: Sambucus nigra; assembly: GCA_949130495.1. Classification (NCBI taxonomy): domain Eukaryota; kingdom Viridiplantae; phylum Streptophyta; class Magnoliopsida; order Dipsacales; family Adoxaceae; genus Sambucus; species Sambucus nigra. The sequence continues at coordinate 523,880,603 of OX422212.1, forward strand.
ATAAAATCGACTCGGTTGAGTCTAAATTGATATAAAAATAGGAGACCTAACCACTGGAAGATAGAGAATCGATTTGCAAAAGTGAGAATCAATTCGGTGTTGAGAAATTTAGACACTGTCTCATTACGAATCGATTCGCAAAGGTGTGAATCGATTCGTACTTGTAGGTTTGCAGATCCAATTCCTCCAAAAAAATAAGGCCTGCTATGGCTTATGCCGAGATCCAGCTGCGATGTTGCATGGATGCTGCAATTGATTACAAAAACCAGCACCAATGGAACCCGCTATGAAAAACATCCAAGCCACCTCCTGCGTATGCCAAAGGCCAACTCCAATGGTGAACCCGAGCTCAAACCGAAAACCCAATTCGTCTAAAGGCCCAAGACCTGCAATCCGATCCATGTTTCAAGACAACACCCACATGCCATAGTGCTATAGCCGAAACCCGTGTGTATATTGCCAAAGATAAAAACCTCCATAAAAAGGGTAAAAAACACCAAACACAAAATCGCACAAGCCGAGACCCGTTTGCGTAATTGGATAACCCGGGACTCGTTTCGATATGCGCGTAACAAAACCCTAGCTCCAATTTCGAACGAAAGGCTCTAATTTTGGACGAAACCAAAACCCGATCCAAACCCGAGCACAAAGCCAAAATCGCCATTTGCAGGAACTTGTTGCAAAAGAGAAAGGGACATGGAGGGAATTTATTAAAAAGTTAGTATATTAAATAACAAATATAATTAACTTATAATGCATTCCCGATTAAAGGTCCGTGTTTTCTTCGTTTGGAATTTGATTCAATCCCTGTTCACGGCCATGCGAAGCTTGATCCGAGATATACGACTTCCATGAATATTTTGAGAAAAAATATCGAAGTGTGAAATTACGAAAATGCCCTTAAATGTCCAAAATTTTACTAAACTTTATGAAACGCGATGAAACTTCATACTATGTACTGTAACACCTACAAACACTCAATAATACCTCCCATAACAAGTTAGCATATAAAACGTAGGTTGTTTGATTAATGAGCATAGTTATAGCAATTACGGTACCTGAGGGGGATAAAAATGCATAAATTAACGGGTGGAAAATGCAATATTCATGACGTATCACAAGTCGATCCAACCCCAAGGTGGATGGAACCTACCATTACCTACTTGAGAGATAAAGAACTCCATTGAAATAAAAAGGAGGCCCACAAGTTAAAATTCAGTCATCTAGATTTGTCCTCAAATCGAAGGGAAAGCATATTAATGATCATACATAGATCCCATAATTAAATGTTTTTACGAGTAGAAGTATAAGGAGACCGCGTGGAAATGCACGAAGACATTTGCAATGCTTATGCATGCAGGAGATCTTTATCTTATAAGGCGATCTCGTGGGGGTAATGGTGTCCTATCGGACAAAAAGAAGTAGTCAAGATCACCCAAAAGTATCCCAAGTTTCAGGAGTTCGCCCGAAGCATCAAACAACCCACGGGAGACCTCACTTAATCACAAATCTTTGGCCTTTCACCTTATGGGGCATGGATATTATCTGTTCCCTTCCCAAGGCCCCTGGCAATCGAATTTTTTTTATCACTGCAACCAATTAATTTACCAAGTGGGTAGAAGTCAAGTCATTAACACACATCAAGGAAGCCAATACTAGAAGTTTTATATAGAGAAACATAATCATGAGGTTTGGCATCCTTGGGCCATTTGTTTATGAAAACGGCACCTAGTTTAACAATGACTATTCAGAAACTTCTTACAAAATGTGTAATTTGCAATCACTATGCCCCACTAGTCTTTCCCAAAAGCGAATATCACTAATAAGACCTTATTTATCGGGATCAAATGTCATCAAGAGATTAGCAGAGGAATATGGGTCAACGATCTCCCCTCCGTCCTTTGGGCCTATGTAATAACACAAAGAAGATAAATAGGAGAAACCCTTTATGTTATGTCTTATGTCGTAAAAGTGATAATACTTCTGGAAATTATTTTAGCTAGACTTGGGTTTGAAATCTATTAGCGCAACCACAACAACGACCTACTTTCCCATAAACTAGATCTAAGTGAAGGCCGAAGTGAATAAGCCCTCATTCATCTAGAAAACTACAAATAAGAGATTGAAATAAATCACGACAAAATTTGATAATTTTAAGTTAGTGATCCAGTACTCAGGAAATTGCTCCCTAGTGCCAAGAAGCCTTATGATGGGAAGCTATCCCCAAACTGGCAAGTACCTTTTCGAATTGCTTCAAGAGGATGGAGTGGTTCATATCATTTAAAATAACTTGATGGAATAGAAATACCAAGTTCATGGAATGCCATAAAGCTTAGGAAATTCTATCATTAGTAGCCTTGTTTTAATTTAGCTTAGCTTAGTCAAATAAATGTTGTTTATTTAGAGTTCCTAATTATAGCATTCATTCAAATAATTTGTATTCTTGTATTTTTTTTCTAAGAGGCATAAGAACCTACCTAAGAATGGGTGGTTCAACCTAAAGGTTTATCAGCTTAGAATAGGCATAAAAACCCACTTAGTAATGGGTGGTACAACTTAAGGGTTATTTTTCATAGAATATGCATAAAACCCCACCTAAGAATAGGTTTACAACTAAAGGGTTTGTTGGCCTATAATAGACATAAAACCCCACCTAAGAATAGGTAGTACAAACTAATGATTGTTCAACCTAGAATATTCATGAATACCCACCTAATAATGGGTGGTACAACCTAAGGTTTGGTCGAACTTTAATAGGTATAGAAACCAACCAAAGCATGAATTGTATAAACTAAGGTTTGGTCTGCCTAGAATAGGCATAAAAACCTATCTAAGAATATGAGATATAACCTAAGGGTTGGTTGGCCTATAACAGACATAAATCCCACCTAAGAATGGAATGTACAACCGAAGTGTTTGTTGGCTTATAATAGGCACAAGGCCATTTGATAAGTAGACAACACACCTAGATAAGTTAAAATCGTATGTTAATTTATCAATGTAGTTTATAACCCAAGGGTAAACTATATTAGTTATCAACATCCATAATGACTTGCTCAACTTGATATTCATGAAGAGCATGATTAATGGATGCCTCAGTCGCTGGTTGATTAACTTCTTGAACAAATGACAAAGAAGCATCCATTTGGTTGATAACTAGATTTTCAATATGAAAAGTAAAGAAAAGTTGTGTTGACCTCATAGACATTACCGCTTTGGGGGTCAGTGATCCACCCGCTTTTGAAAGAAATTAACTCATAGTAGTCAAGTTACGAAACAACTTCTTTGACTCCGGCCTCAGAAACATAGTCAAAGGAATATTTTTTTCGCTATTTATGTTTCTGCATCTCCATAGCAAGATAAATTTGCTTCCTTTGTAAGATCAAACTCTACAGTGTCTTTATGGAAAAATCGTTTTTCGTCTAGGTGATCTAAGATTCTACATTATTATATGATAAGCACCAAAAACTGTTCATTTTATACCCCGAATAGATGCATTTTAGTCAATCGTTTGTAATAAAAAAGGTCTTATGCGTGTAAATATTTAATATGTAGGCTTGATTGCAGTTGCGCTGTCAAAAACATTATTTCGAGGTAATTTGCAGTCAAATGGAGCTAATAACCTCTCCCGTAACCAAACTCGAGCCTAAACCTGTCCCCAAATTTACCCCGAAGTCCGTGTGTGTTTAGTTTGTGCCTTTTTTATTTTTTTAAAATTTTTATTTTGTGTCGTTTTATTTTTAGGATTTATTTTAGATTTATTTATAATTTTTTAAAATTTATTTTCTATTTTATTTTATTTTGATTTTGATTAGTTTTTAGTTTTTATTTTATTTTATTTTATTAGGATTAGTTTTTTTTAGGATTTCATTTATTTTTTAGTTTTATTAGATTTTACATTTTTTTAGGATTTTAATTTTAGTTTTAATTTTTTTTTTTATTTCCTTTTAGTTTCATTTTTTTTTATTATTGAGTCTTTATTTTATTTCAGAGTGGGATTTTATTTTTAGATTTTTTAGTTTTATTAGTTTTATTTTTTTAGTGTTACTTATTTTTATGGTACAAATTTAACACACACACACATAACCTATACCTCCACACACCTAAACTAACTCACTCACTCACACACACCCTAACTACCATACACCCTCACACACAACCCTCCCCTTCATCATCTTCCTCACCGCACCATTTTCTCTCTCCTTTAACCTACATAACCCCCATAAACACACTCACACACCTCCATTAATACCACAACTCTCACCTCACTACCACGACCCACCTGCAAACCCGAAAACTCGAGACCCCTGATAACCCAAGAACCCAGAATCTGGAAACCCGACCTTCAACGCTTCCATACCAAACCCGATCCTTCCTCGACCCCTTCAATCCGAGACCTAAACTACCCACCTCCCCAATACCGAACTCGCCCATTGCGCTTTGTCCCCACTCTAAAACGACCCCGATCCGGACCTTACTCCGACCCAAGACCTGCTCCACCAACCCCTACGCGGATCCACATCGGACCTACCTGTTGAAACCCAAAAATACTTACCCAGACCCGATCCCCCTACCCAATTCGGCCACCCAAACTCGTCCCCTACCCAATGCACCTCGACTCGAAACCGGCGACCTGCTAAACCCGAGCACCATGACCCATCTTCCATTTTCCCCTCTTCTTCATGACACGACTTCCACCTGCTTAAGACCAAAAATAAAACAAACCAAATGTCCCCACATGTTTTAAACCCTTTTATCCTTATTCCCAAAATCACCCCAACTAACTTTTGTCCACTTTTACAAATAAACCCCAAATCAGATTTATTTACCTCACAAATGAGATTTTATTACCACATACCTTTACCATGTTCATGTGTTCTTATCCTCACTCAATTTTATCAATACCCAATTTACCCCTACCCTCTATGTGCACCATATAAATTGAAGACTTGGTGCCATTGAAGAGGGATTTCAAATTTAGTTTTTAAAACTCTTGTGTGATAAATTTCTCTACACTCCTCTATAGAGAGTATTTGCATTTTTAGCAAATATCTCAATATAGAGGTGTGCATTTTTAGCAACCCTGCCCCTTCTATAATGAATTTTTGCATTTTTAGCAATTATTTCAAAATAGATTGATGTAGTTGAATTCATCACTTATGGGAGGTAAATTCTAATCCATCCCTTTATGTTGAGATTTTGCATTTTTAGCAATTATCTCAATATAAAGTAATAATCTAGAATTTATTTCTTTGGATGAATTCTAATGTACAATTTTATAATGTTAGGATTTGCATTTTTAACAAATCTCTTTTATTATTTAATTGTCCATTATGAATTCATCCATTATCCTTTTTATTTTTATTTTGTAGTTTTTATTTTAGATTCAATAAATATATTAGTGAGGGATTATGATTGACAGATTTTTTATGTATAATTGAAGATTCCATTTCAATTCAAGGCTTAACTAGGTTTGATCTCCTCCTCTTGATTACTTTTAGTTTAATCCTCACATGCTCTTTTTTGTATACTATTGTTTTTTTTTGGATGATGATTATTGAGGGCTAATCTCCTATTTACGGGATGAAATTTTGAAACCCTTATTGATGTAAGAAACTAGATTATATCTAATTAATCAATCACAGATAAATAAGACAAAGGATTTTTAAAGTGGTTCAGCCTTGTGAGAATGGCCTATGTCCACCGTTTTATATTGCTGACTGTTTGCCTCGAATCTCGATAATAGATTTTACTAAGAAATCCAAAGTCCCCTTCTTATGAGGGGGTTACAATGTATTTATAACCTTGAGGTTGTACATATGAAAGGATAATGCTTTGTTATCTAGTAGACATATACATCTGTACGATAATAATGTGCATTTAATACGTAGTTGTCTTTTGACTCTCTTGATTTGGATGCTCTGCACGCTAAGTTGCTCGGATCGCTTAAGTTGCTCGGTATGCTTAAGTTGCTCGGTAACAGTATGTTGTTCGTTGGAAGTATTTGTATGTTGACACGTGTCTTCAAGTGATTGTTCCACATCAGCAGACTAAATTTGGAATCAACAGAAGCCCCTAATGTTTCACAGTTGAGGTTGAAGGAGAGTGTGGAATATTTTGCTTGAAAATTGCTTGGACTACTGGTCTTCATGAATTTTAAGAAAGTTTTCCTTGTATATAATTCCCTTTTGAGCGCATAATATCAAGCTTCATAAATATTTTGAATTTTCACGATCACTTCGATATTTGTGCCCTTTTCTTATTTTAGCCGCCGGAAACGTAAACATCTTCCCTTGTAATCATTACTTTTCTCTATTCCCGAGGTAAAGTATTTAAGTGCGACAGAAATCCTATCGTCTTTCACTTTTCAAATTTGTATCTCTGAACTTTTCATTTTCTCTCTATCTTATGACTTCGTTCTTTCCATCGTTCATTGTCAACTGATCTTTCTTCTGTAAGATTTTCTTCTCTCTTCTTTATTTACTTTATTCGCCATGATTTATCTTGTTGAATCGTTGGATAAATTTTGGTCTGAGTTTTCAATCCCTTCGTGGGTTACTTTGGAAGAACTTTCTTGCCCGTCTGATTTATTTTCTTTAGCTGAGGGACACTGGTTCCCAAGTCTTTTTGTAGCCGAATGTGGCTTTTCTTTCCCGCCAAATCCCCTGTGTTTGGAATTTTGTCAATATTTCGATATTGTACCTGCAAGAGTAGATCGAAATACATGGAGGGTAGTTAATGGCATACATAGGTTAAATTAACTTCATGGAACTCGTTTGGGGATTCTAGAAATTATGTATTACTATAGATGGGTTACCAGTGATACTACATTCTATTTAAAGACTAGGTTTTCGAATAGAGTTTTAGTTGTCAATCTTCCCGATGCCAATAGGGACTATTTTGATCATGGGGTTGTGATGTGTACCAAGGTCCCAGGTGTCCACCTTATGGCAATGGGATAGGTTGTTTTCATTTTTGAAATCTTATTTTCTTTGTATTCGATGAAATGCATCATTAACATTTGACTTTGTTTGTTACAACTGATAGTAAAAGGAAACCTCCAAAAGAGACCGATGTTAATATAAAACATTTAAAACTTATATGGGGCTTGCATCAATCTGTTGCTGGGGAGCACATTAAATCTTCTTCTTATTTATTGCAATACAGAAGCTACACTTCATCTTTCATTGCTCATCATGTGGTTGTTGACCTTGATCATACACCGAGCTCCAAAACTAGTGTGAAAGAATCTTCTTCTGACTTAAGCCTTCCTATTACTGATTTGATGAAGAATAGGAAAGCTCCTGCCTTTTTTGACATGTCTGCTTTTGCCATTGAAGAGGCAAAGAAGAATAAATAAGATGTCCTAGATGAGGGGACAAAAAATATAGATGTACCCCCTTTTACTACTGCTAAGGAGGTTGGCAAGAAGCCCCCCGTGCCTTCGAGTAAGACTGTTGTCATCTCACCTTCGAGTGAGACTGTTGTTATCTCACCAATAGAGACAACACCTTTAATTGAAAGTGCTCCTGCTCCTATGAGGAGATTGAAAAGGAGTTCTTCTGAGAGACCTGTTGACCCTATCTCTCAATCTTCAAATGTTGAAGGTAATGTTCCAGCTCTTATTGCTCCGAGCTCTGCTATGGGCTTGATAAGATCTTGGACTGTTCCAAAATTCCAAGGTGTTGAAGACACCTTTTCTCGCAAGAGACTTACTACATTGGCTGCTCAACACATTACTTCAGTAAGTATCGTTAGCGTGACTCCTTTATTTTCTAGTACTATATTCATATATTGACTCAAAATTTTTCCTTTTTTCGGCTTGTGACTTGCTTCAATAGTATTTTGAAGAAGGATGAAGCCATCAGGGCTTCCAGCTCCTCGGGTGGGGTAGAAGAAGATTTTACTGGACTAACTCAATCTTTGAGGGAATCTCATCAGAAGTATGAGGAAGATAAAGATGCTTGGGAGAAGCAATTCAAATCTGTTGAACTAAATAGAGATCAAGCTGTGACTGCCTCCAAAGAGTTGGAGAAGAAATTGGAGGCCGAACAACATAATACTGAGCTTGAAGTCAAGTTTAAACCTGCTGAGGAAAATGTTGACAAGCTTCAAGATGTTGAGCGACATAAGACAGATGTAGAAGAAAAGATGAAGTTTACCGAAGAGATCCTTAGGGAAAGGACCTCCTCGGAGAGAGCAAAAAGGAAAGCTTCAGTTAAAAAATCTTTTAGTGCTGGTTGGGAAAAGGGTTGGAACAAGGGCTTGGATGTTATGTCTTCTCAAATGGAGTATGGCAGTGTTAACTATTTTAGGGATGGATGGGTAGAAGCCTTGAAGAAATTGAAGGTTGCTTCAAATTCTGAGTTGTTCTAGGAGCATACTCATGGCCCTCCTCCCTCTCCTGGAGAAGAAGAAGACGATGAAGCTGCTTTAGATGAGTCCTCCATAATGACAGGAGAGCAGGTCCCTGTTGTTCAACCTTCCGAGCAAGTCTAATAAGCCAGTACATCTGTCCAGCAACTGTCGTTGCTCTCCGAGCAACCAACGCCTTCATCCAAAACGTCCGAAAAAGTCGTAGGAAATAAGGAGAAGGTTTAAAGTTGTTCGGGTCTTTTGTTTCTTTATTTTCCTGGATGTAACCCTGATCTGTGTTTTCCTTTATCATGATGAATAAAAATTTGAACTTTTGTTGTTCGTCTGTAATTTGCTCTATTCGCATCATTGTTGATTTTGTTTTTCATTTTCTCTTTGTTAGTTTATGGCCAGGATGGAACTCTTATCAGCTAATGATACAAAGTTGATGAATAAGTGCAATGACTATTTCAAAGCTGGTCATGAAGACCTTAATGAGGCTCTAATAATTAGCATCCTCGGATCAGGTGCTTCTGAACGAGCAGTTGATGCTTATCAATACTTGAAGTGTATACTTGATCGTGTTGTAGTCAATAATGTGGCCTACTACAAGATGATTGAAGATCTTCAAGGAACGATCGAAGAGCTTCAACAGCAGTACAAAGAATGTACTACACTTTTACTTCAAGGCTATGAGAAGAAGTACCAACAATTGCGTGCTGATAAGGGATATGACAAGTTCATTTTTGCTCATGAGAAAAAGGAGAGTGTGTTAAAGCTTGAAATTGAAGAGCATAGACATATTGCCAAGCTGTTGGAGCAGGAGAACATCGCTTTACAGGAGGAAATAAAATAACTCAAATCTGCTTCTTTTTCTTCTTTGAGAGCCTTGGTCCCCGTTAATGATGATGGTTTTTCTTTTTTAGAAGTAGAAAATGCTAACTTACGAGATGAGTTAGAAACTTTGAAATGAACAAGATCTTCCACACCTTCTCGTGGCAGAGCAAGGTCTTCTTCTCGTGGACGAGCAAGGGCTGGTCGGGTTACTATTGATGAAATGAGAACTCAGTCGGCCTTAGAGAATCAAGTCGTTCAATTGATGGCGAAGAACCAAGCCTTAGCAGAAATGTCTAAAAAGATTCAGAGTTTCAACGAACAACTCTCCAATTAGAGTTCTGCTCTGGAAAGTAAAGAAATTATTGTGAAAAAGATCCACGAGCAACTTGAGAGATTAACTTATCAATTCCATAAGCTACCCAGGGAATTTTGGATGGTTGGGTATAATGAAGCTCTATATCATCTTGATGTTCGTTTGCAGCAATCGAACAACGAAGGATATAAGCAGGGGTGGTTGAATGCCTTGTGTGTTCTGAAATTGGATCAAGGTCATTTCTTATGGGATTATTATGAACCTGGAGTTCTTGATTTGCCTATGCCTTCCTTCAAACTCGACCTTAATTGGATTCCAGCCCGTGCTATTCCTCAAATTTTGATCTCCAAGTATCTCTATGATTACAGCCTTCATTCAAACTTTGAGATATCTCGTCCAGAGCACTTGCTTGATTGACCATCCATAATAAACTTCAGAATGTTGCGAGATATAAACTTTATAAATTCCCCTTATGCATTAGATGATCCTCTAGATGGGGTGGAACCTGTTTCAAAAGCATAGGGAAAGAAACCCATAGAATAGGACATTTTTATGTAATGAATCAAAATTCATATCATATGCAATCTACTTGGTTTTAATGAATAAATTTTTTAGTCTTTTGCCATTCCATTTTCTTCGAAATAATTTGTAGAATGTCCTCGTTTATTCATTGGTGAATATATATATATATATATATATATATATATATCTTGTTTTGTTTTTAAATGGTGGAACTTGTCCCATTTGTTGTTTGATTATAGTGACTTGTCACTCTTTGGGCCTAAGCAATGGAATGATTTTCATCCCATGTTCCTGCTTAGTTGTAGTAATCTCATCTGGATTACCTTATTGCCTAGACATTGGATGCCCTGGGAGGGCGTCCAGCTTCTTGCCTAGTTTGGTACCAACTAACTGGAGTTAATGGTTTTTGAGTTACCGACCAATCAAAGTTGGTGGTAATGAGTTGTCGACCAACTGAAGTTGGTGGTAATTGAGTTGCCGACCAACCGGAGTTGGTGGTAATTGAGTTGCCGACCAACCAAAGTTGGTGGTAATTGAGTTGTCGACCAACCGGAGTTGGTGGTAATTAAATTGCCGACCAATCAAAATTGGTGGCAATGAGTTGCCGACCAACCGGAGTTGGTGGGAATGAGTTGCCGACCAATCGGAGTTGGTGGCATTGAGTTACCGACCAACCGGAGTTGGTGGTAATACGTTGCCGACCAACCAGAGTTGGTGGTTATTGAGTTTTCATGTATGCTTGTGTAGTGTGTAGCACTAATATTCTGAAAAAAATTCAACAAAGGAGGAAGATATGGGCGAAACATACTTTTATTCATATTGAAGGAAACTATGTTACATGCGGACTTTAATTACTGATAGTACTTGCGAAGATGCTCTGCATTCCATTCATTCTTGAATTCTTCTCCTTCCAATGTTTCAATTATGTATGTCCCAGGACGAACAACTTCAGTGACTCTGTAAGTTCTATGCCAGTTAGCGTCCAATTTGTTATGCTTATGGATCACTTTCTTCAGCACATAATCCCCTTCTTTTAAATCACACTTCTTCACCCTTTTGTTATAGAACAAGGTTGTTCGTTATTGGTATGTAGCATTCCTAATTGCTGCTTCTTCCCTAACTTCTTCGAGCATATCCAAATTTAAACGCCTCATCAAATAACTTATGGGAGAATTGAAATTAAGCGCCCTACGTGTGGGTAGACCCAATTCAGCAGGTATGACAACTTCACTTCCAAATGTCAACATGCATGGAGACTCTCCAGTTGCTGTTCGTGGTGTAGTGCGATAAGCCCATAACACATAGTGTAGCTCGTTAATCCAATTTCCCTTTGCATCATCCAGCCATTTTTTCAAACCATTCAATAGGGTTCTGTTCGTCACTTCAGTTCGCACATTGCTTTGGGGATGTCCTGGCGCGGAGTGGATCTTCAGTATATTGGATTGATTATAATATGCAGCAAATTCCTCATTGTCGAATTGTGTTCCATGGTCAGTAATGAATGCGTGTGGGAGACCATATATGCATATAATACTCTTCAAAATAAATTGATAGACCTTGTCATACGTCATATCAATCAGAGGTTCAACTTCTACCCATTTGGTAAAATAATCCACAGCAACCACGAGGTATTTGAATCTTCCTTTGGTCGTCGGAAGTGGCCCGACCAAGTCTATCCCCCCCATGGAGAATGGCCAAGGGGAGGTGATGGGTGTTAATAATGCCTGGGGAGTTCTTCGGGTGGAAAAGAAACGTTGGCATTTATCGCACTTTTTAACGTAAGCTGCACAGTCAGCTCTCATTATTGGCGAGTAATACCCCTGCGTTGTTATTCTCTGCAAAAGCGTTCGACCTGCTACATGGGCTCCATGAGAACCTTCATGAACCTCTTCAATCAAGTCCTTAACTTTGGAGGGACGGACACATCTCTGTAGTGCTGTTATAACTCCTCTTCTGTAAAAAACGCCATTGGTCAATACGTAATGAGCAGCTTTGAACTTTAGTTTCTTGGCTGCGAGTTTATCAGTGGGCAAAGCCCCCTCTTTGATATAGGCCCAGATGGGGTCCATACAAGATGGTCCCAAGTCAAGGGTAATGAAGTTCATTATCAAATCTTCGTTTATGCTCCAACCAGTCAGGATTTCTATTGGGATTATTCTTCGTAGCTCGGTACGTGTTGTTGATGTCAGCCGAGCTAGGGCATCGAATCTTGCATTCTCCAATCTCGGTATTCTGATCAACTATACTGCTGTAAAAGTCGAAACAACCTCCATAGCCTTTGCATAATACTTGGCCATTAGTTCTCCCTTTGCTGCCTACAATTCGAGAATTTGATTTACGATTAACTGTGAATCACGGAACACCATGACCTGCTTTGCCTTCATGATTTTGGCCAAACTTAGACCCACGATCATAGCCTCATATTCAGCTTTATTATTGGAGGCTTTAAACTAAAAACGCAGAGCATATTCTATATCAATCTCATCAGGACTGTTTAAAATAATTCCTGCTCCAGTGCCTATGGCACACGAAGAGCCATCTACATACAGGTTCCACATAGGTACTTTATTATCAAACTCTTAATCAGACAGAGTTCCTCGATGGAATATTTGATTCTTCCTTTTGTCTTCCCTTAATACTTCTTACTGCTCATTGATTATCTTCTCTTGATCGTCCACGGATGGAAGTTGGTCGGGTGTTAAATTCGATGATCCCATAACATCCACAGGTTAGTGTGTATTAAGCTCCTGCTCTTCGGAGGTATCAGAGTGAGTAAACTCTGCGATAAAATCTATTTCTGCCTGCCCTTAAGTGATGACCTAGGCTCACAAACTATGTCATATTCATCAAGTTCTACTGCCCAGTACATCAATCTTCCTGATTTCTCCGATTTATGCAGAGCTTGTCTTAATGGCATGTCGTTATAAACCACTATAGTATGGGCTTGGAAGTATGGACTCATCCTTCTGCTCGCTTCGATTAGTGCCAATGCTAACTTTTCCAGTCTTAAATATCTGATCTCTGCTCCTCGAAAGGCCTTGCTGGTGTAGTAGACCGGTTTTTGTACTCCGCCCTCCACTCTTATTAACGTCGAGTTAACTGCATTCTCTGAGACTGTCAGATACAAGTATAGTCTTTCTCCCATCACCGGTCTAAATAATAATGGAGGTGTTCCCAGATATTTCTTTAACTCTTGAAAGGATTCCTCACATTTATCATTCCACTCAAAAGTTTTTTGATGTGTTTTGAATAATGGGAGACATCTTTCTGTTGCTCGTGACACAAACCTGTTGAGTGCTGCGACTCTCCCTGTGAGGCTTGGCACTTCCTTCTTTGTAGTTGGAGATCGCAGCTCCAATAGGGCCTTGATCTTTTCAGGGTTCGCCTCGATACCTCATTGGTTAACAATATATACAAGAAATATGCCTTCTCGTACTCTGAATATGCATTTGGTAGGATTCAACTTCATTTTATATTTCTCTAATTGATAAAAAGTTTAACCTAGGTCAACTAAATGATCAGCAGCTTTCTTGCTCTTCATCAGCATATCATCGACATAAACCTCCATGTTATGACTGATTTGCTCTGCGAACACCTTATTCATCAGCCGCTGATATGTTGCACCTGCATTTTTAAGTTCGAAAGGCATAACATTATAGCAATAAGTTCCCCTTGGGGTGATAAAAGAGGTACTTTCCCTGTCCTTAGGTTTCATTTTGATCTGGTTGTAACCAGAGTATGCATCCATGAAACTCAATAATTTATGCCCCGTGGTAGCATCGACCAGCTGATCGATTCGAGGAAAAGGAAAATGATCCTTCAGGAAAGGTTTATTAAGATCAGTGAAATCCACACACATCCTCCACTTGTTGTTTTTCTTTTTTACAATCACCACATTTTCTAGCCAATCTGGATATTTAACGTCCTCAATGAAAAAGGCTTTCTATAGTTTCTCTACATCTTCCTGTATAGCTTGGTTCTTCTCAGGACTGAACACTCTTCTTCGCTGCTTCACTGGCTTGATTTCCTTATTCACGTTGAGCTCGTGGCACCGGAAACTCGGATCTATCCCTAGCATGTCTTCATGGCTCCATGCAAAAGTCTATTTTCTGTGCCTTAGAAATGCTATCAGTTCCTTTTTTATCGATTCGTCCAATGACGCACCAATTTGGGTTGTTCGTTCTGGGTGTTCATCGTCCAGAACGATATTTTCGATAGCTTTCATGACCTGGCCCTTCACGAGCTGAGACTCGTCTCTAGGGTCTAATGTTTCTATCTCTGCATCTTCTATTTCATCCACTTGATAAGTAGTAGTCTTCTTCCTGTATTCTTCGCATTCCTCTTGTTAGATAGATGAATAGTAGCATTCCCGAGCAACTTTCTGGTCTCCTTTCACCACTCCCACTCCAAAGTTGGCTGGGAATTTTAAACATTGATGTACAGTAGATGGTACTGCTTTGAACTTCTTCAGACCTACCCTTCCCATGATGATATTGTAAGCTGATTGGAAATTTTTATCCATTACGAAAAAGCGTACTCTTTCTGTTCGACAAGCAGGCCATGTACCGATAAGCATATCCAACTTGATCGTCCCAAGTGGAAAAATTGTTTCGCGAGTAAAATCGAGGAGGGGCTTATGATAGGGATCCAACTGGGCTAACTTCAGGTTCAAACTATCAAAGCATGGGTAAAACATGATGTTTGCAGAGCTACCATTTTCCACCAGTACCCGTGAAATCACCACTTCCTTCATTATCATCTTGATTACCAATGGGTCATCATGAGGATATAGTACACCTGTCAGGTCGTTCTTAGAGAAACCGATGACCAATTTATCCTTATTTACCTTCCTCGGGCGATCATCTTCAGCTAAGTTTATTCGTTTTATGTACGAGCAAGCTTGAGCCTCATTGAGGTAAGCTTTTCTCTCCGTAGTTAGATCTCCACCTCCTGCATCTCCACTTGTAATGACATTACATTCAAATGACCCAAAACGGATTAAAAATACCTCGTGTTCTAGCTATCTTGGCCTTTTGGGGAGATCGGGATCATCTTTTAGATCATCTCCGTGATCTCTCTTTGCCTTCCTCGGTCGCTGGTCTTTCCACCATTTTGGCGTCAACATACTTGGCCAATTTTCCTCACCTGATGAGTGCTTCAATTTCATTTTGGAGAGCTATGCAACATTTGGTCGTATAACCATGGTCTTTGTGGAATTCACAATATTTAGACTTATCCCTTTTGCCAAGGTCTGCCTTCATTTTCCCTGGCCAGGCTAACTCCTCGCTGTTCTTGATCTCCTCCAGAATGTGATTTATATCTACCTTCAAGCGAGTATAATTTCCATACTTCCTCATCCGCTCTAATGCTTGCTTGCGTTTCGACTTCTTATTGCCACCATTGTTCTTCTGATCCTTCTTCTCAATTTTACCAGCTTCTACCTTGGTCTCCTTGGTGTCTGTATTCTTCTTCGCATCCATGGCTTCCTCAGTGTTCATGATTTTGGCTACCTTTGCCATCAATTCTGCCATGGTCCTAGGTGGATCTTTGGCCAAAGTATAGTACAACTTATCTAGTAACAACCCACTCCTCAGAGCAGTAATTATTATTTTCTCCTCGTAATCAATTACCTCAAGTTTCTCGTTATTGAAATGAGTAATGTAGTCCCTAGTGCTTTCTTCTGGCTTTTGTCTAACACTCAGTAAGTGTGCTACTCATTTAGCTGGTTTTGCTCCAAAACAGAAATTCCCTATAAAAAGCTCTGCCAGCTGAAGGAAAGTTGTGATCTTCCCCCGAGGAAGATTGTTGTACCATATCTGGGCTGACCCGGTGAGAGTTCCTAAAAACGCCCTACATCTCATCTCATCTGGAACCGCATAGATATCGGCAGTAGCTTGGTATTGTTCTATATGAAGGACATGGTCAGTTTTTCCAATATATTTAGGCGTCACCATAGGAGCTTTGAATTTTGATGGTGTGGGAAAATCAATAATTGCCTATAGGAATGGTGTCCCTTGGACAAAAGTTCTTTGTAGAGGATTCTTGGCTTTAGCCATTTCCCCTAATCTGTCCTCCAACCATTGAATAGAACATTTCCATGCATCGTTTCCCACCTCGGGCCTATTTGTTCGAGCAACTGATCGCGTTGAGTTTTCCTCTTAGGACCTTTCATTACGGGCTGTTGGGCGTGATTAGGCAGAGCCTTCCCTTAGGTCCGATGGTCATTGAGAGTTCCTCGACGCAATCCTAGGAGGACTTCTATTCCTCCTAGGGCCCAATCGATCAAAAGGGGAGACCCTACTCAGCCTTTCTAGAGCGCTAGTCCTTTCTGGCGTTAGAGTGATGTTCCGCTGAGAGTCTGTAGCACGTACTGATGAGGTCCGGCCAGGTTGATATGAAGGATCGCTAGATCTCTCAGTATGATATGAGCCAGTACGTCTAGATGGAGAGACCTCCGGGAATAGCGTTCGTCTAGTTCTTGAAGATGGAAAATGGGTATTCCTCTGAACACTTCGTTATCCTGATTGGGCCGACACTCCACCTTGAACAGTTTGTATAAGTTGACGCATAGTTTCTTGTATGGTCGTTTGTACTTGGACTAAATTAGCCATTATGCCAGCCAGATCTTGAATATTTGGGGGAGTAAAAGGGTTTGGAGGGACCCCAGTGTTTCGATTACTGGATTCCGAATTCTCAGCCATAGATGATGAATTTTTTTGGTGAAAAATGCTAAGTACAGTCGTTTTCCACAGATGGCGCCCATCTTTTGACGTAAAAAACTAGATTATATCTAATTAATCAATCACAGATAAATAAAACAAAGGATTTTTAAAGTGGTTCAGCCTTGTGAGAATGGCCTACGTCCACTGTTTTGTATTGCTGACTGTTTGCCTTGAATCTCGATAATCGATTTTACCAAAAGATCCAAAGTCCCCCTCTTATGAGGAGGTTACAATGTATTTATAGCCTTGAGGCTGTACATATGAAAGGATAATGCGCTGTTATCTAGTAGACATATACATCTGTACAATAATAATGCGCATTTAATGCATAGTTGTCTTTTGACTCTCTTGATTTGGATGCTCTGCACGCTAAGTTACACGGATCGCTTAAGTTGCTCGGTATGCTTAAGTTGCTCGGTAACAATATGTTGTTCGTTGGTAGTATTTGTATTTGCCACGTAGGTTGACATGTGTCTTCAAGTGATTGGTCCACATCAGCAGACTAAATTTGGTATCAACAACCCTCATGAGTCCAATTTTGTTAGTTTACTTATTAAGACAATTTTGTTTATCTCACTTTTTTTAAATTACCTTTTACTTCTTAATTAATAGTTATAAAAATTTGTATAGTTAGTTAGTTAAAAAAATCCCTTGAAAAGTCCATAAAAAATATCAATAGCAAAAATAGAAAAATAATAATAAAATGCAAATGAATTTACACATATGGCTTCGCTTATTTGGTGCTTCACCCTTAGATTTGGATTTATACGTCACTTACAGCTAAATTCTAGTTTTGTTCTACTTTTATAGATTTGTGAAGATTTTTTATGGAAAGAGGAATTGCACAACGACAAATACAATAGAGACACATTTTTTCTTTTTATCATTATAAGCCAATTGGAGGGCCACCTATTCCTTCACGAAACTTTTTTTTAGAGCCTCTTCTTTCATCTTGTCGTTTAAAAAGAAAATCTTGTTGTCTTTATCAGCAAGCTGATTTGTTATAACATGCGCTTAGTCATAAAAAACATCGTTTGTGGTTGCCATATGACATTCTCAGTTGGCCAATTTGTTAAAAGACTTTATGGCCTCCAAACATAAGTGTAAGTTAATTGGTTACTATATGAACAATCTACGAGGTTTATAAATTAAAAGGAAAAGCTTTTAGTCGACATTCTGATATGTCGAATCATTAGTGGTAATAGGATCCTTGAACTTCATGAAAGTCATCGCCCAAGGCTAACCCTGGGATGATGAAGCAGGAGAAGGAGACCCTATTTACCTTGGTGAGATCAACATAGGAAAGATATTCCCCCTTGTCAGTATACTATGATGATCTTTGTACACTTTTTATTTCATATCCCCTCTAGATTATTTTTATTTCTCTTTCTCATTAGTCTCTTTCTCCTTCCCAAAGATGATTTTCTTCTTTAAGGTGTCAGCTGCAACTTTGGGGGCCTAGTTTGCTTAGTCACCCTTGTTCTTGAGGCTAGACCTGGAAGACTTTAGGTTAACCATACGATGATGACATATTACATCTTTAATATGGTTGAAGAGATGAGGAAAATTAAAATCTTCCTCCTTTACTTCTTACCAAGATCGACCAAATGTATCGTTCACGTCAAAAGAAATAGAGGGTCAAAACCTTCTTCAAGAATGTCTTCTTGATGTTGATACGATTTGATATTCTTCGAATTGGTTGAAATCATATAGGTCGGCGAAGAATCCTCGCATACATAGATTACTCTTACATCTACATTAAATATGGGAGTAGTAGTGGGGATTGAGAAGTCGTCTATATAATAAGATATAACAACTAAATGAATAATCGTAAAATTCATGCCAAACATAATAGTTAATTTGTGGCCAAGAATTATGTGTGACGCCCTCCAAGAAAACTCAAACCATATGAGGAGGTCGACAATCCCAAACTCTCTCAAGGTCATGAGATTGACTTCATAGTACTTCTATTTTCTTTGCAATGAGTAGTTTACTAGGAGATCCCTTCGGACATGGGCACAATAAGATTTATGTAATTTTTACCATACAGGCACCTTGAAAAGACTAATATAACTCTATATTTATCCTTTTGATACCTAGGAAGCCATGTAACTAGGTTGCAGGACTTATCCCTAACCTCTAAATGATAGGTACTGACTCAGGTGAAGTATAAAGGTAAAAACACAATTCAATTTTGTTTAGGCCTAAGTTTGTTCCACAAACCTAGTTTATCCTATCACATACTGAAGAAGCATACATTTTCTTGGATAGGTAATATTCCAAAATAATGCAATACCTCTACCACTAATGCGTGGAGGATGAAGCACCTTATACGCTTCACTCAATTGAGTCTACATTGTATAAGTGCTCATCTAGTTTGGAAATAGTGACAAAATTGAGTCCCTCCCCTAGATACCAAAGAGCCTTTGACCCTTCTATTCAATTTATTCCTCTTGTTTGATTGATCAAAGGTATACTTACACACACTCACAACATTAGGATTGCATACTTTGTTCATTTTTTGCATTAAAATGATTGTGTGTGTGTTAATTTCCCTTAAAACATTTTTTAATAATTTTTTGGGAATTTCTAAGGATTTTAAAACAATTTTTTTCTTAAATAAAATTGGAATTAAATAGTTTTGGGGTTATTCTCTAATTTCTGGTTCTTGGTTTTATCTCTGTGAAATTATCTTGGGTAGAAACCGAAAGCGCTGGAGACTGGAAGGGATGTCTATGTAATTAGTTTGGGACGCGCGTTTGTGGTCCGTTGTTTGCCCTACACCTGTTGCCCTCCTATTGGTTGGTTGTGTGTTCCTTTTAAGAGACAAAACTGGTGTTTATTAACAGCCCTTGGATTGAGCTTATCAACGCCTTGCATGCGTCCTTGTCCCAATCCCTGTGAACCTCTCTTAGCCAATCAGAAAGCATTTAACCAATCGCTTATCTTTAACCGTTGGATGGAAGTCAATATAGCAAGACTTAATCTCAGCCATTGATTTCGAACCCCCTTCTCGATCCTTCTCAGCCCTGTATTTAAGGAGGCCAACCCTTAGCCTGTACAAGACTTTTGCCACTTCGTCATTCCAAGTGAGAAGAGAGAAGAGCGAGAAAAGAGAGAAGAGAGAAGAGAGAGAGAAACCACAGAGTTAGAAACCCTAACCCTAAATAATCCAAACACCTCTTCAAACCCTAACCATTTTTCCAAAAACCAATATATACCAAACACCAACCTTGAGTGTTTGAGAGTTTTTGAATGTTGGTTTGAAAGTTGTTTCGTGCTGTAACCTCTTCGCTTTAAGATCTTGTGTCCAACTTAAACATTTGGTTAGATATGTATTTCTGTTTTATAGAAATCATAGATCTAGTCTTTTATGTTATATTACACCTAGATCTGCATTCTTAGTTTCTCGCCTTGAGAAATCTTTTGTTGATTATTTTCTGTAAATGTTTTCATCTTCAAAATCAACAAAATCATTTTCTGTTTCTAGTTCTTTTGAAACAAGTCCTTTGACCTAGTTGGAATCACACTTGGCGGTTTTTAATTTAAAAAATATTTTCAAAACCCTGAAATGGAATAAGATCTTGAAACGTCTTCTGAGCAAGATAGCCGTGGATTTTGGGTTCTTTTTAATGGTCAAATAAGGTTTAAGTTTCCTAAGAAGAGAGAAACTAAAAATCACAGCATATAAACCTAATTTATAATTTGCTAGGACTATTTGTAAAAATAAGCGTGAGTGTATGCATGCATATGTTAGATCACCATCATAAACACTTACACTTTACAAAACTGAAAGTGTTGGTAATAAGATATTGAAACAAGAGTCGACGTAAAGACTGGAACAAGGTGGAAGTTATCAAACTGGGAGAACCACATCAGCAACCAGAACTGAAAAAAAGTTAAAAGGACACCAGTGGGTACATTCCTAAACTTGTATAGGACTGATTTGTGTGCATGTGTGTTATATAGTTTGTAACTGATATATTTTGTTTTAGTGGATTTTTTTTTTGGTTTGTGACTTAGAAGTCACCGTGGATGTTTCCTCAGTTGGGTGAGGTTTTACCACGTTAAAAATCTCTTGTCATTAATCTTTCTACATCTCCTCATCTCATTCTCGCTGGTATGCTGATTTAATCTTTTAAGTTTTGTTTTTCAAAACTTGTTACAAATCTTAAACTGATCTCGTGCATGTTTTATTAAACACATCTTGTGATTAAAACTCATTTGATTTAAATAAAAGAGTTTCCTCAAAAAATAGTTCGGAGTTACTTAAATATTTTAATCTTGTATTAAACGGCTTTAGTAACAGTTTTTCAATTGGTATCAGAGCTTTGGAAATCTTTTTAAAAGATCTTGTGTTTCTGAAATTGTTTTCTTAAAATCAAAATAATGGACGAGAAAAATGAAAGATTTGGTAACTTGACTTCACCCCCACTCTTTGATGGAAACAACTTTGCTTACTGGAAGGTAAGAATGGTTGCTTTCAAACAAGGAACCTTGGGAGATGATGCCTAAGATATTGTTGAAAATCGATACACTTATCCTACTAAACCAGCCACCGAAGGAAGTAATGAGAGGATTAAGAAAGCATTAAGTGAATTCACTCAAGAAGAGAATCAAACTTCTCGAAACAATAATAAAGGCAAGAATGCCATCTTTATGTCCATAAATGAACATGAATTCAAAAGGATCTCATCTTGAGCCACTTATAAGGAAGCTTGGGATAACTGATCACTGCACATGAAGGTGACACGAGAGTTAAGGCTGTTAAAACTCAAATGCTTGTCCAGCAGTGATCCCCTGTACTAGCAATGATCATAAACTCAACCCCGTCACGAGGGAGTTCAAAAACATCCTCATCGTTAGGTGAGGTTATGATTTTGAGATTTATGGCCACGTTGTACCTAGTATAAAACACCTCAAAATAATTTTTAGAATTAATCTCATACTTCCTAATATGCATAAATATAATGAGTGAGTGGAGTAGAGGTGAAAGATGGAAGGTCGATTACCCGGAGGGTCCCCCGATTAATTACTCAAAGATATATTATTTCCTTTTTATGAACTCGACGCGGAAGCGTTAGATGATGGTTCACAAAACAAACAAACAAAATTTTAATTTCTTTCTAAATTAAAATCAAACCCAAGTGAAAATTAATTAAACACACACAAATAAAAATTTCACTTAAACCAATTAATTCAAGTCCTAGAATTTGCCTAAATCATATTTTTCATTTAAACAAATTAGGATAAACCATTTTAACAAATGACTTGAATTAAATAAACTTTACCCAAATTTAATTATGCACCAAATTAAATTAATAGTGATTTAAACCAATTTTATCTTCTTTACCTAAGCATGCATTCTAGGTGATATTGCAAGATAAAATAAAACAAGAAATCACTACGCCGCGATGTACGAGGAAAAACCCAAGACGGGAAACAACCTCGGACGGCCCTAGCCTCAAATCCACTAAGTACGGAATTACAATTACAAGACAAAAGACTTACACCACACGACTCGATCCCTCTCAAGCCTCGACGCTTCTTCTTGTAGACACCTCTTCCTAGCGGATAACCTTGTAGCTCCACCGCGGTCTCAGAATGCACCGATCGGACTTTATATGGTCACCGTCACCAGAACTAGGAGCCTTTCTCCAAGTGGGTAAATCAACGTAAACAACTTCTTCTTTGTGGGATTTAGAAGCAAACCCAAACCCTCTCTTCAATTCGGTGTAGAGATAAACCCGGTGCCAAACTCCAAGCAACATGTATATATATATGAACTTGGATAAATAAAACTATGGATGAAAACTAGAGTGGTAGATGAATTTTACTTTGAAAATTATCACTCAAAACATGATCTTTTTCTCTTTATAATTTTTCTCTCAAAATATTCTCTAAGAGTTAGAAGGATATGAAAAAGATTCTTTTGAAAAAGTTATTCCCTCACATAATAAAGTCCGAGAAAAATCAGTTAAGAAACAAGTGGGGAAGTGGGAGAAAACTGCTTAAAAACTGCCAAAAACTGTTCCCGCCTGACATCTCATTCGAACGACATTCTCGTTCGAACGAGTCTTCTAACAAAGTTCCAGTATGAACTCGTTAGAAGCTCGTTAGAAATCTCGTTAGAAAGACTATCTCGTTCGAACGACCATCTCGTTCGAACGACATTTCGAACGAAGTTCTAGTATGCCATAATGGGAAGTCGTTGGCAATCTCGTTCGAACGACTTGTAGTTCGAACGACAATCTCGTTCGAACGACACTTTAAACGAACTCACAGAATGTTTAAAAATTCTTTTTAAGCCCAGAAACTTTTATATACTTTATATAAGTTTTAATAGAAAACAATCTAAAAACAAAACGCAGTTTTAAAAATATAACACCCAATATAAACATGTTCCAAGCTCCTATATATATTTGTAAGGCATTCATACCTTGGGAGCGTGGAACCACAATTGATGACGTAAAAACGAGGCACTTAAACTCGGCATTTTGATGAAGCTTTATACACTTGGTCACTACGTCTTCAACAAACATGTCATAGGCTTGAGAAGATGATCAAAATACTCTATCCTATGACTCAAACGTTTTTGTCCGGAATTGAGCCAAAACTACAAAGGACTCAATTGGAAATTTGTGTCCTTACAAATCTCCCCCTTTGGCTATTCCGGGACAAAAACAAACAAAAATCCTAAAGGGCCGTCAAGCTCTACTAGACTAATAGAAAGTACCACCCAAATTAAAAATACAATGCTTGACCCAAACAACCCAAAGGATCAACACTCTTTGCCGTTGAAAGTTGCCGCTTTATAAAATAATTCTTGGACACTTAAGCAAACACATTACACGCATAGGGAATATCAAAATATTTAATGCAAGAAAAGTAACTACATCCCTTTAATTAATTCTCTCCCTCTATAAACTATAATCAACTTAGAAAGATGTCTCCCCCTAAGATAAATCTCCCTTAAACTAAGATACGATAATAATATAATTAGATACCAGGATTAGATACCATTTCTCCCCCTATCATTCTCCCCCTTTTTGTTCAGGAATAGACAAAGGCTAACACATGTAATTGTGCATTTAGTAAAGAGAACATTAATGCATATGGGCAACAAAATTATAACTAATCCAACAAATAACAACTTAGACCAATTAGGATGCAATAAAATGATACCAATATGATATATAAATTATTAAGCATATGGCATCAACAACGAATGCAATAAGATGGATACCTAGTATGAATTAAAGCGTATATGGATTAGAAATCAAAGCAAAGATTAAACAAAAATATCAAATATGTGTACATAAGATATAGCTAATAGATGTAAGTACACATATATAGATATAAACACACAAATGTCACACATAAAATATAATAGGAGTCTTTCACACTCGTATGGCAAAAATGTGTCATATGAAAACGAAAGTGTTGGGGTGTAAACTAGTAACGATTAAATCTAGACCTAATTACTTAAAAACATGTTCACGGAGTTCTCATTTGATTGCAAACTTCATCACATTTGAATATAACCTCATGTGACAATATAGATTGAACTCAATGAAAAAACATACACAATGCATACAAGCCTAGCATATTGATGATTCTACCAACCAATAGAGTCATGACATGAAATACGCAACTAGGATAAACGGACATTGTGCAAACCGTTGATATACCATCCAATCTCCCTCAATAAGCATTTATATTAATTTTGAATGAATATATCAATCAAACATAGGCCTTGGCAATTATTTTTCTTTTTAATGCCATATTTTCTGTTTTTAGGCTTTTGGACCATGTATTTCCTTTAGGTCCATTCAAAACGGTGGCTTACAATCGCAAGGATCACTAATTTCTTTCGGAGCCCTTCCCCGTGCACATTTATTTATCATGTTTTCATTTTTCACACAAATCTCACGTGCAACGGATTTTGACATGCACTAGTCCTCCTAAGTCACAACTATGTAGATGACAAGATTGGAAGGAGAACATCTCACATAGCTCAAATATACATATGAAGTTAAAATTTCAAAAGAGCTCGTGCATGTGTGAATAGAGGCATATAAAAATAGAATCCATTTAAACAACACAAAATCCGACTGCTCCATGTAAGCATGGTAAAGAACATAATAAGGATTGATAATCTAAGCCAAAAGTTCTAGCCACATGAGAGCGTTAAACGAGGGATTCAAACACAAGTATGTGCCACTTAATGTGTCAAACCAAAATACACACAAAATAAAATCTTTTTGAGTTTTTGACATTTTAACCAAAAATAAAAATATATACTCAAAAGACTAACAAAAATCATTTGAAATTTTTCATTAAGCTTAAATTATCAAAGAGATAAAAACCCAAATGATAAACAAAAAATCTTTTTTGTATTTTTCATTTAATGCAAACAAAATGAAGAAATAAAATACAAAAGATAAACAAAAATCATAATTCTAGCATGAGATATCTGATGAAGTAATGACTAGAAAATGATTAAATAAGCATACATTTAGCATGATAATATAGTATGAATCATAAAAGCTAAAGTATGCAAATACTAACACATTCATCCTTTAGATATAGCAAGGGAGGAGGCATGTGAAAGTAAATGAGAATCAAAAACCCTATTTTGCAAGGCAACCAAGTCGGACTTTATAACCCAAATTAACGAAGAATGCCTATCTTGGGGTGTAGGAATTTTAAATACATTGGTTGCTTTACGTTGAGATTTTCTAGGAATTCGTTTAAGATCAATTTTTTTTTTCTAAGATGGCCTTTTCGACCACAATGTGTACAAGTAAAAACATGTCGAAAAGATTTACCTATGGAGTGATCTCTAAAAGCTTTCCTAGTAGATTCTCCTAAAATGTTGATTTTGGCTTTATGAGTAGATTCATTACAAGTATTGAAGCCTAAACCACACATGTCATTTTTAATTTGGACTGTTCCTAAGATTTTATCTAATTTTTTCGAACGACACTCCAAATCAAATTTGACATTACTAGAGTCTTTTAATTTATTTTGCAATTCTAAAATGTTAGACTCTAATAAAACATTTCGCTCTTCAAAAGCAAGAAGCTCCTTTTTCAAAGATTCCATTAAACCCCTAAGGCTATCTCTCTCGCCTTCTACATATTCAAGCTTCTCTTGAAGAGCTTTCTCTCGTGTCCTAAGGTCTTCTACTAACATACTCTCATCAATGACCTTGACACGCTGTTTTAAACTAGCTTCTAACTTCAAATTAGCACTTTTCAATTTAATAGATTCTTTATAAAGTTCTTGAAAACCATTTTTAAGTTCACTCACATTAACATCTTCTTCATTTTCACTCTCTCTTTCTTCTCCACTCTCACTATCATAAAAAATAAGGTAATCAAAAACTTTGACCTCGAAAGTGTCATCAGTTTGAGTATCTTCATGAGAAGATTCACTTTCGGTGCTCACATGACTAGCCATAGAAGCCACAAAATTTGGCTTAGTGGGGGAATCGGGTCCCTCTTCCTTATCACTATCACTAAGGGTCGCATTATATGAAATGGGTCGTTTACCCTCTTTCCTTAGTTTAGTGGGGGACTTAGAAGCCCTATGGCCATAACCCTCACAACCAAAACACCTATTAGACTCGTCCCTATTTAAATTTTCATTAATAGGTTTAGGGATCTTCTCAGCTTTGTCATACTTAGGGGTTTCAAATTTCATAAAATCATTTTTAAATTTATCTTTGTTAAATTTAAGAAATTTTCTAAATTTACGAGAAAATAAAGCCATGTCTTCCAAGTCACTATCACTCTCGCGATCTACTACTTTTTTGACCTATTTTCGAGTTTAAAGCAACGCCCTTTTCAATTTTCTTTTCAGTTTTAGAGGGAAACATGTCTAGTTCATAGGTTTGTAAATCACCTACAAGCTTTTCTAATTTCGTAGAGGCTAAAGTTGGTAAAGAATTTAAAACGGTCACTTTTGGAATAAATCTATCGGGAAGGGACCTTAAAATTTTCTTTACAACTCGATTGTCGGGTATTTTCCCTCCCAAGTTAAAAGATGAATTGACAATATCGGAAAGTCTAGCATAAAATTCATCAAAAGTTTCATTATCGTTCATTTTGATAGTTTCAAATTGAGGGGTGAGGTTTTGGAGTTTAGAAGCTTTAACGACACTAGTACCTTCATGAGTTAGTTGTAAAATATCCCAAGCTTCTTTAGTGGTCTCACACGTCATAATGCGTCGAAATTCATCCGGTGTGACAGCGCTAAACAAAGCATTTAAACCACGGGAATTAAAATTTGAAAGTTTAAACTCATTCTCAGTCCATCTATCGGCCGATTTGGGAACACGTTCATTTTCAATTAAATGAGTTGATGGGGACCACCCGTTAACAACAGACATCCAAACTCTCTCGTTGATAGGTTTTAGTGCCAATTTCATACACGCTTTCCAATACGCGTAATTAGAACCATCGAAAATAGGAAATTTTGAAAATGGGGAAAATTCCATTTTAGCCAAAAATTATTTAAAGGATCTTTCACGAAATAATTTATCGCTTTGGCTCTGATACCAATTTGGAAGGTCGATTACCCAGAGGGTCCCTCGATTAATTACTCAACGAAATATTATTTCCTTTTTATGAACTCGATGTGGAAGCGTTAGATGATGGTTCACAAAACAAACAAACAAAATTTTAATTTCTTTCTAAATTAAAATCAAACCCAAGTGAAAATTAATTAAACACACACAAATAACAATTTCACTTAAACCAATTAATTCAAGTCCTAGAATTTGCCTAAATCATATTTTTCATTTAAACAAATTAGGATAAACCATTTTTAACAAATGACTTGAATTAAATAAACTTTACCCAAATTTAATTATAAACCAAAATAAATTAATAGTGATTTAAACCAATTTTATCTTCTTTACCTAAGCATGCGTTCTAGGTGATATTGCAAGATAAAATAAAACAATAAATCACTATGCCGCGATGTACGAGGAAAAACCCAAGACGAGAAACAACCTCGGACGGCCCTAGCCTCAAATCCACTAAGTACGGAATTACAATTACAAGACAAAAGACTTACATCACACGACTCGATCCCTCCCAAGCCTCGACGGTTCTTCTTGTAGACACCTCTTCCTAGCGGATAACCTTGGAGCTCCACCGCGGTCTCGGAATCCACCGATCGGACTTTATATGGTCACCGTCATCCGAACTAGGAGCCTTTCTCCAAGTGGGTAAATCAACATAAATAACTTCTTCTTTGTGGGATTTAGAAGCAAACCCAAACCCTCTCTTCAATTCGATGTAGAGATAAACCCGGTGCCAAACTCCAAGCAAGATGAATATATATATATGAACTTGGATAAATAAAACTATGGGTGAAAACTAAAGTGGTAGATGAATTTTACTTTGAAAATTATCACTCAAAACATGATCTTTTTCTCATTATAATTTTTCTCTCAAAACACTCTCTAAGAGTTAGAAGGATATGAAAAAGATTCTTTTGAAAAAGTTATTCCCGCACATAATAAAGTCTGAGAAAAATCAGTTAAGAAACAAGTGGGGAAGTGGGATAGAACTGCTTAAAAACTGCCAAAAACTGTTCCCGCCTGACATCTCGTTCGAACGACATTCTCGTTCGAATGAGTCTTCTAACGAAGTTCCAGTATGAACTCGTTAGAAGCTTGTTAGAAATCTCGTTAGAACGACCATCTCGTTCGAACGACATTTCAAACGAAGTTTCAGTATGCCATAATGGGAAGTCGTTGGCAATCTCGTTCGAACGACTTGTGGTTCGAACGACAATCTCGTTCGAACGACACTTTGAACGAACTAACAGAATGTTTAAAAATTCTTTTTAAGCCCAGAAACTTTTATATACTTTATATAAGTTTTAATAGAAAACAATCTGAAAACAAAACGCAGTTTTAAAAACATAACACCCAATATAAACATATTCTAAGCTCCTATATATATATGTAATGCATTCATACCTTGGGAGCGTGGAACCACTATTGATAACGAAAAAATGAAGCACTTAACTCGGCATTTTGATGAAGCTTTATACACTTGGCCGCTACGTCTTCAACAAACATGTCATAGGATTGAGAAGATGATCAAAATACTATATCCTATGACTCAAACGTTTTTGTCCGGAATTGAGCCAAAACTACAAAGGACTCAATTGGAAATTTGTGTCCTTACAAAAGATTTAAAAAAAAGAATTGGGATGTTTGAAAAATAAGAAGAACAAAGTTTCTCTATAAATGAAAATGGAAGAGAGAAAGATAGATAAATGAGGTGTAGCTTTTAGTATCGAGTAAATAATCTAAATCGATTTTTTGAAACCCCTTATAATTTTTACCGCCAAAAAGACACGTAATGTGATAGCTCTCTTGGGAAGAGAGATGCCCTGTTATACACTTAGGCCACGCTTCACACCCAATGATAGCCTGGGGAACCCAAATAATGGTGCACATAACCTTAAGTATATGGATTATGTGAAAATAGCCACATAATGGCATTCCCAATATGGATAAGTGGTACACGTGGTAGTTATTAGAGCCGTTATTGAAAAACCCACGTCACTTGTGGACTGTGGGCAAAAAATAAACTAAGTTGACGAGGCCTATAGATTGATCACCATAGTTATGTGAGAAATTGATGGAGTATGAGACAATATGACTACGTGGAGCCCCACATATGGCATTCAAATGGTCCAAAGTCCACAAAAGTTCAAGACGCCTGACTCGAAACCAAAAAAATATGAAACTACAAATGGTAAAATCGAGACAAACGAAGGCAATCCTATTGAAAATCGACAACCTAAAGGGTAAGGCTGGAGATATAAGACAGACTTCATCGAAATACTCAAAGAAATAGTTTATGTTAGATAGTACTCTTGTATCTATATAAAATAAAGCCCTTCTATTACGAGGAAACCGGTTGGAAATATATAACAACATTGTACCAATGACTTCTACTCTCATCTAGCATTATGTATCACGATAAGTCTTATTTCATCCAAAATAATATAATAATATATCTATCCTTTCTCCGTGGACATAGGGAAGACCGACATGTTAAACCACATATACTCTTCTTCTCTTTTTTACTGCATTAATATATGTGGTAATTATTGGTATTTAGCAACATTATAGATTCAATCCCTATACATGAAACACTGACATGTAGGTGTCTTGATGATCCAAGGGCCTATAACCACCATGGCTAAAGGGAGGGGAATAAGCATGGCCTAGATTAGCTAAAGATATCTATAATAAGAGAGAGTTTTCAACTAGATTAAAGAAAAAGCAAACAGTTTTTACTTTCCAAAGTATAAGAGCATAATTTTGTTTTTCAGATATAACTGATTTTCCTCTTGTCCAATTCATAATTTTAGGGAGATAGTTTTATCAAGACCTTCAATAGGAATATTAGTAACAATATCTTGAAAGAACCACTAAATTTTTATCTTTTATTTCCATTGTGGCTCAATGTAAGATTCATGCTTTTATTTTTAAATATTGGATGAGAGACAAACGACTCAAGGTCTCTCTAGTTTTTTTCATATTTTCCCTCCTTTTCATAAATATGAAATAAATAAATTGCGATCAAAGAAATATAATTTGGCAAAAAATATCTTTATGAATAAAGCTAACAATAAAACAATGCAATATATAAAAATAAGGCTTTTTTATATATAGGTCCAATATGAAGAGGATTTCCCTAAATAAGTTCTGGTGACTTTTCAACCATCATATAGGTCTCATTCCTAATTTTTTGGGACCTTTTTTTTACAGTTTTGCCCTTTTGAAACCAACCACATGTAACTTCTTGCGGCAAGTTACACAAGTGGTTGAACGTTTTTTCTTCATATTCTTAATCTTCTAATGATCATAACTTTTGACATACAAATTCATTTTTCATAAAATTAATATTTTTAAAATCTTCTCATCGAGATCTATCAAATAAGATCCATTAAGCCCATAATATTTCACATGAAAAAGAAGTATACAGACAGTAACATTTACTGTGTGCACTGAAAAATGATGTAGTTTTATATCTGAGACATTTTAACATACAATAACATTTATTGTGTTAATATTATACAGATAGTAAAGTTTAACGTGTTCACCGAAAAATGAAATTCATAAACTTATCAAACAAGATCCATGAAGCCCCTAATATTTTAAAGAAAAAAAATTACACAAATGGTAATATTTACTATGTGCACCTTTAAAAATAGAACTTAATTAATGGTTGACTAGTCAATAAGATTTAATTATGAAAAAACTTTCAAAATAGGACTTACGTATAATAATACTTATTAACTGGGCTGTCACATTAGTTGTTGGGATTAAATAACAATACAAATAAAATGTTTAAAATAAATGGGTCAATTAATGTATAATCCGTAACATGAATATATATTTTGTAAAAAAGACACATATTTTTAGTTGAACTCATTTTGTCCCTCAAACACCCATTTATCCGATATTCTCTTATTTTTAAAGGTCCGCACTAGCGGCACTCCACCCCCACCTCCACCCCCACCCAGTCCACTGTTGGAGCTCCGGTGGGCCCCAACGTCTATTTATCCCATATTCTCTTATTTTTAAAGGTCCGCACTAGCGGCACCCCACCCTCATCCCAACCCACCCCACTATCGGAGCTCCGATGGGCTCAAACACTCATTTATCCAATATTCTCTTATTTTATAAGGTCCGCAATAGAGACACCCAACCCTCACCCCTCCTCACCTCATTGTCGGAGCTCCGACAACCCCTATCAGAGCTCCGAAAGTGGGGTAGGTAAGGGTGGGTTGGGGTTCCGCTAGCAAGGACCTTTAAAAATAAGATAATATTGGGTAAATGGGTATTTGGGCCAACCGGAGCTTCGGCAATGGGGGTGGGTGGGGTGGGGGGATGCTAGGGCCGACCATTAAAAAAAAGAATATTGGATTAATGGGTGTTTTGATGGATTAAATGAGTTAAACTAAAAATTGGTGTCATTTTTACAAAATATATATTTATGTTGGGGACTATTCATTAATTGATCCATTTATTAAATAATTTGTTTGCAGTATTATTTAATCCTAACAACTAATATGACAACCCATTTAATAAGTATTAATATATGTATGTCCTATTTTGAGAGTTTTTTTCTTAATTAAGTTATATTGACTTGTCAACCATTAATTAAGTTTTATTTTTAAAGGTGCACACAGTAAATATTATTGTGTGTGTAATTTTTTTCTTTGAAATATTATGGGCTTCATAGATCTAGTTTGATAAATTTATTAATTTTATTTTCCAGTGAACGCAGTAAATTTTACTGTCTGTGTAATATTAACACAGTAAATATTATCATCTGTGAAAATGTTCATATATATAACTGTTTGTCTATGTTATTTTCTTTTCTTTGAAATATTATGTGTTTCATAGATCTTGTTTAATAGATCTCGGTGAAGAGATTTCAAAAATAGTAATTTTATGAAAAATGGATTTGTAAATCAAAAGTTATGATCATTTGAAGATTACAAATAGGAAAATAAACAAGTTCAACCACTTGTGTAACTTCCTTCAAAAAGTTACGGATGGTTAGTTTCAAAGGGGTAAAATTGTAAAAAAACCAAAAAATCAGGAATTGGACCTATTTAATGGTTGAAAATTCACTATGATTTATTTTGGGAAAATCTCTTCATATAGGATCTATATGTAAAAAACCCTAGAAAGAAAAGACTCTAACTAGTGTTGATCTTCTAATTAAAAAATTGATTCACAAAACAATGTTGATAACTTCTAGCATTTAAAAAGGAAAATAGTTAGCAACCCTTTTAATACTCATAAGAATATATAAAAATCTAAGAAAATAGAGAAAACTTATCTCTAGGAAGAATTTTGAGATTCACGACAACAACTCTTGTTTGTGAATCTCCAACATTCAATAATAGGGATGGTTTTCGGTTCCTTTCGCACATATGACGCCAAATTATAGGTGGAATTGAATCCCGCCAAAATCATGATGTGAAAGTAAAATAAATGCGAGAGAGACCATATTTACGTGGTTTATCATTATTGGCCTATGTCCATGGTGGGAACGAGAGTATCTTCATTAAAATATTTAAATAATTTACATGAGAATTTCACTCTAGCCTCCAATCCCCGTTTACATAATGGGGGTCTCCCTTTTATTTAGTGTCAGGGGTTACAATTGGATAAGGACTATCCTATTAGAGTCTAAATTACATAAACACTACGTATTTGGTATAGTTGGTCTTCTGTCATGCCCAACTAGTCATGTAGTACAATTTGGACTGTAGTCGGCCATGACTAGCCTGGGTTGATCGTGTGTCGATCGTCCACCAACCTACCTCGAAAGACTCTTTAATATCCTTAGCCATGTGTACTTTCCTTTGTGGTTTTTAATTCATTTTATTAATTAAACAATTACGTAAGCATGCAGAGTTTATTTACGTGTAATATCGTAAATATAATTCTCGCCGTGAGGAAATCCATAGATTCTATGTGAATAAGAGAAACTACAGGAAAATATGTACCTCATAAATATTTATCCCCACAATGCATGACCTCGGGTTGCCGTGTGGAATTTATAGAAGGGGAGCAATTGTTAAAACACACATATATAATGTATAGTAAGGACATACATATACATTTATAGTAATATTTTACATCTTTAAACCTTTCATTTATTAACGTTTTAATTCTTAATTTTACCTTTTTGAAGTCCTCGCTCAACCTGAGTCTAAAAAAGTATTAATGTTCTTATCATTCTTATCAGTTGTATACTTGAGCCTTTAGTCTTTACCCAACCCATGTC
Organism: Sambucus nigra; assembly: GCA_949130495.1. Taxonomy (NCBI): domain Eukaryota; kingdom Viridiplantae; phylum Streptophyta; class Magnoliopsida; order Dipsacales; family Adoxaceae; genus Sambucus; species Sambucus nigra. Next base: position 523,914,199 of record OX422212.1, read on the forward strand.
ATGGTCATACAAGCTTAGATATGCATTACCTTGACTTGAGACTCCGGTCGAGTCCCTACATCTTACGTTTGACCTTATTTATCATTTTAACTAAGGATAATATTAGAGCTACCCCTTTTTGTTACCCTCGGCTTCAAAGTGTTGTACCTTGCTTTGTCTTTACTTGTATGGATCCACTAGAACATAAAAAACAAATCAAGGTACAATACTTTAATGCTGGGGGTAACAAAAAGGGGTACCCAAAAGGGGTAGCCCTCGTGTTACCCTTTAACTAAACTAATTAGTTATTCTTTATTCTCGATACCAGAGTATGCAACCTCCCAACTTGTAGTTACATAATACTTATATTTCTTAGACCACGCTATAGGTGTGATCATCACACACATACATTTACACACACGCACACACTATCTCTCTTGATTTTTAACATTCTTCCCGGGATTAATACCCCCAACAAATTAAGTAATTAACGCACACATGAGAATTCCAATTTTTATCAACCACACCGAAGATCTAAGCTTAAAAATTGGTGTTTTATTATACTTCATCCATTTTGGAGTTTACTAAAACCATTAATATTTGTTTGCTTACACCATCTTCCACTGAGCTCGCATATAATTAATGCTCAAGAAAAACCCGAATGACATGTTAGTTATCGTTAAGGGGTAATTACCCTTATACCTTTATTGTTTCTTCCGATGTTATACAATCCAATGCCCATTATCTTGACTAACAAAATCCATTTATTAATATATACGTGAGCGCATAGTTATTTATGTTCAAATTACGTATGTGGACTTCCTTTAGGTTAACACCCTTCACTTCTCTAATTGACTTTTAATTTATGTTTATATTTAATAAGAGAGTCTTGATGTAACAACCCATATATTTTAATATTAGGGTTGATAAAGTCTAAATATTAGGATATGCAAATTTCTTAAACAATTTAAATATCATTATGAGCATATCAAGAACATCAGAATATTGATGTAACAAAGTAAAGAGTACAACATGATAAAATCCTCAGATGTATAAATCTAAATCATCACCCCATCCACTAAAGCCACAATAAAAGTATCAATAATAAAGTTCAAACACCATAACCTCTACCAGCACAACTATAAAATGAGTACACATGCTTGGACAAATAACGCGTCGGATACATGCTAAATGAAAAAGGGTACATACACAACTCACACAATTAACATATAAACTAAAAACTAGTAATGACGCCCACATCAGATATTCCTGAAGGTGATGAATCATAATGGAAAGGACAACTATGTACTAAATGAAAAAAATACTACTCTCTAAGCCCAAATCAAGCACATGAAATGTTCCACGGTACATGTGGGTCAGAGCCCAATAAGATAATGAAGCTACACAACTCAAAGCAATCATAAATATAAATGATATCTCCAAAATTCTCTATTCTACCATAACGTAAATAAATATGAAAAGGAAACTCAGAGTCCATTTTAAATTATACATTAAGTTGCAATAATTAGTTAATCCCTTAAGTAATTAAACTCTAACCACAACCATCCACTTCTCCCTGGACACCATCACGCAATACGCCACATAATAACCACCACGACATCCAGGAACCGTCGACATAACCCGAGCCCAATAAGCACATGTGACGTGCAAATAATAAACTACCACTATATCCAAATCCGTTATCTAACAACATGATCCCACAAATCACATAGGGCACAACACATAAAAATTCCCCATCCTATCAATCATCAATAAGAATCACCACTACCATCATGAAGTATACATAAATAAGATGTTCTCTCATGACACATGCCAATATTATAGTTCGATTTACATATTCTCTTTTAAGTATTTTTATCTATAAGATTCCACAATATTAACTCATTACACTGAGTTACATTACCACACTGTCCCATGTTTCTTATTCTCTCTTTTAATCATTTCCTTTATACAAGGTTTCATATAGGTTCATTAGATCACATTACCATTACCATTTCCATATTTTACTCATACAAATAACTACTCATAATTTTCATCTCAAACCTTTCCACTTATATTCAATAAAATTTTGTAATACTCTATATTTCGAAGTTAGTGATTAATTGATTTAATTAATAATTAATATATTATTGAGAATACTTTAATCAGGATGATTATTATAGCATGAATTCTATTAAATAATCAATATTGAAGTTATACGATTTTTAAAAATTTAGTGTAATTTAAATTGATGACATGCCCCTCTTAATTGTTGAATTACATTATAGGAATTACGCTAGAAACTGGGGGGAAAAGTTGTCTTTGGGGAATATTTTGGTGCCTAAGTTAGGGATTGAAGAGTCCCCCTTATGTGTGAACAGGCGTATGTTTCTTGGTGTGTTAATGGATGGAAAAAAAGGAAAGAAACAGATCTGGCAGCTAAGATTGAAGGAGGCCTGCGACCATGGAAAAATCCACTACGATTGCGTGTTGAGTCCCCATGACCACGGCCAAGGTAAGTATGTGGCCCCTCACGGCCTAAGTGTGAGAGATGCTCTAGTTCCCTTTTTTAACATTTAAACCCATGATTTTTTTTTTTGGCAATTCACTTCCCTAAAGAAACCTAAATATTATTTCCTCTCCATACCTAACCTCACAAAATCAAAACCCCACGAATGTACAACCTTAAAACCTCCATTCGAGGACCTTAAGATTGGATTTTGCTAGTGCTTCAAAGGCAAAGTTGCTTAGATTTTTTAAGAGATTAAGGAAGGTTAAATTTTAGAAATTATGAAAAGGCAAGAATACTCTATGTTTTCCATTAAGATCTTAATGTTTAAATATTATCTAAACCATGTTTATTAATTAATAAAAGTGTTTAGATGTTTATTTGGTCCATGATTAACCTAATTATTTTCCTATCATTGTTATTTGCTATCTAAATTGTGTAAACCCCTTTTCTAATAAGAATGCATAGAAAATGTCTATGTGAGATAAATGTTGTTGTAGTTATAAAGATAAGATTATTAAAATTATAAATGGCAAAGAGTGAGTTATATTCCTTATGAACTTTGAGATTTGAAAATATGAATATATGAGTATACTTGTCTTGTGAAATTTATTTCAGTGTTGAGAATCATACTGTAAGCCTCATTAAAATGCATGTAATCATTGTTTTATGAATTGGAAATTTGTATCCATGGAAATAAAAAAACTTTGGTTGGTAATTTGTAATCATAATTTTTGTGAAATTAATGGGGTAATTATTTCAGATTATGAGTTGAAAACTTTTATTGATAGGATTATTATTTTTGTTCTACGTAGTTTGATATTGGGATTTGGCAGTTAATTAATTATAGTTATTGGAGATTAGGTATTGCAAGTTAATGACTTTTCTTATAATCAATTTAATGGTTGGTTATCTGATGTATTTAAGTATTGAAGAGACATTAGTGTATTATCATGGAGGTTGGGATGTTTGGGGGTTATTAAATGGAGGAAGTGTATTATTAATCCGTTATTTTTAGTTATTGATGCTATTGTGGAAAATTTTAGTCATTGATGAGATCGACATGTTTCCTAAAACCATTAAGCCTATGGATAAAGGGATAGTTTTAAAGACTCAAATTAAGAAAAAGAAAAAAGAGAGATTTTATGAGTCCGATTCTGAGGGAGAGGTTGATTTTGATGACTTGGCCTTATTTGTGAAATTTTTTAAAAAGTTCACAAATTTTTCAAAAATAATTCTTCCAATAAAAAGGTATTTGAGAAAAACATAAAGAAAGATGAGGTCAAGCATAGCGTTGAGAAAGAGGAAGATATAAGGTGTTATGAGTGTGAGGGAAAAGGGCACAAGGCACATGAGTGTCCCACTATGCTAAAGTGAAAGGGCAAGCAAGTTGCTAATAAAGCCACTCTTAGCGATAGTGACATCGAGTCGATTGATTCAAGGGGAGAGTCACCACATAAAAAGTGTGTTGCTTTCATGGCTAGTCACATGAGTACTTTCAGTTTGTCCTAGAACGATGAGGACACGTGCAAACGTGAGAGCCTCGATGATGTTTCGAGCCATTAGAGTGAGTGTGAGGATGATATTGCAAGTGAAAGGGATCTCCAAAAAGCATTTAGTGATTTATACACCGAGACATTGAGGACGAAAAAGATGAATAAGGAGTTGTCTCTTAGGGTGATAGATTTGTAATGAGAGGTAGGAGTTTTAAGGTGTGTGAGGCATCGGCGAGTCAACTCGAGAAGAAGAAGGTTTCTTTATGTGAGAAGTTGATCATCTTAGGCCGAAAAAAGAGGCACTTGACTAACATTTTGGTTAATCTTACGGTAAATCTTTAATCTTCATTGGAGACTCGTGAGAAACTTGAAGCCCGTGTATTTTAATTCCAGAGAGATCTCGAACGTGCCTGGGAGGTCAAAGTTACTTTACAGGACACATAAAAGAAGGTTGAAAAGATGTTCCTCGATCCCGCTTTGGGTAATGTTGAGACGCTAGGAATAGGTTATGACGGTGCGTCCACTTCCCATGTTGCACCCGAGCTAGTTCCTAAGTTTGTGATAGATCCTCATGGCGCTCGACCTAACCCACTTAGGCGTTCATTTCCCATTTGGGGAGCCCGTAGACGTTTTGAGAGAGGTGGTCCTAAGTCCGTCTATGTTTGTTCCCATTGCAAGAAAAAAGGACACCTTAGGAAATTTTATTTTAAGTTGGGTAGTGTGTCTCATAGATATCTTTCACGATATGCCACTACATATGTTCCCACACGCACTCCCACACATGTTACTCCATATGCACCCACACATCACTTGAGATATTTTGAGCATTTTCGAGGGAAATTTGAGTATTTAGTCAAGACGTCACATGACTTGATGGATATTTTTTCATAAGATGTCATCTCCTTTGGAGAACACCTCCGGACCTAATAATTGAGGTTTAGACTTGTTTGCTAGCATATACCGCTTTTCATGCTTATATCATTCATGCCTATTGATAGTATGTACTACCATTGGATTTATTTTTTCCATTTTGATATATTTTTCAAAAAATCCAAAAAGATTTTTGTTTTTTTTGAAAATATTTGGAAAAATACAAAAAGATTTTTGTTTTCTTTTTCAGAAAAAGTAAAAAAGCCAAAAATATTTTATTTTGATTAAAATTTTGACAAATCCAAAAAAAAATTGTATTTTGTTTGCACTATATATGGAAGGATATTTAGGATCACCAATATCATTCCATTATCCACGTGATTTTTTAATAGTGTTCTGCGACACAACATCATTTCATTTATGTTATTTATAATGTGTTGGAGTCATTGAGATGTGATTAGCAATTACTTTCTATATGTGTGTCTCATTGTCTCCTTTAATGAACACATGTAAGAATTTATTTGATCATTGCGCTTATCTATAACATGTTGGTCAAAATATTTTCATCTCAATCCTGATTTTAAAATGAAACAAATGCGATAAAACAATATAATGAAAGTAATACTTGTAAGAACCATTGCTCGGATTGGAAAAATTGAATTTATATCTCTGGTAAATGTGTTATATTTTATGCAATGGTATCGGGGTGCAAAATACAATTTATTTTTGCGTGAATAGACACCATTTGCAAACGAAAAAGAGTCTAAAAGATTAAAGTCACATAAAAAGAAAAATATAAAGTGTCGGGCCAAAATTTCAAAAGAACATTGATGTTTCGCTACATATGAGCATTGATTTCTTCAAAACAAAAGAGTTGAGAAAAATATTCTATATATGAGTTTTCAGGGAGTTTAGTAGAAGATCAATGGATTTGCACGTCCAGAAAAAGTCACGTAAAAACATTACATAGTTTTGGGCGTTATTGGTGTGAAAATCATTTTAGACTTTGATTTGCTGATTAGATTGAGTCGTTATCATATGAATTAAATTTTTATACCTAAGGACGATTTTGAGTTTATTCGTTAGGAGTATCCAAAATTCATCATTCACATATGTTATGATTGTTTGAGTTGACTTTCTTATCGATTTTTTTCCACCCATTCATTATGTTTCCACGTGTTGGTTATCTTAGTGTTAATTCAAGGTGTGTGTTGTTTGTAAAAACAATTCTCTTGAAAATTTTGAAAAATCAAAAATAGTTTGTGGAACTTTTGAGATTATCATTGCCTGAGCTTATTTGATATATGTTTGTGATGATTTTATATGCTTGTTGTGACCCACTCCGATTTTTTTTATTCTTTTCCTTATCTATTTCGGACAAATAAAATGGGGGGGGGGGGGGGGGGAGGGGGGGGGATGAATTATGAATTATGGGGGAGTGAGAGCTTGAATTATGGGGGAGATTTGATTTGATTTATTTATAAGTTTTATCTTATTTCAAATTCGATACATCACGAAGATATATTTCTTTGTCTATAGTTTGCAGAAAGATTTTGATGAGCATATAAAAAGAATGCATAAGACAAAGCTCCCAAAATAAGATCAAGAGAAAGTGAGAGATTTGAAGATTTTGAAAAGGTTGAAGAGTTTTGAAAGACTTGTACATGTTTAGTATCTTTTCATTTTTGGGTTTCTAGGAGGGTATTAGATTTCTATAGGATTTGTTGAATAATTCTAACTTTTCATTTTGTACCGAAAGAGCCATAGGGGGAGATTTATAATGGCAATTTTTTGTCATTTCCCCCAGCATCTAGGACTTGTCCATAGAGTCTCGTTTATTTTGAGTATGGTGTATCCCATTACATCCGTCATGGCAATTCAAGTTCACACATTCAAGAAGACGGATTTGAATATCAAGAAATTTCAACATGATCTACTACTTGATGTATATTTGGTATGAACTTTGTTTTCTGTTTTGTAGTTTTTTTTACTAAGTATTGGGATTTTTTTATAAACTGCTTTTTGTCAAAACGAGGCGTTTTTAAACATTTTTCTGAACTGTTTTCGAACTTAAAATATTTTTTTATTTTTGACAGTCTCGTTTAAACGAGATTGTGATCTCGTTAGAACGATTTGCCCATGTCGTTAGAAAATTATTTGATGTCTTACTTCAAACGTGCTTCGAACGATGGCTTACAGTCTCGCCTTTAGTTATCTCATTAGTAATGACCTTCATGTCGTTAGAACGACATCTCTATATCATTAAAACAATTTTTGACTCTCTTTTAAATGAGATTACATCGCCTCAAAAATTATGTTCGCCTATAAATACCTGTTTCGTGAAGATTTTTCTTTAAAACTTTTTATTTACAAAAATTATAGAACAATTTCTTTAAGTCTTCACTTTTTTATAAGGGCAAACTACTTTTTGATTCACACAATCAATCCCAAATACTTTTGTGAGTCACTTTGAAACCCAAACACTTCTATGTCGAAGTTACTCTTATGAAGAAGGAGTCTTCATTGTTGCTCTTGTGGTTCTTACGGGAATCATTATTAAAGACTGAGATCATTATAGGTTCTTGAGGGAATTCATTGATGAAGGAAGATTGTGATCTTTGTAGTTCTCATGGAAACTATTGTTGAAGAAATAGACAGTCACCTACGGGAGATTGGTCAGGCAGATTTCTTTAATTGTATTTGTAAGTTGCAATTTTCAAAACTATTAGTGAAATAAAAGGTTTTTCCCTTTGTTTTTTTTCCTGAAATTGTGTTTTCTTTGCGTGCTTGATTTGAATAAAATATTTGCACGTTCTAGGGTTAATAAAGTTTGGAATTTATTTGAGGATTAACATCTAACCAAATAAGTTTAATCCATCGGAGAATTGCGCACTCTCACATTCGATTTTCTCATTAGGAAGTGTGTGGAGGCCACTTTTCATCCAATAAAACCACCACAAATATTCTTCAATGCAGACTTTTAGCCAACACTTTTTAAGGATGCGCATGGATTTTACAAGTCATGCGAGCATTGGCAAAAGTTGGGCACTATTACTCGACGAAACATAACGTCGATGTCCCCCATACTAGAAATCGAGGTGTTTGATTGCTAGGACATTGACTTCATGGACGCATTTCCATAATCTTTCGGTAACCTATACATACTTGTCGCAGTTGACTACATTTCCAAATGGGTGGAAGATATATCTTTGCACAATAATAATAATAGGGTGGTCTCAAAGTTCCTTAAGGAACACATACTTTCTAGTTTCGACACTCCGAAGGCGATCATTAGTGACTACGGAATCCATTTTTGCAATTATATATTTTCCAATCTCATGAAGAAGTATGGGTTATTCATAAATTTGGAATAGCCTATCACCCTCACATGAGCAGCCATGCCGAATTAGCTAATTGTGAGAACAAGCATATCCTAGAGAAGACAGTCAATCCAGACCGTAAGGATTGGTCTTTATGGCTAACTAATGCATTATGGGCCTATTTCATGATCTAAAAAACTTCCCTCGGTATGTCCCCTATAGACTTGTGTATGGAAAACCTTTCCATCTACGTGTAGATCTTGAGCACTAGGGCTATTGGGCGATTAAAAAGATGAATTTTAAATTGGACAAGGCCGAAAAGAAGCAGTTGCTCCAACTCAATAAGTTGGAAAAAATTATGAATGATGCATATTAGAATGCATGGATTTATAAGGCAAGAATGAAAGACAAGTACGACCAATACATATCTTGAAAGTCATTTCACCCTTCTAAAAATGTGCTCATGTATAATTCACAACTACATTTATTTTTGAGAAAATTGTGGTCAAGATGGACCATTCCATATATTGTAAAGACCTGTAAGGACATGTCTTATAAATATCCGGGGTAGAATCTAGGAATTTTCCAAGTGTCCTAGATCACAATTAAGTATGTCTGATACCACTACATTTGGCACGTATCCACGATCATCCACGACAGAATTGATCCGAATTCATGCATCCATCATCTTCTTACGTGCATCATGTGTTAAGTAACGAACACTTTTACCGTTCCCACTACTCCACGTACTTATGGTAAAATAATTTTAATTGGAGTTTTTAATTATTTACATAAATAGTTGGGAATAATTTTTAAATAAATTTTTTAAAGTCTAGAAGATGATAGACATGCAAGATCTTTTTAAGGAGGTTTTTTTAGGCACGTCACTGATGTGGTTCAAACAACATCGTATGTGGTTTGAACGAGATGCCATCTCGTTCAAACGACATCGTATGTCGCTCGAATGACCACCACCACAACATGCTTATTTAAACAGGGTTCATGCTTCTCGCTTTTTCTAAGTCTGCAAACCTCCGTTTCTGCAAAACAATACCTCTTTCCATACTTCATATTTTAAGGTTTTGATACCTTTTTTATTCACAAATAATTCCCAATCCTTTATGTGAATCCTCTAAACCCCAAGGAATATTATACTAATCTTCTGGAGTACGTTTGTGGAGAAGATGAAGCTTTTCCATTGCTGACCTTCTGGAGCTCTTGTGGGAACTCTAGTCGATGACATCGAAATCGACACCTGCGGGTATTTCATATGTCACTGCTTGTATTTTCATTGTAATCCGTGTAAACCGATCTTTACAAATTATAGTAAAAATAATATGGTTTTGCCCCTGTGGGGAATTTTTCCTCAACTGTGATTGTCTTGCATTCTTAGATTATTTCTTTGTTCAATTACGTTTGTTTGCAAGAGTTAAGACTTGTTGGGACTAAAATTGGAATTTAATTAAATAAGTTTGACATTGATTGCTGGTGCACTCTCAAATTGGTATCAGAGTCATTTACACAATTTTACCGTGTAATTTTTCTGGATAATAATTTTGTTCTAAAAAATTGATCTACGAAAAGGCGCAATTTCAATGGAAAACTTATATAATAGAGTCCCATTTTTTTACGGGTCTAATTATGCATATTGGAAAGCTCGTATGAAATCCCACTTAAAGGACATAGACGAACGTGTTTGGGTTGTGTGTGAAAGAGGGTGGACACCTCCCACTGTCACTTTAGATAATGTAACTACCATAAAATCTATGACTGCATGGACTGAGGATGAATTTAAATGGAGAACATATAACTCACGTGGGCGTAGTGCCATTTCTGGAGCCGTCAGACCTAACGAGTTCTGATGCATCATAATGCGTACCACGTCTAAAGAGGCATGGAATGTTCTGCAACTTACCCATGAAGGCACAAATGCGGTGAAAGAATCTAAATTAGAAAACTTAACTACACAGTTTGAAATTATCTCTATGCATGAAAATGCGTGTTTCGATGAATTTTATGCACGCTTATCTGATATCGTGAACACTAGTTTCAACTTAGGTGAACACATTCGTGATGCTAGGGTAGTTAAGAAAATTTTTAGATCACTGCCTAAGAGATTTATCCCCAAAATCACTGTGTTAAATTCATTAGGTAAATTGAGTAGGCTGAAATTAGAAGAGTTAGTTGGAGACCTACAGACCTATGAAATTGAAATGTTCCCAAAAATGATAAAATCAAAAGACAAAGGGCTAGCACTTAAAGACGAGGCCAGAAAGAGTGATGGGTCAAAGAGAGGTGAGTCATCTAAGAAAATTGAGGAAGAGATGTTCGATTCTGATTCTGATTTTGACTTAGATAATTCGGTCTTATTTGCTAAAAATTTCAAGAAATTTCTCAAATTAAAGAAAAATGGAAGCTTTGAAGATAAAAAGAATTTTGAGAAAAAGAAAATTGAGAAAGATAAAAAAGGACACCCCTAAGAAAGAAAGTGAGAGATTTTTGAGTGCGACGGTAGAGGTCACAGGGGATTTGAGTGTGCAACTATGTTGAAATGTCAAGAACAATCCAAATATTCGTTAACACCACTAGCAAGGTCAAGTCGGTAGACTCTGGAAACGAGTCACCACATGAATGTAACTTCACCGCATTCATGGCTAGTCATGTGAGTACTGATAGTGCTCCTCATGACGATTAGGACGCAATCTCATAGGGACACCTCGACAGTGACAGCAGTGCGTGTGAGGGGGAGGAAGAAGCAAGTGAGAGTGAGAGTGATCTCCGATACGCGTACACTGATTTATATGCTGATACTTTCAAAACCCAAAAGCGTAGCAAAGCATTAGCTCTTAGTACTACATCTCTAGAGAAGGAGTTAGGAGAGATGAGAGAGAGAGATAGACCTCCATGTCCACTGCATTGAGAGAGAGAGAGAGAGAGAGAGAGAGAGAGAGAGAGAGAGACCGCCTGTGTTGTGAGAGAGAAAGATTTTAGAGAGAGAAAAAGTGTTTTTGCGAAAGAAAAAAGGGACTTGACTAAGCAAGTGGTTGATGTGACGAGTGAGCTCCACTACTCCGTGGACACTCGAAAGAAACTAGAAGCCCTTGTAGCCCAACTCACTCATGACCTTGAGAGAGCCCAGGAAGTCAATATAAGAATTGAGGACCGATTTGGTAAGATGCGAAAGATGCTCCTCGACCCTGCTTTGGGTTTAGGTGAGAGGTCGGAAATAGATTTTGATGGAGCTTTGACGTCCCATACTACATTGGAACTGGTTCTCGAGTTTGTTACAAATCCATATGGCCACCCACCTAAAAATCAGAAGAGAGTTCGTCCAAGAAAAGCAAACCAAAGTCAGCCTAAGTCTACATATTTTTGTACTTACTACAAAAGAAAAGACCATCTTCGTGAATATTGTTATAGTTTGGGTCGGACGACGTACTTTTGCTCCATCACATGATATTGAGAGTCTTAGAGAGCGAGTTGAGTTTCTAGTCGCCACATCTCAGAGTATAGTGGAAAAGTTCTAATGGATTTCTATGCCGTCAGTGGACACTTCTAAAATCCCGACTAGAGTCAACAATGACAAGGGAAAATAGAAGGTTACCACGTCTTAGGTGCCTAAACACAACGCAAAGGACCTTGTTGTTCATGTTGCTCTTAAATCACATAATTCTCTACATTGGTACTTCGATAATGGGTGATCCAGGCACATGACTGGTGACGTCTCTCTGTTTACCTCCCTAGAGTATCGTAAGGAAGGTAAAGTCACTTTTGGAGACAGGAGAAAATCTAGCATAGTAGGATGAGGTACAGTAGTGTTACCAGGATTTACTAAGCTAGAGATTGTGTTGTACGTCAAGGGATTAAAAGTAAATTTACTCAGCATTAGCTAGCTGTGCGAAGCTGACTTTGTAGTAAAGTTTGATCGAAATTAATGCCACATTTATAATGAAGCCGGTAAACTTCTATTGCAAGGGGTGAGGACTGAAGACAATTATTATGGGATCATGTCTACGTCCTCATTTATCTGTAACAGCGCCACGGTCACTACTAGGGATCTATGGCATCAAGGTCTAGGTTATGTAAACTTTTGAGATTTGGAAAAATTAGTTAAAAAGGACCTAGTACGTGTCTTACCATTGCTTGGAAAGCCAACTTTCGCAGTTTGTGGATCCTGCCAATTGGGAAAGCAAATTCGTAGCCCCTATCGGAAGTTAAATTCCATTACCACCTCACGCATCCTTGAGTTGATGCATATGGATCTTATGGGTCCTTCTCGTACTGAGAGTTTAGGTGATAAGAGGTACATTCTCTTGATGGTAGATGATTTCTCACACTACACGATTGTAGGTTTTCTGTGAGAAAAATCCGATGTTGTGGAGTTTCTTACGACCAAATAACGTGTCCTGCAAAATCGACACGATGTCACTATCAATAGAATACGTAGTGATAACGACACTGAGTTTAAAGAATCAAAATTAGATCTTTTATGTGATAGCCTCAGAATCAAACATGAATTTCAGCCGTTAGGACTCCTCAGTAAAATGGGATTATTGAGAGGACGAATTGAACGATTTAGGAGATGGCTAGATCTATGCTTTTAGGTCATAAAGTTGTAAGAAGTTTTTGCGCAGAGGCGGTGTCTACTGCATGCCATACGGTCAATAGGATATATCTTTGTCCACACACGCTTATGACGCCCTACGAATTGTGGACTAGAAAGAAGCCCAACCTTTTATATTTTCATATCTTTGGGAGCAAATGCTACATCCTACGGGATAGAGAGCAATTAGGAAAGTTCGACTCCCGAAGCGACCAGGGGATATTTTTAGTTTATTCATCATCCAGTAGAGCTTATCAGGTGTATAACCTGAATAGCTCTAAGGTTGTGGAGTCAATAAACATCACCGTGCAAGATGATCAACCATCAACGTTTATTGATTCTAAAATTTTGGGTGAGGGTGACGCACTTTCTACTGATGATCCCATTATGCCTCCCATACCCAGAGTGGATCCCATTCTTGACTTAGGGGACACTCCTGCTTAGGTTCGCAAGAGTCATGATCCTTTTACTATTCTAGCATATCCCACCTTAGGGGTCAATACTCGTGCTATGCTAGAGAACGTTGTTAGCCATGTTTTCTACACGTCCAAAGTCGAGCCCAAGAACTATAAGGAAGCACTCAAAGATGAACATTGGATATGTGCTATGCAGGTTGAGTTGCTTTAGTTTAGAAAGAATGATGTCTGGGAACTGGTCCCCCGACATAGTGAGACAAATGTGATAGGTACTAAGTGGATCTTCAAGAATAACGTGGATGAGACTGGTACTATTATCCGAAATAAGGCTGGTTGGTCACTCAAGGCTTCACACAGACTGAGGGTGTATACTTTGACTTAACTTTCGCTCTTGTTGCGAGGCTTGAGTCCGTCCACTTACTACTCGCCATCGCATGTCATCTACGCTTTAAGTTATATCATATGGATGTTAAGAGTGCCTCACTGAATGGCATTCTACAGGAGGAGGTTTAAATGGAACAACCAAAAGGGATTGAAGACCATGAGCACCCTGATTATGTATACTATCTGAGGAAAGCCTTGTATGATTTGAAGTAAGCACCCTGTGCTTGGTTTGAGAGGCTTACTTCCTATCTCTTAGCCCGTGGCTTTAAGATAGGGGGAGTAAATATGACTTTGTTCGTGAGGAGAAATGACGGTGCTATTTTGGTTGCCCCGGTCTATGTGGATGACATAGTTTTTGCATCCACATGCTCCCAGCATGCTCAACACTTTGATAAGGAGATGAAGAGTGAGTTTGAGATGAGCATGGTTAGTGAACTTACTTTCTTCCTTGGTCTCCAGGTTCTTCAGCTAGAGAATGGGATGTTCATCTCCCAATCCAAGTATGCTAGTGACCTTTTGAAGAAATTTGGTCTAGACTCCACTAAGCACGCACATACATTGATGAGTACCTCGACTAAGCTTAACAAGAACACTTCAGGGAAGGACTTAGAGCAAACCTTGTATCTAAGTATGATCGGTAGTCTTCTCTACTTGACTGCCAGTCGTACCGACATAGCTTTTAGTATTGGAGTCTGTGCACGATATCAGGCATCCCAGAAAGAGTCACAGTTACTCGCTCTTAAACGTATTATTAAATACGTGGTGGGACTCTCTCACTTGGCATTTGGTATTCCTTTGATACCAGTGACCATGTATTCGCATATTCGGATGCCGATTAGGCTAGGGATGCCAATGGATGTAGGAGCACTTCTAACGGGTGTTTCTTCTTTGGTTCTTCTCTTATCTCTTGGTTGAGCAAAAAGTAAAACTCCATCTCTTTATCCACTGAGGAGGCTGAGTACATAGCCTCCGGGAGTTATTGCACGCAACTTCTGTAGATGAAATAAATGTTGGAGGATTATGGGATATCACAGGACACCGTGACTATTTCCTGTGATAACACGAGCGTAATACACATATCCTGTAATACAGTCCAGCATTCGCACATAAAACACATTAGGATACGCGAGCACTTTATCCTTGAGTATCTACCGACCTCCAGTTAGTAGATATCTTCATGAAGCCTTTAGATGCTCTTAGATTCGAGAGTCTTAGGAAGTCTTTGAAAATTTGCACAGTTGACTGAGGGGTGGTCACCATGTCTAGAGTAGGATACATTTTTTATGTTCATATCATTTAATTCCTATCTCTAGATTGTATCATTTGTATATTTATTTGTTTGATTTTTATCTTTTTTTTTTAAATTTAAAAAATCCAAAAATATTTTTTTTTTAATTTTAGAAAAAGCCCAAAAGATTTTCTTTTTACAAATTTTTTTGAAAAACACAAGGAGTTTTGTATTTTTTTTACATCGTTTATGGATGAAAATTTAAGATAACCATAGTCAAAACTTCATTCCATATTTCACGTGACAGTTTGATAGTGATTTGAGATGCTACATCATTTCATCCATGTGCTTTACATTGTTTGGAGTCTTTGAGATGTGTTTAGTGATATCTTCTACATGTTTGGCTCCTCATCTCCTTTATTGCACACATTTACGGTATTATTTGAGTATTGTACTTGTCTATCACATATTGGCTTGAGTGTTTCCATCTCAATTATGTCTATACAACGATCACATTGCAATAAAACTTGATAAGATAGTAGTGCATATAAAAATCGTTTACCGTGAAAAATTAATTGCAACAAAATATGATGAGTGAATCATGGGAAAGGGCTACGAGATTTTAAAATTAACTCGTCGAGAAAGTCGTCGTTTGAAAAAGAGCCCCAAAAAAAATTAAATGGCAATAAGAAGAAAATCATGCCAAATTAAATGGGGCAATAGGTTTTAGTTTCATCATCTCAAAAGAAAAATATAATGTATAATTATTTATGAGGGAGTTTGGATGGAAAAGCCATGAAAAATCATTTCAAATGTTTTGGACATTAGTAGTGTGGAAATCACTTTGAGCTTTGATTTGCTGATTTGATTGAGTCAATTTAATTTAATTCCATAGTTTTTACACCTAAGGAAGATCTTGAGTTCATTCATTAGGAATATCCAACATTCATCGTGCACATATGTTATGGTTGTACGTGTTTGTTTTCAATTTGAATTCGTTCACATCCCTACATTTCCACTATCACTGCCTTGGTTGTTTTGGTGTTCTTTCATGGTGCAATTTTTTTTTTTCAAAAAATTTTAAAAATTCAAAAAGAGAAAGTTTATTACCTTGTGACATTCTCCATTGTCATTGCTTATGTTCTTCATATTTGTCTATTTAGAGACATCATAAAAAGGGGGAGAGCGAATTATGGGGGAGAATTGCTTATTTGTTTTTATAATGATTTTCTTGCACATCATTAATATTTGTTTCTGCTTATCATTATATTTCAAACTGTTGCGCATCACGGGTATTTGTTTCTTGTCTCATGTGTGTAGGTATCAAAATGGAGAATCATTTTTCACGTCCCGATGATAACAAAGAAAGTTTGAAGATTTGAAGATGATCGAATTTGTGTGAAGATACACATTTAGTATTTCCAGTTTTCGAGTTTAATAGGGATATTAAATTTCATGCGAGTTTGTTTATTTTGGGCAGCATAATTCAGAAATTTTTATGTATGTATAGGCGTAGACATAGGGGGATATTTGTAAGGACATGTCTTATAATTGTCCAGGGTAGAATCTAAGAATTTTTCAAGTTTCCTATATCACAATTAAGTATGTCTGATACCGCTACATTTGGCACGTCTCCACAGTCATCCACAACGGCCTTATTCGAATTCATGCATCCATCATCTTCGTACGTGCATCATGTGTCAATCAACGTACACTTCAACCGTTCCCACTACTCCACATACTTATGATAAATAATTTTAATTGGAGTTGTTAATTATTTTCATAAATAATTGGGAATAATTTTTAAATAAATTTTTTGAAGTCTGGAAGATGATAGACACGAAAGATCTTTTTAAGGAAGTTTTTTTAGGTACGTCACTGATGTAGTTCGAACGAGATGCCAGCTCGTTCAAACGATATCGTATGTCGCTCAAAAGACCACCGCCTCAACCGACTTATTGAAACTGGGTTCATGCTTCACATTTTTTCTAAATCTGCATACCTCCGTTTCTACGAAATAGTACCTCTTTCCAGACTTCATATTTTAAGGTTCTAATACCTTTTTGATTCACAAATAATTTCCAATCCTTTATGTGAATCCTCTAAACCCCAAGGAAGATTATACTACTCATTTGGAGTACACTTGTGGAGAAGAAGAAGCTTTTCCATTACTGATCTTCTGGAGCTCTTGCGAGAACTCTAGTCAATGACATCGAAACTGATGCCTGCGGGTATTTCGTATGTCACTGCTTATAATTTCATTGTAATCCGTGTAAACTGAACTTTACAAATTACAGTGAAAATAATATAATTTTGCCCCTGTGGGGGATTTTTCCTCAACTGTGATTGTCTTGCATATTTAGATTATTTCTTTATTGAATCACGTTTGTTTGTAAGAGTTAAGACTTGTTGGGACTAAAATTGGAATTTAATTAGATAAGTTTAACTTGACTGCTGGTGCACTCTCAAGATCGAATTTCCCCATGGTGCAATCAAGGTTGAGAATTACAAGGATGAGAACACGTTTGAGGTGAACATTCAACGCCTTAAAACATTTCCAAAGTCTTTTGACCTGTTTACAAACTCAATTCCATTAGGCAGCCCCATTTATGGGGTCGGGTAGACTCTACTGAGCCAACTTTTTGTACCAACAACCCTCGATATTTATTGGGGTTACACTTGTTTGGTGGGAATATATTTTGGGTCATTTACAAGCATTATAGAGTAAATCAAACCCAAAATCCCATGATTCCTCACATTTTTACCAAAACAGGAAGCAATGCCAAATCTCACACGTGCCGAAACGATAGGTGCCATTTTTTAATTGATTTGGACCACGACGGTAATCAATATAGGATATCCAAATCGATTCGGCCAATTTTTTAATCGATTCGGAACCATCATATCAGAAAAAATTGAGGCTTGTAAGTTTCACCTTAATTATTTTTCCCCATATCTTTTAAATTTTCCAACACTCTCTCAAACTCTCCTTTACACCCTAGCTTCCCAAGCCTTATTTCTTAACCTAAATCATTTCAAGTATCCATTTGAAGCAATTCTAGGTATGAACTCTTTAATCCTCTTGGTTTTTCATCTTTGGTTTGTGTTATATTTAACTAAGAGATATAGTTTATAAATATTTAGATGTTATTGATTCAACTTGCACACATGTAATACAAATGCTCATGCCACGCTATTATTTCCAGCAAATGCAACCTATTATGTATATTGAATGTTTTTGTGTTGATTTGTTTTGTATACATATTGAATCAATGGTTCCCCCAACCCGATTTGAACACTTTGCCCACAAGGTGTTTGATGAAATGACCCAATGGGTTGTGCATTCACAAATTGACACATTCTTGAACAATTATCTCTCATAATAGTACCTTCACTTTAATTTGGTTGCGGTGCACATCGGTCACCTATTGAGTGACTAATTTCCACAATTTTCTTCCTTATGCACTTTTTTACCAAATTTCTCATTTCTACTTTAATTTTTACATTGCACTAATGATGTTTTATATTAAATTATTATCTTGCGGGTCTAAATGTCAACCAAACCTAACTCTCTCAAAATCTTAGGAAAGAAAGGTTTCAAAGGGTTCCACTCAAAAGTGAAACACGAATGGTTCAAAATAAGTTTCAAATCAAGTTGTCGGATTTCTTTGTAATTAGCCTTAAAATTGGAGGATTTTCCCAACACTGTACGGAGTTTTTTTAAGAAATTTGGGTGGGAGAACCATTTATCTAAAACAGAGGTGGTAAATGAAGACTTAGTGAACAGTTTTTATGCCACCCTTGTCATGAAACCAGACCGGACTTATGAGGCCTTTGTGCGTGGAAGCATTATCCTCATATCCACTACCATCCTTGTCGGACATTTGGATGGGGACCCTAACCCTAACCCCAATTCCTATGACTATCATATTATTGATGATACAGTCAAAATCCTTATGGCTACATTGGTGGAGTGTATGGCTCCGGGGGATGCTTAGTTATCCAATACATTTTTAGCCGAGTCGCATGTATGATGTCCACCACCTCCTCCACCTCATGTGCATCAATTCCCTCTTGCTAATAAAGAATAAGCACGCCCTTCGATATAAGCACCAATTTTTCCTCTATAGTATTTAAGAGTCGATACACAGATTAAATTGCATGCCTTGGTGCTAAAGAAAATTGTGGTTGTGGCATTTGACAGATTGGTCACGGCAACGCTCCCATACACACATTTAATCATGAGAATTTGTTATTATTGCACGGTGTACAGTCCAGGAAAGCGATAAAACTCCTTAGTTACCCAAGAAAATGGATGATACATCAATCAGGAAGTACTTAGGTGGGTGCTACTAAGAGCGATGCAAGAAAAGTCGGCTCAAGCGAGATGCGGAAGAGGAGGATTCTGAAGAGCCTGATGATGGAGAGGAGGCAACAAGGTTGCATGTCGGAGTGGATGTCCCTCATTGGGGAGTAACTATGGCATGCATGCCATGGGACGTCAGATGGATGTTTTTTAGGAAAACTTTACTCTTTTCAGGGTGATTACCATCGGGACATTAACGTGATCACCCGACTTGAGATGGACATGTATCACCATCAGCATGCGGTCGATGCACAGATATAACTATAATACTATGACCCCTACACATTACGTTATCATAATGCGCTCGGGGCCTCTTATGGTCATTAGTATTTTCTCCCCCCCCCCCCCCCCCCGGTTCATTTCTCTATGTTTGTAGTTATTTGGGGTTATGATTTAGGATGGTGGTAGTACAATTCGTGGTTTTAAGGATCATTTTGATGTACTTTATTTTACTTCAAACCTATGTATTGCAACTTCGGATATTATAATTCTTATATTTCCTGTATATTTTGGTTGTGTATACACCTGTTTTAGTACTAACATGTTTTGTAGGTTTTCTGTTGCACTTGTCGGGAATTGCTCCATATGGGGTGACGTATTTCTCACCCTCCTTTTCATTTTTATCCTTAGCAACATTGAGGACAATGCTTATTTCAAGTTTGGGGTGTGATTTACTCATTTCATTCATTCGTGAAGCGCATAACATGTTATATATATATATATATATATATATATATATATATATATATATCAAAAACCATTTTTTTTATTTTATCCTTTTCCCTTTCTTAAGCATTTAGCTTATGTTTCTAACATTTGCTTGAATGATCACCCTATCCAATTGTTTAGCAATAATGCATGTGTAGATTTTATGGTTTATTAGCCTTTAGTCCTCAAATTCTTAATATTATGAAAAAATTCATTAATTAAACTTTGAAACCCATTAGCACATGTACAAATAATTGTTTATGATTCGGTTTAAGGCTATTATCAAGCGAGCTTTAAGACTTACCTTGATTTGTGAGTGTTATACAATTACGTTGTCTTTCTTGAAAAATATAATTTTGTCGATAATATCATTATTCTTTCATTTATTATTTACTAATTGAGTTCATCAAGGAATTTGACACTCTAGCATGATTTTTAATATTGTTGAGTCTCGATAATCACATGAAACCATATGAAAGGATAATAGGCCCTCTTTGTATTAAATCCATATCGATCTTAACCTCACCTACTTTATTATACCTACGCAAGAACTTTTGAACCTGAATATAGCCCTTCGTGTCATACCTAAATCCCTTAACCAACTCCACATTGGAGTTTAAACCCTACATATACCTTCATCATCGCAATTTAGGAATGAACTTAGGAATTTATGATATTATTTTTATATGTGTGCAATGAAGCGATGATTTTACTTCTATTTAATAAAAATAAAGAAAAGAAAATGAATTCCGAAAAAGTTCGAATTCCATGCATGGGTGAAAGAATAAACAAGTCTTTCTCCAATTGAACATTTATACTTATGGAACTTGAATTCGAATTTTAAAATTGCCCACTTTTACCATTATCTCTCATGTTCTTGTTGAATCCCTTTGTATCACAAATATACCTTTGTTTCTTAACCCTAACGCCTACATTACGTCCTTAAAAACTCATATTTGATCTTAGGGTGAAATTGATTTAAAAGTCGATCGTTTGTGATAATCTGAAATGACTCAGTTAATGAATGACATCCATTCATGAGATTACATTTTTAACTTTTGTATACCAATATTCATTAATGAAATGTGTGCGGCCTAGTTTTCTTTTATAATTACTTTTTATGCATGCATGTCTCATGTGTATTACACCCTTTTTTTATTGCTTTCATTTGTTGAGTGTGATCACTAGAGATGATTGAGTTCATGAATGCTCCAACGTTTAAATGTGTTATAAATTTTTTAAAAATCTAAACTTTCATATGTGCCCTCCCATCTCACGTATTTAAGATTTCAATTTTGATGAAATTTCACTAAAAATGTTATCAATTTTGGACTTTGGTGAATTATCATGCGTTATGCTAATAAGATGTTCTATCTTTGTTATTGTTGAGCATTCGCAATGTATTTCGGGTAATCATAGCAAGAGGTGACTTAATGTTTGTGGGTATCATCCCGGAATACCCTCACGAGACAAAACGCATCCACTAGGGTAACCTAGGGGTCTAACGGTTGATTACATTTGCTAAATGCAATCATTTGATTGCAAAAGTGGCTTTTATCTATTGTTCACATTTCTCTATTATGGCAATACTTGTAAAACTTGTTTCTTTGTGGTTCATTTCCAGGGACAATCAATGTATAAACTCTTATCCTTATGCATTCTAGCATTCCCGTGCGCATTAATTTTGAGACTTAGGCCTATTTTTTAGATAGCTTGTATTTTCATTGTATATATCTTGTGTAAGGTTTATTTGAGATTTTATTGGTGTTAGGAATGCTAGGCATAAATTTCGGTTGAATTTCAAGAAAGTTTCAAAGAAAAACACAACTTCAGGGGAATTTTAGAAGTCCATTACTTGTGCTTAGGGCCCGAGCTCTATACGAAAGTTGTAAATATCCGACTTATCTTTACGTGGACACTAACGGTGCATGATTCTTACTCTTAATGAAGAGGTTACAAAGGTTTTAGGGGGATGACTAATGTAAAAACCAAGGCAGCAATGGCTTTTTAATCACCTTCAGGTGTCGAATTGATTCAGACCATTTTCTAATCGATTCGAAGTTGGTAGTCTTGAATTCTTTATATATTAAATCGATTCGGTTCTGCTCCAAATCGATTCATCCCTACTTTTTTTAATCTTATTTTAATAACAAGTTTTCCATTTCTCTTATTATATATATAGTTTTCTCATTTCATTTTGTAAGAAACTTGGTTTTATTTTGAGAATATAATATTGAAGAAGCATTTACTCATTTCTCTCTCATAGGTTAACATTTAAAGTTTGCTTTCTCTCTCTTTTCTTCCATTAAATAGATAGAAGTTGTTGTATAATTGGTTTTGTAAGCTTATTACTCTTGACTTAGTTGGTTATAAAGTTGGAACTTGCATTTATTTAAGAATCTTGGGCAGATATCTCTCTTAAATGATCTCTTATTTATTGTTGGAGCTTACTTTCATTATGTATGTCATATTTACCATGAGTGGCTAGTTCGTATAGGTTAAAGATCATAATCCCACGATGGATGATTGAATTTATAAGTTAGGGTTTGATTTAGATTCATTTTGATTGAAACTCATGTGCTGAAATTGGAGAATCATAGCCTCTTAACTTCCCTTTTCATGCAATTATTGCGTTTGAAGCTTCAACACAAACTAAACCCATATGTCACCATAACTAATTAAACCTTAATCTTTTATTATTGAGTTTTAACTTTATATGGTTGATGCTTGGACTTAATTGGATATGATTGATTAGGCTTAAATTAAATCAAACTCCATAAATCATATAGCTAGTCCGAGGTGGGAGAATGATCCCTAATATATTTTCTGTAATTTAAGTCGCAAGTTTCATGGTTCGTAATGTCATAATAATCGTCTTTTACTAATTCACACTTATTTTAGTGCATGCTAAGATATTTGATAATTTTAGTTCACCACCCCCACTATTATCATCTTTTTTACTTTACTTTTGTGACATATAGGAACTTCATATAACCCGAACATGTTCTTTTCTAAGTGTCCAGTCCCTGTGAAAATCGATCTTAGACTTGTTTGGATATTACTTATTGCGATTGGTTTGCACTTGAATCAAACATAATTTTTAGAGCACCAATGACTAAAGACATGGCCGCCCCATCCAAGTAAAAACTAAAGTACGAGAGACCGAGGGTGGAAAAAGCAGGGGTTGCCACTGTAGACAGAGTCATAGAACCATTGCAAGAGTTCATGTTTGATGACTCACACCAAAAATTAAGATTCGAATCGGTATCTCCCTCACTAATCACCAAAAGGAGGAATCAATTTCTCTTGTTAAAGATAATCACGATGTATTTACTTGTCAGCCATATGACATGCCTGGGATTTATCCTTAAGTCATGTGATGTCAACTTCATGTGAATCTGGAATTCCCTCCAATCATGAAAAAGGCACGCCAAACAACCCTCAAGAAGGCAAAATTTGTAGAAGTATAAGTGGGGAAACTTTTAGAGGCAAGGTCTATCAAGGAAGTTTAATTCCCTAAATGTCTCTCTAACCCATTTGTCCTCAGAAAGAGAAATAGGAATTAGAGAGTCTGCATAAATTTTAGAGACCTGAATAAATCTTATTTGAATTACAAGTTTCCTTTTTTGAATATCAACCAGTTAGTTAGTGCCATAATTAGTCACGAACGGAAAAGCTTCCTTGATGCATACTCAGGGTATCATCAGATGCCTCTGTTCAAGCCCCCCAATCAAGAGAAAACTTCGTTTATCACTGCCCTTGTCTTGTACTGTTACACATTCATACCATTTGAGATCAAGAGCGTAGGAGTAACCTACTAATGACTGTTCACCAAGATGTTTAAATATTAGTTGTGTGACACCATAGAAATCTACATAGACAACATGCCCATGAAAGTAAGTGCAAAAATGATTATCTATTGGATATGAAAAAGATGTTTGGAGTCCTCAAATACTATAAAATGAAGCTCAACACTGCCAAATGATCTTTTAAAGTACATTCCAAGGAGTTCCTACGCTACTTGGTCAGCCAAAGGGGGGTCAAATAAAATCTTGATAAAATTAAGGCGATCAATAATCTTCAGCCACCTAAGATAGTTAGGGACGTGCAAAAAGTAATGGGAATGTTAGCATCACGCAACCGCTTAATTTCTAAGTCCTTTAATAAATTTGGACCGTTCTTTCAGGTTTTGAAGCAAGAGAACGGTTGACCCTGGAACGAAGAATGCTCAAAGGCACTTGATGAAATCAATCTTTACTTGAGCTAACCACCTCTGTTTGCGGTCCTAAATCTAGGTGATTCATTTTATTTATATCTCGCAGTGTCTGACCATGCAGTTAGCTCCGCCTTAATGTGTGAGAAAGAGGGGCCCCGAGTCCTAATCTATTATGTTAGCAAGGCACTATTATATGTCGAGAAATTCTTCCTTTCTTTAGAGAAACTAAGTTACTCTTTGGCGATCACCTCACGGAAATTAAAGAACAATTTTGAAGCCCACTTAATCATAGTTATCACGTCCTTCCACTCGAGGCAATTCTCAGAAAAGCTAACCTCTCTGGACGAATGTCCAAATGGTTAGTGGAACTGAGGATATTTAAAATCCTTTATCAACCAAGAACTGCTATAAAAGAATAGGTCTAAGTAGACTTTATAGTCGGATTCACTAAAGGGCAGGAGCCCGATGAGAAGGAGCACATCAACTAAGTTTCCACCAAAGAACTTGACTAGCTCAACAAATGGACATTGTACATATATGGAGCCTCCAACTCAAAAGGATAAGGAGTGGGAATTATCCTGGTAACTCCCGATCTCACTGTTCTCGAACAAGGAATCGAGCTTGGCTTTGAAACATCCAATGACAAGGACGAATATGAAGCCCTCATTTCCAGATTAAAAAAGGATTTATCCCTTAGAGAAAGTGATCTTGAAGTTTTCTTTTATTTAATGTTGGTATCCAACTAAATATAAAAATACTATAACATCATGGATGAATGCATGTTATCATACTTGTAGGTCACATGAAATATGGTCGCCAGATTCAAGAAGGTTTAAATCCAATAGTTTTCGCGAGTAAAAAACATTCATGTGGGTGCCTTGTTCACTTTAACCTCAACCTTTATCTCCGATCCTAAAATAACAATTAAAGTGGAATATCTGGCTTAACCAAGCATCACAAAATTGATTACTATCGAACAAGTTCTCACTATCCAGAAAGGTCCCAGTTGTATGGACCCAATAATTTCGTATATACAAGAGGATATATGGTTTGCCAATAATAAGCAAGCTCGTGAGATCAAGGTGAAGGCCACCCGATTTTACCTATCACCTGAAGGGAAGATCTTTAGACAATCTTTTACTAGGTCATACATATAATGTTTGCACCCAAGATCACTTGGTGGCCTTACATGCAAAAGGATACAATCTCATATATCAATAAGTGCAAGAATTATCAAGTATTCTTTCACATGCTTCATCAGCCAGCCAATGACCTCAAGATTTTAACTAGTCCTTGGCCTAATGCACAATGGGGATTGGACATTATTGCTCCCCTAACCACAGCACCAGTAAATCAGATGTATCTTCTGGTCGGTACAAACTACTTCACCAAATGGATAGAGGATAAGCCTTTAGCGAACATAAGGAACACTAATATGATCAGATTTATCTAGAGAAAATATACTTACCAATTTTAAAATGATGATGATGATCATCACTGATAATGGAACACAATTTAAAAGTGTACTATTCAAGGACTTCTGTTATAGTCATGACATCAAGAACTACTATAGTTTGGAAGATTGAGGTCTCCAATAATAGAGTACTCTGAGGAATGAAGAAAATATTGGAAAGAACAAAAGTTATTTGCGCGAATGAGCTTCCCCATATCCTTTGGACATAATGGCTATGAGGTCGATTAAGGAAACTCCCTTCGCCTTGACTTATGGAATGTAAGCCATAATCCCACTAGAAGCTGGCTTACCGACCATGAGGAAGACCGTTGCCAATCAAAGCCTTAACAAAGAAATCATAAGGACTGAGCTCGACCTGGCCGAAGAAATAAAGGAATGAGCCTTAATTAGACTAGCATTTTACCAATAGCAGATAGCAAAGCAGTATAATAAAGGTGTTATTTCGAGAAAGTTTCAAGTCGAAGACTGTGCTCAGGAAAGTTATCGATAGTGCGAAGAAGCCATCAGATGGTAAATTAGCTCCTAAGTGGGAAAGACCGTTCAAAGTCATCAGAGACGACCTCCAAGGACCCTATAATGTAGAAACAATGGGGGAAGGGAAATACCTAGGGCCTAAAATGCAGACAACCTTAGGAGATTTTATTTATGAAATTTTAAGCTTAACACAAACATCAATTTTTGTTGTGCTAACTTCTTGGATGATTTAAGTTCAATTAATGCAATTATCTTTCTTATTGTTTCAAATGGTATACTAGCATCGTTAGTCATGAACTTTCATTATGGTATGATCATCATCATTGTAAATTTGTTCGATCACGTTATGATCAGCTTTTTAATGCCTTAAAGGGATTACACTAAATCATATCTTAAGGATTATATGTTTTCGTCACTAGTAACCATGAAAACATCAAGAATTTCCCATATAAGAAAAATACATGTGGGAGATTCCTAGGAACTAAGTGTCTTGACTTTGGTCTGAATGGTTTAATGTCCTTGTGACCAGGTGTATTTTCACTATAGCTTGTCCAAGGCCTAGGGTGGTGTGATGACATTATCTTAAAAGGTAAGGTAAACAATATAAATATGCCCGACATAGAAAATGGGAAAATGTAATACATGAGAGTAACTTATAATTCCATTCATAAAATATTAATTTTATAAAAAATTCAGGTGAGATGGATTATAATAAGTATACAAAGAAGTAAAAACAACTATCATCATCGACGAGTCACCAGCTTAGTTATGGCAGCTCGGCAGCCATCGTTAGGATTAGGCTTCATCACTATCATGGTAAAGTAAGTAGTTATTCATTAATTGAAGAGGAATGATATCTGTGGGTATCCAATATTCATCACTCCCAATGGGAGGATGCCAAAAAATTGTACATTCCACTTAGTACAAGTAACAAAATTGGGAGCCTTTGTGAACCTTCAAAACAGCTAAGGCATTGAGCTAAACATGTTTATAAGCCACTTGTTTGGCTTCCTCTAAGTGAAAAGGAGCATCCATCTAGCCTTCGTCATGGTCAGCATCCCAGACTGCACGAGGACCTTTCCAAAAGTGATACTTTAGATTAATGACCAAGCGCTGCAAGCCTTGCTCGATTATCTCATTTCTCTTAAAATCTTTTCGGCCTTGCTGAGTTGCTCCCTTAGAGTATTATTGTCGTTCTTTAGCAGACCAACAATGTTGCCAACCTCCTTAACCTCGTCCTGAAGAGAAGAAATCATCTAATTTTGGTCTTCGTAAGAACTTATTATCTTCTGAAGTGCTTGTCGAAGATAAGAATGCTTCTTTAGCTCGCCCAAGAGCATCTCAACAAAGAATGAGGTTCAAATATCCATTCTCTTAAGTTATTGACACCAATGCCAAGTTGTTACCATACAACATAGATTATAAAGGAAATGCATTCAGAAGTTGGAAATAGAGTAATCATACACAAGCAACATGAAGTGAGCGAACAAGGCACAAGTAAAGAAAAAATGTTGAATCTTTTTCATTAAAAGTACAAAATTTGGTTAATCCCTTACAAATAAAATATACAAGAAGTTTTATACTAAGACAACTAGATTGTCCTTCCTTCTTTGTTGTCACCTTCTCTTGATTAACAACAAACTAACTTTGGTATGTGGTTTCATTTGCTTGATCAACGCTTTCGTTATCCTGTCCAACACCAAAATCTTCACCCACTTCTTCATCCAAGTTTGTAGAAGAACCTGAATTATGCTCACCAAATAGTCCAGACTCAGAAGGGACCCCTTCCATGACCAAGGCTTTGTCCTAACTATTTTTTAACAACTTACGAATATAGTCCAAATGTTTCTTATCCTAAGTGTAAGCATCATCCCAACCCTGGTCGTAGGGCTTGTTCTTAGCCCCTAGGGCCTCACACATCATGTGTAAAGTCATCCGCAACCTTCTCCAACTACTCTACCTTAAATTTTAGTTTGGTGAGCTCCAACTCCTTGGACTTCTTTTCAACCTCATAGGCCTTTTGGGACTCACTTAGAGCATGGTCCGGGTCGGTATTAGACTTATCCAGGTCGCCTTGGTTGTCTAAGATATCAATATAGTCCACCAATAACTACAAGATAAAAGTCGATCGAAGAAAATTAGTACAACAATTTTGAAGTAAAAATTTGAACAAAGTGCAAGATATTACAAAGGATAATATATGGGAAACATGTGATACCATATGGTCGGTTGATTAATTATCGAACACCTCTTAGTCAGCCTTCAAGTGGGCCTGCTTAATAGAGCGGGGGCCAAATCAATATTTTGAGTCGATGACATGTTGGTAGGTCTCTTCCCTTTGCCTGGAGCATCCACATTCTTGGTGGACAAAGAAGATGCTAGACTGGTTCCAGTCTTTCTTTTCATCACAAGATGGGATTGTAATTTATCGTGTGAATCCCTAAGTTAACGGTTTCAAACGGTCCCCCTGACCTCATTTTAATTGAAGGGATGAGCTTTT
The DNA here is from genome assembly GCA_949130495.1 of Sambucus nigra. Lineage (NCBI taxonomy): Eukaryota > Viridiplantae > Streptophyta > Magnoliopsida > Dipsacales > Adoxaceae > Sambucus > Sambucus nigra. Next base: position 523,942,742 of record OX422212.1, read on the forward strand.
TGTGAACTAGGGGCATTGGACTCCTCCTGTAAATTGGGAATCTTTCTCCTCGACGGCATCTCTTCTTCTTAAGTAGAAGGAACCACTGCTGGAGTTGATGAGATGTTGATAAACTTCAATGAGCCTGATAATCTTGCACTTGAAGACTTCTCATCGGACGGAAGAAGAATCTTTAGTTCCTTGTTAAATGTTCGGGCGACAAAGGAAATGATGATGCATGTGTAGTTAAGTAACAAAGAGGACAACTTTGGATGCTCGGCACCAGTAGACAAAGGTCTCTTAAGTTTCCAGACCTTGCTTAATTCCTCAAAATCAATATGTTATTAGTTGGGCTCTTTCTTCTTGAATCTCTTTGCACAAAAAAAAAAAGGAAACCACTTTAAAAAAAAATAGGCAAGGCTTGTCCAAATAGAAAAATAATAATAAAATCAGTAATTAATTTATTCCATGTCCCTTACTAGGGTACTTATAGCCCTTATAAGGTGAACTACCACTAGGAATAGGCAAGTTCTCCCACTTCCTTACAATGAAGCCGCAAGGCCAATAATCTTTATTGGAATTAAAGAAATTCACAACTAACACCCTTTATGCCTTCCTCGCCTTCATGTAGAAAGTATCATCATTTTTTTGCACACACATGTACCAAAAGAGGATCTCTAGGATCCTTAAATGAGTTCAATACAACTCGTTTATTATGTTCACTCCCTTCACTATCCCCCACGTGTTTGGAGAACATTGGGTTGGAACCACACGGAAAAAATCACAAAACTCTGAAAATATTTGGTTCAGAGGAAAGCTTATTCTGGCTTCAACAATGAATTAGGAGAACAGTTATGTCCTCCCTCAACATTATAGTAATCCTTGGGATTTTTTCTAAACTCAATATCAACCCAATGTTCTAACTCAATCTCTACCTAATTTTTAAAATCAATTTTTCGCTTGATTAATTCTTCACTTCACTAATTTTTCTCCCCAAGAAAAAGTAATAAAGACCCTTCTACTCTTGGGGGTTTCACCCTAATACTTATTATAACCTTCTTATAATATTCTAGCCCAACAAATATAAGCCCACTAAACCAAATCAACCATATTACTCAAACAAGCCCAAGTTAAATTACATAATAATTAAATTTAAACGACTATAATTAAATGCAACCCATTGAAAAATCAAATTTTAATCACTCATTATTAATATTTTAAATTCATTCAAAAGGATAAAATTCCATTTAAAATATTTATTAAGACAGTTATTCAATTATAAAAAATACAGGGTATTACACTTAGGGGATTTAAAGTGAAGTTTATAGAATTGTGGATATAAAATTAGAAAAAAAATCTAAAATTCGTAGGTCATTCGAGTGATATTATTTTGAATGACATGGCATTACAACGACAATCCTGATCATTCAAATAACTTCCTTGAAAATGGATTCTTAACATAGTTTTGTAAATTACCTTCAATTCATATTTCACCCCAAGCTCCTATTTTCAATTAATGAAATTATATTTTTACCTAAACTAATTTATTAAATCATTAACCTCGACATTCAACCTTATTAAACTTGGTTTATTGAAATTGGGAACCAAGTATATATAAATATTAATATTTTCACCCCTTTAATTAAACTAAATTCACGACAAACCATAAATTTAAACTATGTCAACTTTTCCCCAACATTGTGCACAAATCTTAAAAATATAAATATAAATCTATCCACTTCACATAAGTTCATACAACCATTTATATTTTATCAAATACACATACCTATACATATATTAGCATGAGTATCAATATAAATACATATATAACGTGTTTTTTAAAAAACATTGTTGAAAAAGGGAAAGAAGACGGTGATCACAAGTCTCCAAACAATTTTCTCTAATGGAGGCCACATCAAGGTCGAGGTGATTCATAATCTCAAATCCAATAAATCCCGCACAAACATCATAGTTAATGTTAGAAAACTATTATAACTAAAGAAACCAAATTGCACCTTGTAGAAAATAAGGTGTAGTTGTCTTACCTTGTAAGTTCCCTTGAATAAGTCTCAATTGTTCCTCAAAAAATGCCTATTAGTGAAAAAGAATAGGATGATACATAATTTTTATTTATAAATACGCTCATTCTCCCTCATTTTCTAGGATAAATGCATATTTGCTATCACTTTATCTCATCCCAAACATTATAAATCTCTCTCTCTCTCTCTCTCTCTCTCTCTCTCTCTTTATATATATATATATATATATATATATATATATATATATATATATATATATAGATAGATATATATATAAAAATAAAGCAAGTTATGGTTTGACCATAGTAAAGACTTAAAATTGATACCTTATTTGAATAAAACATGACAAATAACTTGTTCTTCATGCTGGAGGACTTAAAAAAAATACTGGATCATTTGATTTATATGATAATTGGCTTTCAATAAAAAAATAACTATGGTGTATCTACATAGGATATTCAAGATCTCATACTTGTGCGGTTCCTTCTAGCTTGAACCATAGTGATATGATCTCTTTCGGGTTACACCAATCCGTGTCGTAAATCTAACGGTGTGACAGCTACAAAATTGAAATGATTTTTTTCAAATATCTTAACAGCGTCAAAATAAGATCTTACGCAAGTTTTTATATCTTTCGGCCTCTGGAACTTGTTGAAACAACTTCAGCCCCATCCGATCAACGATTCTCAAGTTATGGTTCTAACAAGTAGACACTATGACATGTCGCACATTTGTATGGGCAGATGAAATCTTGTGTTCTTGAATTGATTTCATCCCAAACCTTCATATCCATGAATAAAAAAGTAATATGTCATGGTTTATTTATATTATAACACTTTCTTGAAAAATTAATTCAACTTCTTGATTCGTTCTTGATATTATTCCAGATCTGATGTGTGTTGTTGGATCTGCTTCGTGAATCACTATTTTGTACAGATGCGTGAAGCCGACAAATCAAATGACCTCCAAATGACTTAAAATTTCTTTTGCCTCTTCCTCTATATGTCAAAAACCCGTGTGTCCACTTTCATAATTTTTGGACTCTCCAATTGTCCTCAATCTATTTTACAACATGAGAGATTTTAAAGAGACCTCGAAATCTTCCACGCCATTCCTTTAAGCTAATACATGTCATTGGTGTGTGGGCACCAAGGATCACGATCCAAACACCCCTTTTTATGTATTTTTCTTATTTATATTGATCCCCCACTTATTAGGAGACAAGGGGTTACTTATACAGGCTAGCACGGGGACCCTCAGGAGAAATAGGAGACTAGCTTCTTACAGAATTAGGAATCCTAATTAAACTCTATAATTAATTCCATAATTCTATAAATTATTATTCATTCCACTAAAGAATAATAATTGCACTCTAGTCTACTATCTCAAAATTATAATTTCGAGCTCCTCGTTATTAAATGCATAATAATCTCCCCACGTTAAGATTACAGATACCCGTCGATTAAATTAAATTACTGATAATTATATTTAATAAACCTCTTATAAATTCTTTGAGATCGTCCGCTTAACTTATTTGATATGTCGGATAATTAAATCCACCGGACGAGTTTGACATAATCAAAACTTATAAGCTACATCAAGAGGGTATCATCAATCTCTATACCAAGACGTGGATTCCATTCATAATTAACTTTCACCATACACTAATCACTATTACCCAACCTACCAAGCCTATTGATCCATAAATGAATCTCACCCTATAGGACAAAGTAAGGAACAATTATTGCACGTGTCCATTAATTATGTCTCAATTAAGAGCTTGAGCACTCATAATAACCATGAGATGTGCATTATATTATGTAGTCAATATAGAGACAGTTATCTCAAATTAGTCCCATTCAATACACTCAAAGTATACTAGCACAAAAAGCGAAACTATATTGTTTCTTGTAATCAAAATAGACCTACTAAAATAGTGTGCTAAAATCCTACCAATGGTGTGTCCATCTCCATCAAAGATTGTGAACCGAACTTATATTCTACAAAGACTAATGATCTGATCTTCCATGTTTAAGCCAAACTCTACACACCAAATCATCTACTGTGTAGAATAAAAGACACAAGTGCATAAACATAAAAAATAATATGATGCAAACATCACTTATGAAGATTCTCATTAAATAGACATACTAAAATTCACTAGTGAACCATGACTTTTAGTTTACAACCCTAACAATCTCCCACTTGTACTCAAAGACATGGCAACCATATCTCACACCTAAAGTAAGAAGCTTACCAGTTGTCAACCAATGCAATCACAACCACTGGAAACTCCCTTATGTATAATTTCTTATACAAGGCATACTATGCACTTTGTGGAATCTTAAATTTGACTGAATACATGAGTTAGTAACTTACAAGTTACTTATATCTTTATTTGTCTACAAAATATATATTCATTAATCCTTTTCAGATACTTAAATATTTATTCAACCTAAATCAATGTTTTATTCTAGAGCAATACAAATTCCAATTCTGAAAGAGCGAAAGTCTTTCTTGAAATACTGTATGATAAAGTTTCGAAAGAACGATATCAATATGATAACTTAGATAAGTAAAAGTACATTCTTTCTAGTGATCAAATGATAATCTGATCTCAAAAATGTAATAGAGCTTTCTAGTGTTTTCATATTAAACTGATTGGACTACCACACTATAACTGTATGGCATATCCCTATATCAGGTGCGACGATAAATATATCTATACATCTAGTATCTGAAAATACCACCATGTTTATATCACTCCTTTCGTACACACTGAACACATCCAACTGTTTATCAAAATCATGAAATTAATTACCTATGTTACTATATTCACTTGCAACTAATGGGTTTGAACCCATTTTGCTGAATATATATGGTACCAAATATCATAACTTTTCCAAGAATGTTATGCATCCTTGTGAAGGAATACCTTATTATAGTTACCGAATTTTTTATCTTCTTCTCCAGGGGTCACAATGGGTGACAATCCTCAGAATAAGAAACGCTCCCACTATGATAAAGTTATCCCTTTACGGGTGTACAAATCATGATGCGTTTATATGGTTTTCACCATTATGAGAATAGACAATCCTCCCACTACGATAAGGTAGCAGAGTGTCATACTAATTTCTTTGTGATGTTTTCGCCTATACTGGTGGTATAAAAAAAGTTCACATAAGCCTTGTTAACGCAAAAATTCTCCATCTACGAGGACCAATCAGAAAAGGACACATGTCATCCTACATGGCAATATTCGACACCCGAGGAGAGTTGGTTGGCACCCGAGGAGTGTTAGTCGGCACCCGAGGAGTGATAGTTGGCACCCGAGGAGAGTTGGTCGGCATATCAACCAGGAATATCAAAGGATAACTACGCATTTAATGTGCATTAATGAAGATGGCAGCGCATTTAATGAGCCTTAATGTACATTTATACTGTATTAATAGATGACAACACATAGCATACCAAGCAATTCAACAATCAGATTCGTTGAATGTAGACATAAATATCCACATACAATGAATCTCTTTATCTCCCATCACTATAAATACATGTATTCCCTTAGCCAAAAGGGAGGAGATCCAGGGAGATCGAGGAGATCCGGGGAGAGATCAGGGGGGAACCTAGAAACCCCATACACAATATACACATCCTTTCTCTCTCTACACCTTATGGTGCTATTGTAAACCCCTGGGAATAAAATAACAGTGGACGTAGGCTTTATTCATAGCCGAACCACTTTAAAAATCTTTGTCGCTTATATGTTTGATGTGAATATTTATCTTCATCTTCAATCTCATCCTCATCATTTATCTGCTGTTGACGCCACTAAAATGACAGTGGCCATTTTCTGTCTTCAACAGATTGGCGCCGTCTGTGGGAACGTGTTACAAGCATTGTTCTCCATCAAAAGCTAAGTTTTTATTTTCTCTACGTATAATCAATTATACATACATCTTTTGATTCAATCATGATTTTTATGTTTATATACATAAATTAATTGTCCAATTTTTAACTGCAAAATGTTGCATATCATGATTTTTAAATCATAACTGTTAGATTCATTCTTATTTAGAAATCTGAAAATAGTGGATTTCATAAATCATAACTTTTTGCTTGATTCTCAAGTTTCAATTTTATATCATGGAATAAATATTTTAAATGATTATATATACCAATGTATATGACGGTGGTAAGATTTGGTAATTTTCATTATAAATTTTGTAAGATCTTTGATGTCTATTCAAATTCCCATCATATTTTTAATCAGAGAATGTGAAAAGGTTAAAGACAATAAAAAGTTTTCTCATGGAAATCATGACCCATATGTATTTTCTCTCTCTTCAAGTTTGAGTCTTTTTGCATTCATTTTTATGAACTATATACTTAATTTGGTTCATCTTCCATCTATGTTAATAAAGTCGAATTGATTGATTTTTTATATTAATTTGGTAATAATTTCGATCATTCACCATATTTTTATCTATGCAAATGGGGAATAGGAATGGATCAATATAAAAAACAATTTTCTCTCACCTGAAAAATCATTACCCACCTCTTGTAAAAGAGGATCAGTAAAACAAATCATGACCATATCAAGACTCTTTGGCACAAATTTAATATGTTGGCCCCTCGTTCATCACATCACATGGTTTCTTTATCGGAATCACACGATATAGTGGATTAGATAATTATTCATTTAATTAACATTCTTAATGCTTAAATTTTACATCGAATGGTATTTTTTTTTATCTAAGGATTCGAGATATTCTGGTCAGCCATCTATATTGTTGATCGGCATCATCTTGGGCCATATTTTATTAAAGAGAAGCTTAACCAGACCATTTTTGTTTGTCGAAGATAAGATGTGAAGATCCATCAGCAACGTTGAAATATTTTTATCCAACTACGAGGTATCTTATTATTGGTCGGAGCCCCATATTGTAGCTCGATGGAACCAATTGCAGGTCGACGATCATCTACTTCTTGATCGGTGACATCTCAGTCTTGTTCGGAGGGTTCAATTTACTGGTCGGTAACTATCCAACCATCCACTTTTTGGTCGGTGACATCTAATGTTGTTCGATGCTGTCAATGCACCATTTTTGTTGATCGGCGAAATTGCTCAGCTGGTCGGGGACCATTTGCTTCTTGGTCGGCACCATATATTCTATAACTTGAGATATCCTTAAATGTTGGTCGGAAACATCCATGCCGTTTGTCGACAGCAGTAGAATCTTGGGGTATTAAAAAATGCGAAGCACCCCAGATATTTCTTCAAACACGAGTTCAGCTCGGGGACAAACAGGGGGCTTAAGTCCTTTTTAACTTGTGATCACCCCAAAAATATTTTTAAAACCAAGTGATAAATAATTTTCAAACAGCAACTTATACCTGATTAGTTGTTGGAGATTAAATAACTTTACAAAAACTCTACGTCTTATTTATGATGCATATTTGATAAAAATTTGTCCATCTCACACACATTTGGCACAAAAATATTATATTTTGAAATTTTTATGCTGATACACATCACATATTGTTTGGCTGAATAATTATTCCCATGATAATAATTATTTTCTCTAGTCTCGACAGGTGCTCGTGCATCCTATTAAAATTTCATAGGGACGATATTCAATCCCGATGAAAGCTCTCGTAAACCTCTGGAAAAGTAGTATTGCTCGACATCAGGCAATTGTGCCTCGACATATCAGCCAACATATATTATTTCATTTTTTGAAATTAATATTTTTATTTCTCAAACGTATACCTATCATATATTTATTGAATGATTAAATTATTCTCACGACTAATCAATTCACCCTACACAAATGGTAGAGCAAGATATTAATTTTTACAGGTACAAGATTCAACTCCGACGAATGCTCGGAAATAATCTTACTCTTCTGAAAAATATTATCATAGCTCAGCAGTATGAAATTTCACCTCAGCGAGGAACTATTGATTTTATTATTGCTATGATATCTGCTCCAGCACAAATGATTCTATATCCGTTCGGATTCATATTTTATATTTATCTCAGCATGGAGCTCGAAAAATTTCTTCTCTCTATATATATTCAGCTCCGAGGAAAAGCTACAACAGTTATTATATTTCACCCCCAACGAATAGTTGATCGGGGCAATTCTTATTTATATTCAGGTCCAGATATCGGCTCAAGCACAAATTATTATATATATCCCTTGGGATTCATATTCTATATTCATCTCAACATGGAACTCGGCGAGATACTTATTATCATATTCAGCTCCGAGGAGAACTATAACATTTATTATATGTCACCCCCAACGGATAGTTGGTCGGGGTAATTCTTATTTATATGCAGGCCCAGCAAAGTTCTCGGCCATATTCTTATGTTCTGGAAAATATTATTCTTATTCGGCATTATGCAATTGTGCCTCGACAAGATACTTATTCGGCTTTAAGGAGAATTACAACATTTGTTGTATTTCACACCCAACGGATAGTTGGTCGGATAATTCTTATTTATATTCAGTCCTGACAACGTTCTCGGCCATATTCTTATGTTCTAGAAGATCTTATTCTTGTTCGGCATTATATAATTCTACCTCGACAGATCAACGAGGCACTTTATTATTATTCTTTATATCTATTTGGATGTATATTCTATTCTTATTTCAGCATGGAGGTCGACAAATATTTATAATCATATATTCAGCTCCAAGGAGGTCTCCAGCATATATTATTCCCAACAATCTGTTGGTCAGCTCCAAGGATGTCTCCAGCATTTATTATATATTATTCCCAACAATCTGTTGGTCAGCGCCGAGGAGGTCTCCAGTATTTATTATATTTTATTCCCAACAATCTGTTGGTCAGCTCCAAGGATGTCTCCAGCATTTATTATATCTTATTCCCAACAATCTATTGGTCAGCTCCAAGGATGTCTCCAGCATATATTATCTTATTCCCAACAATCTGTTGGTCAGCTCCAAGGATGTCTCCAGCATTTATTATATCTTATTCCTAACAATCCGTTGGTCAGCTCCGAGGAAGTCTCTATCATTTATTATCAAACTTGTATTCCTCCGGGAAGTAAAACTTGTATTCCTCCGGAAAGTAAATCTACTTGTATTCCTTCGGGAAGTAAAGCTACTTGTATTCCTCCGGGAAGTAAAACTTGTATTCCTCCGGGAAGTAAAGCTACTTGTATTCCTCCGGAAAGTAAAACTTGTATTCCTCCGGGAAGTAAAACTTGTATTCCTCCGGGAAGTAAAACTATATATTCCTAAAAATTCCAACTTATGTTGGTTAGGAAGTAAATCTATTCCCAAAAATGTCAACTCAGGTTGGTCGGAAATAAGAAACTGTCAACTACAGTTGGTCAGAAACATTTTATGAGAATGTGAAAGAGATCAAGCAAAAAGCATTCAAAGTTCACATTCCACACTTGGGGGCTTCTATTACAGATATATTTATTCATTCGGTGGCACATTCTTATAACATCATGCAGTCGAGCATCAAATTCAACTCCACAAACTCACACGGTCGGGGCCCCGACTAATTATCATTCAGAAGTTGTTTTTTCTTGCTCAGGAATTATTTTTGATATTGAAGTTCAGGAGGCTATTGAAGTTCAGGAGGCATATTCAGGAGTTATTATGCACATACTATTGAAGTTCAGAAGTCAAATTTAGCATCTACAGCACTGAGATCTTTACTACTACTGTCCCGACCAACATTGAAGAAGAAGTTGTATGAAAATGTTTCGAAGTCCACCACTAGCTTGGTACTAATCAGATTGAAGAGTTGGGTTCAAAAGCTAGTATGTTACTCGACAAAGTATTCAGAGAATCATAAATCAGAAGAATCAAGCACGTGAATTTAGCACTCGGGTTTTCGGCACAAGAGGCAGTTGGTCGGCTAGCAAACCAATCAACAAACTTGAAGATTATGACAAGCTACAAACTGTATACTATGGCATGGATGCATCCGAATTCCCAGGGGTGATACATAGCACACGGAGTTCCTCAAAATAAAGATTAGCAACCATCGATCAGCCTGCATCATATGTCATCCAGGAGATAATGCACTTTATGTTGAACAAATCAAGAAGGTAGATCAAATATTTCACGAGCACCGAGCAACACTGCAGAATAAATACTCCATCCTTTCAAGTAAACCATCAAGCATGGAGCATTGGGGGCTTCTGTTAATGCAAAAATTCTCCATCTATGAGGACCAATCAGAAAAGGACACATGTCATCCTACATGGCAATATTCGACACCCGAGGAGAGTTGGTCGGCACCCGAGGAGTGTTAGTCGGCACCCGGGGAGTGATAGTCGGCACCCGAGGAGAGTTGGTCGGCATATCAACCAGGAAGATCAAAGGATAACTACGCATTTAATGTGCATTAATGAAGATGGCAGCGCATTTAATGAGCCTTAATGTACATTTGTACTGTATTAATAGATGACAACACATAGTATACCAAGAAATTCAACAATCAGATTCGTTGAATGTAGACATAAATATCCACATACAATGAATCTCTTTATCTCCCATCACTATAAATACATGTATTCCCTTAGCCAAAAGGGAGGAGATCCAGGGAGATCGAGGAGATCCGGGGAGAGATCAGGGGGGAACCTAGAAACCCCATACACAAGATACACATCCTTTCTCTCTCTACACCTTATGGTGCTATTGTAAACCCCTGGGAATAAAATAACAGTGGACGTAGGCTTTATTCATAGCCGAACCACTTTAAAAACCTTTGTCTCTTATATGTTTGATGTGAATGTTTATCTTCATCTTCAATCTCATCCTCATCATTTATCTGCCTGTTGAAGACAGAAAATGGCCACTGTCATTTTAGTGGCGTCCACAAGCCTATTAGACCTTCATTTGTTCCTAACAATACTTTTAGTGTTGTGGTCTAGAATATAGATTTTAACATTTTTCTTTGTTCCAACTTGTCAAGTTTTCTCCCAACACAAGTGGTGCACTACCCATTATATAAAGTACCGAAATTTAATTGAAAGCAATCCATTATCTTTAACAGGAGTAAAGAAAACTGACTTGGAAAATAATCTCAATAGATGCGTATATATATCTTATGAATAACCATCATGAATCTTATCATGCGTGAAAGAAATCTAATTCTTCTTTCTTTGATACACCGTTACTGAAAGTAACTTGTGGCATTATCTTTATGGATAAAATTTGAGCTACTGACATGTAATTCTTAAATTCCCAAATAGGTAGTTATAGAATTACATCAATCGTTATAGAATTACATCAATCATAATAAACTAATTCTAATAATACTGTAGCTATAATACCTCTTGGTTATTTTCCATCTAAGCCATATTCATTAAGTGGAAGTGCCTTCACTTTCAATGAATGTAAGAACCCACCTTCTACCAGTTTAGAATCCATTTAGATAAAATGACCTAGGTATTTGGTGCTATAGATATATTGTGGCTTATAGAGAATAATCTTATCCTTTTAGTGATAAATCATGAATATTATTTAAAAAATATAGTGTACTAAATATGAGATTTATTTTATAATGATTATCTTATGTAGTACCAAAGATGAATATATTTCTTATTACCATTAACAACACATACGTTATAAAAATAAATCAAATATCCTTGCATAAAAAGAGTAGAAGTTGAACCTATAAGTTCCTTATATTCTTACATACTTGTAAGAAATCATTTTAAATTAATATCTAATTATCAAAGTTGAGACTCACGTCTCTCACTGTAATTACAAAATTCCAGTAGTAAATAAATTCACCTATCATTAGTTGACTGGTTTTTTGGAACCAATGATTAATGTCTCATGTGTCTATAATCCAGGTTATCATAGAACAAACCATTAAACATTATTCATTTTTTTGCAAATAAAATGTATCTACCTTGTTCTTTTAAAGAAGATAAGCTTATTAACTCGTACTCGTATTTTGACTGCTCTTAGTGAATTTACTTGCGATTACGCAATTCAATAACTGTATTTAAAACCTATCCATTGTTAGAATTTCGACTTAATAGTTTCTGATTTAATTTAGCTTCTATCAACCTTTTGGCTAAGAAGTGAAGTTGTTTCAGTAACTTGAATACTTATATGATATCATGATAAAACCTTTTATTAAGGACGATATCCGCGTGGGTTTTTCCGTTAATTTCACCTCCTTAGATTTCTAGTTCCTTCAGATAAGAAATCGCCATCAAAACGTAATCTTATAACTAGGGTTGTATTAATCGTACTAATATTCCTTTAAAGTAATTCGTGGAAACCTGCCTAACTATATAACCTGATTATCAAACATTAGATGTGAGATAGTCATTATATTGTAGGCAATGGATAATGATTAATGCTGATGTCATAATATATCTGACTTAATGAACCAGTAATATTGTGCCATACCATTAATCTTTTCCACTTATGTTCCAAATTTCCGTCCAGAAATCATATAATGTGACTATTCAAGACAACACTGAGAAAATACACATATGCATTTCTCTATCGTCAAAACTATGTCCAATTTAAATTCAGTCCTTTTAATTATTACCAGAAGGTATATAAAACTAAGTACGAAATAAGTGTATATTGGAATTATTATTTAAAACTAGAGAATCACATAATAAAGAACATATTATGACAAGCAATTAACTTTGAATTTAATTTAAAGTTCGTGCCCTTTACCATTTTAAAATAATTTTCCAGCGTCCCAATTACCGTTTGAATAGAATTTCTCGTTGTAGAACCTACTATACATAATCACATTAGGAAGGTCAATTCCTTTAATTATACCATCTAAGCAAAGACTATACTAAATAAAATTAATAGCTGACACTTCGGTCCCATAAAATAGTAGCATTCCTCTTTAGAGAACCTACTATAATTTTGTGTCTAAGTGTATACGACCGACTAATTTTAGACTATCCCATATCACACACACACCTCCTTTAGGGGCCGCCCATATGAATATGAGCCCAAAATTACCCGCAAGAAAATTTTCACACGTTACCATAATTCTTAGTATAACTCTTTGGAGGACCTACTTGTTATTAAAAACCTACAAACCGTTGGTGGAGACCGTGGGTTTTGTTTGTGACCAAATTCCTCTCCCACTTAGTAATTTAAAACTTTGTGAGGGTTGTCAAGAAGAGTAATTTAATTTTCATGTTTTTAAAAAATACAGGGTAACTGACGCACGTTGAAATTTCCGATTATGCAAATTTTTGCGCGTCCAAAACATGTGTAATAAATATAAATTCTAAATTCCCTTATGATAAGCACCCAAAAGTGTCTATTTTATACCCCGAATGGATGCATTTTAGTCTCTCATTTTAATTAAAAATGACCTTATGTTCGTATTTATTTATTTCTCAGGTCAATGCGCAGTTGCGGTACAAATAATGCTAAATCAGTGCAATTGCGACGCAAAAGATGTTAAAAGCGTGCATGGAAGAAAAAATAAATGAGACCGCGAAGTCTGGAGCCCATTCTGAGCTTTACCGATGTGTTCCGAATACCCCGAACCAGTCCCGTAATCCTAAACCGATCCCAGACCATTCCCTGAGCCCCGTGTGTGTTGAGTTTATACCTTTATTATTTTTCTAGATTTTTACTTTTAGTCATTTTATTTTTAGGATTTATTTTAGATTTATTTAGAATTTTCTAAAATTTATTTTCTATTTTTCTAATTTTCTATTTCTTTATTTTTATTTTTATTTTTATTTTTTTATTTTTGATCTTTATTTTATTTCAATTTTTTTATTAGGATTGATTTTTATGATTTTATTTTCTATTTTTATTAGATATTATCTTACTTTGGTTTTATTATATTAGGATTATAATTTTTAGTTTTAATAGATTTTTATTATTTGTGTCTTTTATACATTTTTTATTGTTTTATTATATATATATATATATATATATATATATATATATATATTTAGAGTCTTTTTAATTTAATAGGTTTATTGATTTTATTTTATTTTTAATAGAATTTTATTGTTATCTAGTTTTTATTTCTATTTTTTTTACAAACTAAAACTCACACACACACCTAAACCAACCTACACCCTAACACACCCAAACACACACCTACTACACTATTCATCATCTTCCCTACCACTCTCTCTCTCTCCTCCATACCCACTCTAACCCACATCTCTCTCTCATAAAACCCATATTCCAATCTCCTGAACTCAACACCTACCATACCAACCAGCCCCATTTCCGTCCTAACCCGAACCGGGTACCCATTCCCCCATAATCGAATCTGCCGGAACCACTGCGAGCCCCCTACGATCTGTCAACCTCTAGGACCCACCAACTCCGGCGATCTATCCACCTCTGTCGAGACTCAACTCCACCTCTGCCCAAACCGCTGAACCCTGGTTCGCCCAGCCAAGCCCAACCGCGGCGGCTCTCCGGCGATCTGTCACCCCTCACCTGCCTCCACTCCAGCCAACCTCCGCCGGTGACATCGAAACCGAATCAGAACTCTACTACTGCCGGTCGGAACTCCGACCCGAAACCTTCGACCCATGACAGCCCAATTGCGACCCAGCAACCCGGATTCGCTGTCAACTCCCAACGCCATATCTAATCCCGAACCCGGATTTGAAATTGAGAACCCCCACTTGCTAAGCCGCGAATTCAGGGATCATAGTGAAAATCTCTTCCAACAACAAAAAAAAACTTGGATATCCCTCAAAATAGCCCATGATTTGAATTGGTTGATTCAAATCCCATCAATATCTCCTCTCAAAATAAAAGTCGTGGGTTATAAAAGAAAAGGGGGAGTCTCATATCAAAGGGGGACTACCAGATACAAAAAAAAGAGAAGAGATACGCAGATAGAGAGAGAGAGAAAGAGAGACAATGTATATTATGTATAGTTTAGGGTCATAAAAAAATTCCAAAAAAAATTAGCTTAGTTTTAGAATAAATTTTTAGGTTTGTTTTTTATTCTTTTTTTATGTGATCAAGTACTGGATTTGTGAAAACAGTGGGACACACGTGCATGAACGCGATTCAAGAAATCAATTCAAAGGGAGACTTTTGTGCATTGTATTTCTTGCTCTACTCTTTAATTTATGGTTCCATGTTTGTGGCTGTGATTAATTATTTCATTATGTTTGTCTAAGCACACCATTCAAGGGGTGGGATGCACTGCGAATGATATTAATTTAATTCATTGGTCTCATTAATTTTATATTTCTAGGTAAATTAATTTTAAATGTCGCCAACTAATTTATAAAACGAGAGTTAGTAAATTAATTGAACGAATTAATGTTTGAATTTAGGAATCGAACTAGAGATAAGTTTGTCCGAAATTTGAATATTAATTCGGTATTAAAATTTGATGATTGCTATTGTTATCGTTAAATTGACCCTAGCGGGTAATTTTCTGAAAATAGTGTAGTACTAATTTTTTATTGTGTGACACGTTTAAATTAATTTTCTGAAAAAGATTTTATTAAATTTATAATTTTAACGAGAGTTAGATTGTCGATTTAATATTATCCCGAAATATTTCAAAATTAATAAATTGAGAAATTAAAATAATTGAAAATGCAGTGTAATCCTACCTCTTGACTTTCTCACATTATTTCACACTCGGTTGCACATTCTTTTTCATTATTTAATCATTTTATAATTTTTAGCATTTGTTAGTTAATTTTTCCCTTGAAATTGTTTTTAAAAATAAAATATATATATATTTTCATAAAAAAAGAAATGAATTGCACGTTTTCATATTAATTGTTTCACCTTGAAAGTAGGATTGATATCCGTACTTACCGTAATACGAGTTATTTTTAGGCAAGTTTTGTAGGTACTCAAGGAAATTTTGAGAGTGGCTTTTGCACAACAACGATACATACACAAAAAGCTACTTATCAAATGGCGTCGTTGCCGCTTTCTTGACGTGGAGACATGATTGAAGACTTATAATTTTATTTATCTTTTTTTTTAGTGTAGTTCTTCCTCCTCCCTCCTCATTAGACTGGTTGTATAGGATTATTGAAGCTTTATATTTATTTAGGGTGCATTTTGACACCGATTTTTTTTGTAATAATTATTCATAAAAAAAACAAAAGGGGAAACCGAACAAAGTAGAGAGAGAGCGTCCAACAACGAGGATTTTTGAAGCCTATTTACTTTGGGTCGGTAGGACTCCCGGGGACGACTGAGATAGGCGAGATCTCCCCCCGGTCGACTCAACTCAGTCTTCACCCCCGTGTGTAAAAATCGTGGGAGGTACAATTTTTTTATCCCTCCCGAATCTCCTGCAAGCGAGTTCATTTTTTGTGTGATTAATTGTTCCTATGTGCTTTTAATTTCTGCATCGCACTTAAATTGAATGGTTTGATGAATTAATTTACCTAAGACCTGGACCCGGTCATTGAAACGAGAAGGGATT
Organism: Sambucus nigra; assembly: GCA_949130495.1. NCBI lineage: Eukaryota > Viridiplantae > Streptophyta > Magnoliopsida > Dipsacales > Adoxaceae > Sambucus > Sambucus nigra. Next base: position 523,959,199 of record OX422212.1, read on the forward strand.
TCATCATCCGACTCACTCTCTTATCCATTGTTTGCTACCCTAGCTATCAATAAATTTAAAATCAATCACCTAGCTAGCCCCGTAGGAACACATTTTTGCAACCGACGATCACAAAGATAAATTCCGTGCATTTTGTCGCCCGCGGACTTAATTAAAATTTGACTACTCCTCTCACTAATTTTGAAGATAATAATTGGTTGCGTGCTCATTAGGATTTTTTTTTGACTCGTGTGTGTCCAATTTCATTCTTTAGATAGTTGATTTTAGTTAGTTCGCCCAAATCAAGAGTCTATTTTCTCCCCCTTTTCCAAAAAAAAAAATCCCAAAAATATTTTCCTTTCTTTTTTTTAATATATTTTCAAAAATCCCAAAAAAGATTTCCTTTTTTTTTCCATATTTAAAACACTAAAAAGATTTTCCTTTTCTTATTTTCAAAAATCACAAAAAGATTTTCTTTTCTTTTGCAAAATATTTAAAAACAAAAAAATATTTCTCTTGTCATGGCCGAAGAACATCCTTTACGGAAATACTTTGTCCATTTCACATTCTCTCGAAGTTTGTTTGATGATAATCCCGCATCGACACTTGATTCATTAATTCAGGGCTTTAACTCTCAAACACACACCGTTGATACTCCTGTGTCGTCCATGCACACATCTCATCTTCCACCACCTCCGGTGATGAGTGTCAACCCATCCCATGCTTCGCCGTGCACACCCTGCTTTCTTAGCGACCACTTGTCCCATGAGTGTCCATTTATTATCTCTGCATCTGAATCCACCTTGGAACATGTGTATCCCTATGACACTGTTTTGGACCCACCCTCGACGTATTGTCACGACATATCTAATGTCGAGGGGTATGAATACCCGAGCTATTCATGGAGGCCTGATCATCCTTCCATGCAATAGAATTCCAACGCCATGTTGTAGATCCTTACGGTTTCCAACAGTCGTCATCGCCACCTCGTGCACCTCATACCTATCAGTCCCCTTCATATGCTCCTCATGCTGATCACACTTTTATCCCTCGTGGAGATGATTCTCCCGTGAATGCTACACTTGACCCTGCTCCACACACTTCATATGAGTATTCTCCACATCCTAGTGTTTCAAGCGAGTTGTGTCCACCGCCGCCACCCGCCACCACTTCAACACCATCATCCACATCCGATCTCGAGGCACTTTTGCTCCACTTCATCATCGAGCAAGAGAAAGCCACCCAAGCTCTCCAACAGCTTAACCAACGATTAAATGATTTTGAGTGTGCGAACGAGTCGTATTTCACCCCAAGTCAACCCATTATTGACCCCGCATGGGAAGATGATGTGTCGTCTTGTGCCACTGATTTTGAGTGTGACCAGCCCTATCTTCCTGAGAATCTCGACATTGAGACTACTCCGTGGTCCGGAACCCAAGTTGACAATTGTGTTCACGTATCCCTTGATTATGAGACTGCTCCTACACCGCCTTACCTTATCGAACCCACCATTGCGGTTTGCCTTTCCCCTTCCATAGAATCCTTACTTATGCCCGAGCATACACCTACTGAGCCCACTGCGTGTGTTCCCAAGGAACCACTTCATCTTAGGTTAGCTACGACTGCGAGTGCTACCCACTGTCCTGAGATTAAATCTGAGATGGTTTCTACCTCTCTGGATATGGATCCTACCGCATCATATTTGACTCTCGTTGAGTCAGATATTAATGTTGATTCATCTATATCGGATTTGAATGCCTCGTTCGATTTTTTCACCACTTTGGATGGTGACTTTCGGGTGGCTAAGTTGATCACTCCCTCGTTCATTTTCACACCTCCTCCTACGAGTACCCTTGAGGATCTTTTCGAGTCTCGTGAGGAGTGTGTATCTTCCACCCTTGAGTTAGATCATCTTCCCCCACCCTTTGTCCCACCCGATCCATACACTTTCCCTTCCACCCCACCACTTGGTTTGGACCTTGTTATTGCACCTCACCTATTCCCATCTACGTATTTAGGTCCTCACCTACATCCATCCTCCACCCTAGTGCTCCACGATCCCATTTGTGTACTTTTCATTGACCCCACCATCCATGTGAGTATTCTTGATACTCTCCACTACCGTGACACCGAGCTTGTTATTCTATGCCCGCCACTTCCTTGTGGTGTTGAATTTTTTCATCTACCGCTCCCTGGTGTGTCACGGCGCGACCATTATCACCGTCCATTTATAGAACAGTCCTCCACTTTCTCTGAAGCCCACCCATTCACTATTTCCACACCATTTTGCCTCCCCATCCAATTAGAGCACCATTCTTATAGGGCCCTTGTTTCCCTCACCTTTCGGCTCAATAAGGCCCGTGACCGGTGCCTATTCACCCTCACCCTTACCCATATTTGTCTTACCCTGCTAACCACCCACCCATGGTCCACCGATGCTTTGCATCGCATGATGCACTTTGCTATACAAGTGCACTGACCTCTTTTGGACTGTATCCAACAAAGACTGACTGTTCAGCCTTGTTTGGGGGTGATACTTCACACCCCGTTTTTCTATCGCCCTGTGCTTTTCATAGTTCCTATCCATAGGGTGAGATTGGTTCGGTCTGGCTGAAAATGTTAAACTTAGCGCTATCGAGAGGCAGCTCGTTGTTCATTGTTTCTGAGTATGAGTCTTATCCTGTTTGGGGGTGGTGTTTCACACCACCAATGATTTTCACATGCTTTATAGACTTGTACGTCTTTTTGTATCACATCTGTTCTTCAGGTTTCATCTATGCTCCAGAGTGCGGTACATTTCACTAGTGGTTCATTATGGTACTATCTTTCCTCCCTTGTGCTTTTCATTTTTTTATATAGTTTTAAACATCGAGGACGATGTTCTCTTTTGTTTGGGGGTGGGAAATTTATCAAAATTGTACCTCTTTTGAAAATTTTCAGAAACAAGTGATTTTAAATTTTTTGTGCAGTTAAAAAAGAAACTTTTATGACTTGAATTGTCTATCATCCCGCTTTTAGAAATCTCGAAATACCCGTGTTCGAACCCAAAAATTACGCTTTTAACCTTAAATTAATTAATGCCTCTTAAAGCGTACTTAGACCATGAATTCCTAAACTCGACAATTTTACACTATCACGTTTACAATCAAAAGTTGAAGAGTAACGATATTCTCAAGAGAGCCTTAAAAGATCACTAGTGGCGACTTAAACCCGTGAGATTTGAGCTTTTTAACTTTTTGAGGGTTTTTACGTATCTCCGAGTCACAAGTTGACTCAAATTTCTTTGGGTACCACATTTAGTCGTTGCATGGCCTCATCGTTTTTTTCAAATTTATCTTAATCACTCAGAATGACATTACTTTCGAGTTGTAAGAAACATGTGTCTTGTAGTTTGTCCCGAGCATTAAACCGATTTTACCATACACTTACCATTTTTACCCTTCACTCCACCTATTATCATTCCATATTACCCTTATCCATATGTCCTAAATACCATCCATCATTGCCATCGTTTTTGAGAAAAAGAGTGTTTGAAATTTTCCATGTAAATTGTCTTCATTTGTGCTATGAAAAGAAAAATGTATCAAAAGATGAAGACATTAGTTATTCAAAGTGTGTCACACTCCTCCCAAAAACCCTATCATCCATCTTCTTCATTTCATTATCCCCTCATACCATTCATAAACCACATTTTCACCTTTGGTAATGTGTTCGGGTAAACGAAAAGATTATATGGTGAATAACTCGACATTCTCGACATAGTGGTTAGCATCCCTTCATGAGATCAGATTTTTTCATGTATCCGTCCTTTCTTATAAAGTGTGTGAGACGTTTGAACTTATTTTCATTTACTCACATCCTCACACAGTAGAGAGATACACTTACCCAATTCTCAGAGAGACATATCCAGTGAGAATTGAAGTCAAAGCGTTGACTCTATAAAGGCGATCTTGTAATTACTCTAATGATACTTAAGATTGTTTCACACTACACACGCTGAGTTTTAGAAGGATTACGCTTTTTGGTATTAAGTAATTTCATCACATTTTGATAATTGAATACGATGTTCCTTGATGTCCTTTTAAAGTTGGGTTGTATAGCGTTTCATCATCCACTCAGATACTGCATTTATATAAATTTTTGAATTTTTTGAGTATATTCACTGCAAACCTTCACGAGACACCACTCGTCCTATAGGGCAACCTATAGGTTTAAAGGCTTGTTGCACATGCTAAGTGCAATCACCAGTTCCTGCGAAAGTGGCACACTTTTGATTACTTATCTCTATTTTCTCTCTAATTTTGCTCGAGGACTAGCAATGTTATGTTTGGGGGTGGTGTGATAAGCACCCAAAAGTGTCTATTTCATATCCCGAATAGATGCATTTTAGTCTCTTATTTTAATTAAAAATGACCTTATGTTCGTATTTATTTATTTCTCAGGTCAATGCGCAGTTGCGGTACAAATAATGTTAAATCAGTGCAATTGTGACACAAAAGCGATTAAAAGCATGCATCGAAGAAAAAATAAATGAGATCGCGAAGTCTGGAGTCCATTCTGAGCTTTATCGATGTGTTCTGAATACCCCGAACCAGTCCCGTAATCCTAAACCGAGCCTACACCGAGCCCAGACCATTCCGTGAGCCCCGTGTGTGATGAGTTTGTACCTTTATTATTTTTCTAGATTTTTACTTTTAGTCATTTTATTTTTAGGATTTATTTTAGATTTATTTAGAATTTTCTAAAATTTATTTTCTATTTTTCTAATTTTCTATTTCTTTCTTTATTTATTTTTTTTATTTTCAATCTTTATTTTATTTCAATTTTTTTATTAGGATTGATTTTTATGATTTTATTTTCTATTTTTATTAGATATTATCTTACTTTGGTTTTATTATATTAGGATTATAATTTTTAGTTTTAATAGATTTTTATTATTTGTGTCTTTTATACATTTTTTATAGTTTTATTATACTTTTATTTATTTATTTATTTATATTTATATATATATATATATATATATATATATATATATATATATATATATATATATATATATATTTAGAGTCTTTTTAATTTAATAGGTTTATTGTTTTTATTTTATTTTTAATAGAATTTTATTTTTATCTAGTTTTTATTTCTATTTTTTTTTTACAAACTAAAACTCACACACACACCTAAACCAACCTACACCCTAACATACCCAAACACACACCTACTACACTATTCATCATCTTCCCTACCACTCTCTATCTCTCCTTTATACCCACTCTAACCCACATCTCTCTCTCATAAAACCCATATTCCAATCTCCTGAACTCAACACCTACCATACCAACCAGCCCCATTTTCGTCCTAACCCGAACCGGGTACCAATTGCCCCATAATCGAATCTGTCGGAACCACTGCGAGCCCCCTGCGATCTATCAACCTCTAGGACCCACCAACTCCGGCGATCTATCCACCTCTGTCGAGACCCAACTCCACCTCTGCCCAAACCACCGAACCCTCGTCCGCCCAGCCAAGCCCAACCGTGGTGGCTCTCCGACGATCTGTCACCCCTCGCCTGCCTCCACTCCAGCCAACCTCCGCCGACGACATCCAAACCGGATCAAAACTCTACTACTGTCGGTCGTAACTCCGACCCGAAACCTTCGACCCATGACAGCCCGATTGCGACCCAGCAACCCGGATCTGCTGTCAACTCCCAACGCCATATCCAATCCCGAACCCGAATTCGAAATTGAGAACCCCCACTTGCTAAGCCGCGAATTCAGGGATCATAGTGAAAATCTCTTCCAACAATAAAAAAAAAACGTGGATATCCCTCAAAATAGCCCATGATTTGAATTGGTTGATTCAAATCCCATCAATATCTCCTCTCAAAATAAAAGTCGTGGGTTATAAAAGAAAAGGGGGAGTCTCATATCAAAGGGGGACTACCAGATACAGAAAAAAGAGAAGAGATACGCAGATAGAGAGAGAGAGAGACAATGTATATTATGTATAGTTTAGGGTCATAAAAAAAATTCAAACAAAATTAGCTTAGTTTTAGAATAAATTTTTAGGTTTGGTTTTTATTCTTTTTTTATCTGATCAAGTACTGGATTTGTGAAAACAGTGGGACACACGTGCATGAACGTGATTCAAGGAATCAATTCAAAGGGAGACTTTTGTGTATTGTATTTCTTGCTCTACTCTTTAATTTATTGTTCTATGTTTGTGGCTGTGATTAATTGTTTCATTATGCTTGTCTAAGCATCCCGTTCAAGGGGTGGGATGCACTGCGAATGATATTAATTTAATTAATTGGTTTCATTAATTTTATATTTCTAGGTAAATTAATTTTAACTGTCACCAATTAATTTATGAAACGAGAGTTAGTAAATTAATTAAACGAATTAATGTTTGAATTTAGGAATCGAACTAGAGATACGTTTTTCCGAAATTTGAATATTAATTCGGTGTTAAAATTTGATGATTGTTATTGTTATCGTTAAATTGACCCTAGCGGGTAATTTTCTGAAAATAGTGTAGTCCTAATTTTTCATTGTGTGACAGGTTTAAATTAATTTTCTGAAAAAGATTTTATTAAATTTATAATTTTAACGAGAGTTAGATTAACGATTTAATATTATCTCGAAATATTTCAAAATTAATAAATTGAGAAATTAAAATAATTGAAAATGCAGTGTAATCCCATCTCTTGACTTTCTCACATTATTTCACACTCGGTTGCACATTCTTTTTCATTATTTAATCATTTTATAATTTTTAGCATTTGTTAGTTAATTTTTCCCTTGAAATTGTTTTTAAAAATAAAAAAATATTTTCGTAAAAAAAAATGAATTGCACGTTTTTATATTAATTGTTTCACCTTGAAAGTAGGATTGATACGTGTACTTACCGCAATACGAGTTATTTTTATACAAGTTTTGTAGGTACTCAAGAGAATTTTGAGAGTGGCTTTTGCACAACAACGATACATACACAAAAGGCTACTTATCACCTTATATTCACAAAATAAGTCCAGAAATTTAATTTATATTTTCTAATTATACATTGAAAACCCATAATTTAAAAAAAATAGATTTAACGTATAACCATAGAGACTGTTTAATTTTAAATTGTCCAATTAAAATAACGGGACTTTTCAATTTATTTATTCAAATTAAAATAATCAATTTCCTTATTTTAATTATCCAAAAAAATTAAATTCTTTTAAATTATAATAATTTTGAAAATTAAATTAAATTTGAGTATTAAATAAAACCCATTAAATTTAATAAATTTAAAATGAACCACCAAAAACTTTATTTCCCAAGAAAACCATGATCTAAGGCCGAGTCCAATAATATTTGTCCATGTTGTGCTTTTATATGAGTTCCCTAAAATTAACCACAATCACAACAGAATAAGAAAAGAAAGAGATACAATCCATAAATAATAAGGAAACTAGAATAGGTCCCTCTCCATTATGGTCTTTAATTCCTTATTGAATGCAATCAATGACTCTAAGAATATTTTCCATGTAAGGAACCATACCAGGTAGGAAATCTAGGTTGAGTTGAAGTTTATCATACTGTGCCACTAATTAGGCACAAATTCTTCCGAATTTATTCCCTTAATTTAGGGACTTTTATCATCTCGAGTAACGCAAAATTAGTTGAATTATTGTTGCTACTGACTCCTTCTAACAAGTACATCTATTTTCATGTATTTCTCATGAGTTTTACAGGTATTTAAAGCATTGAGGAAGAAATAAATTGGAAGAAAATCAAAAGAAATCAAAGAAGGAAAGTCTAGGGGCAATTTCATAATTTGGCAGACTTAGTCCGCCATCGAAGTCAACTGGAGAGTTGAAGATTTTTTGCTAACGAGAACATTGGAAGAAAAGGCATTTCAATCCGAGCTACGGTGAAAAAGTTACGAGCATTTGAAGATGAGAAAAGTACAGAAAAGATCCCTGCATGAATCTGGCAGGTGGTTCGAACCGCCCTAGAAAAGGATCCAGACCGGGTATAATGCAAGTTTTGCATGAAAATTGAAGGCAATATGGACTGTCTATTCAAAAGGGTCCGGACTGCATAGATAAAAAATTTTGAATGAAAAAAGGGTGCGATCCGGACCATTTATCCAAAAAGGATTCGGACCAACCTTGCCTAAGGTTCACTGTTTGAAATAAAGGGGGGATTCGAACCGCCTTGCCTGATGGATCCGGACCGCTTGGGATTTCCTCGAATTTTTTTTTCTTTTTCTCAGAGTTTTAAGCGGGTGAATCCCTTGAAAATTTTAGAGCTATTTATGCTACGTTGTTACACAATAATAAGAGTTCAATTTTTTAGGTTGTTAATTAGTAGTAGAGGATTTTTGTAGTCAAAAACCCTAGTTTTCCATAAGAAGATTTTTCTGTAAGGATTTGAATCAAAATTTCTTCAATTCAAGTAACATCTTTCCTTTAAGTTTTCAATTTCTCATTAGTTTGATTGTTGGTTCGATTCTGGAATTCTCTTTTCATCTATTTTCTTTTGGCTTAATGTTCTATTTCTTAAAAAACATGTTTTTCTCCAAGTTAATCATGTCCAGCTAATTTTCTAAGGGTTGGGATGCGCGAATCCAACCCGATGTCCTTTACAAATATGTAAAATTAATTTCTGAATTAAATATTTGATTCAATCGTGTTGTGTGGTAATCACAACCGTTGTAGATCTTTTGATCCAGTTTGCCCTAGGTAACGAGGATGCTTAAGAGTGCAACACACGTGTAGCTACATTGACACCGCTTTATTCTTACTCTTGATTATGTATGATGTGGGCTTGAACCTTATATATATAATGCTTGAGAATAATAAAGATTGGGTTTTATTAATTATTTCAATTCAAGATTTGGTTTGAACATTAGTAAATGTATCTTGACCCATCTTTCTCACTAGAAATCTTTTCAGTTAAAAGCCCAAATTCATACATAGTTTAAAAAGTATTTTAGTAGTAATCGTTCGTTATAGTAGGTAGATTTTTTCATTACTTCTAGTTGTAGTTACTTCCCATACCAAATCAACTTTCTTGTTTCATTTTTAAAGTCGAGTTAGGGTTCTCAATCTTTCCAACGTCATCACGATTTCGTCGTCCAATTTCCCCGTGGAGATGATCCCGACTTATCGGGTGTATTACTAACGCGACAGGCTTGCACTTGTGCCTATATCAACACGAACACCAAATACACATTTGTGGTTGCGTTAAGTTTTTGGCGCTATTTTTGGGGTACTAGGTAGACAGTAGGTTAGATCGAGTTAATCTAAAACTTTGACCAAAAATTCATAAAAATCCAAAATAAATCAGAAAATAAATAAAACCAAAAAAAAGATATAACATCTCTCAAAAGCCTGCTAATGCGAAATTCACACCAAAATCCTCAAAGCACTCCTACGCGCATTCACAAAAACTCGATTTTCGAGTACAACCCAGATAGCCCACACACGCCCAACCATCCTCAATTTTGGGTTCCAGGTCCTACACTGCCAAACTCAATAGCAAGCTACCCATCTAGTTATACTTCAAGTTACACTCCTAGTGCACCGAGTGAGGATATCGAGTCGTCAAGTGAGAGAGCCATGTCACAGCACGGTAGCATAGGTGTGGGTGAGGGAGAGGCACCTTATCGACCCTTAAGAGAATTCATGTACCCTGAGCGGTCAGTCACTCCAGGATGCATTATGCTCCCATATAATGCAGGACAATTCCTTTTTCGGAATGGAATGATCCAAATCCTTCCCACATATCATGGAATGGAATCGAAAAAGCCCTATCTCCACATTCGGGAGTTTGAAGAAGCGTGCGAGACGTTCAACGATCAAGTATGCATGAAAGATGTGATCCACCTCAAGCTTTTCCCATTTTCTCTCAAGGATTAATCTAAGACTTGGTTATGGTCTTTACCTCATAATTTGATTATGTCGTGGAACGAGTTACAATCTAAGTTTCTCAAGAAGTTCTTCCCTTCACATCGGGTGAACTCCATTAAGGCTCAAATTCAAACCTTTCGACAATTAGAAAATGAGCCATTTGATCGATGTTTTGAACGTTTCAACGAGTTAGCTTCAGGCCCTCATCATGGACTTGATAAACAGCAAATCAATTCATTCTTACATAATGGACTGAATATCAACTCCAAACAACTTGTAGAGATAATGTGTGATGGCCCTTTCGTTGAATTAGATGTTAATGATGCTGAACTCCACTTGAATTACGTTATCGACACCACTCAAGCATGGGATACATCTAAACCTAGCACTCAGAGTTAAACTCGCCAATCGGCCACCACCCCATCAGCGTCCGGTATGTTCAACGTCGAAAAGGTTACCATGATGAACCATCGACTCGATCAAATTAAGAAAGGTATGAGAGAGTTGCTCGCTATGCGCGTAAGATAACCAACTGGCCCAATCCACATCCTCGTTGAGAAAGTATGTGCTATTTGTGAAGCAGGACATTCAATAGAAGAATGTTCGATGATTCCCTCTTACAAAACTATGCTTACTGAGCAGGTGAGTGGTGTAGGAGGATTCAAGGGTAATTTCGGTGCCCCGTATGAAAATTCTTATAACCCTTCATGGAAAAACCACCCAGGTTTTAGCTATGGACAACCGCAGGCTGCATTGAATCCTAATTCATATGTTTCCGCTCCTCCACCTCCACATTTTTAATAAATACCACCTATGCAAGGACAAGGGCCAGCACCACCTCCTCCAGCTCCATATATCAGTCCAATGCGGAGAACTATTGAGGACACGATACACTAATTCATAAACTCCAAAAGTGAAACCAATTCTAGATATAAGCGCATGTTCACCGACATAAATGCGAACATATCAAAGTTACAATCAGCGGTAAGTATCTAAGAGAAAGGTAAGTTCTCGTCCCAAGGGCAAAGACTACCCCCAGATCAATCAAGTGTTATCTCTACATCCCAGGCACATCTTGAACAATGTGGTGCAATTACCACTCTGCGTAGTGGGAGAGTAGTTGACATTTCACCTCTTTTACGCGATGATCAAAATGAAAAGGAGATTTCACCCAGTACGAAAGAGGCCGACGATGTCTCCAAGAAAAAGAGTAGTAATGATGACACAAGAGAGCTTGAACTGGTGGTGAAACCTATGAGTGCAGCCCCATATCCTCAAAGGTTGATCCCTCAATCGAAAGAGACCTCCCGGGACGATGTCTTAGACATTCTTAAGCAAGTTAAGATCAACCTGCCTTTTCTCGAGACCATAAAGCAAATTCTCGCGTATGCTAAGTTCCTTAAGGACTTACTCACGGTAAAACGAAGGCTAAAGGTAAAAAAGAACTTGTGTCTAACACAGAACGTCAGCTCCGTGTTGTTGAGTGATATTCCACTAAAATATAAAGATCCTCGTGCACCCACCATCTCGTGCATCATGGGTAAGAATCGAATAGAAAGAGCACAAATAGATTTAGGGGCAAGTGTTAACATTCTTCCATGTTCCATCTATATGCAACTTGATTTGGGGGCCCTTAAGACCACAACCATGACCCTCCAACTTGTGGATCGCTCCGTGAAGATGCCTTGGGGAATTATTGAGGATGTAATCGCCTAAATTGACATGTTCTACTTTCTGATAGGTTTTGTCATTTGGGACGAGGAGCTATTTATTCTCCCGAGCAATCATGTCCCCATCATCCTTGGTCGCCCATTCTTAGCTACGACTAACACACTCATCAATACTAGGAGTGGGTGAATGCAATTAACATTTGGAAACATGAACCTCAAGACTAACATTCTTTAACAACATTAAGAACGAAGGTGATATAAGTGAACCGCGATAACTGGATTTTATAGAGGAAGCACATGAGCAGGAGAGGTCTCACAAGCGAGAGCCTCTAGGGGTAGGTTTCGTAGCACAAGTTGAGAGCGATAAATCTGATGATAAGAGTAAACCAGGAGAGGTATGTGTAGTGATCACAATTGGAAGAGGGAGTGAGCACTAGACAAAAGCAGGATAGAAAGATTTGCGGAGAGCGTGAGAGAAAAAGTGAATGTTAAGCAAGAGAGAGAGCTAGGCAATATGAGTCTAGAAGATTTTGAAAGAGAATTTGCTATAACCATCCACTTATGTCACTTGAGTCCTCGAAGGTAATTTAGGAGAAAGATAGGGTTTCACTCGAGCGAGAGCACGACCTATGCATGCCACCCGGACCATTGGATTTTTTGGATGTGATAGTGAGGGATACGCTAGCCTCTTCTGATTTAGAGTCGGACCCTAGCATTACCAAGGGCATGAGATATCAAGGTTTGATTGGTTCCTCCATTTTCGACCAAGAGAACCACTCTAAATCGGGACAAGTAAGTTACTTTTATATTGGACACCTTGAGAATCCCATTAAGAACACATATCATTAATCTCAAGGAGACTCCTTGACGTTTGGTAAGGGGACCAACTTGTTCCGATTGTTGTTTTATAATCCTAAGACAGGAGAAACAAGGAGAGCATCGGACCCCGTGAGTGGGGTCGGGTGAATTTTAAGAGAGAAAGCTTGGTCGTCGCACCCCCGACATGTATGGGGTGATTCTTGTGTATAGTAGAAATGTTTCAGTTAGGATAGGTAGTGTAGGATAAGTAAGTAGGTGTAGAGAACATTAAGCAAGTAGGAAGCACACATTGTGAGCAGCCCCGGATTTTGAGGTGCGGATTGAGCGATAATCGATTCACGGTAAAGTTATTTTCAAGGTGGGAGAGCCTTTAAATTACAAGAGAGGATTAGAAATCAAGTTAGGGGAATTCTACCCAAAATTCAGCAGCGATCCGGACTGCCCCTGGGCACCCGATCCGGACTGCCCTCTTGTTTTCTTCATTCCTTTCCTAGGTGCACCCCTCTTTCCCCAATCCCTTCACTTACCTCCACTTAGTTTTTCCCCACCAATTTCCTCCCAAAATTCATTTTATTTCCCTCTAAATCCAACCTTTCCCACCCACCCACCCCAGTGACGCGTTTTGTATGGATTGTGTTAGTTGCTGCTATTTTGGCCTGGTTGTTATTAAGGTTTGTGTTTCCTAGCTATTTTTGTACCACAGTTTAGCATTTATCGAAATTCGCATTTTCTCCATTTGTTTGTTTTACTTATCGAACTTCTTATTTTGCATTATTTAGATTTTAGTCCTTTTGATTGGGGACAATGCAAAAGTCTAAGTTAGGGGGGGTGACGAGTGCGTATTTCTAAAACTTCACAAATTTTCAAAATGCCAAAAAAATTAGAAACTTTCAAAATTTCAAAAAAAAATTGAAATTTTCTGAAAAGCCAAAAATGTTTTTCTTCAAAGTAAATAAAAATTTAAATTTAAATTTAAATTTTTTTAAAATATCATTAAAATTCGGTTGAAAGTCTCAAATTGTGAAAATAAATTACACAAAGCCAAAATTGACCAAATATGGAAATTGAAAGAAAATTGACGACTTTACGAATAAGTGTGGAGATTAACCGACCCGGTGAGATTTCGAGCCTTTTATTTCTTTTTTGAGGAAATAAATCAATCTGAGTTAATGGCTAACTCAAAGTTTTATTCAGCAGTTAATAAGTCGTCGTGATTTCAATACCCTTGTTTTGATCGATTACGGGAAACGTGTGAGATATTGTCTCAAAAAATGCACTAATAAATCTATAAACTTAATTCACATCGAGGCACATATGGTAACGCAATTAGTAATTTGGGCAATGAAGTATGCCCTCGTTTGTCACCCAAAAATATTGGCTAGAAACAGTCGGGAAAAATTATCTTGCAACTCATTTTGAGACAAATAAATTTTCCCTTTAGTTTGATAACCCGAAACACCCAAATGGCCCGAAATTGAAAAAATTGGAAATCCATAAATTTTAGTCCTAATGGTGCAATAAAAAGGGGCAAGAAAAGTGGAAGAATGCTCAATAAAAATAGCAAGAAAAAGAAAAGTTTCAAAAAGAGAAAATGAGCAAATGCCCCAAAAAGTACCAATGGGTATTTTAAGAATATTTTCCCATTTCAAATGTCCCAAACCATTTCCCATTACACCTTATAACCCGATAAAGTCCTAACCGAGTCCAAACTAAAAAAATGGTTATTGCGTGGAGAGTTAAGGCACAATAGATAATAAAAGAGATTAAATGTGTAAATTAGAGGCGATGTGTCCGTTTCCCATAACCGTAATCCGATGATGAGATCCATTCACCATAATTTTTTATCTTTTCAATCTCGTGTGCGTGAATTCGTGTTCCATTATATTTACTCTTCATATCACGCAAAACAAGAAAAAATAGCCACATTTCCAAGGGATTCATTTGTGAGAGTATTCCGTGAGCATTTGAATCAAAACGAATTTTTGAAAAAGTAACGTAATGATCAATCGGTGGAAATCTGCAGTTTAATTTCTGGCTTCGCACACACACACTATGATTTGAGACTCTTGAACATGAATTGATGATGACTATTTTCTGGAAAAATTTAAATTATACAAATTTTGATTATTTTGAGTTTACTTTTAGTCAAATTTTGGGGGTATATTCACTGTAAACCCTCACGAGACACAATTCGTCCTACTAGGGTGACCTAGGGGTTTAAAGGCTTGTTGCATACGCTAAATGCAATCGCTTGCCCGCGAAAGTGGTACTCTATCCGAATAAAAAGAATTTTTTGAGAATTGATCCATAGTTAAATTCCTTTACATTGCTCAAGATGCGTAAATTTCTAAGTTAGGGGGGTTTGATTAGGCTCAAATGCTTCTGAATTTATTCCCTTAATTTAGGGACTTTTATCATCTCGAGTAATGCAAAATTAGTTGAACTATATCATTTCCTTGCTACTGACTCCTTCTAACAAGTACATCTAGCTTCGTGTATTTCTCATGAGTTTTACAGGTATTTAAAGCATTGAGGAAGAAATAAATTGAAAGAGCATCAAAAGAAATCAAAGAAGGAAAGCCTAGGGGCAATTTCATAATTTGGCAGACTTAGTCCGGCATTGAAGTCAACTGGAGAGTTGAAGATTTTTTGCTCACGAGAACATTGGAAGAAAAGGCATTTCAATCCGAGCTACGGTGAAAAAGTTACGAGCATTTGAAGATGAGAAAAGTCCAAAAAAGATCCCTGCATGAATCTGGCAGGTGGTCCGGACCGCCCTGGAAAAGGATCCGGACCGGGTATAAAGCAAGGGTCTGGAACGCATGGATAAAAGTTCTGAATGAAAAAGGGGTGTGATCCGAACCTTTTATCCAAAAGATAAAAGTTCTGAATGAACAAGGGGTGCGATCTGAACCTTTTATCCAAAAAGGATCCGTACCACCCTTGCCTAAGGTTCACTGTTTAAAATAAAGGGGGGATCCGAACCGCCTTGCCCGATGAATTCTGACCGCTTGGGATTTCCTCGAATTTTCTTTTCTTTTTCTCAGAGTTTTAAACAGGTGAATCTCTTGAAAATCTCGAAGATATTTATGCTACGTTGTTACACAATAATAAGGGTTCGATTTTTTAGGTTGCTAATTAGCAGTAAAGGGGTTTTGTAGTAAAAAACCTTAGTTTTTGGTAAGAAGATTTTGCTGTAAGGATTTGAATCAAAATTTTTGCAATTCAAGTAACATATTTCCTTTAAGTTTTCAATTGCTCATTAGTTTGATTGTTGGTTTGATTCTGGAATTCTCTTTTCATCTATTTTCTTTAGACTTAATGTTCTATTTCTTAAAAATAATGTTTTTCTCTAATTAATCACGTTCGGCTAATTTTCTAAGGGTTGGGATGCATGAATCCAACCCGATGCCTTTTTCAAATATGTAAAATTAATTTCTGAATTAAATATTTGATTCAATCGTGTTGTGTGGTAATCACAACCGTTTTAGATCTTTTGATCCAGTTTGTCCTAGGTAACCGGGACGCTTAAGAGTGCAATGCGCGTGTAGCTACAATGACAACGCTTTATTCGTAGCTACATTGACAGCGCTTTATTCTTACTCTTGATTATGTAAGATGCGGGCTTGAACCTCATTATATAATGCTTGAGATTAATAAAGACTGGGTTTTATCAATTATTTGAATTCAAGATTTGGTTTGAACATTAGTAAATGTACTAGGGTTGGAGGATTGTATCCTGACTTATCTTTCTCACTTGCAATCTTTTCAGTTAAAAGCCCAATATCATACATAGTTTAAAAAGCATTTCAGTAGTAATCTTTTGTTATAGTAGGTAGATTTTCTCATTACTTCTAGTTGTAGTTACTTCCCATACCAAATCATCTTTTTTGTTTCGTTTTTAAAGTCGAGTTAGGGTTCTCAATCTTTCCAACGTCGTCACGATTTCATCGTCCTATTTCCCTGTGGAGGCGATCCCGACTTACCTAGTTTATTACTAACACGACAGGTTTGTACTTGAGCCTATATCAGCATGAACACCAGATACACATTTGTTGCCGCGTCAGCCACCACCACAAAAATACTCCCGGGAGGCTGCGTGTGCCAAAATAGCACATAACTGCACCATATCAGTACGGCACCTAGTATGCCTATGAAGTGTACCGTGACACTTTCGTGTGATGTAGTAATCAATGACTCACACTCCCATGGTCTGTCACAACATAATAAGATTCCACAAAATCTTTTCAAATTATTTTCAGACAAATCTCATGCGTCCCTAAAATTGCCTTCGGTGTCCGGCTCATCAATCGTTGTAGATTTTGATGAATAAAAAAAATTACGTGTAATAATTACAACCTGATCTAATGATCTAAAATTAAAAATTAATTATTACAACCCTATCGAAGATAGAAAAATAACTATGCATAAACTATCGTAGGATTCAATCACATAAAATTAATAAATATGAATCAGACAATAATAGAGTGACAAAACTTATGAATCACTACAAAAAAAATCCTAGATCTAACATTCATTAAAGATTCATTTAAGATTAAAACTATTTCAGTTTTTATGAACAACATGGATTTTCCAATTATCATGTAAATCAAAATCTACTCTGATTATTGGAGGACTTAAAAAAAATACTGGATCATTTGATTTATATAATAATCGATTTTCAATAAAAAATAACTGTGGTGTATCTATATTGGAGATTAAAGATCTCATACCTTTGAGGTTCCTTCTATCATGAACCGTAGAGACTTTATCTCTTTCGTGTTACTCCGATCCGTTTCGTAAATCTAACGGTGTGGCATCCACAAAATCAAAATGATTTTCTCAAAAATCTTAACAGCGTCAAAATAAGATCTTTCACTTGTTTTTATATCTTTCGATCTCTGGGAGTCATAGAAACAATTTCAGCCCCATCCGATCAACGATTCTCAAGTTATGGCTCTAAAAAGTAGATACCATGGCGTGTCACGCATTTGTTTGGGTAGATGAAATCGTGTGTTCTTGAATTGATTTAGTCCACAAACCTTCATGTCCATGAATCCAAAAGTATTATATCAAGGTTTATGTATATTATAACACTTTCTTGAAATTTTAATTTAACTTCTTGATCCGTTCTTGATTCGATTCCAGATCTAATCTGTGTTGTCGGATCTGCTTCGTGAATCACTATTTTGTAAAGATGCATGAAGCACGCGAATCAAACGACCTCCAAATGACTTGAAATTTCTTGTGCCTCTTCCTCTATATGTCAGATGTCGGTGGTTCCACTTTCATAATTTTGGACTCTCCAATTGTCCATAATCGATTTTACAATATCAGACCTTTGAAAGGGACCTCGAGATCTTCCATGCCATTCCTTTAAGCTAATACATGCCATTGGTGTGTGGGCACCAAGTATCACGAACCTAACACTCCTTTTATTTGTATTTTCTAACATATATTGATCCCCCACTTATTAGGAGACAAGGGGTTGCTTATATAGGCTAGCACGGGGACCCCCAGGAGAAATAGGAGACCAGCTTCTTATAGAATTAAGAATCCTAATTAAACTCTATAATTAATTCCATAATTTTATAAATTATTATTCATTCCACTAAAGAATAATAATTGCACACTAGTCTACTATCTAAAAGTTATAATTTTGAGCTCCTCGTTATTAAGGGTTAATAATCTTCCCACGTTAATATTAAAGATACTCGTCGATCAAATTAAATTACTGATAATTATATTTGATCAACCTCTTATAAATTCCTTGAGACCTTCCGCTTAACTTATTTGTTATGTCGGATAAATAAATCCACCGACTGGGCTTGACATAATCAAAACTTATAATCTACATCAAGAGGGTATTATCAATCTCTATATCGAGGCGTGGATTCCATTAATAATTAACTTTCACCATACACTAATCACTATTACCTAATCTACCAAACTTATTAATCCATAAATGAATCTCACCAATAGGTCAAAGTAATGAACGATTGATGCACATGTCCATTAATTATGTCCGGATTAAGAGCTTAAGCACTCATAACAACCATGAGTTATGCATTATCTTATGTAGTCAGAATAAAGATAATTATCTCCAATTAGTCTCGTTCAACACACACAAAGTGTACTAGCACAATAAGTCGAAACTATACCGTTTCCTGTAATCAAGATAGACCTACTAAAATAGTGTTCTACAATCCTACTGATGGTGTGTCCATCTCCATCTAAGATTGTGAACCAGACTTATATTCTACAAGGACCGGTGATTTAATCTTCCCTGTGTAAGTCGAACTCTACAAACCAAATCATCTACTGTGTAGAATGAAATACACATATGCATAAACATATAAAATAATATGACGCGCACATCATTTGTGAAGATTCTCATTAAATAGACATACTAAAATTCACTAGTGAACCATGACTTTTAGTTTACAACCCCAACACTCCAACATTTTAACACGTGGCCTTTGATTGGATAATAGAGAATTCCCTTATGTTGTCCATTACTTAGTAATTTTGGTTGCTTGCTTTATACGGAGAAATTCCATTTAACTAAGAATGGTTTAAAGTTCGCTTTCAATTAACCATGGATATTAATGAGATTTTTGGATCCATTTTCATATGGATTCAACTAAGTATCCTAATTAATCAATTTGATATTATAATATTGAACATTTATTATCTAATAAATCCATATTATCAATATAAATCCCAATATTCTTATAAAATATTATTATAAATAATCTCACGTAAATAACCATTCCAAAAATTCATCATTGATCAAACTATTCCATTAACTTAGAGAATTTCAAAAAGTTTCTGAAAAAATCTCGATCTTCCTCAAATAATGCATCTAGTCTGATTGTGACTCCATTTTTTTTTAATAATTTCTTATCACCCCAGGGTAATTAATAATCCATAAAAATTTATCGAATTAAATAATCAAAATTTTCCCACACTCGAGGGAATTCATTGCAGTTACAAGTAAAAGAAAAAGAGAAATGAATAGCACCACTATTTGATCTTTGGTCTAGAGTAATTTTAAAGAATTCATAGGTCCCAATACATATTCCCTCTAGCTAAACCACTGGCAATCGTTATTTATATCAATTCGTATTTATTTTCTAATTTCTTACTTTATTCCTCAGTTTGAAGCTCCTCCAATGCTAGGGTTCTCCCAAATTGTTAAAAATCGAACTCAATGTGGGGGTGTCAAATAACCATTGTTTGTTCCTCAATTTTGATACACTTGTCACTTTGTGATTTAATACGACTTTATATGTTTTATTTTTAGTAAATTGACACGTGAACATTATGAGTTAATCATAATTATCACGGTGTGGATGAGTATTTATTGTCAGATTAATGTTCTGCAGATAATAACTTTTTTTTCATTGGAGGTTTAAAGGAATTTTATATCTACGCTATTATTTTATCATGCTTGGAATGGGAATACTAATTTTTTATTTGTTATTAATACTTTTTTTTATAAATTTAGTTTGAGTCATGAACCAACCCAAAGAAAAATCAAACTGCAGCTAAATCAAACAAAACAGAATCAAGATGGTTTAGTTTCTTTTATTTCCACATTATTGTTTTAGTACGTATTCCACAATTAAGGAACCAAACAACATATGATATGGTTTAGGTTTAACCATGGAATTGAACCAAAACATCCCATGCCTATCACTAATACCAATTTGTACAAATATTGTATCGGTGATTGATAATGACCATCTGGAGTTTATCTCATAAATAATACCATAAATGGACGTGACACTAAAGGTAGTAGTTAATTGGAGGTGAATGGAGTGTTATCCAAAAGAATATGAGTAACCCTTAAACTCTATGATGACATGAGATGTTCTTATTGTTATAAACTAGTTATAAAAAAAAAAAAATTGCAGTCATCTAGTATTGTAACTTACAAAGAAACAAGATATTACTAATTAAGCACATTTTCAACAAAAGTTATATGACGCAAACAAAGGGAAAAATCAAAATAAACAATGTAGTATGATTACCATGGTATCCATTCTTAGAGATGACAACACATCCTTAATCATAAAGGGAGACAAAGAATATCAAAACATGTTTGTCATAACCCATTCTTCTTTAGGGAAGAAACTTTAAAAATAACTTTGCTCTCGATTAGCCCCTCTTATGTTAATAAGTCATTTTTTATAGTAATCATATTATAACAATATTTAACTAAATTTTCAAGATTTTTTTCATTTCAATCACCCCATTATTACCTTAAAGCAATTGGACCAACACCCAATATGTTGAACTTTGTAAAACGTTAGGGGTTCAACGATAAAAGATTTAAGGGGAAACACTTTACACTCTCATATATGGCTAGGGTTTCAAATGTGACTTGACTCAAGAAAATGTCATAATTTTTTATGGGATTTGAAAACCCTCGTTTTTTACACTAGACGAGATGTAAAATTTATCGTAAAAATTATAATTTTTACATAATCAAACTCATATGTTTACCAAACAATGTTGGCAATTATAGTAACTAGAGAAAGTGAAGAATGAAAAATATGACCAAGTTCTTCAAAGGATAAAAAAAATAAAGATTTGAGGTATAATTTACATTGATAAAAAGAACAAGAGTGATTTTGGAAGATTATTGAGCTTCAAACGATTCTAGAACTTAAACCAAATGAAGGTAAAAAATAAAATAAAATAAACTCCAAAAATATACAATGAATCCATTTATAAGAGTTTCAACATTTCATATTGTGATACCCGCTTTTTTTTAAATATGAGGTGACCAGTCCCTTGTACAGTCCATAAAGGTTATTTAACATTTTAAGATACAAAATAAATATGTAAGGGCAAATTTCCAATCGAGTCATTTGTAGTGTTGTTTTAATTCCGAACAAAACTATTTGAGTCATAGGATAGATGTTTGTGATATCCTTTCAATCCTATGACAAGTTTAAGTTGAAGACGGAGCGGCCTAGCATTTTGAAGATTTTATTCATGCCGGTTTCGCGCCATGTTTCATGTCATCAACATTTGGATTTCAAGTTCTCTTAAGGTATGAATTCATTTAATGTATATAGAGACTTGGATAATTTTTATAGGTGTCTTTTTATAGAGTTATGTTAAAAAGACTTTTCATTTTCCCCAGAAAATCATTTTAAGACTTTACATAAAAGTTTTGGGCTTAAAAACAATTTTGTAGATTTTTGAAAAAGTCATTCGAACGAAATGGGATCTCGTTCAAACAAGATACCTAGGTCGTTTGAATCAACTTCAAACGAGATTCAAACAAGCTTTGGCCATTTGTTTACAGAATTATCATTGCAATGTCGTTAGAACAACATCGTTCGAACGAGTTTTATCCAAAGAGATTTTGGCCTATTTCTCTTCTGAAATCTCGTTCGAACCAAGTCGTTCGAACGACATTCAAAAGTCGTTCGAATGACCTGATGATGTTTTGTCCATTTTTACCAGTTTTTAATTTTTAACCACCCATTACCCCGTAACTTTTTACCAGTTTTAAAAGGGGAGGGAAGGCAGTTTTTGACAGAACTTTTTGGGAGGTTTCTAACACTTTAAGAGAAAATATTTATCATCCAAAAAGTTCCATGTTGGTGTTGATATTTTTCATTGATTAAGTCCTACAAAACACAATGTTTACACCCATTATTTAGTTTTGATCCAAGTTCCTTAATAAAAATTTGTGTGCGATCGTTTTGGCACCACATTCTTCTTTATCCATTAAGGATATAGTTTGGGTTCCTTCTCTGACCTAAAAAGGAGATTGTGTTTGTTACAACTTACTCATACGATGAAAGGCACCATGTGTGGCTTGACGGTAGCCAAGCCCCATTGGTCAATTCCAAGACTTTGGTGGACTCCGAAGTTATCGACTAGACAAAGGTTGAAGAGCGATGGTTGTTGTAAGTTCTCTTGTCGTATCTTTTGTAAGAATACCATACTCAGTGGACTTGTAGGCTGGGCCATCTGAGATTTTTCCCGTTCTGGGTTTTCCTCATACATCACGCCTTGTGTATGTGTGGTTATTTTTATCTTGGAATATCTCACTTAGATGCATGCTAGGTTAATCAAGATATAATTGGTTTAATCACAGCTTTGGTATAATTTTGGTGCTAATTTTATTTTAATTTAATTCAACTTGGCATAATTAATTTGGCAAAATACATGCTTAAGTTTATTTGGAATAATTTTAACTTGAATTGAATTAATGTTGTTTAATTGGGATTAAAAGAAAACTTCAAATATTTGTTTTTTGTGTTTGACTTAATTTTAATTTTGAAGAAATTAAAATTTGCAAACATTAATTGCTAAATCAAAAGAAATTTTAATTTGGAATATATTGTGGACCATCTCATATTTGAAATTTAAAATTAGGGCATCTCCTTTATAGGGTATTTAGGCCCTTCATATTGGTATCGAAGCAGGAACGCTATATTATTGCGTTAGGATCCTTATTTTTGTTTGGTTTAAAAAATGGAAAATTCACCATTTTTAAAATTTCTTGTTTTTAATGGTTCCAACTACGTGGATTGAAAAGCACGTATGAGGTCAGCGCTTAGACCCCTAGATGAGCGGGTTTGGCTTTCGATTGTTAAAAGGTGAATCCCACCAACATGATTAGAAGGAGAGATTCGTGTACCTAAACCTGTTGAGAGGTGGAGTGGGACTGGGCTTAAGTAAGATCGTTTTAATTTTCGTGGTTTAAATGCCCTTTTTAGTGCGGTCACACCGGATGAGTTCCGCTGGATTATGACATGTTAAACATCTAAGGAGGCATGGGATATACTCCAACTCACCCATGAGGGAACTAGTGTCGTGAAAGCTTCAAAACTCCAAAACATCACCACTCAATTCGAAACCAATAGAATGTTAGAAAGTGGGACTTTTTATGAGTTATATTCAAGATTGTCTGGCATTACCAATTCATCTTTTAATTCGAGAGAAAAGATAACCGTGTTATAAAGAAATTTTGAGGTATTTATCGGAGAGATTTAATGCTAAGGTGACAGTTTTAAATTCTTTAAACACTTTAAACTCTACGAAACTTGAAAAGCTCGTAGATGACTTACAAACCTATGAAATTGACATGTTTTCCTCCAAGGATGAGAATAAAAAATACAAGGGTATAACTTTGAAAGCCCGTAAGAAGGAAACATTGATTTCCAATGATGAGCTTGAGATTGACTCGGAAAATATGGCTTTGTTTGCTAGGAAGTTTATAAAATTTCTTAAGACTAATAAAGAGAAACTTAAGAATGAATATAAGAAATTTGAGAATTCTAAGCATAGTAAAGCCAAAAAATCCCCTAAAAATCGAAATGAAGATCTTAATAGGGACGAGTCAAATAGATGTTATGGTTGTTAGGGTTATGGCCATAGGGCATTCGAGTGTCCCACTAAACTATGGAGGGAGGACAAGCAACCAATTTCATATAATGCCACCCTTAGTGATAGTGAAAAGGAAGAGGGACCCGACTCCCCCATTGAACGCAACTTTACCACGTTCATGGCAATTCATGTGAGCATTGATAGTGAATCTTCCCCTTAAGATATTTCTTTACATGACACTATCGAGGCCATTGTTTATGAATCCCAAAAGTTTGATGATAGAGGGAGTGGAGAAGAGAGTGAGAATAAGAGTTAGAAGAGAGTGAACTTCAAGTAGCCTTCCGTGAGTTGTATGCGGAATCTTTGAAATTAAAAAGGGCTAATTTAAAGTTAGAAGCTTGTTCAAGAGAACGTGCCAAGGAAAATAATGAGAGTATTTTAGTAGAAGATCTTAGGGGACGTGAGAGATCTTGTCGTGAGAAGCTTGAGTATATTAAAGGTGAGAGAGATAGCCTTAGAGGATTAATGGAGGCTATGATGAAAGAGATTCTTGAGTTTGAAGAGCGTACGCGTTTACTTGAGTCTTGAATAGTGGAACTTGAAGAAAAATCAAAGACTCAAGTCGGGTCAAATTTAATTCGGAGTGTAGGTCGGAGGAATTAGATAAAATTTTAGGAATCGTCCAAATCAAGAATGACACGTGTGGTATTGTCTTTGATACTCAAAATTCTTCCAGTAATAAAGCCAAAATCGTGTGTTTGAGAGAATCCACTATGAACACTTTAAAAGGTCAATCCCTAGGTACTACTTTTCGTCGGGTCTTTACTTTTACACATTGTGGTCGAAAGGGTCACCTTAGTAAGTTTTGTTTTGATCTTCAAAATGGTCCTAGGAAATCCAAGGCTAAAGTCACCAAGGTCACTAAATCCCGAGAGTGTCACGCTTCACTAGTTTGGGTTAGGAAATCCGATTTGGCATCTTTACAAGATAAGATTTTTTATTCTCATTTGCTTTCACATGATACCTCCCTTGCTAAATTTAAAGGGTGAATGTGTTAGCTTTGTTTACATACGCTAGCTTTTGTGCATCATGATATATTCTTGCTAGTTGTATGTTTGTTCATCATTTTCTAGTCTTTGCTTCATCTTATATGTGTTGCTAGAATTATGACTTGTGTATCTTTTTTTATTTATTTTTATTTATTGTGTCTTAATCTAAAAATACAAAAAAAAAAAAATTGTATTTTGGGTTTTTTTGTGTTCGTTTAAAAAAAATGAAAAACGTAAAAGATTTTTATTTTTTGTGTATTTTAGTTTTACACATTTTATATGGAATATACTTGTATTTGAATCCAATGGCATCCCCACTTCCATGTGACTAGAACTTTTGGTTAAGATTTTCAATCCTTAGAGTGTTCTTTATCATGCTTGCATGGACTAGTTTGAGTTTGTCTTGCTTAATGGATTCCCTTTTTATATGCCTCGATTCACACATGTACGAGCTCATTTGAAATTTAACTTCACGTGTATATTTGAGCTAAGTGAGATGTTCTACTATCAATTTAGTCATCTATATGTTGCTATGATTATGGAGGATTTGTGCATGTAAGAACAGTATCCCTCATTCAAAAAAAATAGAAAAATATTTATCTGATGTTGTTGTTTATCAATGGAATCGGACTGCGAAAGATAAAAATAATTTGCGTGAAAAGTCACCATTGATAGTTGCCCTAAAAAAATGTGGCATTAAATACTAGCCAAGGCCTTCTTTGTTTAGTTGGTATGTTCATAAGAAAATAAAAGAAAAAGTATAATAATGACAAAGTTTGGTTGGATATATCAACGGGTTTGCATAATGACAATGTATCCTAGTTATGCTATTTTTTGTCATGACTCTATTGGTTTATAGAATCATTGAAATTTTAGGCTTGTGTGCATTGTGTATGTTTGTTCCGTGAATTCACTTTATCTTGTCACATGAGGTTATATTTTAGTTTGATAAAATTTTGCAATCAAATGAGAACTCCGTGAACATGTTTAGGTGATTGGGTATATATTCCTTTATTCTCTAGTTCACACCCCTTCACTTTCGTTTTCCACATGCATTTAGACACATTTTTTCCATATGAGTGCGGAAAGCTTAATATATTTTGTGTCATGTGTGGTGTTTATACCTATGTATATATGCGTGTGCATTATTTATATTTGTGTGTGTGTGTGTGTGTAGTATTGTGTGTTTTGAGTCTTTGCCTTAGTTTCTAATCCATGCAGGCATCATGTTCAAATTGGTACCCATATGTTGCAACTTTTATTTGATATCATATGCTTATGTTTAGTACATTTTAGTTGGTATCATTTTTTTCGTCTATCGCATCTTAGTTGGTATCTAATGCTATTTTTGTGGATTAGTTGATCTTTGTTGTCATGTTGCTTAATTATTCTTGTCAACTTGTTCACCATTGCATTTTATACTTATTATTCCATTATTTTTAACCCTTGCCTCATTTGGGGGGAGTATTTGATTTAATTGGAAAGAAATATATGCATTTGTGCTTTTTTTCAATCTTTGTCTATTCCTGAACAAAAAGTGGGAGAAATTGTATCTAAACCTTTTAGTTTGGGAGATTTGTCTTTGGGGAGATGTGGCCTTCTTAGGTAGATCATGTTACATAAAGGGGGATAATTTATTTCGTATTTAATCTTTAATATTCCCCATGCGTCTAATGGTGTGTTTAAGTGTGCAAGTTATCATCTTAAGCAACAGTATTTTAAAGCGGTAAAACTTTTCATCTATGTGTCAAGCGTTGTATTTTTTTACTTTGGGTGGGTTTATGTCTTTTAGAAAAGTTTGACGAACCATAGGATTTTTATTTTGGGTTTTGTCCCGAAATAGCCAAAGGGGGAGATTTGTAAGGGCAAATTTTCAATTGAGTCATTTGTAGTGTTGGCTTAATTTAGGAAAAAACTATTTGAGTCATAAGATAGATGTTTATGGTATTTCAGGCCTATGACAAGTTTAAGTTGAATATGTAGCGGCCTAGCATTGTAAAGATTTTATTCGTGCCAATTTTGTGCCATGTTTCACATCATCAAAATTTCGATTTCAAGGTCTCTTAAGGTATGAATGTATATAATATATATATAGACTTGGATAATTTTTATGGGTGTCTTTTTATAGAGTTTTGTTAAAACGACTTTTCATTTTTCTCATAAATCATTTTAGGACTTTACATAAAAAATTTGGGCTTAAAAATAATTTTGTGGATTTTCTGAATAGTCGTTCGAACGAAATGGGATCTCGTTCAAATGAGATACCCGGGTCGTTCGAACAAACTTCAGACGAAATTCAAATGAACTTTTGTCATTTGTTTACTAAATTGTCGTTGGAATGTCCTTAGAACGACATTGTTTGAACGAGTTTTATCCAAAGATATTTTGGCCTATTTCTCTTTTGAAATCTCATGCGAACCAAGTCGTTTGAGCGACATTCAAAAGTTGTTCAAATGACCTGGCAATTTTTTTTCCATTTTTGCTAGTTTTTAACTTTTAACCACCCATTACCCCACTACTTTTTACCAGCTTCAAAAGACGCGGGAAGGCAGTTTTGGACATAACTTTTGGGGAGGTTTCTAACACTTTGAGAACAAATATTCTTCATCCAAAAAGTTCCATGTTGGTGTTGATATTTTTCATTGATTAATTCCTATAAAACACAATATTTACACCCATTATTTAGTTTTGATTCGAGTTCCTTTATATATATTTGTGTGAGATCATTTTGGCACCGATTTTTTCTCTATCCATTTAGGAGAAACTTTGGGTTCGTTCTCTATCCCAAAAGGAGATTATGTTTGTTGCGGCATACTCATATGGTGAAAGGCAACGTGTGTGGGTTGATGATAGCCAAGCCCCATTGTTGGATTCCAAGACTTCGATGAACTCTGGAGTTGTCGACTAGGCAGAGGTTGAAGAGTGAAGGAGCGTAAAGCTTGAGAGTCAAGTCGTTGTTGTAAGTTCTCTTGTCGTGTTTTTCGTAAAAATACCACACTTAGTAGACTTGTAGGTTGGGTCGGCCGAGTTTTTCACGTTGTGAGTTTTTCTCGTACACCGCACCTTGTGTGTGTAGTTATTTTTATCTTGCAATATCTCAATTAGATGAATGCTAGGTTAATCAATATCAATTTGGTTTAATTACAACTTTGGTGTAATTTTGGTGCCAAATATAGTTTGGGTAATTTTAGTTTAATTTAATTCAAGTTGGCATATTAATTTGGCAAAATACATGCTTAAGTTTGTGTGAAATAATTTTAACTTGAATTGAATTAATGTTGTTTGATTGAGATTAAAAGAAAAAATCAAATATTTGTTTTGTGTTGTTTAACTTAGTTTTAATTTTGAAGAAATTAAAATTTAGGAACCTTAGTTGCTAAATCATAAAGAAATTTTAATTTGGAATATATTGTGGACCATATCATATTAGAAGTTTAAAATTAGGGCATTTTCCTATCATAGGGTATTTAGGGCCTTCAACATAAAAAAGTGAATAATAAATGATAGAGTAAATAAATGACTAAATACAAACCATAAACTGAAGTAACTGATATCTAACACGAGTATCATATCCATGCAATAGTGACTAGTCTTCAATAGAAATAAATAAAATTGATAACATAGAACCCAACATGGGTCCATAAATTAAATTTCATAACATTAAATAGCATAACAATAAATAAGGGATGCAACCCCATACACCTATATAGTTGATGGATAGATGGAAGGAACTGTAATGGAGTTGATGTCGATATATTATCAACCATGATAATGTTATTATCGCGAACCTGAAATGTTTCAACGCAAGATGGTCAAACCCACAATAAAACTCCCTATACGATCCCAATCAAAGAACCTATATAACAATAATAAAACCATGTCGTTCATGAGGAGAAATATTTGGGTGAATCTCCCAACCCAATATTATTGCGTCTTCCTTACAAAACCCATTATATTATACTATCATTATAATATTCTTGTTCTATTATAAAATTACAT
The DNA here is from genome assembly GCA_949130495.1 of Sambucus nigra. Classification (NCBI taxonomy): domain Eukaryota; kingdom Viridiplantae; phylum Streptophyta; class Magnoliopsida; order Dipsacales; family Adoxaceae; genus Sambucus; species Sambucus nigra. The sequence goes on from OX422212.1 coordinate 523,987,974, forward strand.
AATTGAAGGGTATATTGTTAAGTTTAGTTATCCTTGCTATATTACCATTATAACTAATTTTGTCCACATAATATTTCCATCATAATATACCACATGGGCACTCTCATCCAGTCACATAAAATACAGGGAATCCTCACACCCACACATAAATCATCTTATGAAGGTCTACCCCTACACCTTCGGGGATCTCTCTTGCCTTTACTAGTCCTAACTATTAGAAGCTACCAACTTCTAAAGTCTTTAAAAACACAACATGTGGAAACAAATTCTCCATCATTACAACTATGTAAGCACATACTAATATTTACCCATGAATATATAGTCATATTGTTATAACCCCAAAGATGAAAACCTCACCACGTAGGATCGGGACAATAGACCTATACACAATCATCATCACCACGGTGTGTAGTACGCTACCTTACATGCATTCTCATCAAATCCTCGACTAGTAAATTTAAAATGATCCTACACACCCACTCATGGTATTTTCACGCACATAAAAAATTTAATTAAATCATACAACAAAATCCACATAAGCTATATAACATACACAATCCAATTATAAAGACATCACCTATACGTCATCACTATTAAAGCACACATTGAGTCCTAGTCGTTAAATAAAGTTCCAAACGTACCCTACAATATCACAGGGTTTAAAAACATTCCATAACTAAAGAAGTCTACCTATCAGTCTTAATTCATATTTTAGGAGTGTTCTAACCATTTATTTCGTTTGTAAATTTCCAACTTCGTTTCAGGCATACTAACTAACACCCATTAATTAAGCCTTTCTAATATGTTAGGTTGTTACACATTTCCAACCAATAACCCCTACTTACTAGTTTAAAAATATTAATATCATTTAAATCAAACCAAACCACCAAACAACCCCAAAACCCATCATAATCAGCTCGTAAGGTCGAATCGATTCAACCCTGACTGGATTGATCTTGGTTTGTGGCTTTGAAAAAATCAGCCCTTTTTTCTTGTTTCTTTAATTGTGTAATTCATCTAAAATTTTACCAAATCTTGTCCTAAGCATCTCATATTAGTTTCTAATATTTTTACAAAAGGTTAGGGTTCTAAAATAATCATATGAGTTTCTATTTATTCCTATCATTTTAATTTTAAAGTATAAGGTTTCACTAAAATCATCAAGAATCTATCATCATATTCATTATTTTGATCTCACCAATCTAGAAGACTAATTTCATATCTAATTCATTAACATGTACAATTATGAGAATTTCATCAATTACAAAAAAATATTCAATTATTCATGGTTTCAAAACATAATTCTTATTTTAAATGCACTCTATTAAATCAAGTAAAATTCCTCTACATCATAATAAACCATCAAAATTAATTTATATGAACAAGTATTTTTCATAAGAGAATTATAACTAATATTTTATTAAAAATTACTCAACCATTTAGTCAATATTAAAATGAATCCTAATAATACCAAGCCCTAATTATCTATACATATTTTATCGATTTAATTAATATTTAGGTGATTATTTGACCTAATTAGATTAAAGGGGAGGAATATAATATGACTTACCTTCTAAAAGAAATTTTCCAATGTAAAACTATATAGAAAACCCACAAGCTGGTTAATACTTTTAATTTGTTAAATTGCTCTTGAATTCTTCCTTAAAACTAGTTTTGAGTTCTTCTTAAAAATTCTACTTCAAATATTTAATTTTATTTCCAATTAGTTTTAAAATGATATTGACTTTGGGTGTAAAATAAGGGTAATAGATTGTAATACCCCATATTTTCAATAATCAAAGTTAAATAATTAATTGGGTGCATTAATTAAAATGAGTATTTTGGTTTAAATTTGAATTAAATTAGAAAGATTTAATTTAAATTAAATTTGATCATTTTTGGTTAATTAATTGAATAATTGTCGCATTTAAGTAAAAATTAGGTAATTTGGTATATTGGTATAAATCTAAAGGTTATTTCAGTTTTTTTTTTTAATTTCTTGGACTACAAAATTTGATTTTTGAAAAGTGAATCATGAGTAGGGTTAATGTTGAGTTGGAGTAGTGAAATAATTGGACTTTTAATTAGAATCCAAAAAGAAATAGGAAAAACAAGAGAAGGGAGAGAGAGAGAGAGAGAGAGAGACGATCGCGGGGTTCCTAGCCATAACCACAGCCTAGAACCCGTAACTGTGGGTTGGATTAGGCGTGCCCGTGATTGTTGCGCACGTGGGCCTAGGTCGGTGGTTGGTTGTTTATTTCTATGGATTGGGAACTCTCAAATTCTTATGCATACAACTATTTTCCAAAACAGAAGCTAGAAACCCCCTTATTTCTTCATCTTTCCAATCCTAAACCTCCATTAAAACAGAACTTCGATAATAATTTGGAGAGTTGAACAATCATAATTGGAAGAAGGTCAAAAAAGAAAAGTTATATATTTTCGCGAGAAGAATGCAATAGTACCATCAGATTTTCAAAATATTATTTTTCAGGCAAGAATATCTCTATTTTTCTCCTTATGTATTATTTGATTTAAATGTTACTCAAACATTAAGTACACATGTTGTCTAAAGATAATTACCAGCCTAATTAGGGCAAGTGATAACCTAATTATAATTCTGTTTTTACGAACTTCTAAAATTGGTTTAATACTTAAAATACCGCATGCTTAGAGTATTAGACTTGTTTTTGTTGGGCGTTGGGATGAAACACGTGTTAATTAATATATGTACTTCGATAGTAGTTTCCTATTTATGAAATCATGTAGATAGTTATTATGGCGTAGAATATGATAAAATATTGCAGAAAATTATTAATATGCATGTTTAAACAAGTTAATGATTTAAATTACTAAATTGTCACTCGAATTGAAATATTAAACTTGGACAACGTATTGGGATATTTTGTATAATTTGTGCATCACGTGACTATACTTGACTATACTTGAAATAAATAATTATAATGTTGGATTAAGAATGAAATAAATGTAGAAATTTCTTATGTTAATAAAACGACATCTTTGGAACGTCGGGATTACGCATGTTAGTTGTACTTTACCGCTTGTTATTATTCTGACACTTTTTAGGTATGGGACTATCAAGTAGGCATATTAATTATTGTTAACACTTTTTAGCTATGTTACTAGGTAGTATGTTGTTATATAGTTTTATCCTAGGCATGAGATTAGGGACGATTATGGTTTAAGGCATTTTTCTAGGCAAAGGACCAGGTGTTACTTATAGCTTTGGTGATCTCTAGGTATGGGACTGCAATTGATTTTAGTTATGATGCCTAGAGTATTTGGGGGATAGTTGTGAATAATGAAAAGATAACTAATACCCAAGATAATAAATGGGTATTCGATACGGATTAATGTGACATCATTATATATGCAGATGTGGGTTGAGTGTTTATACTATCTTGGCTACTTTGACGGTTTTATGTTGGCGTCATGAGTAAGTGTAGTGTCAAGTGTTTACTGGCTATTACAATGTGTGCAGTACTAAGACTAACTGGCTATAGTGACATGTCTTGTGTAGGGAATATCATGGTATGTGCGGGCTAACAAATTAGGCCAGTGGGATATAATGATGTATGTGAATTTGATGTATTGAGAAGTTAGGTGCACCATGAGTATGTGCAGGCCCGATAAGAAAGAAAACTGGCTATAATGGTTTTGCATCGATAATATATTACTATTAAGAACGATAAACAATATTAAGAACGATAATGGGTAGAGATTTAATTGATATTGAAAAAAACATAATTGGACTTGGATAGTTGAGTTGGTTTACCTTATGTGGGAAATTGTTAAAGTTTTATATTAATCTCATAGTTATTATATTATCATATTAATTAAAATAATATATTATAATTTTTGTCTCTTATAGTGCTTATGACCGGATTCATGGATCCTATTTGAGAAGAGTAGTTAGTATTATTGCAGTGGACCCTGACCCATTATTGTTGACTACCTTTAAGGATAGGTTACTGAGTAGCTGCATAGTTTTGGAGTTTAGTGGGCTTGCAACTAAAGTTTATATTATTGCATTATATTAGTTTCATTTTCAGTTATTTTATTTATGAGACAATCGTATTGGATTTAGTGTGTCTTTCAATAACACAGTCAATTTATAGTTTTTAGTTGGAGAGATTAATATAGTTAACTTTATATTATTTGAGTTTTATGTTTTTAGAGTTTTACCATGGTGGTGGATCTTATTGTGGTGAATGATTTTATTATTGTGGATTATCTTAAATTATATCTTGTGAGAAAAGTTTTAAATATCTCATATTTATGTCACATGCTAAGAATGATATTTTAATTTTAATATCCGATATATATTGGCATTGAGGCTTGATTACCCTCAAGGGAGAAAAAGTTCTTTTGATAAAAAAAAATTAGTGCAAACTGTTATTATGGATGAAACTGGATTTGCTTTTATGAAAAATGGTCCTCGTTATAATGAGACCACCTGTCATTCAAACGACAGCGCATTTAGACGAGCCTTTCCCTTGTTCAAACAAGAGCTTTAGTTATGAAATTTATTTTTAATTATCTCCAGCTTGCTATAACCTACAATTATGCACATTTTCTCATCTTCTAGTAACCCTAACTTGCTCCCCAAGTCAAACGAAGACTCCAAACTACCCCTAGGATTCCACCAAAAACATGGCCACCAAATTAATGCGCAATTTCACTTAAAGTCCAATTTAATTAATAATAATCCTATCCATTTCAAATTAATCAATTAAGGTCCACTTTTAACTAATTCACTACACTTTAATTATTATTTTACAATACTCCACACTTTTATTTTATCAATATTAGTATTAACTAAATTAAATCCATCATATTAATTTTAACTATAAATTAAATCTAAAAAATTAAATTAAAATCCTAGAAAAATATCAGGTATTACATGTAAATTTGCTAATATTTGTTTAAGTCGTGAATAACAAAGAGATTAGAGTAAATGTGATGTAATTGCATGCATATCGTAGAACAATACACGTTTAAGTTGTATGAAATTATCAGTAGTTTGCATAGGCATGTTTAATTTGAGTGAGAAGTGTTCCATGGGTGTTAGTATAAAATATGTATACTTTATGAAAATAACTATTTAGCACCCTTAAGGTATGTGACACTTCTAAAAACGAATGTTGTGCACATGGAATTTGCATTTACTTTAAAAAAAATCGGCATATTGATGCAGTGAATTGGAATTTTCATTCATAAAGGACGTTGTTTAACATGGTCTATGTGTAATTAATTGTAGATTATTGTACACATACTATATGTATTCATTCACGTCATTTTGCATTACTTATACATGTTAGAGTATGTGTACACTCATGCACCCTTCAATTATTTGGTTGTCTAGATACTAATGACCAAAACACACTATGAGTCATATTCAGGGTTAATTAAATTTAAGGACATGATTTTATAAATGTCTTAGAATCTAGGAATTTTATGTGCGTCCTAGATCACAGTTAGTATGTATGATACCGTTACATTCGGCACGTCAAAAACAATCATCCACGATGACCTTGATCTAAATCCTCGCATCCATCATCTTCATACGTGAATCATACTTTATGCAACATGCTCTTCAAGCGTTCCCACTACACCACTGTCGATTATGGTAAAATAATTTATTTAGAGTGTTTATTATTTACATAAATATTTAGGAACTTTTATAAAATATTTTTAAGGGTCTGGAATGTTTTTACTTCGAAAGAAGAAATTTTTCTAAGTGTTAAGGCAAAGAAAAAAAATAGCGCTGACGTCGTTCGAGTGATAGAGGCGGGTCGTTCAAGCGACATCTGCATGTCGCGCGAAGTCACTCAAGCAACACGTCAGCTCGTTCGAGCGATATCCCATTTCGTTCGAGCGACGCGCCACCTCGATTTCTATATAAATAGCAGTGCCCATTTTACATGATTTTCAAGTCTTTGGCACTCACGTTCCTGCAGATCTACTGCATATTTTTGGACTTAGTTTTTCATGGTTTTTTAACCTTTTTGATTCACAAATCATTCTCAAACATATATGTGAGTCTTATAAACCCTAGATCCAATTGTTCTACTCATATGGAGTAATCCTGTGGATAAGAAGGTTGTTCTCCATTGCTGACATTGGGATTTTGCAGGGTCTCTCGCTGACAACACGGACGAAAATGAACCGACGCCTGCGGATATTCGTGTGTCACTGTATTTTGCTGTAATTGTAAGTATTACGAATTATAGTGAAATAAAAATGGTTTTGCCCCTTTGGGAATTTTTCCACATATTGTGATTGATTGTGCTTGCTTGGTTTGATTTAATTAGTCTGTCATAATTTATTTGCAAGATTTAGGATTTGGGGGATTAAAAATTAGAATTTAATTAAACAAGTTAATCATTGATTGTTGTGCACTCTTAAATTGGTATCAGAGCCTATTATATAATTATATCGTGTAATTTTTTCAGAATATTTTTTTAGATATCAATTTTGGTTTAGAAATTGATTTTTGAAAAAGCGCAATTTCAATGGAAAAGTTGTATAATTGAGTACCAATTTTTGATGGGTCAAATTACGCATATTGGAAATCCCGTATAAAATCTCACTTAAAGGCCATTAACGAACGTAGTTGGGTTGTGTGTGAAAGAGGGTGGACGCCTCCCACTGTTACTGTAGATAACGTTACTACTTTAAAACCTATGACTAAATGGGCTGAGGATGAATTTAAACGGAGCACATATAACTCACGTGGGCTTAGTACAATTTCCGGAAACGTCACTTTCGACGAGTTCTAACGCATCATGATGTGTACCATGTCAAAAGAAGCATGCGATGTTCTTGAGACAATCACCATGCTTGAATATGAGTGTTTTGATGAATTATATGCACGCTTATCTGATATTGTAAACACTAGTTTCAATTTAGGTAAACACATTTCTGATGCTAAAGTAGTTAAAAAGATTTTGAGATCGTTGCCTAAGCATTTTATCCCTAAAGTCACTATGCTAATTTGAGTACTTTGAAATTTGAAGAATTAGTAGGAGACCTCCAGACTTATGAAATTAACATGCTTCCTAACACTATAAAATCAAAAGATAAAGGGGTAGTACTTAAAGCCCATGCTAGGTAGAGTGAGGGGTCAACAAGAAAGAGAGGCGAGTCGTCTAGGGGAACAAAGTAATAGTTATACGATTCATGGTTTGATTTTGACTTAGACGATTTGGCTTTGTTTGCAAAAAAATTCAAGAAATTTCTAAAATTAAAGAAAAATGGCAATTTCAAAGATAAAAAGAATTTTGAGAAAAATAAGTTTGAAAATAAAAATGAAAAGGATAAAAAGGATGCGCCTAAGAAAGACGAGGATAGATGTTATGAGTGTGACGGTAGAGATCATAAGGCATGTGAGTGTTCTACTAGGTTGAAACGTCAAGGCAAAGTCAAAGCTGCTTTTAAGTGAGGTCGAGTCGGTGGATTATGGAGACGAGTCACCGCATGAATGTAACTTCATCGCATTCATGTCTAGTCATGTGAGTACTGATAGTTCACCTCATGATGATGGGGATGCTACTTCACAAGAACACCTCGACAGTAGGATCGATGTGAGTGAGGGGGAGGATGTTGCAAGTGAGAGCGAGAGTGATTTATGACGCGCGTACACTGATTCTTTTAAAACTAAAAAGCATAACTAATCGTTAGCACTTGGTATTATTGAGTTAGAGAAATATTTGGGTGAGATGAGAGAGAGAGAGAGTCCTCCATTAGCACTACATTGAGAGAGAGAGAGAGAGAGAGAGAGAGAGAGAGAGAGAGAGAGAGAGAGAGAGAGAGAGAGAGAGAGAGAGAGAGAGATAGAGATGTTTAAAGAAAGAGAAAAGGGACTTGACCAAGCAAATGGCTAGTCTTATGAGTGAGCTCCAGACCTCCATAGACACTCGAAAGAAACTTTAAGCCCTTGTAGCCCAACTTACTCATGACCTTGAAAGAGCCAGGGAGGTCAAGGTAAAGATAGACGACAGATCTGGAAAGATGGGAAAGATGATCCTCGCTCCTACTTTAGGTTTTGGTAAACAACACAGAATAGGTTTTGATGATGCCTCCACGTCCCATGTAACACCGGAACCAGTTCCTGTGTTTACTAAGAATCCATATGGCCATCACAAAAAAACCCAGAGAAGAGTTCGGCCTATAAAAGCAAACCAAGGTCTGCCAAAGACTATGTACTTCGGTACCTACTGCAAAAGAAAGTGCCACTTTAGGGAGTTTTGCTATAGTTTGGGTTGGACACGATGTACATTTTCTCCACCACGTGCCACTAGCCATTTTTCAAGTCTTAGAGACCAGGTTGAGTTTCTAGTCGCCACAACTCAGAGTCTAATGGAAGAGTTCCAATGAATTTCTATGCCATCAGTGGAGACTTCTAATATATCGACTATAGCCAACAATGACAAGGGCAAACGGAAGGTTACATTATCTTGGGTGCCTAAACTCGAAGAAAAATCCCTTATTGTCAATGTTACATTTAAAGCACATAATACTTCTCGGTGGTATTTCGATAATGGGTGATCTAGGCACATGGCGGGTGATGTCTCATTTTTTACCTACTTGGAGGATTGCAAGGAAGGTAAAGTCACCTTTGGAGACAAGAGAAATTCTAGCATAGTAGGACGAGGTACAGTAGAGATACTAGGATTTTCTAAGCTAGAGGATGTTTTGTACATAAAAGGTTTGAAAGCAAACCTTTTCAGCATTAGCTAGTTATGCGACGATGACTTTACAGTAAAGTTTGACCAGAATGAGTGCAATGTTTATGATTAAACCAGTAAATTTCTATTGTAAGGGGTGAGGAGTGAAGATAATTTCTATGGGATTGTGCCCAAGTTCATATTTATCTGCAACAGCACCACAATCACTCCTATAGATCTGTGGAATCAACGTCTAGGTCATGTGAATTTTAGAGATTTGGAGAGATTAGCTAAAAAGGACCAAGTACGTGGCTTGCCATCACTTGAAAAGCCAACTTTCGCAGCTTGCAGACCCTGTCAGTTGGGAAAGTTAAATTCCATTACCACTTCACGAGTGATTGAGTTGATACACATGGATCTTATGGGTCCTACTCGTACTGAGAGTTTAGATGGTAAGAGGTATATCCTCGTGATGGTCTATGATTTCTCTCATTACTCGATTGTAGGTATTTTGAGAGAGAAATCCGATATTATGGAATTATTCACGACCAAGTGTCGTGTCTTAGAAAATCAACACGGATTCACTATCAATAGGATACGTAATGACAACGGCATTGAGTTTAAGGAAGCTAATGTAGATCTTTACTGTGATAGCCTCGGGATCAAACATGAATTTTTGGCTGTGAAGACTCCTCAGAAAAATAGGATTTCTGAGAGGAATAATTGGATGATTCAGGAGAGGGTTAGATCTATAATTCTAAGTCGTAGAGTTGCTAGGAGATTTTGTACAGAGGCAGTGTCTACCGCATGCCACATGGTGAATAGGGTTTACCTTCATCCATAGACACTTAAGATGCCTTACGAATTGTGGACTAAAAAGAAGCCCAACCTTTCATATTTTCGTGTATTTGGGAGTAAATGCTACATCCTACGAGATAGAGAGCAACTAGGAAATTTCGACTCCCGGAGCGATGAGGGAATATTATTAGGACATTCATTGACTAGTAGAGCATATCTGCTTTTTAACCTGAGTAGCTCTAAGGTTATGGAGTTAATAAACGTCATCGTGCAAGATGATGAACCATCGGTGTTTGTTGATTCTAACATTTTGTGTGAGGATGACGTACTTTCTACTAATGATCCCATTGTACCTCCCACACCCAGAATGGATCATATTCCTAATTTAGGAGACACTCCTACTTGGGTTCGCAAGAGTCGTGATCTTACTGCTATTCTAGGAGATCCCACTCAAGGGGTTAAGAATGCTCAGATAGAGAATGTTGCTAGTCATATTTTCTACACGCCCAAAGTCAAGACCAAACATCATAAGGAAGCACTCAAAGATGAACACTGGATATACGATATGTAGGATGAGTTGCTTCAATTTAAAAAGAATGATGTTCGGGAATTAATACTTTACAAATTCCAACCACCTATGATGTCTCATATTTAGATCTTTCTGGGTTAACAAATACTGTAACGACTTGTGATCCGTGAAAGGACTAAATCTCTCCCCCATGAGATAATGCCTCCTTATTCTTAAGGCAAAAACTACTGCGGCCAACTCCAGATCATGTGTAGGATGATTCCTTTCAAGGAGCTTAAGCTTACGGGATGTATAAGCAATAAAACTCTCTTCTTGTTGAAGCACCCCCCAATCCCTGGAGAGATGCATCCGCACAGACTAAATACTCCACTCCTGCTTTAGGCAACACAAGAATGGGTGTCGACATCAATCTATCCTTTAGCTCATCGAATGTTAATTGACAGGAATCATCCCATGCAAACTGTACCATCTTCCGAGTCAAATTCATCAAAGGGCCAACAATCTTTGAAAAGTCCTTGATAAAACGACGATAATAGCCCACCAAACCCAAGAAACTACGAACTACTATCAGTGTTGTGGGCTGACCCCACTCCCTCACTGCTGCAACTTTGCTTGGGTCCACAGAAATACCCTTCTCCAACACTATGTGACTCGAAAACTACACTTTTCACAACCAGAACCCATATTTATTGAGCTTGGCATATAGTTGATGGTCCCGTAACGTATGCAGAACCAACCGCAAATGACCTACATGCTCGCCCTCTATTCGAGAATAAACAAGGATATCATCAATTACCACAATCATAAACTGGTCTAAGAAATCCCGAAAAACCCTTTTCATCAGATCCATGAACACTGCAGGGGCATTGGTTAACCCCAACGGCATAACCAAAAACTCACAGGATTCGTAACAGGTCAAAAATACAGTCTTAGAGACATCCTGCTCCCTAATATGAAGCTGGTGATATCCTCTACTCAAATCTATTTTTTAAAAGTAAGAGGCTCCTCTCAACTGATCAAATAACTCATCGATTCTAGGTAACGGGTACTTATTTTGGTACTTCACCTTATTCAACTCTCAAGAATCTACCCATAACCGAAGAGAACTGTCCCTTTTCTTCATGATTAACATAGGGTCTCCCCATGGCAACGTACTTCGATAAATAAATCCCTGCCCCAAAAGTTACTAGATTTGGGCACGTAACTCCCTCATCTCTAAATGAGCCATAGCTCACACAATCGGCTTAGTCCCAGGCACTAGATCAATAACAAACTCGATCTCACGACTAGGAGGTAAGCCCAAAATTTCTTAAAAAACATCAGCAAACTCCCTAACCACTAAAATAGAATCTAAGGTAACAATTACTTCTTGCAAAGTCTCTTCCTCGATATAATATAAATGAGTACTCGAACCTCCCTTAGGAAGAGGCATGGAAACTAAAAACATCTCCTGGCAGGGAATGGCAAACACAATGGACCTCCCAAAGCAATCCACCATAACCCGGTATTGTGCCAGCAGGTTCATACCCAGAATAATATCATACCCAACCATATCTAGCACAAGTAAATCAACAGCTAAACACAATCTTCCTACATCTATCTCCACTCCTCTATAAATGGAGTGGATATGCGCCCTATTACCAAAAGGAGAATCTACGCACATCAAAAGACTATCGGTAGACTCTAGCAATGCCATCGGTCATGCAAAATAAATGGCTATAAATGAATGGGATGCTCCCGCATCAAATAACACATGACCCATATGCCCATGGATAGGGAACCTACCCTCAACTGTTGGTGGAGGTTATTGCCCCTATGGTAACGCCGCATTCTGGACATTACAAACTTGTCCGTATTGCATTTGTCCCTGCTGAGACTGAATAAATGGAACAGGTGATGGAGGGGGTAAAGGCTCCTGTTGAATATGTTGAGCTCCCGGTGCCTATACTTTGTTCTACTATGGGCACTCTGCTCTCCTGTGGCCCGCCTCCCCACACTGAAAGTAACGCCCTATAAAATTCTTCTGTCTCTGGCCCTATTACTTAAATCTGGGTTGCTCTTACCGTTAGCCCTGACGACCTCGACCCGATTGGCCTCCCCTGTTATTACCTTGGCCTGCTTGGCCCTAGGGAGCATTATGTTGTTGTTTCTACTGGGCCCCTCAAAAATTCTGCCTAAAACCACCACCATCAAATTTGAAGCCTCCTGAACGCTACCTCTTTGTTGAATCCCCTTAATGGATATCCCGCTCCTTCTGCCTATTTCCCTATGGTCGAGCATGCTATGTCCCACTAGCACCATTTACTCCCGACTTACTCGATGAGCCCGAGTCCATAAACTTCTTACTCCCCTTCAGATGCAGATGGTGATCCTAACAATGTAACAATGCAACATTCATTACATCTGCGAATGTTAACAAAGTCGGGTTCCCCAACAGATGTTGACGAATTATCCAATTCAAACCTCCCATAAACTTCAAAATCCTCTTCTCCTCCGTATTTACCTCATCCGACACAAAATTCACCAGACGGGTAAATTCTTCTTCATACTCAGCCGATGTTCTGTCTTCTTGAGTTACATCCAACAATCCCCTTATCATATCAATCTAAACTGCAGGAGGAAAATATTTACGATCAAAACGTACCCAAAATTTTACTATGGGCATTATATCTCTCTTCTCAGAGGTAGTAATCGACTCCCACCATTGGACAGCCGCGCCCACTAATTTAAAAGTGGCGATTATTTGCTTATGAACTTCAGTGAATTCAACCATACAAAGATTCCTTTGATTATCCTTATTCCATTTACTTGCAACAATCACATTAGCTCTCCCTGGAATTTCAGATGATGTCCTTTCTAAAAAGCTTCCCGTACTCTCTCCTACGTGGATGGCCCCGTGTGGGTTTGAGCTACCGAAGTTGCAGGATGTTGTGCCATTGCGATCACGACAGCATTGACTTATTGTGCCACAATATTGGCAACTTCAGCTGCAGTTATAGTTCCTCGAGGCATCTGGGGTTCCACATTCTCAACCCCTCTATTTGCCCTGGTCGGGCGACCTCTCTTCGGTAGCATCTAAAATAAGGATAAATTGTAATAGCCCACAGTTCATGCAATTGATCAAAGCAGAAGATCGTCAATGCGTAATGAACAGAATAGTCCTAATAATAGGGCTCTATAACGAAAACGCTACGGTAGAACGTAGAGAATCCGCACTAATCCTAAGGGTCCGTTTGATCCTGTATTCAGAAAATTCGATTTAAATGCTATTTTTAAATACAATTTTAAAATTCAGTTTTTTTTTTATAATTATTAGTGTGCGTTTGGTAAACTTGGGTTTAAATACAATTTTTTAAAATTTGACAAAATTGTTCGGTCCGCATTCTTAAAATGCGGACTAGTCCGCACAAGAACATTATATATATATATATATATATATATATATATATATATATATATATATATATAATGATATTTTATGTATAATTCACTATAAAATTATATACATACATTAATTGATAATATATTTTAATACATATGTACTATATGTATATTTTATATTATTTATATATAAGTATCATGTATCTATTAATAATATTATTTACCTTAATATTATTCCATACGTAATTTTTTGTACATGTACATATATATTTTTATTTATAAGAATTACACACATATTATTGTAGTATGTATGTATATTATATATTAATGAATAAATGCATTAAATTATTAAGAATGAATAATTCTGAGTTGAAAAAATAAAAAACAGAAGTTATAAAACACCCTCAACCCGTTTTCTGAAAAACTTGATTATAACACATAAATATTATAATTCAGTGTTTAAAAAAAGGTTGTCAAATACAGATTTTTATCATTATTGTATTTAAACACAGAAAACAGAATTGTAGTTGCAAACCAAAGAGCCCTAAGACTCTAGAACCTGATGCTCTGATACTGCCTGTGACACCCCGCTTATAATAATAACCGGTGGCCAGCCCTATCCTAAGATAAAATAGGAATCTCAAGTGGATCATTCTCAGCATCAACTGTCGAAAAGACTCAAAAGTAACTAACCGCCCAATATCAGAATAAACGGATGCCAAAAATTTTAAAAAAATATAACATTCAGACCATAAACAACAATAGACAGTAATCATATATATATATATACACACACACAACATGTACAACCAAAAGAATATACCCGAATAAGATATCAGGCAACAGACTATAAAAAATCAAGTATCTCAATTATAAGATACATACTTAATTACAACCCTTGGGTACACACACTCGAATTACAATTTTGAATCCTTAACTAGATTTTCAAAACATGAGAAGCGGCTATATAAAAGTCTTGCAATAGTTTGCACATGCTACAACTCCATATACATAGGAATGGAAGACTTAACATCGGTGTCCTTGCGGTGGGACACCTACAATATAATAAATAAAAGAAAGAGAGAGAGAGAGAGAGAGAGAATATAAACGAGTCAGAGACTGAGGTTTAAAAATAGTTCACCAAGTGAATTAAAATGCATAATAATTATGAATGCACAATTTCATAATATAAAGTGGTGCCGCACTCTCTTGAGACTCAACCTTACCCCTCAACTATAGACGACCTAAACGTATGCATTTTAATCTTAAACAAGCTACCCAATTCATCTAGGGATGACTCAACCTCAAGTCTACACATTTACCCCACTCGCGTATCTAGTTTACCCGAAACATAATCATTTTAATCTCATCCTAAATGATTATATGACAATTTATTACTTAGTAACTTCACTAGTTATTTATATAACATATTACACATTATTTCCAAGTTTATATAATTTTATTCTCACTGTTATACAAGATAAATCATCACTACCAAGTACACATACATAACACACATAACATATGCATACTAACCATCCCTCAGAGCTTTAACTCAATGGATGCGATCTCTACAATGCTATCATCTTCCATGGAATTACTCACATACCATCTTGGGTTACCAGTGGTCGGACTCTCACAACGACTTGGTATAAACCAAATCACAAACACAGGGGAAGAGGCCATAGTTCCTCACCGAAAATAAGATGAATCATACCCAAGACGTCTTACCCCCGATAAATGCCACACAATAAATAAATGGACGATATGACCTGGGGACTATACGCTCGCGCAACTTCCCATGATAGCACTATAGGGGTATGTCTACACAATAGATATATATATACACTTCATATATACAAACCATCTCATATCCGAATGTATATATTTAATAATCCCGGCTACAAGTATATGCACATCTTACACTAGCCGATAATCCGTTGAATTATTCCCAATTCATTTTAAGATTCAATTGCTCATTTGAACCTTTATCATCCAGCTCATATATGACATAACTAGTTACCAATTCAACACTTCGTGGGACACACGACCTCCCTCTACTAGCCCATATCCATCCTTAAGAAAATTTCAATCACTAGGTGAATTTACGAATAAAATTGGCATTACAACTCCCAAATATGCCCCAATAATTGACCCGCTGTCTCCCCATCCATCATGTCATACATTATCCTACCCTTTTTACTTATAAATATGTTTATCATATTATTTTAGAGGGTTTCCAAGCATCAAACCCAAATGGAAAGGAGTTAGAGAATAGTTAGGAATCTGCCACAACCGAACCGAACCACAGGTTCCCAAAACAAATCGACCCGCTACACTGATAAGGGTGAACCGAATCGATGACCTTTAAAAACGAACCTGTCCGCTACTAAAATGAGCCGATCTGAGGTCTGCAACCAAACCGATCCGGCCTATTCAGATTCTAATCCTACAAGATTTTTCCTACCTCACAAAATCCCTTTTCTACCAATTTTAATATCATAGATCAACCTGAATCTACTCCCAACCATTTTTACACCATCAAACCCATACATTCTCATCAAATGTTAGATTTCAACACAAAAATCTAGGGTTTACAATATATAAACAATATCACCATAATTTATCCACAAAATATTAAATAATTCACACATATAAATATTTAGCAAGTTTAATCACTTGCCTCAAAGATGTAGAGTTTGAATCTTCCTCAAAGTCACGGATTTTAACCGGAAATTTCCAAAGCTCCAAATTATTTTTTCTCTTCTTCTCTCCTTTTCCTTACGTTTTTCTCTAAAAATGAGATTGTTTAGCTTTCTCTTAAGCCTAATAACCCAAATTACTATTAACCCCAACTTTAAATAATAATACACACTTAAAATGACTCGCATACCCCAATTCGAGTCAAACTAACTAAAATGACCCTGGAACCCAAATTAAACCTCCGGGCAGTCATTTTGACTTTATCGGCCCTTCCAAGATTAACCGTGCATTCCAAATTATCATCCCAGACTCCGAATATAAGATCGTCTCCTAACCTCATCTAACTCACTCCAATATGCCCCGGTTGAGAAATCACTAATTCCCGCTGCTAATACATGCATACGACGTAATTGCAAGCAACTAGATTATATTTACCATATCACACTAGTAAATGTACAATTCGCATAAATATTAACTATTCTACCCAAATCAATATTTATGCTAAGTTCTTGTGTTAATTCTCAACTATATTAAATCACACACACACACGGTAGTTTAATATAAAAATAAATGCACAAAAGTAAGGGGTATTACAAAATTAAACCACCCGCAACAGTAATATAAAAATAATGTGAAAGTATAAGACTCAGATAATAGTAAAAGTCTCCAAAATAAGCAATAGATTAATGGGTCTGTACAATACCGAATGTCTAAAACCCTATACAATAAATAACTTAGAAGTATCCAAAACCCATTAGAATAACTCTTAAATAAATAATAACTAAATAGTGTGACGTAATTAAAGATTTAACTTAAATGAAATCCTAAACTAAGGACGTATACCTAATTAGTTGGATTGCAATTTTGAATTCTCAACCCTGCTACTCTTGTTTATGAACACCTGTAAAATAAATTTTTAGGAGGTAACATGGGTTAGACCCCACAAAATAATCAAGAAATAGGTTACATTAACTTAATAATATTAAATACGATTTTTTTCACGCATCATGCCATCATACTGGAACTCACATCAAATGCATCTCACCCCGCCTATCCTAAGGTAAAAGCTAGCTAAAATTCTATATACACTATATATATCTATCATATATAAAACCAAGTCTGACAACTATAAAGTAAACTACCCAACCTCACTCTTAGGCTAAAACATAGTAATGAACTCTAACTATGTACCCAAACTAATAATTATATGTGGTATCCACATACTACCTCATAATAAGATACTACACAAGTCACAGTCGTAATAGTGGAACAAACCACTTTTATAAATAAATGTGTCCATAACTAGACTAATTAGACATGTATTAAACAACACTTGGAGGCTTCAACCTTTTAAGGACCTCTTTCCTGCCTCTATCGATCCAATTCATAGGATGTCCCACCCTAACGGATCGCATACCATCTACACAAAATAAAAAGGGAAATCACTAGCAATCACACCATCGCTTAATCGCATAACAGGTATCACACAATGGATTAAGTCTCCTCAGTATTCCTTTTGCAAGGCGGTTGGCCAACTGAACGTAGGATTAAGATTTAGACTTATACACAACCTGCGTGATGAGCCATAATGGTACTCCACGGGCCAACGTAATAATCCCATAAAATCGCCACTGATAGATTCTCCACGAATGCACACTTATGGTATGTCTACACATAACACACAAAGAACCCATATATTTAATATGCATAATCGATTTCCGTATAACAGTACTAACCATACCAAGTGCACCCCAGATATATAGTGTCAATCCACGAAACTAATATTCCTCAAAATGCCTTAATAGTATCTCACATTAATATCCTTAAACTAATGAGTAACCAAGGCTTCTACATCTTACAGTTAAAAAACAAAATAAATACTAACAAAAGAAAGCAATCCACTACCTTCCTAACTCCCCCATAATCGCGGCTTGGATAGGCATAATTACGGGCCTTATCCTGCAATCGCGGGCTCCCCCACGTCCTAGTGATCATCCAAAGCCCAAATGACCTGAACCAACCTAATTTCAGAAACATAACCAAAAGTTCTCCATTAATAACTGTATAACCCCCAAAACTAACACAAAATAACCCAAATCATCTACAATGAAATCATTAAATTAATAATTAAATCTTCATGAACAACAGATGATTCATAAGATTAAAATTTAATTCTTATAACCACGTGAATCATTATAATAAATAAATCATAATGATTTATAATCAAATTCAAGGCGGACTAAACTATCCTAATAATTAGAATCGGATTTAATCATGTAATAATCTATATAATTAAGGTAAAACATGTGAAAGCATCTTATTCAAGCATATCATGTGTCTAACCCCCAATATAAGTGACTAAAACAATCAAACATAAATAAATTACCTGAAACATTATAGTAGGACAAGTTATCTCTCATCTTAATGAAGAAGATGAAGTCCTTTGAATGTTTCTTCTAATAAATCCTCTAGTTCTCCCCCAAAGTCCCTCATTTGGTTTTCCTCAAAAATTCTTTGCTACGTAGGGTCTATGTTTGTGTATAATGTAAGGGGTTAATGTGGTTTAAAACTCATTATAAAACCTTAATCCTGTTGGTATCTTTATGGGCCTAAGTTTGGACCTCTAAATAAGACCAAAACACTAAACAAACACTCCCAAAATATAACCCAAAGGGGTGCCTACCCCTGGGGCCCAAAACGGTAAACTAAAAAAACTTATCTGGACCTTGGTATCCCCACAGAGCCTAGTGTAAAGGTACTTTTCACAATATAAATATGAATCACAACATCATTATTCACTTACGAGTCATACACATATAATTCAATTCCTCCGTATTAAACTCATTAACAACATGCAATATAAATGTCACAATAATAACATGAAATATATATGTCGCAGTAATAACATAATAATTATGCACAAACTACTACCATGCACACACATAATAATAATCAGTGGGGGGAAAAATACACCTACACAAATAGCATGACACGCGACGAGCACATCGGTCAAGATGGCGACGAGTATACGCTCCAACAAGATAATGACGACTATAGTCCTTAATAAAGTAGAAGACAGAGGATCACTATTTTATTTAAATTGAACTCTACAAGGATAGGACTTATCCATTTGTAACCCCTAACTCTATATAAAGGGAACTCCCCTCATTGTGAAGCGGAGGCTCAGAGGTTAGAGAAACACTCATGTAAATTCTCCCGCTATTATAGTGAAAACACTGTTGAAGCCCCGTGGACGTAGGCCATTGATGGTCGAACCACATAAATCTTCGTCTCTTTATCATTTATTTTTATACTTGCATGGTGATGGTTTGACACCCCCCCTATTTTTTGCTACCACAATTGGCGTCGTTTGTGGGAACGACATAAAAAGTCTTTCTTTTTGTTGATGAAACAGAGGTTTACGCTGCAACACAATGATCCAGACGTATTATGATGGAGAGCTAAGTTTTGAAATCTCTTTCTCTGCATAAACGATTACATATTTTTTATATACATAGTTTCATTGCAACATAATTACCATGTATTTATATTCATGAATTGTGTGCTCATTTTTATCATTCATGCCAGTCTGCATAAAAATATTGATTTTGAATGAATACTCGTTGAATATATTGACTCTTGCTATAAGTTTGCAATAAAGGTACAATCATTCTCCCAATTTTTCTCTCCTCAACTGAAATATAGGAAAAGATAAATGTTAAGAACAATTTTATCTTTCTAGAAAACAAAAATACCCATAATTGTATCGCAACTCGTGGTCGGTAGAATCACAAGTTGTGCAATCACAACTCGATGTAAAATCAACGAGAATCCTCAATCATCAACATCCAAAGGGCACACATTCGTGGGTCTAAACAAGGAAAAGCAGTAGATGATGTACATCAAAATTTTGATTACTCTTTCTCTCCTCAATACATACTTTAGACTTGACCATCTAATCTCCTCATGTCTGCCTGACTAACCATTAGAGAGTTCGAAGACCATAATATCCTCATCCGTAGAAGACAAAATCTTCACACGGGCAACAGAGGATTCGGGGACCCAAAATTAGCTAAATTCATTATATCCAGATATTTTCTCCTATTGTGGGAGGAATATTTGATTCCTAATCGATCGAAAAAGAAGGTCACCAAATCACATGTTTCGATCAAGTGCCAATGTGAAGGCGAGTATTCCAGAAAAGGTTATCGGAATCCTATTTCCTATCGATCTCTAGACCACCTTTTAATTAAAATCGAGGAGGAAAAATGGGGAAATTTTTGCAACAATAAGAGTTTCCCTCGATGTTTGTGTAACTGAGAGAGCTATTCTATTCATCTTTTTGACCTTGCCGAACAGCTACCTAGTGCTACTCCTCAGCCAAGAATAAATAATTTTCTGGTCATCACTTGCGATCATCTCTGACCTGCGAACTGAGATCGACTCCAATATGAGATTTAGGACTATCATTCAGTTGAGTAGCACCAACAACAGGGCACATGGCCATACCAACCTGAGATCCCTCCTTCGACCACTTCTATAATCTAGTTCGACAATAATGGATGAACCAAAAATCAATATCCATCAGCCCTAGACACAAAGGACCCATGAATCTGTAACTACATCTTTCCTCTGGCTAGTTCGTAGCCACGGTGAGGATGGCCTCATACGAATCAAGCCTTAAAACATCATTCAATGTTAATAGATTTCCCTATGAATAGGGCCACCATCTTTTAATACCCTTTTCAATCTTTTTTGTGGAAAACAAATTTGAGTGAGAATTAGTAAATCGGAGCCCCAATGGTCACGCACATTTACTGTGCATTATTCATTTCTCTATCTCATAATTTTTATTTGCTCATTAATTGTGCTCATAATTTTTATTATCTCAAATTTGTAACAGCAGAGATCTACAATATCACCTCCCTATTTTTTTCTTACTTCACAGCTTTATGCGGAAGAAGATTTTTGAAACCGATTTATATTTGAGTATTTGCTTAGAGTTCAAATAATTTTGCAAAAATTCTGAACCGGACAATTATGCCTTGCATCTGGTACATATTCAACACTAATTTGCTCATTTGATACATATTCGGCAATAATCTGCTCATCTGATACATATTCGGCATAAAATTTATTATGTTGTATTTTGAAATTTTCATTGCCCAATAGACGAACGGATGCATATCATACATTATTGGGGCGAATAATTCAATCTCATGATAATTTCTATTTGATCTAGCCTCAACGGATGGTCGGATAACTTATTTAACTTTGACAGGTACAAGATTCAGTCCCGACGAATGCTCGACCACAATCTTAAGCTCTTGGAAATCTTATTAATGCTCTGACAAATGCTTAAGCACGAATCGCTCACTATATCTACTCAGTACTATAGAACTTTACCTTGACGGACTATCTAGACACTACTTATCTTATTAATGCTCCGATGGATGGTCGAGCACGCCACAACGTTTTAAGACCCAAGAAATGGTTGGGTAAGATTATTTGTAATAACAGACGGATGCTTGGGCGTTGATATTTTTTCAACTTCAGTATTGATTATTTGGCTCTATGATTCTTAACCTAAAAGATAATCGGGAATATTCAAGATTCATCTCGACAGATGATCGGCAAAATATTTTCATATATTTAGTCCTGAAGATATCTACCACACAAGTCACATTTTATCCCCAACGGATGGTTGGTCAGGATAATTCTTATGTTCAATCTCGAAAAGTGGTCGGGACAGTCGATTAACAATCGACATTACATTTATTATTGTTATTCAACCCTAATAAATGGTTGGGAAACCTATTTTTCTCTAATAATGTAGGATCATTCATAATATTTACTCGGTCATTTAAATTTTGCCTCGACGGATGCTCCGGCATTATTTATTTTCTTCGAAATGCCCCGACGAATGGTCGGCGCTTTCATTAATTTTTTAGATTTCTCACCAGATTCGATGGATAGTCGATGCAATTTATATTATGTGATCATCACAATATATCCCCCAACAGACTGTTGATCATTATCATTATTATTTGATTCAACCTTGGCCAATAACCGCATATTCATTCGATAATCAACATTATAGTTACTAGTATGATTAAGTTTAGATGATCAGGCATGCTTATTATTTGAACCTCTCATTTCAGTTGCTCTCAATAATCGGCATTGTATTATAACAAAGTCCTGATGGATGGTCGGGCATCATCATTATCTAATCTTCTTATCTTAGCCTCGATGGATGGTTGGGCATGATAACCATTGGAACATATTATTTTAGTACCTGATAAATGGTCAACACTACTCGCAACAAAGTCCTGACGGATGGTTAGGCATTATTATTATTCAGTCTTCTCTTCACAACGTTGACTGGAGGCTCCGTAGAAATGTTAACTTATGAATGAATTCACCGCAATATTAGTTAAGTAAGAAAGAAAATTAGACATCAATATGAAAAACCATAATATTGGTTTCCCAATGACAAGGAATTTAAAAAGTCCTAACTAATGATAGGCATTCGAGCAAGCCTCGTCTCACGAGTGCTTCACAGGCCTATGGTCGGCCTTTCTAATTGGACCATATAAAAATCCCAATATAGGGTGATACCCTAAAATTGGTGCACTCCCGAGAGAGCCTCGATGCATAAGTGCTTAATAGGCATGTGGTCGTCCTCACCAATTCTACCAAATAAAACCCTAATACAGGGTCATACCCTAGATTAGGTGCACACCCGAATAAGATTTGGTGCATTTGTGCTTAACAGGCCTATGGTCGGCCTCTCCAATTATACCATGTGAAAATCCTAATAGGGTTATACCCTAGACTTGGTGCAAACTCGAGCGAGCCTCGGTACATGAGTGCTTAACAGGCCTGTGGTCAGCCTCTCCAATTGGACCATGTGAAAATCCTAATAGGGTGATACCCTAAACTAGGTGCACTCCCGAGTGAGCCTTGATTCATAAGTGCTTAATAGGCCTGTGGTCGGCCTCACCAATTGGACCATACAAAATCCTAATACAGGGTCATACCCTAGACTAGGTACACGCCCGAGTGAACCTCGATGCATGAGTGATTAATAAGCCCATGGTCGACCTCTCTAATTGGACCGTGTGAAATCCTAATAGGGTCATACCCTAGACTAGGTGCACGCCCAAACGGGCCTTGGCACGTGAGTGCTTAAAAGGCCTGTGGATGACCTTTCCAATTAGACCATGTGAAAAAACTAATAGGGTGGTACCTTAGACTAGGTGCACTCCCGAGCAAGCCTCGATGCATAAGTGCTTAATAGGCATGTGGTCAGTCTCACCAGTTGGACGAAATAAAATTAAAATACAAGGAGATACCCTCAACTTAGTGCATGCTCGAGCAAGCCTCTACGCACGAATGCTTAATATGCATGTGGTTGGTCTCTCGAATTGGACCATACAATGAAACAGAACAACGAACTACAATCGACTTAATACCAGGAGGGTATGTAGGCAGCTCGATACGCTCGAGTTCGGTTCCCATATTGATTAAACGTCTCTCAACTCAAGCAAAACATTCTTCTAAGACCTTACAAAGTCAAGTGGATCAACCAAATAATGATTAAAAGTTGAATGAAAATTTAAAAACTGCTAGTCCAGTTAACATCTACAACTACACACGTTTGAAGAGATTATGAACCATCTCCCAGCTCATCTCAAAATTAACTTGGCTAAACTGCGACCTGTGGGGATATTGTGGGGGGGGAAATACACCTACATAAATAGCATGACATGTGGCAAGCATAGAGGTCAAGATGGCGACCAACATATGCTTCAACAAGATAAGGACGACTAGAGTCCTTGATAAAGTAGAAGGTCAAGGATCATTATTTTATTAAATCAAACTCTACAAGGATAGAACTTGTCCATTTGTAACCCCTAATTCTCTATATAAAGAGAATTCCCCATATTGTGAAGGGGGATCAGAGTCTAGAGAAACACTCATGTAAATTCTCTCGTTATTATAGTGAAAACACCGTTGAATCCATGTGGACGTAGGCCATTGATGATAGAACCACGTAAATATTTGTCTCTTTCTCATTTATTTTTATACTTGCATCATGATGGCTTTGCACCCCCCCTATGGATAAATTTTTTTGCTACCACCATATTAAATAATTGTAAAAATATGGGGAATTACAATAATAATCCATATTTAACGAAGGCTTATCTTTATTCTTTAAAGAGGTTTAATTTGAGTGATCATTTCGAGAGAGAAAAACATTGGTTGATTTTTCTATTTATAAGTATTTTTATTCAAGCCTCTTTGAGTATTTTTTAGATATCTTTGGATTAGTCAGAGTTTAGGTTATTCAAATTTTGATTACTTATTCTCAAAACTTGAACAAATATTTTCCAAATTAAGTTCCTGGGGAACTTTAAATTTATGATATCTGAAAAATACTTGTGAATTTATTTTGAGTAAGCCAAACACCTTCGAACACTTCCTTTAACCGTTAAGACTCTCATGCCATAGTAGAAATACATTTGGTGGCTTCTTATGGTTCTGATTCTTATTGGAGCAAAGGTTTACTTCAACTTAAAAAATATTTTTTTTGAGTTTGATTCAAAGACGTCGATTATGGACCAAGACTCATCACGATTGTGAAGTTGTCTCCAGCTATTGGCACTTTATTGAGTTAGAAGACATGGTGTTAAAGAGCATTACTTTAAATATTTTATAAAAGTGTAAAATGTAGTTTTAGCTTTGTAAGTCCTACCATAGTTCATTTGCCATTTGCTTAGCCCGAAGTTTCTCCCGTTATGAATTTTTTTCTTCATATATCATTGTGTTTTGTAATTATTTATCCTTTTCGCATTTTTATTCGTCACTTTAATCAAAGAAGATAAAATCAAATTTGAATCATTTTGGTAAAGTTTATAATATATACATTGGGTTGTTTATTTACCCATAAAATGAATTAAGGCAAATATTACCTCGATTTAATAATTTTAATTTGGGTAGTTACTAAACTGTCGATTTTCTTCAGATTTTCGTAGCCCCATTGTAACATCCCGTAATTTTAATGATTTTTATATTGGGATTAATTAAATTAAAATATAAATTAATAGGAAATTAATCTGGATTTAAATAAATATTAATTAGTGAGACAAGGGTTAATATTTATTTGTACGAATTATATTGAGTATTACTTAGTGAACAAGTAATAAATTAGTAAGAATGAAATATGATTGTTGTGAGTGAGAAATACAGTAGTTTCAGTAATTTAGTCAGAACGTGTGTGTTAGTTGTGCCGGGACTTAAATTTATGAAATAAAATGTGATTTAGTTATGGGTCATCCAAATGGTCATTTCAAAACGTTAGTGTGTCCGTAAGGATCGAGATAGTAAAAAAAGTGTACTCGGGGGTTTGGATTGAGTCTCGGGACATTTTTAGGCTAAACCGACATCTTTTGGCCTTTTAGAGTAAAGGGACCAACGAATTTAATAGGGTTATATAAGCATGTGGGTTGAGGGTGCTAGGGTTAGCAGTTAAAAAAATTGAGAGAGGCCATTAAGGAGGAAGGTGAAAGTTTCTAAGGCTCCCCACACCACTTTTGCACCAACACCGCCACCACCGAAGTTTAGATCAATAGAAATGAAGACAACTCTACCATTTTTCTGCATAAATCAGACCTACAAACTCCATACAAATGTTTATCTTGCAAAATTTGAGTGTATATAAACTATCCATGTTAGTGTAGGATTAAATATTCTCGTGAATAAATAATTATTGATGTTAAATTGGAGATTAAATTCAAGTTCTTGGGTATAAATCATAATAGACATAATTCATTGATGTCTGTAGTACGAATCTGATAATTTATTAACATGAGAATGTGGATAAATCTGGATTTGTTGATGTTCTTTAACAAAGAAAGAATAATTTATGGTTTTGAGATTAAAGTGTAGAATAATTTAGGTTGGTCAAGGAGAATAAGTCTGGCGTGCACAATAGTTGAGAGGTGATGATCTCAAGCGAGGGCACGTGAAGTAAACATGTATATAATATCTGCTCTTACTACATTTTAAATACTTGCAAATATTTTTTAAATGTTCTTGGGCTCTGATCCGATTCAAATCTATTTTGTAAAAAACTTTATAGGTTCATGGCAACAAGGACGCCAAGCATAGAAGTCCATTCTTATTTATCGTGATGCAGCTGTTGTGGACGTTGCAAAACTTCGGTAGTAGATGTTTCCACTTTCATTAGCTCCTTTTTATCATTTTGTTATCTCACCCGAGCATGTCTCCCATCTTTAGTTAGTGGTTACTTCAGAGCTATAGCATTTCCCTTTTATTTCCAGTTGTTGGATTTTATTTTTATTATGGACTATGGTATGTGGACTTCAGTCTGGTGTATTTACTCCTCTCACATTTATTTATTCAGTTGTTTTATCATTTATTACATTATTTACTGTAATGGTGAATGTGGTTTAGTAATTTAAAGTATCGCATGTTAATAAAAAATATTAAATTTTTAACACCGGGCCATTAGGGTATTAGTAATATAATCATGTTTCGACAGTGATGCTAAGAATGAAACCATTAATTATTCATGTTTAATTTAATAATGGACTAATCAACCAGGATTAGAATAGGTGGGGTGTCACCGATGGTATCAGAGCATCAGGTTCTAGTGTCCTTACGATCTGTACGGACTTGTCACGTTTCCAGTGTAGCGTTATTTTATATAGAACCCTACTATTAATATTATTGCATTTTTTATTACGCATTTATGTGTTCAGTTATTTTAAGATATATTTAATTGTAGACTTATAGGAAATCTCTTTCGTTTCAGATGCCACCCAGATGTGCACCACAAGCCACCAGAGATGCACAGCCCGAGCCACAGCCAGCTTAGACACAGGGGACTATGAATGTTGCTGAGGTCGATGCTATTGTTGCACACGCGATTAATGCAGATTTAACCACATTTTCTCAGCAAGCACCATAGGTGCCACCTCAGTCGCAGGTTGCGGCTCCAGACCATACACACTCGTTTCCTTTTGCCTGAGAGCGAGTCAAGGACGCCTTTTAGAAATCTCGTCCTCCCGAGTTTTAAGGAAGCTTAGATGTCATTGTTGTTTGCCAATTGAAGAGGTACATCCAGCTGCATTTACGGATGTACAATTGCACTAATACACAAATACTGATACTAGCTACTTTTAAGCTAGTGGGGGCAACATTACAGTGGTGGGAGTCTGTTACCACCGCTTGGGAGAGGGATAGTATGCCTATTATGGAGTTCTGGGAGTGGTTCGACTGCTAGTACTTTCTATCCGCCATTCAGACAGAGATGAGGCAAAAATTCTTAGACATTTGGCAAGAAGGAAGGACAGGGGCTGAATATGAGGAAGAGTTTACTCGATTGAAATATTTCATACCAAATGAGGTGAGCACAGTGGAGAAGAGGGTACAACTCTTTGTTGATGGTCTTAGCTGGAGAATTCGACAACATTTGTTGGGTAATCCCTCTGTAGAGACGTATACGGATGTTGTGAATGCCACTTTGCTATATTGTCAGGATCACCACTTCCATGTAAAAGGAAGCAAGCGAGCAGGAGAGTCCGTCCAGCAGGGCAGGACAAGGGGTGGCAGTGCTAGGGGGCACAATTGACTCATACTTAGACGAGACAGGGTGAGCAGTGTTACCAACCGGGGATTCTATTAAGCGTTTTCGATCACGAGATTTTAGGCAGGGGCAGGGGGATTCAGATATGTCCATCAGGGTTAGCAGGGCCAACAGCATTTTCAACAGGGCCAAAGGAGAAGTGGTACTATCTAGCAGGGCTAGAGAAGGGAAAATTTCATTAGTAAATGCTTCACATGTGGCAAGAATGGCCATAAACGTCAGGATTACCCTGATAGGGGCAGGGTTCCACAGCACCATGGCGCTCGCCGAGAGCCCCAGAGGCCTATTTTTCCCGTAGCCCTTCTAGCATCAGCATTGTCTGCCATACCATATTGGAGCGAAAGTTCGAGGGTCAATGAAAACGCGTATAGATCGAACTACACAAAATAACTACACATACGTGAAATCCTATCGGACAGATTTAGGATTTACCTACGAGATCTCTTTGATTCGATCTCGTTTTATCACGAACACAATATGTGATAGCTCGATTAACCTTATGATCTTCTACTGTATTCCCGATACGGATAACCACGAATAGAGGGTAGGAACCTATTTCATGACCATCTTTTTGTCTCCTCTTTCTTCTTCGTTGTCTCTTCTTCTCACAAGTATGAACTCGGGGTTTTTGAGTATCCAATGGTGACAGTTAGGCTAAAAAAGAATGAGACTTAGGTGCATATATATAGGCTACAGTAGGGAGCCTAAGGAGAGATAAGGATGTGGCTCCTAAAGGTCCTGAGAAAACCTAATCCCTTCCGAATCCTAATCTCAGTCCCCTAATTATAATTAATACCACTAAATAATTATAATTGCAACTCCACTCCTTAACTCAAAATTATATTACAAGCTCCTCATTATTAATTATTTAATTCTCCCCATGTTAAGGTTACAGATACCCGTTCATAAAATAAATTACTGATTCCTTGAGCGGTCCAACTTAACTTATTTGTAGTGTCGGATTAATATAATCCACCTGCAGGGTTTAATATATACAAAACCTATAAGTATCTCAAGGGAGTATCATAAGTCTCTATACTGAGACGTGGATTCCATCCATAAAATACTTCCACTATACATTAATCACCATTACCCAATTTATCAAGATAATTAATCCAATAATGAATCTGACCAGATAAGTCAAAGTAATAAATAACTAGTGCTTATGTCCATCAATCTTATCCAGATTAAGAGCATTAAGTAAAACTAATAATCACGATATGTACATTGTCTTATAAAATCAGTATAAAAATAATGACCTCAAATTGGTCCCGTTCAATACACACAAAGTGCACTAAAACAATAAGTTAAAACTATACAGTTTCCTGTAATCAAGATAAACCTATTAAATAGTATGCTACAGTTATATTGATGATGTGTCCAGTTCCATCTAAGACTGTGAATTATAAAACTTATATTCCACAAGAACTGGTGATCTGATCCCTGTGTGTAAGTCATACTCTACACACCAAAACACCTACTGGGCAGAATAAAAGACATCGACAATATATAAAATACTTCAAACATTATGTCCATACATGATTCTCATTAAAATAGGAATAACTAATTTTATTATAATAATAAATCCATAACTAAAATTATTAGATAAAGCATAGTTTTAGTCTACTTCTTTAACAATCTCCCGCTTAGACTCAAAGCCATGCTACAATGCATCTCACTCCTATCCCCTCCACGTGACTATCAAAAGTCTTAGTTAGTAAGCTCTTTGTGAAAGGGTTTACCAGGTTGTTCTTTGATGCAATCTTTATAACTATGACATCACCCCGTTACATAAATTCTCGAATGAGATGATACTTGCGCTCAATGTGTTTACCTCTTTTATGCCTCCTGGGTTCCTTTGAGTTAGCAACTGCACCGATATTAGCACAATAAAGTGTGATAGTCGATTGAACTAAAGGTATCACTCCTAAATCAATTAGGAAGTTTCTAAGCCATACTGCTTCCTTGGCCGCCTCGGAGGCCGCCACATATTCAACTTCCAATGTGGAATCAACAATGCAAGATTGCTTAATACTGAATGACTCCACCTCCTATGATAAACACATATACGGAGGTAGACTTCCTGAAATATCTATCAAACTGAAAATCTGCGTTAGTGTACTCAATGGATACTAGACTCTCTTCCTGGTAAACTAGCATATAATCTCGTGTTCTTTTTAGGTATTTAAGTATATGGTTTACCGCAGTCTAGTTTTCTTTCCCGGGGTTAGACTGATATCTACTAACCATGCCAATAGGAAAACAGATATTAGGTCTAGTGAATAGCATAACATACATAAGGCTCCCAACTGTCGAAGCATAAGGGATGCATTTCATCTTCTCTATCTCATCAGGTGTCTTAGGACACTAGTCCTTGGAAAGATATATTCCATATCTGAAAGGGAGGAACCCTTTCTTAGAATCTTTTATGCTAAATTTGGCAAGAATGGAATTGACATAAGTTGCTTGTGATAAACCCAACATCATATTCTTGCGATCACGCATAAGCTTGATCTCAAGGATGTGACTAGCTTCTCCTAAGTCTTTCATATCGAATGGAATCAACATAATAATGGAATTGTTCATGCTCTTGTCCTTGGGCAATAAAATCGTCTGACAACGCCATATAGATACATTCGTCAATATTCTCATTAAGAAATGCAGTCTTGACGTCCATTTGCTAAATTTTGTAATCAAAATGAGCCGCGATGGATAAGAGAGTTCAAATAGACTTCATCATAGCTACCGATAAGAAGTTTTCCTCATAATCGATGCCCTCGTTCTGAGTAAATCCTTTTGCAATAAGTCTTGTCTTAAAGGTCTCAACTTTCTCGTCCACCCCTCTTATGGATTTTATCCCTTCGGGTGGATCTATAAGACTCCAGACCTGTTTAGAATACATAGATTCCATCTCAGAATTCATAGCTTTAAGCCAAAGTCTTGCATCTTTATCTTGGATAGCCTCGTTATAGTTACAAAGATCAACTTTGAGTTCTTGTCCCTGTACTGGTGTACTAGTGTCAACATGTTATGTTATTTCATCTTGTATTAGAGGTGATTCTTCAAGAATAACTTTACTTTTAGGTTTATGATCCATTATATAATCCTCTTCCAAGAATCGGGCATTGGTGATTATAATGAACTTCTGATCCTTAGGATCATTAAATAAATAACCCTTAGTTTCCTTAAGATATCCAACAAAGAAGCAAACTTCTCATCTTGATTCCAATTTATTGGGATCTCTCTTTCGCATATGTGCTAGACTACCCCAGATCTGAATATGTTTCATTATGGGATTACACCCAATCCATAATTCCTTGGGTGTAGTAGAGACCTCTTTTGAAGGTACCAAGTTTAGTAAATAAGTGGTCATTTCTAAAGCATGTCCCCAAAAGGAATATGAGAGATTTGTATAACTCAACATGGACCTAATCATATTCAAAAGAGTCATATTCCTCCTTTCTACTACACCATTTTGCTAAGGCATACCAGGTGTAGATAATTGGGATATGATCCCTTGATCTTCTAGATACTGCCTAAACTCCCCTAAGAGGTACTCGCCACCACGATCAGATTGTATTGTCTTGATACTTTTACCTTGATGATTCTCCACTTTTGCCCTATACACTTTGAATTTATCAAAGGCTTCGAACTTATGGTGCGTTAGGTAAACATACCCATACCTTGAGTAATCATCTATGAAAGTCATAAAAATACTCAAAGCCCCCTCTTGCTCGGGTTGTCATTGGTCCATATAGATCAGAATGAACCGTTTCCAACAGTTCTTTTGCTCTATAGCCCTTGTCCGTGAAAGGCCTCTTGGTCATTTTACCTTCTAAACATGATTCACAAACTGGAAGTGCCTCCACTTCTAGTGAGCTCAATTTTCTACTTGCTACCAATCTATAAATCTTTTTTAGATTAATATGACCTAGGCGTAAGTGCCAAAGATATGTTTCGATTATTAAGGAGGGTTCTTTTTTTCTTTAAATTTGGTCAAATTGAATTATGCAAAATATTAAGTTGTTGTGTGGGAGAGATAAGATTAACAATATCAAGATTATCAACTAATGTACCAGAACAAATAAAAGATTTATTTTTCTTAATAACCACGAGTTTATTAAAAGAAATTGAATATTCATAAAAGGCTAAACAAGAAACTCAAATCAAATTCCTCCTAATGGAATGTGCATAGACAATCTTTTAAAAGTAAACTCCTATCATTGTTAAAGCTTAAATGAACGTCTCCCACAACAACTACCGCTATCATCGTAGCATCTCCCATAGTCAAATAAATCTCTCAATCACATAATCGATTGTTTTCCTGGAACCCCTGCAAAGAATTACATAAATGATTAGTGGCTCCCGTATCTACACACTAGGTATTGGTAGTATGAACCATAAAATATGATTCAACGACAAATGAATGGAATTTACCTGCATTGTTCTGTTTATTGTGAAAAATTGGATAATTTTTTCTTCCAGTGTCCTGACAGCTTACAGTGGAAACACTTGCCCTTGGGCTTTTTCACACCTCTCTGTGGCCCACAAGCTGCCTGAGGGACCATAACTTGTTTATGAGCCTTCTTCGTATTTTTATTCTTACCCATAGGCTTAGAAGTAGAACATTTCTCAGCAACGAAAGTACTTACTTGATGAGATCCTCAGTTGCTTGTTGTTCTTTAAGTAGTTCCACCAAATAGTAATAAAGTTTGTTCAAGTTGTAATTTAGGCGGAACTACATAAAAGACTCAGGCAACGACTGAAGAACAATATCTATTTAGGTTTCTCCATCGATTTCCGCTCCAAGTATTTCAAGCTCACTGAGAAGAGATATCATTCTTAAAACATGTTCCCACACCAGGGTCCCTTCAGTTATGTTTATGTTCATGAGTTCTTTCATGGAAACTTACCTTGCAACACGATTCTGATCCCCAAACATATCTTTGAGGTTCAACATCATGCCATAGGCAGTGTCCATCGTCTTATGATGATGTTACAAAATATCTGACATAGATGCCAAAATGTAACACTGCGCCATGTCATCAGCCTTGATCCATTTATGGTAATCTTAGGTTTCCTATTCAATTGCCCCCTCACCAGGTTTCTCAGGATAGATCTCATAGAGCACAAATTTGTATCCTTCAGCAGTCAACACAATATCCAAATTCCTTTTCCAGTCAATGTAATTAGGTCCAGTTAATTTGTTTTCGTTCAGAATGACAACAAGTGGATTGAAAGAGCTTCCCATCTTAATACCGAGAATCAAATAATAAAATGGATTATCATATGGCATAAACCTTTTTGAATTCTAAATTAAAATTAATGTACCGTTTATCGATTTTAAAAGAATTCGTCGGCATCCCAATTACCACTTGAAAGATAGCTTACTTTCCAAAAAAAATTAGGCAGGCTTATTCCTTTTAATTTTATTATCTTGATAAAGCCCACGTCAAATGAAATTAAATAGCCGAGACTTTGGTACCACAAAATCATAGCATTACTCTTTGGAGAACCTACCATTATTTTATGTCTAAGTGTATACCACCAACTAATTTTAGATTATCTCATATCACATAGACTCCTCATTTGGGGGGCGCCTATATGAATAATGAATCCAAAATTAGCCTTAAGGAAATATATACCGACCACTACAATAATTAGCATTCCTCGTTAGAGGACCTACTTATTATTGAAAGTCTAAAAATCGTTAATGGAGACCATGGGATTTTCTCTTGAAAAATTCCCTCTCCCACTTAGTAATTTAAAAAACTTTGTAAGGTTATAAAAACAAATGTGTCCAATTCTTAATTAATTTGAAAAATCTAGGGCATTTGATATATTTCCAAAAATACTGAGATATCCATATTCTAATATATCAAGCAAATGTGTGATAAACAAAAAAAAAATCAAAACCCCCTGATCGTTAAAAAAATGAATACTCAATTTTTTTATTCTCTAATCACACATATTAATGTCCACAATTCAAATTAATTATGAATTATTCACATTTAGCATCTATATGATTTTAAGTTTGGTGAGTATTCCATGTTGTCCATAATTCTAAGGGAATCGTTAATACATATTAACAGCCCAACAATTAAAACATGAATAATAGAGACATAAATGAATGTAAATAAGAAAATTGAGATAAATGTGGATTCCCGACTATTATGGTCAAGATATAACTTTATCATAGATTGGAGTTCTCAACAGTCATCCTTGAACCCAACAGTCATCCTTGAACTTAAAAGTCATCCTTGAACTCAACGCTTCATATTGCCACTATGCTGGGACGGCATGGGGTTCAACACTATCGAAACTAATTTATCTGCTAAAAACTGCCTCCGATAACCGATCTTATTTCATATTCTTCCATTGATCATTATAAAAAAAAATAGTAGTAATTACAAATGTCATATGCCTCCATGAAGGAGTTCACAATCTACATTAATATCACATTAATCCAGCATAAAAAAATAACCACGAATAAACCATCGTGGGATCCAATCACATAAAATAGAAACATAAATACGTGACCATAATAGTGGGATTAGATCGCTATAAAACAGAAGTTAACACATATCTATATTTTACCCAACATCCATGCACATATACGATTGTTTTAATTAGACAACATGGTTGAATTCAACCTATACGCAATATCAACAAGCTCTGATACTAATTATTGGAGAAGAAGTCCACAGTTTATTGAAAATGAGTATAGATCGAACTACAAAAAAAAACTACATATACGTGAAATCCTACCAGGCAGATTTAGGATTTATCTGCGAGATCTCTTTGATTTGATCTCGTTTTATCACAAACAGAGTATGTGATGTCTCGATTCACCTTATGATCTCATATTGTATTCCCGATGTGGATATCCACGAGTAGAGGGTGGGCTCCTATGTCGTGACCACCTTCTTGTATACTCTTTCTTCTCCGATGTCTCTCTTTATAACAAGTATGAATTCGGGTCTTTTGAGTATCCAAGAGTGACGGCTAGGTTAAAAAAGAATGAGACTTAGGTGCATATATATAAGCTACAATAGGGACCCTAAGGAGAGATAAGGATGTGGCTCCTAATGGGCCTGAAAAAACCTAATCCTTCCCGGATCCTAATCTCAGTCCGTAATTATAATTAATACCACTAAATAATTATAATTGTAACTCCACTCCTTAACTCAAAATTATATTTTGAGCTCCTCATTATTAATTACTTAAGTCTCCCCACGTTAAGGTTACCCATTAATAAAATAAATTACTGATAATTTATTTGATTAACTTCTTTAAGTCGTTGGGCGGTCTAACTTAACTTATTTGTAGTGTCGGATTAATATAATCCACCTACAAGGTTTAACACATATAAAACTTATAAGTATCACAAGGGGGTATCACCAGTCTCTATACCGAGACGTGGACTTCATCCATAAAAGACTTTCACCATACATTAATCACCATTACCCAATTTATCAAGATTATTGATCCAATAATGAATCTTATCCGATAAGTCAAAGTAATAAATAACTAGTGCTTGAGTCCATCAATCATATCCGGATTAAGAGCCTTAAGTAAAACTAATAATCACGAGATGTATATTATCTTATAAAATCAGTATAAAAATAATGACCTCAAATTGATCCCGTTCAATACACACAAAGTGTACTAGCACAATAATAAGTTAAAATTATACAATTTCCTATAATCAAGATAAACCTACTAAAATATTATGCTACAGTCCTACTGATGACGTGTCCAATTCCATATAAGACTATGAAAAATAAAACTTATATTCCACAAGATCAAATGATCTGATCCTCTGTGTGTAAGTCGTACGCTACACACCAGAACACCTATTAGGCAGAATAAAAGACATCGACAATATATAAAATACTGCAAACATTATATCCATACATGATTCTCATTAAAATAGGAATAACTAATTTTATTATAATAATAAATCCACAACTAAAATTATTACATAAATCATTGTTTTAGTCTACTTCTCTAACATACCATTCATCCCAGCAGCCTCACCACAGCAGGGGCAACTTTAGTATGGACGTGTGTACAATGTCCACCAGGCCACAGTTTTACAAGCGCCACCCGCAGTTGAGGGTACATTTCTTATACATAGGACTTCGGGGCGTGTCTTATTTAGCACTTGGGATTTATACTCATTTATAGCCACTGGATTTGCATGAGCCATAGGTTTGTTAGACATGGTCGATAGTACAGTCACGTGCGTAGACTCACCGTTGGGTAGAGGAACACTTATCTTCTTTATTTGTCGAGGCATGAGTATAGACATTGGGAGACTTATTTTTCCCGCTGAAATGCTCGTGTTAGATATGTCCGAGTATGATTCCATTATTGGTATGGATTGGCTAGCAGCGTATAGATCCATGACTGATTGTTACAATAGGAGCATCGTATTTTGCAATTCCGAGCCAGGAGATGTTTTTAGTGGTGATGACTCGTCTTGAAGGAAGATCGTTAACTCACTTATACTATATAGAGGATGATACCTCCAAGGGGGGTAGTGATCTCCCTAGATTCGCTTCCATTTATGTGTGAGTTTGCTGACATATCTTAGGAGATACCGGGATTGCCTCCTAGCCAAGAGATATAGTTTGTCATTAATTTAGCGTCGAGCACTTGGTCAATAGCTCGTGCACATTATTGCCTGGACCCTATAGAGATGAGGGAGTTACGGGATCAGATTGAGCAGCTTTTAGGATAGGGTTTTATCCCAAGGAGTACTTCGCCTTGGGGTGCCCCAGTACTGTTTGTGAAGAAGAAAAATGGATCTCTACACTTATGTGTGGATTATTAGGAGTTGAATAAAGTTACGATACGGAACAAATATTCGTTGCCCTCGAATAGATGATAATTTGACTAGTTAAGAGGAGATGCCTACTTCTCTAAGATAGATCTGAGATCAGGGTACCACTAGTTGCGCATCCAGAAGCAAGATATATTTAAGACTGCCTTTCTGACGAGACATGGGTCTTATGAGTTTTAGGTTATGCCATTTGGGCTAACTAACGCGCCAGCGGTGTTAATGGACTTGATAAATATGGTGTTCAGGGAGTCCTTGGATCAGTTTGTCATTGTCTTTATTGATGACATCCTGATTTATTTTTGGACCGAGAAGGAGCATACATAGCATCTGCGTAGGTTTTTGCAGACATTGCGAGCATCAATTGTACGTCAAGTTTGAGAAATGCGGATTTTAGCTAAGTGAGGTACAATTTTTAGGTCATATTATATCTGACATGCAGATATCAGTGGATCTGAGTAAGGTATCACCGTTGAGAGAGTGGGGACAACCCACGATACCGACGAAGGTGTACAGTTTCTTGGGGCTAGACGGGTACTACCGATGATTTATTCGGGGGTTTTCAAATATTGTAGGTCTATTGACCAACTTTACTCGCAAAGAGGTACCGTTTATGTGGAATGATGCTTGTCAGTTAGCTTTAGATGAGCTAAAGGATAGGTTGACGTCAACACAAGTTCTCGCACTACCCAGGACAGGAGTGGAGTATCTTATTTTTATGAACGTATCCTTATAAGGACTTAGGGTTGTGCTACAACAGGAGGATAAGGATATAACTTATGCTTCTCGTAAGCTTAAGCCTCACGAAGGGAATTATCCCATCCACGACTTGGAGTTAGCGTCACTCATATTTGCGCTACAGATTTGGAGATATTACCTTTTGGGGGAAAGGTTTTGTCTATTCACATATGATAAGTCACTATAATATTTGTTCACTCAAAGAGAGTTGAATATGTGTCATCATATGTGGCTAAAATTTGTGAAGGATTATCAGTTCGACATCCAGTACCATCCAGGGAAGGCTAATGCGGTGGCAGATGCGTTAAGCAGTAGGCCAATGGGGGATGTGGCAGAAGTTTGGAAGGTAAAATGGAAGGAGCTGGGACACCAGGATTTTATTGCCAAATCATTCATGTAGGTTATAACCGTCACCCCCAGATTATCACGAGGGTTGTACAAACCCAGGGGCGGATTTGTTTTGTCAGGACCGAATTTGATAGCTTTTAGTCGGGGGAGCAGAGTCTTACTCTGTGAGTTTAGAGGGAGGCTTACGCTTCAACGGGAGATTAATTGTTCCAGAGGGGGAGGATTTGCAACATGCGATAATGGCTGAGTCGCGCGGGTCACAATTTGTGATGCATCCTGGAGGGGATAAGATGTACCAGGATATGAGATAGTAGTATTGGTGGAGTGAATGAAGAATTACATTATAAAGTTTGTCTTGAAGTGTGCCACTTGTTATCTATTAAAAGTGGACCATCAGAAACCAACAGGGGTTCTGCAACCATTAGAGATTATAATGTGGAAATGGGAGAGCATTTCCATGGATTTCATCACTGGGTTACCTACATCTCAGAGGGGTCACAGTTTCATTTGGGTGATAGTGGATCGGTTGACTAAGGTGGCATATTTTCTACCAGTCCGGACGGACTTTACCATGGGACAATATGCCCAGATCTTCATCGTTGAGATAGTGAGACTACATGGGGTGCCACTCGATATTATGTCCAATAGGAACAAGATCTTTGTGTATCATTTTTTACAGAGTTTTCAGGAGGCCATGGGTACAAAGTTGCGATTGAGTACAACCTATCACCCACAAACGGATGGGCAGACAGAGAGGACGAATCAAATACTAAAAGATATGCGGAGGATATGTGTATTCTTGACTTTAGCAGAGGTTGGGAGCAGTATCTTTCACTGGTGGAGTCTACGTATAATAACTCCTACCAGTTTACGATTGACATGACACCATTTGAACCATATAGAATGAACCATATTAATTTATTTATATAAGTGTTCATTCGCTACCCTATCCCTGAAATCGGTAAGGGATATTCGTCAGACTTATAAGAAAGGCACATTTGTTCTTTTATAATATATTCACTCCTCATATGATCTCCGGATCTCTTTATATTAATTCATTATTTAGACCCCGATTGTGTCTCTTAATTTCGTTACCTATATCCCGAATATAATTGAATCACATTTTGATATTTTACAGGGTCTATGGATGAAGTTTAACTCAGTTCTTTTTTACGAGGCGATTGTTGAAGGAGATGAAGACAAGCTCAATTAATATTCATAAATCCACGACTACATGAAAAATACACAATAATATTATCAATGTCTCAAATAGTGCAATCATAAATATATTATTATAGATACCCTCAAATAATATAATTATTTATACATATCGAAGAGAAAAATACCCACTCATTTGCTTCACTTTAGACCTCAATCCTAAGCCAAGTTACTGGTATAGGTGGCATATGATTCCCATGCCCTATGCGATCCCCCCAATTCTTCAAGCTTTGTACATAATAAAGATAAATTTTGTTCTTCATCTTATCAAGAAAGACGGTGCAACCTATGTCGTATAATAAATATGCCCTTGCCCAATAATCTAGTTGCTCTATTAGGGCATCGACCAATTTCGACTTCTCTTAAAATATATCGGTAATCCAGTTAAGCTGCACAACATATGATGGTCAACACTCTTCTTTGGCTTCTTCTAAGGTGACTCCCAGACACAATTAGAAGTTATATTGCTTTGTTAGGATATAGCTCCCTTCCCCCATCGTCTCCACACACAAACGTTCCAGCTAAAAGGAATATCAAAATCTGAACTATGTCATCGAATGTGATGGTTATCTCTCCGAGCGACATATGAAAATTGTTAGTCTCGGGATTCCACCTTGCGTTGAATGTAGAAATCAAGACATAATATATATAACTATGACTATACTGAATCAACCCCATTAACCCGGACTTCTGAACCCTATCTCGTACGCCTTTACGTAGATTCACCACTGGCCAGTCATTTATTTTAGTCAAGTGGTTCACGCATTCCTGTGGTCCACGCTCGGGATATATAATAAATATTAAAGATGGTTAAAGGATATGTCAATTTCAGCTGTTATACATATAGGAAAGAAAGTTAAGTTTTTTACATGAGAACAAGTCCATATATGTAATATGGTTAGTGAAGTGTTTCAGCAACCGATGATCATTTGGGCTACCATAATCTTATGGGACGACTACCGACTCTCCCTTGTTGGATGGCCTTGCCTCAGTTTCAGATTCCCCCTTATCATTACTACGGGGTGCAAATCATAATGACCCAAATATTCCACAACCTAAATAGGCTTAACCCGAAGAAATAAAAACGTATTGTTCGTTTTATTTTGGTGTCACGTGGATAATCATAGAGGCTCATTCTTGTTATCTATAATCTCAAATGAGATAAACATGGATCAACAAATGATCCAATCAGCAGCTGGAAGATTTTAAACATGGCTCAACCAACCTTATCATTACAAATAAAAGGTTTACTCCAAGGCAGAGGGGCATGTAATTCTTTATTTTGAAACTTTTAAAGAATTAATAAGAACTTAGAAACCCTCCGTGGACGTAGGCAATTATCGAACCACGTAAATTCCTTGGATTGTGGTATTGCTTTAGTCATTAATTGCTTATTTACTATTTAGAATCATCATTGTAATTATTTCGCACTCACAATTGGCTCCATTTCTGGGAAACAATTATTTTCTCTAAAGCAAATCGAACCCACTAATTTAATTAATGTCTCACCCTCACAATGCACCTGTTGAAGGTGATATGTGAGTTGGGATCTCATTAGATAGAGTCAGATCTGAAATCCATTGGGATATAAATTAGGCCGTCATCCATCTATGATTTTGCTCAAGGAGTAGCCTTTTGAGCAGAGCAATGTATAGCCCAGATCAACGCAGACCTCACAATTGGTCGACACATACAAGGAATGACTCAATCAATAAAAAGAAGCAACATGCCTCCAGGGGAGGAAAATGCATATCTCCAGCGACGTCTACAAAATTGGAGTGAGAGCTCTGCAGATATAATCGCAAGCATCGTGGTCGGACGCCTAGCCCTCGGGTGGGAAAAACTCGTATTCGATGAAGGAGTTCATGCCACAAGCAGTATAACTCAAAGAATCAAATTCGTTTGACAAGGTGAAACCAAGAAGAGGGATGCCATAAGAATAATATACGAAGTTTGGTCTGAAGAGAAATGGACCAACACTCAGCTCATCATGGGGCTAAATCAACCAAGGAGCTGGTAAGGAGGGCATTCATTACTCAGATGTAGTCCCCCTTTTTATGATCAATTGAGGAAGAGGAACCCCTGAGAAAATCACAACCCCAAGGTTTAAGATATACAACGAAAAGATCGATCCCAGAGATCATGTGTGCGAATATAGGCAAGCGATGACCTTGTGGAACCAAAACAATTACCTCACGTATCATATATTCCCTTCCAACATAGGAGATGTCACCCAAAAATGGTTTGAAAGGCTACCTCATATATCGATTAAGAATTTTAAGACACTCACGAAGGCTTTCACAGC
This sequence comes from Sambucus nigra, assembly GCA_949130495.1. Lineage (NCBI taxonomy): Eukaryota > Viridiplantae > Streptophyta > Magnoliopsida > Dipsacales > Adoxaceae > Sambucus > Sambucus nigra. The sequence goes on from OX422212.1 coordinate 524,029,203, forward strand.
CCGCTTTATAAAAAGCAGCTCGCACCCAAAGAGAATGGACAGACGCTATTGGGAAACCTTTAATCAGGTTAAAAATTGCTTAGAGCAAGTTTTCGTAAAATTATTTAAAATAGACCTGCCCCACAACTCCATGTTGCACTAATCCCTCACCAAAAAGGATTCAAACACCATCGATGATCTTATATCGCGCATCGAGAAGTATGCCATGGTGGAAAATGTGATCTCCCTTAGCCAAGGCGAGAATGGTCGTGCAAAGGTGACTAAGGAAAATGACAAAGAGTACACCTTAAAGAAATGGGGTAAAAAGCAGAACGGAGGATCCAAGAATGAGGACAAGACAAATCTATCCAAGGTTTTCTAAGCGATTAACACGGATTTTAAATAATCAATGTATAAGATCCTGGGCAAGATCAAGGACAAATAATTCCTCAAGTGACCAAAGAAGATGGGCGGTGATCCGAGAAAATGGAATAACGCTCTGAGTTGCACCTACTATAATGAGAACAGACACAAGACAGAGAATTTCAAGGCCCTCAAATCCCACCTGTAAGTGTTGGCCCAGGCGGGGCATTTGAATGAATACGTTGGGGACAAAGATGACCACATTGTCGTCACTACTGACACAAAATCTAACAATGTTTTGGATGACGAGATGGGGCACGAATTTGCCGTTATCCACAGTGCTTCAGACCCTAAGCAGATCCAGAGTAACGCAGTTCACATGTAACTCAAGAAGGTCATTGGAGTTATAAAAGCCTTTCAAATTGACCCTGCCAAGAGCTAGGCTGACAAACATAGGCGACCAGAAGATGTGGACTACAACAAGCACATAGTCTTCACAAAAAACAATTTGATAGGAGTAAGGACCCCACACGGAGACTCATTCTTGTTAACTGTAATCTCGGAGGAGATAAACATGGATCAACAAATGAGCTAATTAGCAGCTCGAAGAGTTTGAACATGGCTCAACCACCCTTATCATTAAAAATAAAACCCTTATCCCGGGGTAGAGGGGCATATAATTATTTATTTCGAAACTCTTAAATAATTAATAAAAACTCAAAAACCCTCTATGGATGTAGGTAATTGTTGAACCACCTAAATCCCTTGTGTTGTGATACTGCTTTACTCATTAATTATTTCTTTGCTATTCAGAATCATTCACTGTGATTATTTTGCACTCACTACTAGCCTCAGGGACATTCTTAGGTTGTGCCCCCAATTATATTATACTAACCTCTTGTATTGTGATATCATACTGGACATTTGGAGTAGCAGCCTCCTCTTGGACAATACTGGTACCAGGTTAGCATGTCCCCTTAACTATAGGTTATATATTCATTATATATGACCCGCGTCCAATTAAATCTAACCATGTTTAATATCTCGAATGAATCTTGGGAAACTTCTTAAAATAAGGCGTGACTCAGGATGAGTATCATGAGTCATACATTGTATTCTCGATATCGGGACCTCGATGTTGCAGAAATACTTTTTTTTTCATTTATGTATGGCATATATTTATGCTTCTATCATTATACTGGTAGTCGTTTTTATGATTTTTGACAATGATTTCATAGAATCACACTATGTTTGTTCTTTCAAATCGTTCAGTTATGGAGTCATTAAACTGATATGTTTTTGAATCGTGAATGGGTTTCAAACCCTAACTACATACATTATATATAACAAAATGAATATGTATACATCTTTTTATGCGAGACGAGATGGAGACTGAATAAATGTAAGGGTTGTTTTTGAGTTGGTTTTAAGTTCTTCTTGAGAGAGTCGAGTTGTTTGAGAGAGAATATTGAAGCTAGAGAGAGAGAATAAAGATGGAGGAAAAATGAAAAAAAAATGATTTTAAATATGTGGATGGTATTTGCTGATACAAGGTAGTAGTAATGGATATAATGTGGTGTTAGTAAGTTATTATGAAGTGTGATTATTATGTACTTATTTATTGAGTATTAATATTATTTAGTGTGATTTTAAGGGGTTGTTTGTTTCCATATCTGAAGTCTGAATCTGAATCATTCAGACTTAAGAGGTCTTAAATTGTGTTTATTTTTTTAAATTGTTAAGAGGATAATGACTATTTTTGCATCTGAATGATTAAAACGTAAAATTATTTATGAAGTCTGAATATGAACCATTCAGATTCCAGTTTCAGATTTAGGTTGCGTTTATTTTTTCATCCGAATCTGAAGTCTGAATATGAAGTTTGAAGTCTTAGACTGCCTTTATTTTTTTGTTTAAATCTGAAGTCTGAAATCTAAAATATGAATTTGAAGTTCAGATTTCATATTTAGACTTCAGAGGTAACTCTACTTGTTAATTATTAAGAGCCAAATACAAGCGTTAGCCTCTTAATTATTTAAAAAATAAAAGCTATTTGGTACTTCTTAAGTCTAAATAGTTCAGATTCAGACTTGAGAGGTAAAAACAAACAATACCTATGAATAAATTTATTTAGACTTTAAATTCAGAGTTCATATATATATATATATACATAGTAATGCTCTTGTATGGATTATTCCGCATTTTAAGAGTGCGGAGCAGGCATGTGTCACCTGGCGGTGAGCCAAGAATAGAGAAACCTTGTCTATAATTTAGCCGATAATTTCTAGACTTATATATATCTATACCTCTTAATAATTCAAAGACAAAAATATTCTTTAGGTTGTTAATCATTTAAAAAAAGACCAAAAAAAAGTCTAAAGGTCCGTTTGATAGCCTTATTTGCCATGGCAAATGATAAGTAAGTTGGCAAATATGAAATTTGCCTATAATTTGGTGTGTTTAATAGCAAAATTTGCCTACAAGATATTTGTCAATGTACAATACCTTATATGCATAACATGTTGACAAATTTTGTTTTACTATTCGAGTGAGAAATATTTGCCAACCAAAATTTTCACTTCTTTCAAATGCGTTTTTTATTTTTTTTTATAATAAAATATTTTAAAAACTGTTTTAATAATGTTTTGTAAAAACTGTTAAAAAAATTATTTTAGAAAACTGTTTTATAAATTGATTTAAATAAAAAAATTGGTTTATAAAAAATGTTTTAAAAAAGGTATTAAAATGTTTTTAAATTGTTTTAAAAACTTTAAAGAAAAACTGTTCCAAAACTGTTTTTAAAATGTTTTAAAACTGTTATAATAAAAAAACTGTTTCGAATATTGTAAAAATAGTTTTAAAAATCTGTTTTAAAAACTGTTTAAAAACTTGTTTTAAAAATTATTTTAATAATATTTTATAAAAACCATTTTAAAACTGTTTTATAAAAAACTGTTTTAGAAATGTTTTAAAAACAATTTTAGAAAACAGTTTTAAAAATTATTTAAAAATATTTAAATAAAGATTGACTTTAATTTCACCAAATGGTTATTTATTAGTCTCATGTGAAAAAACTAGATAAAATTTGTTATGACATTTGCTCACTTTTGAATTAAACGGACCTAAGGTTCCGTCTGTTTGTCAGGAAAGGAAATGAAAAGTGAAGAAAAATAACTTTCATGTACTTTTTGTTGCGTTTGGTTAGCAGGAAAGCTGTGAGAAAATGATCCTAAAATTTTCTTGCATAATTTTTTTTTTCCACAAAACACATCCTACTAAAGACCTAGGATTTTGCAGGAAAGTTTAAGAAAAAATAGTATATTACCATATAAATTATTATTACTATTATTTTTACTTTTATTATTATTATTATTATTATTATTATTATTATTATTATTATTATTATTATTATTATTGTTGATGTAAAAAATTAGATCATATCTAATTATTCAATCACAGATAAATAAATGAGACAAAGAAATTTTAAAGCGGTTCAGCCTTATAAGAATGGCCTACGTCCACTGTTTTGGTATTGCTGTTTGTATGGGAATTCTCGATTACAAGTTATCTCAAGAAATTCCGATCCTTTTACAATGAGGATTGTACAATGTATTTATAGCCCTGAGGCTGTAATGTGAAAGGGTAATACATTAAATGATGTACATATGAAAGGGTGATACATTCAATGCTCCTTAAGCGTATGCGTCTGAATGATAAGCATTTAATGAACAGTCAAACTGTTGGTTATCCCGCTATTAATGCTTTGTTCGAGGTGCAGCTCGGACCGCCTGAGTTGCTCGGACCGCCTAAGTTTCTCGGTGCTCAAGAGTTCCTCGGAGAGTTCTCGTTCCTCGGAGCGTATGAGTTCCTCGGGGAAACAGTGTTCCTCGTTGTAGTATGGTTCCTCGGAGCGTGTGAGTTCCTCGGAAGTGTTTGTTGTTGCCACGCAGACTGCCAGGTGTCTTCACTTTATTGATCCATGTCAGCAGACTAAATTTGGTATCAACAGAAGCCCCCAATATTTCATAGTTCGAAATTTGAGGAGTATGGAACATTCTTTCTCGGAATATGATAGCTTTAAATAGTCCTCCTGATTTTTAGGAGTGTTTCCCTAATATTTATTTCTCTTTCCAAATTCGTAGAATCAGGCTTTTTTGAATTTTCACAACCGCCTCGATCTCTGCGTACTTTTTGTCCTTTTAGCCGCTAGTAGCGTAATCATTTTTTCTCGCTTCGATTGCCGCGCCCTTTTTGTTCCTCTAGCCGCCGGTAGCGTAATTGTTTCTTTTTGTAATCATTACTTTACCATTTCCCAAGCCAAGGTATTTAAACTTCACAGACACTCCCATCGTCTTCTACCTTTTCAAATTTGTATCTTCGAGTTTTCCGTCGTCTCTTTCTCTCCTGTGTATTCATCTCTTCCATCGTTCGTTGTCATCAGATCCACTCTTTTTCTGTAAGATTTTCTTCCTTCTTCTTCATTTCTTTTATTCATCATGGTTTACCCTGTCGAATCTCTTGATAAGTTTCGCTCTGAATTTTCTATTCCCTCCTGGGTTATTCAGGAAGAGCTTTCTGAGCCTTCTGATTATTTTCGCTTGGCTGAGGGACATTGGTTCCCCAGTCTCTTTATTGCTGAGTGTGGATTTTCTTTTCCACCCAATCCCTTATGTCTGGAATTTTGTCAATACTTTGACGTTGTTCCTGCAAGAATAGACCCCAATACATGGAGGATAGTTAATGGGGTGCATAGGTTAAATCAAATCCATGGAACTCGCATAGGGATTCCAGAAATCATGTTTTGCTATAGATGGGCAGTTGGTGATAACACATTTTATTTAAAAACTAGATTTTTGAATAGGGCCTTAGTAGTCAACCTCCCGGATGCTAATAGGGATTATTTTGAGCACGGGGTTGTCATAAAAAATTGGCAACATGCTCCTTTATCTGGAGATGAAGTTTATCAGGGTCCCAGATGCCCTCCCTATAGCAATGGGTTAGGTTATTTTTATTTCATTTTATTTATTTTGAAATCATGCTTCTTTTGTGTTTGATAAAATATGCTACTGATATTTTAATTTTTATTTATTTGCAGTTGATAGCAAAAGGAAGTGTCCAAAGGAAGCAGACGTAAATATAAGACATTTGAAACTTATCTGGAGTCTGCATCAATCTGTTGCCGATGAGCATATTAGGTCGGCCTCATATCTGTTGCAATATAAGAGCTACACCACCTCTTTTACTGCTCGTCCAGTAATAAGTGAATCAGAGCCAGTACCAGCTTCCACCAGTTCTTCGCCTGAGTCACACGTTCCTTTAAGTGAAAGGATGAAGAAGAGAAGACCTCCCACCCTCTTCGAGAAGCCTGCCTCTGGTGATGGAGAGGCTAAAAGAAGTAAGGTTGATGTCCCATAGGGGACAAAGAAGACTGATGCGCCTTCCTCGGCTGCTGCTGTTGTGAAGGTTGTTGAGAAGCCCGCAGTGGCTCTGAGCAGGTCTGCTGCTCCTGGAAAGGTGATTGTAATATCACCGACCAAGGGTTCTTCCTTGGTTGAATCTATTCCTGTTCCCCCGAGGAGGCTGAAGAAGAGCTCCTCAGTTAATTTGGCTGACACCATCACTCAGCCCCCAACCGTTGGAACTGGGGTTCCTACTTTTGTTCCCCCGAGCTCTGCCATGAGCTCGGTAAAGTCCTAGATCATTCCCGAGGTCCAAGGTACTGATGAAAACCTTACTCGGGACATGGTCACCTCGTTAGCTGCTCGCCACCTTGCTTCTGTAAGTGTTCTTACTTTGAACTTTTCATATTTCCCTTGTCATTTCTGTTTCTGACTTGTTTTCTTTTTCTTTTCACAGTTGACGAGCTGCTTTAATATAATTGTGAAGAAAGACGACGCGATTAAAGCTTCATGCTCCTCGTCTAGTGTGGAGGGAGCTCTGGAGTAAGCTATTAAGTCTCTAGAGGATTCTCGCCAGACATATGCTACTGACAAGGCTGTTTGGGAGAAGAAGCTTGCCTCCACCGAGCAGGAAAAATCTTAAGCTGTTGAAGTCTCCAAAGAGTTGGAGAAGAGAATAAAGGACTTGGAGGGGAAAAATAAAGAGCTTGAAGAGAAGCTCAAAACTGCTGGGGAGCTTGAAGATAAGCTTAAGGTTGCTGAGGAAAAATTGGGCCAACTTCAGGAAGTAAGTCGGCAGAAGGAGGAGGCTGAGAAAAAACTAAAAGCTACTGATGACCTGCTGTCCGAGAAGCTTTCCTTGGAAAAGTTGAAAAGGAAAATGGCTGTGAAGAAGTCCTTCAGCGCTGGCTGGGACAAGGGGTGGAACAAGGGATTGACTGCCATGGTGTCGCAAGTGGACTATGGCAGCCTCAAATACTTTAGGGATGGATGGTTTGCTGCTCTTCAGGAGATGAAAGTGGATGAAAATTCCGAACTCTTTCAGCAACACATCCCTGGTCCCCCTCCAACTCCTGAAGACTTAGAAGAGGATGAGGTTGCCTCCGAAGAGTCTTCTATGGTGATGGGAGATCATCCCCCAGCCATCCAGCCTGCTGTTGAGGAACTTCAGCAAATTGTTACTTCTTCCGAGCAACTGCTGACGATCCCCGAGCAACTTTCTACTCCTTCAGAGCAACCTACTTCCTCGTCTCAGCCTCCCGAGAAGGTTTTGGGAGATAAGGAAAAGGTGTAGAGTTATTCGGGTTTATCTTTATATTTTGCTTTTGTCAATTGTAACCATGAATATGTAACTCTGAAATCTTGTACTTTTGACCTTTATGATATAATAAAACTCGAACTTGTGTCTATTCATACTGTTATCCCTTCTTCATACTCTGTCTTGATTCTTATTGATTGTTGCTTTTTCTTTCTCTGCTAGTTTCTGGACAGGATGGAATTACTATCTGCCCATGATACAAAGCTGTTGCGACAATGTAATGAATACTTTAAGGCTAGTCACACAGACCTGAGTGCAGCACAAGTCGTCGACATCCTCGGCCAAGATGCTTCAGAACAGGCAGTTGAAGCATATCAATATCTTAAGTGTCTACTTGATCGAGCAGTGGCCAATAATGTGGCCTATTATGATATGATCGAGGATATTTAAGGCACCCTCGAAGACCTTCAGCTACAATACAAAGAATCCACTGCCCTGTTGCATGAGGGGTACGAGAAGAAGTACCAGCAGATCATTGCCGACAAGGGCTACGAGAAGCTTTTTGTTGGGTACGATATAAGGGAAAGAACCTTGAGGGGTGAGGTCAAGGAATGCAGACAAATAGATGAGTTACTGGAGCAAGAAAATAACAACCTGCAAAGGGAGCTATCACAGTTGAAGTCTGCAGCTTCCACTTCAAATGCCTTGATCCCAGTGAATGATGAGGGATTTTTGTTCTTGGAAGTCGAGAACGCCAACTTGAGGGACGAGTTGGAAACCTTGAAGAGGTCTGGCCCATCTACATCTCCCCGTGGTCGAGTAAGAGCTCCTCGGGGACGAGCAAGAGCAACTCGAATTCCAATCGAGGAACAGAGGACTCAGTCTGCCTTAGAAAACCAGGCCTTCCAATTAATGGCGAAGAACCAGGCTTTGGCTGAAATGTCAAAGAAGATCAGGGACCTGGAAGAGCAGCTCTCCACTCAGAAGTCTACCTTGGAGAATAAAGAGATCTTCATCAAAAATCTCCACGAGCAGCTGGATAGATTAACATATCAATTCCACAAATAGCCCAGGGAGTTCTGGATGGCTGGATACAACGAAGCTCTCTTTCACTTGGACGATTGTATCCAGAATGCCAATAATGAGGGCTACAAGCAAGGCTGGTTGAATACCTTAGGTGTGCTGCAGCTCGAACAGGGTCATTACCTGTGGGACTACCATGATCCCGGGCTTCTCGACTTACATGTGCCACCATTCAAACTGGATATGAGTTGGATCCCTGCTCGGGCCATTCCTTGGAGCTTGATTTCCAAATATCTCGGTGACTACAATCTCCATTCCATTGTTGAAGTATCTCGTCCCGAGCACCTTCTAGATCGACCATCCGTGATGAATATCAGGATGTTAAAGGATCTCAACTTCATAAATTCTCCCCTGGCTTTAAATGATCCGCCTGCTGGCCAGGAACCTGTGTCAAAAGCAGAGGGGAAAAGACCAGTAGAGTAGGAAATTTGATGTAATAGTTAATATACATTTCAATATCAATGTAACTTTCATTTCATTATCAATGTAATTTGTTTTTGGATTTAATGAAAGACTTTCATTTCTGTTCGCAACCTTAATTGCTATTGTCTTGTAAAACACTTCATATTTGTGCATGTGTATCTGATAAAAAGATAACAATATTGTGTAGTTTGTCGATCAACTTATTGTCGAGTAGTTTGAACTTGTGGTAGTCATTTGGCAAAAATAATATTTTGTTTCTCGACAAACTTAGTAATAATTAAAAAGTTACGAGTATCAAAAATGTTGCTCGATCACTTTAAATTTTACTTGTCGACCAACTACAGTTAGTGGGTTTTTTTCCCGACCAGCCATAGTTGGTAGATTTTTCTCTTAAATGTTTCCGACCAACCAAGGTCGGTAAATTTTCCTTATCGACCAACTATAGTTGGTGGGTTTCTATCCCCGACCAGCCATAGTTAGTCGTTTTGAAATAATTTTACCTCCCGACCAACTCAAGTTGGCATTTTTAAGAATATATTTACTTCCTAACCGACATAAGTTGGCATTTTTAGGAATACTTTTATTTCCCGAGAAACATATAGTTTTATTTCCCTTAGGAATACAAATTTTACTTCCCGGAGGAATACAAGTAGCTTTACTTCTCGGAGGAATACATATAGTTTTACTTCCCGGAGGAATATTGGTAGCTTTACTTCCCGGAGGAATATTGGTAGCTTTACTTTCCGGAGTAATATTGGTAGCTTTACTTCCCGGAGGAATATTAGTAGCTTTACTTCCCGGAGGAATATTGGTAGCTTTACTTCCCGGAAGAATACAGGTTTCTCGACCAACCTTAGTTGGCATTTTCGAGAAAAAATTTGAGTAGCCTGAGCTTTGCCGAGTAGTGTGTAGCACTAGTATTCCCCGAAAAACTTTCAACAAAAAGAAAGAATTCGGCAGAATATCTTCATTTTATTCATCACTGATAATATTTGCGCAGATGCTCTGCGTTCCATGCATTCTTAAACTCCTCCCCTTTTAGAGTTGCTATTCGGTAAGTTCCTGGTCGAACAACTTCTGTAACTCGGTATGGTCCATGCCAGTTTGCCTCCAGCTTATTATGCTTTTGAATTACTTTCTTCAGCACATAGTCTCCTTCTTTCAGGTCGCACTTCTTCACCCTCTTATTGTAGAACAAAGGTGTTCGCTGCTGGTAAGCAGCATTTCTAATGGCTCCTTCTTCTCTAACTTCCTCGATCATGTTTAAATCCAATCTTCTCATTAAGTCGCTGACAGGGGAGTTAAAATTTAGTACCTTGTGTGTTGGGAGGCCCAACTCGGCAGGTGTAAGAACTTCACTTCCAAACGCTAGCATATAGGGAGATTCTCCAGTCGCTACTCGGGGAGTAGTTCGGTAAGCCCACAGTACTGACTGTAACTTGTTGATCCAGTTTGCTTTTGCATCATCCAGTCTTTTCTTCAAGCCATTTAGCAGCGTTCTGTTTGTCACTTCAGTTTGTCCATTGCTTTGAGGATGGCCTGGTGCTGAGTGGACCTTCAAAATGTTTGACTGATGGCAATAGGCAGCGAAATCCTCGTTATCAAATTGCATTCCATGGTCTGTGATGAAAGCATGAGGAAGACCATATCGGCAAATGATGTTCTTTCAAATAAATTGGTACACCTTCTCGTACGTCATATCAATGAGAGGCTCAGCTTCCACCCACTTAGTAAAATAATCCACTGCAACGACGAGGTATTTGAACCTTCCTCTAGTCGTTGGCAGTGGTCCAACCAAATCTATTCCCCATATGGCAAATGGCCAAGGGGAAGTGATGGGTGTCAATAATGCTTGTGGAGTTCTTCGGATGGAGGAAAAGCGCTGGCACTTGTCACATTTCTTGGCATAGGCTACACAATCAGCCCTCATCGACGGCCAGTAGTATCCCTGCATCATCACCCTTTGCAAAAGCGTCCGACCTGCTACATGGGCTCCACAGGACCCTTCATGGATTTCTTTAATCAATTCTTTCACCTCGGAGGGATGTACATATCTCTGCAAACCTGCCATAATTCCTTGTATATATAAAATACCATTAGTTAATACATACCGAGCAGCTTTAAACTGTAATTTCTTGGCTGCGAGCTTGTCAATTGGTAATTCTCCCTCCTCAATATATGCCCTGAGGGGATCCATCCAAGATGGTCCTAAATCAAGGGTGATAAAGTTTATTGCCAGATCTTCATCTATACTCCGATCAGCCAAAACTTCAATTGGGATTATTCTTCATAGCTCGGTACGAGTAGCTGCTGCTAATCGAGCTAAGGCATCTGCTCTTGCATTCTCCATTCTTGGTATTCTGACCAACTGAATAGCAGCAAATTCTGATACCAACTCCATCACCTTTGCATGGTATTTGATCATTAATTCTCCTTTGGTTGCATATATTCCCAACATTTGATTTACAATTAATTGAGAATCGCTGAAAACAATTATTTGCTCCGCCTCCATAATTTTTGCCAAATTAAGACCTGCAATCATGGCCTCATACTCAGCTTCATTATTGGAAGCTTTGAATTGGAAACGTAGGGCATACTCCATGTCGACCTCATCCGGAGTGCTCAAAACTATCCCTGCCCCACTGCCTGTTGTGCAAGATGAGACATCTACATATAGCCTCCATATAAGTAACTCGTCTTCAAACTTCTGATCTGACAGAGTTCCTCGGCGAAATATTTGTTGCTTCCTTTCATCTTCCCCTGATGTTTCTCTCTCTTCCTCGACCATCTTTTCTTGCCCTTTTACCAATCGGAGTTGGTCTGAGCTCGAATTTGATGATCCTGTAACATCCATTTGCCCTTTTACCAACTGGAGTTGGTCTGAGCTTGTGTTTGTTGATCCTGTAACATCCACTAATTGATCAACGAGTAACTTTTGCTCCTCGGGGGTATCAGAATAAGTGAACTCCGCTATGAAATCTGCGACAGCCTGCCCTTTTAGCGATGATCTGGGTTCATAGACTATATCGTATTCACCGAGCTCTATTGCCCAGTACATCAATCTCCCTGATTTTTCTGGTTTATGAAGGGCTTGTCTCAACGGCATATCAGTATATACGACTATAGTATGAGCTTGGAAGTATGGCCTCATTCTCCTACTCGCCTCAATCAGCGCCAGTGCTAACTTTTTCAGCCTTGGATATCTGATTGTTGCTCCTCGGAAGGCCTTACTCATATAGTAAATTGGTTTTTGCACTCCATTCTCCACTCTGATCAACGCCGAGCTAACTGCATTCTCGGACACTGCAAGATATAAGTATAATTTTTCTCCCATCACTGGCCTGGACAACAGTGGAGGTGCTCCCAAGTATTTCTTCAAGTCTTGAAAAGCATTCTCACATTCATCATTCCACTCAAAAGTCTTTCAGAGTGTCTTGAAGAATGGGAGGCATCGATCAGTTGCTCGTGATACAAATCTGTTGAGTGTTGCTACTCGTCCTGTAAGACTTTGCACCTCTTTCTTCGTCGTTGGAGATCGCAGCCCTAGCAGAGCTTTGATCTTTTTAGGATTCGCCTCGATGCCTCGTTATTTGACAATGTACCCGAGGAACATGCCTTCTCGTACTCCAAATATGCACTTCGTCGGGTTTAGCTTCATTTGATATTTATCCAGTTGATCAAAAGTCCGACTTAAGTCAACTAGATGATCAGCAGCTTTTTTACTCTTCGTCAGCATATCGTAAACATAGACTTCCATATTGCAACTGATTTGTTCAGCAAAGACTTTGTTCATCATCCTCTGATATGTCGCACCTGCATTTTTCAAACCAAAAGGCATAACATTATAACAATAAGTTCCCATAGGGGTAATGAAAGAAGTACTCTCCATGTCTTCAGGTTTCATTTTAATCTGATTGTATCCAGAATAAGCATCCATGAAGCTTAGCAGCTCGTGTCCCGAGGTAGCATCGACTAGTTGATCAATTTGGGGCAGTGGAAAGTGATCCTTTGGGCATGCTTTGTTGAGGTCGGTGAAGTCTACACACATCCTCCATTTGTTGTTCTTCTTTTTCACAATCACTACATTTGCTAACCAGTCTGGATATTTAACATCTTCAATAAAGAAAGCTTTCTGGAGCTTCTCGACTTCCTCCTGTATAGCTTGATTCTTCTCGGGACTGAATACTCTTCTTCTCTGCTTCACAGGCTTGATCTCCTTATTCACATTGAGCTCGTAACATAAGAAATTTGGATCTATCCCTGGCATATCTTCATGACTCCACGCAAAAGTTTGCTTTCTGCTTCTAAGGAAAGTTATCAATTCCTGCTTTAGTGATGCTTCCAACGACGAACCTACTTGAGTAGTTCGCACAGGGTGATCGTCGTCCAGGATGATGTTTTCAGTAGCTTCCACCACTTGACCCTTCATGAGTTGTGACTCATCTCTAGGATCCAATGTTTCAATGTCGGCACCTTCATCCACTTGATATGTAGTAGTCTTTTTCCTTGATTCCTCCATTTCTTCTTGCTCGGCGGACGAATAATAGCATTCCCGAGCTACTTTCTGATCACCTTTAACAACTCCTACTCCAAAATTTATTGGAAATTTCAGGCATTGATTCACCGTAGATGGTACAGCTTCGAACTTCTTCAATCCTACTCTTCCCATGATGATATTATATGATGACTGAACATTCTTATCCATCACGAAGAAACGTATTCTTTCTGTTCGGCAAGCAGGCCACGTACCAATGAATATATCCAACTTGATCGTCCCAAGTGGAAATACTTTCTCGCCAGCAAAACCGATGAGGGGTCTATGATAAGGCTCCAATTGAGATAACTTTAGATTTAAACTATCGAAGCACGAGTAGAACATGATGTCTGCCGAACTACCATTGTCGACCAGTACTCTTGAAATTATAACCTCCTTCATTCTCATCTTGATCACCAGCCGGTCATCATGAGGATATAAAACACCTGCAATGTCATTCTTTGAGAAACCAATGACCAATTTCTCTTTATTCACCTTTCTCGGGCGATCCTCCTCAGCTAGATTTATTCGTTGAATGTACGAGCAAGCTTGAGCCTCACAGAGGTAAGCTTTTCTCTCGGCAGTAAGGTCTCCTCCTCCTGCATCTCCACCTGTTATAACATTACAGTCAAATGACCCAAAGCGTATTGAAAATACCACTCGTACTGGCTGCCTTGGTCTCTTGGGAAGATTGGGGTCATCCTCGGGATCAACTTCATGGTTTCTTTTCTTGTTCTCCTCTGCTCGACGAGGAAATCTAAACCTCTCTCTAGTTCGGTCGTTGTTTCTTCTTTCGCTTACATGATCAACATACTTTGACATTTTTCCTCGTCTGATGAGTGTTTCAATCTCATTCGGAAAAGCTATGCAGTTTTTAGTCATATGGCCATGATCTTTATGAAACTAGCAATACTTCGCCTTATTCCTCTTGTCAGGGTCTGCCTTCATTTTCTCTGGCCAGTTTAGCTCCTCGTTGTTCTTGATTTCCTCTAAAAACAAGGTTGATATCCTTCTTCAAAGGAGTATAATTATCATATTTCTTCATCACGTCCCATACCGACCTGTTTTTTGAATGCTTGTCATTACCATTGTTCTTATGCTCTTTCTTCTTAGCTTTATCACCTTCTACCTTGGTTTCTGTCACACCCCAAACCCAATATCCATACTAATCATTTGTTATTAGAATAATTGGATCAAAATCTCGAGCCCATTGAAAATTTAATTCCTTTATCAATATTTTTTTTTTGCATAATGAACATATTATTGTTCTTGTGCCATAACGAAGTCAACATCATATTCATAATTAGAGATTATACAATACTACGATTAACTATGATCAACTCAATCCATACTAAATAAATATATACAATGTGTGAGTATATCAAAATCTTCAGTGTGACAACGATAAAATCTCCATACTTAAACCCCAGCTCTTCTAACGGTGGAACTCTCAAAGTTACCGGTCATATATTATCCTAGCTGGCAGCGTACAAACCTGAAATTGTTAAAATATAAACCATAAGCATTAAGCTTAGTGAGGTACTCCTTCCCTGCAATAGAATAACAATTCTATATCGAATATGTGAATATAAAATCTGAACAATCCTTCCCATTGGCAATAACAAATCATGGATCATAAGATCCAAATAATTCTGCCCATTGGCAATAACAAATCCTGGATCATAAGATCCAAATAATTCTGCCCATTGGCAATAAGAAATCCTGGATATTTGAATATCCAAACAAATCTTGAATACCGAAGTATTCAAACCAATCCTGGAACATGAGACCCAAACAAATCCTGGATATTTTAATATCCAAACAAATCCTGAATACCGAAGTATTCAAACAAATCCGCTCTTAAAGCTATATTCATATTTATATATGAAACAAATCATAAGTACACTCACCTTGACAGTTTAACTGGATTTTCCCTTGCCTTTATTCGGTACTTGTTCAATCAGCTCTTCTTCCCTTCCTATCATTCTTACAATATTAGTATCATCATAAGAATATTAATAGTCCAAAGAATAACTTCAATCATAACTCAATTCATAAACATCATATTATTCAATTCAAATCATTCATTATAAATGAAGTCCCATCTAGACTCAGGTTCTGATATCTAACATATTCAAATTACAGCCCAAATCTTCTTTAATTCTTCTTGGTAATCCAATCCTTATCATATCATGTTCCCAACACAAAATACGGACATAATTCTGAGTTTCCTAGAGCAAGATATGCCTATTTCTTTTCCACATAGCAAATCTGCCTTATAGGCTCTTTTATCGTTCATTCAATTTCCATGAATTTTCATAATTTTTCTACATCATAAATTTCTATGATATTTTACCCAACATCAGTAAACATATTGAACAATCCAGAATTAAAGTTTCATAATTTTTAAGGTTCGTTTGCTATGTCAAGCAAAACATTGAACACATGGCGGGCATACTTTCACCCTTAGGGCAGATTTCATACCCGAACTTCAAACTCTCACCAAAGACACATTTATTGGTATTTTAACATGATTTTCGGATATGTAATACACATATGAGTCCAGGTTAATCTCCAATTGTAATCAATCAATTCCAGTAAATATAGAGAAATATATGGAAGTTTGAATAAACAAGGTTCCTAAACAAAACAATCTCAAGGGTTTACACATTCAAGTTTACTTAAACTTGCATCTATCCATAAGTACATATCAAGACATGGAATTTCAGTAAAAAAATGATTATTTCAATCATTTAAATAAGTAATACAAAGAAATAAACAAGATTTATGGATGGAAATACCTTAGGGGCTTTTACGTAATTTCTACGGATTTTTCTCCAATTTTCTCCTCACTTTTCTTCCTAACTTCCTAATTCTCTTTCTTTAAGCTTAAAATCTCTCATGGATTAATTTGGATGAATAAGGAGATAGTTTTAAGGGTTTGAAGTCGGCCAAAGCCAACCTCCACCTCCAACCAATAAATTTAAGACACTTATTGGGCATAAGGGACAAATTTCCACTGAAATGAATGGACAAATTTACCCTTCGTTAGTAATTTCGGTATAACTTCTTACTCATACCTCCGTTTCACACACCGTTTGTTGTGTCACAACCCTAACTCACCTGGCTACAAATATCTAGCTTTCACCCCAAGTCAATTATTATTTTATAAAGTTCAAACTAGCCTTAAAACATGAGCATTCCTACCGAAAACTTCAAAATCTCACATTCGTAACTAATTCATTTTTCATACTTTATGAAGCTAGGATTAGACTAAATATAATGACTTAACATTATATATACTAATAACATATTATCCATATCACATAGTCTAATCATGATTTAAACATAATTTATCGTAATTATATTCGGGTTGTCACAATTCTCCCCCTGTTAGAAAATTTCGTCCCCGAAATTGACATACCTTGGTTGTCTGAATCAAACAAATACGGATAATTAATCTTCATGGTATCCTCGCTCTCCCATGTAGCCTCTCCCATGGAATGCCTTCGCCACACAACTTTCACAAGCGGGATCACTTTTGATCTCAATACTTGTTCCTTCCTATCCACGATAGCAAGTGGTTCTTCCACATAACTCAAGTCTTCCTTTAACTCAATAGGTTGTTCTACCAACACATGCGAAGGATCCGCTACATACTTTCTTAACATAGAAACATGGAAAACATCATGTAACCGAGATAACTCTGGTGGTAATGCTAACTTGTAGGCAACCATCCCGACTTTCTCAAGGATTTCATATGGTCCAATGTAGCGTGGACTTAATTTCCCTTTCTTTCCAAACCTCATAACTCCTTTCCATGGCGATATTCGAAGAAACACATAATCCCCTTTCTGGAATTCCAAAGCTTTTCGTCGTTTATCCGCATAACTTTTCTGTCTGCTTTGAGCTATTCTCATTCTATCTTGAATAATCTTCACTTTTTCAGTGGTGACTTCAATTAATTCTGGACCCTCTATCTTCCTTTCACCAACTTCACCCCAACATATCGGTGTACGACATCGTCTACCATACAAGGCTTCATATGGAGCCATACCAATAGTAGACTGAAAACTATTGTTATATGCAAATTCTATCAAAGGCAAATATTCATCCCAATTACCTTTGAAATCAAGCACACAAGCTCTAAACATATCTTCCAAAATCTGTATTGTCCTTTCAGACTGCCCATCTGTCTGGGGATGGAAATCCGTACTAAACTTCAAGTTAGTACCCATAGCATATTGCAAGCTATCCCAAAATCTGGATGTAAAAGTAGGGTCTCTATCTGAAACTATAGATATCGGTGCTCCATGCAATCGAATAATTTCATTAACATACAATCTAGCATACCTGTCAACTGTATACGTAGTCTTGACTGCTAGAAAATGAGAGGACTTTGTCAATCTATCCACCACTACCCAAATCGAATCTGACCCCTTCTGAGATCGAGGAAGCCCAACCACAAAATCCATCGTTACATGATCCCATTTCCATTCCGGTATTGGCAATGGCTGAAGCAGACCAGTAGGTTTCTGATGCTTCACTTTCACTTGCTGACATATAAGGCACCTAGCAACAAAATCAGCTATTTCCTTCTTCATATGATTCCACCAATAATGCTCCTTTAAATCCCTATACATTTTAGTACTACCGGGATGCATAGTGTAAATGGAATTACGAGCCTCATCTAAAATTTCCTCTTTCAATCCACCCACATTAGGCACACATAATCGTTGCTTATACAATAAAGAGCCATCATTCACAATACAAAAATCTTTAGACTTACCATCTCGGACATCTTGCCGTTTCTTCTCAAGAAAAGGATCTTGGCTTTGCAAATCACGAATACGGGTAGCTAACAAAGGCCTTACGCTTACATGAGCAAATAACCTATCCCCATCTGCTAGCTTCAACTCTACTCCCATAAATCTCAACTCCATGATGTGGGCAACTCTAGCACACCGAATACAAGATAATCTGCCCAAAGCCTTTCTACTCAGAGCATCTGCAACTACATTTGCCTTCCCTGGGTGGTAGTGAATTGTACAATCATAATCTTTAATTAACTCCACCCACCGCCTCTGCCTCAAATTCAAAATCTTCTGAGTAAATAAATACTTAAGGCTTTGATGGTCAGTAAAAATTTCACACACCTCACCATATAGATAATGACGCCATAATTTCAAAGCAAACACAATAGCAGCAAGTTCCAAATCATGTGTAGGATAATTACGTTCATGTGTATGCAACTGCCTAGAAGCATAAGCAATAACTCTACCATGCTGCATAAAAACACAACCCAACCCCTGGTGTGAGGCATCAGTATAAATAACAAAACCATCTCCACCATGAGGAATAGTAAGAACAGGGGCAGTTACCAACCTCTTTTTCAATTCATCAAAACTATTTTCACAATCAGAATTCCATTCAAACATAACATCTTTCTGGGTTAGTTTAGTCATCGGCAAGGCAATTAAAGAAAATCCCTTTATAAACCTCCTATAATACCCAGCTAAACCCAGAAAACTCTTCACCTCAGTCACGTTATTGGGCCTCTCCCATTTTACAATAGCCTCTACCTTTTTAGGATCAACACATATACCATCTCCCGAAACAACATGGCCTAAAAATGTAACTTGTGATAGCCAAAATTCACACTTGCTAAACTTGGCATACAACTTCTTATCTTTCAACAGATTCAAAATAGTTGTGAGATGCTTTTCATGTCCAACCATATCACGTGAATAAATCAGAATATCATCAATAAAAACTATCACAAATGAATCAACAAAAGGATTAAGTACCCGGTTCATAAGATCCATAAATACAGCTGGATCATTAGTCACCCCAAAAGGCATCACCAGAAATTCAAAATGACCATACCGAGTACGAAAAGCAGTTTTAGAAATATCACTCTCCTTGACCCTCAACTGATGATAACCCGATCGTAAGTCTATTTTTGAAAACACTTTAGCACCCTGTAACTGATCAAACAGATCATCTATACGAGGTAAAGGGTATTTGTTCTTAATTGTAGCTTTATTCAGTTGCCTATAATCAATACACAAACGCATGGTACCATCTTTCTTCTTCACAAATAAAACTGGCGCACCCCATGGAGATACACTAGGCTGTATGAACCCCCTATCAAGTAAATCTTGCAACTGAATCTTGAGTTCTTTCAACTCAGCAGGTGCCATTCTATACGGTGCCATAGAAATAGGGGTTGTCCCCGGTGCTAATTCGATACTAAATTCAACTTCTCTTTCTGAAGGTAACCCTGACAACTTACTAGGAAACACTTCAGGAAAATCCCGTACAATAGGAACATCGACTAATTGTAAAGCCCCCTTCCTAGTGTCAAGAACATATGCAATAAAACCCTCACAACCCTTACTTAATAATTTCCTCGTCTGAATAGCAGAAATGATGCAACTGGGAACAATTTTCCTTTCCCCCACAAATTTAAATTCAGGCTCACCAGGCATATTAAAAATAACTTCCTTACAGAAACAATCCATAGATGCATGATATTTAGATAACCAATCCATTCCCAGAATTATATCAAAATCAGAAACATCCAATGGAAGTAGATCTATAACTGTATCTCTAGGCCCCACAGTCAAAACACAATCACGAAAAGCATATTCAGCTACAACCATATCCCCCATAGGCATATAAACCCAACCCCATATCTAAACTAGTACATGGTCTATTCAGGTATACAGCAAAAGCATAGGACACAAAAGAATGTGTGGAACCAGGATCAATCAAAACATAAGCATTTCTATCAGTAACAGAAAGTGTACCTGTCACCACATCTGGAGTAATCTGAGCTTCTTTCATCGTAAAGACTCGTCCACCTGGCCTGGAACCACTAGCTTGTCTTCTACTAACACTTTTCGCTCCACTACCTGGAGGTAACACTCTGCTTGCTTCTTCACTAGGTGCTGCTGGGGTCTCTGCCAACTTCGGACAATTCTTCTTAACATCCCCCACTTGATGACAATGGTAGCATTCCACTCCTTTAAGTTTAGGACACTCGGATTTATAATACCCTTCCTCTTTACAAAAGAAACATGTAACAACTCTTGTCGGTGCCTCATCCTTTCCTGACCTCCTAACCAGACTAGAAGATTCTCCATCCCTAATATCTCTGCCAAATCTCCCCAAACCTCTACCACTATCTCTACCACCCCTCTGAAATTTACGAGGTTCCATCTTAACACTTCCACCCTCACCTCCCTTAGAGTGAGATGCGTCGAATCTACTCTTCTTAAAACTCTCTCTACTCGCCGCCCCTTGGTTCATTTGCCTTTCTGCTATCGTGGCTTTGTTTACCAGAGAAGCATAATCTTCTAACTCATAAGTGGCCACTCTATTTTGAATAGGCCAAATCAGTCCATCTTGAAACTTACTACATTTATCTGCTTCCTCCTGCACATACTTAGTAGCAAATCTAGACAAAGCAGGAAATTTAGCATCATACTCCCTCACAGACATGTTCCCTTGGGTTAAATTTATAAACTCCCTCAGCTTCTCCCTCCTATAGACCTTAGGGAAATACTTAACATACAAAGCTTTAATAAATTCAGCCCAAGTAATAACATCAGTACCTTCCATCCTGGGCACCAAATGGTTGCTGGCTTCCCACCAATATTTCGCCTCTCCTTTGAGCTTAAACACAGCTAGATTCACTTTCTGGTTATCTGGAACCTTCATAACTGCAAAGATAGTTTCTAGATCCCTGACCCACATCTCAGCTTCTGTAGGTTCAACTGACCCTAAATATTCTGGAGGATTCAACTTCAAAAACTTCTCATGCATGGAATCTTTCATTTTCTTCCTTGCCTCTTTCTCAATCCTGGCCACAGTCTTTGATTCTAGATATCTAGCCTGTTGTTCTGCCATTTGCGCCATATTTCTTTCTTGTTGCTCTTCCATCCTCATCATTGCTTGTGCCATTATTTGCATCTCTGTAGGCTGCTCTTGCTCTCTAGCCCTTCCAGCAACACTTTGCTCTACTTAAGTCCCTCTTCTCTAGGTTGTCCATTCCCAGGTTCCATCTGGAATTATCTGTAATACAACAAAGTTCTAACATCCAATATAAACAGTTTATGATACTAAACTATTGGTTAGTATATAAACAATTCATAAATATAAAATCAACTAAATACTGCCATCTAATCGTCACACACGTCCAGAATTAATAACCACGCTCTGATACCACTAATTGTCACACCCCAAACCCAATATCCATACTAATCATTTGTTATTAGAATAATTGGACCAAAATCTCGAGCCCATTGAAAATTTAATTCCTTTATCAATATTTTTTTTTTTGCATAATGAACATATTATTGTTCTTGTGCCATAAGGAAGTCAACATCATAGTCATAATTAGAGATTATACAATACTACGATTAACTATGATCAACTCAATCCATACTAAATCAATATATACAATGTGTGAGTATATCAAAATCTTCAGTGTGACAACGATAAAATCTCCATACTTAAACCCCAGCTCTTCTAACGGTGGAACTCTCAAAGTTACCGGTCATATATTATCCTAGCTGGCAGCGTACAAACCTGAAATTGTTAAAATATAAACCATAAGCATTAAGCTTAGTGAGGTACTCCTTCCCTGCAATAGAATAACAATTCTATATCGAATATGTGAATATAAAATCTGAACAATCCTTCCCATTGGCAATAACAAATCAGGGATCATAAGATCCAAATAATTCTGCCCATTGGCAATAACAAATCCTGGATCATAAGATCCAAATAATTCTGCCCATTGGCAATAAGAAATCCTGGATATTTGAATATCCAAACAAATCTTGAATACCGAAGTATTCAAACCAATCCTGGAACATGAGACCCAAACAAATCCTGGATATTTTAATATCCAAACAAATCCTGAATACTGAAGTATTCAAACAAATCCGCTCTTAAAGCTATATTCATATTTATATATGAAACAAATCATAAGTACACTCACCTTGACAGTTTAACTGGCTTTTCCCTTGCCTTTATTCGGTACTTGTTCAATCAGCTCTTCTTCCCTTCCTATCATTCTTACAATATTAGTATCATCATAAGAATATTAATAGTCCAAAGAATAACTTCAATCATAACTCAATTCATAAACATCATATTATTCAATTCAAATCATTCATTATAAATGAAGTCCCATCTAGACTCAGGTTCTGATATCTAACATATTCAAATTACAACCCAAATCTTCTTTAATTCTTCTTGGTAATCCAATCCTTATCATATCATGTTCCCAACACAAAATACGGACATAATTCTGAGTTTCCTAGAGCAAGATATGCCTATTTCTTTTCCACATAGCAAATCTGCCTTATAGGCTCTTTTATCGTTCATTCAATTTCCATGAATTTTCATAATTTTTCTACATCATAAATTTCTATGATATTTTACCCAACATTAGTAAACATATTGAACAATCCATAATTAAAGTTTCATAATTTTTAAGGTTCGTTTGCTATGTCAAGCAAAACATTGAACACATGGCGGGCATACTTTCACCCTTAGGGAAGATTTCATACCCGAACTTCAAACTCTCACCAAAGACACATTTATTGGTATTTTAACATGATTTTCGGATATGCAATACACACATGAGTCCAGGTTAATCTCCAATTGTAATCAATCAATTCCAGTAAGTATAGAGAAATATATGGAAGTTTGAATAAACAAGGTTCCTAAACAAAACAATCTCAAGGGTTTACACATTCAAGTTTACTTAAACTTGCATCTATCCATAAGTACATATCAAGACATGGAATTTCAGTAAACAAATGATTATTTAAATCATTTAAATAAGTAATACAAAGAAATAAACCAGATTTATGGATGGAAATACCTTAGGGGCTTTTACGTAATTTCTACGGATTTTTCTCCAATTTTCTCCTCACTTTTTCTTCCTAACTTCCTAATTCTCTTTCTTTAAGCTTAAAATCTCTCATGGATTAATTTGGATGAATAAGGAGATAGTTTTAAGGGTTTGAAGTCGGCCAAAGCCAACCTCCACCTCCAACCAATAAATTTAAGACACTTATTGGGCATAAGGGACAAATTTCCACTAAAATGAATGGACAAATTTACCCTTCGTTAGTAATTTAGGTATAACTTCTTACTCGGACCTCCGTTTCACACACCGTTTGTTGTGTCACAACCCTAACTCACCTGCCTACAAATATCTAGCTTTCACCCCAAGTCAATTATTATTTTATAAAGTTCAAACTAGCCTTAAAACATGAGCATTACTACCGAAAACTTCAAAATCTCACATTCGTAAATAATTCATTTTTCATACTTTATGAAGCTAGGATTAGACTAAATATAATGACTTAACATTATATATACTAATAACATATTATCCATATCACATAGTCTAATCATGATTTAAACATAATTTATCGTAATTATATTCGGGTTGTCACAGTTTCTTTGGCATCCATGTTCTTCTTCGCAGCCATAGCCTCCTCGGCATTCATAATCTTGGACGCTTTTCCCATCAGGTCGGACATGGTTCTAGGTGGATCTTTGGCCAAAGTGTAGTACAACTTGTTGGGCAGTAGTCCACTCATCAAAGCAGTAATCGTTGTCTTCTCCTCATAATCAATGACTTCAAGTTTCTCGTTATTAAAACGAGTTATATAATCTCTGGTACTCTCACCAGCTTTTTGTCTAACACTTAACAAATGTGCTACTCGTTTAACTGGATTTGCCCCATAACAGAAATTCCCAATAAATAACTCGGCCAGTTGAAGAAAAGTTGAAATCTTACCCCGAGGAAGATTATTATACCATATTTGAGCAGATCCAGTAAGAGTTCCCGAGAACGCCCTGCATCTCATCTCATCTGGAACAGCATAGATGTCGACTGCAACCTGGTATTATTCTATATGAAGGACAAGGTCAGTCTTTCCATCATATTTGGGGATCACAACAGGTGCTTTGAACTTTGATGGTGTTCGAAAATCTATAATGGACTGGACAAAAGGTGTTCCTCGAACAAAAGTTCGTTGTAGGGGGTTCTTAGCTTTAACCATTTCCCCCAATCTATCCTCCAGCCTTTTAATAGAGCCTTTCCATGCATCATTTCCTTCCTCGAGCCTGTTGGTTCGAGCAACTGATCGCGTTGATGTGGCTTCCTGGGATCTCTCTTGACGAGCAGCTGGTCGCGACTGGGCAGATCTTTCCCTTAAGTCTGATGGTCGTCGAAAATTCCTCGATGGGGCTCTAGGAGGACTTTTGCTCCTCCTAGGACCTAATCGATCGAAAGGAGATACTCTGCTTAATCTTTCTAGCGCACTGGCCCTTTCTGAGGAGAGAGTGATACGTTGTTCAGTATCTGTGGCTCGCACTGACGAAGTTCGTCCAGATTGATAAGAAAAATCTTCAGACTCCTCATTGCGATATGAATTGGTACGCCTAGTACGCGAAGAAGATGCACGGGTATTTCTTTGAATACTTCGTGGTCTTGAATGGGTTGGTGCACCGCCATGGAGGGTTTGTATGAGTTGATGCATAGTTTCTTGCATGACGGTCTGGCCCTGAGCCAGATTTGTCATTATTCCAGCCAGATCTGGAATATTTGGCGGAGCAAATGGATTTGGAGGGCTTCCAGCGTTTCGATTGCTTGATTCTGGAATATCAGCCATTTGTGATGGATTGTTTTTTATGAAAAACGATATTAACAGTCGTTCCCACAGACGGCGCCAATCTGTTGATGTAAAAAATTAGATCATATCTAATTATTCAATCACAGATAAATAAATGAGACAAAGAAATTTTAAAGTGGTTCAGCCTTATAAGAATGGCCTACGTCCACTGTTTTGGTATTGCTGTTTGTATGGGAATTCTCGATTACAAGTTAGCTCAAGAAATTTCGGTCCTTTTACAATGAGGATTGTACAATGTATTTATAGCCCTGAGGCTGTAATGTGAAAGGGTAATACATTAAATGATGTACATATGAAAGGGTGATACATTCAATGCTCCTTAAGCGTATGCGTCTGAATGATAAGCATTTAATGAACAGTCAAACTGTTGGTTATCCCGCTATTAATGCTTTGTTCGAGGTGCAGCTCGGACCGCCTAAGCTTCTCGGTGCTCAAGAGTTCCTCGGAGAGTTCTCGTTCCTCGGGGAAACAGTGTTTCTCGTTGTAGTATGGTTCCTCAGAGCATGTGAGTTCCTCGAAAGTGTTTGTTGTTGCCACGTAGACTGCCACGTGTCTTCACTTTATTGATCCATGTCAGCAGACTAAATTTGGTATCAATAATAATAATAATAATAATAATAATAATAATAATAATAATAATAATAATAATAATAATAATAATTATTATTATTATTATTATTATTATTATTATTATTATTACAACTAGTACTGAAATATTTACCAATAAATATTCATAATAATACGCTATATATTGATATTTTTACTAATTAAATGTTCATAATAATTTATTTATATTTACTAATGTTTGAGTTAAAGGATGCTTATTAATTTAAATCATATTTTCAGTGATTGAAATAAGAAATATATAATACTTATATTTATTATAAAATTATAATTATATATGTGTATATGTATATGTATATAAGTTTTTATTTATTTATAATTTTCTTGCAATTTTCCTTCTGTTAACCAAACACACACAAGAACAATATTTTCTTTTTCCTTTACTTCACTTCACTTCACTTCACTTTTCTCGGGAATTATTTTTCCGTTTAACTTTCCTAATAAACGAATGACCCTAAGGGTCTGTTTGGTTCTTGGTGAAATATTTTTTATCGCATTAAAAATAATTTATTTAGGTAAAATATGTGTTTGGTTGGGCATTTAACATTGTAAAATAAAAAAAATATGGTGAAAAGTGAGATGAAAGTTTAACCATTTTAAATCACTAGTTGTGCTCACGTGCGTTGCACGTGTGGCCGTTTCCAGATATTAATCTTCCACTGCAAATCTGTGAAGGACAAAGTAATAAAAATACTTGCAACATATTATGTAGAATCTGTTTTGTTAGAATATAACATAAAGTACTTAGTACGAAGAATCAATCATTACCCCAAAAACCAAACCTCCATTCAACTATAAACTATACAAGATATTCCTGTGAATACTTTAAATCTATCACAAACGAACTCAGAACTCCCTACTCAAAAGCAGGAAGAAATACACACAAACATGTAAGTATATATAATCTGAATAAATATATCACGATGAAATTAGCTTGAAATGATTTATAGGGAAATATCATTAAAAAAGAGAAGTTAAAAAAAGCTTCAGCAAGCAAATTCCAAATCGCAGTTATTGAAAGATGACATTTGATAAAAATAGTGTGTAATCCTAAAAACTAAAAATAAAATGGTTAAATATGCTGCTTTTGACGTTTGTTAGGATTCAAAGGTTCTTCTTCCTCTTCAACTTTATGAGCGACGAACATGGATGACATTATTCGAAGAACCTTTGTACAACATTCTTGTTCCATTACATAATCCAATTGATGGATTTATATTGCGTAGAAGGATGATTGGATAATTATGTTTAAGTTTCAATGCGTGTGGTGGCAATCCATTCGGCATCAAATAATTTAAAAATTCTTCTTGGTAATAGTTGTGCGTGTCATCCACAGCTTCATCAAAGCTATTTAATGTCTTCAATTCTCCGAGGAACATATCAATCATCATATCATTGAGTGAGTCTACGTGCTCGTTTGTTGTAGCAAGAATTGCTCGATCTGTCAATAAGTTTGGTGAGTTGGCATTTATATTTAATGATGGGAAGATAACGTCAATGAGAGACTGTTCGGGGCCCTCATCATGTGTTGATGCTTCCGTCCCATTGTCAATCCTTATGAGGAAATCGCTAAGTGGGGAATTGATACCCAAATGTTTAATTACTTAATCATCACTATGAAGTTAAACAGGGCATTAGTTATTTTTAGTCATTACATTTACATAATATGGTGGATTGATTATCAGTATTAACATATCAATACAACAACTTTCAAAGATAAATTATGCGAGACAGAGAAACTGCATTCATGTTCATTGAATAGAAATTACAAAATAACAAAGAGAATCCACCCAGTTAATAAGTATGGCCAAACCTCAGTTTTCAAGAAATTAAAACAATTTACTCAACAATAAGATGAATTGAAAACAATAATTGTAAATTAATTTTAAAAAATTAAAAAAAATTATGGTACTTGAATAAGTGCAATGTATTCCATAAGTATCCATAAACCATGAACTAAAAAAGTGACACTCAGTACTAATATTAAGAGTAGGGAAGAACAAACTGAAATTCTTTGAACACTATGTATCTAAAGATGCTAAAGATACAGTTTAGAGTGTGTGTTTGAGTTGACAAAGATAATTCAACCAAGGCATGTAATTGCAGCTTCAGTAAGGTAATTTGGACTCATTTTGCTCACATATTTGGTTGTTCTTTGAAGTTATGTTTTTCTTAGTTGGGGCGTTACAACCGGAACCGACGTAAGACTTAATAAGAAGAATATATGTATGTAGAGAGACAAAATGAATACATTGAACATACAGCGTGAAAAAATTCCAACACAGGAATTTCAAAAATAATATTTTTACTATTTAACAAAATGGTCCTCGCCAGCGGTACGCATAGGCGGGAACGATTTTTTTAGTATCTTGGTACGCGCCAGCGGTATTATAAAATATTTTAAATAAAATATAAAAAAAAACAGTGTTAAACAATTTTTTAAGTGCCTAAAGATTTTATTTTAAAAAAAATGTTTTAAGTAAAATCCAAGCATGTGAATGTTTAAAAAAATTGTTACAAAAATTCGAATAGTTACAAAAATTCTAATAGTTACAAAAATTGTTTTATAAAAATAAAAAGTTAGTAGTTCCAAAACAGTAACTATTAGAATCTTATTTTTTTTAAATAAAATCTTCAGGCACTTAAAAAATTGCTTAAAACTGTTTATTTAAGACTGTTTTGTTTGTACATTTTATTTAAAATATTTTATAATACGCGATCCAAATAAAATTAACACGACATGACACGACTGTTGATGTAAAAAATTAGATCGCTCTAATTATTCAATCACAGATAAATAAAATGAGACAAAGATTTTTAAAGTGGTTCAGTCTTATATGAATGGCCTACGTCCATTGTTATGTTATTGCTGAGTGTTTGGGAATTCTCGATCTTGAGTTCAACCAAGAAATTTCGGTCCCTTTTGAATGAGGGTGATACAAGGTATTTATAGCCCTTTGTAAGGACATTTTTGTCCGTTAGCATTTTATATGTCGTACGCCGTTACACCGTTGAGGAAATTCAAGAATCATATGATCATCAACGGATACGAATATCAAAAGGAGAAAAGAAATCAAGGGAACAGACCGGACCGATCCGGCCCAGATAAAAGAACCGATCCGGTTCATCCGGACCGATCCGCCTAAAGGGACCGGACCGATCCGCTTGCTGAGGTGAAGCCAGTGTGCCCCGGATCCATAGCGAACCGATAAAGCCAAAATGCCGAACCGATCCGATGCCAACCGGATGGATCCGATTTCAGAAAAAGAACCGATCCGAGTTAACCGGACCGATCCGCCTAAAGAACCGGACCGATCCGACGAGGATAGACTCTGCCAGATCGTGTAGCAGATTTTTTAGGGTTTTGACTCCTTATTTAAACCACGATCAGTAGTTGGTTTTCTTAAGACTTTCCCACGATTATCAGAGCATATCAACCCTAAAGTCTTCACCTATTGAGTCCTATGATTCTAGGTTTTGAGATTCACACATCTTCCATATCTATGTGAATCAAAGTTTGGTAACCCAAGAACACCATTGATGTTGTTCAACCTTTGTGAAGTGGACCGCTTCTTCCTCTTCATTGCAGCCCTACTGGACAGGGATAGTTCCAGCCGCCAACCCTACTGGAAAGGGATATTCCAGCCGCGACTACAGAATCCGATACCCGAGGGTAATTCTTAGTCAACCTGTATTTCATTGTAATCCGATTGTAAACCGTCTTTTACAAATTATAGTGATATACAAATGGTTTTGCCCCTGTGGGGGATTTTTCCTTAAACTTTGTGTGTTGAATATTTATTGCATGATTTCATATTGTTTCAATCACACCTAGTTGCATGCTTAGGGTTAATTTGGGTTAAAAAGGGTATTTATTATATTATTTCTTAATTGAACGCAAGCGCCAACTCTTTCAAAATGGTATCAGAGCGGGTTACGCTAATCTATCGCGTATTCCTATTTTCCGCAAATTTTTTCTAAAGATATCATTTTTTTTTAAATAAATTGATCTTTGAAAAGAGCGTGTTCAAATGGAGAAATCATATTATAAAATGCCTATTTTTGACGGGTCAAATTATGCTTATTGGAAAGCCCGTATGAGGTCGGCTTTAAAAGCCATTGATGAACGTGTCTGGATTTTGGTTGAACGAGGGTGGACTCCTCCCACTGTGACTGTTGATAATGTGACCAACTTGAAACCTGACATTTCTTGGACTGATGATGAATTTAAATGGTCATCTTTTAATTCTAAGGGTCTAAGTGCTATCTCTGGGTCTGTCACTCCTGATGAGTTCAAATGCATAATGACGTGCACCACGTCAAAGGAGGCATGGGATATTTTGCAACTTACCCATGAAGGAACAAATGCTGTTAAAGAATCAAAATTGCAAAATTTAACAACTCAATTTGAAACCATCACCATGCATGAAAATGAATGTTTTGATGAATTTTATGCTAGGCTTTCTGACATTGTTAATACTAGCTATAATCTTGGTGAACATATTCCAAATGCTAGAGTTGTTAAAAAGATTCTTCGTTCCCTTCCTAAGCGTTTCATACCTAAAGTCACTGTGCTAAATTCCTTGGGTAATTTAAATACTCTAAAATTGGAAGAACTGGTAGGAGATTTACAAACTTATGAAATAGACATGTTTCCTAAATCTGCCAAGCCAAAAGATAAGGGAATTGCCCTTAAAGCCCAAGAGAGAAAAAGTGAGGGGTCGGCAAGAAAGAGAGTCGAGTCATCTAGAAAGATAGAAAATTCTGATTCTGATTGTGAGTTTGACCTAGATGATTTGGCATTATTTGCTAAAAACTTCAAGAAAATTCTGAAATTTAAAAAGGGTGGAAACTTCAATGTTAAAAAGAATTTTCAGAAAAATAAGTTTGAAAAGAAGGATTTCAAAGAACCTCCTAAAGACAGTGAGAGGTGTTTTGAGTGCGACGGTAAGGGACACAGAGCGTTTGAGTGTGCCACTCGTCTGAATAGGGAAAAGGGTAAAGCTGTCCTAAATGCTACCCTTAGTGACGACAGTGAGGTCGAGTCGGTGGACTCGGGAGATGAGTCACCACATGAGCGTAACTTCACCGCGTTCATGGCTAGTCATGTGAGTACTCCTAGTGCATCTCACGACGATGAGGATGCTACTTCACAGGGACACCTCGACAGCGAGAGCGAAGAGAGTGAGGGAGAGGAGGAAGGTAGTGAGGACGAGAGTAACCTTCAACGCGCCTACGCCGAGTTATATAATGAGTCTTTCAAAACTAAAAAACGTAACAAGGCGTTAGTTCTTAGAATCACCGCATTAGAAGAAGAGTTAGAAGAGACGAGAGAGAGAGAGTCCTCCACCTGCACCGCCATGAGAGAGAGAGAGTCTGCCTGGGTTAGTAAAGAGAATTTGCTTAAAGAGAGAGAGAGCAGTTTTTAGAAAGAGAAAGCGGACTTGACTAAACAAGTGGCTAGTCTTACTAGTGAGCTCCATTCCTCCATGGAGACTAGGAAGAAACTTGAAGCCCTTGTTGCTCAGCTTACTCATGACCTTGAGAGAGCTACGAAAGTCAAGGTACAAATCGAGGACAGATCTGGGAAGATGGGAAAGATGCTCCTCGGTCCCGCTTTAGGTTTTGGTGACCGACAAGGAATAGGTTTTGATGGTGCCTCCACGTCCTAAATTGCACCCGGACCAATTCCTGAGTTTACTACGACTCCTTATGGCCGTCAGCAAAAACCAAGAAGGAGAGTTCGACCAAGAAAAGCAATCCAAGGTCCTCCTAATACTGTGCCCTTTTGCTCCCATTGCAAAAGAAATGGACACCTTAGGGAGTTTTGCTATAGATTTGGTCGGACACGACGTACTTTTACTTCTCCACATCATACTGATGAGTTTGCCAGTCTGAGAGAGCGAGTTGAGTTTCTAGCCGCCACATCACAGAGTTTGATGGAGGAATTCCGACGGATGACCTTACCATCAATGAAGGCGCCCCGCATTCCGGCTAAAACCAACAACAACAAGGGAATACAAAAAGGTACCTACTCTTGGGTTCCTAAGAAAGAGAAAAAGGCCCTTGTTGTCCATGTTGCTCTCAAAGCACATAATACCTCTCAGTGGTATTTTGACAGTGGATGCTCCAGACACATGACAGGTGATGCCTCATATTTTACCCATCTTGAGGATTATAATGATGGGAGAGTCACCTTTGGAGATGGTAGCAAATCTAGCATAGTTGGACGAGGTACAGTAGAGTTACCAGGATTTCCAAAGCTAGAGAACGTGTTGTACGTCAAAGGTTTGAAAGAAAACCTTCTTAGCATCAGCCAGCTGTGCGACGATGACTTTGCAGTGAAGTTTGACCGGAAAGCTTGTAAGGTCTATAATCAAGCCGGTAAACTTTTAGTGAAAGGGGTGAGGACAGAGGATAACTGCTATGGGACTGAGCCCAAATCCTCACTTGTCTGCAACAGCGCCACGATCACTCCTATGGATCTGTGGCACCAACGTCTAGGTCATATGAACGTTAGAGACTTATCTCGTTTAGTCAAAAAGGACCTAGTACGTGGCTTACCATCTCTTGAAAAGCCAACTTCCATGATTTGTGGAGCCTGTCAGTTGGGAAAACAAATCCGTAGCCCTCATAGGAAGTTGAATTCCATTACCACCTCCCGTGCTCTTGAGTTGATTCACATGGATCTTATGGGTCCTACTCGCACGGAGAGTCTAGGTGGTAAGAGGTACATCCTCGTGATGGTAGATGATTTCTCCAGGTACTCCATTGTAGGTTTTCTGAGAGAGAAATCCGATGCTGTAGAATTTTTAACGACCAAGTGCCGTGTCTTGCAAAATCAACACGAAGTCACTATTAACAGAATACGTAGTGATAACGGCACTGAATTTAAGGAAGCAAAGGTGGATTTGTACTGTGATAGCCTTGGGATCAAACATGAGTTTTCTGCTGTGAGAACTCCTCAGCAAAATGGGATTGTTGAGAGAAAGAACAGAACGATCCAAGAGATGGCTAGATCTATGCTTCTAGGTCGTAAAGTTTTTAGGAGATTTTGGGCAGAGGCAGTGTCTACTGCATGCCACACGGTGAATAGGGTCTATCTGCGTCCACACACACTTAAGACGCCTTATGAATTGTGGACAGGCAAGAAACCCAACTTGGCATATTTCCGTGTTTTTGGGAGTAAATGCTACATCCTACGGGATAGAGAGCAATTAGGAAAGTTTGACTCCCGGAGCGACGAGGGAATATTGCTAGGATATTCATCGAATAGTAGAGCGTACCGGGTGTTTAACCTGAAGAGCTCTAAGGTTATGGAATCAATAAACGTCACTGTGCAAGATGACGAACCTCCGACGGTTATTGATCCCAACCTTCAGTGTGAGGATGAGGATTGTTCTGACAGTGATTTTCCTGTTCCTCTCCCACACTCTGTGGACCCTATTCCTGTATTAGGGGACACACCTGCTTGGGTTCGCAAGAGTCATGATCCTTCAGCCATTATTGGCGATCCCACTCTAGGGGTCAAGACTCGTGCTCAACTAGAGAACGTTGTTAGTCATCATTGCTACACGTCCAAAGTCGAGCCCAAGAACCACAAAGAAGCACTCAAAGATGAACACTGGATATCTGCTATGCAGGATGAGTTGCTTCAGTTTAAGAAGAACAATGTCTGGGATCTTGTCCCCCGACCTAGTAATACTAATGTTATTGGTACCCGGTGGATTTTCAAGAATAAAATGGATGAAAATGGTACCATAATCAGAAATAAGGCTAGGTTGGTCGCTCAAGGCTACACACAGATATAGGGTGTAGACTTTGGGGAGACATTTGCTCCTGTTGCGAGGCTTGAGTCCATCCGTCTCCTGCTCGCCATCGCATGTCATCTGCACTTCAAGGTATATCAGATGGATGTCAAGAGTGCCTTTCTGAATGGCATTCTACAGGAAGAAGTTTATGTAGAACAACCAAAAGGGTTTGAAGACCCTAAGCACCCTGATCACATCTACTATCTGAGAAAAGCCTTGTATGGTTTGAAGCAAGCACCTCGTCCTTGGTACGAGAGGCTTACTTCCTATCTCTTAGCCCATGGCTTCAAGAGAGGGGGAGTTGATATGACGTTGTTCGTCAGGAGAGATGACGGTGCTATCTTGGTTGCCCAAGTCTATGTGGACGACATAGTCTTTGGATCCACATGCTCCCAGCATGCTCACCACTTTGAGGAGGAGATGAAAAGTGAGTTTGAGATGAGCATGGTGGGTGAGCTTACATTCTTCCTTGGTCTCCAGGTTCGTCAGCTAGAGGATGGGATGTTCATCTCCCAATCCAAGTATGCTAGAGACCTAGTGAAGAACTTTGGTTTAGACTCCGCTAAGCATGATCGTACACCTATGAGTACCACTACCAAGCTTAGTAAGGACACCTCAGGCAAGGACGTAGAGCAAACCTTGTATCGGAGTATGATAGGCAGTCTTCTCTACTTGACTGCTAGTCGTCCCGACATTGCCTTTAGTGTTGGAGTCTGTGCGCGTTATCAGGCGTCTCCTAAAGAGTCACACTTACTCGCTCTAAAATGTATTATCAAATACGTAAGTGGGACTCTCTCATACGGTATTTGGTATTCCTTTGATACCGATGACCGTTTGTCTGCCTATTCGGATGCCAATTGGGCTGGGGACGTAGATGGATGTAAGAGCACTTCGGGTGGGTGTTTCTACTTTGGTTCTGCTCTTGTCTCTTGGTTGAGCAAGAAGCAAAACTCCATCTCTTTGTCCACTACGGAGGCTGAGTACATCGCCGCCGGGAGTTGTTGCACGCAACTCATGTGGATGAAGCAAATGTTGGCAGATTATGGGATTTCACAGGACACCATGTTCATTTCCTGTGATAACACGAGCGCGATACACATATCCCGCAATCCTGTTCAACATTCGCGCACAAAGCACATCAGGTTACGCGAGCACTTTATACGTCAGTTAGTTGAGGAGAAGGTCATAACCCTGAGTTTTGTTCCTACCGACCGTCAGTTAGCCGATATTTTCACGAAACCTTTAGATGCCCTTAGATTTGAGAGTCTTAGGAAGTCTTTGGGGATTTGCACAGTTGACTGAGGGGTTGGTCTATGTCTAGAATAGGATGCTTCTTCATGTTCATATCATATGCTTCCTATTGCTAGTCTGTTTTATAAGTACCATACATTTGTTGTACAGCTTTTATGTATTTTTTATTATTCTTTGAAAAATACAAAAAGATTCTCTTTTTAGAAAATTTTTAGAAAAACACAAAAAGATTTTATTTTGATAAAATTTTTGAAAAATTCAAAAAGAGATTTGCCTTTTATGGATGAGCATTTAAGATGACCGAGTCACAACTTCATTCCATATATCCATGTGACTGTTTGATAGAGATTTGAGAGGCTACATCATTTCATCCATGTGCTTAACATTGATTGGAGTCCCTGAGATGTAATTAGTGATATTTCCTACATGCTTGACTCCTATATCCTTTATTGCACACATGCACGGCTATATTTGATTGTTGCACTTGTCAATCTCATGTTGGCTTAAGTGTTTCCATCTCAATCCTGTCTATACAATGTATAAAATGCGATAAAACTTGACAAGATTGGATTGCATGTAAAAACCGTTTTGGTGAGACTGTGTGTATATTTTCATAACGGGGAGGGGCTGCGAAAGTTGATTCTTATCCTTTGCGCAAAAGCCACCGTTAAAAAGGACCTAAAAAATGGAGGAATTTTAATATCCGAGGTCCTAAGAGGTAAAAAGAACCCGAAAAAATTGATAAGGCAATAAAAAGCAATTCATGCCATATATGGGCCATTTAGGTTTTCACCATCAATTCTCCAAAGTTTGAGAATTTAGTATACCTCTATTAAAAATATAAATCTGAGGGAGTTTGGTTGGAGAATGAGAAAAACGGGTTTGCCCTTCCTTGAAAGTCCTGAACAAGCATAAAAAACATTTTGGACGTTATTGGTGTAGAAATCACTCTGAGCTTTGATTTGTAGATTTGATATAGTCAATATCTTATATTTCCACTCTTTTACACCAAAGGAAGCATTTGAGTTCATTCGTTAGGAATATCCAATATTCATCGTGCACATATGTCATGCTTGTATGCTTTGATTTTCCTATCGAATTTTGATCACACCCATTTCTTTACGCCATCACCGACTTGGTTGTTTTATGTTCATTCATGGTGTCATTTTATGCCTTGTGTCACCCCGGTACTTGATTGCTTGATTTATTTCTCTCATTTGTCTATTTGGGGACATCATAAAAAGGGGGAGAATGAATTATCTGATTATCTTATTATATTATGGGGGAGATTTGAAATTTTGAGTTTTGTTCATAAATTGGTATATATGTTTGTCTCATTTCAAACTCGATATGTCACTTGGTATGTTGCTTTGTCTTATGTGTGCAGGTACTACTTTGATAACTGAATTGCACACCCTGATGAGAAAAGCGTTAAGATCCCTGAAGATTTGAAGATCAAACGATGCAGTCTTATTCACTTGTACTCTTTCAGTTTTGGGTTCATGGAAGGGTAGATTTGTATAGGCAATTATTTATGATTGATAATTTGGATGTTTGTTTTTATGTATGTACCGGCATAGACATAGGGGGAGATTTGTAAGGACATTTGTGTCTGTTAGCATTTTATATGTCGTACGCCGTTACACTGTTGAGGAAATTCAAGAATCATATGCTCATCAACGGATCCGAATATCAAAAGGAGAAAAGAAATCAAGGGAACAGACCGGACCGATCCGGCCCAGATAAAAGAACCGATCCGGTTCATCCGGACCGATCCGCCTAAAGGGACCGGACCGATCCGCTTGCTGAGGTGAAGCCAGTGTGCCCCGGATCCATAGCGAACCGATAAAGCCAAAATGACGAACCGATCCGATGCCAACCGGATGGATCCGGTTTCAGAAAAAGAACCGATCCGAGTTAACCGGGCCGATCCGCCTAAAGAACCGGACCGATCCGACGAGGATAGACTCTGCCAGATCGTGTAGCAGATTTTTTAGGGTTTTGACTCCTTATTTAAACCACGATCAGTAGTTGGTTTTCTTAAGACTTTCCCACGATTATCAGAGCATATCAACCCTAAAGTCTTCACCTATTGAGTCCTATGATTCTAGGTTTTTAAATTCACACATCTTCCATATCTATGTGAATCAAAGTTTGGTAACCCAAGAACACCATTGATGTTGTTCAACCCTTTGTGAAGTGGACCGCTTCTTCCTCTTCATTGCAGCCCTACTGGACAGGGATAGTTCCAGCCGCCAACCCTACTGGAAAGGGATATTCCAGCCGCGACTACAGAATCCGATACCCGAGGGTAATTCTTAGTCAACCTGTATTTCATTGTAATCCGATTGTAAACCGTCTTTTACAAATTATAGTGATATACAAATGGTTTTGCCCCTGTGGGGGATTTTTCCTTAAACTTTGTGTGTTGAATATTTATTGCATGATTTCATATTGTTTCAATCACACCTAGTTGCATGCTTAAGGTTAATTTGGGTTAAAAATGGTATTTATTATATTATTTCTTAATTGAACGCGAGCGCCAACTCTTTCACCCTTAGGCTGTACATGAAAGGGTTGATACATTAAATGATATACATATGAAAAGGTAATACATTTAATGCAGCGTGTGCGTCAAGATGATAAACATTCAATGAATAGTTGAATAGAGCTTTTGTAGTTAACCTCCCTGATGCCAACAGGGATTATTTTGAACATGGGTTAGTTTTCAAAAATTGGCAACATGCTCCTTTAGTCGGAGACGGAGTGTATGAAGGTCCAAGTGCCCCCCATACGGCAATGGGATAGGTTATTTTCATTTTATTTTATTCTCGAAATTATGACTTCATCATGTTTGAATAAATGCATGATTGACATTTCAAATGGTTTTTGTTTGCAGTTAATAGCAAGAGAAAAACTTCTAAAGAATCAGAAGTTAATATAAGGCAATTGAAACATATCTGGAGCTTGCATCAGAAGGTTGCAGATGAGCACATCAGGTCTGCCTCATACTTGTTGCAGTACAGGAGCTATACGTCGTCTTTTACTGCTCGCCCTGTGGTTAGCTCCAGTGATCCAGTGCAAATTCCTGAAGACTCTGATCCGGAATCTCATATTCCTTTGAGCCAGAAAATGGGCAAGAGAAGAGTTCCCACTCTCTTCGAGGAGAGTTCCTCTACTAGCGATGGGAAGAAAACCAAGGTTAATGTCCCAAAGGGGACAAAGAAAATTGATGATGCTCCTTCTGTTGCTGTTCAGAAGGCTGCCGAGAAGCCCCCATTGGCTCCTGTGCAGAAGGATGCACCTGTTGAAGTAACCACTATCTCACCAACCAAAAGTTCTTCTTTGGTTGAAGTTGTTGAGAAGGCACCGAGGAGACTGAGGAAATCCTCCTCGGTCAGTATTTCTGGAGCCATTCCCCAGCTCCCAGCTGGTGGAGATGATGTTCCAATCAGTGTTCCTCCGAGCTCTACGATGAGCTTGGCAAAATTTTCACCCATTCTCGATGTGCAAGGTACTGAAGAAGACCTTACTCGGGATATGGTTACTTCTCTGGCTGCTCGTCATCTTGCTTCAGTAAGTATCTCTATTCTGAGTTTTTCATATTTTCCTTTGTTATTTCCCATATTTGTTTCTGATATCATTTCCCTTTTCTGATTGCAGTTGACGAGCTGTTTCAATATAATCCTTAAAAAGGATGAAGCGATCAAAGCTTCTAGCTCCATGTCTCCCAAAATTATTTTATTAAGAATGCCCAAGAATTATATCACGACAATTTGAATTTAACTCATTTAAAAACGGCAATAGGAATTTGCCAGGAGGGGTCGATCGATCGAAGTTTGGGGCACGATCGATCGAACCTTCGATCGATCGAAGCTCTAGGCTCGATCGATCGATCAAGCAGGTATTTCGATTTTCTGCAGAATTGCAGTTACGGGTTCTATCACTTTTCTTCATCCAAATCCATGTATTTCAATCCCAAACGTCCCAAAAATTCTACTACTAACATTATATCAATATACCAGATGATTCTAACGTAAGGCATGTACATATTCATCATTTAAACATGGGTTTTCATCCGAAAATTATATCTAATTATCAAGAACCCTAAAATTTTCTTAAACAGTTTTCTAACAAATCTTTCTCCAGAATTTCTTTTTTATAATCATCAAAATTTCGTGGTTAATTACCTCTACATGGAAGGGGTTTCCAGAATCATCATATCAACCAATACTATATGGATTTTCCTATCACAAATTGGGTTTTCTTCCACATATTTCATCCCTAATCAATCCTAAACTAATATGGAAATTGCACCAACGAAAATAGCAAGATAAACACTTGTCTGGGATGTTTGGTATTCTGATTTACGGCTGATTTTGGTATGGTTGCGTTCCTCGTCTCGCGATTTACGCGTTGGCGGCGACAGCGGTGCAAACGGGTGGCTTTTTGGCCTTGAATTGCCTTGAGAGCTCTCTCCTCTCTTCTCCAATGGCCGTCACTTGTGTTTAGAGTTTCTAACCCTAGGTGACCATCCAGATATCTGATATAACCCTTGGAATTTTCGTGGGTTTAATTACCAAAAAAGATTAAATGTCCAAAACACCCTCCCGGGGTACCAATTTGGCCTAAAAACTCCCCGAGACCCAAACTAAACCCCCGGGTACACTTTTCTGACTATCTCGACCCTTCCGGACACGTTGGCGTACTCAAAATGACCATACGAACAACTTATAAAATATTCACTTTTTATTTAATAAAATTAGTCCCGACGTGACACGAGCACGTCCCGACTTAAATTTCCGAAATTGTCATTTAATTCACTCATGACATTCAATATAACCAATATCATATATATTACTTTGCTCATTAGTAATATTCAACAAATTTCCCATAATTACTAACTCTCGTCACGTTAATAATTATAACATAATTAATTTTTGGATTTTTATTAAATAATTAACTCACATTAAATTTAATAAATCCCCAAATTAATATAGCTTAAAAATACGGGGCATTACATACTTCCCCCCTAATAACGGAATTTCGTCCCGAAATTCGGAAATTAAGGCATACCTGGTAAAAATAACTCTGGATATCTTTCGCGCATATCTGCCTCGCGCTCCCAAGTGGATTCCTCCACATTATGATGCTCCCACTGGACCCGCACAAGTGGAACTATCTTCGACCTCAATCTCCTCTCACTATAGTCTAGGATAGCCACCGGTCTCTCCTCGTAAGAGCTATCAGGTTTTAAGTCGATCTCATCTATCGCAATGTGAGTATGGGCCATATCATCCTGAAGATATCGTCTCAACGACGAGATATGGAATACATCGTGGATGCGATGTAAATGTTCTGGCAGTCCCAACCTGTATGCAACCGGCCCAATCCTCTCGATGATGGGAAATGGTCCCACATACCTCGGAGCCAACTTCCCCTTCTTCCCGAACCTCATCACTCCCTTCATGGGAGATACCCGCAATAACACTTGGTCCCCCACACTAAACTCCCGGAAGAACCGTTTCGCATCGGCGTAGATCTTTTGCCTGTCCTGGGCTACCCGAATGCGACTCCTGATAATCTCAATTCTCGCGGAGGTCTCCTGAATCACCTCTGGTCCTAGCAACTTGTTATCCCCCACTTCGAGCCAACAAGATGGGGAACGACAAGGCCTGCCGTACAAAGCCTCAAATGGAGCCATACCAATCGTAAACTGATAAGAGTTATTATAAGAAAACTCTACCATATGTCAATCTCGTTTGGGGTTTTCATAACAATCCCTGCTCCAAAACTTGCTGTGCAAGATGATCCATCCACATACAATCTCCATGTAGGTAACTCATCTTCAAATTTCTTATCTGACAGAGTTCCTCGGTGAAATATCTGCTGTTTTCTTTCATCCTCCCCTGGTAACTTTCGCTCCCCGTCGACCATCTCTTCTCGCCCTTTTACCAACCGGAGTTGGTCTGGACTTATGTCTGTTGATCCTGTAACATCCACAGGTTGGTCATCGAGTAATTTTTGTTCCTCGGGGGTATCAGGATATGTAAACTCCGCTATAAAGTCTGCTACAGCTTGCCCTTTCAATGATGATCTGGGCTCATACACAATATCATATTCACCGAGCTCTATTGCCCAGTACATCAGTCTCCCTGACTTTTCTGGCTTATGAAGGGCTTGTCTCAATGGCATGTCGGTATAAACGACGATGGTATGGGCCTGGAAATATGGCCTCATTCTTCTACTTGCTTCAATTAATGCCAACGCCAATTTTTCCAGCTTTGGGTACCTGATCTCTGCACCTCGGAAAGGCTTACTTGTGTAATAAATTGGCTTCTGGACTCCATTCTCCAATTTGGTCAATGCCGAGCTGACTGCATGCTCTGATACTGCCAGGTATAAGTACAACTTTTCTCCTGTTATTGGCCTAGACAACAGTGGAGGTGTTCCCAGATATTTCTTTATGTCTTGAAAGGCTTTTTCACATTCATCATTCCACTCGAAAGTTTTTCGGAGTGTTTTGAAGAATGGAAGACACCTATCAGTTGCTCGAGATACAAATCTATTGAGCGCTGCAACTCGTCCTGTAAGACTCTGCACTTCTTTCTTCGTCGTTGGAGATCGCAACCCTAAAAGAGCTTTGATCTTTGCTGGATTTGCCTTAATGCCTCGCTGGTTGACGATGTACCCGAGGAATATTCCTTCTCGTCCTCCAAAGGTGCACTTCGTCGGGTTGAGCTTCATCTGGTATTTATCCAGTTGATCAAAGGTCTGACCTAAGTCAACTAGATGATCAGCAGCTTTCTTGCTTTTTGTCAGCATATCATCGACATAAACTTCCATATTGCAACTGATTTGTTCGGCAAAAACCTTGTTCATCAGCCGCTGGTATGTCGCTCCTGCATTTTTCAAACCAAAAGGCATAACATTATAACAATAAGTACCCCTAGGGGTAATAAAAGAAGTACTTTCCCTGTCTTCGGGATTCATCTTGATCTGGTTGTAGCCAGAGTATGCGTCAATGAAGCTGAGCAGCTCGTGCCCCGATGTAGCATCAACTAGCTGGTCAATTCTGGGCAATGGGAAATGATCTTTTGGGCAGGCCTTGTTGAGATCAGTGAAATCAACACACATTCTCCATTTATTGTTTTTCTTCTTTACCATCACCACATTTTCCAACCAGTCCGGATACTTCACATCTTCAATGAATTGAGCCTTCTGGAGCTTGTCGACCTCCTCTTGAATAGCTTGATTCTTCTCGAGGCTAAATACCCTTCTTCTCTGCTTTACAGGCTTTATCTCCTTATTCGCATTGAGTTCATGGCATAAGAAGTTTGGATCTATTCCTGGCATGTCTTCATGACTCCACGCGAAAGTTTTCTTCCTGTTTCTCAAGAAAGTTATTAACTCCTGTTTTATTGAAGCATCCAACGTTGAACCTATCTGGATTACTCGTTCAGGGTGCTCATCGTCCAGAATAACATTCTCTGTAGACTCCACCACCTGTCCTTTTACAAGTTGGGATTCATCTCGTGGATCCAGTGTTTCAATTTCTGTACTTTCATCCACCTGGTAGGTAGTAGTCTTTTTCCTTGATTCTTCAAGCTCCTCTTGTTCGGCAGACGAATAATAGCATTCCAGAGCTACTTTTTGATCACCTTTCACAACTCCCACTCCGAAATTTGTTGGGAATTTTAAGCACTGATGTACTGTAGATGGGACTGCTTCGAACTTCTTCAAACCAACTCTTCCCATGATGATGTTGTAAGCTGACTGCACATTTTTATCCATCACAAAGAAGCGTATTCTTTCTGTTCGACAAGCAGGCCAAGTTCCAATGAATATATCCAACTTGATCGTCCCAAGTGGAAAAACTTTCTCGCCAGCGAAACCCAGGAGGGGTCTGTGATAAGGTTCCAATTGAGATAATTTCAGATTCAAGCTATCAAAGCATAAATAGTACATGATGTCTGCCGAGCTTCCATTATCTACCAACACCCTTGAAATCACTACTTCCTTCATCCTCATTTTGATCACCAGAGGATCGTCGTGAGGATAAAGAACACCTGCCAAGTCGTTTTTTGAAAAGCCAATTACCAACTTCTCTTTGTTTACCTTCCTCGGACGATCGTCCTCGGCCAGATTTATTCGCTGAATATATGAACAAGCTTGAGCCTCTCCGAGGTAAGCTTTTCTTTCTGCAGTAAGGTCTCCTCCTCCTGCATCTCCTCCTGTAAT
This sequence comes from Sambucus nigra, assembly GCA_949130495.1. Classification (NCBI taxonomy): domain Eukaryota; kingdom Viridiplantae; phylum Streptophyta; class Magnoliopsida; order Dipsacales; family Adoxaceae; genus Sambucus; species Sambucus nigra. Next base: position 524,071,895 of record OX422212.1, read on the forward strand.
AACATTACAATCAAATGATCCAAAACGTATGGAAAATACCTCTCGTTCTGGCTGCCTTGGTTTTTTGGGAAGATCGGGGTCCTCATCTGGATCATCTTCATGGTCCCTTTTCTTTTTCTCCTCTGTTCGGCGAGGAGATCTAGACCTCTCTCTAGTTCGGTCATTATTTCTTTTTTCGCCTCCCCGATCAACATACTTTACTAGCTTTCCTCTTCGGATGAGTGTTTCAATCTCGTTCTGAAGAGCTATGCAATTTTTAGTCATATGGCCATGATCTTTGTGGAATTCACAATATTTATCCCTATTCCTCGCATCAGGATATGTTCTCAATTTCTTCGGCCACTTTACCTCCTCGCTATTCTTGATTTCTTCCAAGACATGATTAATACCCATTTTCAAGGGAGTATAATTGTCGTATTTCTTCAGGACTTCCCATGATGACTTATTATTTCTGGAACGTTTGTCACCGCCATTACTCTTATGCTCTTTATTTTTAGACTTATCGACGTCCACCTTGGTGTCTTTATCCATATTCTTCTTTGCAGCCATAGCTTCCTCGGCATTCATGATTTTGGCCGCTTTTGCCATCAACTCTGACATAGTTTTAGGTGGATCTTTCGCCAAGGTGTAATACAATTTATTAGGCAACAAACCACTCATCAAGGCGGTGATTGCTGTCTTCTCTTCGTAATCTATGACTTCCAGCTTCTCGTTATTGAAACGAGTTATGTAATCTCTGGTACTCTCACCAGATTTTTGTCTAACACTTAACAAGTGTGCTACTCGTTTTACTGGCTTTGCTCCAAAATAGAAATTGCCAATAAACAACTCGGCCGACTGAAAGAAATTTGAAATCTTACCCCGAGGAAGATTGTTATACCATATCTGGGCAGCTCCAGTGAGAGTTCCTGAGAACGCTCTGCATCTCATCTCGTCGGGGACGACATAGATGTCGGCAGCAGCTTGATATTGCTCTATGTGAAGAACATGATCTGTCTTTCCATCATATTTGGGGGTCACTACAGGTGCTTTAAACTTTGACGGTGTAGGAAAATTCACAATGGCCTGTACAAAAGGTGTGCCTTGAACAAAAGTTCGTTGTAGGGGGTTCTTTGCCTTAGCCATTTCTCCCAATCTATCCTCCAACCGCTGAATAGAACCTTTCCACGCATCATTTCCTTCATCGGGCTTGTTAGTTCGAGCAATAGATCGTTCTGAAGTAGCCTCCTGAGATTTATCTTGTCGAGCAACTGGTCGTGATTGTGCTGATCCTTCTCTTAGATCTGATGGTTGTCGAAAACTCCTCGACATGGTCTTAGGTGGACTCCTATTCCTCCTAGGGCCTAATCGACTGAAAGGAGACACCCTACTCAATCTTTCTATGGCGCTGGGTCTTTCTGGAGAGAGGGTGATACGTTGATCAGTATCTGTAGCCCTTATTGACGAAGTTCGCCCAGGTTGATAAGAGAAATCATCAGACTCTTCATTACGATATGACTCGGTACGCCTGGATCGTGAAGAAAGTAAATAAGTTTGCCTCTGACCGCTTTGCTGTCCTGAACGTACAGGGGCATTGCCATGAAGGGTTTGTATGAGTTGCCTCATTGTGTCTTGCATGGCGGTTTGTCCTTGAGCCAGATTCGTCATAATTCCGGCCAGATCTTGAGGTGCAGAGGGATTTGGAGGATTTCCATCATTTCCAGCGTTTCGATTGCTAGATTCTGGATTATCCGCCATTGATGAAGAATGATTTTTGGTGAAAAACGATAATAACAATCGATTCCCACAGACGGCGCCAATCTGTTGATGTAAAAAATTAGATCGCTCTAATTATTCAATCACAGATAAATAAAACGAGACAAAGATTTTTAAAGTGGTTCAGCCTTATATGAATGGCCTACGTCCACTGTTATGTTATTGCTGAGTGTTTGGGAATTCTCGATCTTGAGTTCAACCAAGAAATTCCGGTCCCTTTTGAATGAGGGTGATACAAGGTATTTATAGCCCTTAGGCTGTACATGAAAGGGTTGATACATTAAATGATATACATATGAAAATGTAATACATTTAATGCAGCGTGCGCGTCAAGATGATAAACATTCAATGAATAGTTGAACTGTTGATTATCTGGCAATTAATGCTACCACCGGTATGCAGCTCGGACCGCCTTAGTTGCTCGTTGCTCAGGAGTTCCTCGGAGTGTCGGAGTACCTCGGAGTGCTAAAGTTCCTCGGTGTATCCTCGTTGATCGGAGAGAACATGAGTTGGTCGGGGAAATGAACTTCCTCGTTGCTATTGTGCCACGTAGATTGACACGTGTCTTCGTATTATTTGTCCATATCAGCATATTAATTTTGGTATCAACAACGACACACCTCAAAATCTTAATTTTACATAAAATGAATATGAATCATATGAAAGTGACATGACACGACACAAAATCTCTTTTTCTACGAAATGCAAACACGACCCACTTGTCGTGTTGTATTTTAAGTGGGTTGTGTTAGTATTTGGTAAAAAATGAGATTTCGTGTTGTGTCATATTGCTTTTATAGGTGAAATAAGATTTTGAGCCGTGTCGTGCCATTTTTATTTTGGTTGGGTTCGTGTTTGGTTAAAAAAATAACATATATTGTGGCGTGACACTTTTACTTGGGCCGTGTTCGTGTTTTGTAAAAAAATAATATTTCATGTTGTGTCGTGTCACTTTTATTAGGATCGTATTCATGTTTGGTTAAAAAAAAATTGTCGTGTCGTGTTGTGTCGAGTTGCTTTTATTTGAGTCGTGTTCGGTTATAAAAACAATTTTTAATTTAAAAAACAGTTTTTTATTTGTTAATTTTTCCCCAATTTTATGTAAAAAAATATTTTTTTTGAAAAAAAAATAGTTTTTAAATCTATCTTAAAAAAAAAACTTCTATAAAAGTATCATAACAATTTTTTTAAATAAAAAAGGGTTTTTAAAACTATCATAACAGTTTTTTTAACAGTTTTTATAAAAAAATAGTTATTTTTTAATTTTAAAAAATAAAAAAACGTTTTAAAAAATAGTTTAAAATACTATTTTTTATTGAAAAAAATTAACAAATAAAAAAATATTTGTTTGATCTTTAGAGCAAAGGGAAAGTTTGTCTTTTAAAAAGTAATTGGAGTGTTTTAAATTTTTTTCGAATCTTTAAGAAATAAACATAAATACAAATATGTCCAACTGGGAAACACATATGAATGCATAAAAAACAATAATCTAATAAGGTGTGAACTTAATAATTCCTTAACTTAAAAAATATATATAATTTTTTTGAAGTTAACATTGAATTTAAAATTATTATAAAACATGAATAGAACAACAATAAAATTGAAAATACAAAATCTGAGCACAAAAGAGAGACAACATTCATGAATGAGATAGATATGATTACAAAAATTATATATTTTCTTTCAAATTAACAAATGCATACTTTTGATGGCAAATGAAAAAGGAGTAAAAAATTAGAGAGAAAATTAGAGGTATTGATCTTGTTTTTTGGACAAGAAATAACAGCAACGAAGAAACTATGTAATATGAATTTGATGGGAAGATGAAGGAGCTTGAACAACTGACTTTTAATTTCTAGTGTTTTAAGATGAATGTATTTAGAAGTTTTGTTAGATGAATGTATTAGGAGAGAAAACGTATCACGTTAAGATTCATGGAATGATTTTAATTTAATGAATGTGCGAGATTAATATTAAGGGTATGATAAGAAATATTAATTTAATGAAAGTAATTTAGTACTTTAAGATTTTAAGAAAAACTTCCATCTTTTTTAAGTATAGTAGAGATAGAGATAGAGATTGAGATAGATAAAGTGAATAATTTAATTGGGTTAACAATGAAATTTATATACCCCACTGATTAATGAGAATTGCTGCGGTCGTGACGTCAGCAGACAGGGTTGACGGTGAACCGACCGCGCCTGTTCTCTCTCTCTTTCATCTGCAATCACTCGATCAGTCTTCCATTCTGAAGATACGGCTTTTTTCTTCATTCAACTGCATATATGCTACATCTGTACATTTTTATACGTATATCTATTTTGCCCAAAAGTTTGTAATTTTATCTACAGAGACTTGACTCGCCAATCGATCAGAAATCCACCGCCTTTCAACTCCTACGGTGCCTTGAAACCCTAAATTATTGGTTGAGGGGGTAAGTTTTACTGTTTCTTTCTTTCATTCAACTCTTACAATTGTTATCTTATTTACTAATCTTCCACAATAGTGCTCAATTTGGGTATTCCTAATTTCCTTTCTGTTTAATTAGGTCATATTTTTCCTTCTTTTAAAGCCCCGGGTGTCTAATTTTACCTTGACTATGCTGGAAGTTCATTTTATAGTCCTATTGGTTCTTGCATAACATTAGCTATAATAGCCAACTTGAATCTCAGAATAAGTGTTTGTTTTCTGTTTGAATATCTCAGCGAATGTATAAGTTCCTAAAGCTTGAATTTTGAATTTTCCAACTTTATATTCATACCTTAATACCCAAAGAAAGAATTTCCATGGCAAATTGTCATTTTTAGACCAAAATAAACTCATTCTTTCCATCTTCTTTATGCTGAGTAAACACATAACATGGAAAATATTAGCTTGGGAAAATTTGGCTTTTTCCATCTTTTCTATCGATCACACCCTAATAAGAGGCAAAAACAAACAAACCCCTTATCCAAATGTGGCTTTCATTTCTTTCAGAATTTTATAGACGCCTTATATGGCGGACCTCAAAGAACGCCTGCTCCCTCCAAAACCTGCATCCGCTATAAACCTCAGAGACGCATCTTATAGGACTTCTGCCTCTGGGCGTCAACCCTTCCAAGGCGTGGATGTTCTGGGCCTGAAAAAGCGCGGCCAAGGCCTTCGATCGTGGATTCGTGTTGATTCAGCGGGTAACTCACAAGTTATCGAGGTTGACAAGTTTACAATGATGCGTCGTTGTGATCTCCCCGCCCGTGATCTCCGACTGCTAGACCCGTTGTTCGTGTATCCCTCTACGATTCTCGGCAGAGAGAAGGCAATAGTCGTAAATCTGGAGCAGATTAGGTGCATTATTACCGCTGATGAGGTTCTGCTTTTGAATTCGCTTGATAGCTACGTGTTGCAGTATGTGGTGGAGCTACAACGGCGATTGACGGCTGCTGGGGTAGGTGAGATGTGGCAGCAGGATAGTGGTGACTTGAGGAGCAGGAGGGGGAGTAGGAGTTTCGAAAATATGTATGGGAACCCATCACCTGATTACTTGCCTTTTGAGTTTAGGGCTCTTGAAGTTGCTCTGGAGGCTGCTTGTACATTTCTGGATTCTCAGGTGTGTATATTTACCTAGTTTTTCATTTGTTCCAATTCAATGAAAGTTATAAATGACTTAGATCTTCGCGTGCTTAACTGATTTCTTACTTTTGTCTAAACATTGTGACCTCCCAAAAAATTTCTGCTTGCATTTTGTTGTTATTGAGTGCTTGTACTTATGAACTAAATTAGAATAGTACATGCAATATGTTGCAAGGATCAACATGTTGGAACTGCAAACCGAAGCACTTAGGAAATGATTTGACCTTCAATTTTTGCATGTCTTAAATGTTAAGTATACGGCTAAAGTTCAATAACTTGGACTTTGGGTTTCTAGATCGAATATGTCATTTCTTTAATAGCAAATCTTGATATCTTTAAGAAGCTACATGATATAACAGATTTAGAGTCTTTCATCAAAGAGAGAGAGAGAGTGAGAGATTGATGCGCTTGAGGAAATATTTTTCTCCCAACTTTATATACACAAATATATCTGGTGATGTAGTCATTTCACACTTTTTTATATACCATTTAGGAAAAGGACCCTTAATTCGAAACAGACCGAAAAGGAAAACAAGACTCTTAATTTGACACAGAGAGTTATATATTTCATCAGATAAGTGGGTTGGATGTCAGTATTATTAATCAAACAATGCATAGTACATAATTTTATTAATCAAATTGATCCATCTTGTTGTTCTTAACCCTCTAAAACCACATTAGCGTGTATCACCCAAAGCCAAAATTGATGCTGAGTTAAAAATCATGTGCTGAGTCATTGGTCGATACAAAGTTCATGCATGTGACAGTAATTATCGTTCCTTACTTTTTATGGACCATTAAATGTGTAACCACATTAGGATGTATTACTAACATATGTTGAGAGACATGAAGTAGTGGTGGTTAACTAGTGACCTTTTAAAAGATGTGATGAGTTTTGGTAATATGCATGTGGTTCATTTTGGTAGTTTTGGTTCCTTTGCTGGTGCCTTTCCTTCAACCTCGCGTGCATAAGTGATCTCTTACTTTTGTCTAAACATTGTGACCTCCCACAAAATTTCTGCTTGCATTTTGTTGTTATTGAGTACTTGTACTTATCAACTAAATTATAATAGTACATGCAATATGTTGCAAGGATCAACATGTTGGAACTGTAAACCGAAGCACTTAGGAAATGATTTGACCTTCAATTTTTGCATGTCTTAAATGTTAAGTATACGGCTTAAGTTCAATAACTTGGACTTTGGGTTTCTAGATCGAATATGTCATTTCTTTAATAGTAAATCTTGATATCTTTAAGAAGCTTCATGATATAACAGATTTAGTCTTTCATCAAAGAAAGAGAGAGAGAGAGAGTTGATGGGTTTGGGGAAATATTTTTCTCTCAACTTTATATACACATAAATATACCTGGGTGATGCAGTCGTTTCACACTTTTTTATATACCATTTTAGGAAAAAGACCCTTAATTCGAAACAGACCGAAAAGGAAAACAAGACTCTTAATTTGACACAAAGAGAGTTATATTTCATCAGATAAGTGGGTTGGATGTCAGTATTATTAATCAAACAATGCCATGTGTAGTACATAATTTTATTTATCAAATTGATCCGTCTTGTTGTTCTTATTTTTATAGAGTTTACCCTCTAAAAACCGCATTAGCATGTATCACCCAAAGCCAAAATTGATGTTGAGTTAAAAATCATGTTCTGAGTCATTGGTCGATACAAAGTTCATGCATGTGACAGTAATTATCGTTCCTTACTTTTTATGGACCATTAAATGTGTAACCACATTAGGATGTATTACTAACATATGTTGAGAGACATGAAGTAGTGGTGGTTAACTAGTGACCTTTTAAAAGATGTGATGAGTTTTGGTAATATGCATGTGGTTCATTTTGGTAGTTTTGGTTCCTTTGCTGGTGCTTTTCCTTCAACGTCGCGTGCATAAGTGATTTCTTACTTTTGTCTAAACATTGTGACCTCCCACAAAATTTCTGCTTGCATTTTGTTGTTATTGAGTACTTATACTTATCAACTAAATTAGAATAGTTCATGTAATATGTTGCAAGGATCAACATGTTGGAACTGTAAACCGAAGCACTTAGGAAATGATTTGACCTTCAATTTTTGCATGTCTTAAATGTTAAGTATACGGCTAAAGTTCAATAACTTGGACTTTGGGTTTCTAGATCGAATATGTCATTTCTTTAATAGTAAATCTTGATATCTTTAAGAAGCTTCATGATATAACAGATTTAGAGTCTTTCATCAAAGAAAGAGAGAGAGAGAGAGTTGATGGGTTTGAGGAAATATTTTTCTCCCAACTTTATATACACATAAATATACCTGGTTGATGTAGTCGTTTCACACTTTTTTATATACCATTTTAGGAAAAAAACCCTTAATTCGAAACAGACCGAAAAGGAAAACAAGACTCTTAATTTGACACAAAGAGAGTTATATTTCATCAGATAAGTGGGTTGGATGTCAGTATTATTAATCAAACAATGCCATGTGTAGTACGTAATTTTATTTATCAAATTGATCCATCTTGTTGTTCTTATTTTTATAGAGTTTACCCTCTAAAGACCGCATTAGCGTGTATCACTCAAAGCCAAAATTGATGCTGAGTTAAAAATCATGTGCCGAGTCATTGGTCAATCCAAAGTTCATGCATGTGACAATAATTATTCTTCCTTACTTTTTATGGACCAGTAAATGTGTAACACATTAGGGTGTATTAGTAACATATGTTGAGAGACATGAAGTAGTGGTGGTGAACTAGTGACCTTTTAAAAGATGTGATGAGTTTTGGTAATATGCATGTGATTTATTTTGGTGGTTTTGGTTCTTTTGTTGGTGCCTTTTCTTCAATCACGTGGACTAGTGAAATGATTTAATGGAGTTGATGTGTGTGGGGACGTGGCACACATGTCGATCGGAGCCAAGAACGAAGAACACGCCGTACCCTCGCATTCTTTCATTTTATTTCTAACTAGTGGACCTCTTACTGTGATGGACCGATGTAAATTTGTTGAATCCATAAGATTTTGGTCTCAATTTGTTGGAACCCGAAGCGGTGTGTAGCAAAGAAGAAAATGTAGGAGAAGAGAGTCGAAGTGGGAGGGACGTGCGTGAGAAGGGACGAGAGGGAAGAAGAGAGCTGTGTGCGTGATCAGAGAAGGAAGAGAGGCGGAATGACGCTGTAGACTCAGATGCACGAAACACTGTTTGGGACTCCACTTTGAATGAATGAGAATGAATTGAGATTTAACCCTTGATTATATCTATTTGTCTTTGTAATTTTCTCCCCATTTGCACCAAATTGGTATAAGAACGTGTCCGTTCTTGATGTGTATCCATACCAATACTAAATGGTGTTTGAGGTAACAAGTTATGGCTACAACACATAGTGGATTGACCAATAAATGTTCCAAAAGACGGACGGGTGGCCGATTTAATGAAAAATTGTTACAAGTGCTCAATTTAGCCCAAAGCCCCGAAGCATTGATGAGTGGGCTTGACGATTCTTTGCAGCCCAACGGCTACCGGCGGAGGACTGCCCAACACCGTACCACAACTCACTTTCCTCATTGTCGTTTCGTGTTGACGATGACGAGTCTGATGACAAAGGGGAAGAAAATGAAGGTTAGGAGGAAGAAGATGGCGAACTGTTATTGCAACACGTGGTCCACTATGGCATTGGCCGTTCAAGCGGCAAGGCATCAATCATCGTCGTTGGTTGTAACGGTGACCTTATCTTCCCCTTCGTCATCTGTGAGGATGTAGTCACGGTCCTCGAGGTTGGTCATCTCCTTCAAGCTTCTCAAAAGGAGAAGAGGAGGTGCTGGTTTCTGTGTAGAAAGAGTTAAATAACCATTTAAAACTTTGGAATGGGAAGTATTTGGAGATGTGAGGATGGAGAAGAGAAGTGCGTTGAAAAAAAATTGAGAAATAGATGAGTTGGAAGAGAGGGGTTCATGGGAGAGAATAAAATGGAAGAACTACAAAAGCTAAAAAGTAAATTTGAAGAAATCACCATGATAGGAGAAATCTCATTGAGCCAAATTGATCTGCACAATTGTGAAGGACAAATTGATCTGGGAAATTAGAAAGCAGATAGAGATGCGTTATCTTATTTTTAATGAAGAATTCTTCAAGAGTGGTATTATCATGCTTGCACAATTGGGACATGTTTGTTATCTAAAAAACTACACTTGTAAAGATCAAGGATTATAGGCCTATAAGTATAAGTTTGGTAACTTGTTTGTAAGGTTGGGCCACACAATTTCAAGACATTAAGGAGCTTGTGAGGAATTAGCAAAATCTAGACTCGGTGTTGATATCCTATGAGTAGTGGAGGAATAATATATAGTAAAAATAAAAGTGCAGTGGTTCTCAAGATTAACTTTGGGAAAGATTATGACCATGTAGATTGGGAATTTCTCGATTTTTATTTAAAATAATGGTTTTTTTGGATAGATGGAGAAGTTAGATTCGAGTGTGTGTACTAGTTAGGCCACCTTCTCAATATTTTTGAATGGAAGGTCAAGGGGAAAGTTTGTGGTATCCAGTGGCGCTGACAAGGAGACCCACTGTCCTCATTCTTATATACTTTGGTGGTGGATGTGCTTTGATTAGTAAAAGAGAGGCACCAAAGAGGAGTTATTGATGCATGAAAGTGGGCAAGGGGAAAGTGGAGGTATTCTATTTACAATTTGCAAATGAAATGAACTTTTTTGTGGAAGGGTCTCAAACAACAAAAAAAATGATGAGAATTCAAAATTGTTTTTGTCATGTGTCTGGGTTAATGAATTAACTTGTCTAAGAGCATGCTAATATGGGAATAAATTAAAATTATGATTGATTAAAAGACAAAGCTATGGGATAGGATATGAGGTGGACCAGTGACCATTGTACTTGGTATTGTGGGTTCCTTCCAAGCCCTCGTGGAGGTAACTTTTGGTTCTTGGAGTTTTGGAATCTTCTTAAATAGCTTGAAAATTGATTTGATGTGTTGGAATGTGGATAGATGAATTAGCTCTTATGCCATCAGTGTTGAGTAGCCTTCCAACCTATTCGTTATCTATCTTTAGACTTTCCGTTAAGGTGGCCAATTTGATGGATTGATCAATGAGGATTTTCTTTTGGGAGGGGGCTTGAGGAAGACAATAAGAATTATCTTTTGAAAGGGAAGTGTTGCGTAAAAGCAAAATTGTGGTGTTGGGGTTGGTTAATCTTCTAAATGAAAACAAAGTACTAGTAGGTAAAGGTTGCGGATATTTTCCCTTGAAATAGATAGATAACACTATATATGGAGAGATGATCCTACACTTTCTTTCTCTGTCTTTAAAAGAGTGAATGTAGGTATTGGTCTACGATTCGGATGCCTAATTTCAATTTGGTCTCGGTATCGGATGATACGCAACAATATGCTATTTAGAAGCCCAAAAAATTTGGAAAAAATATAGAAAATGTAAGAAAACAACAATATTAATGTGGATATATTAGATAAGTTAAAAATCATCAAATCATCATTTAACATGCATTGCATTAGCTAACTAGTTTTACTATCGCGTGTCTCACTTGTCAGCTTCAATATTCCATAATAATTCAACAATTAAGTAAACAAAATAATCTATTGACACATAAGACTTCATGAGTAAGTTAAAACAATAATAATCTAAAGTAACTTTACAACAACTGAACAAACTATACTAATTTTTTTATAAAATATGAACACAAATATTTACAACAAATAAAAATACTACTACTATTTTTTTGAAGAACTCAAATAATTTCTTACAGCAAATGAAAAGATGTAACTAGTTTTTTTTTTTGTTTAAAAAACCAAGTTAATTTTCATAAGATTGGGAAAAAAACATTTTTTTACAAGTAAACAACTGAAAAAACTATTGAAAATTGTTTCATATGACATAAAAAGTATTATTAACAGTCATATTTAAAATAATAGAAGTATAAACTTATAATATAATATAAAAATGATAACCAATGTTGAAAACAAACAAGAAAAACCCCAAATGCACAGAGGTACTTAAACGAGGCAATAATAACTGATAAATACAAACAAATCATTCTGGTTGCTATAAGCTACAGGCTGTGACAACTGCTAGGAAACTTTGACCTAGCCAGCGACTTATTCGTACAAACTTCAGCGAGAGGTCTGAATTTTGAGTGGGATATGGAGGTAGTAGGTAGCCGCCACAACATTTAAAGGGGTTGAACCCTAAACCCTAAGAGCTCATTTGTGACCTAGATGAGGAAAATAGTAATTCTTCACAAGTCCATGCCAGAAAGCTGCAAATGGTAAGATTCCCCAAATATTTTTCTGTTTTTTATTGGCGTTATATTTCTTTTGTCTGGAATCTCGCCGATATGGTCCGATTTGAGAAGAAAATGTCTAATATTCAACTCGTCTAATTTTCGGATCGGCATTGCTCGATACCGATTGAGTTGATTCGGCCGATATTTTGAACCATGGTGATGGGACATCTTAAAAGAAGATTTGATTACTTTTCTTTATGGAGTTTTGTTAGAGAGGGCTGTGAATGCTTGTGGAAAAGAGACTTATATTTGTCTTATCTGTTAGAAAGTGAGTTTGGTTAAGGCAAGAGACTTTAGACTAATTAGTTTGGTCACAGGTTTTTATGAAGTGTCGCGTATATATTATCTATTAAAATGAGAGGGGTGTTAGAGCAAACCCTTTTGGAATCTCAAGGTGCATTTATGTGCAAATCTTAGATTTACTGCTGATTGCCTTAGTTTTCTTGTCACATCGTGTATTGTATCTTGTATTTTGTATTGTATTGTAAGTTACAATGCACGACATAAAATAGGAATAAATTAATATGTAGAGATTGTGTTGTAAGGCCATCCACAGAGGGACAGCCAAGTTAGGTATTATTTAACCCTTATGCCCTCCACCTGGTCATAGATATCTGCAGTGGAAAAGTGTAGTTTTACCTCTCACGCTAGAAAGTTTAGCATGCGAAGGGAAGAAAATTGGGGCAGATGATTTTTGTGCAGCCTTCCTGATGATTTTAAACGGCTGACTTTTGTTTGGTGCAACAGATGTCTTAGCGTGGCAGGAGTTGGGCACCACTTGTGGCACTAAGCATTTTAGCGCACCAAGTGGTGGGGACCACTTAGTCACTTCTAGCCCCGGGGTATGTTTACACCGCCACCACCCATCTGTACAGCAATTTTACCCCCTCAACTTGCTCACTGTGACACCAGGAAGGCTAAACTTGACTCTATAATTTGCCCTCTATGAGTGGCCTAATAAACAATTACACATTGTAGTCTAAAACTAATCTTAGGACATGATTACAGCGTTTAAAAGTAAGACTTTTGCCTTCGTGATAAAATGGTGTGATCGAGTCCCTTTGCAATCCCGTGAAGAGAAAGAAAGTACGGGTTCAATAATTAATTTGAATATTCATTTACTTTTTTTGTAAGGAAAAATAGATCCCAATAGAAATAATAGATATGACCAATACTGGACCAATATGGTTACGACACAGTGCTACTTGTAACACAACCATGAGATACACACCTTTTTTGTAACATTAGTGATTGCTAATGAGATTGTTAAGGACTTTAGGGCGGACAGGGAAATAATGGGTGGTTTTCAAAATTGATTTCGAAAAGGCTTATGACCGCATTAATTGAAATTTTCTTGATTTTAAGAAGAAGTTTTCTTAGTAGATGGATGAAGTGGATTAGTGGTTGTACTAGTTCGGTAAATTATTCGGTGATCATTAATGGTAGATGGAGAGGCATTAAGAAGAGCTCTAAGGCAAGGGGACCTGCTGTCGCCTTCTTATTAGTGTTTGTGGCAGACATTTTGTGTTGTACTATGGACAAGGCAAGAGGGTGTGGTGTGGTGGAGGGTTTGAAAATCGAGAGGGATCCAGTAGAGGTGTCACATTTGCAAATTGGAGACGATTCCATCTTTTATTGTTTCATCCATTCTCTTGTTTTGTGAGATATTAGGTCTTAAAGTGAAATTGACTTGGAGTAAAGTGATGGAGGCATCAGAGGTGGAAATTAGCTTAGTAAGTCGTAAGGATTGAATTGTGGCCATTGACATACTTTTACAGTGGGTGGGAACCCGAATGCTTAAAGTATGTTTAGTTCAGTTTTGGATAAAATCAACAAAGGATTTGGATGGGTGGAAGAATGGTTGCTTTTTGCCACGGGGGCGGGGGGATATGACTTTGGTTTCATTTTTGCTTATGGCATTCCAACTTAACTTTTTATCCATTTTTAATCTTTCGGTGAAAATTGTCTAATTAATTAAGAAAGTAATGTGAAATTTCTATTGGAGGGGTTGGGGAAAGAAAAATGACCACTTAATTGATTGAAAAATGGTTACGAGACCTAAGAACAAGGGATCTTGATTATAGGGATCTTAACTCTTGAAAACAAAACTTTAATGCGAAGCGTCTTTTGAGATTCCCCAAGGAGAGAGATTTTCTTGGGGTGCTATCATTAGGCAAAAGTATGGGATGAATGTAAATGAGTGGATTGCAAAAGGATAACATGAGGAAATATAAGAGGTTCTTGGAAGTTTATCTTCCATGGCATTGAACCCTTCCTTAGGTGTGTTTCTTAAGAATTAGAGGATGGACTCGTATTCGTCTTCGAGAAGATTAAAGCAAGGTGGGTTAAGTGGAGAAGTGCTACCGGCGTATTGTGTGATAGGCGTATACCTTTGAACTTAAAAGGAAAATTTTATAGGATGACCATTAGACACGCCATGTTATGTGGGACAGAGTGTTGGGCAACCAAAAAGCAAAATGTGCAGAAAATGAATGTGGCGGAGATGAACAAATTGAAAGTGAGGCAAAGTGTTGGGCAACCAAAAAGCAAAATGTGCTAAGATGGATTTGTGGTAAAACTTGAAAGGATAAAATTAGAAATGAGCAAATTCATGAAATGGTAAAAGTAGCTCTTATAGAAAATAAATTGAGAGAAAATCGCCTTAAATGGTTTGGACACGCCAAGTAGACCAATGGATGCCCCCGGAAGGAAGAGTGATTTAGTTAGTATTGATGGTGACGCAAGGGGTAGAGGTAGAGGTAGGGGTAGGCCTAAATTGACTTGGTGGGATAGTGCAAAAAGTGACATGTGGTTTAACCGAAGATATTGCACCGAACAAATTGAAAAGAAAAAAAGGATTCATGTAGCCGACCCCGAATAATTGGGAAAAAGCTTTGTTGAGTTGAGTTGTATCGGTAGCCTCCTTAGATTCCTATTATATTGTCCCTTGGAACATATCTTTCCAAAAAACCTTGACTTGAAGAAACTTTGGAACTTGAATAATGTTGAAATTTTGGAATTTATATCTTTATCAGGGCTTATTGATGGAGTTTCCCTCTATTGTTCTTTCTCTTGAATTTTGAGGATGAAAGTTTTTGAGGAGCTGGATATGGTGCATGGTTTGCCTTTGAAACCCATGGATAACTTTCTTTGGGATCTCAAAGGCATGGGATATGAGTTTTGGGTATCTTGTTTATGAACATATATGATGCTGGCAATGTTTTAAAATATATGCAATGAACTTGACAGCTAATTTTTCAAAGGAAGGGAAGAAATCGGGAGCGGATATGAGAGAACATTAGTTTTGTTGCATATTTGCGGCATTCCTTTTAAAACCTTTTGATAAGACTTCTCTATTGCTGATATGTTTGAGCTGGAAAAAGACTGTTGGGAGGGCTTCGATAAATCCAGTGTCATAATTTAAGTCTTTGAGGGCGAAAGCTGTTTGAGACTAAAATGATTGGGAATGTGGATGGATGTTTTTTCTGAGGATCTTGGATTACTAGACCTGAATTATTTATTTATTTATTTATATTTATATTTTCATTTTGTTTTGCTTGATAAGCTGCTTTCTTTACAGTTTTCCTTTCTTTTTCTTTGTATTATGGATTGATGGTCTTCCTCACCTTTGTATCCTTCGATTTTATCTAAGGGCATTTTAACTTTACCACCCATTTAGTTTTCATAATTAGACTTTTCCCACTATTTTGTTTTGCTTTATACTTTGCCACTAAAACGGATGGAAATAGTTAGTTGACTAGTCAAACCGTTATTATTCTCACAAAAAGCCAAATTATCCTTATTGTACATTATTAAATGCCTAATCCCAGTTTTTTTTTAAATTCTTCATAAACTAAAAGGTTAGTACACAAGGCTCCCGCTTTAGCAGGTAGATGTAGGCAAGCCTTACCCCTATTTTTGGAGTGGCCGTTTCCAAGACTCGAATCCACGACATAACGCTTTGGGCGGGCAAGCACTTGCCATCGCACCAAGTCCGACCTCTGCATTCTTCATAAACTGTTTTGTTTAAATAAAAAGTGGGAAATAACTGTTTTATAAAAAAACAGTTTTCTATTTTAAATAACGTACATTATTAAATTTAAAAAATTTGTTCGTTATTTATGTTATTTTCAACTGTTTTTATATTGAAAAAACCTGTACGTTATTTAAAACCATTTCTAACTGTTTTTATAATAAAAACTGTATGTTATTTTTAACTGTTTTTTTCTTTCAAAAAACTGTATGTTATTTATAAACGTTTTTTCACTTTTTTTTTTTAAAACATATAAATCTGCTTGTTATTTAAAAACAGATGTTATGTTTTAACAGCTAAAGAACCAGTACATTGTTTATAATATTTTATATAAATAAAAACTGTCCGTTATTTTTAACTTTTATTTAAAATAAAAACTGTACATATTTAAGTTTTTATTTTTTATTTAAAAAAAAAAACTTTATGGGAAAACTTTTTAACTGCTTTTTATAAATAAAAACTGGGAAAAAGACTTTTAAATAAAAAATAAAAAACTGTTTTTACAAAATATTTGAAATTAAAATGAAAAAAACTCTTTAGATTTATAAAGGATTTTTTTTTTCTTCTCAAATTTTTGTTTTTATTGGAGAAAATAAAATAAAAGTATATATATATACTATGAGGATCTCCAACATACCTCTTAACAACATACCTATGAACATAACCATTTTTAAAAATAGTAAAAATATGTAATTTTTCAACCAGATTTGGTATACATTATCTCCATAATGAGATCATCTATAAAAAATAATTCATCCAAAAAATACAACTTGAAAGTCGGTGATTTGCATTTTTAACCATTGAAACTTGTGATCATTATCTCACCCTCTTCCAAGTTGAATTTTTGGATGTAATCTGTTGTAGATTATGGAGATATTGTATATCAAATTTGGTTGAAAAATATATTTTTTACTATTTTTAAAAAATGGGTATGTTCATAGATATGTTGTTAGGAGGTATGTTAAAGAGCTTCACTGTGTGTGTGTGTGTATATATATATAGAAGAAAAACTTTTTTTTTAGTGAGAAACTGATTAGACTTTTTATTGGAAACAGAAAATGGGAAGAAAAAAAACTATTTTAAAAAACTTCTTTAGTGGTAATAAACTAGATTTAAAAACTGTTTGTTGATTAAAAAAGTTGTTTTGTTTTTTAACATTTTTTATTTTGAGATTTTTTTTATAATTACAAAAGTGGTAAAGTGTCTTATTTAATTAATATATTAATCAAATTAAGGGTCTTAAGCAAGTAAAAAACATAAAGAGTGGATTGGGTATTTGTTTTTTGATGAAGCATATAGCAGTAAGCCAAATCGGCTGAAATCAAGTTTGCAAGCCACATAGGGGAATCCCCAAGCCACATAGGGGATTGTCGACTTTTTCCCTGCTTTGAAACGTGTCAAACCAGATCATCCATGCCATGATGGCAAAATATGAGAGGCCTCATTGCCTTCTAGTTCTTCCATTTTAATTGCATTATCCAAAAAATGCTAACTTTCTAATTATATCTGATTTGAGCAAAACAACTCAATTATTATACGCTACCAGTCACTTCGCATCCCCACAATGCATGTTCGGTAGTTTTTGGTGTTGCTTCACACCTGGGGCACCTCTATACACATTAGGAGGAGACTGTGACTTGAGATTAACCATTGACGGGATCAGATTTTTACAAGCCTTCTACAAAAATATTCTAACTTTGTTCGGAGCTTTGATTTTCCACATCTTTAGCTGAAGACGGTGCTTGTGTTTGAGAAGAACAAGAATGGGCCACATGATAGCCCGATTTCACCGGGAATTCCCCATTTATGTTATAATACCACATAAGTGCATCGTCATTGTTTAACCCCACTCTTGGAATACTAAGGATCATTTCAGCCTCAAATCGGAGCAAAACACCTCGAATCTTTGCCTCATTCCATGACCCCGAAGGAGAGAGCAGCTATTTCACATCGGAGTCGGGAGGAAGGGATCTCGGAGAGACCAGTTTGAAGGTATTATGAGATGGAAGCCACGAATCCAAGTAAATATGTCACCTCGTCCAATCCTCCACCTGCAGCCCTTTTTAAGATCACGACCCTGACATAGACTCCTCCATGCAATATACGGGTTGGAACCCATTGGGGCGGCCCAGGGGTTTGCATTGTTGAAATATCTACTCTTAAGGGCTCGAGGTAGTTGGGACGTAGGATCTTTAATAATTCGCCACATCTGTTTTGTTATGAGTAGAGGTCGTATCTTGGTGCGATGGCAAGTGCCCTCTCCCAAGCTGCGGTTGGTCTCGACATGGGAGCAGCCTTTTCGTATATGGGGATAAGGCGAGCGGACATCCGCCTCTCCCAGAGCTTGCAATTAAGCGGGAGCCTTGTGCACCGGATACGACCTTTTTATCCATTTTGTTATGAGTGATTGATTAAAAGCTTCCAAATCGCGAAATCCAATGTCCCCTTCCATTTTTGGCAAGTAAAGTTATCCCGAGCCAACCAATGCATTTTTCGAACTTCCTTTAAGGAATTCCACCAGAAGTTTGCTGTGAATAAGCCCAATAGGGATGATGTATATTGATGACACGTGGCGCGTGATTGTACTCCTGGGAGAACTTTTTTTCTATTTTTAGTTTAGGGTATTATTGTCATTTTCTTTTATTTTTAGTCTTTTATTAGTTTTCAAGTATATTTGGGACTAATTAGTCATTTTTTTGTTATTAGTTGTTTTTCTAGTCTTTTTGGATCTTAGCTTGGTTAGCAAGCTAATCTCTTCTATAAATAGGTCCTTGGCCTTCATTTGTAGGGAACCTTGAATTTTGATAAAAGAATATAAATATATAGAGGGAAAGAACTCTTTTTAGTTTAGTTTGGTGTGTAGTGTAAAAATACGCTTCCGCATTCTTGATTCACATCAATTGGTATTTGGTATCTAAGCTGCGCTTGTTCTTGGTGTTGAGCTTCGTTTGTTCTTGGTGTTCGTCGTGGTGCGTGAAGTAGGCATCGAGTTGAGATTCCATCTCGGGCAACCCTTCAATCAGGTGGATTGATAAATGTCCAAATGGGAATCGGGTGGATGGAAACCCTAAATTCCATCACCGCTAAAAGGGGGGATACCAACCCTTTTAGCCTCCTCCACCCCTAACCTCCACCATCACCTTCCTCCACCTCCATCTCCTACCGCCACACAACCACCACCATTGGAGCCCAGAACCATCATCTCTTCCCCCACTCAAAACCCTGGCAGCCCCCCCTCCCCTACTGCCCCGCCCAAAGAACCCTAACCCTAGCTATCCAACCACCACCCCTTACCCCCGATCTGCCCAAATACCCAAACCCTAGCCCCCTTTTCATAACCCAAACAACCCCATCCCTTTTTAACCCTCTTTTCCCCCTTTCCCCCACTCATTAATGCTCAACCACAATCAAATTCAATAAAAATGGGCTTCCCTACTCCAATCCAATCCCCTACCCCCTATTTGATCTCAAATCCGGTCAAAATTGGTCTTATGGCCTATTTGTGACACAACTCCAGACTTCCATGAAAAATGCGTCCCACTTGGGATCCATTTCCGACTATTTGCCATTTTTGATCCGGTTTTCCGGAATGTCGTTGTCTTCAGTCCGCTTATTTCACCATCGTACTCGCAAGGTGCGGTCGCCGAAGTTACCGTCCGGTCAGATTCAAGGGTCCACCATACCAAGTAGCAACCATGTGCTTGTGGTGTCGAGAAGGCGGATATGGTCGTCAATTTTTGGTTGCTCAGATTTCGTTGAGGGACATCGCCGGGATTTTGGTTTATTAGACCCATCATTGATGAGGTTCATATACATGAGACTAATTCCAATTGGGCTGCCCACTTTTGGATAATTTCGATTGAGGTCCGCAACTTTTCTTGGTTAATATCATGTGGCATTGATGAGTCACCCTACACGCTCGAGGACGAGTTTTTCGAAGACGGGGAGAATGATGTATATTGGTGACATGTGGCGCGTGGTTGTGCTCCCGGGAGAAAGACTATATTTTTTTCTATTTTTAGTTATAGTATTATTGTCATTTTCTTTTATTTTTAGTCTTTTATTAGTTTCCAAGTATGTTTGGGACTAGTTTGTCTTTTTTTTGTTATTAGTTACTTTTTCTAGTCTTTTTGGATCTTAGCGTGGTTAGCAAGCTAATCTCTCCTATAAATAGGTCCTTGGCCTTCATTTGTAGGGAACCTTGAATTTTGATAAAAGAATATAGAGAGAGAGAAAGAACTCTTTTTAATTTAGTTTGGTGTGTAGTGTAAAAATACGCTTCCGCATTCTTGATTCACTTCAAGGGAGCCTAAAACAACTCCTATAGTAAGAAGGAATAGCTTGAACCAGCGCCTTAATCAAAAGTTCTTTTACCCCCTTCGAAAATGTAGGAACATGAGGCTCCCAATTTTAAAATCAAATTACAAAAAGTAATTTCAATCTCCTTTTTAAAGATATGCGGAAGCGAGATGGTTCAACTTAAACAAATTTTAATTTATCTCAAATTAAAATTAAACCAAGTGAAATTAGATTAAACGTAAATACATTTTTCACTTAAACCAATTTAACCTAAGTCCTAGAAATTTGCCTAAGTCATATTTTCAATATTACCAAATTGGGCCAAACCAATTTTAACCAATAAAATTAATGACTTGAATTAAATTAATTTTTACCCAAACTCAAATTAGCACCAATTTAATTAAGTAGTGATTTAAACCAATTTTATCTTTTTACCTAAGCATGCGTTCTAGGTGATTTTGCAAAAGATAAAATAAACAATTAATCACTACGCCGCGATGTACGAGGAATAACCCACAACGGAAAAAAATCTCGGACGACCCTAGCCTCAAATCCACTAAGTACGGAATTTACAATTACAAGCAAGATGACTTACAACACTCGACTCGACTCCTTCAAGCCCCGACGCGCCTTCTTGTAACTACCTCTGCTAGCGAATAACCACGGAGCTCCACCGCGGTCTCGGAATCCACCGATCGGACTTTAGGAACCACCGTCAACCACACATGGTGCCTTTCACCATGTGAGAATGCCGCAGCCAAAACAAACTTCTTCTTCTTTGAGGGATTTAGAAGCAAACCCAAACATTCTTCCAATGGTAAAGATAAAACCAGTGCCAAAACTCCAAGCAAAGTATATATATATAAAGGAACTTGGACAAACTAAACAAATGGGTGTAACACAAGTGTTTAAGGATTTTTCTTGAAAACAAAACACTTTGAACTTTTTCTTTTTAATTTTGAAGCTCTCTAAAACTCTCTCTAGGAGATGGAAAGTTATGAAAAAGTTAGTCCAAAAATGTTGGTTCCCGCACTTAGTAAGTCTGTCAAAAGATAGTGGGGAAAAGAAGCAAAAGATAGTGGGGAAAAGAAGTGGGAAACATGTAAAAACTGCTCAAAACTGCCAAATAAACTGTTCCCGCTAAATCTCGTTCGAACGAGATTTTCGTTCGAACGAGATTTTCGTTCGAACGAAGTCTAGTTCGAACGATACTTCTAACGAAGTTCCAGTGGCAGGTCTTTGGCAAACCTCGTTCGAACGACATTCTCGTTCGAACGACAATTTCGAACGAACTTCCAGAAAGCTGAAAATTCTATTTTTAGCCCAGAAACTTTATTTTAAAGTTTTAATGAAAGTTTATGAAATTAAACAACAGTTTAAAAACAAAGTACACCCATATAAATATTGTTCCAAGCTCCTATATATATATTAAAATGCATTCATACCTTAGGAGCAATGGAACCATGTTGATGACGTAGAAACGAGGCACAATACACTCAGCATTTGATGAAACTTTAATATCTTGGCCGCTATGTCTTCAACTAACACGTCATAGGCTTGAATGGATACGATTTAAAACCATCCTATGACTTAAACGTTTTTGTCCGGAATTGAGCCAAAACTACGAAGGACTCGATTGGAAATTCGTGTCCTTACAGAAAATAAATTTTCTTTCCATCCTTGCAATTTACTCCACACACTCTTTAATGGGGCCAATTTTTTTATTTTATTTCTTCTTACCAAAATCGGCAACCCAAGGTACTTCTCATGGCACTTAACCGCTTGAACTCCAAGAAGAGTGCATATGCCCTCTCTCACCGTAGTCCGAGTTTTAGAGGAAAATGCTATTTGCTGATTTTGGGAAATTTATTCAGTCTCAAGTTTAATCATAGACATCAAGAAGAGCTTTCACATTTCGGGCTTCTATTTCATTATTACTTCTTAAAAACAACGGGCTATAATCCGCAAAGAACAAGTGAGAAATAACAGGGGTATTTCGAGCGTTGTCTAGGCCTGCCATATCTTTTCGTTGACATGCCTCTCTCCAAAGATGGTTCAGCCTCTCTGCACAAATAAGAAATAGGTAAGTATCCCACTGCCTTAGTCCACTTTGTGGATGGATCAACCCTGTGACCTATTTATTGATCAGAACAGAATATGAAACCGAGGATATACATTGCATCACCCAACTGATCCATGTCGGGAAGAAGCCCAAGGTTTTCATCATTTTCATGTGATATTTTCACTCCACTCGATCGTAAGCTGTACTCATATCAAGTATTTAAAGTACAAAAAGAGTTATTCCCGGTTTCTATCATTTAGGTTGAAAGTCTAAAGCAAAACAAAATAGTGGGCAAAGTTTAATTATGAAAACTAAATGGGTGGTAAAGTCAAAATGCCCTTTTTATTTAATGAAGAAGCTCTTTTATTTGTGATAAAAAAAAGAATGGTTGTGATTCATAAGGTGGGTAGGAGAGAAACCATAGAATCCCTTGAACTTGTATCTCTAGAGGCCTCTCTAATTTCCTAGTTTGTTTAGAGTTCAAGATGGGTTTTTTGGTGAGCTTTTTGGGAGGTGGATGGATAAGAGATTCATCATTTAATAATCTATTCCCATCTCTTTATAACATCTACCTAGATGGAAATTAACACAGATTTGTTCATCAATATTGGATCTATCTGTTGGAATCTCTCCTTTTAAAGAAATATCGAGGGGAAATTGAGGATTTTGTTTCCTTACATAACTTGCTTGAAGGAGCCTCGATTTTTCAGGGTGCTAGGGACTTTACGTGGTAAAGGGTTGGGAATGGGTTCTCCTGTAATTCAGTTATCTATCATCTCCAAAAATCTCATACTTCGCATTATTTTGCACCATTTAAATTCATATGGACAGCCTGAATTCCCTCAAAAGTACAGTTTTTTTTCGTGGTTAGTAGCTCATGGAAGCGTTAATATTTTTGCTTTAATGCAAAAGAGACATCTCAATTGGTACCTCGCACCGGACCTGCGCGTATTGTTTTGCAACTTAGAGGAATACATGAATCATTTGCTGGTGCCTTGTTCTTCTGTCAGATTCCTTTGATATAAGATTATAGCTGAATTTGGCATCGTGGGGGACATTCCAACTAAGGCTAAACACATTTTTGTTATAGAGATTATCAGCCATGGAAAGTGGCATCAAAGAAGATGCTTATAAAGGGGGAAATGTGGATTTATTCTGGATTGTGCCGAACATAAGAGATGCTTAAATTTTTCAAGAAAAGAAAATGGAAAAACAGGCGATCGGGGATAAACTAAGATTCACGTCTTCTTCACAGGGTTCTGTCAAAAGCTTTTGCAGATTTCCCTATTTGGTTTTGAATTTAAACTGGACGTATAACATACTGAAATTACAGCTAATTGTATCATTTTTTGGTTAGTTGTTTTCATGTTGAAATTCTAGGGGGTACTTGTCCCCTATTTTTGTAATTCTTCAGTATATCAATATAGTTCCTTTTTGTTTCGTATAGGAATAAAATAAAAGATACAGACCTAAAATTTGCAGAGTCTGACTAACGTCTGAATGCCGCGGGGGGTGTGGGGGTGGGGGTGGCGCTGCTTTTCCATTGACTGAAGTAAATAGAATAAACAATTAATTATTAGAATAACTTTGTATTGTACCTCCGTGCATGCCCCTTCATGCTTGAGTGCATGTCTCATTAGTCTCTGGAGGTTGGACCTATCAGCTTTGGACATGTATTTCTTTCCACTGTAATCTCAAGAAACTTTAATGCTATGTATCTTAATCTTGGATGGATTCTAGAGTTCTTGCTTCAATTATATGTCGTATTGTGTCTGAGATGATGTTAATTTTTGATACAACAACAGGGCCCTTCATGTTATGCTATATCATTTTCTGTTCCGGACAGTCTATATGAAGAACAAAGCTTATGCACACGTGATATAAATCAGGAAAGGCAAAGATAATTATTCTACTTTGAACCGTCTTCTAGTAGGTGGCTTACAAATTAAATTTTTTAGACAAGAAATCATTATAAGTAAATCGCTGGCTGAAAATTTACATCAAAGCATCGGAATTTAACTTCATTTCCTTTTTTCTCTTTTCCAAAATTTGGTGAACTTATGAAATGGAAGATTAAAGAGGAATGCAGTTCAAAACGTTCTGTTTCTCATATTATTGTAATGTTTAATTATATTTGTAAGATATCTGGTGAAGATTGTATGTTTCCAGACTGGCTAGTATGTTGTCTTCAGCTGTTGGTATGCTCCACTTGCTTTTATGCGCACAAAAAGGAACAACTCTCTTTATGATCATTCATGTGCGCATCACATGCTTGAATAAACCTACACAAGGAATTGGTTCGATTCCCTCGCCCCTCTCCCCACCCCCCACCCAACAACAACAACAACAAAAAAAATCCCCCCCTTTGGGCATTGTCTATAATCAATCTATCATAGAAGGTCAATATCTGATTATGTGGTTATAACAGAATCGGCAGTCTTTTATTTTATTTTATCTTATATCATTTGGATTGATATTGTTCTTTTCTAACATAAAGATGACATGTTTCGCTGCTTGCGTTTTCGCTAATAAAAGTGGATTAATATTTAGTAATGTGTGGATTTGGGAAATCTCCTAAATTCATCAGGCAGCAGAATTGGAAATTGAAGCATATCCACTGCTAGATGAACTTACCTCCAAGATCAGTACCGTAAACTTAGAACGCGTTCGCCGATTGAAAAGCAGACTTGTCGCATTGACTCGAAGAGTTCAGAAGGTGTGGTATTTTCCTTATTTTTTTAGGATAAATTGCAAGAAACTCCCTAACCTATCACACTCGTAGCAAATACCGCTCCGAATTATTAATTTTGCAAAAAAAAGTTTGAACTATTCTCATTGTTTGCAAATTCGCCCCTATACACATTAGGGGGTATTGGCAACCTTTTCTTAATTAAGGTGTTGTTAGCAACACTAGGGGTTATTTACAATCGTAGCGCAATTTAAATAATTTCTTGCATTTTACCTTCCCTTCTGTTACCATATGCAATCAGGCCCTGATATCTTTCTTCTCACTTCATTTTTGACATGTTATTCAATTAGGTTAGGGATGAGATAGAACAGCTAATGGATGATGATGGAGATATGGCTGAGATGTATCTCACTGAAAAGAAAAAACGGATGGAGGCGTCATTTTATGGCGATCAGTCTTTGATGGGATACAGGTCAAATGATGGTGTTCTATCTGTTTCTGCTCCGGTTTCTCCTGTTTCTTCTCCCCCTGATGGTCGAAAGCTCGAGAAATGTTTGAGTATCGCAAGGAGCAGGCATGATAGCATGAAAAGTTCAGAAAGTGCTACCGAGAGTATAGAGGAGCTGGAGATGTTGTTGGAGGCTTATTTTGTTGTCATTGATAACACCCTTAACAAGTTGACATCGGTATCTACTGGACTCTATATTCAATTTATCTCGTCTTAAATTCCTTGGTTTGGGTGGAAATCGTTTATTGATCACGTTTTCTCTCCCCACATTTCAGCTAAAGGAGTACATTGACGACACAGAAGACTTCATTAACATTCAGCTGGTATGTGTCCTTCATTATCAGTTCTTTTCCCTTTTTACTTGTAGCAATCAAGATTTTCATTCATAGGATTATATAAGAAGCTAAATTCCCCTCTATCCCCTTGGATTTTGTTTATTACAGACATGGCTTCTGTTTCCAAAAATCCATGAACCTCCCCGGATTTTTTGATATATTCACCACAAACATTCCTTGTTTTGATAGAAACTTTTAGTCAACAGTGGAATATTAAGTTATAATTTAAGTGACGAATATATCCGTGTTGGCCATATCTTGATTGGGCATAATACTTTCTAGAACGTGTAAAAATAAAAATACCTTCATTATTTATGATAGAGTTGATGTTTAATATTTTAATTTTTAATTTCATTTTGTTAATATAAGTCTTAATAAATTAATAAAGAAGTGTATAATGGTCATTTTATTTTTAACATAAAAGATGTTTGTAGATTTTTTATTTAAAAAACTCAAGGGAGGCGATAGGTTTCCATAAAACACGGGGTGTATCTAGTTACTTTTTCTTTGTAAACACAAGGGTTCTAAAAGGCAAAGATAGGAGTTAAAGTTGCCAAAACATGTTTAGAGAATTCTCAATACTATGGGGTAAATTTAACCTAAGAATATCTTTTACAACAGTGGGAAATTTTGCTCTGCTTTGGTAGCTTACAAGACAAATGTGGCCTTTTTGGTAGTGGATAAGTAAAAATACTTGCTTTGTTTTTTTGAAGGGGGTCCTGAGTAAACTTTAGACATGATTAACCAAATTGATTTGCTCAAGCACACAAGACAATTGTGTGCTGTCTCAAGTTGGAACAGCACTCTTTGTTCGTTTGAAGTTGACAAGCAAAATTCTCTCTTTCGACCAGACAGAAGACACCGTTTGTCGTGTCAACTTAAACTTAGGCAGACTTGAATATAACTATTAGCTATTCAGTGAAACTTAAATTATTCGAATAATATCCTACCCACTATGAGAGGATAAAGAATACATATATCCTACTATCCTCTACCAATAAGTCTCCCATTGTGGATATTCTTAACCTAGACCAGAATGTTATATTGGCATTAGCTCTGGCTTCTCTAAACTTCTTTCATCAGAGAACCCCAAGTTCACACCAATAGCTACTGAGTAATGCTTAACCTGGAAACAAAATTGTTCGATATTTTTTTCTACAAATTGTCATGGGAATCAGTGATTGGAAAGTGAAAAGACAAAAACATTTTAGAACTAGGCCTTATTTATGATGCAGCATACTGCCACATTAGTTTGTAAAAAAAGTTGTAAGAGTTTCCATATCAATTACAATATTGGTCATGTCTGCTGCCACATTAGTTTGTAAAAAAAGCTGTAACAGTTTCCGTATCAGTAACAGTATTGGTCACGTGTACAAAAACTCGCAAAGAAGAGAACTTAACATTGCATATTCCTCTTGCAACCCTTGGATTTCCCTTGTTTTTTCTTCTTTGATTAATGGGAGCATAACCAAATTTGAAAACTAATATGAGTTTTTATATTGCAGGATAATGTAAGAAACCAGCTTATACAGTTTGAGCTGTTACTCACAACCGCGACATTTGTTGTTGCCGTCTTTGGGGTTGTAGCTGGGATATTTGGAATGAACTTTGAAATTCCGTTTTTTCAAGACCCGGGTGCGTTCAAGTGGGTTCTTATAGTCACAGGAGCCACAGGGGCTGTCGTATTCTTTTCATTTTTGTGGTTTTTCAAGCACCGAAGACTGATGCCGTTGTAGATGGTGAAGGATTGAAGTGCAAAGAGCTTATATTTATCATTGTTATCACGTTTTATTTAGGTAATTGGTAGGCCCTAGGAAAAATATGAATGTAAAGCTGCCTGCCTCTCTTTTGGTGCCATTCATTCTATATAATTTAATAGAGAATTAAGGTAAAGGTCATGTTCCTTTCTATATTTGAATTTTTAGGACCCTGCTTTTCAAGTTTATAAATCTAGTCCCATACACTTTGAGCACTATGAGGACCTTTTTCCAAAACTCCCATAATTTAAGAGGTTTGGTGCCATGCATTCTAAATAATTCAAGGGGTCGCATAGACCTTCATATTCTATTTTCCAAAGCATACGGATCTTTTCTTGGGCTGCACCTGCTTGAGCTCCGCTCACATTTTTGGGGATTAGCAAATTTTTTGTAATTTTGGTTTGCCCCTTGCTGCCCTAAAGTTGCTTCATAATATCACATTAAAAAAAATAAGATGCTATTTTGCTAAGCGCAACCACATGGTACTAATTAAAAAAGGTTAAATTTTTTTATTGGATCCCACTTTATCTTTTCTTGCATCCAAACCGGTAAAAACTCTCATTTTTATTGAACCATCTCAACAACCACACTCCATCTCCACCACCATTACAGCTAATGCACCTCTCTCTCTCTCTCTCCCTCTCTCTCTCACACACACACACATACACACAAACACATTGTTTCTGTCACTCTAAAAAATTGGTCATTTGGCCTTTAATCCCCTTTAATTATGCCGTATAGCACTTTGGATACCAAAATTTAATGTAATATTATTTTGGGTATCATTTTGGATAAAAATCGAGATAAGTTACATTTATTTAAACATTAAGCCCAAAAATTCCCTTGCATTATTCAAGCGTCATTTGACATTTGGCCCCCTTGCATTTTTTCTTTTCTTTTCCAAAATTGTTTATATTAAACAAATTTAATTCTAAACTACCTTTTTTTTTTGTTGTGTTTGTTACCAATCTTTATTTTTTTATACTTTAAAAAAGAAAAAAGAAAAATTGAGATTATTTTAATTTTGATGATGTTAGTTTCTTTTTATACTTGTACTCAATTAAATATTTGGAGTGACGTTGCTCTTTCACAAAAATTATGATTTTGCAAATAAATAAAATAATTATGTGGTGTTAAAGATTTTATGTAGTTTTGCAAAATAATCTAGATCAATGAAATATTTCAAAATCTGCCCGCTTGACTATATATTTTTGTTTTTTTAGTGCCCAGTTGTTTTCCCCCTTCAAATTCCACCATTGCAATTAGGAAGTTGATAATATAGCTCTCTCATAAAAAAAAATCATCGAAATAAGTCTGACAATGTAGAAACAGTGGGAATAATTGTAGCTACAATCCCCCAAAAGGAACCAGTCCTATCTGAAGCAACAAAAACCAAATTAAAAAAGAAAAGAAAAGGAACTATCTAACGCCCGAGACTTACCAAAAATCTTCTCTATTATAGGAAGATTGAATTTGAAAAATCAATCTTCAATGACCTTGGCTAGCCCCTTGAGCCTTTCAGCTGGTATCTCTGCGATAGCATGGTCTGATATTTTATCGTAATGGGATCTAAATGAAAAGATAATTGATTATATAGTTTTTTAGGCTTCAGTTCCACTTTGAAAATTTTAATTGTCACCCATTTCATATATTTTTATAATTGTAATTAGTCCCATAACCTCTCGTATTCGCCTTCAACCGCCCTTTTGTATTTTCTTAAAAAGACACGTCTCATGAAGTTTTTAACCACCACTCCATAGGACCAACAACTAAAAATAAAAAAAACATAGGATTGGATGTAACTAAATCGTCACTCATGGGACTATTCCTAAAGAGAAATAAATTTCTCTTTCTTTAATAAAATATAAATTTGTAAAAAAATTGAACATAGACAGCGTACAATTGCCACTGATCACGGGAGAAGCCAGTAACCTTAATAGTAATTTTCTTCAATTATTTAACCGTTTGATTGAATATAATCCTAAAGAAAGTATGTCATTCAAACATAATATGCCTAAAACAGTTTATTGGTATAAGAAGACAAATATTATCTTCATATATGATCTACGTTAATGCATGAAGCTTACTCTTTAAATCATAAATTCTAACTCAATTTTAGAATATGACTTTTTATATGAGAAAATAGATATAATACCAACAAAATTCAATGGCATCCGGCATAATCTTACCCGATCCAAGAGACAAGGTTGTTATAAACGAATTCGACATTAAGCTTGATATAATTTGACAAGATTTCAAATTTTAATTTTTTTGATAGCTTATGAATAGAAATCACTTTTGATAGATAAATTAAATTCTTATTAGTAACTTTTGTGAAAGTGTATTTTCATTGCAAATGTTTAATTAATTATACGTATAATAGGACAAAAAAGCATTGAATTTAAAAACAACAAAAAAGTAGTTTTGAAAAAAAGTGTTAGAGATAACTATGAGAACCCAAACCCGGGGGCGGCGCACCTCTCTCCTACCCCCCCGCGAGCGTGCACGTCCTTTTCAAGATGGAATATGGAGGATAAGGGACATTGGTGGTGATGCGTGATCATCGACTCGTTCTCTTTGAAACGAATATGGAGTTGTCAGTCTATTTTACCAAAAAACAGACAAAAGTGGGCGTTGGTCTCCATAGAGACCTAATGATAGCAAGGGATCTTAGTATTAATCAGAGAGTCAAAGCTTCGGGGACAGAGTTACGAATTGGAAAGGTGTTAGGCATCCGCTCCGCACTTTCGGTCTCAAATGTAGATTTAAAGTATGTGTGCCAGGATGTTATTGTGTAAAATAAATAATGAAATGAAAATAGTTAGTATATACATAGGCAGTGCAGTGCAATGCAATGTGGGATATGTGTGTGGATCATATAAATAATGGATAAATATGTACAAAGTCGGACTTGTTCACTCGGACGACAGTTCGAGTGAGCCTACGTACTCGCACAGAGCGATTCAAAGTCCACGTAGTTCGTGAATGAGTCAGGAGGGATTGTGAGACATCTTTACTCTCTTTGATGTCTCAAAGTATTTTGAGAGCGAAGTAAGTCTTTAAAAATGTAAAGAACTTTGTGTTCATGAAAGATGCTTGGATGAAATGGATTCACTCGTAAAACCACTTTGACGGGTAAAGAGTGTATAACTTCCAACATTAAGAAAAACAACACGTAGAATCCCCAACTCTAGTGATACTCTAACCTATATGAGAACATTCATGATAACGAAGATTTTTTGTTTAGTTTTGAGAAAATGAATGAATATGTACAAGTTTTGACTTGAGTTTTAAAGACCAGGCTTCTCTAATACGTCTACATATCCACCGTAGGCAGAATAAAAGTCAACGTAGTTCGGACATGACCTTTGGAGAAAGATCATGCTTCACATGCAAATAAACACAAATAAAGTAGGTTGGGGGTGGTGTTGCATCACAACACCCCCCCTTTTTGTATCAAAACTTTAAAATAAAAGGGTAGGATCATGTACCTGCAAAGTTACACAAACTCCTTTTCGTTTCGGCAACGTTCCAACTTAGGATCAACCTTTTTAGAAACATATCTAAGGATACCTTTAAAGAAAAAGTACCTTAAGGAAGAAAAAAGTAAGAAAAAGGGGAAATGGATTTTTTTGGTTATTTTTGGACTTAGATGATGAAAGAAAAACTAGGGATAGGAGTTAAAACACTATACCTAAACTTAAAGAGGATTTTGATGATAACTGGAGAGAGTTTCAAGGCTCTTTGGAAAGTGAAATGCTCCTAGATAGAATTCTCTGCATTTAAGAGGGTGGAGTTAATGCCTCTAGTTGGTAGTTGAAGGCCACCTTTTATAGGCAAAATTCTGGGACTAAGGGCCGATCGGTCATGGGTACTTTACGTGCTTGACCGATCAGTCAAGCGCATTTCACCCTGGGCCTTTGTGCCCATTCTGGACTGGTCTGATTATATTTGGTAATATTGTGGGCTATTTTGGGTATTTGGACTTTTATGAAGGTGTCCATGACCATGGGCTAGTTTTGGACCTTTGGAATTCCATGATAGGTATGACCACCTTTATGGAGCAGAATAGGGTCTCTAGAGAGACCCTCAACAACGGAGTTCATTTTGGACGAACATTGTTGGAAATATAGACACTCATTATGCAAATGGTGGGGATTCCTTTTACCCCTGATGGGGTGTTTTTGGATTACTCCTTTTGGAAAGTTGGTACGATTATCCCCTAGCGATGCCTCATGGAGGATGATGACATGTTGTTTAACATCCTCATGGGGTGAGGTGAAATATTAGGTTATTGGGACAAAACGTCCACTTGGGACAAGATGTTTGTCGATACACCGAATCGTTAGGAAAGTGTCCACTTGGGATAAGGCGTTTGTCAATACACTGAATCGTTTAGGAAGTTGTCCACTTGGAAAAATGTGTTTATAGATACACAAAATCGTTTAGGAAGGGTGTCCATTTGGGACAAGATGTTTGTCGATACAAGAAATCGTTCAGGAAAGGGTCTGCTTGGGATAAGGTGTTTGTTGATACACTGAATCATTCAGGAAAAATGTTCTCTTGGGATAAGGTGTTTGTCGATAAACCCACTACATAAAAAAAATTCACTTTTAGGGACGGGTGTTTGTCGTCCCTAAATACTATAAATCCGCCCCGAAAAATATTTAGGGTCGATTTTAGGGACAACTAGGTATGGTCACATTTTCCACGGGTTCCAAATGTCTAAAAGGTGATTTTAGCCGTAAAAAATAATCTTATGGGATGTTTTTTTAACCATTATTTTAGAACTATCAAAGGTTCAGTTGTTAAGGATGGGGGTTTATCTGTCCCAAATAATATTTTTTGGGATGGTATTAACTGCACCTTAAATTTTGCTGCCAAAATTGTCACCAAAATGTCTATTATGACACTGCATTTTAGGGACTGTTCTAGTCATGCCAAAAGATATGGGTAGTGCTAAAAATAGTTCTATTATTGTATGTCCATATTTTAGACCTTACCCCTTATGTTGATTCCATTTAAAAAAAATTTAAATACGAATCTTCAAAATTCATTCAATATCAGCTATAATATCAACAAATGTACAAGTTATGACAAATCGAGAAGAAAATATCAACGAAGCTCCAAACTTGGAATGAAATATTTTAAAAAGCCAAAAATTCATTATCTTAAAAATCCAAAAATTCATTCCTTCATATTCAAGGTTCCCAACATAACATATCCAAAAAGTAAAACAACCAACATAAGACATAAGCTATATGATTCAGACTATAATAATTACCAAAAATATTAAATAACCAATTCAAAAACATAATAAACCTAAAAAATAATCACCTAACTTATAAATGTGCAAAATACAAGTGGTGATATTTGTCAATAAAGTCATATAGATGGCCAATACCTATTCCAAATGATATCCATATTGAACCAAATAATATTCGGACTCATGGAAGAGAAAATAAACATTATTTAGTCCAATATTTAACTATGGTAATATGTATATTATCGTGTTAACTATTTTTAAATCACTTGTCATTTTTAAACAAAAACAAGAGAGTTTTCTTTGTTTATTCATGAAAACCAACCCATTTTAACATTAAAACTCAACTCAACAATATAAAAAAATCCACAAATTAGCACATAAATTAATTTCATCAACATAAATATTCACCGGCCCACACAACCTAACTTAATATCAAATTATTAGTAAAGGAATTATAATTGTTAAGAAAATACTCAAGCAAGTGCATCATTATATGGGGGGGCCGACTTGCTGCATCCAATTGAGAGAAAACTCTTTAGTCTTGTTGATTTCGTCATCTTTCTCGTCACGAACCTCGTCATGAACATGATCAAGCTCTTCTTGATGACAAATCTCATTTTCCTCAGCCTCTTTGCGTAATTCGGCTATCTCTTGCTCGTAATGTTGAGATGATGACATTGTGCTTGACCTTTTATGTACCGATTGAATATCTACTCCCATGCACAAGACACAATCCTGCTGTTGAACTCTATTAACCCATCGAAAATCTAATTTCTCGCTTCGACATCATTTTATTGATCCTTCGATAACACCGACAACAATATCTTTATACTTTCCCATAGAGACAAAAATTCCAATAAAGTATCAACATCATATGATATACAAAATGGCTCGTATGCACATGGAATTGTTTATAACTCTTCCATGTTAGACCACGAGAGAAAAATAACTGAAATGTACATACCTTTTTATCGACCGATCCATCAGCATCACTATAAGACTCATTTCTCTTTCGTGTATATCTCCCAACCCTAAGCTTATTGATTTGCAAACCTTTTGTCTTAATCTAATGTATTGGTAAAAAAATGTGCATTGAGAACTATTTTGATTCAAACTAAATATATAAAAAAGCAACACAAATTCAAATGACATGGCTAACCTCTTGTATTACTCATATGTAAGAGCAAGTTTTATAATTGCTCAATGTATTTTTTATTTGGCTTATCACATTACACATACACTGCACCATAATGATTGCTTTTACGTATTCGAAGACGGAGTTGAAGAATTTTGGCAAGATTGAAGAATTGTTCATCTTATCAATATTTAGGATAGTTATAGTTGTTTGGTAAAGCCTTTACTTTTCTAGGGGATTACATCTTTTTAAGAGTTTGCATTTCAAAATGTTTTTAATTTTTTTTGTAACTTTCGACGACTCGTTAGAACGAGTTTTTCTTGTCATTCGAATGAGTTATGCTATGTCATTAAAAAAGATTTCAAACATTCGAACGAAATCCAGATCAACGCCTTTTGGTTAGTTCTGGAATATTGTTCGAAGCCTCATTAGAATCATTCCAACAAGATAGGTATATCGTTAGAACAAGGGTACCCATGATCGAACGAGGTGATTTTACCTCAAGCACTGGAATGCCGTTCCAACTATCGTTGGAAGCCTGATCGAACGAAAGAGGGTACGTCATTGAAACGAGGTACCCGATCGTTCGAACGAGCACATGAGATTTTGTTTTTTAATTAAATCTTATCCAAATATCTAATGTTTATCCTTTTACAACCAACATCCTTATAAATAGATATGCGTGATTTGAAACTTTAAGAACTATTTTTAACACTTTTGCACACCCCTTTAGAGTTCCTTTTGTGATCAAACTCTACCAATTTTATTCCAAACCCTTTAGAAATTTAAAGATAACTTTACCAAATCAAGAAGAACACTTTGATGCAGAGGCTCTATTGCTGAAGAAGAAGGCTGGTCAGTGGATATTGAGGGAAGACTGCTTCCTATGGATGGTGCTAAACTATGCTGTTGCTGTAAAAGACTTGAAGAACTGCACGTCATACTTAGTGAGCTAAGTAGTCTGTAAGTCGTATTGTGTCTGTTAAATCTTGTACAGTGCTAAAATAATGGTTTTCCTCGAAAGGAATTTTTCCTATTTCTTTGCATGTTTGCCTACTTGGTTTGCTATATTTAATTTGGACTATATCACTAAATTAATTCAGGATTAAATTTTCTAGAATAAAATTTGTGCGTGGTTGGCCTAATATATGAATCAATCAATAGAATCCATAAATTCTCATCATGGGAATGTTTTTTTCCTATTTTAGGATGCAAACAAACGTTTATTCTATTTTGAGAATTCTGATCCTCCATTTGTCGCAAGAGAATGAAACTAAATTAAATTTATACATTGAAAAGATGTTGTGTTACAACAAATAGAACTTTGAGTGAACGATACAATTAAATGACAATATTAGATTAATACCTTGAATTTTTCCGTACCGTAATGTTCCACCAACATTTCCCACTGATCACTGCCAACATGGGATGGTATATTTTCAATTCGCTACTCATCCGTCTCAAATTTGTTGTAATAGACCTCCTTTAAGTGGTTCTTGAATAGCTTTCATTGCAATCCAATTTTCTTCAGACAAAGATCCATGTAACTTTTGTTTATTTTTAAGAATATGTGTTATAATAAAGTAATTAGATTATGTACTATTTTATATTATCAACGTAGATAAAAAATCAATAAATTTTACCTGGACGATTTTTTAAATTGTTGTGAGATGGTATGGATCCTTTTTATTCCCAGATGGCACATCCAACAAAAACATGTTCCTTGCCGTGAAAAATTACCTAACTGACTTGCCAACTTTGAGGCATCATCACCAATTGGTTAACACTTCTCATTACAACCAATTATCTTTTTGTCTTTTCCCCATTCCTTCCATGGGTTTTCACTTCCTCTACCTCTTTGCCTAGAAGATGGGGTGCCCTCTTTACTACCTATTAAAAAGAGTTAATGTGCATAAAATAATGAGTTCTTGAAAATCCATATGATGTTTATGCAAGGTGTTTTCAATTTCAAAAGGTATAATGGTCTTAATTTTGACAAACGCTATAATATAGCTTGGAATGTAACTTTTCTTGGTAGCTTTATGAGTATATTTAAGTTCTGTTGATGTCAAAATTGGGTGATGTAACTGTTAACTGCAAAACAACCCCATATTAGGCAGCCACTGCAAAGAAGTATAATAGAGAGAGCCATTGCATGAGTGATTTGGCTAGGAGGTTGGTTCCACCACTTAAAAGACTGTGAGATAAGCCCATAGTATTTAATGTATAACTTTTCAAGCATTTCACCACAATATTGGAGTCGAACTTGATCCATAGGTATTTATACCCTTGTTGTCGATCTTTTTCCACCCCAAGAATGATCGATGATTTGTGCATAAAGCATTATGTATACCAATGTGTTTATAGTATGTCCCCAACATACCATGGGGAAGATCATATGTATGTTGTTTTATCCAATTCATAATAGGGGAATACAAATTACATGTAAAAGATGTATTTTGTTATATTCTTTTATCCAAATGTCCAAATGGTAAGTCAAAATTATCAAATACCCAATGCACTATAGAATTAGCAAATAACCACTTAATGAATAGATGTTGTATGGACTTAATGGATTATTGATATTTCTTGAGGATGATTCCCGCATGCTATGGCTCTCTCTATGATGCCTCTCGTTGGGGTCATACATTAAGATCCAACTGATAAAAGGATTGTGTTAAAATAAGACTCCAAATGCCAAGACAATGCAGGGAAAGGTTTCAAATGCTTAAATATTCCATAGAAGAGGGAAGCTCAAAGCAATCATCAATCAATTAGTGGAAGCATTATCATTAGGCCAAAGATTACATGGACATATGAAACTTTGAACTTCAACTAACAAGACAAGTTTGAAAGTTTTTAAAATGTCCAAGTTTGATAAATTTAAAGGGTTATTAACTGTTCTAGCTAGGTCAAAAGAAAATGCCAAATAATGAAGCTAAAGCGAACAAATTATGTAAGAAACTCAAAAGAAAATGTCAAATGATGTTAACATGTGTGAACTCCACTACAAATGGATAATTCTGTGTGTAATCAAAGAAGCATATGGTTTATAAAAAGCACAAAGTAACATATAATGTACAAAAGCAGCATAGTCATAATATTTCACTGTACAAGTTTGGTAATTAGGATGAGCACACCTTGAAATTTCTCTATACCCCTTTTATAGAGCCGAGCACCCAAGAAACGTGCATGTAGTGTATAAACTTTTACACTAGAATTGTGTACAATTTCACAACACCAAGAATATTTGTCTTTTACTAGATTTGGGGCATTTACTCTATGGAAAACAATGGTAACTTTCAATCTTCTAGCTTCAGGAATGGAAAAACTCAAGAATAGTAGGGTCGTCTTGCTAAAAGCACTAAAAAGATAAAAAAATCACATCAGGTCGAGGAAGAAACGTCTATGCAAATAGAGGAACACCAAAAAGTCATGAATGAACAAGAGGTAACCAAAGAGGATATGGAGTAAATACCATCCCACATTGAAAAGACCATAGTCCCAAGTGAGATAGATGATGCAGATAATAGAAACTCTATCTTATAAAGAGGTGGTTGCTAATAAAAGAGCAGAGGAAGTTTATTTTGGAGAAGATGCAGGGGCTTGGTCTGATGATGATTATGAACAAGTACAGGGGAGCCAAAGTTTTGATTTAAACTCTATTATAGTGGAAATTGATCCTCTATCACCGATCATTTTCTTTCCATAATTTTTTTGAGAGGTTGAGAAACAGGTGGAAGCCTTATTGCTAGAATATTAGGAAGAAATATAGGTTACAAAACTATTTACAAAAAGGTTATGACTGTTTGGAATCTCCAAGGTGACTATAAAGTCATTGATCTTGATGAAGGACATGTGTTTAAATTTAGCATGAAGGATGACTATAACCATGTCCTTACTAGAGGTTCATGGAAGGTTTTAAACCACTAGCCAACGGGAAGTATGTAAAAATATGGATGTGTGTTAAAAGAGATTGTGTGCATTGATGCAGTGTACCAAAAACTGTGTGAGTGCAGTGTATAAAATTGTACACAAACTACGTATGTGAATCTCTGTGGGGGTGGGGGTGGAGAGTAGTTATAACAATTTTAGGGTTGGATCTCATCCGTAAATCACGAAGGGATACATATCTTATGTTCATTTCTTAATGTTGCAACCAAAAAAGAATTATTTAGCAGAGAACTGATCAAGAGATCATCGTAAACATTGTATGGAGCATATTTACATAGATATTTACTTGCATGCACGATTGGACATGATTTATGTTCCTCCCCATTTGTAGAGTTTGGTGTGCACATTAATGAAACTCCTAGGCTAGAGATGGAACCATGCTCCATCCTCGAACCCTTAGTTCTATAGTCTCTCGAGACTGTACTTCGTACTGTTGTTCCCCTCCTACTTATGGTACTCATAATGTATCCGTTATAATAAATAAGTGCAAAGAATCGACATGAATGACAAATATAAAATGCAGTGGCATGAATCGTTAGAAATATGAAAATCATCAACACACATCATAATATAATGGAAAATGCTAAGATCAACAATATTAAAATATAGAAGGATCCAGTACATATATCAATGATGTTCAAGACATAGGTACATATAAAAAAACAAGTTAGGGTCCGTTTGGTTGGCATAATTTGCCTAGGCAAATGCCAAAAAGTTGGCAAATATGAAAATTTGCCCACATTTTGGCTGTTTGGTTGCATAATTTGCCTAGGCATTATTTGCCAATGTACAACACCTCCTATGCACAATCTGTGGGCAAATTTTGCTTACCTATTTGAGTGGAAAATATTTGCCCACAAATTTGCCAACTTCTTAAACGATTTTAATGTTTTAAAAAATAATTTAAAAACTGTCTTAAATAATTAAAAAACTGTTATGAATATTTAAAAATTGTTTTGTAATGTTTCAAAAACTGTTTTTAATATTATAAAAAAATGTTAAGAAAATGTTTACAATTTTTTTAAAAAATCGTATTAACAAAATATTGTAAAAAAAAACTGTTTTTAAAAAACCGTATTAACAAAATATTGTAAAAACTGTTTTTAACATTTTTAAAAACTGTTGTGAATATGTTATAAAAACAGTTTTAAAGTTTTAAAAAATAATTTTAAAGACTGTTTTAAATATTTAAAAAAACTGTTATAAATATTTAAAAACTGTTTTGTAATGTTTTGAAAACTGCTTTTAATATTATAAAAAATTGTTAAGAGAATGTTTTACAAATTTTTTGAAAAACTGTAATATAAAAATATTGTAAAACAGTTTTTAACATTTTTAAAAACTGTTTTGAATATATTATAAAAACTGTTTTAAAGTTTTAAAAAACATTTTTTAAAACTGTTTTAAAGAGTTTAAAAAAACTGTTGTGAATGTTTAAAAACTGTTTTGTAATGTTTTGAAAACTGCTTTTAATATTATAAAAAATTGTTAAGAGAATGTTTTACGAATTTTTTGAAAAATCGTAATATAAAAATATTGTAAAACAGTTTTTAACATTTTTAAAAACTGTTTTGGATATATTATAAAAACTGTTTTAAAGTTTTAAAAAATATTTTTTAAAACTATTTTAAAGAGTTAAAAAAAACTGTTGTGAATGTTTAAAATTTGTTTTGTAATATTTTAAAAACTGTTTTTGATATTATAAAAAATTGTTAAGAGAATGTTTTACAAATTTTTTAACATTTTTGAATATAATATAAAAACTGTAATATAAAAATATTGCAAAAACTATTTTTAACATTTTTGAATATAATATAAAAATTGTTTTTAAATAAATTAATTGGATTGACTTTAATTTCGCCTAATGTTGTTTGATAGCGTCATCTGAATTTGCCTAGGCAAATTTTGCCTTGCCAACGCTTTTGCCCACTAACAACCAAACGGACCCTTAAAGAATTAGAGTAAAACAAAAAATTGCCAATACACATTATAGCCATCCCAATAGACAAAATGAATTGAATTTGCAATTCAGATCCTCATTCATCATCCATGTCATCAGGAACAATTGTGTCAATTACTGAGCCATCCATGCCTTGTCTCACCCAACCTAAGAAACCCATTGAGTTTCATCTAACTCTTGCATGATAAATGGATCGACTCGAGGGACTTGTAATTTTTCTTCAGTGGTTGAATACCCATTGAACTTGTATCTTGATGGTATTCAAACAACAACATGCTAGTCTGGTTCTAAAGGATTATGCACATACAATACTTGTTCATCTTGGGATGCAAGGATGAAAGGTTCATAACCAACTCAATTATCTTTATATAACAAGTCGTTGAAGTTCACTAATGCAAAGTTAAACTAATATACTTTTTGGCCCACTCGATTATCAACCCAATTACATTTGAATAGCACAAACTTCACACCATTAAGGTATTGAACTTTAATGATGTATGTCAACTCTCCATAAAAAAATTAATATCTTATGAAACCGGCTTTATGTCTCGACAATTAGCATAACTCATTTGCATTGATTTTAGAATATTACCACTATTATGAGTTTTCCTACGAATATCAAACTTCTTTATTTGGAATCGAAAGCCTTGAATAATATAAGAACGAAACTGTAAACTATCTTTGATTGAACCTAAGGCCAAACTCTGAATTTTGCTAGATAGTTTGACATATTTTGCCAGTTCATTCACATAATATTATTTGAAGATAAAAGGAAAATTAATTATCAATGAATAAAACTCACACTAAAATTAGAAGATTAATAGAAAATCAAATATTTTCATGATCCTTAAACCATGTATGTAAGTGTTCATTATGAGGTGACGAATATGATGCTATTGTGAAACATGAGGATATTTACTTAAAAGTTCAGCAAGGTGTTTTATGTTACAATGTGTATAATTATATCAATTTGAATGTGATGTTCTATGTAACTTCATTGTTGCTAATAAGTGACTTACTTAACGTATGGTGAAACAACATCAGTGTTGGCAAGAACATAACGATGGGCCTGTATATATATCTCAGGATCATGTATAAATTATTTTTTCCCCACATCACGGCCAGTCATTTTCTTTATCATCATTCCTGATCAGTCGGATAGACTTATTTTCCATATTTATCATCTATGTACCTTGAACAAAAAGTCATGCATTCTTCCATAATAATTGATTTGGCAATTGAGCTCGAGATGAGCGTAATTGTGCATAAAGTGTTTTAGTGTATGAAGGTGTCGTTCAACGGGGTACATCCATCTGTAGAGCACCGAGCTACCAAATAGTAGTTCATCTCCTAAATGAATTGGCAGGTGCTCCGTCACATCAAAGAAGCTTGGCAAAAATATATTCTCAAGACTACAAAGAGAAGAATTATACGATCCTCAAATTTTTCCATATCAACAAGAGTATTTACACTTGAGCACAATATTGAAAAGCAATCGATTGATTCAATTATGGCTTTGACAACATGTTTTGAAAAAAAACTCTTTGTATATCTATAGGAAGAATTTATTGCATTTAAGTGTGGTTGTTATGGATCTTTAGTCCCCATATGCTTATTTCTTTAAGCTACACAGATCGTGAGATATGAGATGAATAACCATTAGGAAATCTGACATCTCACAGAACTCTAAAGAAAATATCTTTCTCTTTGTTGCTCATCGTAAACTCAGTTGGAGCCATACACTCTAGATTTTCCCCTCATCGTTGCAGATGGATATCGTGCCTAATTTTCATTACTTATAGGTGTTTTATTAAGTTCAAGTTGCCTTTTTTTAATATTTTATTCCTAATAGTGTAAACAACACGTTATCATCCACATTATTTTCAATATGATTAATATCAAGATTGTGGCGAATTAAATTATTCTCCCAATACGAAAATTCAAAGAATATACTATTTTTCTTCTAATAAGTCTTATTTTTGGTACTTTACCTTTTGTTGATTTAAAACCGTCATTTATTTGTTTTCTTGGCCTCCTTTTGAACACATCTTCCTTCATATATTCAGTTTCAATGTCAAGGTCATTTAGTTGCTGTAAAACTTGTGATCTTGATAACTTACGAGGTGGAGTCCTAATATTAACCTTCCCATTAAAGACTCATTTTTCTTTCCAAAACCTATGACGTTGACGGTGACCCTAATAACAAAGTTACCACCATTTGTCAATCAAATCACTTGATGATCCCTGTTACAATATGAATATGATAATTCCCCTTTTATGCTCCATCCAGATAGTATGGCATATGAAGGTAAATCACTAATTGTCCACAATAATGATGTATGGAACTAGAAAAATTATTTACTCAATGCATCATAAGTGGATACCCTTTCAACCCATAACTCTTTCAACTCATCAATCAATGGTTGTAAAAACACATCAAGTTTATCACTAGGCCCTTTTGACCCATCGTTAATATGAAAAAAATTAGGTTAGGTTGCTCCACGCACCACCATGGGGGCCCGTTCAATGGCACAATCACAACAAGCCAAGAACTATGACTAATGCTCATGTAACTGAATGGAGTGAATTCATTTAGATGTTAGATCAAGTCTAATGTCA
Source organism: Sambucus nigra (assembly GCA_949130495.1). NCBI lineage: Eukaryota > Viridiplantae > Streptophyta > Magnoliopsida > Dipsacales > Adoxaceae > Sambucus > Sambucus nigra. The sequence goes on from OX422212.1 coordinate 524,114,184, forward strand.
AGACTATCAATAGAAAAATATGGTTTTTTCTCATCAAATGTTTTCCAAGAAAGAGAGTCTGCATGATGCCTCATCACCCAATCATTAATGCGTTCCTCCGCATTCCATTTAATTATGGAGTGGTATGTGATGACCAAAATAATATTCGCAGTCTCGACTTCAAAAGGAAATATCTTACCTTTCTTACAACCAATTTTTCACTTGTGTTACTCTGTTCACCAATATCAATGTTATTGATACCATCCTTTTTATATCTTGAAGCCTCACAAATGTCACACTTATCGAGATTCTCCATTTGATTTCGAAACAACATACAACCATTAATACAAGCATCTCAGGTTTAATAATTGAATCCAAAATTCGTAGATATCTTATTGGCCTAATAGAAAGATTTAAAAATCTTCTCATTAGTGAATGATTCCCCCAATAATACCAACAACATTATAAAAGAACGATTTGTCCACCCATTGAGCTGATTCAAGTACAAAAGCCCAACTATAAATAAGAGTTCTGTAATACCCTTGAGACAATTCTCATACAAATCATTTTGTGCCTTTTTAAAAGTTTAAAATATTTTGGCACATTTTCATTAGACCCTGCAACATCTTTAGTTATGCTCTCAGCATTGCCCACATTATCCTCCATATACGGAATCCCGCTTACCTCATGAAGCATTGAAGTTATGTTAGCCCCTAAATTCGATTGAAATAATATATCTTTAACTATATTATCCCTTGGATTTTCATTGTTATTATTCAAACCCCCTTAGAACTCCTCGTGGAAAATACAATCCCTATAACTCCTTTTAAAACCATACAATTCTATATGATTTTTCACTGTTTGTAGGTTGTTGAGGAATCGATTTAAACATTTTATGCATGGACATTTGATATGTGATGTTTGCACGTTCCTATTCATATAAGCAAACGATATAAATGTTTCAACCCCATTCATATATGCTTGTGAGTTCCTATCATGTAACTCAATCCATCTATTGTCCACAGTAACTTCTAATGTTTGATTCAATGAGACCCTTCATCAAATTAAAAGGGTAGATATTTTGTTAGTGTTAATGATGAATATATGACATTGGAATGAACAACAGATTTAACCATTTAACATATTGTCATAACATGAATGTGTAAATATTTCTATTCCTAGCACTTATTGAATTTATTAAGTAAACAACGGTGTTAAATTGTTAAACATTATAATCATAATGATAAAGAGAGAAATGAGAAGATATAAATGCACATGTTCTTTGTAAGTCATAATACAATTCATAAAGTAGTCCAACGTATATACCAATATTTATATACCAATACTAAATGACAAAAGTTCCCAAATATTTGCATACCAATGTAGATAATACATACATGATGAAGAGTTAATCCAAAGTAAGCACTAATATTTATATACCAATATTAGTAGATAGTGAAAACACAAACTAAATGACATAAGTTCTCAATTATTTATATACCAATACAGATAATACATTCAAGATGAAGAATAGTCCAATGTAAACCATAAGTTATAGATCATACTCATATCCTATAACTAGTAAAAGATTGAAATTTACAAAACCCAATTCATAAAGTCCCTCCATCCACACAAAACCCATTTTAAATGTAGCAAAACAACACTGACTAAGTAAATGTAAGGACATTTTTCTCATGTCCAATATGTTTCATTTATGTATGTCGTACGCCGCTACATTTGGCACGTCACCTCAAGATCACACATGACGGCCTCTATCCGAATTCCGGGAATCAAGCATTCAACATCTCCATTAATGTGTCCTACATATGCCTCAACGACTTCACATTCCACAATTTTAGGGACTTAATGCAAGTGGTACGCAAGGGAAGTCAAAACAGTGAAAAAAGGCTTGATAGGGAAGTTCAAGGGCATTTTCGTAATTTCACATCCATATTTAGGAGGTCTGGTCAACTGGAAAGTTGAAGAGCTCGCCGCAACGAAGATACTGGAAGAAACGGCACCTCAATCCGAGCTACGGTGAAGAAGTTATGACCTTTTGAAGTTGGAGAAAATTCCTTGAAGAATGCTGTTTTTTTTTTTAACCTCATATCAGAATGGGAACACCAAACCGGTTCGGTGTACCCCAGATGGGGTTCGGTGTACCTGTACGCTGATAAGTTTTTAAGAGTTTTAACAAAGCGGGATTCTTCATATTTTTTCCTATAAATACCAACTTCGGGGGAGTTGTTTTGCAAGACTTTAGAAGACGTTTTTGAGAGTCCAAATACCTCTAGTCTTCATATTTTTGAGTCCCAAGACTCATGTTTTGATTCACACAATTGCCAAACCTTTGTGAATCTTTTTGGTAACCCAAGAACACAACCTTGTGTTTGTTCAAACCTTTGTGGAGAGATCTTTGCAACCGAGGGCTGCGTGTCATTGCCGAGGGAGTCTCTACAAAGATTTATGACTGCGTGTCATTCAGGAGTGCTGCGGTTCTTCCTTTGTTGATTGGACTGAGGTTCATGTGGGTTCGCTGCGTGTGGATTCATTGCTGTATTTCATTGTAAATCTTGTAAGTTGTGATTTACTCTTTATAGTGAAATAAAAGGTTTTGCCCTTGCGGGGGATTTTTCCTTATATTTGTGTCGCATGATTTAATTGCTTATGGGTTGACACACACACGCACTTTTAGATGCATGATTAAGGGCTGAAATTAAATAAGTTTGCCAAAGTTGAATTTTGCGAAGTTTACTTAATATCACGCATTCTCAAATTGGTATCAGAGCAGGTTACGCTAATTTATTGCGTATTCCTTTTTTCCGCAAAATCGTGTGATAGTGATTTTTTTTAAAAAATCAGTTTTGTGAAAAATCGCAATTTTTCAATGGAACGCCCATTTAATGAGGAGCCTATTTTTGAAAAATTTCACGACCGTGCTGAAAAATTAAAAAGTTTGAATTTGAAACTTTGCAAAAGAATTAAAGTTTTGGAAAAAGAAAATTCTCTCTTTAAAAGTAAGATTGAATATTTGCAAGAGTTTCAAACTCAAAGTGATATTTGTCGTGAGCACTTTGGTAATTTGTGTACTGATTTTGATTCTTTAAAAATTGCCAAAAAGAAGAGTGATGAGAGAGTCCTAGTTTTAGAGAAGGATTTGGAGGACTTAAAAAATTCTAGGGTTCCCGTTTGTGCCGTCGAGGATAAAAAATTAATCGATGATTTTACGGCACGCGAAAAGACTCTTACGAATAAGTTTGTTTTAATTGAGGGGGAGCGTGATAAACTGTTAAGTTTAATTGATAATTTGAAGAAGGCGTCCCTTAATTTGGAAGAGTCTAATTCTTTGCTTGAGTCAAAAATTTTGAAGTTAAAAAATGATTTGACAGACTCAAGTAGGTTTGATAGTGATGTTAATGGCTCATCGTGTTCTCATGCTTCTAATGCTAAAGCCAAAACCATTATTTGTTTTAAAGGGTCAACTAATTCCAAGGACGCTAGAAAAGATCACACTTTCGGTGTCATCCCACCCGTTTACACATGCTCATATTGTGGTAGGAATGGTCACCTTAGGCGATTTTGTTTTGATCTTGGAAGAGGTCCTAGGAATTCGAAGTCTAGTATTTTGTTGGTTCCCAAAACCCCTTGTCGACGTGTTTCATCCATTTGGGTTAGGAAATCACTTTTGAAGGAACTAGATTTTAGACAAGTTGATTCCCGTTTGCTTGCACATGATTCTTCTCTTGCCATATCATATAGATGATTGTGTTTGCATGTTTGTCATACGCTAGTTATGCTTTTTGATATAATTTTGCTAGCGTTGTGACATGTACTTTTTGTATATATTTTTTTTTGAAAATTTTTGAAAAATACAAAAAGATTTTTTTTTTGTTTGCACCGTTTATGGATGAACACTTAGGATGACCGAGTCACAACATCATTCCATTTTCATGTGACTATTTGATAGTGTTTTGAGATAATAGGTCAATTCATCCTTGTGCTTTATAATGTTTGGAGTCATTAAGATGTAATTAAGTGTTACTTCCTACATGTTTGACTCATGTTTCCTTTATTGCACACATGCACGGATTTGTTTGATTATTGTGCTTGTCTTATCACATGTTGGTTGGGTGTTTTCATCTCAATCCTGTCTTTAAAACAAACCAAGCGCGATAATTTTTATAAGGAAATTGTGCATATAAAAACCGTGTTGTGAGTTTGTGTGCTTTGTTTGAATAACGGGGAGGGGCTGCGAAAGGTAATTATCTATCCTTTGCGCAAAAGCCACCGTTAAAAAGGACCTAAAAAATTGAGGAATTTTATTATCCGAGGTCCAAAGAGGTTTAAAAGAGCCCGAAAAAAATTGAAAGGCAATAAAAAGATATTCATGCCAAAAAGGGGCCATTTAGGTTTTGCACCAATTCTCCAATGTTTGAGAATTTAGATTACCTCTAAAAGAATATATATATGAGGGAGTTTGGTTGGAGAATTTATAACGGGTTTGCACGTCCTTGAAATTTTTGAAAATGCGCTATATAGTTTTGGACGTTATTGGTGTGAAAATCATTTGACTTTGATTTGTTGATTTGCATAAAACGATGTCATCTAAATTCAACAAACGTTTACACTTAAGGATACCTTTGATGTTCATTCGTTAGGAGTACACGTATGCATCGTGCACATATGATTGATTGAGTTGATTTACCTATCGAATGTGTTCACACCCATTCATTCCATTTCCATGACTTGGTTGTTTGAGTCTAAATCCATGGTGTGATTTTTGTTTCATATTTGTTCATTTTGGTATCTTATCTTTGTATGAAAAATTTGAAAAAATCAAAAATAGTTTGTGAAGATTTTTTTTGAGCATCTCCTTGCAAGAGCACGTTTGCCATTTGATTGATGCCTTGATTTGTATACCATGACACCCCGATTTTGCTTGTTTGATTCATTCTTCCTATTTGTCTATTTGGGGACATCATAAAAAGGGGGAGAAAGAATTATCATTTTATGGGGGAGTTTGAATTTTGGGGGAGTTTTGAGATTTGACTTATGATTATCATATATTGGTATCTATGTTTATCTCATTTCAAACTCGATACGTCACTTGGTATTTTTTTTCTTTATCTCATGTGTGTAGGTACTACATTGATGATCTCTGAATTGCACACCCTGATGAGAAAAGATTTGAGATTCCTGAATATTTGAAGAACAAACGATGAAGACTATTCATTTATACCTTTTCCAGTTTTGGGTTCATGGGAGGGTAGATTTGTATAGGCAATTTCATATTTGATAATTCGGATTTTTTATGTATGTACCGGCATAGACATAGGGGGAGATTTGTAAGGACATTTTTCTCATGTCCAATATGTTTCATTTATGTATGTCGTACGCCGCTACATTTGGCACGTCACCTCAAGATCACACATGACGGCCTCTATCCGAATTCCGGGAATCAAGCATTCAACATCTCCATTAATGTGTCCTATATATGCCTCAACGACTTCACATTCCACAATTTTAGGGACTTAATGCAAGTGGTACGCAAGGGAAGTCAAAACAGTGAAAAAAGGCTTGATAGGGAAGTTCAAGGGCATTTTCGTAATTTCACATCCATATTTAGGAGGTCTGGTCAACTGGAAAGTTGAAGAGCTCGCCGCAACGAAGATACTGGAAGAAACGGCACCTCAATCCGAGCTACGGTGAAGAAGTTATGACCTTTTGAAGTTGGAGAAAATTCCTTGAAGAATGCTGTTTTTTTTTTTAACCTCATATCAGAATGGGAACACCAAACCGGTTCGGTGTACCCCAGATGGGGTTCGGTGTACCTGTACGCTGATAAGTTTTTAAGAGTTTTAACAAAGCGGGATTCTTCATATTTTTTCCTATAAATACCAACTTCGGGGGAGTTGTTTTGCAAGACTTTAGAAGACGTTTTTGAGAGTCCAAATACCTCTAGTCTTCATATTTTTGAGTCCCAAGACTCATGTTTTGATTCACACAATTGCCAAACCTTTGTGAATCTTTTTGGTAACCCAAGAACACAACCTTGTGTTTGTTCAAACCTTTGTGGAGAGATCTTTGCAACCGAGGGCTGCGTGTCATTGCCGAGGGAGTCTCTACAAAGATTTATGACTGCGTGTCATTCAGGAGTGCTGCGGTTCTTCCTTTGTTGATTGGACTGAGGTTCATGTGGGTTCGCTGCGTGTGGATTCATTGCTGTATTTCATTGTAAATCTTGTAAGTTGTGATTTACTCTTTATAGTGAAATAAAAGGTTTTGCCCTTGCGGGGGATTTTTCCTTATATTTGTGTCGCATGATTTAATTGCTTATGGGTTGACACACACACGCACTTTTAGATGCATGATTAAGGGCTGAAATTAAATAAGTTTGCCAAAGTTGAATTTTGCGAAGTTTACTTAATATCACGCATTCTCAGTAAATACAATCATGCAAATAATATTCATAATTTAGCTACAATTAATGTTCCATTGGATGATGAAATGCAAATGCAATCAAATTTCCTTCTTTAAAATTAACCCTGAATAATGTCCCTGCAGGACAAAATCATCACAACCTCAAATTCAACTTCGCCCAATCCATACCAATTTAACTAATGCAATTTAAAATCCTAAAGAAATTAACCTTAAAACCACATGGAGATACTTCATTTTAACATAAATACAAATATATATATGACTATTCTCAGTTTATAACTATCACTATATTTGAGTAATATAATATAATTTCTTCATTGTTAAAAAAAATTGAAGTATTGATAAAGAGAAATAAAAAATCTGTAAGCATAAACTAAGCAAGAAAAACAATCAGAGCTAAAGAAAAAACTCATCATTATCCATATCTTCAACTATACCATAATTTTTATTTGGTTGAAACCAGTAAGTACTTAAAACTTGCAACACTAGCTCCTAATTCCAATAATTTTTTTTGCATACAAATCTAAAAAAATAAAGGATATTAAATTAAGGTATTATACTTTGGTAATTATGAAAAATTTCTATTAAATTAAATTCTCTTCTGTTAATGTAGGACATCATATTTTAAATGAAAATCATTAAAAATAGACAAATTAAAATTTGTTGGAAAAATAATAAAATGAAGAAAACATGAAACAACCTAAACTAAAAACTCCCTCTCACAATAAATTCCCGCACCATCACCACCCGAACCTGTAACCTCTGCCTTAAAATTATCGAAGGTATCATTATTTACCATCAATCAAAATTACGTTCAGAAATTAAAAAAAGGGTCGTCTGGATCATTGAAGCCAGATGTGAATTTGTTTGGTTTGCATATGAATTTCAAACCCGGAGATGTCAGTGGGGGAGAGAGAGGTTACCTGAAGATGGATGTGGGAGAGAGAGAAAATTACGTTAAAGGGGAGACCAATATCCAGATGGAGAACCAATAGCGGTAGGGAGAAGGGAGTGTTGCCGCATGACACTGAGCGAGGTTAGTGAGCGGCATGAGACTGACCATTAGCGAGAGGAACAAGATGACGCCGAGAGAGATATGGAGAATAGGGTATCTTATTAGTGAAAAGGGGGAAATGATTTGATCATGGTGGGAATTGTAAAATTTAGGGCAAACACGCGTCCCTTAAATGGTTATAATGGTGTAATATTTTAGGAATGCCTATAACCATCCCATTTATAACATGTTTATGAATTATTTAGAATGGATGAACCTAACCGTCCGCAATAGTATACATATATAAGATAGGCAAACCTAATCGTCCCAACTAATATACATACATCGAAAAATTTAGTGGTCGTTCTAAATAGTGAGTATTAGGGACGGTTTTAGAAGGCCATCCATAATAGATCAATTGCAATTAACCTTTTTTTGTAGTGACCGAATTGTTTGGAAAGGGTGTCCACTTGGGATAAGGTGTTTGTTAATACACTGAATCGTTAGAAAGGTGTCTGCTTGGAACAAGGTGTTTGTCGATACACCGAATCATTCAGGAAAGGTGTCCGCTTGGGACAAGGTGTTTGTCGATACACCAATTTATTTTGGAAAGCTGTTCACTTGAGACAAGGTGTTTTTCGATACACCAAATCATTTTGGAAAGTGTCCACTTGGGACAAGGTATTTGTCGATACACGAATCGTTTGGGAAGTTGTCCACTTGGGACAATGTGTTTTTCGATACACCGAATCATTTAGAAAGGGTGTACAAAATCTTTGATTTATTTTGTTTAGGATTTCTAATTTTTAGAACTTACCGAAGAGAAATATGGATTGAATTTTGGATTTGAGTAAGGAGGATAATGGATTTTGGGATTTTTAATTCTTAGTGATTAATGAATTTCAAAAGAATGAATTCCATTTGAGAAGAATTAATTTTATTTGGAAAAAGAATATATTTGGATTGGAAGAAATAATTTTTTTTATTGGTTCCGTGGAATTTGACCGATCGGGCAAGCTCCGAGGCCTTTTGATCGATCAGGAAAGCGTGTGCTTGACTGATCGGTCGAGCGACCGACCCTTCTATATTAGGCTATTTTTTGGCATTTCCTCACTTTTCACGTTTCATTCTATCTACTTTCTCAGAGCTCCAGTGTTTTATGATTTTTGAGTGCTTTGTGAGCGTTTTATCTTTATCATGGATAGGAGAGATACTATTGGAGAGATGTTAGATATTCTTTTGGGTGACCTTCCTGATGTGTAAGGCCTGTGCCCGAGGCTGATAAGCCTAATAACTGGGAAGGCATGAAGCTTTGAGAGGAGATAGAGACGAGAGACCTGAGGTTCTCCACCATGTTCCCCAATCGGGAGATTAGGTTGAGTTGTTACGAGATCCTACTGTGCACCTTTCAGATGCTATGCATCGCGACCTGGTATGCATTTATTTTTGAAATATTATTTTTGTTATGTATTTGCTTATGTCTTACGATATTTTTTTCTTTTATTTATTTATTTATTTATTATTATTATTTTGCACATTACTCAGGAGCCTGAGGAGGACAACACCACTCACATCCGTCTTAAGGGTTTCCCTAAGCGGGTGGTGGCTTTCTGGGAGATAGAGTACTTCTCTCCTACTATGGGACCTAGGATTCAATCCATTTTTGGATTATTTGATGACTATAGACACCACATTCTAGGACCCCCTTAAGTCTCTCCTTAGGTTCCTAGCCCCTCCCCAATTCATTACAAACCTTAGGTCGTACTCTAAGTACCGATTTAGAGGCCATCGAGTGCTCCCGGGCCTCGTTTGACTCCGATCAACTTCTTTGTCAGAGCAAAAGCTAAATAAATATTGAAAGGGATCTGAATAACCTTTCTAATGGTCTATCTCGTGCATGAATCAGCATAACAGTTCAGATGAACGAACAATATTATTATCAAAAAAAGATTTGGAGGCCACCGGGAACTCCCGGGCTCCAATTTGACCCCGGTCAACTTCATCGTCAGAGTGAGAGCTCAATGAATCTTAAAAGGACACTGAAACCACTTTTCAATGGTCTACCCCATGCATAAAACATCATAACTATTCGAACAAATGATCCATTTTCCCTCAAAAATTGATCCGGAGGCCACCGGGCGCAACCAAGATCCGTTTGACCAAAGTTAACTCTTCAACTCGAATGATACTGAATGAATATTTCAAGGGCAATTAATACCCTTTCCAATGATCTGCTCCATGCACGAATAAACCTTACGGTAGGGACGAATAACCCGTTTTACTCCTAAATGTCACTGGGCACTTTCGGGCCTAGTTTGACCAAAGTAAACACTCCGAATCGAGTGAAGATATTTGGAACATTGAATTACCTCTCATAACCTTTCCAACAGTCTGCCTCGTGCATGATTTAGACTTACGGTTTGGACGAACGATCCATCGTCATCCGATAATCTCCTATCCAAAGGACTGATGGGCGTTCCTGAGCCTCGTTTAACCCAAAGTCAACTCTCGAATTTGGGAGCGACCCAAATGATTCTCTAAGTTCTCTGAATAACCTTTCCAACCATATTCCCGTTACACGATTTGGACTTATGGATTATGTTTTACAACCATTTTTCTGAAAATTATGCACGAGACTGCTAATTGGCAGGTCCATTAGGCAGTGTGTCTAGGGTTACCTATCGAAAGGTAGGGAAAGGAGAATACTAATCGACAGTCCCTTGACCCTATATAAGGAGAGAATGAGATCCCCATCCAAGGAGCTCAGAAAACATCAGCTTCAGTGATCTTAGCAACATTCTTCTTAAGTCAGCGAGGTTTTCTTATTTTTAAATCTTTTTCCTCCTTTAATTCCTATCACTTTCACACCCAATTTAGAAAAATCCCCCTACATTCTTCATTCACTTGCAAGGAATCTCATCATCAATCAAGATTAGTCTCTAAATCTCCAAAGAAGGTTCAAACATTCTTCTCTCTCTTTAAATTTCTTTATTTTCGCATTAGTTATATAAGTTCTTAATTTAGTTTTTACTTTGGATCATACCCATATTAATCTCCAATCCCTTATAAGTAATATTGCACATAATATATTTTCTATAAAAAACCCAAAACAAGAAAAAGAGGGTTACACCTATAAATTCCAACGGGAGTTGTCACCACATCCTGTCAAAACTAAAAACACCTTTGTCTTACACACACATATAATAAAATTCCTGTTAGAATTTATGGGATAAACTCCACTCTCGTGCCGCATGCGAACTATGTGGACTTTGATGCCTTTATAGGCTACGTAGGCCTCTCGGGCTAAAAATCGAGACTTGAGTCCTATTTTCCCATTTCCTATTTTCTTTCCTATTTTATCCCTACATTATTCATATATATCATACTTATAATTCGTATTTGTCCTTTACCTAACACATATTATCATTTCATCATAATGATCAATATCTCGATAAGCGCACATATAATATTTTTAATTATTATTTTTGAAAATATTCCTATGGATGAACTCACTCCGTTTTTTCCATTATACGGGTCGAGAGATTCCTATCTCCATTTATATATACATGCACACACACTTCACGGAGAAATTTAAGAAAAATAGTAACATAAGAGCATGAGAGATCGAAAGGGCGGGATGGGTGCCTAACACCTTCCCATTCTGTAACTTAGCCCTCGAACCTCTGATCTAATTGGTTTTGCAAGCATCAGTTTTCCTTTGATGCCGTTCTCTCGAGGCGACAACATGCTCTTTTTCCCGTTATGTGCAAAATAGGTTGGCAATTCTATCTCTTTACATCACCCCACATCGACGACGACCGAAGTGTTCCTAGAAATGGTGCAAGACCTCTATCTCTCTCTTTCCATCATGCGCGGGAGCATCGAACATCAATATTGGAGAAGGATAAAAGGAATAGACCTCGAAAATATCGGGGGGAGGGATGGCCACAGTGGTGACTCAGCTGGGGATACTTACTTAAGAGGGCTAGACTTTGTTTGCATGGGTTTTGTTATTTTTTGCTCGTGTGCATATGCACCTACCTGTATGTTCTCTTTTTCTCCTTTATTATTTCTTGTATATATCTACCTCATATTTATATCACCCCTCACTCACTTTTTGTAAATACTCTCCATGTACACCTCACACTACCTACGCTTGTATATAGGTTCACTTATATCCACATGCTTCACACACCACTTAGAATATCCATGCTTACGTGTTACTAATACACACCTCCACTTATCACACTTGTATATATCCATGCTCACTTATACTTAACACACACCACTTATAGTTTACCTATGCTTAGGCTCATTGTCACTCACTCACTTATAGATATTAACATATCACTCACTCCCACGTATCCATGCTTAGTGTAATCTTCATGATCCATGTTAGATTTACTTTTCATGATACTTGTACATTCTTCCTTATTAGTATAATGCTCATCATGCCAAATAGAATACTCTCTCCATAATATATTAATCAAGAATCATTCATTTTTCACACTATATCACCTAGGGAATTGCTATATTGGCAAAAAATTATCTCGTTCTAAGGGGCCACTTCATGATGGGCGCTGGTTCGACAGGGCGTTCCATTGGCCAAGTAACTTTGACGTATATCAAACGGTTCCCCCTGAATCATAACGCTTGACCAAAATCATGACATGAGGTATATAGTAGGGAACTCATTCACGTACGTCGAGTATATCGAATTCTCTCTCACATGTATTGTCCCCGTGAGGTATATAGTGAGGCAATTTATGTACACTAAGGTACATCGAATGGTTTGTCCACTTGTACCGATTGCCCTCAAAAGAAATACGTATATCATGGAAGTCATGCCGAAGTGGGGAACCTTTCCACTAACCCAACAACTTCATCCCGTCATATAGGCGTCAAATCTAGGGCACTCATAGTTAGTTTTGTCGATTATTACACAAAACTCTGTCGAAATGCCGGGTCAGTACACCGCCCAAATTTTCATGCAATTTCATTTTTTTTCAAAGTGGGACCCTGTCCATGAGCCTGAAAACAAGTCAAACCATGTTTTACATATTTTCAAACCTAATTGTCCCATGCTCGGGTCCCGTTCGACATTTATTTTGGATTTAGGTAATCCTAATATAAGTGAAAACAAAAACGTAATAATAATCATGTTGAGACTCTTCTCTCGTTTTTCCCTCCTTCCTTAGCAAAAGTGTCAAAAAAATTTCCTCTATTTTATCAAAATATCAAAAATATTTCACCCCATCTTTTATCAAAATGCCAAAAACATTTTTCCTCCTATTATCCAAAATACCAAATTTTTTTTCTCCCCTTTCCAAAAGCTATAAAAAATATTTTCCTCTTTTTAAAAAAAAATAATTCTTTATTTTCTATTTCAAAAATAAATTTGAATCATTTGCCTTCACAGGTCGATCGCATACTCGACCCTTGAATGGCTCCCTATTTGCTTTGATCTTCTGTTAAACCGCCCCGAAGCTCTGTTAGTTCTCCTGCTACTTCCTTCGAGTCCGAAATCTACTATCAGCAACCCTCCATGGAATATGAATACCAAGTACCGAATGTGCAGTCTAATTTAATGACGGTCCTAGTCCAAATTATCGCCAAGATTGATAACCTTCAAATCGAGGTTCATGAGATGCAGCAAAATCAAATTCTAATTCTCGAGGATCCTGAGATCCTCTTCCCTCGTGCTATGGGTCCACTCTCACCTGATCCTGTTTGGGTCTCAAAAGAATATCAACATGTCTAAGGTGCGCCTCCTACCAATGGGACACCACCAGCTCAAATCCCTATGTCGAATCTTGTCCAGCTAGGGGCTAACCCACTAGTACCTGTCGATCTAAAGGAACAAGATTTAAACAAGGTTAAGGATGACCTTAAGCTGTTAACCAAAAAGTTTAACCAGGTTCGAATGTCCGAGAACTACATGGATTACACCCATATGTATCCCTACCCTAAAGAAAGGTTGCCGAAAAAATTCAAGATGCCTAACATTGTGAAGTTTAGGGGTAGCGAGCCCCTAATTGTTCATCTATAAAGCTACCACCGAGCCATGACTCTCCTAGGTGACTCCGAGGAAATATTGGCCCAGATATTCCAAAAGACTTTGATGGACAACGCTCTTTATTGGCTTCTATCCCTCGAGAAATATTGAATTCATAGTTGGAAGGATGTTGCCCAGGAATCCATGTCACAGTAAAAATATAATGAGGAATTAGAGGTTACACATCGGGATCTAGAACTTCTCAACCAGAACCTCAGAAAACTGTTAGCAATTTCATAGCAAGGTGGAGGGAGAAAGCGACCACTATGACCAACCGACCTTTCTAAGAGGAGCAAGTTAGTATTGTGAAGAAAAAAATCTTACCCCATGTTCGAGTAACGATGGGAGGACATTATTACCCATATGTTTTATCCTTTGGGGAAGCTATACAAAAAAACTATCCAGACAGTTCACTTCAAGAAAATATGAGAAGCCTGTTTTAGTCTCAACCATCAATAATATCTCACAATCCACTACCTTTAGGGCGCTAGAAATTCGTGCTAATCCAGTCAGTAAAGAGTACATTGAGCTTCATTCTCCCCTATATAAAGTCTACCAAGCCTTGTTGGGCAAAACCTCATCAAACCTTTGGATCCCCGTCCACTACCAAACCCACTTCCTAAAAATTTCAAACTTGACACCCATTGCGAGTTTCACAAAACTATTGGCCACACCACTGATTAGTGCTTCCATTTTCGACCGTCCAATCCCAAAACAAACACCACTTACAATCCACTTCCAAACTATACAAATTCTATCTTCCTAGAGAATGACCCAAAATTAGACCCATCTACCTAGTAAAGCACCCATTATACCCATATTTTCACCCAAACCCCTTAAAGTCTGCCCATATTTTCTCTTACACCCTACTTATTTTGTCGACCAAGCTCTGTTGCTTCTCACAAGAGCGTGTATTGTCGTTTGTACCGAGTCCGGAGGGAAAGATATGGAATTTCCAGCAGTACTAAACAAGCTTTTAAAGTTTGGGCTGAAATTATCCTCGAAAATGGTCACCGATTGCCAGAAGTTCAGCGCCTTGTTCATGAAAGCCCAAAACTGGGCTCCAAAGTTAGATAATTGGGTGGTACCCATTGACGAAGTCAGTTTGGACGATGCAGTTCAGATTATGGCAGACATGTTTCGACATACCGATGATATTTATTGTATATCCAAGTTACTCGATGCCTTAAAGCTACAAGGGCAGTTGGCCCTTTACTTATTCTTCTCCCCGTTGAGTGGGAGTATCTATATAAAGAAGCTGTGGAAGTTGTGGAATGCATTGACTTTTTATGGAAAGACAACATCATTACCACCGGATCAGGGGACGAGTTTGATAGTGTAGATACAGATCCAAGCCAGGAAAGTGTTAGCCCAATGATCATTATGTATGGGATGATATCATTTGAAGATATTCTAAGAGAGATTAATAAAGTGTCCGAACAACTCGAGATAGATGAAGAAACGGGGCTTCTGTTCTTCCCCTCCTCCTTAAGCCATATGATAAGATCTGGGAGGCACTACCAGAGTTCGAATCCTCAGTTAGTAGGGATATATAAAGGAAAGGAAATTTTTAAAAAACTCCCCATGCTAGAAATAACCATCAAGGAAAGTAAGATCTTTGACCAGCTCATGAAAACTCAGGCCAACATCACTTTGTGGGGACTCTTCATATCTTCTCACTTACATAAAAACGCTTTGATAAAATTAATTATCGAGCCCACAGTCCCTCCTTCCACCACTACAGAAGAAGTCATGGACCTAGTCAAGTCTTTAACTTCTACCAGATTTCTTTCATTATCTGAAGAAGAAATTCTAATGTTTGGTCCTAGTCATAACTATGCTCGCAACATCTCTGTTGAGGTGATGGGGAAGGCAATCCTACTCTCACTTATCGACAATGGATCAACACTCAATGTTTGCCAGTTAAGAATCTTCAACTGCATGGGTTTAAAAGTAAACGACCTTGCACTAACTTTTGCCACAGTGCATGCCTATGACAACACTCGTCGAGAGGTGATTGGATCCATAACACTTATAATAGGGGATGGCCCTATCAATCCCGTTACCGAGTTCCAAGTGATCGATATACCTGCTTGTTTCAACCTATTGCTTGGTTGATCGTGGCTTCAGAGCATCAAGAGGGTATGCTCCTCTCTCCATCAAAAACTAAAATTCTTCTCCAAGGGGCAGGTGATTACCATCTTGG
The DNA here is from genome assembly GCA_949130495.1 of Sambucus nigra. Classification (NCBI taxonomy): domain Eukaryota; kingdom Viridiplantae; phylum Streptophyta; class Magnoliopsida; order Dipsacales; family Adoxaceae; genus Sambucus; species Sambucus nigra. Next base: position 524,129,859 of record OX422212.1, read on the forward strand.
GCGACGATGATAATATTGAGAATGCAGGCACCAGTAATTCAATACTAAAAATAAAACATGGGGTGAATGACTTGCTTCTTTTTGGATTTCGAGTCCAACCACTTCCACTCCCAGCATGGGATGATTTTAAAGACCGAGTCTGTCCAGAGCATAGTCCTAACGATAATGTCAATGTGATACGAAGGTTTAAGAATATGCACTTCATGCCTGGACTGGGGCTGAGACGACGATAATAGAGGAAACTGGATCCCATAGTCCTGAAGAAGGTCTTTCCTCCATATATGTCCTGGGTTATCAACCATCATCAGAGGAACTCAGAATGCTCTGCCAACCCTGATTGAAGATAAGTTTAGAAAATTTCTTGACTATTTTGAAGGATTCCTCAAATGAAAGATTCGTCAAAGGGATGAAGATTTTCCCTTTTATGGATTTCCTGAACCATGGTATGGTCACGTGGATAAAAATATAAAACTAGGGATGGATATCTTCTTTCTAGATAGTTACTCTTGGGACGAGGACTCCCATCATCATGTGCAACCGCTCATTGAGAAAGCTACAGCAATTACTGAGGTTTTCGAGGGAAATGACTCCAAAGACTCATTAAATCTGCAGACGCTCTGCGTGATACACTTAGGCGCTATATCATTGGATACGTCTATCCTGATTAATGCCGCTGATTAACCCTTTGTCTAATGGAACGCTATACCAGTTCCACCTGCTGAAATGCAACCCAACCCAGATGTTTCTCCTTTCTCTTTCTTTTTTATTGTTCCTCTTTTTTCTAATAATACTGTAATCGATACCTCCTTTGACGAGGTTCCTCAACGCTATTTTTCTCGAGAATGTAATAAATGAAGATTTTGAGTATCTTATTGTGCCTTACATTAATTGTTTTGATTCTAATCAAACTCTTGATGATGATGATTTTGCAAATGAACAATTCTTAAATGATCTTAATAAATTTAATAACAAAAAATATAATTGCATTTAAATTAATGAGGATGAAACCGTTGTTATTAATTTCGGTTCTAGTAGCCAACTGCGCGAAATGAGTATATGGTCCACCCTTAACAAGCATGAGCACATGCAACTCGAAGAACTGTCGAAGGAATTTATAGATGTCTTTTGCATGGTCCTACGATAACATGCCCGACATTGACCCCGAGATATCTCAGCACAAGATTCTAAGTCTCTCAGAATGTAAAATGGTCAAACAGAAACTGCTAAAGCTTCGTATTGAATGGTCACTCAAGGTTAAAGAAGGGGTAATCAAATAGTTGAATGTAGGCTTCATCCGGGTGATCAAATATCCCACATAGATAACCAACATTGTACCCGTGCCAAAATTAAGAAGAAAAGTCCGCATGTGCATTGACTATCGGGATTTGAATAAAGCATCTTCAAAAGATGATTACCCACTTCCTAATATTGACATGATTGTGGACAACATGGATAGTCACCATCTAAAGTCATTCATTAACGGGTTTACCGGATACAATTAGATCAAGATGCACCCTGATCATCAAGAAAAAACTGCATTCATCACCCCTTGGGGAGCCTTCTATTACCCAATTATGCTATTCAGGATCAAAATTGTAGGGGCTACCTACCAAAGGGCTACCACAACCATATTATATGCTCTGATACACAAATAGGTCGAGGTCTACGTGGATGATATGATCATTAAGTCTAATACTCGGGAAGGTCATGTTCCAGACCTCCAAAAGTTCTTTGAATGACTACGGAGATATTAGATGCTACTTAACCCACATAAATGCTTTTTTAGCATCACCAAAGGAAAGCTCTTGGGATTAATGGTTAGCGAGATGGGAATTAAAGCAGGCCCTGCTAAACTGAAAGCCATACTCAAAATGCCACCACCCCTAACAGAGAAGGAATTCTTGGGAAAATTACAGTATATCAGTCGGTTCATCAGTCAACTGACTTCTATTTGTGAACCCATATTCAAAATCCTCTGAAAGGATACCACCAAAGTCTAAAATAAGGCTTGTTAGGAAGCCTTTGACCGAATAAAGCTATACCTTACCCGATCTCTGGTACTTATGCCACCGCAACCTGGTCTCCCTTTACTTTTATACTTGACTGTAACAGACACCGCACTGGGTCTTTGCTAGCCCAATACCTTAAAGAATCCCGTAAAGAAAGGTCCATATACTACACCAACTAAAAATTGTCCTGGTACAAAGTCAACTACACTGCCTTGGAGAAAGCATGCATCGCCATTGTCTAGGTACTCAGAAATTACGACACCACATGCTCACTTTTCCCATCAGACTTATGTCCCGAATAGATCCTATGAAATACCTACTCGAAAACCCTCCTTGACCAGCCGAATGGCCCAATTGTTGATGCTACTATTCGAGTTCGATATTGTGTATGTCATGCAGAAAGCCATGAAAGGAAGGGCCATATCTGACTACCTTGCTGACTACCCCATAAAAGAGGCCGACGTTTGGATCTATGAGTTCCCGGATGAAGATATCCTTTGGACCTCTCAGGAAGACCTTCAGTGGAAAATGTTCTTTGACAGTGCTACTAATAAAAATGGATATGGCATTGGGATACTCCTGAATTCCCCTGATGACTCTCACACTCCCATTGCCATCAAGTAGGATTTTCCCTGCACCAATAATATGATCGAATATGAGGCATGAACCATAGGCCTCAAAGTAACTCTTAAGCAAGGTATCCAATGATTAGATGTCTATAAGGACTCTTCCCTCATCATTAGCTAGGTTCTTAGAAGATAGAAAGTCAAAGATGAAAAACTCTTACCCTTCCACGCTAACCTAGAAGAGCTGGCTTCCTAGTTCTGAGATATCACTTTCCACCACTTTCCTCGAGTAATGAACATATTAGATGATGCTCTTGTTACTCTCGCCTCCATGGTTGACATGCTCGAGAGAATAATGATGCCCCCTTCATAGTCCAAAAACAAGCTAAACTGACCCACTGCTACCACATTGATATCATCACAGAAAATGATTCTAACATGGCCAAATTATGGTACCACGACATTTAGCGCCCCCTCAAGCACGGTAGGTACCCCCAAGATGCTAATAAGAAAGACCGAATGACCCTTCACAAACTGGCTGCCCAATACATTGTCTGCAATAAAGCACTGTTAAAGAGAAACTTCGATGGAACCCATTTTCCTTATATCGTAGGGGCTGACATTGAAGAAATGATGCAAAAAATCCACAATGGGGAATGTGAACCCCATATAAATGGCCATATGCTTGCAAAGAATATTATCCAATGGGGTGCTATTAAAATACCATCACCAGATAGCACGATCATTCAACAGGAGAGTTAAAGACCATGGTGTCCGAGAAGGGGACTTAGACCTCAAAGAAATCATATAAGCCGTTTGTGACCCTACATGGAAATTCAAGCCAAATTGGAGTGGCCCCTATATCGTGATGAAAATCATGTCTGGTGGCACCGTTATGCTCACTGACCATGACAGAGAAGAGATGGAATGTCCAGTTAACTTGAATTGACTTAAGAAATTCTACCCTTAGTCCGAAATCTCGGCGTGCTATGACTCCTTTCACCCCCTTCTATTCTAATTTTTTTTCTCCATTTCCCTCTACTTAGAATACGTGGGGCCTAATCCTCTAAAAAAACCTTTTGATTTCAACATGAAACTTAATTTTTTTTCAAAACCTCCAGAGGTACGTAGGCAGCTCACACGCTTTACACGGGAACATTCCCCTTCTTTTTCCCCAAATGCTATTCTTTTCTTACTATAGAGAATAATGATTCATTTTATCATTTATGTTAACAAAAGGATTCTGTATGCCTCAGAGATTGGTATAGATAATTAAAATTTAAAACTCATCACGAGGCACAAAAATATAATTAAAATCCTTTTTTATTCCATAAAGGGAAATTTTTGTACAATTACATGAAATATCAGCGTAGGGTGTCAAATAACTACCCCTCGCTAACCAAGCTGTACCTGAAATGAACCTAACCAAACCATTATAAAAGCTTCACAAATAAACACAGCTTTATAAAAGACCCTATCATCAGCTCTCGAAAGTCCCAGCCCCATCATTTATTGCTCCTTGAGGCCCCAAACTTTCCCTACCTGATTGGTATGCCAAAGGTGCTCCGTGGAGGGATAAACCCGAACCAGCCTAGAAAAAACCACTATGTCCCCTTCATAGTGTCAAACATAATGAACCATCTCTGTTCGGTCTCCTCTGTCAAGAACTTAGCCACTATCCTCTTCCACAACCATTTCATATAATCCTTAGAAACATGCCAAACCCTACCGATAGATTGAGAAGGACGGATTGATGGTGGATGATTCTCTAATAGAGAACCCAACCGCATGCACAAGCCTTTAGTTAAATCTTCTACAGGAAAGAAATCCAGGGTACAGGGAGGCACAATTTTCTCTTACCCGACTTGACGTAGGAACCGCCACGGTCAATAGAATGAGGTCAGTCAGAGGCCAACTAATCGAATGTATAGGTATTCCCCCAGTTCCATAATGGGTTTCTACTCCCCCACCACAGCACCAACCAGTGAAAACATTGATCTCCGTTCTCCACAAACCGGTTTACCCAGTTCTCTGTGGATGGGATCAAGTTGATGAAATAATAAGTGAAGAAATTTGGCACAACTGCCAAGGGATATTTAATGTGATCTCCAAACAGAATCTCTCACCCAACCACATGAACAACATAATTAAGCTTCCTCTTCAAAAATAAGAATGGCCTTCCCACCAAGTATCTAGACCATTCAGGGTCTCTTTCAGTATCACTGCCGCCGGATTGCGATGATATGATATCCACGCTGTAATGGCAGCTAGTTGAGGGTACACCATTGAGACCCCCCGTTACCAACAAAAGCCTTGAAGTAAGGCCCAAAATAACCACTCCAATAAAATCAGCATCAGTTCAACCTCTTCAACATAACAGAGTCAGTACAATCCAACAAAGGCGGCAAACTCCACTTTATAACCAAGATTTCTATCTCCTCATCCATATACCAGCCAAACCGACGAGGCCTTCCTCTATTAAAAAAATGCCAAAAAACTCATTTTTCTTAATTTTTTCTCAAAATAAATCCCTTCAAAAGGGAAACTCTTTGCCACTATTCCTCCAAGTCCTCTCTTTATTCAAAAAACACATTCTTTTACTCTTTCTCAAAATAAAAACTCAGTCGCAAATGGAAGTGCATGTAGAGTAAGCCACTAAATCAATATAATTAAAAAAAATATGCATCTCTTTCTGCCTTTTTTGAGCCTCTTTTTAGGTGCAATGCCACTACAATAAGCATGCAAATGCCAAGCTCCCACAGTCAATGATGAACCAGTAAGAAAATCCTGAAGGAAAAGAACCAGAATTGGATGTCACCTTATTTTCCCCACAACCCTCTCTCTTAGGTACCATATGTACCCAAACTCACGCACCATTAACTGCCATGTCTGCGAATGCTAACTCATCACCCCCATGGGTAGAAGGTCACCTACATCCCTAACCAAGATTCAATAATCCTACCCAACGCCACCTTCCCTGCCTCCGGTGTCACCCTCAGCATACAATCCACCTCTAGATGAAAATCCTCTCAATCAATCCCAGTAACTCGTAACACCCACCGACCGACACATGCCTCTTCCCCTTCCCAAGGTAGACTAGAAGATCATACCATTGCTGAATAATAACCCCTACAACATGTCGATCGATACCCCGCTAAAAATTTTGGAGAAAAAATCCTAGAAAATTCCAAAAATTCTCTCAAAAATTCCTAAAATTGCCAAATAAATAATGGAATATTTCTTCACGTAGAACACCGTTTTCAATCTCCTGAAGTCACCTATCGAATTAAAACTACATTCTTATCCCCAATTTAAATCATAAAATGGCACCCGTATTCCTGGAGTCCACTACAAATTGCCCAGTGGAAATTCCAAATCTTACTTTCCTAATAGAGCTATAAGCCAGTTGGATATCTCTCCCCGACAATGACTTTGAGAAAAACATTCCCCAAAGGAATCCTAAAACCTCAACACATCAACTATTTCCCCAGTGAAATTTCTAGACCCATCACCATAATAATTTCAGCTCCTCAGCAAATCTATCTCCTCTCAAAGGGACATGATTCCCAGATAGATGTCTCTTCCCCAGTAGAGTCTCAAAAAGGTAAAATAAAGACTCCATAGAGAGCACCCCCCGAGTTACAACTTTAGGTCCACAAAATTGACCTTGACTTGTAGAATTGGTCCCCTTTACTTCAGGTCCGCAGAATTGACCTCGACCCATAGAATTGGTCACCACAACTTTAGGTTTGCAGAATTCACCTTGACCCGCAAAATTGGTCGCCCCTACTTTAGGTCCTCAGTATTGACCTCGATCCGCAGAATTGGTTTCCAGAACTTTAGGTCCGCAGAATTGACCTCGACCCATTGAATTAGTCGCCATAACTTTATATTCGTAGAATTGACTTCGACATGTAGAATTGGTTGCCTCTACTTTAAGTCCTCAGAATTGGTCTCGACCCGCAGAATTGGTCGCCACAACTTTAGGTCCGCATAATTGACCTTGACTTGTAGAATTGGTCGCTATAACTTTAGGTTCGCAGAATTAACCTCGACCCGCAGAATTGGTCGCCTCTACTTTAGGTCTGTAGAATAGACTTCGACTTATAGAATTGGTCGCCTTTACTTCAGGCCCTCAATATTGACCTCGACCCGCAGTATTGGTCACCCCAACTTTAGGTTCTCAGAATTGACTTCGACCCACATAATTGGACGCCACTACTTTAGGTCCTTAGAATTGACCTCGATCCACAGAGTTAGTCGACCCTACTTTAGGTCTTTAGAATTGATCTTGACCCGCAGAATTGGTCACGCCCTACTTTAGGTTCGCAGAATTAACCATGACTCGCAAGATTGATCGCTACAACCTTAGGTCCACATAATTAACCTCGACCCACAAAATTGGTCGCCATAACTTTAGGTCCTCAGAATTGACCTCGGCCCCTCGAATTGGTCAGCCCAACTTTAGGTCCTCAGAATTGACCTTGACCTGCAGAATAAACCAACTCCAACATTACCTTAGGTCCTCAGAATTGACCTCGACCCTCTAAAATGGTCATCCTTATCCCTTTGGTCCACAAAATTGACCTCTTTCCCAAAACATAATGTGGTGTCTATTTGATGGCTTTCACTTGTTCCAAGATCACTCGTTGAGGGGATATATAGAAACTAGATTCTAGGAACCCTGTAAGTCTCTCCGTAGGTTCCTAGCACCTCCCCAATTCATTACAAACTCTAGTTCATACTCCGAGTACCGATCTAGAGGCCATTAGACGCTCTCGAGCCCCTTTTGACTGCAATAAACTTCATCGTCAAAGAAAAATCTCAATGAATCTTCAAAAGTGTTTGATTCCCCTTTACAATGGACCAACTGTGCATGAATCAACGTAACAGTTCGAACAAAAAACCATTTTACTATCAAAAACTAATATAGAGGCCACTTGGCACTCCCGGGCTCCGATTGGACCTTAGTCAACTTCATTGTCAAAGTGAAAGCTCAATGAATCTTCAAAGGTAACTAAAACCCCTTTCCAACGGTCCACCCCATGCATTAAATGTCATAACCTTTTGGTTGAACGATCCATTTCCCCCCTAAAACTGATCCTGAGGCCACTGGGCACTCCCGGGCTCTGTTTGACCAAAGTCAACTCTTCAGCTAAAATGAGAATGAATGATTCTTTGAAGGTCACTAAATAACCTTTCCAATAATTTACCTCGTGCATAAATAATCCATACAGTACAGATGAATGACCCATTTTACTTTGAAAGGTCATCGAGCACTTTCGAGCCCTGTTTGACCAAAGTCAACTCTCCGAACTGAGCTAAGCTCGTTGGAAAATCGAAGTACCTCGCAGAACCTTTTTGATATTCCACCCTATGCACAATTAGGACTTGTTCTTTGGACAAAATATCCATCGTCAGCCGATGATCTCTCGTCTAAAGGACCAATGGGTACTTACGATCCCCGTTTGACCCAAAGTTAACTCCCGAACTCGGGAGCGGACCAAGAATTCTCAAAGGTATATGAATAACCTTTCTAATGATATACTCTTTACATGATTTGGACTTATGGATTGCATTTCATGACAATTTTTTGGGCCTATCGGTAGTGTGTTTGGGGTTACCTGCCAACAGGCAGGCATGGACCTCATAAAACATCAACTTTAGTGATCTTAGCAACATTCTTCTTAAGTCAGCGAGATTTCTTTATTTGAAACCTTTTTCCTCCTTTCATTCCTATCACTTTCATGCCCAATTTATCAAACCCCCCCACATTGTTCATTCACTTGCAAGGAAGCTCATCATCAATCAAGATTAATCTCTAAATCTCCAAAGAAGGTTCAAACATTCTTTTATCTCTTTAAATTTCTTTATTTTTGCATTATTTGTATAATTTCTTAATTTAGCTTTTGCTTTCCATCATACACATATTAATCTCCAATCCTTTATTAGTAATATTGCACATAATATATTTTCTGTAAAAAAACCCAAAATAAGAAAAAGTGGGTTACACCTATAAATCCCAAACGAGATTTGTCATCATATTCTCTTAAAATTGAAAACACATTTTTCTTACACACACATATAATAAAATTCTCATTTGAATTTATGGGATAAACCCCACTCTCGTGTCGCATGCGAACTACGTGGACTTTGATGCCTTTATCGGCTACGTAGGAGTCTCAAGCTAAAACCCGAAACTCGAGTCCTATTTTCTCATTTTCTTCTTTTCTTTTGTATTTTATCCCTACATTATTCATATATATCATACTTGTGATTCATATTTGCATTTTACCTAACACATATTATCATTTCATCATAATGATCAATATCTCGATAAGGGCACATATCATATTTTTAATTATTATTTTTGGGAACATTCCTATGGATGACCTCACTCCATCTTTTCCATGATGCGAGTCGAGTGATTACGATCTCCATTTATATATACATGGATGCACACTCCACAAAAAAAATAAGAAAAATAGTAACATAAGCCCATAAGAGACCGAAAGGGCGGGATGGGTGCCTTACACCATCCCATTCCGTAACTTAGCCCCCAAACCTCTGATCTAATTAGTTTCACAAGCATCGGTTTGTATTTGATGTCATTCTCTCGAGAAGATAACCTGTTCTTTTTCTTGTTTTATGCAAAAAAGGCTAGCGACTCTATCTTTTTACAGCATCCCACAGCGATGACGGTCGAAGCGCTCTTAGAAAGGGCGCGAGACCTCTCTGTCTCTCTCTCCATCGTGGGCGCGAGCATTGACCCCCGAGATTAGAGAAGGAGAAAGGGAAGAAACCTCAAAAATCCTGGTGGAGGGATGACCACAATGACGACTCGTGGTATATCCACTCTACGAATGTTGGCAGAGAGGTAGTGGGACACAACCTCCACCTTTCATTTGTCAGTAGGTGTGATGACACTCACCCCCTTTGACAATCATGTTTTGACTGGTCTGTTAATTGGATAGTTACCAATGATGATCCCCCACCACCTTAGGATTTTCGGGAATGTTATGCAGAGACGAGCGAGGTGTTTAGGAGATGACAGTATGAGGATTCATCAGCATATCCGGGGATTCCTAATATTCGTACTTGGTCAAACTATCTATTACTCTCTTGAAGAGGCAGTTCACGTTGATTTTATTTTTCCATTATGATACTTTAACTGCATTTTCCATTATGAATGTTAGGGTTTAGCTTTGGGAATGCTCTATGATAGCATGAGTGCCCTTTCAAGACGCAAGGTTAGGAACCTTTTTGGATACATTTCCTCTTAGGAGGTATGCTTTTTTCGTTTGCTTTTCTTTTAAAATTTTTTCTTTTTACTGTATTACTGATATTTTTCATTTTCTTTAATCAACTATAGTATCTCGAGTTTTTTAAGATCTATCAGGGTCAACTGTGGTCACCCGAGGAGGATAGTTGGCCCTGCCAGAGGAGATGGAAGAAGGACAACAAGGGTCCAAGATTTTCAATGGTATTTTCAGGGGTAGATTCGCACCTTGATGAGTGGTTTAACCATTGAAAAGGTATGTTGTTTTCTTCATCCTTTCCCCTCTTCTACATACTTCATACGTATTCGTTGGGCTGTGAGCAAGGCTACCACCCAAACTAGTTCTCGGGTGTTCTTTTGTAGTGATGGGGCTAGGAGTATTTATTTGGGGGAGAGGTTCGTCCATCAGTGTCCCTTCTCAGCTCAGCTGACTACCTCGGTGGTGCCTCCTTTTGAGATGATGGCCCTATATTTGATTTCCCTGGATAACCTGGAAGATTTCATATAGGGAGTGGAGGTGGGGGTTGCATATTTTGACTACACTATCCCCTATGAAGATTTTATTACTGAGAGATTAATGCCAGTGATCCTCCAAGATGGAGAGGACCATAGTTCGAGGAGTCTCCCTTACTGCTACTTCCATCCTTGTTTCCAAGGTACCTGCTACGGGAAATATCGCGACTTTGGATTGATCTTCATCTCCTTCATTGTCCGTTTGAATTCTGAGATTATCCGTACGGTAAACTAGAGATAATGGTGTGGAGTATGAGGTAGTGGTTCCTCATTCCCACCCTTATTTATCCATTCTTGTGGGAGTTGAGGTAAGCGATTAATTTTTATTTGATTTAATTATTTTTCTTTTATTTTGCTTTAGATTAAATTTATGATGCGCTATTTATCATTGCAGACTTTCACTGTCCCTTGAGTTGTGCTGGAGATGATGTCTTAGACGATGGATGCCTATCTGACATATCTCCATAGCATGATGAGGACTCTGGGTGAGGGGCACCTAGTGAGCAAAGATACTCTAAGCTCTTTTTGTAGTGACCGTTCGGGATTTTGAGCAACTGACATGTCTGAGTCTTCTGGACTAGTACGCCCTAGGCATCAGGGACCCGCCTTTCCTACAACTCCTTGAGGAGGCCCAATGATTTGAGAGGGTTCAGCAACATGAGTTGTAGTCTCGGATTCAAATTCTAAGTAAGACGATGGTAGATTGTCCTTTATTGGACACTGGAGATGATTTTGGGCCTTTTTTTGTATTTATATATATATTTGTATTTTACTTTTGATGTTTAAAGGGGGTTGTCCTTTATTCCTAATATTTTATATAAGACATGTTTTTGTATGAAAGAGACTTTTGTTCTTGGGTTATTACAGATATTTTATTATAAGTGATGACAAGGATTTTAGAATAGACATTGTAGAGGGGTGTTTTGGTTTTGTTATAATATTTCTGGGCGAGGGACTCCTCCAGCCCCTCCTTCAAGTTCTAAAGATAATTTAGGCGAGGAACCCCTCCAACTTCCATAGATAATTTGGGCAAAGGACTCCTCGAGCCCCCTTCCAGTTCCAAAGATAATTTGGGTAAGGGACCCCTCCAGCCCCTCCTTCCAGATTCCAAAGATAATTTGGGCGAGGTATCCCTCTAGTCTCTCCTTCCAGATTAGAAAGACATTTGGGTGAGGGACCCCTCCAGTCCCTCCTTCCAATTACAAATATAGTTTGGGCTAGGTAACCCTCCCCCACCTTATTTTAATTCCCAAGATGATATATTTTAGACAAGGGACCTCCCCTTGCCAAAGCCAGTTGACATGATACCTGGGAGAATGTGTCCACAAATGAGAGTCCCCTCTGCCAAGGCCAGCTAAAATGTAAAATCTAGTGAGAAGTCCACAGTGAAGGACTCCTCTAGCCAATGTTCAAACATGATTTGTTTTATAGTGAGAGGGTCCAAGTACTGACCCAAAGAAAAAAATAGGCCAGGATGAGGGGTAACCATGAATAGCCCCTCATTATGAAAAAGTTATTCTTTTATAGAACATAAGTACTAATTTTTACTTTTTTTATACAAGTAGTCTAGTTGAGCAGGTAGGTCTCAAATAGGCCAGTTGGGATCTCTAGGGAGTTTTGGGCTTGGTGGCTGAGGAACCAAATTTGTTGAGCAAGCTCAACCACTTAACAGTTTAAGATAAAGAGAATACTAGTAGAAAGACCCTAGGAGTCACTCAAGTCCTTACACAGTTCACACCCAGTCATAATTGAAGTGAGCATCCAAGAGGTTGCTCATAAGAAATGAACTTTTTATAAAATAATTTTAGATAAGGGGGTCCTCAAGGCCCCTATCAAGTTTAGTGGTTTTAGAGGAGGTGGTCCTCGAGACCCCTCTAAAGTTTACAAAGTTTGTACAATAAGTTATTGTTTCAAAAGATATTTACCAAATTAGATATTTTGTCTCCATTAGGAGAGATTTGCTTTTTAACTTTGGTTCACACCAGGTGTCGTTTGTCAGAGGTTATAGGGGCTTCAGACCTATTAGGTATAAAAGGTACATTGTAGACCTTGTCCCTCAAAGTTTTCCCTCTTATTTTTGGTGACCAAAAGGCCCAACCCAGCCCTAGCATTCACCTATAACTAGGATCATTGGTGAGGTCAAATTAGATATCAGAAACTCAAGTTAAGCTATTACTCTATCAAAATTACACCAGACTACCTAGTATTCTCTCTCTGCTCTCTGTCTCTCTATGTTCTGAGTGCTTGTTTCTTTAATCCCACCTTGACATCCATCATTCTTAGGAGATCCTTTTAAAAAAAGTTACTATTATTGTTGTGAAGTTCATCTTCTTCCAGGACGTGGTTCTAGATTTGATTTAATTTTTACCAAAAAGGGAAGGTTTTACCAGGTGTTTGTCTAGAAACTGTTGAAGACCTTGGGAGTTCATTAAAGTGGGTCACGCCTCACCCATTTCAGTATTTTACTAGACCCCAGTCACACTACCCTCCTACATTTGGCGACTACGCTGGGGAGGTATCCTTACTTTCATGTACAAAGAAGGTTTTAACATTTCTAAGCAATTGAGTTTTGAAGACACTCCACCCGGGAATGGAGTTCAAGGTGACCAGACCACCGAAGAGGAGGTGGTGGTGAACAGAGCTAGAGTGACTGCTCCTCAAGGAGGACAGACTAATACAATAGCAGTAGCTCCTTTGGTAGGTATGAATCTGATGAGCATGTTTTTGAGTTTTTAAAACAAAATAACGTGGATTTGGAAAGCTTGATCCAAAGTTATGTAACACCATCAGCAGTCCACTCTGGAGGGGCAACCTCTATAACAACATCAACTGTAGAAGTGGCTCCACCACGAAAGGTGGTTTCGGAACAAGTTGTGACCTTGTTGAGTTCACCAATAGCAAAGAACGTGTGTTTAGAGGAATCTCCCTCCAAGGTTGTTACCATGGAGGAAGTGAAGAATATGCTCTCCTCCTCTTATAGGGAAACTTCTCATCTCTACGAGGAGTTGTAGAATACCTACTCAGAAAGTGTGAATGAGAAAATATAACCAGAGGGGTATGGTCCACCAAATTTATCAAGTTCAATGGCAAAGGAGAAAATCCAAGGGAGCATGTGAAAAGATTATTGAGTACCTAGGGGTGCATAGTAGTGATAAAATTTGAAGTTGAGGGATTTCTCCTAAACTTTCATAGGGAAGGCCTACACGTGGTACTCCCACTTGGTGCCAACAACATCCACACATGAGAGGAATTGCATAGGCAGTTCCATAAAAAAAATTTGTAGCAGAGGTAGAGTTCATATTGAGACACCTGGCGCATGAGATGCAGAATCTCGGTGAAGAGTTGATGCAATATATAAAGTGTTTCCACGAGAGGGCACTAGATGTCCATGAGGATATGGCGAAAGCAAGGCTATTACAAATATGTGTTGAGGGGCTCTTGGAAAAATATAAAATCCACTTGGTCAATGAGACCCGAGATGGGATTTTTAGATGGTTCACCACGGCTGCCAATAATATAACCATGAGAATCAAGCCTAGGTCCTTAAGTTGGAGGATGCAAGTGCCCCTGACTTCTGGAAGATTTCAAGTCTTATGGAGGTAGGCAGTTAATTTTGTAGATGGAGGTTCAAAGTTCAAGAAGGGAGTCCCCAGATTCGAAAGCAATAACCCAGCTAATAAGAGGAAGTTTGGAGCGGAAGCCCCACCACCGCTACCTTGCATCGTAGGGGAAGCAATGGACTGTTATCATACATTGGTATGAGAGAGGGTAGCAGGCCCCCCTCATTTGAATGGAAAAATCCCAACAGTAGTAGACAAAGCTAATACCAAGTATTGTGAGTTACATCAGAGGGTGCAACACTCCACAAAAAACTGTTACTACCCAAGGATGATCATTGGCAAGCATGTGGCCAGTGGTATTCTATAAATACCTCCTTTAGAAGTCAATAAGAACCCACTTCCAACATAACATTATGGCACTGCTAATATGGTCGTAGCATATGATGAATCGACAGCTCGAGACTTGATGGAATGGGAAGGTAATGAGAAGAAATATTAGGATCTATAAGGGATGACACTTGACATTGAACAGAGAACTGAGAAGGAGAGGAGGCACGAGGAATGGTTCTTTAATCCTGATCAATAAGAGGCTGGATGTGAGGGGGTTGAACAAGTGAACCCCCCAGACACTACACCAAATTTTCTGGATTGTCACGGTAATTGACATTGATAAGTTGGACTTCTCAAGGTTAATAACCGTGAAAATTCTAGGGGTGACAACATTTGTTATCACGGATTTGTCACGGTCATTGACCGTAACAAGATCATTAAACTTATCACGGTCATGTCAAGGTCCTTAACCTTGGCAAGTTTTGTCATGGTTAAGGACCATGACAAACCCGTGACATTTAATAAAAAATTGTCACGGTCATTGACCGTGACACGTCCGTGACAAGTTTCCTTTATAACGGACTTATCACGGTCAATGACCGTGACAATTCTGTGCAGAGTTGAAAAAAATTCTGCTGGGCAGTATGGCCACTGCCCAACAGTATATTTGTACCTGTTATAGCAACGTTGTACTTGTTCAAATATCATATATCCAAATAAAATAGAGATAATGCTAATATACATTCAAAACAATATGCATCACGATATAATCCAAATATAATTTAAATGTAACAACTTAAAACAATTCAATTCAAATAATAATGTCATTACATGTTTGGGGTAAGGGTAGCTCTGAGGAGGTGAGTAGGCCACATGATATACGAATTGATACACCTAGTAATATACATCGTGCCGCATTGTTCATGCAACCATAATGGGGAATTCTCCTTCCCTGGTATCACATGCGTGACGAGCACCTTGGACTCGATGTCTTGAAGCAAACGTCCTTGAACTGCATACCCTGGAAGGTATTCGGGTCCCTCAACCCTCGCCCTATCCGGTTGCCATTAAATATGTCCAGTATAAACATGCTCGGCTAACCAAGTGTCGATATTGGTCGGTCGAAGGGAGCCAAATAGGGGACTGGATCATCAAAGTCCGCACGTGTCGGCGATGAAGCAACGAGGTCCACATCCTCGTCCTCCTTCACCTCATCCTCCTCCTTCCCTTTCCCCTTACGGTTTCCTCCCAATGAATGCTTCAGGAATGAGAACATATCTTGGACCATCTCCTCCAAACGGGATAACTTCGCATCATGCGCGTCCACCATTCGAGCCAACCCGGTGTCGCCCGTCTCCAATCCGATGATCCTAGATTTGGCCAACCGCGAGCTCACCCCCTTATCCTCCCCTTGTGATCAACACCAAGTACTTGGCTGAGTGCATCTGTGGACAAAGATACCTTATCGGCATCAGACTGCGACTCATGCACTTCCTTAAGATTTGCCTGAAATGACAAAAAGCACATGTTTAGTAAAATAAGTAAATAAAAAAATTATAACATAATTAACAAAAAGTAAAATGTTGGATTACCTACAATCGTGGCCGTGATGCTCGGTGACACCTCCTTATCCTTCCCCTTCTTCGTCCAAATAGCCACATAAATATCGAGCCTATGTGGCCTACCCCCAGGGCCACTCCCTGTCCCTTGAAATAAGATAATACAAAATTAGTATCGACCCTGCAAAGTAAAATAATGCAGAATAATATAATTTTGTAGTTATAGAAAAATTAAATCTTACCATCATCCTATGATCCACCTCGGCGTAAGACGTCCAGCCGGAGTAGTGCACGATCGTCTTTTTTGCTCAATTTTCCCTCCCCGATTGGCAAGATGCCAATTGTCGCTCCCCGATCTCATTGTCAATGAACTTTTGCCATTGTGCCAATGATATCGGCTCCTTTTGCAGGAAAGATTCATGCATTCGGATAACGGACTCTCGGGTCTTTCCAAAGCACCGAGTCCACATATTTTTCTTCCACGTCTTGTGTTTCTCCCTCAACTGTTCCAAGACGGAATCGCGTAGCTTTGGATCCAGGTTAAATTGTTCCTGTCCAACAAATACAATGTTAGTTGCGAATAAATATAAATATAAAATGAAATTGAAGTCGAAATCGAAATCGAAATTGAAATATTCATATAAATATAAATATAAATATAAATATAAATATAAATATAAATACATTACCTGTAGTGCCACCCAAATAGCTAACTTGAGCTCATTTGGCACCTCCCTCCAACTAATGTACCTAGGGCTGATGATCGTCTTTACTAGCTCGAGGGATCTCGCTAATAGCCCCGTCTTATTCTCGATGGCCTTCCCCAATATGCCATATTTGGAGAACCTAGGGGCCGAGGAGCTCTCGTCGCCTCCGCTACCACCGAGCCCAGATGACATCATCATAATCAGCATCATCATCCTCGCCTTAATACCTGAAGGAGACATTTTCTGTAAAAAAATCTTGTTATTAGTACAAATAAAAATGAATTAGAAGAAGACATGCAAATATGTACAATTACTACAGATCCAAATGAATTGTTACTGTTTAATACCTCAATTCTGAATTCCAAAACCACAACATCTAGCTCATAATATGTACAATTACTAAAAATCTAAAACATCCCCACCCCCACCCCTACTGCCCACACACACGCACACTACACAAGAGTGAAAATGATAAAGTGCAAATCAATTAAAAGCATTAAAAATGGATTGATAAAGTACAAGTTGGAATATTTATTACAAATTGAAAAATTGTTTCAAATTCGGGTTATCATATAAAATGGATTAATATTTGGTAGGAGCAACCAAGTCATCCACACTACTATTTAAATGCTTTGGCGCATGTAGGACAATTGACCATGGATCTTTGTTGATATACTCCGAGTAAACCACTTGGTTAACCTTTTGAAATCCACAAACAAACGACTCATCGCTCACTTGGTCGTTGCTCTTCAATTTGGACAAGTCAACCATGATCAAATTGGTGACAGGATCAACTTTATAATCATTTTTATCCTCAACTCTTACCCAGTCACAGTAAAATACAACCTCTTTGAAGCTTATATAATCCAATTCAAATATATTTCGAATTACACCATAGTAAGTCATTTCAGCTTCAACGAGGTTTTTATCTTTTGCGCTCGCTCGAAAGAAAGTAAGAGCCTTGTATGAAATGCCTGAGTTCTGTACATTTGTACTTTTCTCGTACACTTTTGCGGCGAATACGTAACCCGTTCAATCGATACTTTTTGTAATCTTGTGCCACGAACAAGGGTCCAGTGGCTAGTCGAGCAAGCCTTGATGTCGCATCACCCGTCTTTAAGAGCTAATAATATAGATAAATTAATTAGATTAGTTGTAAAGTTTGAGTTTAATGTAACGTTATATAACGACCATTTTCATTATAATTACCTCTTGTGACAACCACAACCTAAATTTGCTGTCTGATTGTACCATTATTTTTCGTCTTTTATTATTCTCACATGCTTCATATTTTCTACATATTACAAAATTAATCATGTATAAAATGATCTAAAATATTCTAGAATAATGTTAAACATTAAAATAATTTAAACTTACTTTTTCCATTCTTCGATATCTTCATGTGTGTCAAATAGATAACGAGCTACTTGTTCGTGCTACAAACTCGTGAATTTCACTCATTTTCCCATCACATGACCACCATCATCGACGAACTCATCAGTGTCATCAACGCTGGTCGAGTCAGGCATATATTTTTCGAGTATATATTAATGACTCTGCGGTGATGTATTCCTCTACAATTGATCCTACAATGTATCGTGTATTTTTGACGTAATCTTTAAAAACTTTCATCAATCTTTCAAACGGATACATCTACCGATATCTAACTGGACCAGAAAGAAGTACCTTGTCGCATAGGTGTACCAACAAGTGAACACTTATGTCAAAGAATGCTGGGGGAAAGTACTTCTCCAACACACAAATCACTTCGGTCACCGCCAATTTTACGGCCACTATGTGTTCTCGATTGACTACCTTCTCACACAAGAGTGATAAGGTAATACTAATTTACATAATAGCCCTTCGCAAATCATTGTGCTTGGAGAAACAATGCTTAAACAATAGAGGAACCAATTGCATGATCACATGCCAAACGTGGAACTTACACTTATGTAAATCATGAGTATCATAATTCACAATCCTTTGCAAGTTGGACGAAAAATTAGATGGGCCCTTCAAATTATATATTGTGTCTAAAAGCACCTTCCTTTCCCCACTCGTTAAAGTAAACGTACCGAGGGAAATTATTGTTCTTCCCCTACTATCTTCTTTCAACCATAGTTGTGGATTAAGTTTCAACGATTTAAGGTCTTTTCGTGCATTTTCTCCATCCTTCGAATGACTCCCCCAAGGCAAGTGCCCACAATATGTTCATCGAAGTTCGTCTCTGCATGCATCATATCCAATACATGGCGCATCGTGTTATTATTCCAATAAGGCAAGTCAAATAAAATTGACCTCCTAGACCATGCCTTTCTTGTCTCAGTTTCATTCCCAGTTGGGGTCTTCTTATGCTTGACATTATTAAATTTGGGATTCTTACCTGGCATATTAAGGCCACATTCAGAAGATTTACCTTCAATTTCTGAACCTGAAAGTTGTCTCGACGGTAGCCTATGTTCAACCCCACCCAATAAAAAATTAGAACCTTTCTCAGATCTAAAACTATGAGCCGGGGGTAAAAACCTCCTATGGCAATGGTATACATTTTTTGAGCTAATGGATAGAAGAAGAGATCCAGTCTCCTCTCCACAAATAGGACGCCCCAAATAACCGTGTACTACACAACTAGATAATGTCCCATAAGCTGGAAAATCATGAATTGCCCACATCAACATAGCTTTCAGTGTAAACTCTTCTTTTCTAAAAGAGTTAAATGATTGCACACCCTCTTCCCACAACTCATTTAATTATTCTACCAAAGGATCCAGGTAGACATCAATGTCATCACTTGGTGCCTTTGGCATAGGTATCAATAAAGACATCATTGAAAATTCAGGTCTCATACACTGTGAAGGAGAGAGGTTGAGTGGGGCTAGGATCACTGGCCGTATACTATGATTGGTGCTTAGATTTTCAAGTGGATTGAAACCATCTGTTGATATAGCCAAACGAATGTTGCGCTATTCTCGACCAAAATCGGGATACTTATAATTCATCCTCCTCCAAGCTGTAGAATCAATAAGATGACGCATGAGATTACCCCTACTTCTGCCCTAGCATGCCAAGTTATTGCTTCCGCTATGCATGGTACTGTGAAAAATCATTTTAATCTAGGCCCAACAGGAAAATATTTCAACACTTTTTGAGGCACTTTTGAGCTTGTGCCTTCCTTACCAGTAGATTGGACATATCTAGGTTCATCGCATACCGGACAACGATCGAAATTTTCATACTCCTTTCGGTATAGTATGCAGTCATAGACACAAGCATGAATCAATTTATACTTCATTCCCAAACCTTTCAAACTGCTCTTCATAATAGGATAGCTATTTGGAAGCGTATTCTCCTTGGGTAGTAAGCCCTTCACCCATTTCAGAATTCCTATCACACTATTGCCAGACAAACTGTATTGCGTCTTCAAACTGTACAATCCAACCATGGCATGTAAAGTTATTTGATCTTTCTTACAGCCAGAGTATAACGGTTGGGTCACCTTAAATTTTAAACTTTGGTAGTCATCATCAAAGTTTATCGTGATATCTTCACGAGCACTTGAACCTTGTACATCATCAGTAACCTCATTCTCCTCTTCTTCATAAACTCCGTACGCATCATCAACTAAATTTTCTAACATATTATAATCTACGTCGTCCCCTTCTACATCTATCCTACTTGTTGAAGGTTGTTGTGAAGGTTGTTCGGGGACAAAAAGAACTTTTAATTAACCGTGAAAACTCTAAAATCGATAAATATCTTGCATACCCCATCTTAACAAATGTTGTTCAACTGTTTTCCACTCAAACACGTTACCATTCTTACACCTAGCATACGTACACATAAACTCTTCATCATTATGACATCTCTTTGCATATTTCACAAATTCATTAGCACCTCTGCAAAACACATCCCCCATTCTATTTGTCTCACCCATCCACTATTTGTATTTCGAATATCCCATCACAACTACCACAACTAATCACCTATTAAAGGTAAGAAGCGTATATTCATGGATTAGTATAAACAAAACTTAGATTTATAGTATGTTTCATTTAATTATGTCTTATTGATATTCGATTTTTAAATTTGAAATTCAAATTCAATTTATAATAGAAATTCCTATTTCCTCCATCTTCTCTAAAGGGTGAGTGGTCCTATCCTATTCAAGACCGCATATTTCTGTAATATACTTAATAGCTCATGCACATTGTTACGATTTGAGAAAAAATTGGCAGCA
Source organism: Sambucus nigra (assembly GCA_949130495.1). Taxonomy (NCBI): domain Eukaryota; kingdom Viridiplantae; phylum Streptophyta; class Magnoliopsida; order Dipsacales; family Adoxaceae; genus Sambucus; species Sambucus nigra. The sequence goes on from OX422212.1 coordinate 524,150,619, forward strand.
TATCCCCGTAGTCTCCAAGTACACGACGTAGATTGGCAAGTGTGAGCATTATTTCAATTGATCAATTGAAATAACAGTCACACTTGTCAATCTAGTATGTACCCAGAGAACATTAGGATACGACTGCAGAACTTCCTCCAAAAGTAACAACTTTAAGCCACTAAGAATATTAATATACATTAATTATGCAGTCCCAAACTGTCCAAACAGGACACTTCGAGTGATCTCATTACAGGGTTAATGACTTTCGAACGGGTCTAAGGGCTATTGAATGCGTACGCATAAGAACTAGAAGGCTAATATCTATGCATACTATATGTAATTTCAAGTATGTTTCATTTAATTATCATACTATATATATATTGTTCGTTATACAAAGTAATTTTAAAAAAAAGTTGAAAAATCCCACCCCCATATGGACAATAATCCAGTGGTCATGCCACTTTTAAAATTAACCAACCCAACATCGATCCACTATAATCCAATCGCAATGGCAACAACAAATGTGTATCCCGTACTCCTTCTAATTCATCTACTCAATTAATTCTTTTCCACAATTAAACTAACAATTAAAGTAAACAATTATTAATTTACTAATTTACAATGAGGGGATCATCCTACTTGCATATGAAAGGGGCACTAATTATTAATTTACAAAAAAATTAACAACCAATCAATATTAAATCAATCAATTCTTTTACAAGGGGCACTACAATATGAGGGGCAATATCTAATAAACCAATAAAAATTTAATTAAAAAACACACACACACACACGCACATATACACCCCCAGCCCCACACCCCCTGCCCCCCGCCCACACCCACCCCCACCCCCTCCCCCCCCACTGTCACTGCCCACCACATGCACACACACACACACACACGCGCACATACACCCCTCCCCTCCCCCAGCCCTGCCCCTCCCCCCCACATGCATATGTACACCCCACACACACACATGCACATTTACACACACATATATACACACACGCATATACATACACATATACATAAATGGAGGAGAAATAGAGAGAGAAAACGTACCAAAGTTGTAGAGAGAGAGTGTGTGCAGTCGCTAGAGAGACGGTTTTTTTACTGATAGAATTGTCACAGACATGTCACGGTCCTTAACCGTGACAACTTTATAGGATTGTCACGATCAATGACCGTGATAAGTCCGTGACAACTGTACTTGTCATAGACTTATCACAGTCAATAGCCGTGATAAAAAATGCGTATTTTTTTTGTCATGGTCAATGACCGTGACAAGGCTGGCCGGTTGAAGGGTGCCAATTTAACCATTTTGGTGTAGTGAGAAGGCAAAGTAGATGTCACCCTTGCTCTGGATGAAGGAGCGACATATAAGGTAGAGTATGTCTGCAATGCCCAAACTTACGTAGTGGACCTGGACTCCGAGTGTGAAGCCATAGAAAGAAGTCCCAAGTTCAAATGGTTCTTTGATCATATAGGAGTAAAGTATAACACCGGTGTAGTCATCACAAGGAAGGTTTTGGAAGTGGTGCAGCAGTGCGAGGATCCCTCGCTAAACTAGCAGGGACCCATTGGATGGTTGAATAAAAGATACACTATTAAAGTGGTCTTCTCTGAGGCACATAGGCAAATGCCATATTTTCATAACCGCCAGCTCTACGTGACAGCCATAATCAATGGAATTTTTTCCCTAGGGCATTGATGGATGGAGGATCGTCCATAAACATTATGCCAATCAACACGTTATATGAGACTGGGATCTCTCAAGATACCGTTTGTAATTTCGAGATTTAATAACGCAGGCATGCAGTTGCTTAGATACGTGGACGTGGGTATCAAGCTGGGGAACTTCACTTCCCACATTAATTTTCATATCATCAATGCCAACACAAGCTACCAGCTGTTCATAGGGTGAGTGTGGATGCACACTCATGGCATAATGCTCTCCACATATCATCAATGTGCCAAAGCCAATATTAAAGATTCTGAGATTATAATTAAAGCAACTCAGAAGCCATTTTTGATTGAGGAGGCCCACCTGGTAGAGGCAAAGTTTTATACTGAGCTTGATGAAGAGAGAAAGAACTCATCAAGGAAGCTAGAGGGGCTACATATGGTGGCTGGAGGCGCCCAACCAAAGATGTCTGTGCATGACCACTTGGGAGAGAGAGTTATTCCCCAAATGGAAAAAGGAAAAGGAAAGTAGAGGAGGTAGCCAAGCCCCCTATCACATGTAAGAAGGTGGTTCTACCAGACGAAAAGGTCATATACTCCTTATAACGATTTTCACGAGAGACATTCTAGGATGAGAGCGTCAAATCGAAACCAGAATGTTTTGTGGTGAATGAGTCCCACATCATTGAGCATATTGAGGAGCCAAAACAAGCCTCGAAGTGCAAGCAAGATGGACCTAAGGAACAACTGTAAGAGCTAGAGGAAATCAACTTGGGAGTAGAAGGGGGTGAGAGTAGACCCATTCTAATTTTCAAAAGTTTGAACTTAAAGCATAAGGATGAACTCAACAACTTGCTCAAGGAATTCACTGATGTGTTTGCTTGGAAATACACAGAGATGCCAGGGATAGACCCATAGATGAGTGCCTATAAATTAAATGTGCTTCCTAATTCTCACCCAGTCAGACAAGCAACCCGTACATATAAGGATGAGTTAGACCTTACGATCAAAGAAAAAGTAAAAATATTACTGGAGACAGGGTTCATCAAACCCATTCATCACCCTGTGTGGCTCTCCAGCATTGTGCCAGTGGAAAAGAAGGATAAAATTCAAATATAAATTTTTGTGGATTTTCGTAACTTAAATTGGGCATGTCCCAAAGATGAGTTTCCTTTATTAAATATAGACAACTTAGTAGATGCTATCGCGGGTCATGAAATGTATAGTTTCATGAATGGGTACGTCGGCTATAATGAGATAAATATGGACCCGACAGACGCAAAGAAGACTGCCTTCCGCACGCTATTGGGAAAATTTCATTATACAGTCATGCCGTTTGGGTTGAAGAACACCGGGGTCACCTACTAGCCGACCATGATGGCCATCTTCCATGATTTGTTTCGTGATATATTAAAATTCTATGTGGATGACCTGGTGGTGAAGTTCAAGAAAGAAACCAAGCATATCCAAGACCTATGGCAGGTGTTTGAAAGATGTCACAGGTACAAAGTGAGAATGAATCCCTCGAAGTGTTCCTTCGGGGTCACAGTATGAATTTTTTTGGGATTTGTAGTAAATCGGCAGGGGGTGTAGGTCGATGAGGAAAAGAAGAAAGGCATTATGACGATGCCACCACCAAAGAGTCAGCAACAACTCAAGAGCTTCTTAGTAAAGGTGTCCTACCTAAGAATATTCATACTCGTGTTGGCGGATGTGACCCACTCATTTACCCCTTCTTAAGGAAAAAGCTAAGTGGATTTGGGGAGAGGAGCAGAATAAGTCCTTTAAGAAGATCAAGTAAATTTTTGCCTCTCCGTCTATGATGATACCGTCGGAGGACGGGGCACCATTGCTTCTCTACCTAACTTTAATAGAAAAATTTATAGGAGCACTGCTCGCTCAAGAGAAGAAGGGGGTAGAGAAGACAATGTATTACTTGTCAAGGGTAATTTTAGGTATAAAATAAAGATATACCAATGTTGGGAGGCACTGCCTCACCCTCGTCTTCGTGGCCTAGAAGCTGATACATTACCTTCTGGCCTTTACAGTACATATTATCACTAAGTGTGACCCTATCAAGTACTTTTTGACAATGATGGTCCTGGTAGGGTGAGCATCAAGGTGGTTCTTAATTCTATCATAATATGATTTGAAGTGCGTGACGCCCAAAGCCATCGAAAGTCAAGGAGTAATCGATCTGTTGACCCACTTCCCAAGTCAAAATTTTACCTTCCAGTGAGAAGATGCGTGAGGAAAATTTCCAAGCATGTTTGGCAGAAGAGATGAAAGAGTGGGAGATGGAATTTAATGGATCTAGTGCACAAGTAACAAGAGGGTGCGGGTATTATCCTCTTAAATAGTAAGGATAAGGTCACTCTCTTCTTCAAGCTAAACTTCAAGTGCTCGAACAATGAGGCTGAGTACGAGGACCTCTTTTTGGGATTATTAGAGGTGTTACGAAGAGTCATCAGAGTGATGTGCATATGAGGGGACTCTAATTTGGTGGTAAAATAAGTTAATGTGGAGTTCACCCTCAAGGATGATAATATAGAACCGTATAGATTCATAATTAACAAGCTGTTGGGCTAATTATTAAATGTAAACATTGAGAGGCATGCACACAATGAACAGGCACCCTGATGCACTAGCTTCGATAGCCCAAAAAAATTGACATGGATGAGTCAGAAGCAACCATTACAGTATGATGAAGAATAGTGCCTACCATAGTGAGGTACCTGCTTCCAAGTGATGAGCCAAAAGACTGGACGTACCAAGTTGTGAAGCATTTAGAAATAAGAGAAGGAACAATGAAGATGTTAGAGCTGGCTAACATCCACCTGCTATAGGGAACACTTTATTATAAGAGGCCCCTAGGGCTCTTATTAAGATGTGTAGTAGAAGAGGAAGCTAGAGAGAGGTTGGAAACAATGCATGAGAAACATTACGGGGATACTGATATCCCTCTTTACCATCGGATGCAGCGAGGCGGCTATTACTGGCCTACAATGAGAGTAGAGGCAGCTCATCTGCAACATGGCTATTTAAAGTGATAAACCCAATTTGACCATCCAACATAAGATAATTTTTTAGAGTCCTTTGAAGATTGGAGGCAACCCTACATAGCTTATTTGAAAGATGGTGAACTTCCAACAGATAAAGCAAATGAGATTTATATATAAAAGAGAGTAGCCCACTTCTACCTAGTAGAAGGGGAGATCTACTGGAAGGGATACAATGAGAAAACCTTGAAATGTGTAGCCAAAGAGGATGTGGGAAGAGTGTTGAAGGATGCTAATGAGCCCTCCCACATGGGAGGTGCTAAACTGTATGACTAGCTGTGGACATTAGGGTATTATTGGCCAACCATGGAGGCTAATTCCATTGGTTATGTGAAAAAGTGCAAAGCTTGCCAAGTGCATAGCAGTATGGTGCATGCCCCTTTCATCAGTTTGTAAAGCCTAGCAATTGCCTACCCCTTCCACACATGGGCATTCGATATGGTAGGAAAAATTAGCCTAGTCTCTCATGGCAAAGCTTTTAATATTATCACCACAGAGTTGTATAACAAATGAGCAGAATCCATCCCCCTAGAGAGTGATTGCCCAAGTGGTGACCCAGTTCATAAGGGAATATATCATATGTAGGTTTGGTATACCCAAGGTGATCCTCACGGATAATGGAAAATAATTCATGTGCAAGAAGATGACACTTCTCACTGATAAGTATAAGATTGTTCACAACAGCTCGACTGTGTCCTACCCTAAAGGGAGAGGCCAAGTGGAGGCCACAAATAAGAACTTGATCAATATCTTGAAAAATATACTAGAAGACATTCTAGGGGCATGGTATGAGAAGCTACCCATGGTACTATGGGCTTACCTCACTTTAAAGAGAAAGTCGAGTGAGTTTACCCCATTCTCACTTGTGTATGGGACCGAAGCTGTACTGTCGGTGGAATTGGTGGTGCCCTCAGCTAGGGTCACTCTAACCAACAGACTCATCCCTGATCCATGACATGTGCAGTTAGAGGCACTGGACGAACACAAAGATAAGGCAAAAGAGAACTTTCAAGTCTACACCCAACAGCTGTCCAGAGCTAATGAGAACCTAGTCAAGCCCAGAGAGTTTCAAGTGGGAGACTTGGTTCTTTGCACATCCACTCATCACCTCTGCGGCATGTCGGCATCAAATTTCAACCTAATTGGGAAGGCCCCTTTATGATAAAGGGAGTAGTCAAGTTAGGATACTGCCAAATCTCAGAGCCGGAGAGTGACCGTCTTCAATTCATCAACTGCAAATGGTTTAAGAGGTATTTTGCCTAGACTTTTGTCAAAATTCATTTCTTTTGAAAAAGTGTGACAAGCCTGCTCTGAAGGTAGCAAGTTTTTTTGTAAATATGATAGAGTAGTGAAATCTTGTAAATAGTACCAATATGAAAGAAATTAATAGATCTTTTTTATCATTTCATGGTGATTTTTTGGGGTTTTGTTTACTTACTTGCTGTATGAGGTAAATGCACCACAATATTTTTTTAGAAACACTCTCTACTAGACTAGAAGAGGGCCCATGACAAAGAGGAACTTTACTCATTATACTCAGGGGTACATCCATCCTAAGAGAAAAGTATATTGGGCAAAGTCCTTCCAGACATAACAGATAAATTTAGTTTATCATCTGACAAGAAGGGGGTTGTCCTCCTAATGATAATTTTTTTTATTATCTCACAAATAGATTTACAACTTAGGGAACAAGTATTAGCCTCTTTAATTGACCAACTCAACGGAAATGTAGAGAAGGAGGTCTACCCCCCTCTCTAATTTTTTTTAAGTCTATGAGAGTTCTTAAGAAAAAGTGTAAAACAAGGACCCTGCAGACTAGGGGTTATTTTAGTTAAAAAATAACCAGTAACCCTTTACTCATTTCATTCGTAAAGATTTTTTTTGAAACAGAATTTAAAAGGAAGGAGAAGGGCCCCCCCTCCAAGTCATTCCTTATGAACATATACAATAATATTTAAGAGTACCCCCACACATAGAAGGGGCAACTCCAAAATAGTAATTTTTCCACAAATAACATGCAAATACCCCACAGTCACACTGGGTTTCGCTAAAAAAATAAAATAAATAAATTTAACTTGCCCAGATTAATGTAAGTACCCCACAGTTTATGGGGTAGTTCAAATCGACCAAGCGCTCACAAAAAATTAGAGCATCTCACGGTAAACAAATGCCAAAAGTACAAATAGAGGCAAAGAATAAAAAAAGCATAAAGGAAGTAAAACAAAGTTTCTCATTTATAAATGACCAGTTCTTTACATAGTAAAGAAGAAAGAAAAATGGTACAAGGAGAGAAATAACCTATCCACTAGAAATAACAAAAAGTAAGTCATCGCGGGCGAATGTGCTAGCATATGATGGACAGGCCTCCCGCACAAACTCCTCCTCCAGTTTGGCCAACTTGGCCTCATTTTGCTGGTCACCAACCTCAAGTCTATCAAGCCAAGACTGAAGCAACACAATCAGACCCCATATCCTAGCAACCGAAACCTACCGCTGCTCGGTCCTAGACTTCCTAAATGTGTAAAGCCTCACCATCTTCCGAAATGGAATGCTCAGAAAATGACGGACTCCAGCATCAAGTGAACCTAGCTGGAAATGGTAGAATATCAAGGAAAGCGTCCAAGAATAACAAGGTGGAGGCACTGGTCAGCTCAGAGGGAGAAATAACCAATAAATAAAAAATATGACTGACATGGGACTTCAAATTGAACATTGTGAGGCTATCAATATGAAGTGAACTCTGAGATGTGAATGTCTCAGGATGATGCTCCAAAATCAAATCCAAAATTCGGTGCTTATGTATCCTAAAGTGCCCAGGCCGCTCCTCGTTCCACAACATACTCTTAAAAAAAGTGGGAGCCTCCACCTCAGTGTCACCCTCTGAATGGCGAGACTCTATCTCGGAGGGGAGGAAAGAAGACTCCCCCAGAATCATCATCACCAGTTGAAGAAGCGACCTCAAAACTCTAATTTCCCTCGTTAGTCTCCCCAATGGATTCACCAATATTATCCTGAAAATAGGCACCCAGGTTAAGGCAAGGGAATGAAAAAAACAAAGTCAAGGGGCTGTGATAGAAAGCTTACCCCAAAGCTTAGAGGGGTAAGTATGCTGCCAGCCAAGCGAGAAGAACCAGCCGGAGGAGGGATACCAGACTGAGAAAAAGAAATAGAAACGGACAATATTAGTATGTTTACAAGTTAGAAAAAAGAATACTATGCATCTAAATAACTAATAGTAACTTGGGTATGATAGTTAAATACACGAGGAGTGCACAACGCAACACTCTCCACTCGTTTTGCATAACCAGGAATAACGACCTCACTAACCTACAAATAATGAAACAAAGGTGAAGGTGAGTGTACTTAAATAGTGAAGGAAATAAGAAAAAGAATAAGGATAAAGGAGATAAGGGTATGACAATATAATATCTCTCTCGCAACTATCTCTCCAATATGTTCCACAGTATCTGAGCAGCTGCCTCACTAGCCTGGAAACAATGAAACAAGGGCGAAGGTGAGAATACTTACGTAGTAAAAGAAAGAAGAGAAAGGGGAAGTAGAAAGGGGAGAAGGGTATGAAAGTATAATACCTCTCTCGCAGCTATCTCCCCAATGTGTTCCATAGTCACCGAAATAATTGTAGCACTAACCTGAGAACAAGGAAACATGTAAGTGTTAGAAAACATTTGCACAATATAAGTAAATTTGAAAAGTATGGAAAACCAAGTATTTAACTAGATAGCCTAATTTGGGACACTTGACGGAGGCCCCATAGTAATGGGAACAAAACTCGTAACAGTCTCACAGACAGGGGGCTATGCCAGCCTGATAACATGATTAGAAAAGATATGAGTGAAAAGGGTGGTGCATAAATAGTTAATCTCATATAAGAAATACATGATACCTGAGTGATTACCCCCGCATCAGTCTAGGGGGCACTGTGAGTGATGCCTAAGGGGTTGTCTCCGCAACACTCGTCTCGGACACGACATATAAACAAGCCTCTGCAAAACTAGCCTGTAAATAAAAAAAAAGAGATAAGTGTTAACAAATCACTTACCTCACAAAAAAATAAACATATAGAAGATGTAAATATTTTTAATGGAAATATTTACCGGAAGAAGCACTATGATAGGACTCTCGTTAGAAATAGCAGGGCAAGATGGCTCAATTGCAACAGGGTCTGCTGGAGAAATAGTAGCAGGAGGCACTGTTGAAATAGTGCCGTGATCCAACTGATGATATAAAAAAATGGCATGTCAGTGTAAGCTAGGCAGAGAAAGCACAAGCAGAAGGATAAAGGAATTCCCGAGTCCTCTCTAAAGAGGAAGAGTGAAAGATGACCAGTGGCATAACAGGGACTGGGGTAGTGACCTGCCCATAAAAAAAAGCATTAAGAACTTCTAAGATCACAATTAAAATGGGAGAAGAATCCTGTTAAGAAGAATTAACAATGGAGACCACAGTAAATACTGGCCCGTGAGGAATGGGCTGGACCAAAGGCCTACCATCCATAGGGATGCAGACCCGAGGGATAGAATCCTCCCTAAGATTCTTGGATTTGGACATCTCTCCAAGGCGGTCCTCCAGACGCTAGATGGATCCTTTCCATGGTTGGTTATCACCTTAGGTATTTCCTTTAATTTATTTTTCTGTTCGTCCTCGGCTTTTGGTCGAGCTCTCTTCCTTGAAAGTTTTCTCAGCTTCAACCGATGCTCTAGCTGAGCGATGGGAGCCTCTAGTGACAGATCTACCTGGTTCACAACTCCTATAATGGTCACGTGAGGCCACCGCCTCTTGCTAGTGATTTTAACGTGGGACCAGTCGATCAAATGCCAAGCCCCTTCTCAAACTTTTCAGCACACTAGGACGCTCCTCATAGTACAATTGGTCATCATAATGACTAGATTTGAGTAAGAATCACAATGTCTTAACGTGAAGTTGCCACAGATGGCACCAATTTGTTGATGTCCATAAATGGAGGCTTCAAATAATAGATTAGTCAATGAAAAGAGTAATAATAATAATAGAGAATTGGGATGAGATATAAAGAAAACTCGATGGATTTTACATGGTTCGACCCATAAAGGAAACCTACATCCACAGTGTTGCTAAGCTTTTATTGCACTATCGCCAAAATTACAATTACGATTGCTGTTACAACTCGATGATTGTGAGGATCCCAGCGAGAGTTCTCTTCTTAAGTGGATTAATGCCCTATTTATATATGATTCATGGGGAATGTCAAGAAGACAGGTGGATTGCTCTTATAAGTTGGACAATTACACCTGAATACACATGTTTATCAAAATAACAAACTAATATGCCTTGGATCATGGGTTGATGTCATTGATAGGGGCGTGGGTAACTAATTCATAACAAACACGTTCTTATTATCGCCATGTGATTGATGAGGTATGTTCATTGTGTCAGCACCCATAGGAAAGTATGTTGTGTCCAATTTTATTTACATGGATGGGACAACTGTCAAGTAGGTAGGCCGAGCAGATTATCATTGAGTCGACCTCATTTTGGAATGGAGCCGAACACATTATTAATTCTCTTGGCGTTTGTGTTTTATTCAACTTTGGGATTATATGGGTATAACATAAATCTATATTCCTAATAAGGAATTCCAACCAAAGAATAATATGTTTCCAAGTCAACTTCTTTGTTAGATTTAGTTATAGCCTCCATTATATGATTTTGAATAACCATTACGCTCCGAAATACCCATAGTCGATCAAAGTGATAAAACATCATTTTTAAGGGGTAAATATAATAAAGTAGTTAGGGTCAAGCTTTTTATCATAGGGTCAAGAGATTTATCTTTTGGAGCACAAATCATATTGTTATGGAAAAAGTCATTTTTAGCACAAAGTTGAAGCTCTTAAACCCCCTACTTTTTTCAACACTGATTATATGTTAATTTAGTCATAATATGAACCAATAATTCATAATTTTTTTTATTTAGTCATAATTTAAATTAATATTCCTAATTAGGAATTGTTGCCAAAGAATAATATGATTTAAAGTCAACTTATTTGTTAGCTTTAGTCATAGCCTCCATAATATGATTTTGAATAACTAGTACGCTCCAAAACACCCATAGTTCCATAATATGATTTTGAATAACCACTACACTAAAAAATACTCATAGTCGATCGAAATGATAATCCATAATTTTTTAAGGGGTAAATGCCATAAGATATTTTGCTTTTGGAGTCTGGGGAAACCTTTCTATCAAATGGATAAGATATTTTTCTTTTGGAGTAGTATTATTATTGGTGTGGAGTAAGTCATTTTTAGCACAAAATTGAAGCTCTTAAACCCCCTGCTTTTCTGTAACAGTTATTACTTTTAATTTACTTGTAATATGAATAGATATTCCTAATGAGGAATTGTTGCCAAAGAATAATATGAATCAGTATTGTTTAGATTTGGTCCTAATATGAATCAATATTCCCACGAAAGAATATTGGCATTATCTTCGGAGGAAAGTTTTCCAGGGTTAACAGGTTTGACTCTTATATATTCATTGAAAGTTCACATTTTGAAGTCAACTTCTTTGAGTGTGTCTATACATCAAAAGTAATTAATGTGGGTGTACTGCATATATGAGAAATATTATATGAGACTGTGCAACCTCCTTTCATATGTGGACAACCTTTTTGGGCTTTTTATTTGGATAGAATATACCCAGGGAGGATGTATCATAGTTCCTACGTTGGAATATACTAGAATTTTTAAAGCCTTTTTAGATAACATGTTTAGGTATTATTTACTCAAAGAAAGAAAGTATTTATAAATGAACTTATTTTTTAGATTTAGTCATAAGTCATAATATGAATCAATAATTCCCAAATGTCTTTTTATTTAGTCATAATAAGAATCAATATTCCTAATGAGAAATTGGTGGCAAAGAATAATATGATTTGAATTCAACTTCTTTGTTAGATTTAGTCATAGCACCCATAATATGATTTTGATCGACCAGTACTCTCCTAAATACCCAAAGTTGATCGGAATTGATTAAGCATAATTTTTGAATGGGTAAATAAAATAAATAGTTATAGGAAAGTTTTTATCATTGGCGAAAGAGCTTTAGCTTTTGGAGTCGTATTCTTATTGGTATGGAGCAAGTCATTTCTAGCACAAACTTAAAGATCTTAAATCCCCTACTTTTCTGAACAGTGATTACCTGTTAATTTAGTTGTAACTTGAATCAATAATTCCTTATCTTTTTTATTTAGTCATAATATGAATTAATATTCCTAATGAGGAATTACTATTAAAGAATAATATAAATCAATATTCTTTTAGTTTAGTCCTAATATGAATCAATCTTTGTGCAAACCCTGATACCTTGGTCCACCAAAAGGCACACTATGTTCATCCTTTAACCAACCCTAAATCCCCAGGCCACCATCGAGCAGACTATGACATGTCTTTTACCAACTCTGTTCCCCGAGACATCCCCCAAAAGACTGTCCCTTGACTACTATCGAAGCCATGAAGTTTCGTTCCCTCCATGGGTAGAATATAGTCAGCCCTTGACCAACCATGAAACCCAGGGCAATCCCCAGGGTTGACACTTGTTAGTGTCTAACTAATTGTAAAGCACATACAATCCCATCGTGCTAAAGCCTAAATCGTTATATACTAATTTTTTATTACCAGAGAAATTTACGGGTACTTTATCAGCGTAAAGTTTTTTATGGTAATATATATATATATATATATATATATATATATATATATATATATATATATATATATATATGGTATTTACATTAAGGGGGTTTTGAGAAAAGGTCCTCATAATGCTTAAAATGTATAAAAATAGGACACTCCATATAATTTTATAAATTTAGTCCCTGTACTAAAAATACCATGAAAAATGGTGAAAAATAGTGCCGCTGGCGCGGACCAAAAAAATAAATGCTATTGTACCACAGGGACTAGATTTATAAACTTGAAAAGCATTGTCCTAAAAATCCAAATATATAAAGGAACATGACCTTTACCTTAATTCTTTATTACATTAAACATACATGCTAAATCAAATTAGTATTTACAATTAAATAGGTGTACGTGTTTATAATGGTATACATGTTTAAAGTGGTATCTTCCAAATTTATAGTGTAGTTCTCTTTGTACATAGAACAATAATTTTCACACCATGGTATCTTCCAAACCCTGATGCTTAGGTTCCTCCCCAAGTATACTATGGTAACTCCTTGGCCATCCTAGAAGCCTAGGGCCATCCTCGGGGATAATACGATCAAACCTTGACAAACCCTGAAGACCCAGTCTTGGGTATCCTATGGTTATCACATGAAAAACTTCCAAGCCCTAGTCCCCCCAGGGTAAACTACTATCATGCATTAACAAACCCTGCAACCATAGGCTATCAGTGGGCACACTATAGTTAAATACCATAGTGTTTGTAAGGACAAATTTTGTAATGTATAAAAAAAATTATATATTTGGCTTTATTATATTGGACAAAATTATTTATAATTCAAAGGTTAGGATTGTTTATATATGTTCCCCTAGCCTATGCAATTGAAGACTTCAAGTGACTCTCATAAAGAATTATCAAATCCATGTTGTCATTACTTGTCTTCTCTTTGGTATCTTGGAAACGTATAGTAGTATGCTTGTATTTTTCGAAATTAAAAATTGGAAAAATTATTTACATTATTTTTGTAAGTCATTCTAACGACTTTTCTTTCTCATTCAAATGAGAGGTGCAGTCTCGTTTAAGTGAGGCATTAATATGGTTGTAATGAGAATGTCCTCTAGTTGGAACAAGCTTCTAGCGATCTTCAAACGACAACATTATATCTAACTTGTCATTTTGCGATTATAAGCTCGTTCGATGCTCTTTCTCACGAGATTGGGTTTTCGTTCAAAAGAGTCGTGGTCATTCGAATGAGATCCCTTATGTCATTCAAATGAGAACTCAATTTTGTTCGAACAGTTTTGGGTCTTGCTTTATTTTTGTGCCAACATGAGTTATGTTCATTATAAAGGCGGTGATTCTGTTTTCATTAGAATTTTTTTTATAAAAAAAACTTTAACCTCAAAATAAAGTTTTCACCATATTTGAGATCCAAGTACCAGTGCATTAATCTTGCTCATAATATCTCATATTTATTCTTCATTCATTTGAGAGTTTTGGCATGGTGGATTTTGTGTTACTGATTGATGGAGCCTAGTTCAAATCGGTGGATATCGAGGAACGATTAGACTGCATTGTGTGCCGTTGGTGGATTCCTATGGTTGTTATGATCAAGATCCATCACCGAAGATTGCATCAGGCTTAAAGGGAGTCGAGTAAGTGAGTAAGTCTGTCTATCATCCAGTATTATCATAGTGGACTTGTTTAGTCTGGGCCATTCGAGGTTTTTTCTATTGTGAGCTTTCCTCATACATCTTGGTGCTGTGTAATTTTATTTTCTTTGCTTTAGGTGAATCTTGCATGCTCACATAGTAATTCTTAGGCAAGATAAAATGGAATAAAGATCACACATATAATATTTACATCGGGTTTCTTTTTAAATTGGTATATTAACTCACTTGGTAAATTATTTTAAAATTTGGAATTGAAATAACTACTTGTTTAAAGTAAGGAATCCCCTATAGCGTACTTTCAAATGGTATTAGAGTGCATTACCCTATTTTACTAAGTTGATCCTAGGTATAGTGTGTTTTAGGATTATTTTATGGATTCTAATCATGAGGGTAGTTTCATTACCTAACCTCTTATGTTTGATGGTAAAACTGTCCATATTAGAAGGCCCAGATGAGATTTTTCTTGAAATCTATTGATGATAATGTTTGAAAATATGTGGAGAATATGTGGTCTCCTGCTATGGACTATGGTTTGTATAAATCTGATTTCCTTTGGACTAAGGATGAAAAATATGCACGAGTTTTAAATCCAAGGGTGTTAATTCTATTTATTATGTTGTCACGAATGGGGAGTTTAGGCATATAATAACATGTGAGACCATACAAAAAGTCAATGATATTCTGAAATCTAAACATTAGGTTGTGAATACCGTTAAAGTTTCCAAATTTTAAAATCAGACACTAAGTTTGAAATGATTAGAATGGATGAGCATGAGATGTTTAATGACTTTAATGCTAAATTGTCAGATATTATAAATTCCTCGTTTAACCTAAGTGAACTTATTCGAGAGCCTAGAGTTGTTTGAAAAATCTTAAGGTCCTTACTTAAAAGATTTAATTCTAAGGTTACGGTCCTTGATTCTCTTGGTAGTGTTGATGATCTTAAAGTCCAAGAACTTGTAGGTGATCTCTAATCCTATAAGATGAACATGTGTTCCACTAAGAAGAAGGAAAATAATTTAGCCTTGATAACATATAAGGAGGATGCATCTGATTCTAACAGTGAGTGTGGGTTAGAAATAAGGGTGGAAGTGGTACGGGTTTTTAATGGTTCTGGTTTCATATTGTTGAATACTGAAAACCGAATTTATCGAAACTGAAATTACCATAAATTTTTTGGTTGGTTTTGGTTTCTAGAAAAAAAAAAGATTTATCAAATGTATCATGTTGAATTTACCACATTGACCGTACCAAAAAATCGTACCAAATTACTGTATTAAGAAACCAAGAGAATAAAACATGTGCTTTAAAAAATGTTGGAATTTATTAAAACCCTTCATTTTTTAACCCATCTCAACCATTCATTTACATTGACATAAATCTCTTGTACCACCCAAAACCTAACCTAACCCTTCATTCCCTTCCCTCTTTTAGACTATTCAAATGGCAAAAGATTCTCCGATCTCCCTCTTCAGTATATTCTTTGTAACACCCCGCTCGCCCGGAGAGAGCGAACGGAGCGCTAATGCGATAAAATGAATCCAAATCCACAAGTGATAAGGTATAGAGCATCTAAATCCCACAACAACAAGAGAGGAAACCATAAATCACAATCTCTTCAAATTAAATACCAAATCTCTCGAATTACATACAACATCTAACTCGAAAAATAAAATACAAATCTCCAAAGCTCTATACATCAAAATAATACAAATCTTCCAACTTGTATTAAAAATTCTCACCAATATAATCCACGCTAAAAATCATCCCAATTGGTCCATAGCGTCCCAATCCACGCTAACCTGC
Organism: Sambucus nigra; assembly: GCA_949130495.1. Classification (NCBI taxonomy): domain Eukaryota; kingdom Viridiplantae; phylum Streptophyta; class Magnoliopsida; order Dipsacales; family Adoxaceae; genus Sambucus; species Sambucus nigra. Next base: position 524,166,510 of record OX422212.1, read on the forward strand.
CAACTAAAAGAAAATATGGGGAAGTACACAATACGACAAGAAAGATGCTCAACAATTATATTAACGATGAACAAAGCGTAACAACACGAGTACGAATATTCAAATCAAAATGCAAATCTCAAAGCATTTATCAATATAATTTCTCAACAACACTTTAACCGGGTCACCAGGCCTCACCACATCCGTATATGCTTTATCAAGCCATAGCCCGGGAAACAGGAATTTTGGCGGGTGCCCAACATCCGTGCCATATTAGAATCTCATGACAACGTGCTCATCAACAATATAATGATACCACATGAATCAAAATAATTTCAACAATTATTTTCCAGATTTCAATGAATTTAACAATTCAAATATGAGTTCAATTAAACATGAAATCAAAGAGAATGACACTCGCAAGATTTAAGGAGCATATTGTGTAAAACCCCATACCTCAAACCATGATGAGAAACCAATGATCACATCCTCAAGATCAACATAAAAGATCTACAAAATCTCCTCCAAGAACCTCCAACAAAATAGCCCCAAGAACCCCTCTAATCTAAGGTTGGAACTCACAAATCTTAAGGGCCAAAGTATATATAAAAAGAAGAGGAATATAAAATATATTTGCTGCCAAAATTTGTGTCAAAAGTATGTTAAAAGGATTGCCCACACCTTCCTTTTATAATGCAAAGAAATGAAAAGTTGGAATCCAAAAGACTCCTTTAAATAAGGCAAAGAAATGAAGAGTTGGAAGTCAAAACAACTCCAAGAGTTAAAAACATTTAAAAATCATTTTAAAATCCGTTTTAACTCCGTTTTCGAAACCGTTTGAAATTCTCTCCTTTAAAAATAATAACCAACATATTTGAGCAATAAAAATAATTTTATCAAAAACTTTATTTTCCTCCATTTTCCAAAAATTAATTAAAATAGCTCAAAAATTACGCGGGTTGTTACACTTCCCCACTAACAATGGAATTTTGCCCTCAAAATTCGCCGAATGCCTAACTCTCAAAATCAGGCCACTACACTAACTCCAAAAATAAATCACGTCTCGCAAAAATAAATACCTCACATCTAATTCCGAAACCTATCACGAATTTCACCTAAAATTTTCTATCTCCAAAAATTGCTAACCACGCAATGAACCCAAAACCCAAGCCCCGAGGGTTTACATTCTTCTTCCTTATCCTCCCTCCTCCCTCCACATATCTCCCCTTTTCAGCCTCTAATCACACACACACACAGAGAGTAACACACAACCACAACCACACACACCACACTATAGTTTCTACAGCAGCACACACATAACATAATACACCCCCCATAGCACACACAATATATCATAAACATGCACACACGCAACATAATACACTCCCCAAAATTTTGTATTGAAACTTGTACCAAATTCACCGAAATCATAATACCAAAACTTGTACCAAATTTACGGAATGCATAAATCCGACTTGTAATTTTGGTATTTACTGGAAAAAACCAAAATGAAACTGAAAGTACCAAAAATAAAAAAAATCAAAATTATTAGAAAGACCAAAACATTGGCTAGTTTGGTTTAGGTTTTTTTGGGTGTACCGATCGGTAAATTGGATACAAACCATTTTACTACCTAGATTATGGTTTTTGTATTGGTAAGGGGTCATTACCGACCAAACTTTACCACTTCCACCCCTAGTTAGAACCGGAAGATATATCATGGTTTGTGAAAAATTTCAATAAATTTTTTAGTCTTAAAGGAGAAAAAAGTCTTATAACAATCTAAGAACTATAATAATGACCATGATAGGAAGAATTGGGATAAGCATAGGAGCGAGGGATGACTAGGATAAATGTTTTGAATATCATGGAGTTGAGCATCGTGCTTTTGAGTGCCCCACTAAACAAATGAGATAAGGTAAGAAACCCAAAGCATATAATGCATCCCTTAGTGATAATGAGTCGAAAGAGGAAAATGATTCTCCCATGGAGCGTAACTTTACTACTTTCATGGGTAGTCATGTGAGTCTAAATGAAATATCTTCTCCTGATGAATATAATCATATGCATGATGGCTCCGAGGTCCTATCTATATATTCCCATGCGGAGAGGAGACTAGTGATGAGGAAGAAAGTGAGCTTCAGGTTCCCTACAGTGAGTTGCATACGAAGTCTTTGAAATTGAAAAAGACTAACCTGAAATTAAAGGCTAAGTTGAAAGAAAGTTCCTTAGAAAATAATGATAAAATGATTGAGGATTTTAAGTCACGTGAGAAGAATCTTAGGGATAAGCTCACATACATTTGGAGAGAGCGAGATCACCTTATAATAATAGTTAAAAATATTAAGGAGTCCCTTAAATTTGATGACTCTAAGTGTTTTCTTGAGTTGAGGATTTTGATGTTAGAATAAAATCAAAAGACTCAAGGCATGTCACATGTGACTTGGAAAATAGGTCTGAAAATTAGATAAGATGTTAGGGCCCATCCAAATCAAGAATGATAAGAAAGGTCTAGGCTATAAATATTCTAACACTTCCACTCCTGAAACCAAGGCCATGTTTGTTAGATATTCAACCGTTGCCAAGTACATTCCCAAAGGTTAATCCGAGTCTATTCTTACTAAATTTTACATGTGAACAAACTTTGGTACGAAAGGCCACCTTAGGAAGTTTTGTTATGATCTTAAAAAAGTTCCTAGGAAGTCTAACTATCGTGTCAACATGGCTATCAAAACTTGAGTCACCCGTGGAACATATATTTAGTTGAGGAAATCTTATTTTGTGGCAAAAAATGTTTAGACTAGGTGGTTCTTGTATGCTTTCATACATGTCTTCACATAATATATCTTATGAGTGATTGTAGTTGCATGTTATCATACACTAGACATGTTTCATGATATATGTTAAATATAATGCTACGGTATTTGTACCTTTAGTATTTTGGCTATTCATTTTTTTGGTCTATATGTAAAAAAAATACAAAAAGATTTTGTGTCTTTTGTGTAGTTAGTTTTACACATTTAGTGTGTTTTAATCCCATACCTTTCATGTTTTCCATGTGGATATGGGCATTTGAATGTGATTTAAAATTATTTTGATTGTTTCTTAATCATGTCATGTAATGGAGTTGTTCTTATTTATTTTTTCTTAATGGGTTCATCTAAGTATATGCCTTTACACGAACCTTCACGAGATCTTTTGAGGTTTGCTATCTTTTTATGCATGATCTAAGTGAGGTGTTATCCTTTTAAGCTTGTCAAATACATATATATTTATATCTAGGATATTTTTTCATGTAAGAACCATTTTGTGCGAGGAAGATCTTAGGTTTAAAAATAAGAGTATGCCATGTAAAGGTCTATGAAAGGAGTTAAACTCTTTTGCATGTCAGGCCACCATTGGCAGGAGCATTTTGAAAAAAAAATATTGATGCTAAGGACAAAATTTAAAAATTCATCATCATAAAAAATATCATCTTCTTTAAACAAAAATGAGCATATGTGTTTGAGGGTTATATAAGTTGAAGATCAATGAGTCGATACATTTTGTCCTACTTCATAATTTAATGTTTGATTCTATTAATTTGAGAATCGTCAATATTTTTTTTAGAGTTATGTTCCTTTAAACAATTTTTTTTCGTTTGAGTTCACTTTATATATTACATGAGTCTAAATTATGTTTGATAAATTAAGCCTATCAAATTTGAACTCTTTGGAACATATTAAGTGTTTGGGGCATATTTCTCTTGTTTCTAGTTGACACCCCTACAATCCGTACCACATGTTTTTAGATACGCATTTAAGACATATGATTGTGGAAAATTTATTTTGTGTGTGTTGTGTGATAATACCTATATATATGTGTATATATTTACATGTGTAAATGTTTTATGATTTTTTATATATATATGGTATTTATTTGATACTTCACTTGAATTTGATCCATGTTCTTAATTGATACATTTAGGATTCATTGTAATTGTGATTCCATATATCATGCTTGTTCACATTTATTTCTTATTATGCTTTTTAACCTTTGTTTATTCCTGAACAAATTTCATATAATAAACGAGTGTTTTGGACTAACAATGTTATTTAGCTTGTTCTTCTCTATGCATTTAAAATGTATCTTAGGTGTGAAGACATAAGCATCAATGAGGCAAAGCTTCTCAAATGGAAAGTTTTCATAAGCAATAGAGTCGGTCAAGTGTTTGTAGTGTTTTTTTGTTTTAGGTTTGGGGATTAGGAATTATTGCATGATGGCCTAGCTTTATTTTTTGTTATCTCACGGAATAGCCAAGGGGGGAGATCTGTGAGGAATTTTTTTGTAATGTATATTGAAAATTTATTTTGTTAAACAAAATGTCTTTTGAATCATAGGTTAGGATTGTTCATGTATGTACCTTCAGCCTATGAATTTAAGACTTGAAAAGGATCTCATAAAGCATCATTAAATTCATGTTATTATTGCTCGTCTTCACTTTGGGATCTTGGAAAGGTATAGTTGAATTAATATGCTGATCCTTGGATCTTTAATGGGTCTTTTATTTTTTCTTAAAGGCAATTTTTTGAAATTAAAAATTGGAAAAATTATTTTTGTAAGAGTATGGTATATTCGATGTTCTCTTTAGAATAAATTGTCTGAATTCCTTGATCAAAAGACGTTAGTCTTAGTCCAATAGGTCATTGGAAAGCTTTATCAACGAATCGGATTCTTTCAATACCGAACCTCAAGCACACCACTTAAATACTTAGCGGACTTAAATCCACTTTAGTCAATCTGTTTATATAATTGAAAAACTCTTTTTTAATTAACCCTTGTTTTATAATTTTATCAAACAGATATGAAAATATACTTTTCGTATAGAAAAATATATTTTATAAAGAATTGCATCTCTTCGTGTATTTTAAGTATGCATGTTCATGTGAGAAACAAACATACTTGGTGTTTTCCTCAAAACTATTCTGAAAATCTTCAAAGGCAACGTAGACAAAATCTTTGGACACATGCATGCCATGCATCTCCTCAGCATCGCCGTAGCAACGGCTTGCTTCGCTGCAGCGAAACTTGTCGCTGGCATTTTCTTGTCCATATTTTAAAATCTTTGGAAAAGGAATAACTTTATTTCCAAAAGTTTCGCCAAATCAATGGTCCTCCTCATTAAAGCGACACTGTCTCGCTGGCTGCTTGTGTCCCCATGCGAAAATTCTGAACTAGTGCTTAACCTATATCGCTTTTATTTTTTCGCAGTGATGCAATATCTCACTGTAAAGGTGTTGCGAAGACACGCATCTCACAGTATCAAAAGTTACTTTTGTATAAGATCTTTCTTTAAGATCTTCTTGGTTTGAGTGTCAAGGGTAACGTTTGGGGTGACTTAGACCTTGATGTGAGTACTTGACACCTATCATTTGGGCCTTTAAACATTTTCAAATCAAAAGGCTATAAGTTAAGGTGTTTTATTATCTTCCAAACCAAGAGTGGGAGCCTTGAAAAGACATTTTTGTTGGTTAAAACATTTCTTATATTTGAGAGAACATTTATTCACTCCTGTTCTTTGAGTTATTTCAAGCCATTGTTTGTAAAAGAGGTATATTTTCTCACATTGGTTTAAAAATCTAATCTTCATTTGTGTTTAAATATTTTCTCTTCCTTGGCTTGGAAAAATACATTTGGATATTTAAAGCACCACACTTTTGAAAAAACCGCAATACACATATATGTAGGATCCCCTCAAAGATCCTTAGTGTACCATTTTGTTTGCTTGAAGGTTTTATCCGAAAAAAACATAAATTTCTTCCACTTTGTAGTAGAAAAGTTTGGCCAGAGGATCCTAAGGCATTAGTTAAGTACCAAAACCAATCGTGGTTGTGTATCATCCTACAACTATTAGCGCTCTCTACAAAAAACATAGTGAAAACAAGTGTCTAGTCGGTTGTAACATCATGAGGTTGTAAGTCTATTTATTCTTGATGTAAAACTCTACCATAGTGCTTTTATCGTTCTTATTAGCCCAATGTTTTCTCAATAGTAGATTTCCCCCTCGTACATACGATCTTGTGCTTATTTTACTCTCTTCTCATCTTTTAAAATCATTATCTTAATTAAGAAGATAGAGCTTGAGATATTCTAAAACATAGTAAACTATTTTGTCATATAGACTTTTGGATTGTTAAACCCTTTGTAATAATAAATTAACAAAACTTTTTGTTAAATTAGGTGAATTAATATTTATTTGGGTAGCTACTGTCAAGAGGCTCACTTTCAATTGGTATCTGAGCGGCTCTCCAAGTTTTAGGTGTAAAAACCTAGGTATAGATTATTTTTATGTGCAATGGATGAACGTTCAACCCTTCAACCTCCTCCATTTGATGGTAGCAATTATTATTATTAAAAATCCCGTATGACAACATATTTAATGTATATGGATGTCCGTATATGGAATAGTGTGCTTGTGGGATGGACGTGTCCCAAAATCGTTGTTAATGACGCCTAAGTTGATAAGATTAGATCTAGCTGGTATGATAATGATATAAAGGAAAGTAGGTGGAACATAAAAGGTCTTAAACGCTATTTTTGGTTGCATGTCCCCAAGAAGCTTCGACGTATATCCACATGTACATTGTCTTAGGAGGTCTGGGATATTTTACAAATGACTTATGAAAGAACCTCCATTGTGAATCATTCCAAGCTTCAATGGCTTACCACCCGTTTCAAACTTTTTACCATAAAGGAGAACGAAAGTTTTGATGAGTTCAAAGCCAGACTGAACAACATAGTTACCTCTATCTTTTCCTTAGGGAAGACTGTAAAAGAGCATTAAGTTGTTGATAAAATCTTAGAGGCTCTTCCACCTAGGTTACGTGGCAAAGTGGATGACATTGAAGAGGTTAGAGCCTTTCTTTCGAAGCCAATGCGTGTAGATGAATTGGTTGGATATCTCTAAACCTATGGTGCGAATTTGTCTATCGCCAAGGAGTGCCTCCTATAGAAAATAGAGAAATTTATCTTTCAAGGCTAAAAAGGCATCTCTCGATTTTAGTTCCCATGATGTTAGTGATAATGATATGGAATTTCTCACTAAATTTTCCAAAAGGTGGGAAAAACGATTTCATTCTAGAGGCGCACATAAAAATGTGACACCCCGCCTAATTAAACATCGGGTGATCAGGCCTTTATTAAATTAAAACAGGTTTCTCAAATGGTTCATTCTTAGCATCACTGTCGAAAACTTTTTAATTACTAATCCCCTAAGTAAAATTAGACCGGTGCCAAATTTTATCTTTCTTAAAATAGATAAAACAACCATGCGGAACAAGGTAAAATAATCATGTACTATAACCCAATCAACAAAGTAAAAGTACAACAGAACAAAAGTATTACCGAATAAACCATCGGCTAAAAATCCCAAACAACAATCGAATAACCATTAGTCTGAAACTAGCATCTGAGACTAATACTGGACAACAAGTCCATACATAGAATAGTGTGAGATCCTGTACTAGATCTGAATGAGAGATATAGTCTAGTCAAAATCCTGTAAGCATCCACTGTGCTACAGCTCCGAGTCCCTGGAATGGAATCATCATACATTTCGTCCCTGTGGCTGGACACCTAAAAGGTTTTGAAAATATTTTATAGCAAGAGTTAGTACTCAAAACGTTTTGAAAATATTTAGCAAGCGTTTATCACAATATAAAATGCGGTTATTGATTACACATGTTAGGTTCTCGTACACTCTCTTGAGTTACTCACCCCTCATCTTTTGTGCACACCTAACGTTCTACACTTAGTTTATCTATCCATACCTCCCAAGCTAACTAAAACCAAAGTAATCAAGTGAACTTATCTGTACCCAAGTTCCAGTACAGCCCATACAGTACAATCGTTTCACTAACATCTCGCGTATGTTAATTAATTCTCAAGTAACATTTCATCTATGTTATTTTTCAAGACTTCCCATTTAGTTTCACTACTAAAATTACTACAATTTTCACAATTGTTGACTTCCCACTTGTGTAATTAAGTTTCACTACTTGAATTACTAAATAGATTTTCTCTATCTAAAGGTGCCTTTCGTAATTAAGTTTCACTACTTAACTTACCAATTCAGTATGCATCTTTAAATACATAATATGTATCCATCTACTAACACACGGAAGTAGGATATCATCAAGTATATATATTTCACACACAATATATACTAAATATCAGTCATTGCTATTTTGCCCTTTTTATACACGTAAAGGACTCTTGGTTCGGAATGATTCATCGACCCTAAGTAAGAATTGGTTCGGAATGATACATCGACCCCAATTATTTATATATACACAAATAAAGATCTCTTGGTTCGGAATGATTCATCGACCCCAAGTGAGAGTTGGTTCGAAATTATCCATCGACCCCAACTATTTTTAAAAATATGTATATACACATATTCTGGTTCGGGACTCTCTCATCGCGGCACCAGTTCAAAGTTTGGTTCGGCATTTCTCATCGACCCCAAACATATAATAACTTTATGTTAGTTCAGAATGTCTCATCAACCCTAACATAATTAATTTATGTATAATCTCTCTACCTAAAAGATCACATAATTCAGTAGGTACACGCCCGACCTATTAATCATATACGTACGTAATATTTTAATCTCATATATCTACCGTACAATATTCGCTTTACGATTTATCTCATTAATCGTATTTATTTGAGTATTCACACAACTCTAAGGGTCCTAGTTACCCCTTACATATAATTTCAGTAGTTATTTCTTACCCTACTAGTCTATTACTTAAATTGAATTTACTTCGCCCCGTAACTCAATTTTCGAAATCCCCGATACTCTACTAAATCGGATTATTCTTCTCGGTCCGTAATCCAAGCCCTACACCCAATGGCCTTATTGGACCTCAACAATATACCTACTGGTCTTATTCTCACTCCCATATAAGTATAATGTAAATCCTAGAATACTCATTCATTCCCGAACTCAACGAAGAATTTAAACACAAAATTTTTGGGAAACAGCTTGCGTCGATCGATCGACGGCTGGGTTCGATCGATCGACATAGTCAATCGATCGATAGTTCGAGATCGATCGATCGATCGAACAGGGACAAACGCAGTTGTCTTCTTCGTTAAGATTTTTCCTCCATTAACAAACCTTCAAACTCCATTATAGTCCACCAAACTTTGACCCAATGATCCTAACATATTTCCACATATACTAGGACAGTTTCTAACGTGTCAAATACATCAAAACTCCAATTACTTTAAAGAAATAATGAATTAAAATCCAGAATTTCTTGAAACCCTAGTTATGGTGTTCTTCCCATATTATCATTCAAAATCCAGGTTTTAATCCGAAAAAATCATCAAGTCTAATATAAATCTTAAACCTCTACATAAGATAAATCATTCTACATGCGATTCCTATCCCAACATGTATAAATTTCATCTTTCTCCAATCAAAATAATGATTTAAACAACACTATTCAAAAACCCTACACATGGGTATTATAACTTTATAATTTTTGCAATAAAAAACTTGCCTTATGATCAGTAGGGTCTGATTTCGTGGTTGTTGTTGATGATTGATGATCTTCATCCTTCAATCCTTCTTCCCCAACAAGTTGATGGTAAAAATCCCTTTGGATCCTTCCCAATTCTTCCTTTTGCCTTAGAAAGTTGTGCCTCTCTTCTCTCTAATGGTATTGGTGTTGTCATGGGTGTTCTAACCCTAATTCCTCTATCATACGGCTAATATAAAACTCTCAATTTTGTAGGTCTCCATACCCTCTTATGTTAAAAGACCAAAACGCCCCCGAACGGTCTCGGTTTAGTCCAAAATTACCCCGGGACTCAACTAGTACCCCCGGGTATACTATTTTGACTACTTTGACCCTTCCGGACTCATCGGTGACCTCTAAATTATCATTTGAGTCACTTAACAAATATTACTCGTTCTCACCCCAACACGGTCTACACGCGTTAAGTAACTATTTACCACTCGCACTAAGTAAATATAATGAGGCAATATAAATCGGTAACTATCTCCCGATTGATATTCCAAAATTACAATTTTGAATAAATTCCATTAAATTACTCCTCTTACGTTATTTAAATTAAGCTGCATTTTCTCATTTAATTCTCCAATTTAATTAAATAAAATATTCAGAAATACGGGGTATTACAAAAGACTATTTGCCTAGATTTGACATTGGTCATGAAAATGGATAAAAATAAAGATGAATCTCTAAGGACCCCCCAATGTATTTCACGTGTGGTGGTAGAGGGCGTATGTCGAAGCAATGTCCCTCAAATATGAGTCATGATTCTGGAAAAATTACATATCAAGCCAGTTTAATGACGATGACTCGGACTCTGAAGATGACTCTCGATAATGCAAATATGCCACATTTATGGCAAGATAGAAATTTAATGAGTTAGATGATTTTAATTTTCCTATTCCGCCTAGTGACTAAATAATTATTCCGAGCTCCTTTTCGAGCACTATTGATGAATAATAGTAAAATGATCTTCAAGAGAACTATGTTAGGCTTTACGAGGAGTCCATAGACCTCAAAAGGAACAACATGGAACTCTTCACCAAGTTAGTCAATTTCTAGAACAAAATGGCTATGGTGAGTGAGAGTTATGTGAGTGATTTTATTGTTCCTCATTTGGTGAGTAGTGCACCACATTTTAAAGGAAATTTCATGAACTTTCTTCACATTCATATTGAGTTAGTTAGGATGTGCCTACACGAGAGTGAAAACTCAAGAATGCTCCTAGAGAACCAAATCAATTTTCTTGAGACCAATCTACTCTCCGTGACCACTTTCAAGATTAATATAGTGGGTATGTCTCAAACATGGATAAGATGTTTTTTGGTGCCAAGTTGTCCACTACAGATAAACGGGTACTCAATTTTGAAAGTGATGGTTGTACATCTAACCAAGATTTCATAGTATCCCCCCATTTTTACATCTCCCATTGGTGAATCTTTAAGTCATTGTATAAAAGAAGGCAACTGGAAGGTGAATTTCATGTGTTCCTATTATAATAAGGAAGGAAAGTTGAAGGAGTTTTTATTTAGACTTAGGAAGCAGTAACACAAGAGGTCTGTCAACCCATGACCCTATAGGTGCACACATTGTCAAAAATTGGGACACCTTAAGGATTTCTATGTTCTTCTTCAACTCGCATCTCATTTAAGTGATTTTGATTAGGTTATAAAGGTCGATTGGAAAAGGGAGAAAAATGTGGAATCCCCTTAAACGGTTTCCTCTAAAGGAAAAGGGAAAGGAAAAGTAATTGATCCTCCCACACTTCCCGATTCGGTTCCTAGATCCTATTCCTTGAGATTTTACCCCGATAGGGCACCGAAGAAAATTATTTATAGAGAAAAACTAAAATACCTAAATAAGCGTGCCAAGGATTGGTCCTTATTAAAAAAGAAATATAATTCTTTTGGATTAGGTATCTTATAGTGTCTGGTTTGCTCTTTTTGGATAGGCATCTTGATATCTATCTTTCATTTTGTCTTTTTATCTTTGGCTTGTTCATACCTTTAGATTTTTAGCTATGTGAATTATTGGTCTTCTATGCTTGTTAGGTATTATTTTATCCCATAAAATCAAATGATTAGTTATTGTACTAATGATTTTATTAATGGCTTTTAATACTCAATGCTTAAACTTTATACCTTGAATTGCATTGGTAAATTGAGCTTGATATTTCAGAGTATTTGTCATAACTCATGATCGTTTACACCGCACAATAAACTTGAGCATTTTCATGCAAAATATAATGAAGATATTTGTTTTCTACTTCCACTGAAAATTAAAAGTTTTATGTGATGTTTTGATGAAAAAGTGTCATTGTTAATCCTTTGATGTATGAGAATTTTTATTATCATGGTTGAAGTTAAAAATATATAGTTCAACTCTTGACCAATATCGAATCCATGAAGTTCCGGTCCATCCTTGGTTAGACTATGGTCATCCCTTGACCAATCCTAAAGCCCTGGGCTCCCCAGGGTAGGAACTAGTCATCCATTGACTAATTGTGAAGCATAAACAGTCCCTAAGAAGACTTCAGTACCTTGTTAAATTGGTATATACATTTTTTTATTACCAGAGACATTTAAGAGTACTTATGAGTGTATGATATTTTATGGTAATATTTATATTCAATATACAATATGGTATTTACATTAAACAGACATACTACATCAAATTAGTATTCACTGTACAGTGAAGTACACGTGTTTATATTTGTATACCGGTTTAAATTTATATCTTCCAAATTTATAGTAATCTGCCCATTGTACATGTAATATTAGTTTTCACATTGTGGTATCTTCTGAACCGTGACACATGGGGCCATACCCATGTAGACTATGATCAACCCTTGGCCAACCTAAAAGCCTTGGTCCATCCTCGAAGAGTCAATAGTAAATCCTAGGGAGTTTATAGTTACCCCTTGACTATTATCAAATCTCTAGGTCACACCTAAGCAAACTATGATCAAACTTAGACCAACTAGGAAGATCCAATCCATTCCTTGGGAAAATTATAATCAGCCACGGACAAACCCTAAAGCTCATGGCATCCTCGAGTTAATTATGGTCAACCTTTGACCACGGGGATCAAAATTGGTCAATATAAAACCGTTGCCTACTTAATGATGTCCCGGTGCTATAGGGTTGATCGTAGTGTGAGCTTTGGTGGACAAGAGTTTTGAGGGTTTTCACCAAGGGTAACCTCTTTAGAGTTCCCCAGACCAGCCCTTAACTAAGCTTAAACCCTTGACCCACCACTTGGTAGACTACCGTCATCCCTGAGGAGTTTACAATTATCTATTGACTAATCTTAAGGCCCTAAACCACCCCTAGTCATACTACGACCAACCTTAAAGCATCCAGGAAGCCCCAATCCATTCCTTGGGCATATTAGAGTCAACCATTGACCAACCCAGAAGCTCAGGGAATCCTTGAGATAATTAGGGTCAACCCTTTACCATGGAGATCATAGTTGATCAATGGAAAACGATAGTCTACTCGACGATGTTTCGAGGCTAGTTAAAGGTTCACCATAGTGTTCCATTTGGTGGACCAAGGTGTCAAGTTTTTCACAAAGGGTATACCTCTTTAGAGTGCCCCAAGTCATCCATTGACTAAACCTGAAGCCTTGAACAACCACTTGGCAAATTACGATCAACCCTTGGTCAACCTAGAATCTTGGGGCTAACCCCAAGGCCCCATCGCAAGGAAGACTATTGTTAGCACTTGAACGAACGTCAAGCCTCTGTGCAGACTACTATCACACATTAACAAAACATGCAATCATGATTCACCAAAGGTCACACTACAGGTAAATATCATATAGTATGACTAAGTCGATAAACCAAGTGTATATAAAACATCATGTTTCATTCGTGTACCATTTATGGTGTTTTACTAACTACGGTTAGTCCTTGACCAACATTAAAGCCCTGGACCACCCTTAGGCAGACTATTATTAGCCCCTGGACAAACAGTATGTGACTAGACATTACGGATCATGCAGAAAATAGTAAGGTATTATTTTTTATTCAATCGTGAAGCCCTCGACCAACCCTAAAGCCTTAGGAAGATGACGACCATCCTTAGACCATTCCTAAAGCTCCTGGCCATCCTCTGCCACAATACAATTAGACCCTTACAAACCCTGACACCCTAGGGAATACGCTGTGTTGACTATTGTCAGTCGCTGACCAATTGTGAAGCATAAACAATGCCTAAGAAGACTACAGTACCATACTAAATCGGAATATACTAATTTTTTATTACCAGATTCATTATTGGTTACATTATAAATATTCAATCGTGAATTCTTTCACCAACCCTAAAGCTCATGACAAACTACGGTCAACCCTAGACCATTCCTAAATCCCTTGGTCATCCTCGAGGAGACTATAGTTGGCCCCTAACGAACCCTAAAGCCGCGAGCAATCCCCTTGGCAAGTTATTATCAGTCGCCGACCAATTGTGAAGCACAGACAATCCTTAGGAAGACTGTAATACCATGATAAATTGTTATATACTAATTTTTTATTACTAAATATAATAACATGTACAAGTCTATCGTATGGAAAAAAACTTGTGTCCAAAGATTGTGAGCTTTTGCGAACTCCTAGAAAATATGCATGTACACTGCAAACAGTGTCCAAAACATTGATGAAGTTTGAGGAAAATGTCATCAGGCTTTGGAAGATTGCAACCGGTAATTAACCTTTATTTGGTACTAGGTCTCTCTTCTTAATCATATTTGCCTAAGTTATCGTCTCTAATTTTACACATAATCTATTTTGAGCTTGAATGAAAACCCAATTTTTAATTTAAATCACTTTCGCAAATTGGAATCACATGGTCGAAAACCTTTAGTCCGAACTACGTTGACTTTGATTCCATCCTCACAGACACGTAGTCTTTTGGAGGAAACAATCCTTCAAAGCACAAGTCAAAACACTCAAAATCATCCACACTCTCTCTCTCTTGCTAAATTCTGATATAACTCATATATGTAGAACATGCACACATATTCATTTATCTTTTATCATATTACACATATGACAAAACACACACCCGCATTCATACACACTTTAACTTATGTTTATACATATCCTCATTCAAACTATGCTGACTTTCATTCCATTTATACAGATACGTAAGTGCCTCGAGACCACAAACCTCAAAATCACAAGTAAATACACAATCACGCACTCCCACATTGCTAAATTCTATCATATCATATATATGTTAGAACATGCACACACTTTACTAAATTCTCGCATATCACAGATGTGTTAGAATAAGCACACACTTTGTTAAATTCTCGCATATCAGACATATGTTATAACATGCACACACTTTGATAAATTCTTGCATATCGCATATATATTATAACATGCACACAATATTGTTCTCTTTTGACGTATAACACACATGTGTTAAAAATCGCACATATATTTTTTCACAAATTTACATGCCTATTTATATGTACACTAGAGACACACTTTGTATATACACCTTACCATCACATGTGTCGTACAAACATGTTTAGGACTGCTTGCACCCAATTTAAATCTAATAACATTACACTGAATTGCTTTAAGATCCAAGGGCAGAGTGTGTGTCTAACAACTTCCTTATCCGTAATCTAGTATTTGTATACAGAACTCTTATGTTGCACACAGGTCAACACCTCACACTAGCCCTAGATGGCTTACCCATATTTTATTTAATTTAAGGAAAGTATACTGGAGACTCTAAATATACACATAATTCACGAGTTCACTGACAAGTCCTATTCAGAATGGAACTGACCTAAGAATAAAACAAACTCATGCACAAGAGTATGGAGCATAATGACCACTCTATCGATTGCACTATCATGTTCACACAGGTTGGGTATCCAGGTTGGGGTTCTCACACATGATCATAGGAAATAGTTCTAACGTGAACAATTTAAAAAATCAAGAAAAATAATGTGTGACCCTATTAAGTGCAAACACATGCAATGAGTCCTTTTTGGATCAAAATCGAGGATACACCCTAGTTCAACTAGTGTAATGTGTGTTTGATATGACAACTACATATGTAACATTATTTTTCTTGATGAACTCATGGAAGGTTAAGAAAAACACAAATTAAGTTTCTCTATCCTCCTAAGTTTCTAATCAATAAAATTTTCCATCCTTCCAAAACACTAGATATCCAAAAAAACCAGAAACCAAAAACCAAAAACCAAAATTCTTGTATTTTCATAAATTTTAAAAAACAAAATAATGTTTTAGGTTTTTTAATTTTAAAAACAAAAATGCACAAAGGAGAAAAACATAAGATACAAATATAAAAAACCTAGGTAGGATATATATATATATATATATAAAGCAATCATTAAAAAGAACAAAAAAACTAACTTGGAAAAATAAACGACGCATATAGTGTTAGCACAGGGATGATCTAGCTCATCTTTGTTCCTTCTTTTCCTATGCTTAGTCCTTATCTTAATTCTACCCCTTTGATGAGGATATCGGTATATAACTCACCCATGAGTTATTAGGAAGTCTTAACTAGGCATTTTATGTGCTTGTGTAAATTTTGAACCACTCCCAAATGCAGATCAGGAGATCTACCTATTTCCTCCTCTAGTAAAAAATAATACTATTTAATGTGACTCTTCATTTTATAATAAGTGCAAAAATATGGTTAATGGGTAATTAACTTCGTCGTCTTAGGGACATGTATAGGTGGGGGATGAGTGGGTGTCAACTTGGGACTTTTGATAATGTTGAACTCATCTTTCGAGATATACTGTAAAGTCATTTCATAGCCAAGGCTGATGTTATCCTTAAAGGAGCGGGCCAGTGCTAAAAGCACCTTCCCAAGCTTCTCGGATCTATCTTCAAGGTAAACCTTTAATTTTAAATAAACATTTATGTCTTCCTTTAGCATAACATTATGTTCTTCAAGTTATATTTGATCCCGAGATGACTTAAGTAATGCCCACTTTAGGCTAACAACCTTTTCAAGTCAGATATCTCTCTTTTTATCCCCTTTACAAAGCTTCTTATTAAGAGTACCCTCGTGACCTATAGAGTGACCATAAATGCCTTGTTCTCCCTTAAGGAATAAACCTCAATTGTATACATATTAAGTTTGGATCCAATCTTAAGGTTCACCTTATCTAATTGGAGAGCAATATCATAGAGATTGGAATAAGATTTTTCAATTTCAAACTCTTCCTTTCCTTTATTTTCTAAATTTTTCCCATCACGGGAGCTAAAAAATTGGAATTCCTAACCAACATCCTCAATCTTATCTTTAATAAGAGAAAACTCAATATTATCTATGTTTAAGTCCATATGGGTTGTAAAAGCGATAAAGTTATGGTCATGGGGCGACACATTGGCATCGGACTCCGACTCACTATCGAAAAGGGTGGCATTTAATGCCATTTTCTTACCCTTGCATTTTAGTTTTGTGGGACATTGAAATGATATATGGACTAGATCCTCACACTCATAACACCTTTCTGAATCCTTATCCTTCTTATATCGGATCCCCAGATATTTTTCTATCTTATTGATTTCATGTTTCTCAAATTTTTAAATTTTTAAAAATTAAGTTTTTCCTTGAGAAATTTTCGAAATTGTTCAACCAAAAGGGTAAAATCCTCTTTTTCACTTTAAAGTTCTTCATCGAAATCAGTTGCATCCTAATTATGGGCATTTAAAGCAATTGTCTATACTTTTAACGTAGACTACAATTTTCTAACTCAAATGTTTGGAGAGAATTTATGAGTTCCTCAACTTTCATCATATCGATCTTACCTAAAACATTTAAGATCGTGATATGTGAAAGAAATCTAGGCGGTAATGACCTCAAAATCTTACGCATTACCTTATTATCCATTATTTTCTCTCCAAAATTGAAAAAAGACTTCAAGATATCATAGAGTTTAGCATAAAACTTATCAAAAGTCTCATTCTTGTGTATCGACAACATCTCAAATTGGGCGGTGAGAATTTGGAGCGTTGAGACTCATACAACATCGGTAACCTCGTGGGTAAATTAGAGTATCTCCAAAAATTCCTTAGACATTTCACGCATCATAATTCGATGGAACTCCTTTGGTGTAACTGCACTAAATAAAGTGTTAGATACATAATTAATGGTCACCCTCACTCTAATTCTCTATGGGTTTAAAGTCAATTTTGTATCCATCCTTAGTCGTGGGATGTATCCACCCCATTACCCTGTACACCTAAACCCACTCATCAAGGGACTTATGAAAACATTCTATACACACCTTTGGATATGCATAATTAGACCCAACATATAATGGTGGTCTAGATACCAACTGACCCTCCATAACATGTCTGTGTAAATTTTATACAACCACTTTCATACCATTTTTAAAAAATACGGGTCTTCCTGTGGGTCAATAAATTAAATTAATCTCAAATTAATTAATTCTAATTTTAACTTCGATTAATAGTATATATTAGTTCAATTTAATAATTTAATATGAATTAATCAAAGTACAATAAATATGTTGCAAGTCAAAAATAGCGGTTTAATTTTTTCGAGTCAATTTAATCATGTCAAATTATACAATTTACCAAATTAATTAGTTAGGTACAAATTACATATGAGATGATAATAATTGACGATGGCAGGAAAATAAATGAGTTCACATACACAAGGGACATGGTATTTTATGTGGAAATATTTTGGTGAAAATCTCACGCATCCACAACTTAAGTCCATTAGTAAAAAGATTTATAGGAATCACAAAAAATACATACATGACTTACAACCCGGAGTTGATCGCAACCATAAAATATTTGTCTTTCTAAGCCTCCAACCTTCGTGGTACTAGCTCTCTCAATTTCCACTGCAGCTTTGAGTTACAACCACAATGCTAGGACCTTAGTATTCACCGATTTATGACTGGATGCATATGCTTCAATCGCAACCATAACTTTAACTCCTGGCTCACTAGTTTTCCAAATGTGTTTTGGATCTCAACCATTGACAATCGACTGACCGATCTCCATAACCTCATCAATCTTTGATCGTAACCAAAGCTAAAGCCATAACCTCCACAGATTTATATAGTAATTTATGAGGAAAAAAAGCTTTAAGAAAACCCCAAATTGATCTTCATTTAGTTGTAAAAGGATTTCTCAAATCATTAAAAATAACCAAAATACCAAGTAGTGGGCTTGGGAGTTTTTTGTGTTTTAAAGTCTAATGAAAGTTTCTCCAGAAAGTAAAAAGTGGTCTCACAAAAAACTCAACAAAATTTTATTTTATTGAAAATTAAAAATATGATTTCAAGAGTTTATGAAAAGAAAACACTTTAAAAGATTTTATAGATATTAAAAATATTGGATAAAGTCCAAGAGAATTTGTGAAACCAGGAGACTAGTAAAAATGTAGGCGCAGACCAATAGTGGAGGGCCATGTGTATACCATGTGCCCGCGAGCAAAATACGATGGTCGCGACCGTGCCTATTTTTGCCACAATTAGGGATTTTTTAATTCTCAGTAAAAGTAAGGTGCTAAAAAAATTACATAAAACCTTCTTAATTTCCTTCAAAAAATTTTGAAAAATATTTTTAAAATTCCACCAAAGCTACATTAATTTTATATTTCAAAAATAACAATTTTGCCACTATACTCCTGGTTGTGTGGATTGTACTTTGACATTTGATGGGTGTTTTAATGTCGCTTTGTTGTTGATGTAGTATTTAATCATGTCTAAGATCTTCAATAAATATGACACACCTAACCTACATTTTTCATCTCGAAATTATGACAACAAAATAAAATTTTCTTATATGTTCTTCTCTGCGGACCTTTTCAATCACTTGACCGGCTTTGGTAACTCGTCTTTGGCCTCTCAGCCCTTTCATTCCATATTATTTCATAACGATAGGTTGTTGGATACCTTCCCCATGATTCCTATTTATCCATTTTATGAGGGGAGAAAGACTATTATCTATGCGAATATCCAATCATGCTTAACTTGGTCGATGAATTTAGATGAAGACTATAAGAAAACTTCCCCAGATCAAGAAACCCCTTTAAATTATTTTGATTAGTTATTATAGCATGTCATAATTACTCTTCCATTAGCAACCAAAAACAAAAAAATTACTCTTCCATTAAATCATTAATCGTTGCCATTTGCTTATTGTTTTAACGGTGATTTCTTGTGTAAAAATTTAATTGTAATACTAGTATATCGATTAATTCAATACAAAACTTCCCACTGAATTTTCATTTAGATCACTGAATAGGTAACCCCCACCACTTGCAACATGCATGTGAAACAATTATTTTATTACTTCTTAAGAACACACGTTGGGAGCAAGAATAAAATTAACATAATTTGAAAAACTCTCAAGTATATCATAATCAACGTGAACTCCTCCTTTGAAAAATAGTTGATTAATTATATAAGAACATTTTCTTGAGTGATGGTTGAAATATAAGAGGTTCTAGATTACGCATTTTCTTCCTTTATTCTATTTATTCACGATGTCAAATCGTAATAGTAAGCACATATAGTTCAACATCAAATGCAATCGAGGTTAGTAATAACTCATCATGTCATTCTATAAGCCAAGCATCTTGTTCCATCTAGGATGTCTAGCATAAAATTCATCATGTCTTTCTATAAATAAAATCCTCTTAAGTCCCCTGGTCTTAGGCATGTTTGGTCTATTCCCCTTCGTATAGAGTTTTCCATCCTATACCCAAACTATATTTGTAGTCACTTCCTCTACTTAATGCCACAACCAACTAGTTTCTTTTATATTTTCCCTTATTTGTGGTAACAAATCACTTGCATCCAAGGAGAGTACAACAAGAATTGACATTACTGTTGCACTGGAATATTCATAGTGTTGCAAATTTAGTTACCTACTCGACACATCTGTGACCTGATTTTCACTCACAGTCTTCTATTACAAGGTATAGTTGAAGATGGACATAAAATATCAACATCTTGATTGCTTTGGGGGTAAACTTCCTTTAAAAATAAGACACTTGTGGTCAAATCACTTAAAATTCAAATGTTCAGTTCCTTAGTTGATCCTTCCATAAAAGATTAGTGAGGCATGCCACATTATTAGGAAAGTCTTAATTGCTTTTTATGATAATTTTCCAATACAATAAAATTTCTCAAATCAGACAGTTTGGAGGGAGTTGGACAATCCATAATGTCCTTCACTTTCTTAGGGTCCATCTTCATCGTTTAAAAAATCAAATGTCCAAGGAATAAATCTTGCCAAATTCACAATTTTTAAGTTTTAAATATAAACTCACTTCCCTCAAAATTCTTTGTCGCATAATCTTATAAATAGTATCCTAAACAAAGATCCATCTTTGTAACTGATCAAATAACTCATCTTTGAATGGCATCAAATATTTGTTCTTCACTATGATCGTGTTTAAAATTGGATAATTCACACACACCTGCATTCAACCATTATTTTTCCTTTAAAACATAACTAGATCACCATAAGGCGCATTTGGCGATTGCTTCTTCTCATCCTTCGACACATTCATCAATAACAAGTATAAATTATTATTTTCATTAAAGAGAGACAATAAGGAGCTTGTGCATGAGGTTTTAGTTTTGACGTCAATTAGATTGCATGGTTTAATTCCCAATGAGGTGGATACTCCATAGGGAGTGCCTTAGGTATCACATAATTAAAAGTCTTTATTACTACCCACATTGGCTCAAACACCCCCTTTTGCCCATTATTGTTTTCCCTAAATAAATTATCAAATACATAGTGTCACCCTTTCTAAGTCCATCTTTAACTTTTAATGTGGAGCACATCGTAGATACATTATTGGTATTCGTAAGAAGAAAATATAGGGGTGGGTCATGTCATTATGAAGAAGGACTATAAATGAGGAATATCTCAAACCTTGAAGTTTGTGAGAAATTACAACTGAGAATGACTTTAAAATCATCCAAATGCACTAAAATAAAAATACAAATACTATCCCAATATCCAACTTTTAGTGAAATATCCTTAGCCACTCCACCCTAGGTTTTTCCATGATTTAACTATTATCAACCCCCAATAATTATTTTAATCACTGCATTTCACGATCATAAACGATATTATGAGTGGATTTGGTGTACACCATTACCTAAATGATCACATCGTATATCTCAACTTGCACATACATACATCATTTCTGACCACTAGAACTTATTCTATATGAATAAAATTTAGAGGTCGAAGAGGATTAATAGGAGTCATCTCTGCATAACATATGTATTTACCTTATTCAATAATAATTAATTTAACTTCTTCTTCTTTGGGAAATTATTTCTAAGTGTGTCCTAAAGATTAAAGCACGCCTTATTATTGGAATGGTCCTTATCATTAGGTTGTAGAGCAATAGAATTGGACAAACCTTCATTATTACCCTTTTAATTTTCTATTTTATCTTATATATCTCTTATCCTTTGTTTTTATCTCACTCTTTCTCAATTGAACACAATTTCCTCTTATAGTGCACCAAAGCGTTAGTGAGGGTAATGAACACGGGCACGACTTTGATAACCTGCCTACGTAGTTCAGCTTGTGCCTTATTCTGGAGACCCTTCATGAAGTTAAACAACTTTTCCTCCTCGAACATGATCTTAATTTTAAGAATCAAGGATGAAATATCCTTAAAATACTCGATTAAAGGAACCAGTCTAATTTAAATGATGAAGTTTGTTGTTTTTAAGGTTTTATTATTAAAGCCATGTATGCTATTTACTATTCTATAAAGGCGTAACAGTTTATTTTGAAATAAAAATCATGGTTAAGAGAATTCCTTATATTTGTCTTAAATATATTGTATATAATGTCAGTTAATTTTACCTAGTAGGAATTTCGATGAGTTGGGTTTAGCTTGATTACAGGAGATCAGAATTTAGATTCTAGTACAATTGAACAGTTTACAACCCAAATAGGGACTTGAAATCCTATTGGTATGGTTGTGTGTATAATCCTAGTAGTTTATCTCAAACTAAGGGGACATGCTTGATGGTTCAAAAACTTGTTCGATAGTTCAAAAGAGGATTGTGATCGGTACATTCAGGAATGTATTAAACATGACAATCCATGAGATTTAAGTCTAAGGGACATCTTGATTAAACTAAGTTAATATCACACTATTCGCATAGGGTGCATATATTCTTAATCCAAAGTATTATGAGGATTGTAATGATAGTAAAATTGTTTCTTTGATTGTTATGGGTGTGATCCAATTTCATACCGGGTCAAAAGATCCCCGCAAGTTGGGCAATCATGGTGAAGGTAGGTCTAGATCATAATTCGAAGGAATACGCATTGAGGAGATATCTTGGATTATGATACCCCCTAGTTAGACTTAAATGTTTTGCTTCCAGTAGTAAAATCCGTTCGGTTGATTAATTTATAATTCGTTGGAGCAGCAAATAAGTTAAGTCTGAGAATCAAGGAATTGATTAGATGTTGGTTAAAATCGATTAGTGGCAAATTGATTTGACCAACGGGTATTGAAAGCTTAATGCGGGGAATTGTATTATGTACCATAATTATCTTTGAAAATAATACCTCTTTATTTCAAGTGATATAAAAATAATTAAATTAGAGTGCAGTCGTTATTATTTAGTGAAATTAATTGCGATTAAATAAATAAAGAAAATAATTACGGTAATTGTAATTAGGATTTTTGAGTATTTGTTTGGAACCCAATTTTATTATTTGTCTTGGGTCCCCAATATAGTCCAATACTCAAGTAGTAGGCCTAAAACTCTATGGAAACCTAGTGAAGTATAAGGCCATGACTTATACAAATTTACATTGGTGTAAATGAGGATTTTAGATTAATGATCTATTATGGAGGGTTAGAGAGGGAGAGGAAACACTATTCATGTTTTTATCAAAGGGTGAGGAGAGAGAATGTGATTTCTCTCATATTCCACTATGTGTTCATCTATAGGAGTTCCACACATAAGTCTTACTTTGGGTGGATCATATAGTAGAAGATTTGAGGTGTTCAAAGTATTATAGAAAGGTTTCTAAAGATCTTTGAAGGGCAGATATATCATCTTCTTCTTTAACCTTTTTCTCCTCATACGAATCACAACATGGTTATTTATAGTATTGTATCTTGAAAACATAGGTTTATTCTTTAGACGTAGTTTTTGTTTTCTTTCCAATGCATGATCTATCAAAGATCTTAAGGCTAATTTTGTTTTGCATTTTTAAATGTCAAACTGGTTTCCTAACAGTTATGATCTTGGAAAAGAGTGTTCGTAGGGATAAATTCTTCAAAAACTAATACGTCCCATGCACATATTTGAGGTAAAGACTTGCCCCTAATACAGGTTCCCCACTGAAGCTTGTTGCCACTAGCCACAAACAAACTGACCAAATTAACCATCTACGCTTCATTGAAAAAATGAGACATGTTCTAAGGATCTTTTTTACTTTTTTGGTGTTTGAACTTCCCTAAAAGAGGTTTAATTGAAGGACCTTCCCTTTTGGCAATGACTCTAACATTCCACTACTTGCATTGTGTTTGCCAATTACGATAACTTAATCTCTTCATCAATTTGATACAGCTTAGCTTGATGGTCATTTGAAACATTCTCTCATAAAGTAATAATGGCTTCGTACACATCTTTGAACTACAACAATGTGAGAAACAATGAATATGCAACAACCTAAAAGTTAGATTACACATATTTGGAAAAGATTATTGAAAAAAAAAATGCAGAAAAAGGATTTGAAAAAAATAATTGGTTGGTGAAAATTGATAACGATTCATGTCTTAGTGAAGAAATTGATTTAAAAAAGAACATGGATAAATAGAAAAGTTTCTAAAAGAAAGAGAAGCCATTCTTGAAAATTTAAAGATGATTTAAACCTCCCATATCACAAATGGTAATGGTAGATATCCAAATGAGGTGATTGATAGTATACCTTCGATAAATCAAAAGGAAAGATTAAATGAGTTATTGCCTAGAAAATAACATAAAAATACATATGCACATTGAAAATGTGATGTACATTTGAAATTAAAAAAAATGGTCTCTTACACTATAACCCCTACATTAGAACCCGCATAAATTTATACAACCTTGGTTTCATGAAAACTCCGAATACATTCACAAGTTATGATGATTCTCATAAGAAGGATACAATTTCACAAAAATTCTCAAGATAACTTACCCATAAAACAAGAGTGAAAGTCACTTGCATGATCTCATCATAAAAAATAAAGTTTTGACAAAGTTGTCACATTATCCCCACTCACATTAGAAACAACATAAAAATATTGGTAGAATAAATTAATCTCACATAATTTCAACAAATTAAATGATAACATTTGAAGCTCGAAAAAATTGGAAAGACACAGAACACAAAACATTATTTCACAACTTACAAAAGATTTGAGAAAGAAATAATATTTTTGGAAAAATGCAAAACCCTTGAGAATTTTGAAACACCATTGACCACACTCTCCTCCAAATCACTTACACACCTATTACTTGAGTTATTTCTTGCGTTGTACCATGATATGATTCTTATTCAATCCCTACATAAACTGATTTTATCATGAGATGAGTGTTGCACGATTAAATATTATCTTCCATGAATACATCCTATGACATATATGATCCATTACTTACCTTGATTGTGAAAGACCCATGATAGAATAAGATATTTCCTCCTAGTATTTCCACACTAACTCTCATTTGCAGTATATGTTAAGAAAGCCATTGAAAATTCCCCCCCCCCCCCCCCCCCCCCGATAATGACAAAGGGGGAGAAATTTTATATGAGAAAAAGATGCAACAACAAAGGGGGAGAAAATTAGTTTTAAAAAAACCAAGTTTCAAAGCATGGGGGAGACTTATATCAATTGTATTGTCATAATCGAAAGGGGGAAATTGTGAAACCAAATTTATTTCAACCAAAAGGATTGTGTATGATGACAATACAGTTGATATAAGATCATACTTTTCCATATTCTCTCTAATGCACTTGAGATTAAAACAAGCATTCAATATATTATGTGATAGGTTACCAGAGACATACCATCCATGCAACTATGAAAACATGCCCTAAAAATAAAATGAAGATCATAAGTAATACAATAAAGATCAAAATCATCGTCAAACCCTAGCAAAGTTCATCCCTCAACCTTTAATTGAAGTTCATCATCAGTTAATCATACAAATATTCAAGCAAGAGAAGTTCAAAGGTCAACCATAAATATTAATCATTTAAATAAACACGAAATCTAATTACTACATCCCACAACCTATGTAGATCAAACTCAAATAAACATCACATCATAAGCCCAGAATTTATGATTCAAGCAAGTCAAAGAATGCTCAGAAGCCCAGTTGATTATTACTTTATTTTATTTTACTTTAGAAACCATTGTACAAAACTAAAGTAACAAGTTTTATCTTATATGTGCTCAAAACCTACACACCTAAACCCAACCTAAAGTATAGTAAACCTTCCCCAAAGTATAGACCTAAACCAAAATTTGGGAGGTTTAGTTAACTAAAACTAGTTTTAGTCATCTAAACGTTTTACACGCAACCAAACCCTTGAGGAAGCTAAATAAAACTCAAATAGAGGAGTTTTAGTTGATAAAACCTGGACTTTTAATCGACTAAAAGTGTCAGATTTCTAAAAACATTTTTAGTAAAATCCTCCAACCTTTCATCTTAATACCCTATGTCTTTCAACAGGAATACCAACCATTTTACCAACTTATGTCAGCCTCCTAGCACTATAAATAATACTTTCCTCTTCCATTTCAAAATCACACAGCCTATTGTAAGATGTGGGTTCTTGGAATACAGTTAGTATCAGGCTAGGCGTAACCCCTTATCAAGACCAAAATTAATGCTCCAAACTCTATTTAATAATGACAATAAATAAGGGCAAGAGAGGCAATGACATTCAACATTATAGATAGTATTAAATGAGATCTTTACACCATAAATGCATTGCAAATACAATAAATAAATGGGACCAGCAAGTGACTTGGTCAGAGGGAGAAAGAGCAAGCACTCTTGTCATAATAAAGGTAGGGCAAAAACCTCAAGCTCAACTAGTGCTTAATAATGAAGACATTAATGGGTATATGGAGAATGTTTAGCATAATCAATGTTCTCATAAAATCTCTCATGTATGAGGGAAATCCAACAACAATTATAGATCAAGATTATCGTGCATGTAAACTGTTTGGCTGGTCTATTTACATGGAGGCAAGGTTACTCGAGTAACCTTATTGGCATTAATGTGATTGATTAGCATTAAATGCTAAAGTGTCGTAGCATCAATGTCGAAGATATTTCATTAAATGCATGGGATATTATATTTTGGTGGGAAACCGTTTAACCAGTTGGAAATGTGGTGGCATTAATGATGATGTGAAATGGCAGATCAAAGGCTTACGTTAGAACGCCTATGAAATGTGGTGGCATTAATGATGTCATAAAGTAAGTGAACAGTGACTCCTACAACGTCTATTCACATAAACCAAATAGATGGTGTATTGTTATGAGGTTCCTCAGCTGGATGTAGCTCGATCATTAGGTATGCTGCTTGTTGGTAAGGAACTATCTCTAGGAAAAAGATACAAGATTGGGGTTCCTCGAGGAGGTTCCTCCGAATAAATTGAAGTCATGGTAGCTCGGTTGGAAGTAACTAGAGCAACCATTTGTGTTGAATGAAGTTTTGCCCAAGTGTTCCAAGAGGGTTGGCTATTGATTTCTTAACGCTGCCTTGCTCTCAATCCTCCAAACCGTGTCCCTGCGAGGTTCCCAAGAGGAGGTCATTCGATAGAGCATGTGAGCTCTCACATGCCCTTCCAGGCATGGTCCCTCGAGGGTACCGAACAACCTCTCCCATATTACAAAGTAAACTTGTTCAATAAATAAAGTACATGATTCAATACATTTTTCTTCTTATTACAAAATATTTTCATTCGAATAACTTTGGTCTTCGAAAGGAGTCCTTCGAGGTGGGTCAGTGGAGGGACTTCATGGGAAGTCCTTAAAGAGCTTTTTGTCTTCCTTTTTAGTTGCTAAGTACAGGATCAAATTAGCTAATCAACCTTTGGTGATGACTCCCCCTACATTTTCCCCTTCGTAGAGATATTTGTTCGTTACATGAAGAAATATCGGTATGAAATACCTGGTTGATCTTCAAACCATTTTGCAAAGAGAGGCAATATCCAATGGCAGATAATCATATCATAATAAGCATTTAGTTATTAAGTAAAGAGAAGTGTGTGTGAGGGGCTTATCTTGTCCTCCTTCCGAACTACTTCATTTTTTAAATGCCTTGTGGTGTTTCTGATAACGTCGTTTCTTGATGGGACGCTATGATTGCGTGTGATAGTTTCCTTGGGGAAAATAAAGAGATTTTTTTTCAAATTTCCCTCAAAATGCTTCATCTCCCCCAAGTTGAAAAAATCTAGGCATGCCTTACCATTACTCTAGCCATATCATAGTAAATGCGATTAACGCTTGCTTTTTTGAGTTTTACACGTGGCGGCTTTGGGTTAGTGCATTTTCCTCACACAAGGGGTATTCGCGCATCGCTTCTTGAAACATCATCATTGTGGCTTTTAAAGTCATGCCTCTACACGCCCATGCAAGCTACTCGGGGAAACTCGATCGTCACTACATTTCCTAAGGCACTATATTTTATCGTCTGTTGTGTACAATGTTGCCATTATAAAAAGGAATACTTGGCATTTTTCAAAACTTCACTGTTGCGTTCATTTGAAATCTTGTGCTTTGAGAGAGAGATTTCAGTGTTTGCCTTCTGTCTCCGTTCTAAACCCTAATTGTTCACCCCTCTTCCCTTTTCTTCTTTCTTCACCCATGGAACCCATAGTCGAGAGAACTCCTTCCTCAAGGGGTGTTCCCCCATACCCAAGCACGCTAAAATCGGTGGGTATGCTACCGTCATGCGCCTTATTTCGGTGAGTCTAACCATTTTTGGGCACTAGCTGAGCATTTTCCAGGTGACCTTGTGCCGGTGGAGCCAGTAAATTTACTGATAGAGGAGAGCGATAGTGCCGAAGACTTTTCCTACATCCCCACCACCACTTTAACTCTCTTTTGTATTGAGCGAGGCGATTATCCCTTTTCAAAGGTGGTGTTTGAGTCCACCTCAGGCGCCTGTGAAGGTATAGGTCCCTGGATTAACTATATTCATGCCAAATACCTTGTACAGTTGGCCTTAGTTGTCTAATCTTCCACCTGCTGGCTGAGTGACCTAACCCTTTCAAAGAACAACAACACACTTCAATTTCTTGTATCTCAATGGAGCCATCAGACCCACACGTTTGTTGCTTCTTGGGGTGAGTTTAACATCACTCTCAAGGATGTCTGTGAGCTTCTGGGTTTGGAAGCGGTCAACTTTGATACTTTATTTGAGGAGTCCATCTTGAGCACTGAGAAAGCTACTTGGATAGAGTTAGAGGTGGTAGTAAAGGACTGCATGGTAATTTATAATAAGTGCACCTATTCGGAGGTAATTCACTATTTCTACTTTATTGAGGACAAGGCTGTGATCAAGGCCCATAAGGCATCCAAGAAGAATTCGAAGGGGAAGCAGATGTTCGAGTATCCCCTGATTGGGAAAGGCTTTGGTTCAAAGATTGAACTGGTTGGATATATTTGGGTTGTCTTATCAAAGATATTTCTTCTCAATAATCCCCATGACTTCCCAAGGAAAGATTTAATCAATATGGTTGTTCATATGGCCAGTGGCATCAAACTCCCCTTAGTTTTGATCACCCTGGGTTCATTGTAAACATGTTTGGATCATGTGCGGCTAATTCTTCTCGAAGCATCAACAAGTTTGATGTCTCAAACTATGCCAATCATGTGCTGTTGATAGCCTTTCTTTATGCCCATTTCCTAGAGTATGCCCTAGTTGGTAATTTCCTCAGTTATCACCCTATTAAGGTCCCCCCGAATCTGTTGTTGGAACTATAAAAGTTACAACAAGCCCTTTATTTCTTTGGTTAATAAAGTTGATAAGTTTATCCCTCGCCCCTACGTTGGGGTGGATCAATTTTTTACAAACCTCTTTTTGGCAGACGAGGAACATCCTCTTACCCCAATCGAGGAATCATTGGCCAGGAGTTTTCCTATGAACAACGTTCCTTTATTGTTAGTTCCTTCCTACCTACCTTCATAAACCAAGTGGTCCTCCTTTTATTCAATCTGTTGCCCCAATCGCATGACCATGAAATTTAGCTACGACCAAGGTAACCCCATGCTGAGTCATTTCACCTGAGAGAAACCCATAAATTTCTCTTTCTCCTGTAGCAATTTTCTAACCTTGATCGTTGTTAACCTTTGCTCAAAATATGCTTCCAACCCTGTTATCCTGAGTAGGAAATCCCAAGGGGGATATCTTCTATGTATTTAACGGTATTTTGGCAAAATTAGTTGGGTCACTTTCAGAGAAATCTTCTCAAAGAATCCCGCTACTCCGATGTTGAAAGATTTCCTCCAACGGAGCTAGGATTAAGGAGCTGCATTATCTGTAGTTACCTATTCTCTCTCAGTACCACTAACAATTCCATCCCTTATGAGCTACCTTGGCCTCTGTGGAGCAAGATATAGTAAAAAAGAAAAAAGGGGCTCAGGCATCAGTTCTGATCAAAGCACTTGCTATGGACCCTGGTCCCTCAAAATTATTCGAAGGGGGTAACACTCCTCATGCTACTTCGACTTGAGCAGTTGTGAGGTCCACTAGGAAAGCTACCAAAAAAATGCTCGAGGTTGCCCAAGAAGCCTCGCCAACATTGACTCCTGACTCCAAGGTTATTCGTGAAGTTAAACAGATGTTCGAGCAGCTTCAACATACCTGGTAGGATTTTTTTAAGGAAGATAATGCTTGTAAGTCAACCCAGATGGCCTCTCGAGGGTTTTCTTATGCTCCCCCGACTGCTGAAGGTAGAAGGAAAGGAAAATTGACTAGTCCTGTTAAAATTATTTTAGTGGAGTTAGGTGAGACAAGTGATGACGAGCAGTCTGAAGACGAGGTGGCTATTAATGAAGAAGTGGTAGGTGATGTTGATAAAGAGGAGGAGGAAGAGGAAGGAGAGAAATAAGAGGAGGAAGAGGAAGAGGAAGAGGAAAAGGAGGAAGAGGAAGACTCTCCCCTTAGTCGAAGGAGGAAGAAGCCTATATCAACATCTTCTTTAATAAAGCTCCATCTTCCTAGATTGTGTCAATATCCCAAAAACCTATTTGAGAGTATTAAACCCCAAAACTCCATTTAATCCAAAGCTTAAAGAAAACCCGCTTGAACCAAAATATCCAGCCTCAATCCAATTTTAGCAAAGTTATACTACCAATAACCACTTATTCTAAAGTTTTACCCAAAAATCGATTCGAGCATTATACGTGTGATTCTTATGTGTTTACATTTCTGTAGAGATAAAGTAAACCCATTTCACAGTGTGTTTTAGTAAAGCTACTATGCTTTATGGTTTGGTTATATATCTCATTATTTGTGATTATGGTTAACTTAATTGTATCTTCTCTATCAGTAGTGCCATTATTGCGGGTAGTCAAGGCTTTTGAAGACCTTGGGCTATTGTGTGGGTATGTTTGAGCAAGTAAGGGTTTAGTGTATTATTAGTTATGATTTGCAAGGTGGTTTTCCTTTTAAGGTTTTGGTTCCATCATAAGTGAATGAGAGATAATGAAGTTCTCGAGTACCATCTCGAGCGCGGATATAGGAAGTGGCCAAACCACGTTAAAATATCACTTTTCAAAGTTTCATTAATCTCTCTCTCTCTCTTAACTGCTTATAATTATCTTTTTATTAACTTCTCACTATTAAATTGATTTATGATATTTCAATTACACTTTACAATAAAGTTAAGAAATTTTAAAATTTTCATTAAACCCATGTACCTAATTCACACCCCCTAGTTATATTTCGGGGTCAATAGAGTCAACTTGCCTCACAAAGCAATACATATGGCTATAACTACCCAAATTACCTCTAGGTTAAGTTGGCCAAACCTTTGGTATTACCAACTATGTTAAACATGCATGAATAAATGCGAAGCAAGATCCCAAGTAATGGAATCCTACTCTAGCTCAACCATTTCGGTAGTCATCAACTCAGAAAGAGGTCGAATATAGTGAAACTCATGCTCTAAGTTATAACAATTAGATAGGACTCCAAAAAATTATAAGTAATCCCCCCCCATTATGAGGAGGAAAACCTTTCTTGACAGTCCGTGAAACCCATATATTGTACCCATGATTTCGACTATCATATAGTGTTTTCTAGCACTCCAAGTAGTCTATTTCTCTATCTAGTAAAGAAATACCCCACTTTATTCATCAATGTAAGTTGATCTTAATTGAACCACATACATCCTTTGTTTAACAACTTCCAGATCACTCTAGGCTAATTTATAAAATTAACACTATTGTAGACTCGATACCCGTATAGTTTGGCATCATTTATGGAAATATTTATTGGTCTCCACGACCTGAATTACCAAATTAGATGCAATGACATTTCAGCATTTTCACTGCTCTCAAGGAAGCAATCGAATCTGATTTGAGATCTATATTTAAAAGGGATCAGTCACTGCCTACACCCCCCTTCACCCATTCCTATCAATCTAGACCCATTTGATTTATCATCGACATTACACTCCAAGTTTTCTTCCACCTACCAGTAACACCACATAACATAATGTCAACTTGTATGAGGAACATTTATAATAGCATGAGGAGATTTCGCAAAAGTAGTTTATCAAATAGATAGAGCGTCATGGATGCAACTCTCATATATATGACCATCGCCATAGAAGGAGGTTATAATATCCTAGGACTCCTTAACCAAGAAACATAGGGATCTCTAAATCTCGAAGCACAAGTGATGATCATCCAGTCCAACATAAAAAAGATGTCATCCCATTTATCAATAAATAAGCAAGGCAAACCCACATGGTGAATGATCTCATGTGAGTCGTAGAATCGTCCCTAAAAAATTTCCACCGCCACCAAAAAGGGACCCATAGAAGGACAACTTTCAAAATTTTAGTAAAAATGAGTTGGAAAGACGACTATAACCCAACCATGTTGACACACCAAACGAAATAGCCTGGAGAGATTTAGGTCATAAATCATATTTTCCATTCATGAGAGTGCGCTACAGTTCAATGTCTTAAACTTATTTAATTAAATGTAAACTTAACCATGTTTAGACCCTAGTTCATGCAACTATGTGATTGAAAGCAGTAAATCTTATAAGCATGCAATAAAACAATCAAGAAGACGAATTTCAGGAAAAATTCTCGCAGGGCAAAATATTTTCTTATTTCACTATTATATGCAAATCATAACTTTCATGTACATAGAGAAATACAGATAGCGTTTAAGACGAAAATCCCACATGCGATGCTTCGTTTTCCTCAGCAGTAGTTCCCATGAGAACTACAGGTCCAGTAGTGGATACACCTTCTCCATAAGAGAAACTCAGAGAATGTAATATGTGTTTATGGGTTTTTTTAAAGTGATTCACAAATATTAATTGGGAGGATGTGTGAATCAAAAGAGGTTTGGCCTTTTAAAAGAAGACTTTTTCTGCAACAGTTCTGCAGAAAGTTAAGTTTTTAAAGGCTTATAAAATACCTACAGGAAGCAGGATTTATTGACAAACATGACAATCGAGGCAACATAAAGTAGTTAGAATAAGATCATCAGGTCATTCGAACGAGATGTCTATCTCGCTAGAAACAACCCATCAAATGACCTTCAAAAACTAAAATAGTATGCCTTCGTTTGAACCATATTCGATATAAGCCATCAAATGATACTTCAAATGACATAAGAAGGTTTTTAGAATGACTAGTGCATATCAT
The DNA here is from genome assembly GCA_949130495.1 of Sambucus nigra. Lineage (NCBI taxonomy): Eukaryota > Viridiplantae > Streptophyta > Magnoliopsida > Dipsacales > Adoxaceae > Sambucus > Sambucus nigra. The sequence continues at coordinate 524,200,000 of OX422212.1, forward strand.
TCGAACAACTGGAGGTGAAATTTTTTGTTATTTAAAATCCATCCTCGTTTTTGTTAGAATAAATCCAAGTAAAATCAAATAAAATTCTCTCAAAAATATTTGCAAAAAACTAAGAACTCCAAATAAAGAATATACCATAAAGTAATGTGGAGTTTTGGAGAATGGTTGAAGTTAAACATGATGCACATTGAAGATGAATGGTGCATGTTGAAGTCAAACATTGCCAAAGATTCAGAGTGTGGACATCGTGGATGATCAAGTAGACGTGCCAATGTAACGGGATACGCCATATCTCATGTAATCTATAACGCTAAAGTTAAGTCCTAGATTTTAGCAGACAGTGACTGAAAATGTCCTTACAAATCATCCCCTATGGTTGTGCCGATACATACATAAAAACATTTTAATTATGCAACAAAAAAATCTAAGAATAAGATATACAATATTCTAATACCCTCCCAAATGGAACGATATCAAAATACATAAGTCTTGAAAATATTCAAATCTCCAAATTTCTTTGTCTTTATCGAGTGTATCAAGAATATGATCTTCAAATGAACCTACACACATGAGATAAGAAACAAATATGCATGACGCGCAAACGTTTGAAATAAAATGATAAGCATAATAAAAGATAATCAGAAGTAAGCATAAGCAAATCATCAAATCATCAAATGTTCCCACTCCCTCATAATTTGTTCTCCCCTTTTTATGATATCCCAATAGACAAGGAAAAGAAACATAAGTACTAAATATGGAGTGTGTCACAAATAAATAAACAACTATTTTTGGAATTTTTTAAAATTTTTTCTAAAAAAACCAATGATAAATCACACCATGAACTAACACTAAGATAACCAAGTCGTGAAAGCATAAATGAATGGGTGTGAACAAATTTGATAGGAAAATCAACTCAAATAATCATAACATATGTGCACGATAAATTTTGGATACTCCCAATGAATGAACTCAAAATTGTCCTTAGGTCTAAAAATGTTGAATTCATATGATATCGACTCAATCTAATCAACAAATCAAAGTCTAAAATGATTTTCACGCCAGTAACATCCAAAACTATGTAATGCTTTTACGAGACTTTTTCAGGACGTGCGAACACATTGATCTTCGATTTAACTACCTCAAAACTCACATAAGGAATATTTCACTCAACTCTTTGTTTTGAAAAATCAATGCTCATAAGTAACAAAGAATCAATGCTCTTTGAATTTAGCCTAGTAATTTACATTTTTTTTGTTGATTGCTTTTAATTTTTAGGCTCTTTTGTTTTGCAAATGGAAGCTATTCACAAAAGGATCTTTTTAATTTCGTAGCCCGAGCCATGGATTTTAAATTAACATATTTACCGGGGATATAAATTTAATTTTTCCGATCCGAGAAATGGTTCTTAAAAGAACTACTTACATTATCTCGTTGTATCGCATTCGGTTCGTTTTAAAGATAAGATTGAGATGAAAACACTTTGACCAATATAGGACAAACAAGTGCAATGCTCAAATAAATTCGTGAATGTGTGCATTGAAGGAGATAATGATTCAAACATGTAGATAGTAATCACTAATCACATCTCAATGGCTCCAAACATTATAAAGCACATGGATGAAATGATGTTGTGTCTCAAAACACTATCAAAAAGTCACGTGGATAATAGAATGATAGTGTGACTTAATAATCCTAAATATCCATCCATATAAGGTGTAAACAAACTACAAAAATCTTTTTGTGTTTTTCAAAAAAATTATAAAAAGAAAATCATTTTGCCTTTTTCATTTTACTCAAAAATTGAAAATAATTTAAATTTTTTCTCTTTTCTTAAAAACCATAAATCCTTTTGTATTTTTCCAATTTTTTTCTAAAAGATCGAAACTCTTGTTGGATTCTTCTAAAATATGAATAAGAAAAAAATTATAATATAAGAATAATACAGATAATACAATCTAGTAATGGGAATCAAGAATATGAAAGTGAAAAATCATCCTATACTAGAAAAAATAACCAACCCTCAATCAACTGTTCAGATACCTAAAGACTTCCTAAGACTCGAATATAAGAGCATCTAAAGGTTTCGTGAAGATATAGTCTAACTAGCGGTCAATGGTCATAAAGCTGAAGGACACGACCTTCTCCTTTACTTGGTCACAGATAAAATGCTAGCATATCCTAATGTCCTTCATGTACGAATGCTGGACTGGATTTCAGGATATATGAATCACACTCATGTTATCATAGGAAATAATCATAGTTCCCTGTGAAATCTCATAATCCTCTAACATTTGCTTCACCCATAAGAGTTGCATGCAACAGCTTCTGACGAAGATGTACGTAGCCTCTGCAGTGGACAAAGAGATGGTGTTTTGCTTCTTGCTCAACCAAGAGATAAGAGCACTCACAAAATAGAAAATTGATCTACATCTCCGACCTAATTGGGAGATAAATAGGCGGATAAATGGTCATCAATATCAAAGGAGTTCCAAATTCCATATGAGAGAGTCCCACTCACCTATTTGATAATACGTTTAAGAGAATGTAAGTGTGACTCTTTTGGGGATGCCAGATATCGTGCACAGACTCCAACACTAATGGCTATGTCAGGACAACTGGCGATCAAGTAGAGAAGACTACCTATCATAATTCGATACAAGGGTTGCTCTAGTTCCTTGCCTGAAGTGTCCTTGCTAAGATTTGTTGAGGTAGTCATAGAGGTGCATGAATGCCTAGCGTAGTCGAACCCACACTTCTTCACGAGGACTCTTGCATACTTGGATTGGGAATTAAACATCCTTTCCTCCCCCCTAACAAACCTAGTAACCAAGGAAGAATGTAAGCTCACCGACCATGCTCATCTTGAACTCATTCTTTATCTCCTCCTCAAAGTCGTGAGCATGGAGAGAGCACGTGGATCCAAAGACTATGTTGTCCACATAGACTTGGACAATCAAAATAGCACATTTTCCTCTCCTAAAAAACAAAATCTTATATACTCCCCCTCTCTTGATGACATGGGCTAAGAGATAGGAAGTAAGCCTCTCGTACCAAGCACGAGGTCTTTCTTCAAATCATACAGGGCTTTACTTAAATAATAGATGTGTCTAGGTTGCTTGGGGTCTTCAAACCCTTTCAGTTGTTTCACATAAACCCCCTCCTGTAGAATGCCATTCAAAAAGTAACTCTTGACATCCAAATAATATAACTTGAAGTGAAGTTGACATGTGACGGTGAGTAGTAAGAAGATGAACTCAAGCCTTGTAATGGGTGAAAATGTCTCCTCAAAGTCTACACCTTCAATCTGTGTGTATCCCTAAGCGACTAACCTAGCCTTATTACGAATAATGGTATTATTCTCATCCATCTTATTCTTAAAGATCCACTTAGTACCAATCACATTTGTCTCACTAGGTCAAGGGCCAAGTTCCCAGACATCATTCTTTCTAAACTGAAGAAACTCTTCCTGCATAGCGAATATCCAATTTTCATATTTGAGTGCTTCTTTGATGTTCTTGGGCTCGACTTTGGACGAGCACTACAGAAAGCTAACCATGCTCTCAACCTGAGCACGATTCTTGCACATAAATTAATATCTCCTAGAATAGAGGAAGGGTCAAGACTTTTGCGAACACAAGTAGGTGTCTACCCAAAATTTGGATTAGGGTCCACCCTAGGTGTGTGAGGAACATTAGGGTCATCAAAAAGGGGTGCATCATCCTCACACAAAGGATTAGGATAAAAAAATGTTGGCACCTTATCATCTTTAACAGTGACGTTTATTGATTCCATAACCTTAGAGTTGTTCCGGTTACAAAATTGGTAAGCTCTTCTCATCGATGAATATCCTAACAGAATTCCCTCATCGCTTCGGGAGTAGACCTTTCCTAATTACTCTCTATCCCTCAGGATGTAGCATTTACCCCCAAAGACACAAAAATATGAAAGGTTGGGTTTCTTCCCTGTCCACAACTCATATGGCATCTAAAGTGTGGCGGATAAGGATATACCCTAATCATCGTGTGGCATACGACAGACACGACCTCTGTCCAAAATCGTATAGGCACTCTACGACCAATAAAAATGGATCTAGCCATCTCTTGAATCGTCTTATTCTTCCTCTCAACAATCCCATGTTGCCTAGGAGTTTTCACGGCCTAAAATTCATGTTTAATTCCAAGGTAATAGTAATTATGCACTCTTGCTTCTTTAAATTCTGTACCGTTGTCACTACGTGTCCTATTGATGGTGACACCGTGTTGATTTTGCATGACACGTCACTTGGTTGTAAAAAACTCTACAAAATCTGATTTCACTCTCAGAAAAACAACTATCGAATATCGAGAGAAACCATTTACCATCACGAGGATATACCTCTTACGACCTAAACTCTCAATGTGAGTAGGACCCATAAGATCCATGCGAATCAGCTTAAGCACACGTGTAGTGGTAATGGAATTCAACTTTTAATGAGGGCTACGAACTTGTTTTCCCTGTTGACAATGACCACAAACCATGGAAGTTAGAGTGACACCCCACTTATTAAAATAACGGGTGGCCAACCCTCTACTAAAATAAACAGGCATCTCATTGCCTCATTCTTAGCGTCACTGACTAATTCAATTAATTACTAACCACCTATAATTAAATTAAGCTGTGTGTCAATTTTAATCTTATTTAACGTGACACAACAATCTAATAACTAACCACAATTATTTAAACAACTTAAAATAAAACCCACAACCATAATTAAATCAAAACTATAAATTTATTACATGCCAAACTATTTCATATAAATCATCGGAATAAATCTTCGTACAATAATACTCATAATGAAGTCAAACATAAACTGAGATAAATCATCTAACTTAGGTAACATGCTTGAATATAGAAAAGAGTCACGAACTAGAACATAGGAATATAAGTGACTAAACAAAACTCTGCAACATTCATAGTTATCGCAGCTCCGGTAGCTGGCAATGATCACACCAGGCGACCCTATGGCTGGACACCTAAAAGGTTTTGAAAATATATTTTGACACAGGTCAGAGCCAAAACAATTTGAAAATAATTTACAAGTAATTAAAATGCATAAATAAATTTATATTCATTTACTCATATTTAAATTGGTACCGCATTCTCTCATGAGACATTACTCACCTCTCATATAAAGTGCACACCTAACGTATGAAATTTAATTACCTAGTTATGCTACCCGCCTAACTAGTTTCCAAGTATCCTTAAATTCCATACGCTATCCATTCTTACATAATTTATTTATTTAGCTTTCACATTGGCTAATATTTATAATTCTCAGTTATAATTTATTAAACCATTTCCAATAACTTCCACTAGTTATTATTTCAATATTCACATAAATCACTCCCAATAACTTTCACTAATTATTAAATCAATATTCAAAAGTTAATATCATATAACTTATTTAAAAAAACTTTCACTACTTATTAAATCATTATTCACACTTAACGTTTAAGCCGTGTATATTTCTTTACATTAATATACACAATATTCACATCATCTCATGCCCGTATATGTTTTCTGCACACATATATACGAATTCATTTTCACATCATGCATACATATATATCACCCACTATATATGTATAACCGCCATCCGTAATAACAATAATAACCTCTCCGGATGTGGGTTTCTGATGCTATCATCATTCAGGGAATACTCTCATCATCATGGCTACTGCGTCGGGATCTCACACCAAACTACGATAGAAAACTACAAACGACGTTGGAGGCGATCATAAGTTCCCCGATTATTGAGCAATAACCATACCCATAATTACCTCATCTCGGACTAAACCTTAACAGGAACATGCGTAACAATTATGACCAGTGAATAATACTAACCCTGCATTCGCTAGCCAGGGAACATCACTCACTCGCGCAACCTCCGATGATAGCCCTTAGAGGGGTATGCTATATTATCCAATGCCCGTGCTTAAAGGCACGGTGAAAATTTCCAAAATACGTAATTTCATAACGACAAAAAATTTCAAAGTACATAATTGCAAAACGACAAAAAATTCGTTTCCCAACTAAACAAAGTGTAATTTTAAAAAAATGTCCATAACATTGTTTATTTATAGGACTATCCAATTTGCTTAACAAATAATAAATAGTACAACAATATTCAAATAGTCTAAATTCATTAAACAAATTCACATATAACATGAAATATGTAATATTCATTAACTGAATTCACATTGTTCCTCAAATAAACAATGTAAATTTTTTAAAAAATTGGACATAATCTCCTTTGTTTATTGAACTATCCACCCTGCTTAAGGGATAACAACCAATCCAATAATATTAAAAAAACAAATCCATCTAACAAACACATTTGCTTACTCTGATGCTTCAACTCATTTTTCTCATTTTAACTAACACCTAATCTTAGATGGTTGAATCACAATTGAGATATTATAGTCGTCGAAACAATTGATCAGGTGGCTTTGATTCTCATGCCATCTGTTTAACTGACCGAGTTCAATTTGATATGAGGGGCTGAAGGCAACTACTCAAATCATGTCCATTCTCGAATTAAGAGAGATCCCATTTATAGCTGCAAAATAAACCAACTCCAAATCAAACTAACACAAACACAAAACCAATATATACATACATATACATAAACAAAAGGAAAAGAAAAAACTCAACTTACTACACCCTCAACAGTAGCCGTTGGCCTAGTCATTCCTTGCTTCTCTTGCAGCTAATCTAAATGCATCCTTCCATCGGGTCACAAAGCAGAAAAAAAAGATGATGATTTACCTGAATGCATAAAGAGCATATAGTGGTTGGTAAAGTACATATTCTAGCAAAAGAATGGAGCATGAAAATTCCTTTTTGTTCGTTGCTATGTTGTTGTTGCAACAGCAGCAGCAGCGTCATCAACATCCTCCAAGAGGAAAACCATTAACAAAGTACAACTTAAATGCTAACCATAATTAATAACTTGAAACTCTAAAGGAAGAAAAAACAACGATTTGTACAATTGGTAATTATATACATGAATTCAATTCATACCAGTTAATATCGCCTTTAAGAGATAATTGAGTTTAGGACCCTGCAATGAATAAAACCAAGATGAATGCAGCAATTTTCAAATTTTAAAACTCGTAAAAAATAGTATTGACTTCATTTATGATAGAAAAATGTTCTTCAAACCAATAAATGGGGCAAATATATGAATAAAATAAACATACTTGACAGAATCATAAAATAAAGATATTTGTACATAATGATAGATAACTAAAGGATACTTGACAAGAAGGAACTGTCAGTTCAGAGTTTTGCAATCAATCCAGTTGATAGAGAGACATGTATTGAAAGGTATAAGAGTTTTGAGAAGCAATAATTACAGACAACTCGATTGAGAACATAAAGGAAGAACTAACTTCATGAATTATAGCAGCTGTTCAATCGAAGGGTTAATTGAAGGTTAGGGACGGAACTAAGGAAGAAATATTTTATGTTGATTCATATAGTGATCTTTTAAATTTTGAACTATGGCCAGAGAGTATATTAGCTATAGAAAACGTCATCTCTCTTAAGAACATATTAGCAATACCAGGCAGCTCTATCTAGCGAGTATATGCTTGCGAATTTGATCCGCATTGTATCAGGTGTCCAATAAGTAAAGTAGGTACGCATCCAAAAATCTGAGCACAACATATTGTATGTTATTCTCCATAGACATATTAATGAGTTCTTCATTTGCCTCTTGCATATGAAATTCCGTCCAAAATGGGTAGTGAAAGATTTTTTGCAAAACAAAATGGAAAAAACAGTGGAAACTATCAAAATGGGCAGCTCATACAACTTGAGAACTTAATAAGAGTTAATGAAAGAGAACTAAAATATACAAACATATGAACAGAGTGACTAAAACGAATTTAGATGGTTCCATAAAAAGAAGTAGATGAAATAAATCTATACTAAGGCTTAACTAAATTATGTAATTCAATCCTATTTATAAAAAACTATCCAATATTAAACTCGAACTAAATATAACCCAAACTCAACACCTTTAAAAGTCTCTTCAACGAAGGAATGAATAAACCTCAATAACATAGGAACTCCTACATCAACAACTATCGAGATGTTCTGTAACTGGTAACGAAGCAGTTGGTGAAAAAAGTCCCTCTGTTACAAAGTAGATCACAGCAGATCAGTTACACAGTTAGGCAGATACACAGTAGATCGGTTATTACACATTTATTTAAAAGCAATAACACCAGGCCAGTTACACAGTAGATCAGTTACGCAGTTACACAATGACTCCTGATTAAGTTATCATTGACTTCTTAAAAGTAATAACTGTGTAACTAATATCAAGTACTAATATTAGAACCAATTACCACTGATATAGGCCACATATACAATGTATGGACTCATTAAGTTTTGACAGTATACATTGTGTACATCGAAAGTATGATATACCATTCAATGGACACCAAAGTCTACATTATATTGGAAAACCTAGTAGTGTTATAGAATTAAAACATACGAATTATGTTATAGAATTAAACATTATGAGACTGAAGTTTCATTTACAAATGCCAAAATCAAACATATTATTTAAGATCATAAGTACATGAAAGGTCCAAGAAAAAATAAAATGTGATGATCAAACTCGGATGTCAAAATTCAAAGAGTAGTTGTGGCCCTTCCTCTTGATGCATTGGCTCTACATTAACCATTGTTTTGCAGTAATTTTACTGAATTGCTACTACTGTCTGTCATTAACCTATTTCCTATGAATTGTTGATCACATTAGTTGCATTAGGGCTTCTCTCACGTTCCTGTGCTACATCTCAATCATCTTTGCCATTTCCAGCACCTCTCGATTCTATATCATTTGGGCGTCTCACCTGCTTATGATGCACTGCTGATGCCCTCAAATTTTTACTTGGATCATTCGCTCTCTTTATGCTCAACACCTGATCTATATGAGAACTCATAACTTCATTTGCCTCATCAACTTAGTTGTAATTATAAGATCTAATTTGACGCAACACTTCATATGCATCACCTACTATGCCATATGGCATCAACACTTGGTTGCTATGAATCTCTCTGATGATGTCCGTGCTTGATTGAATTGCAGAGATATCATAGAGTAAACTAAATATGTGAACTAACACAACTATTTCAGTGGTCGAACATAATATTGGAAGACATGGACACTACAGAATCAGAAAATTATGAGACAAATGATGAATATGAGTGGGAGCACTCTGAACATGATATCAGGTTTGATGACAACGAGTGGGAATACTTGGGAAAAGTAGGTGTAGTGAGGTACTACCTCCTCAACAGCGAGAAAAACTCTTACCTCTGCATTAGTCCAACTGTTATTGAACATAAAGTGTGTATATCATACTAATCATGAAAACCAAAAAATGAAAGAAAATAAAAAAAAACAGTCAACTACTATTTCAGAACATAATACAACTATTTCAGTGGCCTCCGGAAACAATGTATAAAAAAATAGTAGTTTTAGATATTGAAATACAAAGATCTATAGTTTTAACACTAAATTTTATGAGCAGTTTCTCAAAAATGTTAAAAATGAGACATCTTATTTGAATGGGAACCAAAGGCCAAATAAGCCAAAAAAAAGACGCACCATATGATTAAACATAGTGTGGATCTGCTTGTTGACTTCAAGAACAACTTCACTTTCATCACTTTTCAGTTCAGAAAGTGATTTAGAGCTGAAGCTAAATTGTCAAAAACTTGAAGCAAGGAAATGATATCCTTCCGTTACTATCAGATTATCCTTATTCTCCCCCCGCACCTACATTTATGGACAAAAAAAAATATCTTTATATTTTACAACAGGAATGAAGCATGACTAATAAAAATTGCCAAAAACATTCTCTAGTTCTATTTTTAAGATATAAATTAGATTTGTTATATTTGTTGATATTATAAATATCATCAATATATGACATGAATAGTTCAATACTTATACATTCTACTTTTGATAACAACAAACAATCCAATATTCAACGATCCCATATGAAGTATGGAAACTTTAAGATTTAAACTGAAACTGAAACAATCCAATATTCAATAATCCAATGTGTGTTGTGTCTCTAGCATAATGTGAACACCGAGTTTTTAAGAACATCGCTATAATTTCAAAGACGTGTTATTCAACATTCTCCAATTTTTAATATTTATCTTATATCATCAGCCATATGGATTAGCTATTTTATCTTATTTCAGGATAGATCTCAATTAACACGTGTAAAAATCTCATATCCCAATCATAAGCTCAGCCTGAATTTAAAACGGGCTTCGGGCTCAATTCGGGCAGGCCCAAAATGGAAAATTTAAAATGTTTTATACAAATGTTTCACAAAAATGTTAAATCTATATAAGGATGTAATTTCCTAGAATTAAATCCTTATTAAACAACTATGTTACACAACTAGATATTCAACAGCTATTAAACAAACAACTAATAAACAAACAGTCTGCAGCTAATAAACATATTAAACACATTAAAGTCCATACTACAAACATACGATATCCACAAATAACTATTTAACATACAACTAATAATGATACCCTACAAAGAGATAATAAACAAACAACATAATACAAACCATCTTCCATACTACAAACAACTATTAAACATATTAAAGTCCAACAGCTCATATGATCTTATCATGTGATAACCACATCAGTTTATTACAAAGTAAAAAAAAAATTAAGTCCAACAGATTTAGAGTTCTACCATAAGATGAGCAGAGTTCCAACAAATATGAGCAGAGTAGTAGTAGGTGTCTGCAAATATATTACACACATACCTCTTTTTCGTACCCAATTTCAAGTAGGACATGGATATATATTATTAAAATGTATTATCACAAATATATTACACACATGGAGTGCTGTTTGATGTACTTTCCGTGGCAGCTCGACGGCTCGAAGGTGTTACTGGTTATCTGTTTAGAAGTGCTTGAAGGCTCGAAGTACATCAAACAACACTCCTTTTATCCATCAAACATCACTCGAAGGCACTCAAACATCGCTGAAATGTTTGAAATGTAACCAACAACGACTTCAAGAGGAGGAGTACTTGTGAAATCCAAAAGGCAAAATCGAGTGTTGTTTGAAGCACTCGAGGAGTACTCGAGTTTTATTGTGGCCAAAAGGAGTACTTGAAGGCTCGAAGATACTCGATTTGGCCAAATTTAGTACATCAAACAAGACTTGATCAATCAAATTCAGTAATGGGAAAGAATAAAAATTAACTTAAAGTATATCCATACATCAATCAAACTCGAGTGTTAGGTCTGTTAAGTCGCAAAAGAGCATAAATGATCCCTTCTAAAACTTTAAGCATACCTACCAACATTCATTCTTAATAACACAACCATGTTCATATAAAACCCTTGTGATTAAACTTTCATATGTTAGTGGAAAATGAATGAACATTGTAATGGTAGACCCACACAGAGCTTGATATTTGAGTTCGTACAAACATCACAAAAGAAATATGTTATAACATAAAACTTTTACTTGTAATCTACCCTAACCAATAGCCAAACTTCATAACACAACAATTTCCAAAACCAAAAAATTAAAAGGAATACCTACTTTTATATTAGGTAGAGATGCATGCAATTTACTTCTGGATGAACCTTCCTCCAAGCTGTAGAAGTCAAGAGGCCCAAACAAAACCTACAAAAGCATCAAACTAATAAAATCCATTTGAACAGTAATATATAATAAAAATAAATACTTAATCAATTATAAACACATTCTTCGTATATTTAGAGGTTATGTACATTAAGTAAATATCCCATTTTTGTATTTTAGTAAATAATAATACTCCAAATATAAAAAGACACTATATTCAAAGAAACAAAATAAATGCTTTAAGTCCATGGGAGTTTGATACTTGTTAAATAAAGAATGTGACACTTTGGTGTGTTGTTAAATACACTTGAGGCCACTCTTATTAATATTATGATACCTCAATAGTCTGGAGATGAATATTGATTAAAAGAGTTTGCAAAATAAACAACGCTACAAAAAAAGGATAAACTATTTGATTTTCAATCATAATTTGGCTCACTATAACAGGAAACAACAATAATATAAATGAAAACCCCAAACAAAGACCCAAATCAAATACCAAACATAGTCCCGCATACCTTATTTAAAAATATCTACTGTCAACTAAAAGAACATATAAATGAAAATCCCAAACAATATCAAACAACAAAGATATTGTTAATTAAAATAACATATAAATTAAACGCCCAAACAATATCAAACTCAAATAGAGAAATAGAGAGGGAGCAAGCATGACAAACAGATGTAGAAGGAAGTTAATAAACCCCTCGTTTGAACCTGAAGTAGAACAGATGTTCAAGTTCCCGCATCCTAGTGTCCTAGTGTGATCATATAGCTTGAAGTAGAACTACTAAATAATGTTAAACATATATTAGTCAATGTAATCACAAAAACAAACCTTACAACAAATGTGAACGTAAAAAAATAGAGGGTCAATGCTTTAAAAAGTTGTCAAAACTCTCATTCATCTTGTGTTTAATCATACATTTGGTATTCCCTGTGATCATTTTATAAAAGTAACCACCATGACCCTTGAAATTAAAGGGGGGGGGGGGGGGGGGGGGGGGGAAGAACAAAACTTACAAATTATAACACTTTTAAAAGTTACAAAATCAATCTAGACTACATGAAATTAAGGGGTAAAAAAGACTCACTGTCAAAATGTGAGCCACAATAATCAATGGGAGATAAAATAGAGATTAACATTTTTGTATGTTTCTCTAGAACCTATTCAAAGAAAATAAACTCGTTATATGTCTCCAGTGTTTAGTGACATTCTATTATTATCATCGCCATCGACAACCGAAAAGAAACCAAATATGTGATTGATATTTCTCATCATGTATATAATTTAGAGAGCAATTCCAATCATCACATCAAAACTGATGTTATAAAGCTAGAAAACTAAGCTTCGCTTTAAATACCATAATGAATCACTATTGGGGGGGAAGTAGAATAAGACATGACTGTTCTAAATCCCACAACACATCTTCGATCCTCCGGTAACCAGAGAAGCATATACCAATGTTCTAAGTTCCTAGAAAAAAAAGAAATTTTGAATAATTAGTACTTAACATTGATCTGCTTCTAATTTTTAGTTAGAAGTTAGCCAAGTCAGTAGGGAGCATAGTAGAAACAGGGAAACAAATAATTAACACTGCAAAATAAAATAATTAACACAAAAACCAAAGATCCCCAATTTTGTAATGTAACCCCCTACACAAACAAATAACTAACTCTGCAAAATAAAACTTCCAGAAAAGGGAAAATCCAATATTCACGATTTTTAAACCCTACCCCAATTTGAATTTAATTCATCCTTGGGCAATTGGACATTGGATACCAAATGAAAGATATGACCCAACTAAAAATACTTTTTACCATATTAACTACACAATGCTAAAAATAAAAGTGTCCAGATCATAACAAAAAAGATCAATGTTTAATGTTTAGAGAAAGATGGATGACAGTTAGAGATTACCAGAAGGGTGAGATATTTCCTTCCTAAGATTAGAGCTGTAGAACAAAAGATATGCGCACAACCAGAGTTTAGAATTAAAAAAAAACATTATTATATACATGGACATAAAAGATTAATCTTGGCGGATATCCAAAACCAAACGTTATGGGGAAAGGAAACAAATACTTAAACATGTAAACATTAACACACTATTCTCCTAGAAAAACAAACACGAACATAAGGAAGGGAAAGAGTCACATCGAAATGCATTTTAGAACAACCAACATACATGAGTTTTTATCAAATCCAAAACCCTAATCTTATAATTGACACTACATACATGCATGTGTTCATGAAAGTTACTCTTTTCAAGCAAATTATAACCTAAAAATGCCAAAAGCTTTAAAACTATATTGTGCATTTAGGATCGATGTACTCAAATCAAGTATTTAAGAATATAAAATATGAAATAACAAAGGCGTATACTTGATTTTCAAATTTGATTGTGAGTTGGGGGTCAATCTGCAAAACAGAGCATACAAAATTTTAAAATTATAACCACAAAATAAAAATGAAGGTAAAAGTATCCTAACAAACCCCATCTAACCCTAATAATATCTAACATAAAAAAAACTCATTGGTCCTAATTTCCCCCACCCATTTTGGAAATCAAAACCCTAATTTCATAGCTACGTGTGTAGGAGAAGGCGGCAATGTAAAGATGAGGGAGGTATCGTGGAGCTGAGGAGGGAGGCAGCACGAAGGTGATGGCGGCAGCCGCATGGAGGTGAGGGCGAGTTTCTTTAGTGGAAGGGTTTTCGAGTGAGATAGAGATGGAGATGAAGATGGCACTTTCGAACCAAGAAAAATGAACTGAAAAATGGAGAGAGAGAAAGATACGTCAATAGAGGGAAAGTAAGTACTTTCTAGCAGAGAAATAAAATTACTCATTTAACACTTATTTTGAATTAAAGTATGAGAGGAAGATCAAATAGTAGTAGGGAAAAGAGGGGGAAACAAAAATAATAAAGGTTAAAATAAGAAAATGGAACAAAATAATCTCAACCCTAGGATTCTTGCATTGTTGGTTTAATCCCAACCCCTAATTAGCTTATCATCTTATTGAATAGTGTCTACACTTCTACTCCTTATATATATATATATATATATATATATATATATATATATATATATATATCCAATGCTCCATTTTAAACCCAATTAATTTATTATTCACTTAATTAACTAATTCATTTATTTTTCAATACCAATTCAAGACATGTGTCTACATCACTCAACTCTTATCCCAATTCTCGCATTTTCCATCACAATTATTCATCTTCAACTATTTTTCTCAACTATTTTAATTTCATATCTCAACTAAAGTCTCTTTTTAACTCAAGGTCCACATACCAACATAATTGAATTTTCAGAAATATAAAATATCAACTTTAGGTTTTCCCATCCCCTTAATTATTTAATTTGTCCCTAATTAAATAAAATAGCCCCAAATCTAAAAGTTCTCGAATTCCAAACATATTTGATCTCAAAGCGAACTGGTTGTAAATTTCTAGAAATTCGAACCGGTTTGGTCTAAAAGCGAACCGGTTCGCTTTTTCGGTTAACCAACCTCATTCCTGTGTTCTTCCCCAATTCAGTCCTAATGATCCTCAACACAATATTATACACTAACCAATTTGTAAAGAGTATAAAGGACATTTCTACAATGATTCTAACACCTAGTAATCACATTAATTTAAAAGATTAATCATCAATTCATGGGATTTAAAACTAGAGTCGAGAATTTCATCATTCTTTTTTTTAAATAAAGGGAGGAAGAACTCCCTATAGGTATATTTATCAAAGTGAAGAAACATACTTTTCACGGTGGCCTATACAAAGCTCGAGTAAAAGGGCAGAGGGGGAGACAATTACCGAATGCCACAAAAAAATAAAATAAAATAAAATAAGTATATATATATATATTACCCCATACATATGAAAAACTAAAACATAATTTAGACCCCAGACCTTCTACCTTCACAAATAACTATGTTAGGTAGGTAGGAGCCATGAGGGAATATGGCTTTTTGTTTGGGAATATCTGATATAAAAAAACTTACACTAGTAGGCATCGAATGAGTCTATCTTAGAATAGAAGTGCATATAAGAGGCAATGACCCTAATTTGGTGACAATAATTTTTCGATGAGTGACATAACCGAGGCCTTACATCCATCAAATACTGCCTTATTTCGCATAGTCCAAATGCTCCAGATTACTGCAATGGGAATGATTTTGCAGTTGCGGACCCTGTAATCTTTCCCTTTTCCTTGTAGCCACCAAGCCATAAGCATAGAGCCACACGAGTGATATTTTAAAGATAAAACCATTAATGAGAATAGAAAGTTCCACAAGCTTTGTGTTAGGGGGCATCGTACGAATAAATGGACAACTGTTTCTATTTCATTTTTTCAGAGAGCACATCCAGAAACAAAACGAATACCACAGTTTTGGATGTTTTTATCTATCGAAATTTTATTCTTCAAGATTATCCAATAGAGAATGGACCACTTTTTAGGGATGCATTTATCCCATATAAAGGTGTATAGGGTGCTTGATGAATAGTTTTCCTGCAACAGTTCTCTTGCATAGGCTAGGGAGAAAACTCTTGATTTTGAGATTGCCCAATTCCATGAGTTACCTTCTTAGGTTGTTACCTTATTGAAAAGAGGAAAAATGGATTTCATTCTTTTCCAGGAGATTGAGCCTGTTTCATTGTATAGATTTTAAGGTCGATAACTAGAGTTTATGAAATTTCTCCAAAGCGAGTTTGATGTTCTTAGTCTCCAAAGAGACTTCAAACTAAATTCTTTTCTAAAACCTCCATGCTAGTGAAGCTTAATCCTGCACTTTCTCTAGGGGAACAATGTGTCCCAGCTGTGCCATTGCCTATTCTAGCGAATCTGATCATTGCCGCCCGAAAACATTTATTGAGGATGGAGTGGATTCTCTTTATGATACCTTTTGGAGGTTGTAAGGCTGAGATCAGATAGCATGGGACTGATCTTAAGACGTGTTTGATTAGTACCTCTCGGGCTCCAATTGATAGGTATTTTTCTTTCCAACCTTGAACCTTGTGACTGATTTTATCAACCAAGGAGGCAAATTAACTTAGCTTTCATCTACCCCTAAAAAGTGGGCGACCTAAGCAGGTGATGGGGATGGGATTTTGGATCAATACTATTATCTGGGAAATAATAGAGGTTTTCGTTGGAGACAGGTGAGGAACCGTTGTGAAGCTACTTCTTAATATATTTATAACCTTCCCTGAGGTGGTTTCATAATTATGGAGGAATTTCTTTAAGTTTCTAAGGCTTTTCTTGTGAGATCTAGAAAAGATAATCGTGTTATCTACAAAGGCTAGGTGGGATATTAGCTTTCATCGTGGGGGGTGATAGAAAGGAAGTGTTAAGCCTTTCTCTATAAGGTTGTTTAATCCCATGCTTAGTATTTCTAAGGCCAAAATGAATAGGCTGGGGGGCAATGGGTCCCTTGTCTAAGTGCCCTACTGGATTTGAAGAAGCCATTGAGTTGCCCATTGACTATAATGGAAAACCAAACATTTGAAATTGCTCTCCATACTAGGTCTATCCAGACTTCTCCAAAACCAAATATTCTCAATATGCTTATAAAAAAAATCCAATTAACTATATCATATGCTTTTGACAAGTCAAGTTTTATGATAACATTACCTGCTCTAGATTTTTTGGGGAGGTTGTGTACCATTTATTAGGCTATTAGGATGTTATCGTGGATACTTCTAGATCTAACAAAGCCACTCTGATTCTTCAAAATGAGGGAAGGAAGATAGTTGGCTAGCCTTGATGAAAGGATTCTATTAGAGAAATTATAAAGGCTAATTGGTCTAAAATCATCACATTTTAAAGGCCTTTTTCTCTTAGGAATAAGGACTATGGTGGTACTTGACCACCCTCTGGGGATTTCTTCTCCAAGGAAAAAACTCCTTATGGCATTACAAATATCGCTTTTAATTATGTTCCAGCATTTCTTATAGAAAAATCCCCCATAACCATCTGGGCCTGGGGCAGATCGATGACGTAAGGATGTAATTTCCTCTTTTGTTTCCTCATTTTTTGAGGTGAATTGGAGGATGATATTTTGTTCTTCAGAGTTTAGATAGGGGATAAGTTGTAACAATTTTTTGCTGTGGGCATATTTTTAGAAGAAAAAAGGTTTTTGAAATGGTTGACTATATGGTGTTGGACTTCCTCTTCTTTTTCTACCCAACTATTGTTTCCCTCCCTCAATCTACTAATGTGCAAATTTTTATGTTTGAATTTTACTGAATTATGAAAGAATTTATTGTTATTATCTTCAAGTTTGATCCATTTAATGGGTGATTTATGTTTCCAGTATGTTTCTTCGATTCTCAAAGCTAGGATAAGCTCTGCTTGACCTCTCCTCAAGCTTTCTCTCTTATCCTGATTAGGGGCTCTTTCGTATTCTATTTCTTTCTATTTTTCCTGATCCATCTTATCTATCACAGTTTGAAATAAGTTTGGGAAGGTCGATTTACTCCATAGTTGTAAGTCTTTTTTAAGTCTTTCTAGTTTTATAATAAATTTCATCATCGGACTCCCTTCACATCTTTGTTCCCAGGATTATTTAACTATATTAAGGAATGTTTCAAGATTATCCCAATATTCCTGGAATTTAAACGATTTAGGGATGCGGTTTGAGCTATTTTTTATAGTGAGAGGTAAAGGTGCATGGTCTGAACATGTTCTACTTACATGTTTAACTGTCGAAAGAGAGAATGTGGCTGATCAATGATCATTGTACAACCATCTATCTAACCTAGCCATTATAAGGTCCCCCTCTTTTCGATTGTTGCACCAAGTAAACCTAGAGCCTACAAAACTCATATCTAATGGCCACAAGATTCTATGGTAAGTTTGAAATCCTCCATCGATACCTCAAAAGCAGGAAATCCACCCACTTTCTCCTCTACATTGACAACCACATTAAAGTCCATTACACAACCTATTGGGGAATCCTTATACATATTGTTAATGAAGACCAGCTCTTGCCATAAGTCTTCACGTTCTATTCTAGTACATTTAGCATATACTATAAAAAAATGACTGGGTTGTGTAGAGTATTGTGGGATATTTTTAGTGTTATGCATCGGTCCATGTCTCTTAGAATCTCCATTTCCACTTCGTGGTGCCATAAAACCCATATGTTTCCATTTTTGTTGCTGATTCCACTGCCAAAACCCCATTTGAGTTTACATTTATCAATTTTATTTTCATCTATAATTGGTTCTAAGATTGCTAAAACAGGCACTTTGAACAAAGATGTTAGTCTTTGAATTCTATTGGAAGTAGCACTATTGCCTACTCCCTTAGCATTCCAAGTGATGAGATTAATCATTTAATAAACTAGATGTGTGATAATGATTTTAAGAGAGATTTTTGTACCTGATTGATGCTCTGGTGACTCTAGTGGACCTATGATAGATTATCTTTAGGCCTTTTGCTTTAATTCCCTTTTTCCTGCCCCTTTTTTATTCTCTAATCCCCATAGACTCTTTCTTCTTTTGAATTCTTTTCTTCATGGTTTTAGCAAATTTTTTTAAGTGATGAAGAGATGTAGTTTCCCTTGACTGTGTCTCGTCACTTGAAGCATATGTTTTTAGGGATTTGGGCAGGGAATTTTAATACTCTGGAGCTGATTCATAGCCATCCTTTATTCCCTAGGTTCTTTAGGGGAGTCAAATATAGTATCTTCAACCTTTCCAGCTGTCCCCTCCGCTTCCCGCTGTCAAGCTTTTGTAAGCATGTCTTCCTTATCTACAATGTCTAAATAATTCCCTTGCGATTGTGGGGGATGTAGATCCAATCGCCCTTCCACTTGCTTCGCGTATTTAAATTATGTGGGCATTTTTATCCATAAAAGACAATATTTCATCCAGAAGAAGATCATCATCCTCACCCTCGAATTGGATTGAGTTTTCCTTTGAAGATTCTATCTCATTTTCTGTCCACTCTTACAAGGCACCTTTTTGTGGATTTATTTCTCTAAACTTTATGCCAATGCTTTTACACTTGTTGCTGGTTGGTTAGGACGTGGACTTTGGATTTAGTTTTAGTGCATCGATTGTAATTGATTTTTTGGCTTTTGTGGGTTTTTAGAATTTTGACTTTATATTTTATTGCTGCTTGTCCGATTTGATAGGAAGGGGACTGTGTATTGGCACTGGTACAGGTACTGGTACTTGGGCAGTGTTGTCATCTCTTCTTGACTCGTGAAGTTTTTCTCATAGATCAACATAGTTTGTGTTTTCTAGTAAACCTCCTTTTAAATTATTCATATCCGTAATAGCTTTGTTATGTTCATGCGCTTCCTTCATTCTCACGTTATTGGATCCCCAAGCATCTGTTTTAAAAAGTTACGAATAACGTGTGATAATTGATTAACTTCACAAATTTCTAATTTAGCACACTTATTTAATTTCAGCCCCTAAACATGCATCTAAAGTGCAAGTGTCAATCTCATAAACAAATAAAACAAGCGACACAAAGTTATGGAAAAATCCCCGAAGGGAAAAACCTTTTATTTCTAGAACTTTGAAGAATTTACAAGATCATTGACTTACATACAACCTGATAATCGCCCACTAGTGTAACGCACGGTGTCTTCGTCAAACCTTCAAAGCAACGACTAGAAATATTGTCGGCTGGAATCTCCCGCAGAAACTCCAGGTGGTCAGCAATGAAGAAGAGAGACAGCTTCTCCACAAGGGTATGAACAATAACAAAATTGTGTTTTAGGGTTCCAAAGGATTCACAAGGATTTGGCAATGGTATGTGAATCAAACACGAGTCTTGGGACTCAAAAAGGTATGAAGACTTGAAGAAAAAGGACTCGCAAAATCGTCTCAAAATTCTTGGAAAATCACTCCCCGAAGTTGGTTTAAATAAAGAATCTGGCCCTAAAAAATCTCAAGAAAATCTGCTCAATTTTATCCCAGGCGGACCGGTCCGGTATGGATGCGGATCGGTTCAGGGTTGGACCGGTTCATTTTTGAAAGACCCGTCCGGAGTATACTAGTTTCTGAGCAAAGTGGATCGGTCCGGGTATAGGGCGGATCGGTCTGGGGGCAGACCGGTTCTTTTTCCAAAAGGGGCGGATCGGTTCGGAGCAGACCGGTTCCTTTTTAAAACAGACAGACCGGTCCGTCTTTCTAAAACATTAATTTCTTGATTTCTTTGATATTCGGATCCATTGATGACGATGCAATCTTAAATATCTTCAATGGTTTAACGGCGTACGACATACAATTGATAATGGACAAAAATGTCCTTACAAATCTCCCCCTATGTCTATGCCGGTACATACATAAAAACAAACATCCGAATTATCAAATATCAAAATGCCTATACAAATCTACCCTTCCATGAACCCAAAACTGGAGTGATACAAATGAATAAGACTTCATCATTTGCTCTTCGAATCTTCAGTAATCTCAACGCTTTTCTCATCAGGGTGTGCAATTCAGAGATCATCAAAGTAGTACCCACACACATGAGACAAAGCAAATACCAAGTGGTGTATCGATTTTGAAATAAGACAAACATAGTTACAAATTATGATGAAAGCATACTTTATCAAATCTCAAAAACTCCCACAAAAATGATAATTCTTTCTCCCCCTTTTTATGATGTCCCCAAATAGACAAATGATAAGAATGAATCGAATGAGCAAAATCGGGGTGCCACAGTACACAAAACAGGGCATCAAACTATATGGAAAACGTGCTCTTGCAAGGAGATTCTAAAAAACAAATGCATAAACTATTTTTGGTTTTTCAATTTTTATACAAAAATAATACATTTGAAAATATGCTACAAAAATCACACCATGGATTTAGACTCAAACAACCAAGTCATGGAAATGGAATGAATGGGTGTGAACACATTCGATGGGTAAATCAACTCAATCAATCATATGTACACGATGTATATGTGTACCCCTAACGAATGAACATCAAAATTATCCTTAGGTGTAAAGATTGTTGAATTTAGATGACATCGTCTTATGCAAATCAACAAATCAAAGTCAAAATGATTTCCACACCAATAACGTCCAAAATAATGTAGCTCATTTTCAAGCATTTTAAGGACGTGCAAACCCGTTTTAAATTCTCCAACCAAACTCCCTCAAATATATGTTCTTTTAGAGGTGTAAAAACTAAATTCTCAAACTTTGGAGAATTGGTGAAAAAACCTAAATGGCCCATAATTGGCATGAATTTCTTTTTATTGCCTTTAAATTTTTTCGGGCTCTTTTAAACCTCTTTGGACCCCGGATAATAAAATTCCTCCATTTTTAGGTCCAATTTAATGGTGGCTTAGTATTCGCAAAGGCAAAATGAACCTTTCGCAGCCCTTCCCCGTTTTCAAACAAAGCACTCAAACTCACAAAACTGTTCTCACATGAAAGTAATGGAATGATGTTGTGACTCGGTCATCCTAAGTGTTTATCCATAAAAGGTGCAAACAAAATACAAAGATCTTTTTGGATTTTCAAATTTGACCAAAAAAATATGAATGGACACTAAAAAAAAATAGAAAATCTTTTTGCATTTTTCAAAATTTTCAAAAAACAAAAATTTGTACAAAAATGATACATACTAGCAATAGGCAAACAATGTCATCATGAAAAATAACCTATGCTAGTAAACAAGTCAAACCTCAATCATTAGGTGCGGAGGGGTTTTCCAAAGGTGGTGACAACTTATGAAAAACCTCCATCAATTCTTGTGAAGTTTTGACTAAAAACTTAACTTGCTCACCTAAATGTGCAAACTCTCTCCTGTAGTCTCCGGGACCATGTAAAGTATCATGTGTGGGAGCATATGTGCCAGAAACACGTGTAGAAGCAAAACGTGACACATACCCTAACTTAAAGCAAAATTCCTTAAGGTGACCTCTCCTCTTGCAATGTGAACAAATATAAATAGGCCTAGGAACACCTCTCTCAAAAACTCTAGGACGTGCTCTCCTAATAGGAATGGGACGCCTAGGTGGGTTAGGGTGAGACTTACATGAATCTAACACTAAAGTGGGAACCGACTCGGGTGCTAATTGGGAAGAAGAAGCACTGTCATGACTTATTCCAAACTTCTCACCTTTAACCTTAAGAAACACCTTTTCAACCTTCTTAGGTTCATTCTCAAACATGACTTTGACCTCCCGGGCACGTTCGAGATCACTCTCGAGTTGGGATACACGTGTCATCAGACTAGACAACGTGTTGGCCAAATCACACTTCTTCTTTCTCAAAAACTCCTTCTCTCTCTCCAAATCTAAAACCCGACGACCTAAATCTTGATTGTACTTCTTTGTTTTCAAGGTCTCGATGTACAAATCTCTAAAAGCTTTTTGGAGCTCACTTTAATCTCCACTCTCCTCCTCTCTTTCTCCCTCACTTGATGAACACAAATCACTATCATCGCTCTCGTGTGCAATCTTGTGAGACAAAGTGGGTGTGCTCACACGACTAGAAAAGGCGACAACCATCCCATGTCCCAAAACTTTATGAGACTCATCTCCCTCATCACCCTCATCACCCTCACTATCACTAAGAGTGGCGGGCATATCAGTCTCTTTGCCCTTTCTCCTTATCCTAGTAGGACACTCTCTAGCTATGTGCCCTTTCCCTTCACACTCAAAGAACCTGATCTCATCCTCCTTGTCACTATCTTTGGCCTCCTCTTTCTTTTTATTTGACTCAAAAGATCTATTTTTATTGGAAGAATTTTCTTTATTCATGTTTAGAATTTTTTTAAAATTTTTCGCAAACAAGGCCATATCATTAAAATCAAAATCTCCCTTAGTATCGGACTCACAAACTTTTTCCTTCTTTTTCTTAAACTGAGTCTTTAAAGCAATGCCATTATCCTTAGCCTTAATGGTTTTGGGAAACATGTCAATCTCATAGGTTTGAAGATCTCCTACAAGTTCTTCCAACTTAAGTGATTTCAAATTTTCCAAAGAGTTCAAAACAGTGACTTTAGGAATAAAGCGTTTTGGGAGAGATCTCAAAATCTTTTTAACGACACGCGAGTTATCAATAACCTCACCCAAATTAAAACATGTGTTAACAATGTCTGACAAACGAGCATAAAAATCATCAAAGCATTCAGACTCAAACATGGTGATAGTTTCAAATTGGGTGGCCAAATTTTGTAATTTTGATTCTTTAACCGCGTTCGTACCCTCATGTGTCAGTTTCAAAACGTCCCAAGCCTCTTTAGACGTGGTGCACGACATAATTTGGCGAAACTCATCAGGAGAGACAACTCTAGAAACAGCACTTAGACCACGGGAATTAAAATTGGACAATTTATAATCATCTTCAGTCCAGGCTGACACGGGTTTTAAAGTGGTGATGTTATTAACGGTGACCGTGGGAGGAGTCCAACCATTTTCGCAAAGCAACCAAACACGCTCATCAATAGATTTTAAAATTGATTTCATACGAGCTTTCCAGTAGGCATAATTAGACCCGTAAAAAATAGGCATCTGATTATATAAGTGCTCCATAGGAAAAAAATTACGATTTTTCACAAAACTGATTTAAAAAAATCAGTATCACACGATTTTGTAGAAAATAGGAATACGCAATAAATTAGCGCAACCCGCTCTGATACCAATTTGAAAAGTTGCGAATAACGTGTGATAATTAATTAACTTCACAAATTTCTAATTTAGCACACTTATTTAATTTCAGCCCCTAAACATGCATCTAAAGTGCAAGTGTAAATCTCATAAACAAATAAAACAAGCGACACAAAGTTAAGGAAAAATCCCCGAAGGGCAAAACCTTTTATTTCTAGAGCTTTGAAGAATTTACAAGATCATTGACTTACATACAACCTGATAATCGCCCACATGTGTAACGCACGGTGTCTTCGTCAAACCTTGAAAGCAACGACTAGAAACAGTGTCGGCTGGAATGTCCCGTAGGAACTCCAGGTGGTCAGCAATGAAGAAGAGAGACGGCTTCTCCACAAGGGTATGAATAATAACAAAATTGTGTTCTAGGGTTCCAAAGGATTCACAAGGATTTGGCAATGGTATGTGAATCAAACTTGAGTCTTGGGACTTAAAAAGGTATGAAGACTTGAAGAAAAAGGACTCTCAAAATCGTCTCAAAATTCTTGGAAAACCACACCCCGAATTTGGCTTAAATAAGGAAATATGGCCCTAAAAAATCTCAAGAAAATCTGCTCGATTTTATCCCAGGCGGACCGGTCCGGTATGGATGCGGATCGGTCTGGGGTCGGACCAGTTCATTTTTGAAAGACCCCTCTTCGGTTTGCATTCGATTCGGAGTATACTGGTTTATGAGCAAAGCGAATCGGTCCGGGTCTAGGGCGGATCAGTCTGGGGGTGGATCGGTTCTTTTTCCAAAAGGGGCGGATCGGTCCGGGGTGGACCGGTTCCTTTTTAAAATAGGCGGACCGATCCGTCTGTCTAAAACATTGATTTCTTGATTTCTTTGATATTCGGATCCATTGATGACGATGCAAGCTTGAATATCTTCAATGGTGTAACGGTGTATGACATACAATTGATAATGGACAAAAATGTCCTTACATGTTTTAAGTGACCTGTCAAACAAAAGCCCTCTTTTGTGGCAGTGTGCACATAAATGGTGGATGTTTTTGTACTGGATTGGTTGCCAGAAGCTAGCATCGCCATTATCAATCCACAACCTCGAGGTAAGTTTTTTCAGCAGGTCAATCTTTATACAGATGCGTGCTACACTGGGTCTTGATACTGTGATAGTGGCAGAGTCCATCTTTACAGGGTTACCCACCACTTGTGTAATGGAAAATAATGCGCTTCTAGTAAATAAATGAATTGGAAGTTGTGGGAAGTTAACCCAAACTGGGGAGATACTTCTTTCTTTACTTGGGCTGAAGTTAGGATCCCATTTGAAAACCCTCATAGGGAAGCCCCCAATGTTCCATGAGTCTCTAAGCCATAACCTAGAAAATTCATCTTCATGGTTGAATTTGATCATGATGTGTTTTTGATCCATCAGTTCAATATAGTAAACTGATTTGAGTTTTAACGCATTGAAAGGCTTTTTTATTATGTCCAAGGGGGGTCTCCCATGTGAGAAATTTCCTATGATGGTTTGAATGTATGTTCTTGAGAGGTCATTTGTCTCACTTTGTGAGAAAGAAATGGCAGCCTTACCTTTATACAACAGCATCTTCTTCAATTCACATGCAGAAGTAGCTTGGGGCTGTGGTTGGTTACCCATTAGTGCTTGTGCAAAAGATCTCCACCAAACCAATTTGGGGTCCGGAGGCTCTAGATTCATGTTTGTATTTCCCCGTGAGGGTTTCATAACCAAGCCCTGATTTGGGTCAATGCAGTTGAAGAAGGAATGAACCAGTAGTAAAATCAAACCATAGGACTGACACAATCAGTAGAGCCATTGCGACCAAGGGATTTATTGCTCTGACTCAATCAAACCATAGCGACAGGGATTTGTTGCTCTGACTCAATCAAATCATAGCGACCACCGATCCAGTGATATTTTCTTATACTCCGATGATTTATGGGGTCTTGGGTCGATTCCAGTTGAATTCGCTTCTGGTCTTTCTATGTCATCCTCAAATTTCAGGATTTTCAATCCACCTTAATTATTTAATATCATTTCCCAAATATATATCATTTCCTAAAATATAAATTATTTCCCCCAATCCCGTAGTTTATATATATGTGAAATCATCTCCAAAAATATCATTTCCCAACTATGATATGACTAAAATTATATATACAAACTAAATAGCAAGTCAATTAATTGCCTTATGATTCGTAGAGTCTGATTTGATGAAGATGTCGCTTAATTCTTCAAGAATTCTCTTCCCCTTCTTCAATCCTAGAGTGTTCTTGTAAAATTCTTCAATTATTCCTTTAGATTCTTGAATTTTCTTCCCAGTTCTTTTCACTTTCTCCCCAACTCTTTTAATAACTCTCCTCAACCTTTGGATTTGTGAAAAAGACTCTTCTATAAACCCAAACCTTTCATTTTCTAAGTGTAATCCCATTTTTGGCTATTCACATGCCGTTAAGGAGTCCAAAAGTTCCTAAATTAGTCCCAATTAATCTAAAAAAATCCTGAGACCCAAATACAACCCCCAGGTACTCAATTTTGACTATTTTGCCCCATTCCAGATCAAGCGTGCACTCGAAATCATCACCCGAGTTACTTAACAATATTTTCCATCTCAGCCTATTTTAATTTAATCACACATGTCCGGTTGAGACAATATTCAATTTCATCGTGTTTACTCGCTTACGACTTAATTCCATTTTAGTTACTATATTTCATTAGTAAATAAATAATGAGAAAATTTTTAATTCATTTTTCACACTAAATTAATATTTTTTTTAAATTTCTCATTATTTCGTAAATTAAATTATGTGTCACCCACATAATTTAAATATTCAAATATATATATATATATATATATATATATAGAGAGAGAGAGAGAGAGAGAGAGAGGCAGACTCATGTGCACACTAAGTTTGCACAGTGCTGGCGCACACCAATTTTTTTAAAGCAACATTTTTTTTTCAGTTTATTTTTTTATATGATATTTAAACATTTCAACGGACCCATGTAAAAAAATCAGCTCAAAAAAACTTTTTTTTACTATTTTTAAAAAATCGGTCAAACTTTCGCAGCTTTTAAAGTACTTAAAAGTAGCAAAAGTTTTTTTAGCTGATTTTTTTAACATGGGTCCGTTGAAATGTTTAAATATCACACAAAAAAAATCAACTCATTTTTTTTTTACTATTTAAAGAAAATGATGACCTACGGGTTATTACAGTTCACTT
This sequence comes from Sambucus nigra, assembly GCA_949130495.1. Taxonomy (NCBI): domain Eukaryota; kingdom Viridiplantae; phylum Streptophyta; class Magnoliopsida; order Dipsacales; family Adoxaceae; genus Sambucus; species Sambucus nigra. Next base: position 524,227,548 of record OX422212.1, read on the forward strand.
TCCAAGCAACTACAAGCCACATACTCTATATTTCTTCACTAAACGCACTAAATCTCTAAAATTAACGTGACCTAGATGTTGATGCCATAGATCCATAAAACTGATCGTGGCGCTGTTTCACACAAATGAGGATTTGGGCACAATCCCATACAATTATCTTTTGTCCTCACCCCTTGCAATAAAATTTTACTGACTTAATAAGAAACGTTACACTCATTGTGGTCAAACTTCACAGTATAGTCTGCGTAGCACCGTTGGCTAATGCTGATAAGGTTTGCTTTCATATCTTTGATGTACAAAACATTATCTAGCTTCAAAAATTTGGGTATCTCTACTGTACCTCTTCCTATAATGCTAGATTTACTCTCATCTCCAAAGGTGACTTTACCGTCCTTGCGATCCTCAAGGTTGGTAAAAAATGAGACATCACCAGCCATATGCCTGAAGCAACCACTGGGAGGTATTATGAGCCTTAAGAGCTACATGAACAACACGGGCTTTCTCTTTACGCTTAGGCACCCAAGTAGTGGTGACCTTTTATTTACCCTTGTCATTGTTGGTTCTAATCGGGATGTTGGAAGTATCCATTAACGGCAACGACATCCTTGAAACACTTCCATCAAACTATGAGAAGTGGTGACTAGACACTCATCCTGCTCTCGGAGACTAGTAAAATCACTAAAGTGGTGCAATATAATATGTGTACTTCGAATCCAACCCAAACTATAGCAAAACTCCATAAGGTGGCCTTTTCTCTTGTAGTAGGTGCAGAATTAAACAGTCTTAGGATGACCTTGGTTTTCTCTTCTTAGAAGTAGTTTTCTTTGGGGTTTTGATTGAGGATATAAGGATTTACAATGAATTTGGGAACCGGTTCCAGTGCGATATGTGACGTGGAAACATCGTCAAACCTATTCCTTGCCTTGCACCAAACCCTAAAGTGGGGCCGAGGAACATCTTTCCCATCTTCACAGATGTATCCTCAATCTTTACCTTAACCTCCTGGGCTCTTTTGAGATCTTTCCCGAGTTGGTATACAAGGGCTTCAAATTTCTTCTAAGTCTCCACGGTGCAAGGAGCTCACTCATAAGACTAGCCACTTGTATGGTCAAGTCCCTCTCTCTCTCTCTCTCTCTCTCTCTCTCTCTCTCTCTCTCTCTTCTCTCCTAACTCCTTCTCTAGTGCAATGATCCCAATTGCTAACCTTTTGTTTTGATTTTTCATTTTAAAGGCTCAGCGTATAACTCGGCGTATGTGTGTTGTAGTCCACTCTCGTTAACACTTGCTACATCCTCACCCTCGCTCATGTCGTTCATAATATCGATGTATTTGTGTGAAGTAACTTCCTCATCATCGTGAGGTGCACTAGATGTACTCACTTGACTATCCATAAAAGCAGAGAAGTTACATTCGTGCGGTGATTCTTCACTTGAATCCATTAAGTCGACCTCGCTATCGTCACTAAGGGTGTCATTTAAGGAAACTTTACCCTTGCCTTGATGCTTTAACCTAGTTGGACACTCATATGCTTTGTGACCTCTCCCATCACACTCGTGACACCTCTCTTCCTCTCTCTTTGGGGCATCCTTTTTATCTTTTTCAAATTTCTTTAGAATTTTATTTTTCTCAAAACTCTTTTTATCTTTAGATATGCCATTATTTTAAAATTTGATAATTTTCTTAAATTTTTTAGCAAAAAGGGTCAAATCATCTAAGTCAAAGTCATATTCAGAATCGAAAGAGACCTCATCTCCCTTTCTAGACGTCTCCTCCTATTTATAGACACCTCTTCACTCTTTCGAGACCGGGCCTTAAGTACAATCCCTTTATCTTTTGGTTTCACATTTTTAAGAAACATGTCGATTTTGTAAGTTTGAAGGTATGCTACAAGTTCTTCTAACCTAAGTGAATCTAACATTCCTAAATAATTGAGCATAGTGACTTTCGCGATAAAACGGGCAGTGAGTTATCTTAAAATCCTTTTTACTACTCTGGTGTTAGGAATTTTTTCACCAAGATTAAAACATGAGTTAACAGTATTCGACAGGCTAGCATAAAATTCATCAAAGCTCTCGGATTCAAGCATGGTTATAGTCTCAAATTGTGTAGTCAAATTTTGCAATTTAGATTCCTTAACAACATTTGTGCCCTCATGTGTAAGCTGCAGGATATCCCATGCCTCTTTTGACGTGGTGCATGTCATAATACATCAAAACTCGTCGGGTGTGATGACTTAGAAAATAACACGAAGGCCATGTGAATTAAAGTTACTCCATTTAAATTCTTCTTCAGTCCACAAATTCACATGTTTAGGGTAAATGTCATTTCCTATAACCATAATGGGTGGTGTCCACCCTCTTTCACATGTAATCCATACTCATTCAAAAATAGCCTTCAAAGTAGATCTCTTATAGACTTCCAATAGGCATAATTGGATCCATCAAAAGTTGGCATTCTATTATATAAGTTATCCATTTAAACTTAGCTTTTTCAAAAATCAATTTTTCAAAAAATTGATATAAAGAAAATTTTTTTGGAACATAAATTACATGGTAAAGTTATGTAAATGGATTTGATACCAATTTGAGATTGCTCCACGGTTCAATGGCTCAAACTTATTTAATTAAATGTCAAGTTAACTAGTTTTAAACCCTAGTTCGTGCAACTATGCGATTGAAATAAATAAATCATATAAGCATGAAACCAAACAATCAAGAAGACGAATTTCAGGAAAAATCCCCACAAGTCAAAACCTTTTCTTATTTCAGTATTATATGAAAATCGTAACTTACATGTACATAGATAAATACAGACAACGTTTAAGATGAAAATCCCGTAGGCGACACTTTGTCTTCCTCTGCAGTAGTTCCCATGAGAACTACAGGTCCAACAGTGGAGACACATTCTCCATAAGAGAAACTCCACGAATGGAATATATGTTTATGAGGGTTTTAAAGTGATTCACAAAATATTAATTGGGGGGATGCATGAATCAAAAGAGGTTTTTGGACTTTTAAAAGAAGACTTTTGTGCAGTAGCTCTGAAAAAAGTTAGGTTTTGAAAGTATTACGAAATACCTACAGGAAGTAGGTTTTTATAGGCAAACACAAAAATCGAGCCGGTGAAAAGTCATAAGAACGAGATCATCAGGTCGTTCGAACGAGATGTCTATTTTACTATAAGTGACCATCTAACGACCCATCAAACTATATTCAAAAACTAAAACAGTACGCATTTATTTGTACCATATTCAATGTAAGCTATAAAACGATACTTCAAATGACATAAGCAAGTCATTCGAACGACTAGTGCATGTCGTAACAACTGCAAGAAAAAAATATTTTTATTTAAAATCCAGCCCCATTTTTGTTAGGACATATATTTATAAGTCCGTTATCAATTTAGTATGTCATATATCGCTACACTGTCGAAGAGCATTCAAAAGCAATCAACATCAAGACAGATCCGAATTAATCAAGTTCTTCATCAAAAAGACTCCGCGGATTTTACTTTGGTAAGGTTATGTTTTTAATACCTTAACTTTCTATTTAGAGCTTTTGGGATATTTTTATAAAATATTTTCTAAGTGTTGGAGCGGACTTTTTTGTCAAAATTTGTGTATGAGTATTTTTTCTAAGTCCTGAAGCGTACCTCGATTTTGACGCCTAGGTCGTTCAAGCGAGATAGCTATCTCTTTCGAAAGACATAGGGATGTCGCGAGAAGCCGTTTGAACAACATCTGTACGTCATTCACGTGAGATTCTTATCTCGTTCGAACGAGCTCTAATACCGAGGTGACGCATTTTATTATAAATACTCTTTAAATGGTTTCATTTTCATTAAGAAGTCCCAGCATTTTCAAAGACAGATTCTTGCGAAAGTGCAGAATCCTTTTGACTTTTTCTTTTAGGGTTTAATCCCTTTTTGTTTTCAATTCACAAAAATCCCATACGCTTTAGTGAATTGTTTTGGTATTCAAGAACACTACTTTGCTGTTGTTTATTCTTTGTGGGGAGAACTCTACAACCCGAAAGATGCATGCTATTGTGGAGGGAGTCTCTATGGAGTTTTTGGACTGCGGTCCTTGTGGTATAGGTGCGCGTGAACCACTACAGATTTCTAGCCGTTACTTTGAAGGTTTGACGAAGACACCGTACATTACACACTTGTGGGCGATTATCAGGTTGCATGTAAGTCAATGGTCTTGTGAATTCTTCAAAGTTCTAGAAATAAAAGGTTTTGCCCTGCGGGGATTTTTCCTTAATTTTGTGTCACATGTTTTATTTATTTATGGGTTGACACACGCACACACAGTTGGATGTTTAGGGGCTGAATTACTTTGGTTTAAAAATAGACTCTAATTAAATAAGGTTTACTTGGAAACTTGCGAATTAATTCAAATCGATATCACACGCCGCATTCACACATTTTCAAATTGGTATCAGAGCGGGTTACGCTAATTTATCGCGTATTCCTATTTTTCGCAAAATTGTGTTATATTAATTTTTTTTGAAAAACCAATTTTGTGAAAAATCGCAATTATTTCGATGGAGCACTTATCTAATTTGATGCCCCCTCCTGTTGGCACAAGTCAAAGTTTTAATGATTAAAATAGTTTGAGTTTGACGTTTGATAAAAGAATTGATTTTTTGGAAAAAGAAAATTCTCGTTTCAAATCCGCGATGTATCTTTTGCAAACGGTCCAAAATCAAAGAGATTTTTATCGTGAGAAATTTGTTGCCTTGTACCATGACTTTGTTGCTTTAAAATTGTCGAAGAAGGAGAGTGATGATACGGTCCTATTTTTAGAAAAAGAATTAGAGGGCCTTAAAAATTCGATGGTTTGTGTTTGTTCCAAAGAGGATATGAATGTTTTAATCAATGAGTTTGTGGCACGTGAAGAGACTCTTGGGGAAAAGTTTACATTAATTGAGGGAGAGAGAGATACCCTTTTAGGAATTGTTGAAAATTTGAAAAAGGCGTCCCTTAAATTAGAAGAAACTAATTCTTTGCTTGAGTAAAAAATTTTGAATTTAAAAACTAATTTGACAGATTCGAGTAGGTTTGATAGTGATGGTAATGGCTCATCTTGTTCTCATTCTTTTAATGCTAAAGCCAAAACCATTATTTGTTTTAGAGGGTCAATCAATTTCAAGGGTGTTAGATAAGGTCAACCCATAGGTGTCGTTCCACCCGTTTAGATATGTTCATATTGTGGTAGGAAAGTCCACCTTAGGCGTTTTTGTTTTGATCTTGAAAAATATCCTAGGAAGTTTATGTGTAGTGTTCCCTTGGTTCCTAAATCCCCCACACGATGTTTCATATCTATTTGGGTTAGGAAATCACTTTTAGAGGCACTAGATTTTAGATAAGTTGATTCCCGTTTGCTTGCACGTGATTCTTCTCTTGCCATATCATATAGATGATTGTGTTTGCATGTTTATCATACGTTAGTTTTTTGTTTCTTGATATTTATGTTTGCTAGCGTTGTGACATGTATCATTTTGTATGTTTTCCACTTTTTAAAAAATTTTGAAAAATAAAAAACATTTTATTTTGATAAAATTTTGATAAAATCCAAAAAGAGTTTTGTATTTTGTTTGCACCTTTTATGGATAAACACTTATGATGACCGAGTCACAACATCATTACATTTTTTTCATGTGACTATATGATAGTGTTTTGAGACAACAGGTCAATTCATCCATGTGCTTTATAATGTTTGGAGTCATTAAGATGTAATTAAGCGTTACTTCCTACATGTTTGACTCATGATTTCCATTATTGCACACGTACACGGATTTGTTTGATTATTGTGCTTGTCTTATCACATGTTGGTCGGGTGTTTTCACTTCAATCCTATCCTTAAAACGAACCAAGTGCGATAAAACTTGATAAGAAAGTTGTGCATATAAGAGCCATTTTTGATTTTGTGTGCTTTATTTTAAAACGGTGAAGTGCTACGAAAGGTATTTATCCATCCTTTGCGATTAAGCCACAGTTATATTGGACCTAAAAAATTGAGGAATTTTATTAATCGGGGTACAAAGAAGTTTAAAAGAGCCCGAAAAAATTTAATGTCAATAAAGAAAAATCCATGCCAATTATGGGCCATTTAGTCTTTTGCACCAATTCTCCAAAGTTTGAGAATTTAGTTTATAAACCTCTAAAAATAAAATATATATGATGGAGTTTGGATGGAGAATTAAAACGGGTTTGCACGTCCTTGAAAGTCTTGAAAAAGCGCTACATAGTTTTGGACGTTATTGGTGTGGAAATCACTTTGACTTTGATTTGTTGATTTTCATAAGACGATGTCATCTAAATTTAACCATTTTTACACCTAATGATACTTTTGATGTTCATTCGTTAGGAGTACACGTATGCATCGTGCACATATGATTGATTGAGTTTATTTACCTATCGAATGTGTACACACGCATTCATTCCATTTCCATGACTTCGTTGTTTGAGTTTAAATCCATGGTGTGATTTTTTTATCTTATTTTTGTATGAAAAATTGAAAAATCCAAAAATATTTGTTGAAATTTTTGAGATACACCTTTGTATGCACGTAGTTTGATCCATGGTTGCTATTCATTTCATTGTGACACTCCATGTTTTGATTTTTTCTTCTTATCTGTCTATTTGGGGACATCATAAAAGGAGGATAAAGAATTATCATGTTATGGGGGAGTTTTTGCATTAAAGGGGAGATTTGATTTATTAATGCTTTATTCTTATATCATTTCAAACTCAATGAACCACGAAGGTATATTTTGCTTTATCTCATGTGTGTAGGTACAAAGATTGAAGATCATTATGTTGCAGACCCTGATGAGAAAAGCTTTGAGATTTGACGAAGATGTTTGAAGAACAGTTTGAGAACTTGCAAATTTATTCATGAGAGGGTAGATTTGTATAGGCATTTTGGTTTTTGATAATTCAGATATTTTTATGTATGTACCGACATAGACATAGGGGGAGATTTGTAAGGACATATTTTTATAAGTCGATTATCAATTTAGTATGTCATATACCGCTACACCGTCGAAGAACATTCAAGAGCAATCTACATCAAGACGAATCCGAATCAATCAAGTTCTTCATCAAAAAGACTCCGCGAAGTTTACTTTGGTAAGGTTATGTTTTTAATACCTTAACTTTCCACTTAGAGCTTTTGGGATATTTTTACAAATTATTTTCTAAGTGTTGGAGCGGACTTTTTCGTCAAAATTTGTGTATGAGTATTTTTTCTAAGTCCTGAAGCGTACCTCGATTTTGATGCCCAGGTCGGTCAAGCGAGGTAGCTATTTCGTTCGATGCGACATAGGGATGTCGCGAGATGTCATTTGAACGACATCTGTGAGTCGTTCGTGTGAGATCCTTATCTCGTTCGAACGAGCTCTAATATTGAGGCTACGTATTTTCTTATAAATACTCATTAAATGGTTTCATTGTCATTAAGAAGTCCCAGCGTTTTGAAAGACAGAAACCTGTGAAACTACAGAATCCTTTTGACTTATTCTTTTAGGGTTTAATCCCTTTTTGTTTTCAATTCACAAAAATCCCATATGCTTTAGTGAATTGTTTTGGTGTTCAAGAACACTGCTTTGCTATTGTTTTTTCTTTGTGGGGAGAACTCTACAACCGGAGAGCTACGTGCCACTGTGGAGGGAGTCTCTACGGAGCTTTTGGGCTGCGGTCCTTATGGTTTAGGTGCGCATGAACCACTGCAGATTTCTAGTCGTTGCTTTGAAGGTTTGGCGAAGACACCGTGCACTACACACTTATGGGTGATTATCAGGTTGTATGTAAGTCAATGGTCTTGTGAATTCTTCAAAGTTCTAGAAATAAAAGGTTTTGCCATGCGGGGATTTTTACTTAGTTTTGTGTCACATGCTTTATTTATTTATGGGTTGACACACGCACACACAGTTGCATGTTTAGGAGCTGAATTACTTTGGTTTAAAAATAGACTCTAATTAAATAAGGTTTACTTGGAAACTTGTGAATTAATTCAAATCGATATCACACACCGCATTCACATGTTTTTCAATTTTTCTTAAAATAAAACCAAGTAAAATCAAATAAAATTCTCCCATAAATATTTGTGAAAAACTAAGAACTTCAAATAAATAATATACCATAAAGGAATGTGGAGTTGTGGAGAATGTTTGGAGTTGAACGTGATGCACATTGAAGATGAGTGGTGAATGTTGAAGTCACACGTTGCCAAAGATTCAAATTGTGGACGTCGTGGATGATCTAGTAGACGTGCTAATGTAACGGGATACGCCATATCTCATATAATCTAGAACGCTAAAGACAAGTCCTAGATTTTAGCGGATAATGATAGAAAATGTCCTTACAATTTACTAAGGAGATTGATAGGTCAGATCCTCCAAGGAAATTCTTGTAATACCATATATTTTTGGAACCGTATTTAATTAATTAATTAGGTTAATTAATTAAAATGGTTTTTCTAGTTGGAATTTAAATTAATTTAGAAAAGATTTATCTTAATTGAATTTTGTTAATTTTAGTTTATTAAATGAATAATATAATCATTTAATTGATGATTTGGTAATTTGGGATTTTGGTAAAAACACTATTGTTGTTTTAGTCTTTTTGTAATTTCTTGGACTCAGTTTTTTTGACCTTGTAAAATACTTTCAGGGGTAGAATTGTTGGTTAGTATTGAGTCATAAAGTAATGGGGATTTTATGGTTTATTTATATAAAAAGAAGAAAATAAGATATATATATATATACACACACATACACACACACACACACACACACACACACACACATAGAGAGAGAGAGAGAGAGAGAAGAGATATAGTGGACCCATGAGAGGACTCGCGATCGTGTTTGTTCTAACCGTGACTACAGTGTAGGACCTGCAATTGTGGGGTTTAGCTTGTGCACCCATGGCTTCTATGCGCTCATGGGTTGATCGCGGGTCTTGGTTGGTTTTGGTTATAAATTATAGTTTGGATGAGTTTTATTAACTTCTTACCTCAATTTCAAAACTGAAAGGTATAGACCTAATATTTTCCCTCAACCCCAAACACCATTGAAACAAAATTTCAACCTTAATTTTGGAGATTTTGCACTCATATTTTGGAGAAGACCAACGAAGCAAAGTTGCATATTTTTATGAGAGGAATGCATTGGAATACTCATATTTTTTAAGAATAATTTTATAAGCCAAGAATATATCTATTTTTCTCCTTAAGTATTATTTGATTTAAATATTGCCTAAACATTAAATACGCATATTTTATAAAGATGACTAGCAGCCTAATTAGGCTCACTTATAACCTAATTATAAATATATTTTTCTGAAATTGTGATTTTGATTTTCATACTTGAAATAACACATGCTTAGAGTATTATGGTTTGTTATTATTGGGCATTGGGACATCTTGCATATCATTTATTATATATATCTCGAAAAAATATTTTGGTTCATGAAATCATGTAATTATTTAATATAGTGTAAAATATGATAGTATGTTGCTAAAAATTGTTAACTCACATATTTAGATCAGTCTATGATTTAAATTTCTTTAATTTCACACGAATTGGAATATTAGATTAAACAAGTTGTTGAGATATTTTATAAAATTTGTAGATCACATGATTAGATTTATTTAATGCATATGAAATTGGATTTGTATAATTGTGGACAAGAATTATGATGTTGGATTAAAGAATATAAAAAGTGTAGAGTTTTCATATGTTAAATAATGACACCATTGGTATGTTTGGATTATGTAATTTAGTTGTACTTTCACTCTTGTTATTAGTATGATACTTTCTAGGTACGGGACAAGCGAGTAGGAATATTAATTGTAGTTAACTCTTTATAGGCATAGGAGTAGGGAGTGTTCACTTGTACGGTTGAGAATTTCCTAGGTATGGAACTAAGAGATAAGTGCTACTTTATTTTATCCTAGGCATAAGATTAGAGGATGGTTACAATTTTGGGTAATTTTCCTAGGTGAGGGACTAGAAGGTACTTATGATTTGGTGATCTCTATATATGGGAGTAGGAATGGATTTGATTACGATGCCCGAATTTTTATTGGTAGTGATAAATAATGAAAACATTATAATGAGAATATAATCAATGCCTAAGATAATAAACAAGTAATAAAGATAGATTGATGTGGCATCTTTGTATGTGCGGGTATATGTTGACTGGCTACACTACATGTGTGGGACTTATACTGTCTTAGCTACTTTGACGGGATTATGTGGGTGTTATGATATGTGTAGAGTGTAGTGTTGGTTATCTATTACGATGTGCGAGGGAATTCGATAAACTTGATATAGTATGGTGTTACATTGGCATCATGGTGTGTGAGGAGTCTAGTGTTGACTGGCCATTACGATGTGTGAGATACCTAGTCAAATCAGCTATAGTGACATGTATTGTGTAGAGTACATCACGGTGTATGTGAACTAATAATTTGGGTTATCGGGCTATAGTGATGTAAGTGAATTTATTGAGTTGAGGCGGTTGGCGCATATGTGCAGGGTAGTATAGAAGACAAATTTGCTATTGTGATATTGCCATTAATAATAATAATATTGAGAAAGATAAATGTAACGAGATTAAAAAAATGTTGTAAGAAAAATAATTGGACTTGGGTAGCTGAATTTGCTTACTTTATGTTGGTAGTTTAATAGCTTTACATTTCTCGCATAGTTATTATATTTCTTCATTAATAAAAATATTATACTGTGATGTGTATATCTTATAATGCCTATGACTGGATACATGGATCCTATTTGGGAAGAGTAGTTTGTGTTCTTGTGGTGGGCCCTGACCCATTGCCATTGACTAGCCTTTCAGGATAGGTTGTTGGTAATCGCATAGTTTGGAGATTAGCAGACTTGAAGCTGGAGATTTATTTTATTGCATAGTTTAGTTTTCCTTTCCAGTCGTTTTATTTATAAGATAGTTGTATATGGATTTAGTGGGTCACTCAAGAACAGTTGAATTATGATTTTCAGTTGGTGAGATTTTAGTGATGACATTTATATCATTTGAGTTTTTTTTATTAGAGCTTTATCATGGTGATGGATCTTATTATGGTGAATCGTCTATTACTTTTGGATTATTTCAATTGTATCTCATGGAATTTTTTTAAAATGTTTCATATTTTTATCACATTCTGAGAATGATATTTTAATTCTTATCGCCTAGAATATCTTGTCAATGGGGTCTCATCACCCTTAGTGGAAAAATATGTGGGGTGTTATAATTCTCATTACCAAAAATAACCACATATGATGGAATGATCGATCCTGCACATCATATACACTATTATAGATAATCAATGTCTCTTTGGTATAATGATTCCCTTATATGTCACGTTTTATCATCTACTTTGTTTAAGATCAGTCTCAAGTGGTTTGAGAAGTTAATCCATTGGTTGATCACCAAGTTCAGGGAGTTGGCAAAATAGTTCATGGCCCATTTCATCACCAACGAAATAGTCGTGAAGGATGTGGATCCCTTGATCACCCTTAGTAACAAGCTAGAGTAATCTCTTAGGAAGTATGCTTAGAGTTACTGGGATATGTTTAAGTAGATTGAGAACTGCAATGAGAAGTTATCCATTTGTTTTTATAAGTTTAGCCTCCCCAAATTAGAAGATTTATAACATTCCTTGGCAAGAAACGAGCCTTATTAATGGACAACGTCATAGCCCGTGATGAGAACTATTCTAAGTTTAAAGGTGAGCTCTTAAAGTCAAACAATCATACACATTAGCTAGCAAAGACAAAAATGGTTGTATAATCCAAGAAAGGAGGACACGGTGGAGGAAAATTAACCCTATCAAAGAAAGGGGAAAGAAGGAACAATCCAAGGGTAAAACTAGGATGCCAACTAGTGAGAAGTGTACTAAGGAATCAACATCTTCTTCAAGGAGATAATTTACAATATCATTTCTCAAAACACAAACAATTTTTATTATAATAAGTCACCAAAAATGGCATGAAATCCCAATGAATGAGATGAAAATCAGTGAAGCACATACCACTGGACCTTGGCCATAAGATGGAGAAATATAGGATGATCAAGTGATAAATATAGAACTTGGACCAGGAAAGGCACCTCAAAGAGTACAAATGTTTTACAAGTTGGGTTACAACACCCACGACGTGGATACCAAAGTTGGGCCCCATATTATCTTCAACAATAACATGGACACTCTTTGGGGAAGATTAAGCTTCCAGCAAAGTTGGTTCTATCAATCGTGACATAGAGTTTAATGTGATGGGATATAAATATCCTTATGATACCATCCTTGGGAGAGGGTGGTAATTTGTGATTAATGAAGGTATAGTGGAGATTGGGGGTAATCGGGCAGTGACCATGAGTTATTTTGGGGCTTCCATAAAACATAAATGGACTTAAACCAAAAAAGGCCCCAAACAACATTGATTTTGAGGTTGGCAAATGATATGCCCAAAGTGTACCCTCATACTAGGAGTCACCAACCTTGACTGACCTCACAGCCGAGTCATCAGGAAGCTCACAAGAGCCGTCAGAAAGGTCGTATTATGCAAGGTCAGCTCCTCATTGATCAACCTCGACTGGCCAGCAACCAAGGTTAACAGCATCTTCTGAGCTCAAGCTATTGCCAACATCGTACTCTGCTTCAGCCGACACTACATCCTACTTCATACCTAACCTCGGCCAGTCGCCCAGGCCGAGGTCATGCTTATGATTGGCAGGACAAATTAACTATCGGACTTCCTAACATCGTACTCGACTGGGCCGAGGTTCCATCAGATGATGTCACAAGTCTGAGCACACGTAAGCACTTGGAAAACTTGGAACACGTGAGCAAAGTAGTTATAACTAAATCCTCCTCCTCACGTGAGGGAATATTTGGTCATCATTACTTACATGTGGCATAGCCAGGTGTCCACATGTGATTAGTGTATTTAGCAAACACATGCTTGGGGGTGCACTACACCCCCAAGCACTATAAATACATGTCTTCCCCTACCTTGGAAAAGGATCCATAATTGTAACCCTAGCGAAAGCCCTGGTAAAATACACAGTAGAGAGAGAAAGTGAGAGATTGTATCACAGGACATTAGTGCCATTGTTATAGTGAAATTCACTCACACACTCACAATGGACGTAGACAAAATTGTCTGAACCACTTAAATACAAGTGTTTATCCTCTTCTCCTCATCTCCTTCTACTAATTTATTACTCTTGTGTTGCTATTGTAGCTACTAGAGTGAGCTTATTAACACCTCATACGGGTGGTTCTATTTATAGCATCATCATTTTGGTGTCATCTGTGGGAATGAGAGGATTCAACTCTTCCTCCTTTGTTGCTTGACGTCACCGGAGACTCTGCTGGTGAACCGACCCTCCCCCTTTCGTGGAGCAGTTTCACCATTGAAAGAGGTCCCTTAAGGTCTCAAACTCTCTAGTATTTTTCATTACAAGCTCTTTAGTCTTTTTATATGGCACCGGAGTTACCACCTCCACCTTCTGGTGTTGGGGGACCCAGTTCCAGCCAAGCGCCACCCCAGTCCGAGATGGTTGAGGTGGTAGCAGCCTTGAAGTCCTTAGCTGCTACTCAATAAGCAATGCAGGAGAAATTCACCCAGCTAAGTCATAATATGATAATGAGACCACCTGGGGTTTCACCGGAGATGATCACTCCAATAACTTTGCAAAGACAACATGAGGCTCGGGGACCACCCTAGGCACCACAAAATACCTATCTCCTCCTCAACGGCGGGGGGATGTTGCTGACCTTAGGTTTTTATGCCTGGGGAAGCAAGGAAACCCTTTCCCGGAGGATAGCTATGAGTATATAGAGTCCAAAGATACTACAGAAGACTGTTGGGAGCAGTACGAGATCTCAAACAACACTGTGCGACCTATTCAGTAGAGCCGAGGTCAGGGTTGAAGATAAGATTGCGATTCACGACAAAGAGGTTCGGCTTTTGATCGGTTGAGTAGAGGGTCGACCTTAGAAAGGCTTGACCCAGTTAATGACCTGAGGGAAAGGCTATCCAGGTCAAGAAGCCTTGCTGGTTCCAGAAGAGAGGCTGGCGACCGTCGGCCACATCATGGACGATCTCCACATGGCCGATCCCCTAGGGGAACCCTCGGTTCATCCTTTGGAAATGGCTGGGGATAACCTCGACCAGGCCGATGCTATAAATCCCTAGAACGACTCTATCCAAAGGCTGGAAAATAAGATTGGAGATCTTATAAGAAGGCGGGACCCCTTACAGAGGGGGTACTCAAAGGGTTCTCCCTTTATAATAAGGATTGTTAGCTTTCCTACCCCAGCCAAATTCAAACCTCCAGTGGTATCACCCAAGTATGATCGAAGCACCAACCCAACCCACCATATTGAGATGTACCAGTATGTAATGGACATCTACTCCATATCTAATGAGATGAGGTGTCAAGCTTTTGCGAGCACTTTGACTGGGGAAGCACACATGTAGTTTACCTCTCTTTCTAAGAATTCTATAGAAAACTTTAGACAGTTGGCCGAGCAATTCATTCATAATTTCTATTTTGGGGTAAAACCTCAGAAGAAGATGACCCATTTTCTTTATGTAAAGAAGGGAAGAATGAAATTCTCAGAGACTATATCGCGAGGTTTAACAAGGAAAAGTTGGAGGTAGAAGTCTATGAAGAGAGTATTGCCATGAAGACCCTTATTAGAGGACTTCAGAAGGGAAAGCTACTCTGGAAGCTTGCTGAAGACCCTCCTAAGTCTATGGCCGAGCTCTTGGCAATAGTTGGAAAGGTAATGAACACAGAGGAAATAATGGCCGCAAAATATGAGGATGATAATGGAAGTAGTAGTGGGAAGTTCCAAAAGAAAAAGGATGGAAAGAAGAGGACAGCGGATGACAAGTTTCAGACTATACTCCTTTAACTGTGCGCTGTGAGCACATCCTCAATGAGATAAAGAATGATAGGTCTCTGTGGTGGACAGATAAGCTGAAGGCTCCTCCACATGAGAGAAATAAGAATTTATAGTGCGAGTTCCATCAAGATCATGACCATCTAACTGACATATGCTTCACCCTGAAGGGCGAGGTTGAAAAAATGCTAAAGTCTGAAAAGCTGAGAAGGTATACGGATTCAAGATCTTCAAAAAATGACCGAGCTGACCCCAAAAGGAAAATAAATGATAAATGCTGGGAAGATGCCCCCACCGGGAAAGATGATGCCTTAAACGATGACAACAATGACCCTGATCTCCCACCAAAGGACGAAAATGCCCCAATAAAGAGAGTCAACATCATCTCTTTTGGTGTGAGCACTATCTTAGAGACTAACAGGAGGTGGCTCAGAGGTAGTTGATCATAAGGCTCATTTGGCATAAGCGAAAGCAGTGACCAAAGCCGAGGTTGTGAACTTGGCTTCGATAGAGGTTAAACTTGAGAAAAAAAGAAGGTAGACATGGTCACACTCGTAGTCGGATTCTCGTGACTTGATTTCAAGGGTATCTTAGCTCCTCATAATGACCCTCTAGTCATCACCACAAGGGTACATGGATGTGAGGTTCAGAGGATTCTTATTGATGGGGGGGGGGGGGGGGGGGTCCAACAGACGTTATGTTCTGGCCCTATTTCAAAAGCTTGGGTCTCAGCCGAGCAAGGCTTGTCCCATATCATCACCCCTTGAACGGCTTCAGCGGAGAGAAAAACCATCCATTGGGAATGTATGAAATGGACTTAAGAATGGGAGATGAATGGCCTAAGAGGTTGACCAGAAAAATCAACTTCTTTATGATGGATGAAAATGTCTTCCCAGCCTACAACCTCATCATGGGACGAGTGGCCCTCAAATAATTTGAGGCCATGCCTTCAACAGTCCACCAGATGATAAAATTCCCGACTCCTTATGGAGTAGGGAAATTTAAGGTGACCAAACATCGGCACGTGAATGTTACTTCAACTCCGCATAAGAGAGAAAGTCTCATAAGAAGGCAACCACCACTTACAATATTGATACTCTTGATCCTAGAGACGAAAAGAAGCTCAAAAAGGGAAAAGCTGCGGAGGAGGTAGAATCCATCATCCTCAATGAGAATGAGCCAAAAAAAACCATCTAAGTTGGAAAGGCCCTAAAACTTAAGATCAAGGAAGAGTTAATCACGGTGCTAAATAAGTGACAGAGTATCTTTGCCTGGAGTCATGTAGATATGCCAGGTATTGACCCTGGGATCACGTGTCATAAATATAATGTTATAGATGATGCCAAGCCCATTAAATAGAGAAGATGGATCTAATCAAGACAAAAGTACGAAGTCAGCAAAGATGAGGTTCGAAATCTTGAAGAAGCCAAGTTCATTAGAGAGGTCATATACCCAGAGTGGCTGTCCAATGCTGTCATAGTGCCAAAAACAAATGGGAAGTGGAGAATGTTTGTAGATTTTACTGACTTGAACAAGTCTTGTCCTAAAGATAGCTTCCCTCTTACTCGTATATATCAGATGGTGGATGCCACCGTAGGTTATGAGCTCATAAGCTTCAAGGATGCATATTTTGGGTATAATCAAATCTTTATAGACCCGACTAATTCTGAGAAGACAACCTTCATCACGAATAAAGGGACCTATTGCTATAAGGTCATACCCTTCGACCTGAAGAACGCAGGGGCTGCATACCAACATATTGTGAATAAGATATTTGAGGATCAGATAGGAAAGTCCATGGAGGTTAATATTGGCTACATGCTAACGAAGAGTCTGAAGGTTGACACTCATGTGGCCGATCTTAAAAGAACTTTTGATACCATGGACAAATACAGAATGAAGCTTAACCTGGCTAAGTGTGTTTTTGGGGTCGGAGATGGAAACTTTTTGGGTTTCATTGTAAACCATAGGGGAATAGAAGCTAATACAGAGAAGATAAAGGTGTTGCTGGAAATGAAGATGCCCAGAACCATCAAAGAGATCCAGATGCTTAATGAATGAGTAACTGGACTTAACAGGTTCATCTCTAGAGCTACAAATAACTGTCTTCAATTTTTCAAATTTCCTAGAAAAGCATTTGAATGGAATGAGGAATGTGATAAATATTTTAACGAGGTTAAGTCCTACCTCGGATCCCCTCTTCTCCTATCACGGTCAATTCAGGGTGAGAAGCTGTATGTATATTTTGTTATCTCATAGTCAACTATTAGTGCTGTAATAGTAAGAGAAGAGGATGGAATGCAGAGACCAGTCTATTTTAATAGCAAGGCACTCCAAGGGTCATAACAGAAGTACCCTAGGATGGAAAAGTTAGCCTATGCCTTGATACATGCTTCCAGAAAAATGAAGCCATATTTTAGGCTCATTCCATGATCATCCTCACAGATTCTCCACTCATACAAGTCCTCCATAAGCCTGAGAAGTTAGGAATGATGATGACCTGGGCAATTGAGTTGGGAGAGTAAGATATTATTTATCAACCCAGGGTGGCCATCAAAGGACAAGCACTAGCAGATTTTATGGCTGAGTTTACCTGGGAAGAGGCCGAGGTTGAGAACCATCTCGGAGATGTAGATGAGCAAGTGGAGAGGAACGTCGGCCGGGAAATCGACAAGGCCGAGACAAGTACACCCTAGAAAAAGGTATTCGAGAATTAAAAAGAGAGATACCTCTTTAAATAAGGGACCCTGACAGTGGAAATTTATCTTTAAATGAAACCATCTGGAACCTCTTCGTTGATGGGTCGTCCTGTGAAAATGGGAGTGGAGCAGGACTGATAGTGTTGGTACTAGATGGTATAGATATTGAGTATGCACTAAGATTCATCTTTAAATCCTCCAAAAATGAGTCAGAGTATGAGGCATTGATAGCAGGTCTTTCTTTGGTAAGATCCCTAAGTGTCGGCCAACTCTTAATCCACAGTGACTCGAGATTAGTTGTGAACCAAATCCTGGGAGTATATGGAGCCAAAGATGAAAGGATGGAAAGATATCTAAAAAGGGTAAGATCGATGATAGAAGGATTCAAAAAGGTAAAGATGAAGAGGATACCTCGGCTGGACAACAACCAGGCTGATGCTCTCGTAAGGTTGGCCTCGATAATAAGAACTGACATATGGAGAATAGTACCAGTCGAGATTCTTCTCAAGTCGACCATCGAAGAGGAAGAGGTTGATAAACCTTCCCTAAATTTGAATACGGGGGCCTTATGGATGGACCCTCTTATCAGATACATCAGAGAAGGAGAGTTTCTAGAGTTAAAATTAGAGAGGAGAAAGCTAAGGTATAGAGCTGCTAAGTTCTCTATTATGGGATATGTCCTGTACAAAAAGGGATTCCTACTCATTTTTCTCAGATGTGTTCATCCTTCAGAGGTTTCATATATCTTGCAAGATTTTCATGCGGGCTCTTGTTCAAGCCACAATGGAGGAAGGTCATTGGCTAAGAGGATAATCACTCAGGGGTACTGGTGGCCGACCTTGGCCAAAGATGCAGCTGCATATGTGAAGAGATGTGATAAGTACCAGAGGTTCTCCACTATTCCCCATCAGCCTCATCAACCTCTGACTTTTATCATCTCCCCTTATCCTTTTGCAGTATGGGGCATTGATTTGGTAGGACCCTTGCTAAGAGCTGTAAACAACTATCAGTACTTAATTATAGTGATTGCTTATTTCTCTAAATGGGTAAACGCTAAGCCAATGATCACAATCACTGAGCAGGAGACCTTCCAGTTCGTTTGGAAGAACATCATATGTAGGTATGTCCTTCCAAACACCCTCATCTCAGATAATGGAAGCCAATTTAAGAATGTTTCCTTAGAAAAATACTACGAATGAGTAGGAATTAGGCAATTCTTCTCTTCCCCCGAGTGCCCCCAGGCAAATGGTCAGACTGAGGTCACAAATCGAACAATCCTTGATGGGATAAAAAAGAAGTTGGAAGAGGCCAAATGAAGATAGACAGAAGAGGTATATGATGTGCTTTGGGCTTACAGGACGACAGTGAGAACACCCACAGGGGAAACTCCATTTATGTTAGCCGATGGCTCAAAGAATATCATCCCAACAGAGATAGGCTTCCTACTCATAGAATTCAGACGTATGACCCTTAGAGGAATGGGGAAGAGAGAAGACTTGATCTTAATTTAATTGAGGAAAGAAGAGAAGATGCTGAGATAAGACAAGCAGCCTATCAATAAAGAACTGCGAGGTTCTATAATCAGAGGATCAAATCAAGACCGATAGCTGTGGGCGACCTGAAGAAGACGTGGCAGAAACCTAATAAGATCCATCTCAATTGATTTGGTCCTCAAGGTAATTGATGAGGTTATGCCTGGTACTTATCGGCTAAAAAATCTAGAAGGAGAGCCTTTATCAAACCCTTGGAATGCCGAACATTTGAAGAAGTACTACCTATGATGTTGTAGTTGTCTTATTTTCTTGTAATTCAAGCATTAAATTATGAAGTAAAATATCAATGAGAAGCAAGTATGTGTTCTGTTAGCATCTTTGTACCAATATATGTACCTTAAACACCATTAGTTTGGTGAAAATATGAGGGTAAACATCATAATTTGGTGACCTCAGACCTTAAACACCATTAATTTGGTGAAAATATGAGGGAAAACATCATAATTTGGTGACCTCAGACCTTAACATCATTAGTTTGGTGAAAATATGAGGGTAAACATCATTAATTTAGTGAACTCAGACCTTAAACATCATTAGTTTGGTGAAAATATGAGGGTAAGCATCATTAATTTGAAGAGGTAAACATCATAATTTGGTGATCTTAGACCTTAAACATCATTAAGTTGGTGAAAATATGAGGGTAAACACCATGACCTTAGACTCTTAGCACCTGTATTGTATTCCTGTTCTTATGGTGAAATTTATGATGGTGTGGAACACCACAATCATAGAACAATAAAACATCATAGAAGAAGAAACATAATCAGAAAAAGTGAATCTGTTTATATTCGTAACATGAAAAGGTTACAGAGTTACATTCAAAACATCAAAGGCCATAACCAAAGTTCATCAAAATAAGAGTCACAAAATGCTTCACATGAAAAAGTTAATGATGAGAAGGAGAGGCCCTCGGAGTTGAGTCTATGCCTCGGCAGGAGCAGACCCATCAGCAGCTGTAGTTGTCTGGTCAAGGTCGATGTTGGTAACTTTAGCCTCATCATCATGATGATCACTATTGTCAGTTTTGTGACCTCAAGAGGAGCCGTCTCGACTGGGGCAACATCATTTTCTTCTACTTCCATTAATGCTTGGGTGAATCGAGGGTCTCCAAAGCCGAGATCGATAAAATCCTCGACAGATAAGCTCCCAGACTCACCTTGATTCATAAACACCCATCATCTAGTCTTTTTAATGCCCCTCTCTAAATACTCAAAGCCGAAGCTGATAAACTCGTCAGATACTTTTTAGTCCTCAATAGTTTTCTCTGCAGCATCTGCCAATGCAGCCTTTACAGCAGCATTAACCTTTGATTGAAGGACATCATCTTTTGCCTAAATGTCTTTATCATGGTTTGACTTCAACTGAGTGATATGATTATCCTTATCTTTTAGACCCCTTTTAAACCTTCCCACCTTGTTTTTTAGGTCGGTCTTAACTGTTTTAGCATCCTTACCCTTTTATATAAGGGGAAACTTCTTTAAGGTCCACTCCACAAGGCGGTGAAGAGACACCACACTATGCAGAAGAATATTGAATATATGAATAATAATTTCTAAAGAGCCGAGACAACACTTGGAAGAAAAATTGCAAAAAAAATTAATACCTGAATCGATCTGTGAAGTGTAAACTCAGCCAACAAAGGAACATCTAGGGAACGAAGAAAACGCTTGTCCTCCTCAGTAATGATGGTGTCAATAGCATCGACAGCTTTCAGACTATGGCCAATAACGCTATCTCCAATATTAATCTTTGATAGGAGAGAAACTAAAGCATCATCGGTGGAAATAGGGATCGCACGGTTCTTAGAAACCTTGATAGTATGAGCTAGTTCAATAGCAGCTCCCCTTTTCTTGCTAGCATTGGCCTTCGAGGTGCCGAAATTTCTTTTTGTTTGGGAAGGAGGTGGTACTTTCTTACCACCTCATTTTTCCATGAGCTTTATAAGGCTGGGAGCTGACATATCCCAAAAGTCGTCTGAAATGCCTACTGGTCGCTCTGCAAAAAGACAAGTCTCTGAGTTAGCAAGTCAGATAGATAAAAAGTACGAGACATCACTTGGTAAGAAAAATGTGGAAACTTACGAATCTCTTCGAGAGGACCACCCCACAAACCTGCCTGAGAAAGGTAATAGGGGGTCATCAGATGTTCATAATTAACCAGATGACCCTTCTCACCTTGGTTACGAAGGTCCTCAACATTCTTGTAATTATCCTGGCTAAGACCAGGGTCAACTTTAGCCGCAAGGGAGACTTTCACCCATCTTAGAGGGGTCCTTAGAACCGACGCTCCACAAGCCTCGCCTGGGCCAAACTACTAGGCCCCAGAGATAAAGAAATACCAAGGATTCCAATTATGGTTGGAAGTCTGGGTAACCACGAGCATCTTCTTCTCGAATTTCCTAGCTAAGAAGTGGTAGTAGCCGGGGTGATTTTTGGCAGACGGGGGAACATAGACACTAGTAAAAACTCTAATTGGAAGGTTTGAATGGTGAAAAACCTTCCAAAGGACAATAGCCCCAATCATAACCCTCCAAGAATTTAGGGACAATTGGGAAGGGGCAAGGTTTATATATGAGAGTATAGCTCTGATAGTTGGGTGGAAGGTAAGACGAAAACCCAACTTAAACATCTGCTCATAGATGCAGATTTCACCATCTCGGTGATCGAAGGCCCTTTCGTCATTCAGAGGTTTCCTAAGGATGATTGAGGAATCTATGTAATAAAGGTGCCTGAAAGAAAGAAGGTTGTACTCATTCACTATACTCTCATACTCTGTAGCTACAGAGGTATCAAGTTCACTTCCTTTATCATCATCACCATCCCCATAAACTTCGTCCTGAGCACTCGTAGGGGCACCACCAAGAAACCTCTTCGCAAACTTAACACCGGTGGTGGCCGATAGAGGAATGACATCAGTGGGAGGGGGAATTGCTATGCTGGGCAGTAAGATTTCTATGGAAAGATATCTATGCGAAGTTCTAGCATCTATATGGAACAAGGCATGAATCAAAACCTCAGCATCCTCCGAAACCTCACTTTGCCTAGGGGAGCAATCTATAGCCTCTTAAAAGTAGTCTACGGAATCACCATCCTCAGACATTGACATATGGTCTGAAGAACCCGATTATGACATTAGGATAAGAATCTCTACTGACTCAGGGTGTATGACAGCTAATGGTGGAGGAAAAATTAGTCTGAGGGGAAAAGTCTCGGCCCTGCGAGCCTCGACTTGGGTTAACTCCATCTGTCTGATCTTATTGAAACACTCCTCGCGCAGAGTTGGGAACTCTTCAGCAAGTTTATACAAGTATCTTAGCATCCGATAGATGACACTACACTTGGAGAAGTTTAAGCTAAAAAGGAAAATAGGTAAACAACTTATACAACCTACACTAAGGATCAAGACTTGAAATTCTAAAGGTTTCCACCAAGAACACTCAAAAGTTGGGTGACCGGAGAAGATGATCAAAAGGTCACCGGAGGGCAAAAAAGAGTTTTTATTTTAGCTAAATCAGCCTCGTATTATCCTGGAATAGCCCCTAAAATACCTAGCCACACTAATCCTAGCCTAATAACCACAAAAGAGTGGTGGTTTTCCTCGTTGGAAACCAAAAAACCAACAAAAAATTATAAAATGTTGCAAACAAAGCCAGAAAATAGAAAGCAAGGAGAAAGAAGGTTACCTGAGTAATGGGGAATGAAAAGGCAAGGGTGACGAACCCAAGATAGCCTGAGAACCTGAGAAATGATGAAGCTTTTTGCTATAGAGGTGAGAGAGAGTTCTTGAAGCAAAGTGTGAAGGTGGGAGAAATGAGAAGAAGAAAGAGAAATGAGGAAATAAAAAGGGTTTCAAACCTTCCCCAATGATGTGGTTCAATTCCCAAAGCACTCACCATTGCCTTAGAAATCCTAAAAGGCACCGTCAGGGCTGTCATATCTTGGGGAATACGTTAAAGAGTGACATGTGTCATAAGAACCACTCCAAACCCCAAGACACAAAAAATGTCCCTTCATTAACCTGACTCTTATACCCCTCAGTCACCTACTCACATAGGAGACTAAGGTCTAGGGGTGATTGATATGCCTAAAGTGTACCTTCATACTTGGAGTCACCAACCTTGGCTGACCTCACAACCGAGTCATCAGGAAGCTCACAACAGCCGTCAGAAAGGTCGTATTATGCAAGGTCGGCTCCTCATTGACCAACCTCGACTGGCCAACAACCGAGGTCAATAATATCTTATGAGATCAAGCTATTGCCAACATTGTACTCCGCTTCAGCTGACACTGCATCCTACTTTATACCTAACCTCGATCTGTTGCCCAGGCCAAGGTCATGCTTATGATTGGCAGGATAGAGAAACAATCGGACTTCCCAACATCGTACTCGGCTTGGTCGAGGTTTCATCAGATGATGTCACAAGTCCAAGCACACGCAAGCATATGGAAGACTTGGAACACATGACCGAAGCAGTTATAACTAAATCCTCCTCCTCATGTGAGGGAATATTTGGTCATCATTCCTTATATGTGGCACATCCAGGTGTCCACATGTGATTAGTGTATATAGCACACACATGCTCATGGCATGCTTAGGGGGTACACTACACCCCCCAAGAACTATAAATACATGTCTTCCCCTACCTTGGAAAAGGATCCAAAATTGTAACCCTAGCAGAAGCCCTGGTAAAATATACAGTAGAGAGAGAAAGTGAGAGATTGTATCACAGGCCATCAGTGCCATTATTATAGTGAAATTTACCCACACACTCACAGTGGACGTAGGCCAAATTGACTGAACCAATTAAATACAAGTGTTTATCCTCTTCTCCTCACCTTCTTCTACTAGTTTATTACTCTTGTTCTGCCATTGTAGCTACTAGCGTGAGCTTATTAACACCTCATACTGGTGGTGCTGTTTATAAAATCATCAGTCAACTCAAATAGAAATGAAAAGGAACTCATTCGGGGGTTGAAGAAACCAAACAACATTGATTATGAGAAGTTCCATTTTACTTTAATCAAGTAGATACTTTCTTACCAATTGGCCAAAAACTACCATATGAGGAATCCGATTAGCTTGTCAAGGAGCTAGATTAATCCGTAGTAATGTCTATAGAAATATGATACATTATTTTAATTCCCCTCCATAGTCATCCTCACCTCCTATACTCTTAAGTAGGCCTTCGCTAACGAGATCAATAATGTCAACAATGACCGTGATACCCCACCTATTTAAATACAAGGTGATTAATCCTTCATCCAATTAAAATAGGAATCTTATCTGGATCATTCTTAGCATCACTGTCGAAAATGTTTTAAATTTAACTAACCACCTAGTATTAAAAAAGATTGATGCCAAATTTTATCTTTTTATTAAACAATAACAAGAAGTGAAATAATCACAATAACCAAACCATCCATGAAGTAAAATAATCTGAACTGAATACTAGATAAATAACTGAAATCAAATGGTGCCGAATAAACTATCGGTTCTCAAATAAAATCCAACTAAACATCTAATGAAATCAAACAGAGTCCACAAATACAAAGTATGATAAAGTGAATAAAATAAATAACTGAAGGGGTGACATGCCCAACTGAAATAACTAAACGACATTCTACTCTAGAAATGAAGTAACTGAAGTGTCTAAATCCAAATCTTGTAAGCATCCACATGTGTTACAACAAAGCATCCATGGAACAGATCATCAAACTTGGCGTCCCTGTGGCTGGACACCTAAAAGGTTTTGGAAAAAGTTTTGAAAGTACAGGTTAGAGCCCTAGTAAAATCCATTTGAAAATATTTAGCTCTAAATCATCAAATTAAATAATTTCTCAGAATCAAATAAGTTTTCCAAATTTAAACTCAAAATAACTAAATTAAATAATTTCTCTGAATCAAATCAATCCCAAATCACCAATTTCAATAAATGCTAAATCACCAATATATTTAAATCCCATATCCTTAGAAATACGCGGTGTTACATATTTCCCCCCTTACAAAGGAATTTCATCCTCGAAATTCGGATAAGACTAGTACTCCAAGGTTTTCTACACTACCTTAATCACGTACTCTGAAGATCACCACATATACTTCTATCTCCACTAATCGCGGATAATATTAAAAAGAATTAAACTACCCAGGGCACCCATGCACCCTATACCCGTGCATAGCTGCACCAATGTTATCCAACTCTACTACCCTCAATATATAACATAGCTACTATCCCTCAAATATAACTGCGTAAGAGAACCATAACTATGGTACTAAACTCATGTCCTATTGGCCAAACATCTACCCACTTCCAACATTGCACTAAGTTTCATGTGTGGGACATCTCGCAAAGCAAAATCCAAATAAGAACCCCCCTGATACACTACTACCTAACATTGTCGGTCATCGAGATCCGTTAGGCCCTAAATCCATAGCACGTATCCCCAAAATCCCCGTCTCTTGACATAAAAGTATACTTATCCACTCTCATGATACATAAGACAACATATATCACAGCGCTCTTACTATCACTAGTTTCTTAGCGCGAATAAATCACGAGCTATATCTCTTCGCTCAAGAAAAAATAATTTACCCTGAATCACATTAGTAAACGTCCCTACTCACTAGGATTAAATATAACCATACAAATATATATTTATAAGTCTATCATGCAACACATTATAAGATATATACACGTATATATAGGAAATACCCTTTTTCAGGTGATACCTAGCAAAATTAATCATACCCTGGAGCAGTGAACTCATAGTCCTATTTTGACCGTCTACCATTGCTTAAACCATCATTAACCAATCAGAACTCGAAAATAGTCTATTCTCTTCTCATATGCCTCAAAAGCATTGAACTAACATGTAATGCATCCATTCCCTTAGTGTACACACCCTCTCACTCATAGGCGACACCATAAATCCCCGGTACTCCCCCGGTAATTAATCATAAATATACACAATAAGGCGATGACGGCCAACGCACCCACTAAATTTGACTCACTCGCAAATTCTAGTGCTAATAATCTTACATCGTGATGCCCCTATGTCATTAAAATCTACTCTGTACTCATAAGATAATAAAGATAATTTACCTTCAAGTGCTAGCTGCATTTCCTGGTCGATGGGCTCCTGAACATAATCCTCGTGTTCGAACTAACCCATGACCTACTGCAATGGTTGTACATCCAGAACCTCATACTGTGGTTGCCCCTGCCTCGATTAGGGAAATCTGTCTTCTTATGGAATCTCTCTATACACACAAAACATCTCCCAGTAAATACTCCCTGCCACTGATCCTCTCCTTGTTGGCCTTCTTTGCCATTCCCTTGGCCCAGGTAGCCCTAAGGGATGAAATGCTGCTGCTGCTGCTGAGGGCCCTGTTGACCCTGCCTGAACCTAACCCTCTCGGATCAATAACCCCCAGACCTATACCTCTTGGCGCAACTTCCTTACTGGAGATCCCACTCCTACTGTTATTGTGCCTCATGTGCATCATTCCCATCCACCT
Source organism: Sambucus nigra (assembly GCA_949130495.1). Classification (NCBI taxonomy): domain Eukaryota; kingdom Viridiplantae; phylum Streptophyta; class Magnoliopsida; order Dipsacales; family Adoxaceae; genus Sambucus; species Sambucus nigra. The sequence goes on from OX422212.1 coordinate 524,254,256, forward strand.
TTTCGATCTGACTGGACCCACTCACTCTATTGCTATGCTTCATATGGAATCACTGATTCTGGAAATGAAGTAACTCTATATTAACAACATCCGCGTATGTCTCCAATGCCAAATTACCCAACAAGTGTTATCGAATCTTCTAGGTAAGCCCGTCCCTGAACTTACGCATTATCTTCTCTTCAGTGTTTACCTCATCTTTCACCAAATTTGCTAACCGAGTAAATTCTTCCTTGTATTCAGCCACGGTCATATCTCCTTGAGACATATTGAGAAACTGTCATCGCGTCTTTGTCTGAATAGCGGATGAAAAATACTTATGGTCAAATCGCACCCAAAACTACTCGATGCTCATTGCATCTCTCTACTCTGTGGTGGTCGCAGACTCCCACCACTACAAAGCTTCTCCCACTACTTGAATGACGCCAAGAATTGTTTTTGAGTGTTGCTGCACTCCTTCATACACAGGTGGCGCTGTATGTCCTTCTTCCACAGACTGGATAATACTATATCTAAATTACCTTAAAACTCTGGTGGGTGACCCTTTTGAAATGCTTCTCTTGACCTCTGCCAATCGGATGGCCCTGGATGGGCCTGATCGTTAGGTGCCACTAACGACTGTGGTTGATTCTATGAAAAATGTTGTGCCATTGCTGTAATTTTCGCGTTAACTGTATGTGCCATGATCTCGGCCACCTGTGCAGTTGTCACCATTCCCGGTGGTGGATGTGGCTGAGGTACCTCCTGCTGAGCCTCTCTCACCTAATCTCTCGCTGCTGCCCTAGCCTGACGTCCTCTCTATCGGGGCATCTAAAAATTTAAAAAAATGAGTTGTATGAGTTCACATGTCATACATCTATAATAGAAGAAGAATGTAAATGCGCGTACGTAAAAGAATACAACAATCCTATCATAAGGCTCTACATCAAAGATCGCTAAGTTAAAACGTAGAAAACACGCATAGATTCTATGGATACTAGAACATGATGCTCTAATACCATCTTTGACACCCTGTCTAATTAAATATCGAATGATCAGTCCTTCATCAAATTAAAATAAGAATCTCATCTGGATCATTATTAGCATGACTGTCTAAAACTTTTAAAATTTAACTAACCACCTAGTATTCAAAAAGACCGATACCAAATTTTATCTTTTTATTAAACAATAACAACAAGTGAAATAATCACAATAATCAAACCATCCATGCAGTAAAATAATATGAACTAAACACCAGATAAATAACCAAAATAAAATGGTATTGAGTAAACTATCGGTTCTCAAATAAAATCCAACTAAATATCTAATGAAATCAAACTCAGTCCACAAATACAAAGTCTAATAAAGTGAATAAAATAAATAACTGAAGGGGCGACATGCCCAACTGAAATTAGTGAACTGCATTCTACTCTAGAAATAAAGTAACCTAAGCATTTAAGTTCAAATCCTATAAGCATCCACATGTGCTGCAACAATGCATCCCTGGAATAGATCATCAAACTAGGCGTCTTTGTGGCTAGACACCTAAAAGGTTTTGGAAAAAGTTTTGCAAGTACGGGTCAGAGCCTAAGTGAAAACCATTTGAAAACATTTAGCAAGTATTAAACTGCAGTTTGAATGAACAACTATTGGATACACATGTTAGGCTGTGTACACTCGCTTGAGTTCCTCACCTCTCATCTATAGTGCGCACCTAACATCCCATCTAGTCAAGCTACCCAATATAACTATGTCTCAAGAATCTAACTAATGATAAACTAGTCTAGATCACCCGTACCGCCCATACATTATGCTACAGTATAACCTTAATTATCATTAAGCCTTTAGTTATGTTTCTCCTTAACTTACCTCGTACCTCCCATACAGTATGTTATCGAATAACTAATAATTAACATTTCTCTTACGTTATTAATATGATCCTCATGTTAAGTTCTCACACTTATTTACCTTTATATTTTCACTATCCATCTTTTCTACTATTTACACCTAAGTAGGTTAAGCATCGTTGTAGATATACACTATCTAGTCTCACTACTATCACACATAAGTAGATTAAGCATTGTTTAAATATACACTATCTAGTCCCCTTACTATTACACATAAGTAAGATTAAACATCCATGAGTATATATATATATATATATATATATAATACCACATCTCCCGTACAAGTCAAAATGACGTGCACTCCTGTACTCTTCTACCCGTCTAAGTACCTCTCATACCTAATCATGGACTATCGATTCGAAATGTCTCCTCGAACCATTAATCAAATCACACATATTGGAGGTAAAAATAGCCCTAAGTCTTTGGGGCTATGCACATACCTAACATACCCAAACGACTTACCGGCATCACTATTTCTCTCACATAGTTATCCACTATCAGCACTATGCTCTGGGGCACAAATCCAGGCCTCACTAGAATCATCAATGTGGGATCGCCCACTGCATGGGACCTCCATGATAGCAAGTAGCGTAGGTATGTTAACATACACAAAAGCACATAATAGGCATACACATCCTAACCATATGTATATTCAATATAGGCACACACACGACCTATAATAAATTCGTATAGGTATACTCTCAACCTATTATAACCTGTATAAGTATACTCTCACCTATAATAACCACCAGTACGTAGTACTTATCTCTTAAATACTCACCGTATAATTTATTCACATTTATAGTTCTCAATTATTTTTACTCAAGCATTATTCTCTACCCGAAGGGCCCTTAGTTACCCCTTATATTAATTCAGTAGTTATTACACCCATACCCTACTGGTTATAGCCCTAGGTCATGGACCAATCTTCACGAAGCCCAAATTCTAAATTTTTGATTTGCAATTCACTCCATTTACTATCGTCGGTCTAAAATTCCAATCTTACTCACATTCAAATCTATTCAAGTCTCAGACATATACCTACTAACCTCCTCTAAGTCTTTAATTAATTCTAGGATTAACCACCAAGTTCCTCATAATTCATCTAAGACAAAAATAACATCAAAAAGACAAAAGTAGTGGTTTCTGGGCAGCCGAATTGATTCGCTTCTGGGCCGAATCGATTCGAAATATAGCATGCCTCTTCTTCCTTACGTTTTTGTGATTTCTTAACCCAATATCTTCCTCAATTCTCCATGAAACTTCACCAAATTTCAAAGTAATATAACTAATCACTACATAGATGCATAAGAATGATTTCCAACGTAAATTAATCATTAATTCATCCCGAATTTAATCCAAGAATCGATTGTCCTCTAAAAATACATAAAAACCCTAGTTTATCATATTCTTCCCATATTTTAGTCAAGAACCTAGATTTTTTCATTATAAATCATCCCAAACCCTATGATTTCGTGTCAATAACAAAAAGAAATATGACTACATGCAAACTTACTTTAATTCATTGATTGTACCACCCAAATTCTAATCAAACCTTCCCAAAACATGTAAATTAAACCCTATTCAACATGTGTATTGTAATATGCTTAATATAAATGCAAGATAAATACTTGCCTATTAATTGAAGGTCTGGTTTCGTGATTTGATGATGGATTTGATTGTCCTCCCCTTCAATCCACTCCCTAATGATGTTTATGGTGCAAGAATCACTTGAATCTCTAAAAAATCCTTCCTTAAACTTCAAGAATGGCCTCTCCTTCTTCTGTAATGTGCTCTCTTGATTTTCTAACCTCTAAACCCTAGCCTGTCTCTTTACCCTATTTTACCAAATGACCAAAATGCCCTTCTATGGTGTCGATTTGGATTAAAATTATCACGGGACCCAAAATATACCACCAGGTATACTATTTTGACCCTCTCGGAATCCATCGTGACCTCTAAATAGTTATCTGAGTCACTTGATCAAATCATCTTATTTCCACCTCAAAATACAACACGCGTGAAATTAAAATAAATCGAATTAATTTAAACTCTAAATCACCAAATTAAATAATTTCTCTGAATTAAATAAATCCCAAATCACCGATTTAAATAAATTCTAAATCACCAATCTATTTAATCCTATATCCTTATAAATACGGGGTGTTACAATGACAAGATCAAAAACCACTATGCCAAAAATAAAAAATTATCAGGGCATAGGGGTCACATTTCAAATCAACGACTATTAGGCTCACGATCTATATCCATGAATATCCCCCCCAAACTGTGACCCAATTTAGGACGCCACCTAGTGTTAACCTAAACTATCATCTTGTCACAGGTTGGTTGCGGTCCTAATTCATGACCCACGTGATCACAATCCATAACCATGACTCGACTGTCACCCTGAGAGAGGGAAAATTATCATGCAGTGGGTCACGGTTTAGAACTGTGATCAATAAAAAGAAATCGTGACAAATTTGGCGTAAAATATGGTCACAGTTCATAACCATGACCCAAAATTGTGACATCTTTTGATTTTAAAATGGTCACAGAAAGTGGGTCACTGTTCGGAACCATGACCATATTTGGGTGATTTATTTGGGCCACGGTTCAAAACCGTGACAGAGAGCAAGTTACGAACCAAGTCACAGGCACGAACCATGACACATTTTTAAGTATACATATAACCTAATAGTTTTATTTTCCTTTCCCTCAGCCTTACTCTCTCTTTCTCTGTCTTCGTGAGAACCCAACCGACTCACTCTTTCACTCTCTTAAAAACTACCACCACTACTCGAATAGTGAATCACCATCGCCAAAAAGGTGAAACAGCATCAGAACTCACTCCCACTCTCTTGGATACCCTCAAATTGCAAGGTCAGTCTCTCTCTCTCTCTCTCTCTATATATATATATATATATATATATATATTATGTGTGTGTGTGTGTGTGTGTTGATGGCTTTATATGTATATGTTTTTGTAAGTGTATGTGTATGTATATGCATATGAATGTCTGTATATGTGTATATGTTGGGGCCAAGGTTTGAGGGTTCTAATTTGAGTTTTTCATTACTAAAAGTATCATTCTTATCTGAGTTTTGTATAACTAAAATTTGTGTTGAAATTAGGATTTTGTATTGCTGAAATTTGTTTTGCAATTAGGGTTTTGTATTGTTGAATTCATTTACATTGTCATTCTTATTTGGGACTGAATTTGTATTGGTGAAATTGTCATTATACACATTGACATTGTCATCCTTATTAAGAATGATAATGTCAATGTATGTAAATTGTCATTCTTATTTGAATTTTATTACCCCCATCTAAATTATGTTCTAACTCTTTTATACTACCCCCATGTGTAAATCATGTGTAGAACTATTTTTTCTATAAAAAAGTTTTAACTGTTTTTTATATTGAAAAATTGTTTTAGAACGCGTTCTAACATAAACCTTTTATGAAACAGATAAAACTTAAGGGTGATAATGTAATACCCCATAATTTTGAGGGATTTTATTTCAATTGTGGATTTAAGATTAATTAATTTAAATGGAGAAAATTTATTTATAATTAATCCGAATTTAAATGTAATAATTACTAGCGTGAAGAGAGTTAGTATTTCTATTATGTTGAATATTACTTAGCGAGTAAAGTAATATATGATTACGAAAATATTATTGTGTCCGGGAGTAATAAATACGACAATTACTACATACTTAGTTGGGACGCGCATGTGAGTCGTGCCTGTATTAATTTAGTGGGTTAAAAAGATAATTTATTTTTAAGTAAATCGTATGACCATTTCGAGTTCACCAATGATTCGGGAAGGGTCGAGATAGTTAAAAAACTCTACTCGGGTGTTTTATTTAGATTTCGGGTCAATTTAGGCCAAACCGACACCACGTAGGAATATTTGGGTCTTTTGCGATTTTTGGGAATTAAAATGGACGAAAATAGAAAATTAAAGAGGAAGAGTACCTGGGTAATAGGTTATCTGTCAGTTTCCAAACCTAAGTGAGAGATAGAGAGAACCAAATAAGGAGAAGAGAACTCCATAGGAGCCTTGGGATAAAGATTCAAGCTCTCACACCAAAAATCACACCAGCTCGTAGATTGTGAAGAGTGGATCACCCCTATACCGATTTCATTCAGCGAATCAGAAGATCACGAAAGGTAAGTGTTTATCTTGCTTGATTTTAGAGCATATATGTCCATGTTAGAATAATTGAGGTTTTAATCATGATATTGTGAATTTGGGACTGAAATGGGGTACTAATCTTTAATTGGGAATATAGGTTTGCATGTAGTTGAATAACCATGTTCTGGGTATGATAAAATCTGAGTTTTATATGGTGATTTCACGAAATTTAATTTGGGTTTAAATTGTTGTTAATGGAGGTCATATGAATTTAGGGCTTTTAAAGATTTGAGGAATTTCTCTTAATCCCAATTAAAATTCTAAGAATTTGATGTTAAAAATAGGGTAAATAGTGCCTAATCTTGCAGGGAGATGATTGAGAACCTTTAACTTGATGTTGAGATAAATTATCATGGGTTTTGGAGATAGAAGAGAGTGAAATTCAAAGTTTTTAATGTAGAAAACGATCTCAGAATTCTCATTCGAAGACATGCCCAGGTCGTTCGAACGACCTCGTTCGAACGAGAATTCCAACGAGATTACTAATGAGAATTTAGAGTTACCACCAATGTTGAGTGATATTGCATTTGAGGGGGAAAGTTCTTGTTTAAATGTAATTACGGGGGGAGATAGAGATTTTATGCCAAGAGACGGGAATTTAGGGGTACATGCTATGGACTGAGGGCCTAACGGATTTCGATGATCGATAATGCTAGGTAGTAGATTATCGGGGGGGGGGGGGGGGGGGTTCCTTGTTTGAATTTATCTTTGAGACACATCCCACGCTTGAAACTTATCATCAGGTTGGAAGTAGGGATATGCTTATTCTTAGTCCATAAGACTGGTACCTCGCTCATTATAGAAGTATGTAGTTATAACTATAAGTTGAAAGTTATATTATGGTATAAGGCTAGTGGAGCCGGTTGTGCGGTGGGGAAGTATTGAAAATTTTGCTTATCACCACGAGTTGAAGGGTGGAACGACGTTAAGGAGAATTTAAGATTTTAATTTCTGGGGTGATTGAGAATACCTAAGTGTTGTAGCCACGTTGTGAATGTAGGGGCAATAAATAATTGAGTGTTATGTATGAAGCGTATGTGATGTTTAATCCAGTAAGCGCGGTTTATAGGGTGTGTGGGTGCCCTGGTTAACTGATTTCAAAATCGCCCGGGTTAAAGGGACGTGAGAATATATGTGTGAAATATATGCCGGTGGGGCTTATATAACAAAGTGGAAGTGGTAGAGTGGATTAATCGTCGTGTGAGAAGAATGGTAATCGATATATATGTGTGCGATCAAAGGAGCACACCCTAATTTGGTTGAAAGGATGTGGGAAGCCATTTAAAAAGGGATATCACTTGAGAAGAGGAAAACTTAACTATTATGGAAATATGGAGTGAAGTCCTACCCAGTCGAATGTTGAGAGTGAGTTGCGCATAAATAGAATGAAGATAACAATAAGGTATAAAGAGTCCAGAATTGCACATAGTGGCGAAAAGTGCACGGGTCAGAACTTTTGGAATACTCCAAGGGACGAAGAGGAGTATTAAGTACCGCTTAATTCGAGACACAAGAAGAGGAAGTCGGTGTTGAGCGAGACATAGTGAGTAGTCTCCGTGTGCACCACTCATAGATAGAAATCGGTTGGAGTAAGATGATCAACCAGAAACTTTGTATCAAGTCTTTGTATCAAGTCGACGATTCCAGTAATGGAAGGTGATGGTCAAGCTTGTAAATTTTATTGATGGGTTTCCAACCTCAAGATAAGGTCACGATTTCCTTCGAATGTGTGGAAGTAATTCTTATTCCTTTGGGATTAGTTACACTATTAGATAGTGTTCTTTCTTTGAAAAGAAGGATCGCATTGGTGTGTGCTCCTAGCCAATATGGTTGTGAACTAGAATGAGATCCTTGAACCCCACCTCCAACATGGGATTTCAAGAAGTAGTGGGGATGACGTTTTGTTTTGAGCAGGTCGTATCACCTACAGCCGAGGAGTAGGCGGGAGGTGATCGACAACTAGTGAAGTTGTATGATGTGATTTTGGAATCACTGTGATTATTTTTTTTCCACAACTGATATAGATAGTAAGTGAAGTATAGTGCGGTAATTGGGAGGATATATTACCTAACGGTAGAGTTGTGTGAAAACACTTGACCTGTTTTCTATGAACAAGGTGCTTATGGCAGTTTTGTGTGGAAAAACCTTAACCATTTACCTTATGGTTGTTTAGAGGTGAACGGATAATCCCAAAATTTGGAGTGATCGAGAGTTAAAGTCCGATGACTAAAGTGGAATAACCATAAACGGTCTTGGGTAGTTTTGACTATCGTAAGAGTTACATCTCCAGGAATCGAGATTTAAAGGATTGGCAAGAGTGGTCAGATGTTCATATGGATTCCCTCAGGATGGTAGTTTTTTATATAGATGAATACGGGAAGTTGGCAGGTAGTGATGTGCGGCCTTCCAATACTATTGGGATAATATGGCCAATGATGTATAGGATCGTTTTATTATAATGTCGTGGGTAGGAGCACAATGTGAGGTGTCGTTATTAAAATATGACTTATAACTAATGAAGAATATAAGTATCTAGAGAGTTAAACACGCTTGCTTTGAAGTTGGGACTAGAGTGATCGAGCCTTACCTTGAAGTTAGTTTTGAATACTAGAGGATACGGTGTCCTAAGATCCTCAGTCTTGGTAGCGGTTGTGTCTGAATTTTGGGACAAAATTCTGTTATTAGGGGGGAAGTATGTAATACCCTCTAATATTGAGGGATTTTATTTTAATTATGGAATTAGGATTAATTAATTTAAATGGAGAAAATTTATTATAATTAATTCGGATTTAAATGTAATAATTACTAGCGTGATGAGAGTTAGTAATTATTGGTGATAATTATGTTGAATATTACTTAGCGATCAAAGTAATATATGATTACGAAAATATTATTGTGGCCGGGAGTAAAAAATACAGCAGTTACTACTTAGTTGGGACGCGCATGTGAGTCGTGTCGGTATTATTTTATTGGGTTAAAAAGATAATTTATTTTTAAATAACTCGTATGACCATTTCGAGTGTGCTAATGAGTCCAAAAGGGTCGAGATAGTTCGAAAACTCGACTCGGGTGTTTTATTTTGATTTCAGGTCAATTTAGGCCAAACCGAGACTCGAGAGGGATATTTTGGTCTTTAGAGAATTTTGGGAATTAAAATGGACGAAAATAGAAAATGAAAAAGGAAGAGTACGTGGGTAATAGGTTATCTGTCAGTTTCCAAACCTAAGTGAGAGACAGAGAGAACCAAAGAAGGAGAAGAAGAACTCCACAGGAGCCCTGTGATAAATACTCAAGCTCTCACAACAAAAATCACACCAACGCGTAGATCGTGAAGAGAGGATCACCCCTATACCAGTTTCATTTAGCGAATCATAAGTTCACAGAAAGGAAAGTGTTTACCTTTCTTGATTTTAGAGCATATATGTCCATGTTAGATTAATTGAGGTTTTAATCATGATGTTGTCAATTTGGGACTGAAATTGGGTATTGATCTTTAATTGGGAATATAGGTTTGCATGTAGTTGAATAACCATGTTCTCGGTATGATAAAATATGAGTTTTATATGGTGATTTCACGAAATTTAATCTGGGTTTAAATTATTGTTAATGGAGGTCATATGAATTTAGGGCTTTTAAAGATTTGAGGAATTTATCTTAATACCTATTAAAATTCTAAGGATGTGATGTTAAAAATGGGGTAAAAAGTGCCTAATCCTATAGGGAGATGATTGAGAACCTTCAACTTGATGTTGAGATAAATTATCATGGGTTTTGGATGATGGAAGAGAGTGAAATTTGAAGTTTGGAATCTAGAAGATGATCTCGGAATTCTCATTCGAAGACCAGCCCAGGTCGTTCAAACGAAGTGAATTTTTTGTTCGAACGAGAATCCCCATCTTCCAATGAGATTTTAAAAATGTAAAATTTTGCCCGGACGAGTTAACATCCTTCTAGGTTAATTTAAGTGAGATAATAGGACCTACGTTATGCTAGAGTAACTTCATTTCATCGTCCAGTAGTGAGATAAATTGTGTAACTACTAAGGGAATGTGTTGAAATGAGAGAACCTGAAAGAGTATATACGATAGGGAGATAAATCGTACGGTTAAAGTATTGTGAGTAGTAGAGATGATAATACTACATATAAATTTGGGGACTTGGGTTGCGTAAATACCTAATGAATATAATAAGTTGTGTGTATACTTATCGATTGAACTATTATGTGTATAACATACCTAAGCTGCTTGCTATCGAGTGGAGGTTGTGCATTATGGACGATCATGTCTTGATGAGACTTCAGATGGGATATTGATGTTTACCACTAGAGCAGAGTACCTAGTTAGGCTATCTGCGAGAATGGTAGTGATGACGGTCGTATGAGTGTGTAGGTATGTGCGTAGCCCATCAACTTGGAACTATGTTCGCCTCCAATATATGTGTTTGTTTTGATGGTTCGCGAGAGATTGAACCTATAGTCCTTTATGCAATGATCGATGCACCAGGACATGATAGTAAAGTTTGCATGCACCGCAGCTGTGTCTCGAGGTGCAGTATTCTATATATATATATATAAAATAGAGTGTATGTATATATATACTTGTGAGACTATCTACTATGTGAATTAAGTAGACATGAATAATAATGAAATTTGAAAGGAATTAAGTTGGTGAACACTTAATGGTATTAAATAAAAAAGCGCTTATCCAAGTTAAAGAGTAATTGATTATAAGTATTATGTATATCGTGAGAGAAATACATGGGATCGTTATTGGGGCTATCAATAGATGTTAGATTGGAAAGGATTAGTTAGCATGAGAATAGAAACTAGTAGGGTTTGAAGGTACGTTTGGCGTGCACATTAGATGAGAGGTGAGCATCTCAAGTTAGTACGATAATCTAACATGACTAATATATGTGCTATTTACTCAATTTAAGCACATGCTGATGTTTAAATTTTTTTCAACTCGGGATCTGACCCGTTTTCTGCAAATCTATTTTCTTGTCAATTTATTTTAGGTGCCCTGCCACAGGGACACCAAGCACAGGAGTTCCATTCATTCGGCGAGCTGTAACTGTTGTGGAAGTTACATGACCTTGGTAGTAGACGCCTCTATGTCCATCATTTCTTCCTTTTGAGTTATTTCATCAGTTAGGGCATGTTGTCCCTTTTGTATTCAGATATTCAGAGATTTTGGATTTAGTTATTTACTTCTTTCACTTGTTAATTTAATTATGTTGTATTATTGTACTTGGGACTTAGACTGGAAGTGTTTACTTCAGTTACAATTATTATTGCAGTTATTTCCTATCACATGAGATTGATGTGAATGGTGAATATTTAATTATTCGTTAACCTAGTTTTACTTAAATTAAAAGATAAATTTGTACATCAACCTTTTTAAATATTAGGTGGTTAGTATTTAATAATAAAGTTTTCGACAGTGATGCATAATCTGAACCAACCGGCTATTCTGATTTAATTTAATAAATGACTGATGACCCGGTATTTAATTAGGCAGGGTGTCACAGGTGGTATCAGAGCATCAGGTTCTAGAGTCCTTAGGATCTGTGCGACTAATTATGCTTCCAACGTATCTTTCTTTGATATAGATCCCTATATTTTGGATTGTTGATTTCTATGGTTTGATTTCGTCCTCCTTCCATAACGTATATATTAATGAATCTTGTTTTCATTTGGGTGTGATCTTGTGTCGAACAATGAAGTATGACAGGCAAGGGACGTGGGGATGACAACAGGAGGAAGGGATCAGTAGAGGTTGTAGAGTATTTTCGAGGATGATGACAGTAGTTGAGGTTACCCCTATTATGGCACTGGAAGTTAGGACTGTAAAGACTGCTAGCGTGCAACATATAATTTTCAAGTATCGCTATAGTAGGAAGTAATGACAAATTAGACTGACCCAACGTGGTTGGAATGAGAGAGAGTCATATGAGTCTTTGAAGAGGACCATAAGTGGAAACTCTAGAAATGCAAAGACTATGTGTGTGTTAGCCAACGGAGGTTAAATATCCAATGGCATGGGCATATGGCGGAGACTTGTTAACCGAAAGTGAAAATTTGGGGAAATTTTTATTTGGTTCGTAGGAGCAAAGTTATAATGGTGAGAGTCAACCACCACATTTAGAAGTGGAATGTTGTGTCAATGGAAGGATCTTAGGTATAGTTTGATCGCAAGTTCCTTCAACAGATGTTCAGGACAAAATGTGAATGTTGTTTTGAACTCATCACAGGAAGGTCAGAGAGAAGTCCGTTTGTGAAAATGAATTTAATTATTTAGAAAATTTTGTACCAGATGAAGTAGGTACAATGAAGAAGAGGATTTTAAGTGGAAAATTGACTCGTGAGAAGAGTTGCCAACACTTATGGGGAATTCTTCTTGCACGGTTGGTGCAGATGGCGATAATGTTGCGTTTTGTCAATAGAGATAATGACACTTCCTTGTGTGGGGAGCTAAAAGAATCAAAAAATTTGGTCAGAGAGTAAGACTGGGTGAAACTGTGTTAGTAAAAAACCACAAGGGGGAGACCCATCAGGGAACACATTTAAATGATCCGGATAGCTAAATCCTTACCAAGTGATGGTGATTTTGGTCAGGGCTGTTAAGGCCAATAATGTATTCCTTAGGAGAAACGAAACTAAGAGAATAGCAGGGGTAGCTATCAGAGTTGAGACTACCAGCGTCCGAGAGAAGGGAAACCTTAATATGATTAGTATCGCCACAGATAAGTGGATTATAAAAAGAAGTATTTTTGTGGAGAGTAGGACCACATGAATTAGTTTTGCCCAGAGCGAGTGAAGGAACAAGAGTATGGTGCCTAGTGCGGGCAATGATTAAACTATTTTGTTTTGGTTCAAACAAGCGTGTTATGTCCCGGGACCATTTGAGAAGCCAAAGAGAACGGTAAGGTAAAAAATATGAGTTTTATCCTCGAGAGGGAGGTATGTCTTATGTGACTCAAATGAGTCACAGTACTTTGATTTACGCTAGATTCATGTGTGAGATGAGTTTAGTGCATGTATCGATAACATTGTTATTGTGTGTATGTTTTCCCCAGTGTAACGGGGTTACATCTAGTGCCACCGCGAGAGGGAGATTGTATTGATAGTGGTATATATTTTATTGAGACTACTCGTTTTAGTGACATTTTATACAAGTATGGCATTATCCTGGATAAGGATTTATGGTAATGGTTAGAAAGAATAGTGGGCAGTTATTGCAAGACTATTGGGGTTGCTTTTCTAGTGCAGGATGTGTTATTTTGGTGATGCCTCATTTGCGATCGCATCCACATTATCTTGTTATAGGGACTTAGAAAAATATAGTGTCTTGAAATATTTGATTATAGTGTGTAGGGACTTTATTGATATAATTCGAGGTGTATTCGGTTTCCTGTCGAGCGAAGAGATTTAGCTTGTTATTATGTTTAGCGCTCTAGGCTTAGTGATAAGAAAAGCACATTGTTATATCACTCCTTTAGAGACGTGGGGGTTGAGATTTATATTTGTTTGTCTGAGGACAATAATTTGAGAGTCCCGGTTGTATTCGAGGTTTATGGAATTTGGTTACCACCAATGTTGAGTGATAGTGCATTTGAGGGGGGAAGTTCTTGTTTAAATGTAATTGCGGGGGGAGATATAGCTTTTATGCAATGAGACATGAATTTAGGGGTACATGCTATGGACCGAGGGCCTAACAGATTTTGATGACTGACAATGCTAGGTAGTAGTGTATCGGGGGGTTCCTTGTTTGGATTTTGATTTGTGAGACATCCCACGCATGAAACTTTAACGCCAGATTGGAAGCAGGGATATGTTTAGTCTTAGTCCATGAGTCTGGTACCTCGGTCATTATAGAAGTATGTAGTTATAACTGTAAGTTAAAAGTTATATTACGATATAAGGCCAGTGGAGCTGGTTGTGCGGTGGGGAAGTATTGAAAATTTTGCTTATCACCATGAGTTGAAGGGTGGAACGACGTTAAGGAGAATTTAAGATTTCGATTTTTGGGGTGAATGAGAATACCTAAGTATTGTAGCCACGTTGTGAATGCAGGGGAAATAAATAATTGAGTGTTATGTATGAAGCGTATGTGATGTTTAATCCAGTAAGCGCGATTTATAGGGTGTGTGTGTGCCCTGGTTAGCTGATTCGAGAATCGTCCTGGTTAAAGGGACGTGAGAATATATGTGTAAAATATATGCCGGTGGGGCTTCTATAATAAAGTGGAAGTGGTAGAGTGGATTAATCGTCGTATGAGAAGAATGGTAATTGATATAAATGTGTGTGATCAGAGCAGCACACCCGAATTTGGTTGAAAGGCTGTGGGAAGGCATTTAAAAAGGGATATTTCTTGAGAAGAGGAAAACTTAACTATTATGGAAATGTGGAGCGAAGTCCTACGCAGTCGAATGTTGAGAGTGACTTGTGGGTAAATAGAGTGAAGATGTCAATAAGGTATAAAGAGTCCAAAAGTGCACATCGTGGCGGTAAGTGCACGGGTCAGAACTTTTGGAATACTTTGAGGGAAGAAAGGGACTATTAAGTACCACTTAATGTGAGATGCAATAAATGGAAGTCGGTGTTGAGCGGGAGATAGTGAGTAGTCTCCACGTGAACCACTCATAGATAGAAATCGGTTGGAGTAACATGATCAGCCAGAAAATTTAATATCAAGTCGATGATTCCAGTAATGGAAGGGGATAGTTAAGCTGGTAAATTTTATTGATAGGTTACCAACCTCAAGATAAGGTCACGATTTCCTTCGAATGTGTGGAACAAGTTAACCAAAAAGGGAGTAATTGTTATTCCTTTGGGATGAGTTACACTATTAGATAGTGTGCCCCAACCTTTCTTTGAAAAGAAGGATCGCATTGGTGTGTGGTCTTGCCCAATATGGTTGTGAACTAGAATGAGATCCTTGAACCCCACTTCCAACATGTGATTTCAGGAAGCAGTGGGGATGACGTTTTGTTTTGAGCAGGTCGTATCACCTATAGCCGAGGAGTAGGCAAGAGGTTATCGATAACTAGTGAAGCTGTATGATGTGATTTTGGAATCACTATGATTATTTCATTTCCCCAACTGATATAGCTTGTAAGTGAAGTATAGTGCGGTAATTGGGAGGATATATTACCTAACAATAGATTTGTGTGTAAACACTCGACCCGTTTGCTATGAACAAGGTGCTTTGGCGATTTTGTGTGGAAAAACCTTAACCATTCACCCTCAGGATGTTCAGTGGTGAGCGGATAATCCCAAATTTTGTAGTGATCGAGAGTTAAAGTCCAATGACAAAAGTGGAATAACCACAAACGATCTTGGGTGGTTTTGACTGTCGTAAGAGTTACATCTCTAGGAATAGAGATTTAAAGGATTGGCAAGAGTGGTCAGATGTTCATATGGATTCCCTCAGGATGTTAGTTTTTTGTATAGATGAATACGGGGAGTTGGCAGGTAGTGATGTGTGGCCTTCCAATACTATTGAGATAATAGGGCCAATGATGTATAGGCTCGTTTTATTCAAATGTCGTGGGTAGGAGAACAATGTGAGGTGCCGTTATTAAGATATGACTTATAACTGATGAAGAATATCAGTATCTAGAGAGTTAAACACGCTTGCTTTGAAGCTGGGACTAGAGTGATCGAGCCTTACCTTGAAGTTGGTTTTGAATACTGGAGGATACGTGGTCGTAAGATACTCAGTTTTAGTAGTGGTTGTGTCTGAATTTCGGGACAAAATTCCATTATTAGGGTGGGAAGTATGTAATACCCTGTAATTTTGAGGGATTTTATTTTAATTGTGGAATTAGGATTAATTAATTTAAATGGAGAAAATTTATTTATAATTAATCCGGATTTACATGTAATAATTACTAGCATGATGAGTAAAGTAATATATGATTACGAAAATATTATTGTGTCCAGGAGTAAAAAATACAGCAGTTACTATATACTTAGTTGGGATGCACATGTGAGTTCTGTCAGTATTATTTTATTAGGTTAAAAAGATAATTTATTTTTAAGTAACTCGTATGACCATTTTGAGTATGCCAATGAGTTCGAAAGGCTCGAGATAGTTAGAAAACTCGACTCGGGTGTTTTATTTGGATTTCGGGTCAATTTAGGCCAAACCGGGAGTCGGGAGGGATATTTTGGTCTTTTGAGATTTTTAGGAATTAAAATGGACGAAAATAGAAAATTAAAAAGGAAGAGTACGTGGGTAATAGGTTATCTGTCAGTTTCCAAACCCAAGTGAGAGACAGAGAGAACCAAAGAAGGAGAAGAAGAACTCCACAGGAGCCCTGGGATAAAGACTCAAGCTCTCACAACAAAAATCACACCAACGCGTAGATCGTGAAGAGAGGATCACCCCTATACCAGTTTCATTTAGCGAATCATAAGTTCACAGAAAGGAAAGTGTTTACCTTTCTTGATTTTAGAGCATATATGTCCATGTTAGATTAATTGAGGTTTTAATCATGATGTTGTCAATTTGGGACTGAAATTGGGTATTGATCTTTAATTGGGAATATAGGTTTGCATGTAGTTGAATAACCATGTTTTGGGTATGATAAAATATGAGTTTTATATGGTGATTTCACGAAATTTAATTTGGGTTTAAAATTGTTGTTAATGGAGGTCATATAAATTTAGGTCTTTTAAAGATTTGAGGAATTTGTCTTAATCCCTATTAAAATTCTAAGGATTTGATATTCAAAATTGGGTAAAGAGTGCCTAATCATGTAGGGAGATGATTCAGAACCTTTAACTTGATGTTCAGATAAATTATCATGGGTTTTGGAGATGGAAGAGAGTGAAATTAAAAGTTTGGAATGTAGAAGACGATCTCAGAATTCTCGTTCAAAGACCTCCCCAGGTCGTTCGAACGAGAATTCCAACGAGATTACCAATGAGATTTTAGAGTTCATTTTAAAATAATTGTATGTTCGGACGACCTCGTTTGAACGAGAATTTCCAGCTTCTAACGAGATTTCAGAAATGTAAAAGTTTGCCCAGACGAGTTAAAATCCTTCTAGGTTAATTCAAGTGAGAGAATATGACCTATGCTATTCTAGAGTAACTTCATTTCATGGTCCAGTAGTGAGATAAATTGTGTAACTACTAAGGGAATGTGTTGAAATGAGAGAACCTTAAAGAGTATATACGATAGGGAGATAAATCGTAAGATTAAAGTATTGTGAGTAGTAGAAATGATAATACAACATATAAATTTGGGGACTTGGGTTGCATGAATACCTATTGAATATAATAAGTTGTGTGTATACTTATTGATTGAACTATTATGTGTATAACATACCTACGCTTCTTGATATTGAGTGGAGGTTGCA
The DNA here is from genome assembly GCA_949130495.1 of Sambucus nigra. Classification (NCBI taxonomy): domain Eukaryota; kingdom Viridiplantae; phylum Streptophyta; class Magnoliopsida; order Dipsacales; family Adoxaceae; genus Sambucus; species Sambucus nigra. The sequence continues at coordinate 524,271,714 of OX422212.1, forward strand.
CGTTGTGGACGATCATGACTTGAGGAGCCTTTGAGTGGGATATTGATTTATACCGCTAGAGCATAGAACCTAGGTATGGGCTATCTGTGAGAATGGTAATGATGACGATCGTATGTGTGCATAGGTATGTATGTATCCCATCGGCATGGAACTATGTTCACCTCCAATATGTGTGCTTGTTTTGATAGTTTGCAAGAGATTGAACCTATAGTCCTTTATGCAATGAGCGATGCACCAGGACATGATAGCAGAGTATGCATGCACAGCAGCTGTGTCTCGGGGTGCAGTATTGTATATATATATATATATATATATATATATATATATATATATATATATATATATATATATATATATAAAATAGACTGTATGTATATATATATATACTTGTGATACTATCTACTGTGTGAATTAAGTAGACATGAATAATAACGAAATCTGATAGGAATTAAGTTGGTGAACACTTAATGGTATTAAATTGAAAAGCGCTTTTCCAGGTTGAAGAGTAATTGATTATAAGTATTATGTATATCACGAGTGAAATACATGGGGTCGATATTGGGCTAAGAATAGATGTTAGATTGAAAAGGATTAGTTAGCATGAGAATAGAAACTAGTAGGGTTTGAAGGTACGTTATGCATGCACATTAGATGAGAGGTTAGCATCTCAAGTGAGTAAGATAATCTAACTTGATTAATATATGTGCTATTGACTCAATATTAGCTCTTGCTGATTTTTAAACTATTTTTAACTCGGGCTCTGACCCGTTTTTTGCAAATCTATTTTCTTGTCAAATTATTTTTGGTGCCCAGCCACATGGACACCAAGCATAGAAGTTCCATTCACTCGACGAGCTGTAGCTGCTGTGAAAGTTACAGGACCTTGGTAGTAGATGCCTCTATATCCATCATTTCTTCATTTTGAGTTATTTCATCAGTTAGGGCATGTTGTCCCTTCTCTATTAGGATATTCAGAGATTTTGGATTTAGTTATTTACTTCTTTCAATTGTTGATTTAATTATGTTGGATTATTGTACTTAGGACTTAGACTGGAAGTGTTTACTTTAGTTACAATTATTAATGCAGTTATTTCCTCTCATATGAGATTGATGTGAATGGTGAATGTTTAATTATTCGTTAACCTAGTTTTACTTAAATTAAAAGATAAAATTTTGACATCAATCTTTTTAAATATTAGGTGGTTAGTATTTAATAATAAATTTTTTGACAGTGTTGCATAATCTGAACCAACCGAATATTCTGATTTGATTTAATAAAGGATTGATCACACGGTATTTAATTAAGCGTGGTGTCACAGATAACTAATTCTCTTTGCATATAAGGCTATCAAAATGCGTATCTAAGTCGTTTCGTTTACTTAAAAAATGTGTATCGTATCATATCGTTAGATACACTTTGATATTCAATAATTATATAAATAATATTATATACATTTATATGTGTGTGTGTGGTGTTTAAAATTAATATGAAAGACAAATCAATATAAATTATAAGAAATATTAAGTATTAGATAATGTCTAAAGCATCAACCAATCTAAAATATAATCAAATACTCATGATATCATATTTCATAACATAATTCCAAAAGCCAAAATTTTCTAATTGTTCCTCCCCAATGACAAACACCACATTTATTACATTACAATAATATCATATTACATTCCAAAATTTTCAAAGATGTTATGGTTTGTAAGTTTTTCTCCTTATTTTTTTAAAACCCGTGTAACTTGCTCAATCAAATCCTAATACCCATTTATGATACAATGCATCTTACCCCCGATACAATACGTATGCTACATATGGACTAGTATATTGACATTGGTTGTTGATTAGTTTTTTTTATTAATGTAAATCGACCCCTATATAGACCGATTTTTACATCATGTGATTGAATTGGGCTGGGTAGGATTATGACTATTAAATGGATTGGTTGTTGATTAGTAAATTGTAAAATATTACTTGGCCCTAATTTTACTTCGTATCGTTGAATAATATGTTTAGATTTTAGATTTAATAATATGTTAACATATTTTCTTCTCGATCCATCTCCGCATGCAATTCGAGAACAATTAATGAAACTCAACTGATTCTAACTACTTTTTGTGTTCAGGTCATTTTCCTTTTATGTAATTTTACATCATGTGATTTTATTTATATCTTTTTGGTTAAATATTGTGGTCATATCAATCCCTTCCTTAAGTGGTTATTGTTTGGTTGAACACAAATTGGTGGAAGGGATTACGTATTTGTAGACATATAGTAATTTTAGGATTAATTTAATTAAAATGAACTAAAATTGGACTTATTATCTATGATGGATTAATTGGAAAATATTAAATAGTTGATGTTGATATTATAAGGATGAATATTATTGCATTTATCTTTTTGGTTAACTACTTTGATCTTGTTCACCCCTTCCTTAAGTGGTTGTTATTTGGGTGATCACAAATTAGCAGAAGGGCTTGGACATTGATGGACACATAGTAGTTTTTTGGATAAATATATTTAGAAAAAAACTAAAATTGGAGTTGTTGTATTTGACTAATTATTTGGTAAACATTAAATAGTTTATGTCGATATTGTGCAGATGAATATTAGTGCATATATTTTTTAGTTAACTATTGTGTCCGTGTTCACCCCTTACTTAAGTGGTTGTTGTTTGGGTGAACACAAATTAAAGGAAGGTCTAGCACATTGATGAACACATAGTAATTTTAGGATTGATTTATTTAAAATGAACTTAAATTGGACTTCTTGTGGTTGATTGATTAATTGGAAAACATTAATTAGTTGATGGACTCATATTAATTTTAGGTTTAATTTGAGCCTTTACTCCTAGTATTTGTATGTTGTCCCACATCCAAAAATCTTTTATACATTTTTATTCTTCTCGTTCACATTAGAAAACACTAGTCATATTCACACCCTCATTTTATACATCTTCTCAGGAAAAAATGAATCACAGTAATAAATACTTTTAACGGATGGTCTAGAGATCATAATTGGACTGTACAAAAACCTCTTTTATTAGTGAGCACTATATAGAGGGAACTCTTATTTACTAGTACGGGAATAGGAACATTAAACATTTTAATTACCTTACAATTCGTAGTGTTGATCTCTCGTAACCGATGCTCGGATGAGGCAACAAAGAATATATTTTGCATTCATAACCCCGATTTTGCACTGACATTAGCGACACTATTTTGAAAGGCAGGAAAACATATTCATCCATTCTAGATACAATTTCATAAATTGATAATTCACCTAGATTATCACAAACTCACAACATATTATAGGAGGGTAATGGTACCGGGGTCTAAGAATAACTATAAATGTGTGAGGTGACCCATTTTAATGGAAATTATCTTCAAGATAATAATATTTCAAGAACAAGAGAAGATATCAAAAACTAACTTTTTGATATAATAATAATAATGTTTTAGTTACAACAATGAGCAAACAATGATTGAATATAAATTTTCAATAGTAAATAAAGGAATAAACCACTTTAGACCAGTGATTCTCTGAGAGTGAAGAGATAAGCACCTCAATATCTAGGAGAGAGAAAGGAGAGAATATATGTGGGAATTTTTGTAGAGTAATAATGTTAATGATATTATGCCTCAAGAAAACTTACGAGTGGCCTTGAGGGTCATTCTCCATTAGCTTTGTTAAAATATTTTACGAGAAGTCATTGACTGCTTGTTAATAAGTAAATTTGGGATGTGTAATTTGAGTGAGATTGAGTGGCCTCTTGGGTACCTCACCTCAATGTTCTCTCTTTCCTAATATATTGAAGTAGTTGAGACTTAGCTTGCTCAACAAGACTTATCTTTTAGCCTCCAAACCAAAACTCTCAAAATGTCCCAACTGTCCATCTTCTCCAGCCTTGCTTTCTCGGCCTAGGGTTCTTGCTAAATAAACATGTATAAAAATAATAAGACTAAATATTAGTGAATGATGATATTTTTTCGTATATTTCGGTATTTCTTAAATAACTGCTCACAACTTTACTTCACTGGACAAACAAAGGTTGCTTGTGTACTTTCTCTTATTCAGAGAGTTGTCTTGGGGTTGTTGAGAAGCCTCATCTTACTGATATTGCTCGCATTACTTAAGAAGAATCGGGTTACTCAAGCACCTTATTTTTCTTGTACTGCTCGCATGACTTTTGGAGATGACTTGGGTCGCTCGAGCACCCTTTTTTCCTGGTACTGCTCGCATGACCTTTGTATATGACTTGGGTTTCTTGAATACTTATCTTTGCATTCTTCTCTCTATGGCTTGGGGGTTGCTCGTGCTTCACCTTTGATTGAGTACTTATAATAAAAGTCTTCTATAATTTGTGGTTATTTGCATACCCCTGTACATTATCCCCCTCATGCATAAGTTTTCTTTTTATCGAAATGGAAGAGTTGTGCACAAAAAATCTTTATTGGGATTTCAAGAGGATAATTATCATCATTAATTTTATTTAGCATTAACTAATTTGACATGTTTGGTTTTGTAGGATAGTCTTTTGCTACTCCAATGAGACATGTGGCGTTTGGGGGAAGTTTTTACAATTTTTAGGCATATCATTTTAACACCCCATATTCTTGTGCATTAAATATTTAACTAATTCGGGAATTCAAAATTACTTGTGCGTCGTAATTTTAATTGAATTAATTATGGTAATTTATATTTAATTATTAATCGTGGAGTGAATGGTTAACATTTAGGGAAACTTATTTACTAAGTGAATAATAATAATGTATTTATGTCATTTAGGGTATTAATGACGAGATACGTACTTATTTCAGCCGGGAGTCGGTATAGACTAATTTGGGTGCGAAATAAGTATTTTTATAAATTAATTCGGATGCCAATTCTGAGTGCACGATTCAGTCCGGATGGGCCGAGATAGTCCGAAGTGTACCCGGGGGTAGTAAACGGGTCACGTGATGTTTTTAGACATAGCCGAGCCCACACGGGGGCATTTGGGTCACTTGGGCTTGTCCCATTCGACAAAAAACGGGACTAAGGTTAATTAAACAAATAAAAGAAGCAAAGGAACGACTGAATTGATTTTATAGAAGACTTAGAGGGTTAGGAAATCCTAACAGCAGCCAAAGGCAAATTTGGGGATCATAGGAGAGCCAAAAAGGGTCATCTTCAACCTTGGGCACTCACAATTCCAATTTCAGACTCTACGAACCCTAAGGCAAGTGGTTAACTTGCTGTAGCTTGTAAAGTATATTTTAATTCATATTCATATGATGTGTGTAATCAAAGAAATTCGTTTTGGGATTTAAAGTGGTATGAACATGGGGTTTTGTAAACCATGAATCTGATTGCTAAATTGATTAGAAAATCATATATAATCTGAGTTGTATATTTGTATCTGGTAAGACGTGTAAACCCGGATGAATTAGAGATGAATTTTTGGTCAAGGAATTGATGTTTAAACGGGTTAAAAGATTAAATGGAATTTTACCCCAATTTGTAAAAACAGTAGAGAAAGTGAATTTATTCATGTTGTTGGACTTTATAGAGGTTCCTCATAAGGTTTTTGATGTCTATTGTCGATGGGAAAGCTTGGTTTTCAGTGTAGAAGAAGCTAGGGTTTGGAGGTGTGCATACATGGCTGAAATAACCAAATCGGGGAAGACGAGGACCTGATCGATCGATCGATCGAATGTGGACCATCGATCGATCGATGGTCCGGAAATTTTGACAGTTTGCCGAGTTTCTTTATATATAGAGAAATTAAAGAAAAATTCTTCCATTGCCTTAATTATTGAGAAATTAATACATGGGTTCAAATATAATTAATTGTGAATAAAATTAATTAGGATTTGATGGCGATTTGGGGTGTCACATAATGATTAAAAATAATTGGGATTTGGAGGAAATTAGGTGTGGCACACCAGGGTCAAATTTTGGGAAGTTTGTTTCAAAATGATTAAATACGGATTGAGTGGACAAGTCCGGGTATATTGGTTGAGCGACACCGAGATTTAAATTTTTATTTAGGTAAAGGCTAAATAATTTAGAGTCGGGGATTTAGACTCGGGTGATGTTATTTCGGGCCACGAGAGTAAGTACGAATATATTGGTTGGGGTGATACCAAAAGAAATTAATGTGCAAATTAGTTAAAAATTAGAGTTGGGCCATAAACTCATAATAAAATGGAATAGGCTTGTGTCACGGACTCAGTACACGGTTCACTCAGGATGTTTTATATTTATATATATACGGTGTGTGATAGTATATATATGGTGTGTGCATTAATATCAGTGGATAGATATTATTATTATATACTCTAGTGCTATAGGGGGAGGTTGCGTGTAGTGGATGAATCCCCTACCTTGAGGAGTAGGGCGAGTACATTCCTAGGTCATAGCGTCTGTTATATGGGTGAGGGGCATCTCACTTTCAGGGAAGGAATATTACCGCCTCCAACATGTATGTATTAACCAAGTCAGCGAACGATTCTGACTTGGGGTAACTAGGTTATGAGAATATACCTAGTGGGATAGCACTTTAGAGAATTTATACCCGGTGAGACTTTACTCGGGGGAGTAATATTATTAAATGTGATTTCAGTAGGTTTGTGAATATTGTAATATGACTAAGTATATAATTAGGTAAATAATTATATATGGGATAATTAACACAAAGCATGAATTGTATTATATGTATAACAGATGTGGGTGTTATATGATATTAAAAAGGAAAAATGATTTAATTAAGTTGATGTTACTAATAACATAAAAATCATAATTAAGACATACTCGGTTAGAGTAGGGTTATTGCAAGGGGTTACATAAGTAATCAAGTCGGGAGATAAGGAACTAGGTAAATTTAATTAAGGCGTTAGTAGTGCACATTTGAGGAGGGGTGAGGATATCCTCAAGGGAGTGTGGCACTAACTAAAATATGGAGAGCATGAATATTTATTTATTACTGCAAGTTAATCATTTGCTAACGTTTTTCAAATGTTTTTGGGTACTAACCCCTTGCTATAAAAACTTTTTAAAAACCTTTTAGGTGTCTAGCCACAGGGACGCTAGGTTTGACTCTATCTCAGGGATCCGTTGCTGCAACATATGTGGATGTTGTAGGAGATTTGATAGACGCCTCATTCTTTCATTTCTAGTATAGAGACTTCTTATCAGCTATTTTGAGCATGTTGCTCACAGTTCATTTAAATTCTTGTTAGTCATATTGAGATTGATTACTTGTCTTCATTTTCCATTTGTTGGGTTTTTGGGCCGATGGTTTATTCGGTCAGTTAATAAGTTGTGAATGGTTGTTTTAGATAATTGTGATTATTGTGTTATTTTACTTCCGCATGAGTTTCATTTAAGTTAAGGAAAGATAAAACTTGGCACCAGTCAAATTTTCTCACTTAGGTGGTTAATAATTAAAAAGGCGACAGTGATGCTAAGAATGATCCAACTGAGAAACCTTTTCTAACTTAATTTAGGACTGATCACCTGGGGTTAATTTGGCGGGGTGTCACAGATGGTATCAGAGCATTAGTTTCTAGTGTCCTTAGGATCTGTGCGGCTTACTATGTTTCAGCGTAGCATTCTGTTGTTATAGAGCCCTATTATTAGAACTGTTGATTCATTTTTCGCTTGTGAGATATCGTATTTCTGCTGTGAATATTTTTTGTGTAAATTGAGTATTTATACAATTCGATTTATTTCAGATGCCACCCAGGAGACAGAGAGCGGAGAGGGCTGAGGCTAGGGATGAGGTCAGGGAGGCTCATTAGGAGTCGTAGGTACCGCTACCACCCCCCCACCCGAGTTGATTTTTATTACTCAGGTGGCAGTGATAGTGGCCTAGGCAGTCGAGACAGTGATGCGAGCTATGGAAGCTCACTTTCCACATCCCCAGGCACCGCCTCCAGTGGAACCAGCAGTTCAGGCTCTAGTGAGGCCACCATCTTGGCAGCGAGTTAGTGAGACCTTTCAGAAGGATCACCCACCTGAGTTTCTAGGTAGCACGGATATAGTAGAGGCTTGCAACTGAAAGAAGAACATTCAACGCCATCTGCGCATGCTGGAGTGTACAGAGGTGCAGAAACAGATGCTTGCTACCTTTCGTCTGTCGGGGGCAGCCTTACAGTGGTGGGAGTCAGTTATCACCGTGGAGGAGCGAGATTTGATGATGATAGCAGAGTTCTAGGTGCGGTTTGACTGCAAATACTTTCCACCAACGGTAGAGGATGAGATGAGAAAGAAATTTAGTGATTTAGTAAAGGGTGACCGATCAGTGGCAAACTACGAGGAAGAGTTCACCCATTTGGCCAACTTTATGCCAAATGAGGTGAATGGTGAGGAGCGAAAGAAATCTAGATTTATGGATGGCTTAGCCTGGCGGATCAGGCAACATTTGATTGGGAATCCGACGTTAGTGACCTATACAGATGTCGTTAATGTCGCACTTGTACATTGCCAGGATCATCGCTTCCATGTGAAGGGGAGCAAGAGAGCAGGGGAGCCGAGCCAACAGGGCAAGGCAGTTACTAGTGGTGACGCGAGTGGTACTCAACAGCAGACTGTCAGTTAGCAGGGGAATCAAGCTAAGAAGTTTAAGCCTGGTGGGTTCCGATCGGGAGGACAGGGGTTCAGGCAGGGACAGCCGGTGCCAAATCAGTAGTAATAGGTTCCTTAGGGCCGTTAGGGCCAAGGGAACAATGGGGGAGCCCAGCAAGGCCAACCGTATAAGGGCCAATGATAAGGGGATGGTCAGAAATGCTGTTTCATTTGTAGCCATCCAGGACACTTCAAGAGGGAGTGCCCACAGAGGGGCAGAGGTCAACAGCAGGAGGCCCAACAGGGGAAACAGGGGCAGATGCCTCCAGTAGCACCAGCTCCACCCGCCCCACCGCAGTAGGGGAAGATGCACTACGGGCATGTGTATAACGTCCGGGATGTTCCCAATCCTCTAGCGCAGCAAGCACCGCCAGCGGTTGAGGGTATGTTTCTCATTCATGGTTATGAGGGTAGTATTCTTTTTGATACAGGAGCATCGCATTCATTAATTAAATATAATTTTGCTAAACTGGCCGGGTTACTAGAGACTGCGGGTAGTCTTCGAATGTGTGTAGAGTCACCAGTAGGCAACGGAGCTTCGATTCACTCGATTTGTCGGGGGGTGGACATTTTGATTGGGAGGCTTAGTTTAGCGACGGACCTCTTGGTGTTAGATATGGAGGGGTACGATGTCATCCTGGGTATGGATTGGTTGGCAGGTTATCAGGCGACGGTGGATTACTACGAGAGGATAATCATGTTCTCCATTTCGGTACAGGAGATATTTTTAATAGCAATGTCGTTACCCGAGGGAGGGTCACACACGCACCTGTATTACATAGCGGAGGAAACCTCACAAGAGGTGGAGGTTTCGTTGGACTCAATCCCGGTAGTGAGGAACTTTGAGGATGTGTTCCAGGAGATACCAGGGTTGCCACCTAGCAAGGAAATAGAATTTGTAATATATTTAGCACCGGGGACGAGGACAATTTCTCGGGCCCCATACCGTATGGCCCCTCCAGAGATGCATGAGTTGAGAGAGCAGATTCAGCAGCTTTTGGGTCAAGGTTTCATTCGGTGGAGTACATCGTCGTGGGGTGCACCAGTGTTGTTTGTAAAGAAGCGGGATGGCTCACTAAGATTATGCGTGGACTATAGAGAGCTGAATAAGGCGACGATACGAAATAAGTATCCATTTCCTAGGATTGATGATCTATTTGACTAGTTGAGAGGGGCGTCTTACTTCTCTAAGGTTGACTTGAGGTCAGGGTATCATCAACTACGTATTCGAGAGGAGGATGTTCTTAAAACTTCTTTCCTGTCGCGGTATGGATCTTATGAGTTCAGGGTGATGCCACTAGGGCTCACCAATGCACCAGCAGTGTTCATGGACCTCATGACCAGGGTTTTCAGTGAGTTTCTCGATCAGTTTGTCATCCTGTTCATTGATGACATCCTGATCTACTAGCACAACGAGGAGGAGCACGTAGAGCATCTGCGTATAGTCTTACAGACATTGCGGGATCACCAGCTCTATGCCAAATTCACGAAGTGTGAATTTTGGCTACGGGAGGTTTAGTTTCTTGGCCACGTGGTGTCAGACCGGGGTATTACGGTGGATCCGAGTAAAGTATCGGTGGTGAGGGAGTGGGGACAGCCCATGACACCGATCGAGGTGCGCAGTTTTCTGGGATTGGCCGATTATTACAAGCGATTCATCAAAGGATTCTCAAAGATTGCGGGCCCTTTGACAAATTTGACCTGAAAAGGGGTACCTTTCACTTGGAGTGATCATTGTCAATTAGCTTTCGACGAGCTAAAGGACAAGTTGACATCTGCACCCGTACTTGCATTGCCAAAGGGAGGATTAGAGTATCGGGTTTACACTGACGCATCCTTATATGGACTTGGGGTTTTTCTTCAGTAGGAGGAAATGGCTATAGCTTATGCGTCCAGAAAGCTAAAGCCCCACGAGAGGAATTAACCCACTCACGACCTGGAGATAGCAGCGGTCATTTTTTCTTTGAGGATATGGAGACATTATCTTCTGGGAGAGCAGTTCACATTATTCACGGATCACAAATCACTTCAGTATCTCTTCACACAAAAGGATATGAATATGAGGCAGAGGTGATGGCTAGAATTCGTGAAAGACTACCTGTTTGATATTCAGTATCATCCTGGTGAGACCGACTGGGGAAATATCAGAAGTCTGGAAAGCGAAGTGGATAGAGCTTCGATATGAAGATGATGTAGCCAGGGCTTGCATGTCAGCACTATCCATCACACCTGAGATCATTATGCGGATTGTGAGGGATCAGGCAGAGGATCAAGTCTGCTGGGATAGGGTGAGCCAGTTGGTAAATAAGGGAGCATAGAGTTACTCGGTCAACTCGGAAGGAGGCTTATGCTTTAATGGGAGGTTAATTATGCCAGAGGATGAGGAGTTGAGGCACGCTGTGATGACAGAGTCCCATGGGTCAAGATTCGTGGTATATACCGGTGGGGATAAGATGTACCAGGATATGAGGAGACAGTATTGGTGGGCAGGAATAAAACGAGACATAGCAGAGTTTGTTTCGAAATGTGCCACGTGTTAGCTTGTGAAAGTGGACCATCAGAGACCATCAGGGATGCTACAGCCGCTGGTGATTCCCATGTGAAAGTGGGAGAGCATCTCCAAGGACTTTATTACAGGGTTACCTGCATCGCAGAGGGGTCACGATTCCATATGGGTCATTGTGGATTGGTTGACCAAAGTAGCCCACTTCCTGCCGGTTTGCACAGACTTTGAAACGATGCGTTATGCGCAGCTATTCATAGCTGAGATTGTTAAGCTGCACGGGGTACCGATTAATATTGTGTATGACAGAGACAAGATCTTTGTGGCCCACTTTTGGTAGAGTTTTCAGGAGGCCCTGGGCACGGAGTTACGTTTGAGTACATCCTATCACCCACAGACTGATGGGCAGACTGAGAGAGTCAATCAGATGCTGGAAGACATCTCAGAATGTGCATATTAGACTTTGGGGGAGGTTGGGAGAAATATATTCCTTTGGTAGAGTTCACATATAAAAACTCTTACCAATTCGCGATCGGTATGGCACCGTTCGAGGCACTTTACGGGAGACCTTGTCGCTCACCCGCTTGTTGGTTAGAGGTGGGGGACAATAAACTATTGGGGTCGGAGATTGTTCAGTAGACGTCTGCCAAGATAGAGTTGATCCGAGGGAGGATTCAGATAGCTCAGGATAGGCAGAAGAGTTACGCGGATGCTTCACGGAGACATGTGGAGTTAGAGGTTGGGGACCAGGTATTGGTCCGGGTGCCCCCTATGAAAGGGGTGATGAGGTTCGGCAAGAAGGGTAAGTTAGCACCGAGGTACGTGGGACCTTTCCCTATTATCGAGAGGGTGGGACCAGTAGTTTACAGGATGGGATTGCCAGAACACCTTCAGCGGATACACGACGTGTTCCATGTGGCATCGCTGAAGAAATATCGCAGGAGCGAGAGGGATTTCTGGCACATTCCACTCGAGGAAATAGATTTACATCCAGACATCTCATATAAGGAGAGACCGGTGGATATTCTGGACCGTAGTGGGTGAAAGTTATGATCCGACGTTGTTCCACTAGTTTGAGTACAATGGGGTCATCACAACGTTGACGAGTCTACCTGGGAGTGGGAGGAGGATATACGGGAACAATATCCAGAGATTTTCACCACAGGTACGACCTAATTTCGGGGACGAAATTCCTTTGTAAGGGGGGGAGTATGTAACACCCTGTATTTTTGTGCATTAAATATTTAATTAATTCGGGAATTCAAAATTACTTGTGTGTCGTAATTTTAATTGAATTAATTATGGTAATTTATATTTAAATATTAATCGGGGAGTGAATGGTTAATATTTAGGGAAACTTATTTACTAAGTGAATAGTAATAATGTATTTACATCATTTCGGGTATTAATGACAGGATATGTACTTATTTCAGTCGGGAGTCGGTATAGATAATTTGGGTGCAAAATAAGTATTTTATAAATTAATTTGAATGCCAATTCTGAGTGTACGGTTGAGTCCGTATGGGTCGAGATAGTCAGAAAAGTGTACCTGGGGGTAGTAAACGGGTCACAGGACATTTTTAGACATAGCCGGGCCCACATGGGGGCATTTGGGTCACTTGGGCGTGGCCCATTAGACAAAAAACGGGATTAAGGTTAATTAAAAAAAATAAAAGAAACAAGGGAATGGATGGATTGATTTTAGAGAAGACTTAGAGGGTTAGGAAACCCTAACAGCAGGCAAAGGCAAATTTGGGGATCACATGAGAGCCAAAAAGAGTCATCTTCAAGCTTGGGCACTCACAATTCCAAATTCAGACTCTACGAACCCTAAGGCAAGTGGTTAACTTGCTGTAGCATGTAAAGTGTATTTCAATTCATATTCATGTGATGTGTGTAATCAAAGAAATTCGTTTTGGGATTTAAAGGGTATGAGCATGGGGTTTTGTAAACCATGAATCTGATTGTTAAATTGATTAGAAAATCATATATAATCTGAGTTGTATATTTCTATCTGGTAAACCCGAATGAATTAGAGATGAATTTGTGGTCAAGGAATTGATGTTTAAATGGGTTAAAAGATTAAATGGAATTTTACCCCAATTTGTAAAAATAGTAGAGAAAGTGAATTTATTGATGTTGTTGGACTTTATAGAGGTTCCTCATAAAGTTTTTGATGTCTATTATCGATGGAAAATCTTGGTTTTCAGTGTAGAAGAAGCTAGGGTTTGGAGGTGTGCATCCATGGCTGAAACAGCCAACTCGGGGAAGACGAGGACCTGATCGATCGATCGATCAACGGTGGACCATCGATCGATCGATGGTCCGGAAATTTTGACAATTCGCCCAGTTTCTTTATATATAGAGAAATTAAATAAAAATTCTTCCATTGCCTTAATTATTGAGAAATTAATACATGGGTTTAAATATAATTAATTGTGAATAAAATTAATTAGGATTTGAGGGTGATTTTGGGTATCACATAATGATTAAAATTAATTGGGATTTGGAGGAAATTAGGTGTGGCACACCAGGGTCAAATTTTGGGAAGTTTGTTTCAAAATGATTAAATACGGATTGAGTGGACAAGTCCGGGTATATTGGTTGAGCGATACCGAGATGTAAATTTTTATCTAGGTAAAGGCTAAATAATTTAAAGTTGGGGATTTAGACTCGGGTGATGTTATTTCGGGCCACGAGAGTAAGTCTGAATATATTGGTTAGGGCGATACCAAAAGAAATTAATGTGAAAATTAGTTAATAATTAGAGTTGGGTCATAAACTCTTAATAAAATGGAATAGGCTTGTGTCACGGACTCAGTACACGATGTAGCCGGGATGTTTTATACTTATATATATACGGTGTGTGATAGTATATATATGGTGTGTGCATTAATATCAGTGGATAGATATTATTATTATATACTCTAGTGTTATAGGGGGAGGTTGCGCATAGTGGATGAATCCACTAGCTTGAGAAGTAGGGCGAGTACATTCCTAGGTCATAGCGTCCGTTATATGGGTGAGGGGCATCTCACTTTCAGGGAAGGAATATGACCACCTCCAACATGTATGTATTAACCAAGTCAGCGAACGATTCTGACTTGGGGTAACTAGGTTATGAGAATATACCTAGTGGGATAGCACTTTAGAGAATTTATACCCGGTGAAACTTTACTCGGGGGAATAATATTATTAAATGTGATTTCAGTAGGTTTGTGAATACTGTAATATGACTAAGTATATAATTAGGTAAATAATTATATATGGGATAATTAATACAAAGCATGAGTTGTATTATATGTATAACAGATGTGGGTGTTATATGAAATTAAAAAGGGAAAATGATTTAATTAAGTTGATGTTACTAATAACTTAAAAATCATAATTAAGACATACTCGGTTAGAGTAGGGTGATTGCAAGGGGTTATATAAGTTATCTAGTCGGGAGATAAAGAACTAGGTAAATTTAATTAAGGTGTTAGTAGTGCAAATTAGAGGAGGGGTGAGGATATCCTCAAGGGAGTGCGACACTAACTAAAATATGGAGAGCGTGCATATTTATTTATTACTGCAAGTTAATCATTTGCTAACTATTTTTCAAATATTTTTGGGTACTAACCCTTTCTATAAAAACTTTTTAAAAACCTTTTAGGTGTCCAGCCATAGGGATGCCAGGCTTGACTCTATTTCAGGGATCCGTTGTTGCAGCATATGTGGATGTTGCGGGAGATTTGATAGATGCCTCATTCTTTCATTTCTAGTATAGAGACTTCTTATCAACTATTTTTAGCATGTCGCTCAGTGTTCATTTACATTCTTGTTAGTCAGATTGAGATTGATTACTAGTCTTCATTTTCTATTTTTTGGGTTTTTGGGCCGATGGTTTATTCGGTCAGTTAATAAGTTGTGAACGGTTGTTTTAGATAATTGTGATTATTGTGTTATTTTACTTCCGCATGAGTTTCATTTAAGTTAAGGAAAGATAAAACTTGGCACCAGTCAAATTTTCTCACTTAGGTGGTTAGTAATTAAAAAGGTGACAGTGATGCTAAGAATGATCCAACTGAAAAACCTGTTCTAACTTAATTTAAGACTGATCACCCGTGGTTAATTAGGCGGGGTGTCACAATCATTAGCCCCGATTTTCTATTTGACAGCACCTTTTTTCCTTTTTTGTCTTATAAATACCCTTAACCTTTGAGTTTTCATCACATTATTTCCATTTAAAAACTTCTAAAGAGAGTTTCTTGCGCCCCTTTGTTGGTGTCTTCCATTTTCATTTCATTTTTCTTTCCTCTTTTCCACAAATCTTATGTGCTTTAATGGCTTCTTCATCCAACATCACATGAACCTCCATTTTTACTATTTTTGCTGAGACTTCTACAGTAACTGGAATTTTAATTATTTCCATAGTTATGCTTATCATTTCTTCTATCATCTCCACTATTATTGGTGGTGCTTCCCAAGGAGAAGTCAGTGGTTCTTTCTCCGTTAACTCAACACATAAGAAATATTTGGAAGTTCAGGCCAAAAGGGATTTACGATGTTAACTTTTTTATCAACTTAAAGGGATTTGAAATAGGTTTTATAGCTATGATGGCTGAGCAACCACTTTTGGGGTTTCTAGATGGTGAAGATGCCTCAGTCGTTCTGTCTAATAGCATACTGCTAAATCGAATGGATTGGGGGGAATTTTTCTTTCTCCAATATCAATTTTGACGTCTATGGTGGTGCCCTTAAGGAGTGGGAGTCTTCAGATGAGTAAGTCTGGTTTGTTGAAAGTTATCGCGAAATCATTGATGGACTTGGCTTGGAAATAACTCTTTGAAGATTAAAGAGTTGTATTATTAGTAAACAATTCGAGCGCTCTTAACATCTTGGCATCTCCTTGGAGCATAGTTACTCATACTTTTATAATTGGCTGGGGTGAGCTTATTATCACTCTAAAATATGTTTGTGAACTTACATGAATGCCTGTCTTAGGTAATCACAATTTCATGAATGGTTATGAGGAAGTTAAAGAGGAAGCAATGTGCGAGGAGTTGCACATGTCTTTGGGATAATATTTTAATTATGTATCACTCACTCATATAGTTACGAGCAAAAACTCATTTTTCGAATGGAAAAGATATTGGTTTAGGGATTTCGATCCTTGTCCATGGATGAGGATAAAATAAAAGCACCAAAGAGTAAAGATAGTCCCAAGTTGAAGTCAAGAAGCCATCTGGATGCTTTTTGATGACTTTTCTATCGAGATTTCTATTCCAGGGAAGACCCAATGACTCTCCTTGAGAATTATTATTTCATCTGACAGTGAGACTTACTCATGGTAAATCTTTACCACTCACTGCCTTAACATTTGGATCTATGTATACTTGGCTAGATCAAACACATGCTGATGTGGAGAGATCTCATGGCCGTTATGACATTTTCAATTTTTGCCACCTCCTTTATTCTTATGGGGTTTTTATTTAAGGGGTTCCCAAATTAGGCTCCAGAACCTCGCCTGTTACTAGGTAGAACTCCTTATATTGTGGGATGGCATAAGAATATTTCTAAGCACTCGCTACTTCTTTTTTTGGACAAAAATGATGAATTCTTCTTCTGCCCTTACTCAAATAGACTGGAAAGTATATTTTCCTAATGTTTCTTTTCGACTATTTCTCAAGTATTTAGTCCTCCTATTGATGTTCAGTCTGCGAGGGATTATCCCTATATATACATTGTGGCTTTTTTCCATATACTCTCGCTTATCTAACAAAATTAGGTCAAGAATGGATTTTAACCATTTTGAGTGAGGGAGAAGACAGTTTGGGTATGACCAAGGTATTTTTTCTCCCAAGTCCCCTCCCATTCTTTCCAATGAGGAGTTATACTTAGAGTATTATTAAACTTTACTCTTGGAGGTATAGTTCACCGTGCTACTCGATTTTATAATTTTCTCATATCATCCCGTGATTACTTGTCTTTTATTAATCGTTCATGGTTTACGCTCTGGCAACATCATATATAGATCATAATGTTGGGTATTTGAAATGCTCCTCACGAATCATTCATTGTGGGCATTCCCTCATTTGATAAATTTTTAACAAAGTGAACACGTAAAGAGACATGGAACTATAGTCAAATAAATACTCCTTTGGATCAATTTACTCCCATGTTGGTGAATCCTATATGAAGGTATAATATATACTCAAAGAATCTATGAGTGAAGAAATCAAAAGTAAAAGGCAAAGGCTAGGATAAAATTTCTAAAAAAATCATTCAATTGCAGATGTTTCCAACTTTGTCCCTGCTGAACTTGGTGGGACTTACTTGCCCTCATCTCCAGTCAAGACGTGAGTATCTAAGGGAAAAAAAAGAGCAAACAAAGCCACATGCTATGATATTTTGGTTGATCAAGGTTCTAATAGAGATACTTATGGTTTTGACTAAACTCTATAATATGTGTGTGAGCTTAATTATAAAGTCGTTGAAGGGAAATTTTCTCAATCATCTGCTCCACTTCCTTCTAAATCAGTGAAAGGTACTCTATTTATTCCTTTATAATTTAATAAAAATAAAATCAATGGATATGTGAGTTATCACTTTACACCCTTTTCATATGAAGAGGAACTTATTGTTTAAGGAATTACTCATTCCTATTATTGTCACAGGTTATCTTCAAATTATATTAATTTACTTTTCATCAATGAAGGTCACTCATCTGGCACTTCATCTTTTTTTCAACCGCTGGAAATGTTATATTGGACCTGGAATAGTCTATTGACTATCATGACGAGTTGATGATATATTCCCCTTCCTCAACTAGACCCACAACTGGACCATCGCCATATGGGCTCCCTCATTCAGTACCCATAAGTATTTGCCATAGTACTTTCCTCTTGGATTTTGTTATTAGTTTTGATTTTGTGACTAATTTGTGTGACACCTAGCCTAATAAAATACCGGGTGATCAGTCCTATACCAAATTAAAATAGGAATCTCAGTTGGATCATCCTTAGCATCACTGTCGAAAACTTTTTAAAACTTACTAACCACCTAGTATTCCAAAAGCGGGCGCCAATTTTAACTTTTTAATTACACAAAACAGTACATGCGGAAATAATTATAAACCATTCACACAACTGAATAAAACTCAACTGAATAATTAATTACACAACTTGCCGAATAAACCACCGGCCACCAAAGTGAAATAATCCAGTACAATTATCCAACACCGGAATAAAATAAGTCTGAAAACTGACCTGAAAGTCTGGGCGACATGCCTTAAATAAAACTGAAACTGATAAGTGATTCCTACTCTAGGAATGAATGAATGATGCATCTAATCCAAACTCCTGCTAGCATCCACATATGCCACAGATCCGTATCCCTGGAATAGAATATCAATCCTGGTGTCCCTGTGGCTGGACACCTAAAAGGTTTTGAAAATAGTTTTATAGCAAGGGTTAGAACCCAAAATATTTTGAAAATATTTAACAAGTGAATTAACTGCAGTAATTTAAAATGCATGAATGCGCTACATATTTAAGTTAGTGTCGCACTTTCTTGTGGACATTCTCACCCCTCCACTATTGTGCACACCTAACGGTTACCTTTACCCCCACCTAGTTGTACTACCCCGTCGAACTAGTCCTGGTATAACCTTCCCTTGCCATACTACTCTAACCCGAGTATAATGATTCTTGAATTATAAGTTATCTCACAATTAAATTAATTAATTCCTCTTAAATAGTAGCATATAACCGTGTCACAAGTTATATAAAGTAAATATATCACACACTGTATTATTACCCGCATATAATATTTACTACCATTATATACATACATTTATCACAACATCTACACATATAGCATACGTATATCCATCCCTTCGAGTATACCCTCGCCGGATGATTCCCTTTAAAATGCTATCTCACTAGGTGTGCTCACAAAACCTAGTTCCCCAAGTTGGAATCGCTCACCAACTTGGCCCAAAATATAAACGTAGTGGAGGCGGTCATATTCCTTCCCTGAAAGTGATATAATCCCTCACCCATACATACCAGATGCTATGACCTGGGGATATACTCGCCCTACTCCTCAAGCTAGGGGATTTACCCACATCGCACCTCCCTTGATAGCATTAGAGTATATAAATTGAATAAATATCTAGTCACTGATATTTAATATCACACATAATATATACACGTATATATATACTATCACTACACCGTATATATATAATATAAACCCCGGCTTTACCGTGTACTCAAAATCCCGTACACTGCCTGTAATTTCCTTAGTTTGTGGCTCGACTCAACATAATTAATTTTCTCACTTAATAATTTATCATCTTCCCGAGTCTATGGTCCGACTCTAATATAATTAATCCACACCTCAATTAGTATAATACTTTCCCCGAGTCTATGGTCCGACTCTAATTAAATTAATTAACACACCCATTAATTTAATACCTTCCCGAGTCTATCGTCCTACTCTAATTAAATTAATTAACACACCTATTAATTTAATACCTCCCCGAGTCTATCGCCCGACTCTAATTAAATTAATTAACATACTTATTAATTTAATACCTCCCCGAATCTATAATCCGACTCTAATGAAATTAATTAACACACTTATTAACTTAATACCTCCCCGAGTCTACAATCCGACTCTAATTAAATTAATTTACACATTAATTAATCAACACAAATCCGAGTTTGTGGTCCGACTCTAATATAATTAATTTACACATTAATTAATCAACACAAATCCGAGTCTGTGGTCCGACTCTAATATAATTATTTTACACATTAATTAATTCATACCAAACTGAGTCTGTGGTCCGACTCCCAATTAATTAATTTACACATTAATTAATTTATACCAAATCCCGGGTCTACAACCCGACCTCAAACTAATTAATTACAACATCAATTAGTTTAATACTTTTCCGAGTCTACCCTCCGACTTTACCTTCATTAATTATCACATCCATTAATTTAATAACTTGGTGTCACCCAACCATTACCCCCGGACTCACTTACTTGGCCCGTAACTTAATATTTCCCTAGTCTATGTTCCGACTCCAAATTAATTACTCTCTCTCAATAATTAATTTAATACTTTGATGTCACTTAACCAACATACCCGGACTCGCTCACTTGGTCCATTTTACATCTCATACTTTCATTCCCACATATTTGCCCATAATGTGTCGCACATTTATCACCATCAAATTTCCCAATTATATTTACCTATAATTATCAACATACCCGGACTCGCCCACTTGGTCCAGAATTACATTAAATATGTTTCACCCAAAATTTTCACTTTAAGTCTCAACTCTTAACTTAGATTGTACATTCCTAATAGCTATCTTTTGAGTCCCTAGCTATTAGTTTCTCTATAATTTTTCACCAATTAAAATTATACCCAAAAATCCAAAAATAAAATAAGGGTATTCAGCAAGCCGACCTGGCAAAAGTTTCCTATCGTAGATTGATCGATGGCCCCCGATTGATCGATCGATCATCCCTAGGCAGTTTTTCTTCCCCACTGAATTCCACCATTGATGAAATCCAAGGTTTGTAAACCTTAATTTAAATCTCTAATCACATCACCCCACCACATCAACATGGTTAATTCACTCCCTACGCATCATAGGCCCTTAAGATGATAAATTTCTCCACTTATTTCATAATTTTCGAAATGGGTTTTCTCCATTAAAATTCAATTAACTGTTCTACAAACCAAATTCCAAATCCAAATACCACCAGTTTATATTCCGTATTCTCATTTAAAACAGATATCCATACTCAGAGATGTACAACACAACAATTTTTACCTTGAATATCATTCAATAGTTCCATGGACAAAAACCCCATTTTTGTACCCATTTATCCCCAAAACGAATTTTGGTTTACACATCACTATGATATGAATTGATTATTATCAATTTAGAAATCACAACAGTTAACCACTTGCCTGGAATTGTTTGTAGTGTCTGATCCGTTGGTGTAGTCCCTTAATTTGGCTCCAAAATCCCCAAATTGGCTCTTGATTTGCTTTCCCCCAACTTTATTCTCAAACCCTAGGTTTAGAGGTGTGTTGATTGTCGTTACCTAATTTCTCAATCAGGTTAAAAATACTAAATCCCATTTTTGGCCATGTGGGCCTAATTAAAAAGGCCCAACTCACCCCGTGTGGGCCCGGCTATTCCCAAAAATACTCCGAGACCCAATTACAACCCCCCGGGTACTCTTTTA
Organism: Sambucus nigra; assembly: GCA_949130495.1. Lineage (NCBI taxonomy): Eukaryota > Viridiplantae > Streptophyta > Magnoliopsida > Dipsacales > Adoxaceae > Sambucus > Sambucus nigra. Next base: position 524,293,093 of record OX422212.1, read on the forward strand.
TGACTATCTCGACTCATCTGGACGCAACCGCGCACTCGGAATTGTCATTTGAAATACTTTTTGACATTTCCAAATTTCGACCTCAAAATGCGACACACATTAATTCGAACAATTAAACTTAAAGTCGCCAATTATAATTAATTGGGCTCACTCAAATAAATTCTCCTACTCATGAATTTAATTTTCTCCAATTTAAATATTTTTATCACTCCCAAATTTAATTAAGTATTAAATCCTCAAAATTACGGGGTGTTACATACTCCCCCCCTTACAAAGGAATTTCGTCCTCGAAATTAAGATGAGCGTAATGTTCCAAGCTTCGCATATTACTCTCTAGTCATGTGCCTCTAAGCTCGCTATATCTATCCCATCCTCTTTTAACCATACGTTACACAAGTATGCATTTAGGTTACCCAGGGCGCCCATACACCCTATACCCGTGCTTAATCGCACAAAATTTGCCTTAATTAACCTGGGTGCCCATACACCCTATCCTCGCGCTTTACCGCACGAAAGTTACCCGACTATGCTAGTCGTAACCCGTAATATAACTTCGAACCCGTAGTCATATCACACACACACACACACACACACACACACACACACACACATATATATATATATATATATATATATATATATATATATATATATATATATATATATATATATATATATATATATATATATATATATATATATATATATATATATATATATATTTTCTGCCCGGGTACCCAACCCATGTGCTAACGTCCAAACCTCTCCCCATAAAATACTTGTCTCTCAACACCAAAGTATATACGCTTACCCTCATGTTACCAAAGACAACATAAAATACCGCGCCCTTAATATCACTAGTCCTTGCATAAAATAAACCCCGAGCTATCTCTCTTTGCTCGAAAATAAATCTAACCACCCTGATTCACTTCAGTAAACACCCCTACTTACAGGGATAAAATGTGCGAACACAAGACCTCCCTATGTGCCTATCGCACCACGCAATACAACATATACACACACATATATATAGGCTATACGCCCTCTCAGGTGATACCTAGTACCAAAGATACCCTGGTGTTGCGAACACCAAAATTTTACACCCCTATCCACCATAGTTAAATTTCATCGCTATCCAGCCGATTTTTAGGAAATGTTATCAACCCTACTCCCATAATTCTTGAAAGTAGTAATTCCTCGCATAATTCAAACCTTCACTCAGTGTACACCTTCACTCTCCCGTGAAGAACACCAAGGAAACTCCGCTACCCTACGAAAAGTTTATCCACATACTATGGCTGCTACAGCCGACGTACCCACTAAGTTCGACTTACCCGCAAACTCTAGTGAAAAATAAGTCTTATATTGTGACATCCTCCTTGTCACTCAAAAATATACCCCACGCCCATAGGGTAAAAATAATTACCTCCATACTCCCGCTGCAACGTCTGATCCTCGGGTTTCGGAGCATCTTCTCCCTGCCCGAATGCGCCCATGACCTGCTTTAGTGGATGTACATCCAGGACCTCATCCTGTAGTTGACCCCTGCCTCGCTTAAGGTAATATCTCTTCATGTGTCTCACTTTTACCACAAACGAAACACCTTATAATACATTCACCCTGCCACTGGTCCCTTCCATGCCGACCTTGTTAAAATTCCTGGCCATCCGGCCGATAGCCTCCAGTTCTAAATCGTTTGGCATGATTTCCCTGCCGAAAATCCTGCCCCTAATCTCCCCCAGTCTGCTGTTGGGATACCCCACTGGTATTGTTCCCTCCTGCCTTATCCGACTGGCTAGTTACCACTCCCCTCCCGCTTCCTTTCGCGTGGAAGCGATATTCCCGACAGTGCCAGAGTGTTGTGTTAACGACATCATTATAAGCTACTAATGCGTATTTACCAATTAAATGTTGTCTGATGCTCCAGACTAACCCATCCATAGACCTTGCTTTCTTTCTCCTTTCCTCGCTTACCTCATCCGGTACAAAATTTACCAACGAGTGAATTCTTCCTCGTAATCGGCCACTGAACGGTCTCCCCAAGTCACCTTTCTAAATTTTTCTCCTCATTTCGATGTCAACCACTGGAGAAAAAAAATGCATGCTGTCGAACAACACCCCAAAACCCTGAAATAGCTAGTGTATCCCTTTTCTCAACTATGGTGATCGACTCCCACTACTGTAGCGCTGCTCCCATTGAACTAAAAGTGGCTATCATTTACTTATGCACCTTATCGTAATCTCCCATGCATAGGTAATGCTGGATATCTCTCTTCCTTGACACGCTAGCACTACATCTTAACCCCCTCACAACTCTGGTGGGTTCCCACTAAAAATAACCTCTCTTTCTTGCTTCCACCCCGACGACCCCGCGTGGGTCTGAACATCCGGCGCCACTAACACTTGTGGTTGATCCCGTGGAAAGTACCCTGCCGTTGCGACCACCATTATTTCAACCGCCTGCGCCACTTGTTCAGTTACCTGTGCTGACAAAATCATCTCTGGCCGTTGCTGCAGTAACTCTTGCTCCTGCTGAGCCTCCTTAGTCTCATCTGCCCCTTTAGCCCTAGCTGCTCTCTCTCCTGGATGGCATCTGGAATGAGAATCGAATCGTATGAGTTCACCCTCAAATATAAATGGCAGAAGAACATAAATGCGCATACGTATAAGAATACAACAATCCTATGATAGGGCTCTATATCAAAGATTGCTAAGCCAAAATGTGAAAAGCCGCACAGATCCTAAGGACACTAGAACCGGATGCTCTGATACCATCTGTGACACCCCGTCTAATAAAATACCGGGTGATCAGTCCTATACAAAATTAAAATAGGAATCTCAGTTGGATCATCCTTAGCATCACTGTCGAAAACTTTTTAAAACTTACTAACCACCTAGTATTCCAAAAGCGGGTGCCAATTTTAACTTTTTAATTACACAAAACAGTACATGCGGAAATAATTATAAACCATTCACAGAACTGAATAAAACTCAACTGAATAATTAATTACACAACTTGTCGAATAAACCACCGGCCACCAAAGTTAAATAATCTAGTACAATTATCCAACACCAGAATAAAATAAGTCATAAAACTGAACTGAAAGTCTAGGCGACATGCCCTAAATAAAATTGAAACTGATAAGTGATTTCTACTCTAGGGATGAATGAATGATGCGTCTAATCCAAACTCCTGCTAGCATCCACATATGCCGCAGCTTCGTATCCATGGAATAGAATATCAATCATGGCGTCCCTATGGCTGGACACCTAAAAGGTTTTGAAAATAGTTTTATAGCAAGGGTTAGAACCCAAAACATTTTGAAAATATTTAGCAAGTGAATTAACTGCAGTAATTTAAAATGCATGAATGCGTTTCATATTTAAGTTAGTGTCGCACTCCCTTGTGGACATTCTCACCCCTCCACTATTGTGCACACCTAACGGTTACCTTTACCCGCACCTAGTTGTACTACCCCGTCCAACTAGTCCTAGTATAACCTTCCCTTGACATACTAATCTAACCCGAGTATAATGATTCTTTAATTATAAGTTATCTCACAATTAACTTAATTAATTCCTCTTAAATAGTAGCATATAACCGTATCACAAGTTATATAAAGTAAATACATCACACACTGTATTATTACCCGCATATAATATTTACTACCATTATATACGTACCTTTACCACAACATCTACACAAATAACATACGTATATCCATCCCTTCGAGTACACCCTCGCCGGATGATTCCCTCTAAAATGCAATCTCACTAGGTGTGCTCACAAAACCTAGTTCCCCAAGTTGGAATCGCACACCAACTTGGCCCAAAATATAAACGTAGTGGAGGCGGTCATATTCCTTCCTTGAAAGTGATATAATCCCTCACCCATAGATACCGGACGCTATGACCTGGGGATATACTCGCCCTACTCCTCAAGCTAGGGGATTCACCCACATCGCGCAACCTCCCCTGATAGCATTAGAGTATATAAATTGAATAAATATCTAGTCACTGATATTTAATATCACACACAATATATACATATATATATATATATATATATATATATATATATACTATCACTACACCGTATATATATAATATAAACCCCGGCTTTACTGTGTACTCAAAATCCCGTACACTGCCTGTAATTTCCTGAGTCCGTGGCCCGACTCAACATAATTAATTTTCTCACTTAATAATTTATCGTCTTCCAGAGTCTATGGTCCGACTCTAATATAATTAATCCACACCTCAATTAGTATAATACTTTCCCCGAGTCTATGGTCCGACTCTAATTAAATTAATTAACACACCCATTAATTTAATACATCCTCGAGTCTATCGTCCGACTCTAATTAAATTAATTAACACACCTATTAATTTAATACCTCCCCGAGTCTATCGTCCGACTCTAATTAAATTAATTAACACTTATTAGTTTAATACCGCCCCGAGTCTATCGTCCGACTCTAATTAAATTAATTAACACACGTATTAATTTAATACCTCCCCGATTCTACAATCCGACTCTAATTAAATTAATTAACACACTTATTAACTTAATACCTCCCCGAGTCTACAATCCGACTCTAATTAAATTAATTTACACATTAATTAATCAACACAAATCCGAGTTTGTGGTCCGACTCTAATATAATTAATTTACACATTAATTAATCAACACAAATCCGAGTCTGTGGTCCGACTCTAATATAATTAATTTACACATTAGTTAATTCATACCAAACTGAGTCTGTGGTCCAACTCCCAATTATTTAATTTACACATTAATTAATTTATACCAAATCCCGGGTCTACAACCCGACCCTAAACTAATTAATTATAACATCAATTAGTTTAATACTTTTCTGAGTCTACCCTCCGACTCTACCTTCATTAATTATCACATCCATTAATTTAATAACTTGGTGTCACCCAACCATTACCCCCGGACTCACTTACTTGGCCCGTAACTTAATATTTCTCGAGTCTATGTTCCAACTCCAAATTAATTACTCTCTCTCAATAATTAATTTAATACTTTGATGTCACTTAACCAACATACCCGGACTCACTCACATGGTTCATTTTACATCTCATAATTTCATTCCCACATATCCTCCCACAATATGTCGCACCTTTATCACCATCAAATTTCCCAATTATATTTACCTATAATTATCAACATATCCGGACTCGCCCACTTGGTCCAGAATTACATTAAATATGTTTCACCCAAAATTTTCACTTTAAGTCTCAACTCTTAACATAGATTATACATTCCTAATAGCTATCTTTTGAGTCCCTAGCTATTAATTTCTCTATAATTTTTCACCAATTAAAATCATACCCAAAAATCCAAAAATAAAACAAGGGTATTCAGCAAGCCGACTTGGCAAAAGTTTCCCATCGTCGATCGATCGATGGCCCCCGATTGATGGTTCGATCAACCCTGGGCAGTTCTTCTTCCCCATTGAATTCCACCATTGATGAAATCCAAGGTTTATAAACCTTATTTTAAACCTCTAATCACATCACCCCACCACATCAACATGGTTAATTCACTCCCTACGCATCATAGGCCCTTAAGATGATAAATTTCTCCACTTATCTCATAATTTCTAAAATGGGTTTTCTCCATTAAAATTCAATTAACTGTTCTACAAACCAAATTCCAAATCCAAATACCACCAGTTTATATTCTGGATTCTCATTTAAAACAGATATCCATACTCAGAGATATACAACACAACAATTTTTACCTTGAATCTCATTCAATAGTTCCATGAACAAAAACCCCATTTTTGTACCCATTTATCCCCAAAACGAATTTTGGTTTACACATCACTATGATATGAATTGATTATTATCAATTTAGAAATCACAACAGTTAACCACTTGCCTGGAATTGTTCGTAGTGTCTGATCCATTAGTGTAGTCCCTTAATTTGGCTCCAAAATCCCCAAATTGGCTCTTGATTTGCTTACCCCCAACTTTCTTCTCAAACTCTAGGTTTAGAGGTGTGTTGACTGTCGTTCCCTAATCTCTCAATTAGGTTAAAAATAATAAATCCCGTTTTTGGCCATGTGGGCCTGATTAAAAAGGCCCAACTCACCCCGTGTGGGTTCGGCTATGCCCAAAAATACCCCGAGACCCAATTACTACTCCCGGGTACTATTTTCTAACTATCTCGACTCATTCGGACACAACCGCGCACTCGGAATTATCATCCGAAATACTTTTTGACATTTCCAAATTTCAACCTCAAAATGCGACAGACATTAATTCGAACAATTAAACTTAAAGTCGCCAATTATAATTAATTCGGCTCACTCAAATAAATTCTCCAACTCATGAATTCAAGTTTCTCCAATTTAAATATTTTTATCACTCCCAAAAATAATTAAATATTAAATACTCAAAATTACGGGGTGTTACAATTTGTTGATCTTTTTTAATAGGAATCATTTGGGGAAACAAGTGATGCACCAATGATGAGTACCGTCTTTCAATTTACTTCTTCTCTCATCCGTCCCCTATAGCTGCGTTTCCACTTTCAAGGAACTCTGTATTGGTATCATCTTTGAGCTTGATATTATAGGTTTGTTTTCTCTGGCCAGTCTTTTATTTGTAAGTGATAAAGAAAGAGAAGTTGGTATGAGTGCTCGTGTATTAACTTTATTCTTTTATTTAAATATCTCGATTGTGTTCCCATGTACTACTTAGAGTTCATCCATGACTGCTCGTACGGATGGTCTTACATCCAGAACTCCCCAAGAATGTGAAGATTTTTTTACATTGCTCATACCCAATGAGGATTTCAACTTGCAGATTTATTCTATTTGTTTCTAAAAATAGAAATTAATTATTTTTTCAACATCTTCTCTTGGTGCAAAAAATCCTTTTAGGGTAAGCCACCCCTCAGCCATTGTATCAGCTTGCTCCTTATATACCTAAAATATTTCTTTTGTGTGCTCTTTTTTGAAAAAAACAAAATGATAGCTGGCCATTTATTACTCTTTGCAGGGGATGGTTCCAAATAGTTCCACTTTATTTAATGGTATTATCTTGCCATCTGGGGTAATTATCCCAGAGTTTCCTCTCTCGGGTAGGATATCTATCCCTCGAGTACATCTATCTATATACGAAAGACCTCAGATCCAAACTCTTCTTTCTCAGCCAATTTTTAGTGTGGCTTCGAGTTCTCCCACTATACAAGTTACCTCCTTAGATCCGATAACCTAGTATTCGGGATTTAAAATGATCTTTTATAGTTTCTTGATTTGAGATGTAATCTTATATGCTTTGCTCTCTTTGTTATTAGGTTGGCACGAATGATACTTTTTTCCTTTCCACTCAACCTACTACGCATTATATAAGTACTGTGATTATCTCAAGAATTTCTCCTTCCGTGAGTGCTCAAGTACTTGGCATGTCTATCTTTGATGAGTTTAACTACTCGGGAATAACTTATCTTTTATTTTTAGGTCATTCACACATCTGGTTAGAGAATTTCTATAGACGTGGAGGAGCGGGTGTTTTATTCATACCTTCATATTTATCTACTCATGCAAATGCTCCAATAATTACTCCTCTTATGCACTGTTTTAGATGAGTATTACGAGTACTCCTTTATTTGTGGAGTTTCACGTATTGAGCAATCATATTTTTTACTTGGTCACTTCTATTTTACAAGTGTTCCAAGTAGTTAGGCATCATATTTCCTTATTTGCAGGCGAGCGGTATGAGTGCTCTTACAACTACGAAAATGTAGGTATTAAATTGGCATACCAAATTTTTGTTTACTTTGTGTAGGATGAGCCTAAAGGAAAACTCATAATTAGATATAATCCCCACTCATAATCAAAGAAAGGTATAGAGCCAAGCGAGCAAGATCATGAGCCAGCTCGAACAAAGGAAGAAGAAGGTAGCGAGGAAGCATCTCAAAAGAGCGGTCCGAGGGAGATTTATATTTATCATTTACACTTATTTAAGCTATGTGTTTGTAAAGATATATTGTGACGTTATGTAATGTATTGTAATATGTGAGTGAGGCCAATCGGTATCCGCAAGGCACCAAGTCTAGTAGGGCTTGGAAGAACTCCCGATGCTCTAACAAATAATCTCACCGTAGGAAGTTACTAGGGAACTGGTTTGGAGGATTGAGAAGTAAGTAGACTTTAAGGTTTGAATTATATTCAACACACATAAATAAGAAAGCGTAATCACTAAAGGAAATAAAGAACATAAAATGCCAATCACACAACACAGTATGTACGTGGTTCAGCAAGAATGCCTACGTCTACAGTGGTGCAGTCAGTATTATTTCTATATACTCCGATGAGTGTTTACAGAGAATACAAATCTTGCCCTTTTTCCCCGGGCTTAGGGTTATTATATACATATTTGTTCTTGAGGAGTGGGGGTGTTAGACTCCCCCACGTCCATCTTCAACTCCTAGAATATCTCCCTGCGAGATTTTAGAAATGGAACTGAATTTAGTTGGAGTATGAGGGGCCCAGACTTTGGGCCATTCCTATTGGGCTACTCGTCTGGGCCTATAATCGCAAATCTGGGTACCCACAATTTCCCCTAAAGTGTTGGGACACAATTTGGGCTCAATAAATTTAAATGATTTGTCATAATGGCTCTTTTGTGAATTGTGTAACTCTTCCCAAAGTTGAAAACTGATTTAGGCGGAAGCCTACTTCGTGTCCTGTGCACGATGATTGGAAGCATTTAAAAGTTATTTGGAGCAGTAGTCCGTAGTTGTCGTTTCAAACTTCTTCAAGTTCTCTTATCTTTCTCAAGCTTCTTTTGTTGCACACTCCTCCTCAGGTCCTTGTTTACCTTGCCTTCAATCTTCTTCGTCATCCGGGCCTGTGATCTTGCATTGTTCCAGTCAAACCTTCATCTCGTAAGTCCCCTTTGCTCTCTCTCTCTCTCTGTGTTTTCTCTTTTGTTAAGATTTCTTTGAACTCGTAATTGGGGTTTACAAATGGAGAAGATAGGTAATAGGACTGTGTCTGAGTTTAGAGAGTTCTATAATATCCCAGATTGGGTAGATATTGAGTGCTCCTCTCTCCCTAAAAATGTAAGAGAGATAGAGGGCGCTCATTGGATTCATGTTCTTTTGCTGTCCTAAGGAGGCCTCACTTTCCCTCCGAGCAATTTGTTCTTACATATCTTCGGCTATTTCAATATCATCCATGCACAGTGCTCACCAAATGTTTGGAAGATAGTTAATGGCACCAATCTAGGGCTTGCTGAAATATGCTTCTGCTATTCTTTCTCGCGAACGAGCTCTGGTCTTCTTTACCTCAAGGCCAGGAGTCCTGACAGGGTATTGGTAGTAAATCTACCTGATTCCCACAAGGACTATTGGAAAGAGGGTTTTCTTGCCAAAAATTGGCAATTCCCTCCCCATAACGAGGGGTCGAGGTCTGACAGGTTCATGGTCCCCTTTTATGGGGAGGAGTTCATAGGTAGGGCTAATTTCTTTTTTGCTCTTTTGATCTTCTTGTTAATGCATGATTTCTCTGATATTCTTCTATCTTCTTTTCAGCGAGGACAAAGAATTTGGAACCTTCTCTTAGTGCGGTTCGAGATGCTGAGCTGATCAAGGCTTGGAATATCAGAGAGCCTCTGGCTGAAGGTGAACATCCCCGGTAGACCGCTTTTCTCCTGGAGTATAAGAACATCGGGTCTAGTTTCATTGCACGGCCTATAGATAGCATTCCTATCCTAGAAACTACTGAAGAAGTTGTTGTTGACCCCATCCAGTTGGATGAGAAAGAGAGCAGTTCTGAAAGTGATATTAGAGGAGGTGCTAAAAGTAGTTCTGGTGAGGCGAGCTCCAGTAGTGAAAGTTCTTCCAGCTCATAAGAGGTTTCTGAGGCTCAAGAGTCTTCAAGTACATCCAGCAGTTCTAGTGAGGAAATGGCTCCCCCTAGGAGGAACCTGATCCCCGATGATGATGATGAGGATGATGTGCTTCTCGCTCAGCGATCGAACAAGCAAAAATCCAGTAGTGGAGCTATTGCCACTGGTTCTCAATCTGCTGCTAATGAGCAGGAGAAGAAAAGAAAAGAAGAAGATTAGTTGAGAGAGAGAGAGATAAAGAGAGAAGAGGAGAAGAAGAAGACTGAAGAGAAAAAGAAAGTGAAGGAGAGGAAGAGGGTAGAGAAGGAGAATGAGAGATAGGAGGAGAGGAGAAGAGTGGAGGCGAGGATGAAGGCTGGGAAAGCTTTAGTGCCCGTGTCTATGCTGCTAGAGGGGATTTCGATTTCCATCTCTCCCCAACTAGATCCTACGCTACTCGAGAGAGAAGTCCTGCCTGCTAATCGCCAAAAGGCAATATGAACTGACCAGTTAGCCTTGTAAGCGAGTCAGAGGCTAGCCTTGGTAAGTCTGTTTCTTTTCTTTAACATTTGTAAAACTTTGTTTGTTGCTTTCTTCTAATGCTTCCTTTTTATTTGCAGTTCGTGACTGAATTCTCCGTGCTCTATCGTTCTCGCAATGAGCTGGTGAATAAATGTTGAGTTGGAGAAGTAGAACACTACTCTGAAGGGGAAGAGTATCGAGCTCGAGGCCAGCTTGAAGAATGCTGATACTGCTCGGATGTCCTCTGATCTTTCCCTTGTTGAAGCCAATCGGGCGAGGGAGGCAGCGATCAAGGGTCTGAACAAGCTTCAGTAGGCCTATAATTTAGTCTGCTCGAGCAAACTAGCAATGGTGGAGGAGAATAAGGTGCTGGTGGAGAAGCTTAAGGTGAAGGAGTATGTGACACCCCGCCTAATTAAATACCGGGCGATCACTCCTTTATTAAATTAAAATCAAGGTGAACAGTTGGTTCATTCTTAGCATCACTGTCGTAAAAATAAATTTTCCAATTTAACACCCTAATTAATTAAGCTAAGTGTCAAAACCATATTTAAACATTACCTTCCAAATTTTATTTTTTTAAAGAAAAATTATTTATTTATTTATTTATAACATTTCCAATAAGTAAGAATCATAACACAAATATCCTGGAACATAAACCAATTAATTTAAACATTCAACATCCAAGATCCCAACATTTAAAACTTAAAGTAAAACATCCATACTGAATAAATCCCATAGTAACAATACTAGAAATAACTGAACTACAAATGTCCCAATAAACAAATAAATAGTGGAAAGGGCGACACATGCCCCAATAACTGAAAATAATAGAAGTGGAACCAAGTAAATGAAACCGTCTAAGCAAGTGGCCTGCAACTCCCACCTAAGTTGCAGCACGTTCATCCCAAGGAATCCTAAGAAAGACACCCCTGTGGCTGGGCACCTGAAATATATACATATATACACAAGAGAGAAAGAGAAATGGAAACGGGTCAGAGCCCGATAGTGTGTATGATTTAAAATTCGTTTAGCAAGTATTTAAATTGATTACAGGCCAATGCAACAACATATTAGTGCGACACTCACTTGAGAAATTCTCACCTCTCTTCTAATGTGCACACCTATCGCACTAACCTTCCCAATGGTTTATCTCGTCATATATCGCACTAACCTCCCCCAATGATTTAACTTATCTTAGGTTATTCGCAAGATTTAAAAACTTAACAAGACAATTATTTAAAAAGTAATCTTTCAACGAGGGAAACCAAAGTTCTCATTTTAACTCTATTAATCAATAAAGTTTTCCAGTGTCATATTATAATTCTCAAAACAAGTATTTACAATATGAGTCATCAGCTATGTCCTACTTACCATATCACAGTAGGCAGTTCCAAATTCCATAATCTCATATATATATTAACTACTCGCACAATATATATATTATAGCAGCACCCCAAATAAAACTATGGTGCAGCATACTCTACTATCCAAACCCCGTATCACTCGTATTAAGGGGAATACAAATTCAGAATCACTCTCGAATTGTATTAACACATACACAAACAATATTGAGGCGAAGCATAGATTCCAAGTCTCTAAGAGGGTGGCACATACCTGCTTCTCTTAGGACCGTCTGAACTATCCATTCAATAGCCTGTACCAAGGATATCTATCTCCTAGGGTACGAATCAATATCCCCCCAAAGGCAACACCGGATAAGATCGTCCCAGCGCGGTAACCTCAGGGATAGCAAGTAGCGTGGGTATGATTTTCACACATAGATAGTATATGCATACACAATCATATAACTATACTAATATTACCATATCAATATTAGGTATATCTCAAATTCCATCCTTATTTTCACATTATTAGTATCGCGTATAAGGGTTCATCTCTAACCTTAATTCGAAGGATTCTTCCAACTTATTACGTAACTCACATGGACTCTATCCTCCCAAGTATAAAATATTAAAAGTCCCAAAATTATTCATATGTCCTACTGATCTTCCCTATCTCCCAAAACACTTTATTAAGGATGTCCAAGAATTATTTCACATTAAATTGAATTTAACTAATTTAAAAAGGGAAATAGGAGTCTGCCAGGAGGGGTCGATCGATCGAGGTCTGGGGCTCGATCGAGCGAATCTTCGATCGATCGAAGCTCTGGGCTCGATCGATCGATGAAACAGGTATTTCGATTTCTGCAGTTTTGCAGTTATGGGTTCTAACACCTATCTTCATCCAAATTCAAGTTTTACATTCCAAAACGTCCAAAGATTCATACTACTAACATTATATCATCATACTAGGTATTTCCAACGTAAAGCATGTGGATTTCTATCATTAAACATGGATTAATAGCCCAAAAATTTATATAATTATCAAGAACCCTAGAATTCTCTTAAACATGGTTCTAACAAGTATTTACAGAAATTTCTTCTTATAAACATCATAATTTTGTGGGTAATTCCTCTACATGGCAAGGGTTTCCAGGATTATCATTTAAACCATAACTACATGCGATTCCTATCTCAAATCTTTGGTTTTCTTCCAAAAAAACTCATTCTAATTACTCCTACACTAATATGAAAGATGCACCAATGAAATAAGAAAGATAAACACTTGCCTGGGATTTTTGGTGTTTTGGTTTGCAGATGATTTTGGTGTGGTTGCGTTCCCCGTCGCGCGATCTACGCGTTGGTGGTGGTGGCGGTGCAAACGGATGGATTTTTGGGCCTTGGATTGCCTTGAGAGCTCTCTCCTTTCCTCTCCTATGGCCGTCACTTGTCTTTGGTTGTTCTAACCCTAGAAGGCAACCTTAGACATCTGATATAACCCTTAAAATTTCGTGGGTTTAATTACCCATAATTGCGAAATGTCCAAAACGCCCTCCCGGGGTACTAATTAGGCCTAAAAACGCCCAGAGACGCAAACTAAACCCCCGGGTACACTTTTCTGACTATCTTGACCCTTCCGGACGCGTTGGCGCACTCAAAATGACCATACGAACAACTTATAAAATATTCACTTTTATTTATCAATATTTAGTCCCGACGCGACACGGGCCCGTCCCGACTCAAATTTCCCAAATTGTCATTTTATTCACTCGTGACATTCAATATAACTAATATTACATATTACTTTGCTCATTAGTAATATTCAACAAATTTCCCATAATTACTAACTCTCGTCACGTTAATAATTATAACATAATTAATTTCCGAATTTTTATTAAATAATTAACTCACATTAAATTTAATAAATCCCCAAATTAATATAGCATAAAAATACGGGGTATTACAGGTATGAGGCAGCTGCTCTGAAGGAGAGTTCTTACAATGATGGTTGGGACGTGGCGTATGAAGATGGCGATGTTCAGATTGTCTACATCAGCCGACTGAACTTCAAGAAGGGCTAGAACAAGGCTCTTCTGGCTACTGGGGTGGATACTGACTCACCCTTATTTAATGAGCACGATCTAGGCCCAAAGATCGTTATGGATGATGTGCCTACCCCCACCGTTGAAGACGTAGTCCTCACTTCTCAAACTGCCCCTATTGATGCTCCTCCTGCTCAGGGAACATCAATTGCCCTGTTTGATGGAGGTGCTGTCAGTGCAGTTGACAAAGGAAAATAGTCGTCTACCTCTGAACAGATTGAGGTCGCCCGTTAGCCTGTTCTTAGGATTTTATTTGTATTTTTGACTTGTTTTTAATGTTCCTTTCTGATTCTCAATGTACTTTGATCCTTTATGTTCGAATGAAATGAAAAGACTTTTTCCCTCAGCGTACTGATTCATTTTATCCTTTACTGCTCTTTTATGGCCTGTAGTCGATTGATGTAGATGAATATATACCAGCCACTTCTCAACTGGGAAGAATTCTCGGTCCTGATGTGAGTGCTGAAGTTCACCAGACCTTCGTAAGAATTTGTAAATTGCTGCGATCGAGGAATAAGAGTTTCATAGATCAGTCGGAGCTCGTTGCTAAACTAAAAGACAGGCTTTAGGAAATGGAAGAAGTTGGAGCTTCTGTGCAAGAGGAAGTGAACACTCTGAGACCAAGACTCCTCGATGCCACTGAGATTAACCAAGTCGGAGAAGTTTTGGAAGAGGAAAATGAGTCCTTAAGGAGGGAAGTGTTGCACCTTAGGGAGCATGCGCTGAGCACCGTACCTCGTGTTTTAAGGGGTTCCTCTTCATCACGAGCTGGCATAGGACCAAACGATGCCCCTCTGGTTTTTGAGGTTCTACCTCATCGACTATTCCACGAGCTGGTCCAAATGTAAGAAGTTCGCCTAGGTAAATGGACAAGCTCCATGAAGATGTCCGTCGAGCATACGTGATCACTGTTGGGCTCCAAAGGGATGTCACACGGCTGAGGTGGGCTGATGGTTACGACCAAGGTTGGGCAGATGCTTCAACGAGGCTGATAGAGTTTGAAGAGCTTGCCTTTATTAGGGGATGGTTGAGTGCCCTCAGGGAGCTGCAGGTTTTGAGGAATTCAGTAATGTGGTACCATCACGAGATCTCCCCTTCCACTTTAAGGCCTAACTCTTTTAGGAGGGACGATCAATGGATCCCTATAGATGCTATCCCCAGGAAACTATTAGAGCCAAACGTGAATGAGGTCGAGGAGGAATTAGCTCCTCATCCGGATGACGGTCGAAGAGCACAAGTGGCTGATTATCTTGTTCAGAGGCCTCAGCCTCATTAGGATTTTCCAACTGTAACTATTTGTACATATGTAATGAAGTAATATAATATCTATGTTTTGGGCGACCTCGCCGACTAAACACGTGTTCATTATTTATCCTTACTTAATTATCTTAGGCCCCTGATGGTCGACTAGATTGGTAGGGTTGCAATGTCGAGTAAGTGTCCTCCCATTCCAGTATTCTTGTAAGATACCGTTCTGCCTCACTTTACCTTTTAGGTCGTGTCATCACACTCCCTTAGGCCTAAGTGTGGCAATGGCTAGGACACACCTGGTCCTAGATGTTCTATCCGAGCAGGTTTTTTGATCCAAACATAGTTTGGTGACCAATTTGACTTAGCCAGACTGCCTAAGGATCTCCTGTAGGGCTTCATATATTTCCAGGGGCAATGCTAAGAGGTTGTTCGTGTTTCATAACGAAAACCTGAGGAGGGTGATTTCCCTGCTATCGTGTACTGAGTAGCGTGCATGTCGCTTGGAAAGGGTGTGCAAGTTATAAAGTTCATAAACTTAGTTAATTGACACTTCATTTAATGCAATCGCCAAACAACTTTTATTAATCACAAGTAAATGAGCTGCCTGTTTCATAAATCTGATAAAAGATGAAAGAAAAAACTAGAAATAGAATTTCTTAAGATTGGTTGCATTCCATGCTCAGGGTATCTCTTTGCCTTCCAGCGTTTCTAAGTGATAGGCTCCTTGCAGATCATCTCTTGTTTTCTTAAATGGTCCTTCGCAGTTTGGCCCCAACTTGTCGTCTAATGGTTTTACTACGCTGCCAAGGACTTTCCTTAGGACATAGTCCCCAACTTGTAATGCCCTTGGATTGAGCTTCTTATTATAGTGTTTTGCGAGTTGTTGCTGATAGCTCACTAGTTTCACTAAGGCAAGTTCTCTATATTCGTCAACTAGGCCGAGTTCAGTGAGCAATGCTGCATCATTCTGGCCCTGGTCGACAAGGGTGGACTTCACAGTTGGTAGGCCTTCTTCCAATGGGATGACCGCTTCCATTCCATACGTTAGTGAGAATGGGATCCCATTGCCCGTTGTGGGGTAGTGCGGTAGGCCCACAAAATATGCAGTAGTTCGTTCACCCATGAGCCTTTGGCTCATTCTAATCGTTTCTTTAACCCATCGATCACCATTTTGTTGGAAGTTTTGGCTTGACCGTTACTCTGAGGATAGTCCACTGAGCTGAAATGGTGTCGGATTCCGTGGTCATTACAGAAACTCTGGAAAGAGCCACTCTCGAACTGTGTTCCATTATCAGTGATTATGGTTCTGGGAATACTAAAGCGGGTAATTATATTTTTCCATATAAATCTCATCATATATGCATCTCAGATGTTCGCCAGTGATTCTGCCTCAATCCATTTAGTGAAGTTATCAGTTGCGACCAACAGATATTTACGATTGCCGACAGCGGTAGGAAGAGGTCCCACGATGTCCATTCCCTATTGGGCGAATGGCCATGGGCTAGAAAGTGATCTTAGGTCGCTGGTAGGTTGATGGACCATGGGAGCATGTAGTTGGCATTTCTCGCATTTACGAGCATATACTGCAGAATCTCTTTGTATATATGGCCATCAGTAGCCTTCCTTTATTGATCGAAAAGCTAATGACCTTCCTCCAATATGGCCTCCACATATTCCTTCGTGGAGCTCGTGTAGAATTTGCTCGACATCCTTCGGGTGAACACATTGAAGGTAAGGACCGAAGAATGATCTCTTATACAGCTTGCCCTCAAGAGATAAGTGAAAGAGAGGAGCTTTGACTCTTATCTGGTGAGCGATCTTCCTATCGTTTGGAAGTGCGTCATCTTTCAAATAGTCCCTTAAAGGGTCCATCCAACTGGGTGCTGACTCAATTTGGAGCATATGCTCCATGCTTAGCAGCTCATCACTCTGGTTGATGCTCGAATGGGCGAGGAAGTCGAAGGGGATCGTTCTTTTTAAGTTAAAATTGATTATCAAACTCAGGGCTGCCAGGGCGTCGATATGGTTGTTCTGACCTCTGGGAAACTGCTGGACACTGGCTTCCTCGAAGCTCGACATTAGCCTCTTTATCAAGGCGAGGTAGGCTTCCATTCTTTCATCTTTTGCGTTATAGTCCCCACTTATCTGATTGGAGACCAATTGTGAGTCGCCGAACACCGGTAACTTCTTCGCCCCCAACGTCTGTGCCTTATGGAGGTCGGCTATCAAAGCCTCATACTCTGCCTCATTGTTGGAGGCTTCAAATCCAAGCCTGACTCCCTGTTCGAGGATTGTATCTTCTGGAGTAACAAGCACAATGCCTACTCCTGCCTTCTTTGAGTTGGAGGCTCCATCAACAAACAATCGCCAAATTCCCTCTTTTGCGCGATTCTCTCTTTGCTTCATGGGTTGAAGTTGGTCGAGAGGCTGCTCGCCTGTGAACTCGGCTATGAAATCAGTAAGGACTTGCCCTTTGATTGCATTCCTTTATTGAAATTGGATGTCAAATCATCTGAGCTCGACCGACCATTTAGTCAGTCTGCTCGACAAATCCACTTTTAGCAGGACTGCTTTAAGGGGGTGTGATGTAAGGACAATGATAGTGTGAGCTTCAAAGTAGTGCTTCAACTTCCTCGAATCTACTACAAGTTCAAAGGCGATCTTCTCTGGTGGTAGGTACCGCTGCTTAGCGTCTAATAAGGTCTTTCTCACGTAATAAACGGGGTGCTGGATTTCTGATTTCTCACACATTAGTGCAAAACTGACAGCGTGGTTGGAAACGACGAGGTATAAGTATAAGGAATCTCTTTCTTGAGGTATGATGAGCAGGGGTGGTGAGATAAGGTAAGCCTTGAGCTCGTCTAATGCTTACAAGCAATCTTGATTCCATTCTACTGTCTTATTTCCCTTCAAGAGCGGGAAGAATGGTTTGCACTTCTCAGAGGACTTCAAGATGAAACGGTTCAAGGCAGCGATCATATCGGCGAGCTTCTGTACGTCCCGTATTGTGCGAGGGGGCCATACCATGTTGATTGCATCGATCTGATCCGGATTAGCCTCGATGCCTCTCTTAATGACCAAGTACCCAAGAAACTTTCCTGACTGGGCACTGAAAGAACTCTTGCTCGCGTTGAGCTTCATTCGGTATTTCTTGAGGATTTTGAAGGTTCTTAATAGGTCTGAGAGGTGGTGTTCTTTGTTCCTGCTCTTGACGAGCATATCGTCGATGTAGACTTCCATGGTGTCTCATATTTGGTCTTTGAACATCTTGGTGACCAGCCGTTTGTAGGTTACCCCTGCATTTTTTAGCCCGAAGGGCATGGCTTTGTAATAGTATAATCCGACGATGGTGATGAATGATGTCTTGTCCTGGTCTGGTGGATACAAAGGGATCTGATGATACCTCGAATATGCGTCCAAAAAAATCATTCTTTCATGAGCTACTGTAGCGTCCACCAATTGGTCAATTTTTGGGAGAGGGAAACTTTCCTTGGGGCATGCCCTGTTAAGGTCAGTGAAGTCAATGCAGACTCTCCATTTCCCATTACTCTTCGAAACTACTACTGGGTTGGAAAACCATTTAGGGAATTGAACCTCCCGTATGGATCCTGCATCCAACAGTTTTTTAACTTATTTTTCTACGGCATTGGCCTTCTCGGCACAGTTCGCCGTGCCTTCTACGTGATAGGTTTGAAAGTGGGTTCGACGTGCAACCGATGACAAACCATACTGGGATCAATTCCAGGCAGCTTGTATGGTTCCCACACGAAAATGTCTACGTTGCTTCTCAATAGAATCGTCAATTCCTTCTTTTCTTGATCTGTGAGAGAAGCTCCAATCAATAATATCATGTCTTTATCACTACCACCAGCTGTAACTTCCTCCAGGTTTTCGATGACCCGCTCAAAGGGGAGGAGCCTTATCTCTTCCACTCTGGGTCTTTCGTACTTTAACTGTTGTTTTGAAGGTATCAGACCTTCTTGTTCCTCGACCTTCTCTTTGGGATTTTTGGCCTTCTTCTCTGGTCTTGGGCGGATGGCCCCTATGAAGCTCCTTCTTGCCATCGCTTGATCGCCATGGATCTCCATTACTCCTCGCTTAGTCACATATTTGAGTTTCTAATGGTAGGTCGAGGGGACTGCCTTCATCACATGTAACCACCGTCTGTCGAGGATAGCTTGATATGGTGAGTCAATGCTGACTACCAGAAACTCAATCATCTTGGAGAGACTTCCTTCCCTTACTGGCAGCATGATCTTTCCCAATGGGTGGGTTATGAAAAGCTTGGATCACTATTGTAAGCTTTTTTACTTCCATTCGAGCAGAAATTTCCTTGAATCTGCTTCATATTATATGCCCCATGAATTACTACGAATTCATGGCCAGCAGCGTCCTCGAGTACGTTGTCAGGTCTTATTTCTCCATTGGCAGCGACTTTCTCTGCCTTCTTCTTCACAAACTCATTCAGGTGCCCGGACCGGGCCAGTTCTTCTAGGTGGGACTTAAGAGCTTTGAAGTGCTCAGTCGCATCCCATATTTTTGGTCCACTTAACAAATGGCTCGTCTCTGATCTTCGCCAGGATCTTGTATATTTGTTCTTTGAAGACAGTGTTAACTGCCTGGAATGCTTTCGAAGCATCGTTCTTTCCTCCGTTATTAGAACTATTTTTGCCCCCATTCTTGCCCCCTTTCTTCTGGTTTTTAACCTTGTCGTTGCCCTTGGCAGTGAGATTAGTTCGACCGTTCTTCCCTGTATTGAGGCGGGTTACATCCTCCATTTTGGCGTACTTCTCGATGCGAGCCATCAGGTCATCGATGGTCTTGGCCTCCTTCTTCGCTAGGGATTGGTGCAGAAGGCAAGAACTGGGTAAACCAATCTTGAAAGAGGTTATTTCTACTTTCTCCGAGCAGTCATCGACCTCGTTGAACAACTCCCAGTACCTCTTCGCGTAGTCCCGGAGGCTCTCTTAAGGCGTCTTTTTCATTGCTAGTAAAGCATCCATCGTTTTGGGATGGGACTACTAGTAATGAAACGGGCCATAAAGAGCTCGGCCAAGGACTCAAAACTCTTGATAGACCTGTGAGGGAGCCTCTTGAACCATTTTTGCACCACATCATGCAGACTCGAGGGGAAAATTTGTCACATTAGTGCATTCTGGTGGTTCCAGAGAGTCATGGCTTTCCTGTACTGCCTAACGTGATCAATAGGGTCAGTTTTTCTGTCATAGATCTTGGATCTCGAAATAGCAAATTTCTTGGGAGCTTCCTCTTCTTCTATCTCCCTTGAGAAAGGGAATTTTGTCTGGGTCCTGAGAGCTCATCTGACAAGCTCCCTGATCGATCTTGCACCGCGATGTGATGGGTATTGGCCCATCTCCCTTCAGACCAAATTTTGTATGTTCTCATTGCTGCGAGTTGGACTCCTGTAACGGTGAGCCAGTCACTGGTGCTCGAGTGAGTCATTACTTGACTCGTGCTTCTCACTTTTCTGGGATCCACGTCTAGGGCTCCTTCCTCGGCTGCGAGACTTGCTCGTTTGAGGGCTAGGAGTGTGATATGGACATCTCCTAGTGCTGCGATGGAGCTCTTTCTCCATCTTCTCTAATTTCCTTTTGAGGCGAGCATTCTCAGCCTCTTGTCTGCGAGCGGACTCCCTCTGCTCTTGGAGCCTTGCCTCATAGGCATCAATAAATCTGGAGATTTTTGTGGACCTTTCTGGTCCTTAGCTCTCCTCTGAGGCTGGCCTTTTCGGGCGAGCCCCCTGATCTGAATGCCGAACTTCAGATTTGATCCTGCGAGGGGCAGGCTGTTCTTAGATATCCCCTGCCTGAGGGGCGTTGCTACTGTGACCAGATATTTTAGATTCTTTGTTAGTGAGGGCTTTCTTAAAGAAGACAAACGATTCCCACAGATGATGCCAATTGTGGTGACAATTATATTCAACATAAATAAATAAGAAAAGCGCAATCACCAAAGGAAATAAATAACATAAAATGCCAATCACACAACACAGTATGTACGTGGTTCAACAAGAATGCCTATGTCCACGGTGGTGCAGTCAGTATTATTTTTATATACTCCGATGTGTGTTTACAGAGAATACAAATCTTTCCCTTTTGCCCCGGGCTTAGGGTTGTTATATACATATTTATTCTTGAGGAGTGGGGGTGTTGGACCCCCCATGTCCATCTTCTACTCCTAGAATATCTCCCTGTAAGATTTTAGGAGTGGAATAAGTCTCCAACTTAATTTAGTTGGAGTATGAGGGGCCCAGACTTTGGGCCATCCCTATTGGGATACTCGTCTGGGCCTGTGATGGCAAATCCGGGTACCCACAGCAATCTAGATACACCAGGTAAAACATTGAGGGAGCATAACCCGAGAGAGCATAGTCAGAGTAACCATAAGTTCCATCCCCCATTGGGCCTAGTGCCAAACTGTCCTTTACCAAAAGTAACATCTCTCTTGAGTGACGTCAGGCATGACTTAACTATTGTGAAATCCAAACTTGAGTAAACTATATTGGTTTGAGGATGTCAGACAGTTTGGTAAATTACCACTGTTGCGACAGCCACCTGATATATAGTTGGTCACAAAAAAGTTATTTGTTAGCATTTAATGCCTATGATGTAGGGGTATTTTGGCACATATCCGTATTAAATTCCAGTGACATAAAGGTATGAGTAGCTGTCTTTCACATTTATTGAGCCTCAGACGACTCGAGTGAGGACTAACTATATAGGCACCTTAACCACTCCTTGAGAGAGAGGGAGTTTTTTACCTACCGTTATGATTTATATATATATATATATATATATATATATATATAGAGAGAGAGAGAGAGAGAGAGAGAGAGAGTTATTACAAAACCATAGCATTTATTGACCCACCATTAATAAACTTTGTCCAAGCTTTCTCTACTAAAAACTAAGCATTTATTGACCTGTGACCTGTGTTTGTGGAACCTTGTTGTTTAAGCTTCCTACCTAGGGTGTATTTGAGAGTGCTTAATTTTCTCTCACTCTAACCATGTTGCTTCAACAGTTCATTTATTGCCTATCACTAAGTTATACACGAGTGTTTTTGTGAGTTAAATACAAAGATTTTGACCATATTTTATCTGAGTTCATCTTATCATTATTGGTAACATTTTGTTTAGTAACTTATTGCCATTTTAATAGAGGTTACGCCTTTGTTCGCATTATAACACCCCAGCCTTAAGATGATTTACCTCTTACATTTGGCGACTCCACAAGGGAGGTATTCTTTTAGCAAAATGGCTCAAAATAATGTTAACCGTGTTCTCAACTTTGACGAGATTCAACAAAGGGAGGAACAAGATGCGAGGGAACATGAGGATCCTAGAGATGGGGTGCCTTAAATGGAGGTTCCCCAAGTGAAAATGGACACAAAAGTTCCCGTGGTGCCGCATGCTTCCACGAGCGCTGTGATTGGGCCAGCTCAAATGGCCCATCTGATGGGGAAGTTCATAGAGTTTCTATAGATGCCTACAGTCGCGACAACTTTTGGGGAAACCATGGACCTCAGTTCCTTCGTTACTCTTACTTATAGTGCGAACAGCCCCGATAATTCCTTCAAAAAAAATTCCCCAGCAGTCATTTCTACCGTTATACCCATCGTGGGAACACCTAATGTAGTTGACATTGAACCTGTGATCGCTCGACCAAATGCCATAGCAGCAGAGACATGACCCTCACATTCTTTGATAATTAAAGAGATAAAGAAGAAGATATTGAAGATGATGGAAGCTTCTTCGCAGACTGCATATGGCCATCAAGACAACATCAATATATGATGACTTTCGTACCCCTCATTCAAAGGAGTAAAATAATGAGACATATCTTAAGAATTATGCTCCCCCTATATTTGAGAAGTACACCGAAAAAGTGGGAAATCCTAAGGAACATAATAAGAGATTTTTGGAGAACTTAGGTTATCATTCTAACAATAAAAAGCTACGCTTGAAGGAGTTTTCTAAATCCCTCACAGATAAAGCTTACATGTGGTACTCGCACTTGGCTCCTAGAAGTGTGGCCACTTGGGAGTAAATGCATATCCTATTCATACAAAAGTTCTTTTTGATTGAAGATGAGTTCACTCTTACTCCGCTTGAATAGGCAAAGAAACGATCGGGGAAAGAAGTGGTGGCATAAATAAGAAGGTTCAGAGAAAGTTCTCTCAATGTGAGAGAAGAGGCTAAGGATTCCAAGTTGATTTAACTTTATGCAGAGGGTTTTCTCCCTAAATATATTTGCTATTTGATAAACGAGATACATGAAGGCACCTTTGTAGCCTTTTTGAAACCATCACAAAACATCTCGTTGGTAGTTCGCTCGAGTCCCATCACACCCCTTTTGATGTTTAGACCACAAACTGGGATAGGAAGAGGCCAGGTCTCATGGGTGGGTTATGAAAATGGGGGAACGGAAGCTGGAAGAGGATAGAGGAATAATAATAAGAGGAGTTTTAAGAGAGATAAAAAAGATCCCCCACCATTGCCTTGCACAGTGGAGGAAGCTATCAGCTTCTATAATGTTATGTTGCATGGAAGGGAAGCCTATGTGAGCAAAGATGGCCCCAAAATGAATTAAGACCCGATGTTTAAGATGATCCTAAATACTTCCATGTACATTGGCATATTTTCCACCCAACCAACTCATGGTTTACCTTAAGGAGGATTATTAATAAACATTTATTAGGTAGAACGCTACAAATACTACAGGGAGATGTTGATAATAACATGTTACCAGCCCATGGAGCAAACTTGGTGATGGCCTATGATGAAGAAGCTGAAGAACGGATGAGGGAACTAAGAAAAGAGACAAAGGAGTTTAAAGTAGCCCTAGAAGATTGCATGGCTGGGATGGCAAACGTAGTAATTTCTTACGATAAAGTAAGTGCCTGGGATATGGAAGAAATCTAAAATATGGAAGGTTATGCTATGGAACCTAACTTGGAGTACCAAGCTGTGTAGCAGCCCCCCAGTTCACGTGGTTCTTCGACCAAGTGGGGATGCCTTTAGTGAAGAATGCAGTTCCTCACTAAAGTGGCAGGGTCCTACGGCTAGGCTGGTAAGAAAGTTCTTGTCCGAGATAACTTTCTCATACACAGATGAAGCAGTAAGGGTCCTACAAAACAAGCGGTTGTATGTCACGACAAGTATGAACGAATTAAGATTTGCTATAGAGTTGATGGATGAGGGTGCCTCCATAAATATTATGCCTATTATATCTTTCTATGCATGTAATATCTCTGAGGCAGGACTAATATCAGTACCACTATTGATTTCTAATTATGATAACCAATCTTTAAAGTCCATTGGTTATATAAATATTGGAATTGTGATGGGGAATCTCAAATCACACATCAAATTCCATGTTATAGAGAATGTTACTTCATACCACCTTTTGATAGGAAGGGTGAGTGAGGATGCACAACCATGACCTAGTTCTTTCTACTTATCACTAATGTGTCAAGTCTAATGTGAAAGTAATAGAGACAGTCATTCAAGCAAACGAGAAGTCATTTTCCATGGTTGGGCACAACCATGGCCTGGTTCTTGGTGGATGTTGCATTTTACATCGATATGGAAGAAAATGCGTGTGTTCTAACATGGTGCATAGAGGGGGTCAAAATCCCCTCGAACAGAGAATGGTTGGGGCCAGTGAACAACCACATGGAGTAAAGGGAAAAGGTAGACCATAGGGTTGAATAGGCATGTAACCCTATTTCCAATACTCAAACTATCTCTAAATAACTAAGAGATATAAGGAGGCCAAGAATTGACTCGATAGAACATGAGGTCAGGCGACAAAGTGTCCTTAGCAGGCTTTTTTAGGGCAAGCTTGGAGGAAGCTAAGAAATAACGAAAGAGGAAAGCAGTTGCTTCACCCAATTGCTAGCACAATAATGTTCAACTAGAAGATGGAATACTAGTTTATCCCCTTCGAAGGTGTGCACGGGAAGCCAAGGAAGTTAACAAAGATATTGAGTCAAAATATGAATGTTTGTTGGTGGATAATCAAAGGAAAAGTCTTTTCATTGATAATACCAACATCCATGAGTTTGTGGAGGAAGTTAAAGATGAACTGCAGTACATGACTGATCGCCCAAAACCACATGTACAAGAGATGGAGAAAATGGACTTAGCTAAAGATGGAGAATATCAAAGGCCCATTTTTATTTTGAATGACCTAGAAACTGAGAAGAGGCAAGGACTAATTGAGATCATTTGGGAATACAAAGATGTCTTTGCATGGAAGTACACTGAAATGGCTGAGTTGGATCAAGAAGTGAGTTGCCACAAATTAAATGTTATGTCTTCATCCAAATCAGTAAAGCAAGAAACTTGAACATACAATCCATAGATAGATCTCAAGTTAAAAAATGAGGTGCAATGGTTATTGGCAGCTGGGTTCATTTGGCTAATTCAACATCCAATTTAGCACTCTAACATTGTGCCGATGGGAAAGAAAGATAAAAACCAAATACGCATTTATGTTGATTTTAGGGGCCTTAATAGAGCTTGCACGAAGGATGAATTTCCTATGCCCTCTATTGATAGTTTGATAGATTCAACGGCAACACATGAGATGTATAGCTTCATGGATGGCTATGCAGGCTACAACCAGATCAAGATGGATCTAACGAATGCAGAGAAGAGAACGTTTAGAATTTTATTAAGCACCTTTATGTACTATATTATACCTTTGGAGTTGAAGAATGTTGGGCAACTTATAAAAGAAAAATGATGGCCATCTTCCATGATCTCTTTAACGACATTTCAGAGTTGTATGTGGATAATCTGTCCATTAAATCAAAGAAGGAGGAGTCCCATTTAATTGACCTCAAGAAGGTTTATAAAATTTATAGGAAGTACAAGTTAAAGATGAACCCATTTAAATGTGCCTTCGGTGTGAAAAGTGAAAAATTCTTGGGATTTGTGATGGATCGCCAAGGGGTGCGGTGGACCAGGACCATAAGAAGGCTATTATTGTTATGAATTGACCAAGAATAATGAAGGAGCTCAAGAGTTTCCTCGGAAAGGTGTCCTAGTTTGTGTCAGAGTTAACCGAGATTACTCATCCCTTGATGGAATCGTTATGCAAGAACACGAAGTTTAAATGGGAGGAACCTCATCAGGAAGCCTTTGGCAAGTTATAGAAGTTATTCACTTCTCCACAAACCATGATCCCTCCAAGAGCTGGAATACTGTTGTAGCTCTACCTCACTTCCACCACGAGGTCAATTAACACTTTGTTGGCATAAGAAATTGATGGAAAAAAATAGCCCATATGCTATCTGAGTAGAATCATCCATGGTCCAAATTAAGGTACACTAGCATTGAACGACATTATTTAGCATTAGCATTTGTTGCCCAAAAACTTATACACTACATGTTATCTTTTACCATTAAGATTGTGACAAGATATGATCGCATCAAGATTTCATTAGCACAAACCATTTTGATTGGTAGGGAAATAAGGTAGATCCTTATCCTCTTGGAGTATGACTTAAAGTGTGTGGCTCCTCGTGCAATCAAGAGCCAACCATATGCAAATTTATTAATAATTTTCCCATCAAGGATATTTGAGCGACCATAATAGGGTATTCCATGTGATGACTTACAAGACAATTTCTTGGAAGCCAACCTTGAGGAGTGGATTATGGACTTTGATGGTTCATCGGCCTGAGGGAAAGGGGGAGCAAGGGTCATCCTTTCAAGTGGAAAAGAGGAAATTTGCCTATCTTTCAAGTTGAATTTCTCTTGCTCTAACAAAAAGGCACAGTACGAAGCTTTGGTGTTGGGATTGTGAGAGTCCCTTCAAAGAGGTATCTGTTCTCTCTGTATCAAGGGAAACTTAAATCTAATGGTTAAGAAGGTGAATAAGGAATATGCATTGAACATCTCAACCTGACACCGTACAGAACACCTATTCAAAGGATAATCGGTTAGTTTCATCATGTCAAGGTAAGAAGTCATCCTAGAACAATGAATAGGCATGTTGATGCCTATGCCACCACTATAAAAAAATCGGCCATCAATGGAGAGACAACAACTGTTATGATCCAACGGAGGACGAATCCTTAAGTGGTGTAAGAAATTTTGCCAATGCAAGATGACTCTAACTAGAGGTGTGAAATTATAAGGCAACTTGAGTCTGGGGAAGGAAAGATGGAGCTTAGAGAGTTAGCTCAATTTTTTATCAACCAAGGGAACTTATAGTTCAAAAATGTGGGAGGCTGGTTGGAAAAGTGCATCGTCCCAGAGAAGGTAGAGCAAAGGTTGAAAAAAAACATGAAGGGCATTATGAGATAATAGTGATCCCTTTATATCGAAGAATTCAGAAATAGGGATATTTTTTGCCAATGATGAGGCAGGATGTTGTAACGATGCAAAGAGAATGTTCAAGGTGCCAGTTTTTCTTTCAACCAGCTGAATGCAACTTTAAGGAAACTCAGGCAGATTATAAGCATCTTGATTTCATTAAGGATGGAGTTATTCTCCCAGAAAAGTTGGATGCCATGAGGATTAGAAGAAGGGCTCCACATTTTTACGTTCAAGAGGAGTATCTCTATTATAGAGGATACTTTAACAGACCTTTGAGGTGCATCATAAGAAAAAAAGTAGGAGAAGTCCTGAAGTAAGCCCATAATCTAGCTCACATTAGGGGGGACACATTATACGATCAACTTATGACCTTGGGTATTATTAGCCAACCATGAAGAATAACTCAGCTAAGTTTCTTTGGAAGTTCAAAGCATACAAACTACATGGGAATATGATTCATTCTCCCTCGGTAGATTTTTAGTCATTGGAAACTCCTTATCGATTTCACACTTGGGCGTTTGACTTGGTAAGGGTAGTTAATCCCTCATCAAGGGGAAAAATGTGGGTACTTGTGGCCATAAAGTGTTCCAAAAAGTGGACAGAGGCAATACCATTAAAAAGAGCAACAACAGGTGTGATGGCATAGTTCATCAGAGAATACATAATTTATGGGTTTGACATTCCCAAGATTATTTTATCTGATATTGGAACTCCATTTATCAATAAAATGTAACTTTACTAACATATAAATATTCGATCATACACCACGCATCAACAGTGGCCTATCGTAAAGGAAATGGTCAAGCTGAAGCAACAAACAAGACCTTAGTTAACATCTTAGCCAAGATGATTGAAGAGTTACCAAGAGCATGAGATGATAAAATCCCAGTAGTATTATGGGATTACAGAACGACCAAAGGAAAACTAATTGGATATATACCCTTCTCGCTGGTGTATGTAACTGAGGAAATTTTACCGATAGAGTTGGAAGTTCCTTCGGCTAGACATGTCTTGCGAAGTAGCATGCTCTCTCAAAACAGACACATTCAGTTAGAGGCATTGTAAGAACACCAAGACAATGCCATGCAACTCTTCCAAATGTATACGAAGTAGCCATCTAGGGCATTTGACAATTTGGTGAGGCCAAGAAAGTTTTTGGAAGGGGATTTAGTACTAAAGGCATTTGTTAGGCACATCAGAGGGTTCCCATTACCTAAGTTTTTCGCTAAATGGGAGGGGCCATTTATAGTTAAAGAGGCACATGATTCAGTATACTTCTCAATATCCAAGATAGAAGAAGGAAAACTTTTCAAGATTAACAACAAATGGCTGAAGGTTTATCATGTTTAAGATTGACTAGCCTATTTTGAGTTTTAACTTTATGCTGTTCTTTATTTTTTATTGGATTAAATAAAAAAATCTGGAAAGATGTTATAGATTGTAAATGAGCCATCATGTAATAAGCAATCACACAGTTGTATTATAATGCAAATATACAAAGCAAGCAAGTAAAGATTGTATGCAATTGAGAGCCAAAAAATATTTTTCCTTTTATATTTCAAGTTTTAATTAAAAAAAATATGATATTTGGGGACTACTTCCTAGAAATACAAATAAAATAAAATAAAGGCCTAGCCTATGAGAAACCACAAGTCTGGAGAAGTGAAGAAGCCTCCAGGCAATGCAGAGGCATCTCGAATGCAAGCTTACTGAGCCTCCACGGAAGCTTGAAATCTAGTTTGAACTTAGGATCGTTGCCTCAAGACTGCCTCATGATCACTTAAGGCTTTGGCAAAAGCTTATTTATCATCTTTTACTTTATGGTCTAATTCATTAATGAAAGGATCAAGATCCTTCAGCCTTGCCTCCTCAGATGTTGTGCCTCCATGCTTTTGTAATAAATCTCCTATTGAGTCTAATCCTTTAAGAGTTTTAAACGGTTAATGAGTTAACAAAAATTATAACCATCCTTAGCCAGCTCCCTCAAATTACTTAAATGTTGGTTTATTGTAGCCCTAGTCGAGTTTCTCGTAAGAGTGTACATAATCTTAGCCACGATGGTTACCACACCCTTAAGTCTATGCCCCATGATAAAACAGTTTGACCTAAGGCATTCCATCACAAAAGTGTACTGGTGGTGATAATTTAGTTGTTCCAAATTCTTGTGGTGGAAACCTTGGATAAAAGGGGGTTGTTGGAGAACTTGTAAACAAAAATATGGAGGTTCAACGCTAGGTAGAGGAACATCACAACTGGATTCAAAATGAACAGGGACATTTGTTATGGAACCACAATCTTTGTCATTGGAGGAATCAACTAGGGCAGGAAGTTGTGGAGATAGCATGGAAGCTGGTGAGGAAACAAAGTGAGATAACTCATGTGTTGCAAGGGGTTCCCTCGAAGCTTGTAAATGAGATATATAACAACATCGATTAAGTGCAATGAGATTTGAGTTAAAATGTTAGCAAGTGATTTCGTTAAATCACCAAGTAGGTTTGAGATTTGAGTTAAAATCTTAACAAGTTTTTTTTTTGCTAAGTCACCAAGCAAGTGTGAGATTTAAATTAAAATCTTACAAGGTTTTTTGCTAAGTCACCAAGTATGTGTGACATTTGAGTTAAAATCTTAGCAAATGTTTTTCTAAGTCACCAAGAAGGTGTGAGAATTATTTGTTTTCTCCATATAGGTATATTGCAAAAAAATGGAGTTGGATCATTAACAGTTGGGGCTGGGGGAATGGTAACATCCCTAGTCTTAATAGAAAGCCTAGAAGGAGCTGCTTCTTATGATAGCATGAGACTTTTATCTTCCATGAGCACAAGAGACAGTTCCGACACCGGCTTTATAGATTAATCATTCACAACAAAGGGAGAAGGGACAGCTTCCACAGAGTCTAGAGACACCTCAAGAAAAGGTAGGCCATCACCCATTGAGGGCAGAGGAGCCCCAGGACCAGATGAAATGGGGCCACCCTGGGAGAGGTGCATCAAAAAGAATAATTCAGCCAAATGATAAATATGGGTAAAGTGAGAAAAAAATGGTAAGTCAAAGAATCATATTTTTACCTCTTCAAAGGTCCCCCATAGAATCCAGATGATAATTGGCCTTATGAGGGGGAAATGGGGCAAAGATTCAGTGAGAGCTCTAACTATTGTCACAACATCCACTTGAAAGAAAAATATGTTCAAGAGTTAGGTATCAATAAAGCAAATTGAAGAAAATGTGCATTAAGAGTCTTAAAAGTAAATAAGTTATCTTTGGTGGATTGGAAGCAGGAACCACAACCAAAGGAAGAACGCTCAAGGCTGGGGAGTCATAAGTAGAAGGGCGAGATTCTTCTAGCATCGAATAAGCCTCATCGACACTCACCATGGGATGAGATCTTTATTCCACCAGCGAGAAAGTCTGGGAGAAACCTCACTTACACGACGAGAGGTAGAATGCCGGGAATAAGTAAGTCCAATCATAGAAGAGTGGGGGACTGAAGTTGTTTCATATACGAGCTCTTCTATGATTGAACTTAGGGATTTTATAGGGGATAGGTTAGAATATCCAGGGAAATAGAGTCCCTAAAGATCAAAGAAAAAATGTTAAGTATCAAAAGAAGATCCAAATTATGATCATTATTTATGCAAATTTATTGAAAGAAATACCTCTTGGACTGAAGAAGGAGGTGGCATGGAGATAACTTAAGTTAGGGCTACGGTCGTTTGTACTTCCAAAGAGATATTTTCTAGCACTATGGGATTAAATGAATCTGATGGTGGGGGAGATTCACTTGGGCTTGGGGGATGATAACACGCTCTTTGGTGACGTGCTTGCTCAAAGTGTTGGTGACCAAATGTTTCTTTCTTTGAGAGGGAGAACTAATAGAAGGCCATTTCTTAGAGGTTCCAACGCGTTAACTTGCTCCTCGAGGAGCCTATGAAGTAGAAACAGGACGAAGTGGGGGCAACACATGGATACCGAGAGAAGGCTAGTTGAATGCTCATAATGCCCGTTCAGCCTCCACGCGACATTTTCCACTAATAAGGGGTCAACAAAATGAACAACCTCTGGAGTAATCCAAGATAGCTCAGTTAAAATCTTTTGGAATTTGTACTTGGTGTATTTATATTTATTTGGGGATAAGTTTGAAATGCCCTCACTCGATGAGCCAACTATGGGAGTGGCAGCAGCAGGCCTCTCCATAGCAACAACAACTTTCTTCTTATCCTTCTGAGGCACATCGCTCATATGGCACTCAGAGGGAACTCAACCCTTAGCATAGAGTTATTTTTTATCCCTCAACTAATTTTTTCATTAAAGGGTAAACTGGGGGGTTTGGAGACAATTTTCAAACTTGCAATGGTCAAAACTTCATAAGCCAGTTGTAAGACATACCACTCTTCTTACTTTTTCTAGGAATGGTCAGCTTCCATTCAACTCCTCGTAAAGTAAAATGGCAACAACAGTTGTGTAATCCGAATAGGTTTATGAAAATGTCTCCCCGACATTAGTACTTTGGAAAACAGAGAAATGGGCACCTTTATCATACCCAAATTTGTGGGCACAATAGTTAGGTTTGTACGATTCGGTAGAGACTCCCCAATCCATGAATGAGGGAAGATAACCTGGTGTTAAGAGGGGCACAACTACCAGGCTAGGTCCCTATGAAATCATCTTTTTCGTGGAGGCATTAACGGTATGAGGGGCATGGGTGAAAAGGACCAGGTATGAGATTTTGTTTCCTCATTATAAGGCCTTAGAACAAATGATGAATATCTATCAATGAAGGGGAGGAGATCTTTTCTATTTTGCTTACAATTCCAATGAAGAAATGGTGAGGCTTTATTGCAGAGGGAGTAAGAGGAACCTCCGGAGGGGAAATTTTCAGGAATCTTATGTAAACAAAACCAGTTAAGAGGATAGTGTTTGTAAAATTAGCAACATTACCCCTTCTAAGAGAACATTCCGTGTTCTAATGGGTCTTCTCTAACCAATTATAGATTGACACTAGCGTGAGGAAACATGAGGAAGGCTGAATCCATGAGCAAGCTTCACATAGATATTTATTTGGTCCCTTTGGGCTAGTCATTGGGTTTGTCAGGAAGAAAAAAATGAGAAAGCACACAGAGGATATAAGCAGGTGATTTCAAGCGTGGCACATTGGGCTTGCTCAGCCAGTGTAAGATTAGGAGGAACGTAAAAGTAGTAGTTGATTTTGATTAAATCCCTAATGCAGTCATGACAAATCTGGTCCAAGGCATATTGAGAAGAAGTCTCATTAGCATCAAGAGTCTCATCGTTATAAGTGGAAGTTCTAGTGGGCTTAAGTCCCATCAGTTCATAAACATCTTCTAGGGTGATTATGAATTCACCCCAGGCATCAATAAAGGTATGAGACATCGTGTTCTAATGAAAAATAAGCACTTGAAGTGCAGTATTATGTTTGGACAAGGTAAAATCCCCAAACCAGAAATCACGATCCATACCTACCTTCTTGAGGATGTCTAGGTAAGTGGCGTGCATGTAGTTGGACCAAGTAGGAAATCCATCTGGGCAACTTCCAAGCCCTTTGAAGTTGATATGAGAATAGGGGAAGTCCCCACGATCCAAACGGAAGTGCAAAGTTCCTTATAGGGCCAAAAATCCCCAAACTTCCCTATCTTCAGCTTTGTCACCCAAAGTAAGGGCATCATACTTAGCGTTCAGTTGACTAAATAAGGCTTTGTATTCACTTTGGAAATGGTATCCCTTACTAAAAAGGGAGAAAATCAATAGTATTAGAGTTGTTACTAACAATCCACTGCCTGAGTAGTCACATCTTGGCCAAAACTTGGATAGAATTCTCTGGTAAATAATTAAATAAAGACATGAGACTTTGAGAAGTGTTGGATAGAGAAACAACATGGAAGGGGAGAAAGAAAGAAGAAATGAGGTGAAGATTAAGGCTCATGGTGGAGGAAGTAGAGTTTAGAGGGTGTAAGGGAGTTTTCTCTCTAAAAAATCTTTAGCTCTGATCATTAATAGCAGAATAAATGAGAAGGTGAAAGGGAAAATGAGTGTGAAATGTGTAAGTGTTAAGTGAGATAGCCATTTGAAAAGACAAGTTGGACGTTCTGATTTTTCGTGAGTGGGAATTTTAAAAGACAAGATGAGGTATAGAATAACAAAGTTGATGCAGATCATCCTAGCTTGACATGTGGCACTTGGGCGGTAGGTGTGTTATGTGATGGGATGCCAATATTTAACGAGGGCACACGCGAAGAAAAGAGGGAGAGAACCTTCTTGATGAAGAAAGATTTTTCGTGGTAGTTTTATTTGTGGGGAAATATTCATTGGAAATTTAAAAAAAAACTAAATTCACTAAGTCCCTCGCTAGAAGTTCACTCGAGCCAAAACTAGGCATGGGCACACAAGAGAAGATTTAGTGGAGGGAATGTTTGTCGGCTTGAGATGTTTCATGCATATATTTCTTACCCACACAAAAATTTCTACACAAAGGGGAAAATGTAAGGTGAGCCTAAAGGAAAACTCATAATTAAAGATAGTCCCAAATCAAAATCAGAGGAAGGCGAGCAGGCTTACGAGCTAGCTCGAATAAAGTAAGAAGAAGGCAGTGAGGAAGCTTCTCAAAGGAGCGGTTCGAGGGAGCTCTATATTTTTCATTTATACTTATTCACGTTATGTATTTGTAAAGATATATTATGACTTTATGTAATTAATTGTAATATGTGAGTGAGGGCAATCGGTATCCATGAGGGACTAAGTCTGGCAGGGTTTGGGAGAGCTGTTATGCTCTGTTGAATGACCTCACCATGGGAACTTACGAGGGAACTGGTTTAGAGGATTGAGAAGCAAGGAAATGTTAAGGTTAACTTAACCACTCTAGATTCACTAGGTAAAATATCGTGAGAGCATAACTCGAGAGAGAACAATCAGACTAACCATGAGTTATCTCTCCCATTGGGTCTAGTGCTAAATAATCCTTTACCAAAAGTAATATCTGTCTTGAGTGACGTCACGCATGACTTACATATTATGCAATCTGAACTTGAGAAAACTGTGGTGGTTTGGGGGTTGTTAGGCAATTTTATGGATTACCATTGTTATGACAGTTGCCTGACACATGGTTGGTCACTAAAAAGTTATCTGTTGAAATTTAGTGCCCATGAAGTAGGGGCATGTTGGCACATGTTCACATTAAATGCCATTAACATAAATGTATGAGGATTTGTCTTTGACATTTATTAAGCCTCAGACTACTCGAGAGAGGACTGACTATATAGGCACTTTAACCACTCATTGAGAGAGAGAGAGTTTTTTTAACTATTGTTGTGATTTTTATGAGATTAAGAGAGAGAGAGAGAGAGAGAGAGAGAGTTATTGAAAAACTAGAGCATTTATTCACCTGTCATTAATAAAATTTGTCCAAGCTTTCTCTACCAAAAACTATGTTTGTGGGACTCTGGTGTTTGAGCTGCCTGCCTAGGGTGTATCTAAGAGTTCTTGTTTTACTTTCACTCTAACTGATTTCCTTCAAGGGTTCATTTATTGCCTATAATTGAGTTATACATGAGTGTTTTTGTGAGTTCAATACTAAGAGTTTGACTATATTTTATCTGAGTTCATCTCATCATTGTTTGTAACATTTTTTTTAGTAACTTATTGCCATTTTAATAGAAGTTATGCCTCCATTCGCATCATAACACCCCAGCCACAATAGGACTCCCCTCTTACACTTTGTAATTCTTAGAGTAGTTACTCATCGTGTTTCCTTATTTGCAGGTGAGCTCCATGAGTTCTCATATAGCTACGGAGCCTCGGGTACTAAACTGGCATACATTAACTTTTGTATAGTTCGTAAGCATTAGATTAGACTCTCATCTTGTTTCCTTGTTTACAAGTGAGCATTACATATGCTCCTATATATGCGGAGCCTCATATATTAAACTATCATACCTTAACTTTATTTACTTGGTATGTGGTTTAGTAGTCACTCATCTTATTTTTTTATTTGTAGGTGAGCACTACAAGTGCTCCTAGGACTACAGAGCCTCAGGTATTAAACTGGAATACCTTAACTGTTTACTTGCTTTTACTAAAAAAATGTTTGAGTAATCACCTTGTGTTTCCTTATTTTCAGGTGAGTACTATGAGTGCTCCTTTTCATATGGAGCCTCGGGTATTAGTTTGCCATACCTTTTATTCATTTTCTTATACTTTCACAAATATTTGAATATTCTCAATCTGTTTCTTTATTTTCATATTGAAGGTGAGCGTCCCTATGTTTGTGGAGCCTCAGGTCGAATAAATAGGTTTCATCTCATCATTCTGCTATAGCCTTATCATTCCTTTACTTGGTGTGATAATATTTTATATATTGATTCTTCAGTATCAAGAAAGCATGGAAAAAGAAAGTGGTTATGAGGATGATCAAGTCTCTAAAGCCACTCACTTCGATATGGTTGGGATGAGCAGGCTGGTGATCAATCTAAGGCTGATTCTAATGTTATCTCTATGGATACTAGCTCCTATGCTATAGATATGGATGATCCTATTTTCTATATCAAGGATATATAGTGTGAGCTCCATGTGAATAAGTTTTTCCAGGAAGATCGAGTTTTTTTAGATTTGATCTTTGAGCATCATCCTAAAACCTTTATAATCCAATCAGTGTGTAACGTTGAAGGCATTTCTATTACTAGTATAAATACACTCACCACCCAAGTTCAACGATTTACTTCAACTTTGCCAAATTAGATCACTCCCGTGGGTTCTCATAACTTTTTGGCTACTATCAAAGACTTAGAGAACTGTTACCATTTTAAATTATATTGAATGGATGTTGTCATTCGCAACTTTATTCATCCTACCATAAGGAGGTTGATGAAGGATAAATATTCTGAGAATGCCAAGGTTGGGCAACGTCCTCAGTGAGAAAACGCCTTGAGAGAGCAGATCAAGTCCCTTAAAACTTAATTGAGCAATGTTTTATCTAGAGAGGAGGAAGGTGTTGCTCGTCCTGCTAAAATTGAAGAGTACGTGAAACAAGAAATGGGTGCCTCCTGTGAGCACTTCTATAGGAAAGGAAATATCCTTTTACTTTTAACAGATAACTAGTCTTGTAATTCTCGTGTTTGTAATATCTTTCCTTATCTTCTGAGCAGACCATTTTTATGAAATGAAATGTCGGATGTTATTTATTTTATGCGTATACTTTTCACGTTTATAGCTTATCCCCTTATACTGTGGGGCTATCTGCTCACAAATATTTTATATGAAAAACATTTGCATGTAAATTTTATACTATTATCTTTCCCGCATACTGTGGGGATGCCTGCTCATAAATTATGTGTGTTTTCAAATATTTACGAGTAAATGAACATTAACTGAATAAAATAATATCCTTATATTTTGGGAACTCACTGCTATGCTCACCATATTTTGTTATGTGATCTTCTGCAATAATGACTGTGCAAGCATATCCCCTCAAAATATTATGAGTTGGGATAAACTTGAATTTTTTTAATATTATGCTCGCTATATCTGTAAAAAAAAACTAAAACTTGGGAGTATATCCCTTCATAATGTTACAAGCAAATATGAATTGTTAAGACATTTTTATTTCCTTGTACATTTGGAAATTTTGTACTTCATTGCTCGCTATATTTTATTATGAGGACTATCTTGAAACTGTATCCCCTTCAAATATTATGAGTGAATAAGAACTTTTCAATAAAAGAGATTGTATTTCCTTGCATCTTGGCAATTCCCTACTACCTTGCTGGTCAAATAGTATTTTGGGACTTTTGTTTGAAAGTATATCCCCTCGAAAGAAATTCCGAGCGAAGGTAAACATCTTAAGTAAAAGAAATGTATTCCCTCATATTGGAAATTCTTAGTTGTCTTTCTCGTCATATTTTGTTATTTGGAAGTATATCCACACAAAATATGGCAAGCAATGCACCTCTCTATGTTAATATACCTCTTCCCCTCACACTTTCGGAATCCTGGGATTATTCTTCTCATTATATGCAATTGACAAACAATATAATTATAACTTATTGAATTGTATCCCCTTGCGCAATCTTATGGGTAGATAAATAAGAAAACAAAAAAACTTGTTAGTTATGTAAATCAATAAGTATTATAATTACCATTATAAAACTGTGAAAGAAACTGGGCATAACAAAACATAAGCTATTGCATTCATTGTATTAAAATTGATATGTTCTTGTAGTGTTCATATAAAAAGAGGGGTTTCTTTATCATTTGATAAAAGTTTAATTTTCATAAATTATATCTGATATAAACACTAAGATACCTCACGTATAATACTTCTCGATCCACTTATAGTTGATCGACTGAATACAATCACTCTTAGGTTTCAAAATATGAAATTATCTTGATTTTCTTATCCCAAGTTCCACGTACGGTAGTTCCTAATTAGGCTTGAATGTCGAGATAGACATGCTCCTTATATTATGAGTAGATCCTCATTAAAACTAAATCTCCCACTTGGAACTCTCTTAGTTTGACGAGATTCTTGTCATCCCTTGATAGTTGTTGGGTATAGACTTTGAAATTCTCTTTTTTCTTTATCACGATGCCCATCTAAAGCTTCCAGTTGCACATGTCTTGGATCAGGCAACAGATCGTGACTTTGAGTCACTCACGCTTATGGTACTGCTAATTCCACTGGTAAAACAACCTCTATTCTATAGACTAAGGAAAAAGGAGTGAATATTATTAACTTCATTTTAAAGGTTTTGTAAGCCCATAAACCATTGGAAATTTGTCATCCTATGTTCTAGGTAGATCCTCTACCAAATACTTTAAAATTTTGATCAAGGTTTTGTTGGTTACTTCTGCCTGTCTGTTTCCCTTAGGGAAGAAAATTGTGTAACTAATGTGAATGATCTTATATTTATCTGTGAGAAAACCCATTTCCTAGCATACAAATTGCTTTCCATTGTCTGTGAGTGTGATTTTTGGAATGCCAAGCCTAAAGATTATATATTCTCAAATAAACTAAGTTACTACCTGGGTACTAATCCTTCTTAAAGGGATCGCCTATGCCCACTTGGTATACAACTATGTAGCAACCCAAATGAAATATTTTTCACGGGGGAATCGGATGATCTTTCCTACAAAATCAAACACCCAAGTACGGAATGAGTAAGGAGCTGTCAAACTTTGTAAGCTAACAAAGGGGGCATGGACCATGTTGTCATGCACTTGACATGATCGACATTTTTTTATGAAGTCTATGGAATCAGCTTTCATAGTCGGCCAGTGGTACCCCATAGTCATCAGTTGGTCATGCAGTTTTTCTCCACCCATATGTGGGCATTCGTGCGCTTCCTTGAACACCCTTTCCATTTCTTCTTTCTTGACACATTTCAGATCTTTCTCATTATACCCCCTTCTGTTAAGTTCCCGATTCACCGGGTAGAATCGATCAACCCTCTTCTTTAAGTAGATATCATCTTCCCCGCTCGATAGGTAACTCTCCATTTTTTATATATGCAATATGACTTTTTCTTTAGTCCCCCAAGATCTCCACTAAGTTTTCTTCAGTTGGTTGATCAAATTGGGTCTGGCATTTCAAACAACCTTATTGTAAAAGAGCAGCTTCTGTACTCGTAATGGTCCAGTAGTAGTCCCCTCACTGTAAAAGCCCACAAAGTAGAAAGTATGTATCCCTAAAATGTCTTGCGTGTATTTATCGCAAATTTTCAAGAGCCTTTTTCCCCCATACATCTTGCTAACCAACCACCCGGACTTTTGAAGTAAAAAGTGTCTTGAAGCATATGGAAGTTTTCTAGTTCTGACAACTTCATTTCTCCTTTATGTGTAAGAGTAAGTTTTATAAGTTCCTAATTTAATTTTTATTTGTCTTATCCCGTTACACACCATAGCACCTTCATGACTACTTCCACTTATTCAAAGACAAGAAGTTGATGAAATTTGCAAGATTGAAGATCGATTGAAAATCATTTGTCACAACTTTACCCGAGAAGAGTTATGAGGTCATTTGTTAAAGACAATAATTTTCTAGGGGTCATTTTTTAAGAGTTTGCATTTCAAAAGGTTTTTAAACATTTTTAAAAATAATTTTTGAAATCTCGCTAACTTATTAGAACGAGATTGACATGTCGTTCAGACGAGTTTACATAGTGTCATTAACACGATACTCCTTCATTCACACGAAATCTGGGACGATGCCTTTTGGTTCGAAGTTTCATTGGATATCAATCAAATGGGATTGGGTACATCGCTATAATGAGTATCCCATAGTTGTATAAGATCTGAAGCGACGTCTTTTTGGTCAGCTCTAGAATGTCCTTAGAAGTTTCGCTAGAAACCTATTAGAACGGAAAAGGATACGTCGTTTGAAGGAGGTACCAGGTCATTTGAACGAGCGCATGAGTTTTTTTAATCAAATCTGATACAAATCTCTAATGCTTATCCTTTTTCATCAAACTCCCTTATAAATAGAGATACGGGAATAGAGTTTTAAACAACCCATTTTAGACTTTCAAGTAGCCATTTTAGAGATCTTTTTATGATAAAACTCTATCAAACTTTCATCCCCCTTAGATCTTTAGAGATCACTTTATCAAATCAAGAAGAACACAATCCATGTTCAAGAACCCTTATAAAGAATTTCTATACTGCTAATTTGTGGAGCTGAGGCTCTATTACTGAAGAAGAAGGTTGATCAGTGGATACCGAGGAAAGAATGTTTCCTCTGGACGGTGTTGGACTATGTCATATCTATATAAGACTTAAAGAACTGAGCATTATACTTAGTGAGATAAGTAATATGTAAGTCGTATAGTGTTTGCAATTCTGATACAGTGCTAAAATAGAGGTTTTGCCCGATAGGGATTTTTTCTTACTTCTTTACATGCTTATCTTATTTAATTTGGACTTCATCTTTGTATGCACACCATATTAAATCAAGGTAAAAAAAATGAATTTGTGTGCGTTTGGCCCAAGATACGAATAAATCCATAGAATCTGCATTCTCAAATTGGTATCAGAGCATGTTGAACTAAAATACCGTGTGATCCTGATTTTCATGAATTTTTTTGGGATGCCAATTTTCCCTAATTGGTAACAGCGTGGGTTCAACTAAGATACCGTGTGAAACTGATTTTGTACGAATTTATTTTGGGATACCAATTTTCTCAAATTGGTATTAGAGCAGGTTCCATAAGTTTTTGTCTGAACCTTTAAAATTTGGATTTTATGGACAATTTATATAATAAGCTACCAGTTTTTGATGGGTCTAATTATGCATACTAGAATCTAGGATAAGATCTACTTTAAAATTAAGATTTTGGCTTGTTTGTGAAAGAAGGTGGACCCCCCCCCCCCCCTGACCAACAACAATGTCGAAAGTCTTAAACTTGTCACTTATTGGACTAATGATGAATTTAAATGGAGTACTTACAACTCTCGCAGCTTAAGTTCAATTTCTGGAGATGTCACCCCCGACAAGTTTTTCCGCATCATGACGTGCACTATGAAAAAAAAAGAGTGTGATATCCTCCAACTGACTCACAAGGGTACCAACACTGTGAAACCTTCTAAGCTTTAAAATATCACCACCCAAAACTATCACCATGAATGGTTCTGAGTCTTTCGATGAATTTTATGCATGATTTCTGGTATCATTGACTCTATTATAATTTAGGTGAGAAAATTCCTAAGTCACGTTTTATTCCTAAGGTTAATGTGCTTAATTCATTGGGGATACTAGATATGCTTAGGTTAGAAGAACTCGTAGGAGACCTTCAAACGTACGAGATCGACATGTTTCCCAAATTGTTAAACCTAAGAAAAATGGAATTTCATTAAAAGTTCAATCTAAAAAGAAAGAGGAAGTTTCTTCTGAAGTTGAATATGATTTGCATCTTGATGATGTTGCCCTTTTTGCAAAAAAAATCAAAAAAATCTCAAATTTAACAAAGAAATTTGTTTTCTAAAGAAAATATTTTTAAGAAAAAAAAAAGAATAAGGGAAATAATGTTTATGAGAAAGATGAAGTGAGATGTTATGAATGTGAGGGAAAAGGTCCTAAAGCTCAGGAGTGTCCATCTGGGCTAAATATACAGGGCAAGAAACCAGCACGTAAGGCCACTCTTAGTGATAGTGACATCGAGTCGGTGGATGCTGGAGATGAATCAACACATGAACCAAA
The DNA here is from genome assembly GCA_949130495.1 of Sambucus nigra. Lineage (NCBI taxonomy): Eukaryota > Viridiplantae > Streptophyta > Magnoliopsida > Dipsacales > Adoxaceae > Sambucus > Sambucus nigra. The sequence goes on from OX422212.1 coordinate 524,334,730, forward strand.
TCTTGCATTCATGTATAGTCACATGAGTACTTCTAGTTTGTCCCACACGAAGAGGACATTTTAAATGTGAGAGCGTCGATGATGTTTCTAATAATTCTAGAGAAAGTGAGAATGAGGAAGAACATTTGAGTAAGGGAGAAAGTGGATTCCAAAAATCCTTTTGTGATCTTCACACCGAGACTTTAAAAATGAAAAATGTTAATAAAGAGTTGTCTCTTAGGGTGTGTGACTTATAGAAAGAGATGAATGTTTTGAGAGAGTTTGAGGCATCGGTGAGTCAACTTGAGAAGGTGAAAGTTTCTTTATGTGAGTAGTAGATTTTTGTATGTATGGAGAAGACCGATTTGACCAACACTGTGACTAGTTTTATTGGATATCTTGAAGCTTCATTGGAGGCTCATGAGAAACTTGAAGCCTGTGTATCCCAACTCGAGATTAATCTCGAACGTGCCTGGGAGGTCAAGGTCACTTTAGAGGACATATCTAAGAAGGTTGGAAATATGTTCCTCGATCCCGCATTTGGTAACGTTGAGAGTCAAGGAAGAGGTTATGATGGTTCATACACTTCTCATGTCGCACCCGAACTAGTTCCCGAGTTTGTGATGGATCCTTATGTCTCTTTTCCTAACCCACCTAAGAGATCAAACCTTCCGAGGAGAGCTCATCCTAGACGTTTTTAGCAAGGTGGACCCAAGACCATTTATGTTTTTTCCCATTGCAAATAAATAAGTCACCTTAGAGAGTTTTATTTTAAGCTAGGGAGAGTTTCTCACATATGTGTTCCTCAGTATGATCCCACACGATTTCCTACACATGTTCCTGCATGCACTCCCACACTTGTTACTCCACATGCTCCCGCACATCACCGTAGATATTTTGAGGATTTTTTAGAGAAATTAGCATTTTTAGTCAAGACTTTTCAATGTTTGATGGAGTAATTCCATAGGATGGCTTCTCCTTTTGAGAGATCTTTCGGGCCTAATGATTGAGGTTGAGCCTTGTTTCTAGAATAGGGTGATTATTATGATCATGTCTCATATCCCTACTGTTAGATTTTGTTTATATTGTATTCATAGGTCTTTCTATTTTATATATTTTGAAAAACTCAAAAAAGATATTTGATTTTCAAGAAAAATTTTGAAAAATTAAAAAAGACTTTATGTATAATGAAATTTTTGGAAAAAGACAAAAAGATTTCTGTATTTTCATTTTTCATCGTATATGGATGAATATTTAAGATATTCGGATCACCCCTACATTCCATCCAATGACGTGACTTTTTCATAGTGCTTTAAGACATGGCTTTGTTTCTTTATTGTGCTTAATAATGTGTAGATAATTTTTCGTTGATTATTGTTGATTGCTTTCTAAATGTTAGACTATTTGTCACCTTCATTTCACACGTGCACGAACATTTTGAACATTTTACTTGCTTATCAAGTGTCGAATACAATAGTCTCATTTCAATCATGTTTAATAACGAACCAAATGTAAAAAGAGATCATTTGTGCTTATAAGAACCATTGCCCGGATTTTGTTTCCCAAAAAATACTGACATATGTTAAGCAATGGAAAGGCGCTATTAAAAAGAAAAATTCTCTTTGTGTTGAAATCCGCCATTTGAAAAAAGAGCCTAAAAAGATTAACGGCACACAAAAAATAGTAGTGCCAAGGCCTTTTATTTTATATTAATTAATGCTTTACTACATATGAGCATTATGATATCTACAAAATATTTTAGAGTGAATTCTTATATATGTGAGAATTAAGGGTGTTATAAAGTAGAAGATCAATGGGTTTGCATAATGGAATCTCTTGAAAAGCGTTAAATAGTTTGGCATTATAGTTTTGAAAATCATTAAAATTCATAGCATATTGCATAAGTCGAGTAAATTTCATTTAGGTTAAACATTAAACCTAAGGTAGAAATAGATTTTTTTCTTTAAAAGTGTCTCATGAGTTCATGCACCTATGTTATGAATGCTTATATTGAATCGCCTGCGAAAATATTCATGTAATTACATTCTATCTTCACGATTTGGATATTTTACTGTTATTCCATTATAACTATGTGTTTCCATACCTATATGTGTTTTTCATACTTTTACTTGCTATGCTTGAAAAATTAAAAAATTCGAAAATAGTTATTTGATAGGGGGATGCACATTATGCCTTTTGGATTATCATTACCTATGATTATTGATTATCTTTGTGATGATATTCTTTCTTCTTCATGTGATGTTTATTATTCATGCTTAGATTATGGTCCCTAATATATTACGGACAAAAAGGGGGAGAACAAATTGGGGGAGTTTATTTTTCTTTAAAACTCGTACGCGTCATGGTATTTATTTTATCTCAAGTCTATAGGTCGATTCACCTTAACGATGATTTCATGGAGAGCACAATATGATGTTCAGTTGAATAATAATACATCAATGCATTTTTGTTTCTTGATTTGGAAGGGTATTAGTTGTATTAGTCTTAGGGGTCAATTTGGCTTCGATTTTTATTTTGTACCGGAATAGACAAAGGGGGAGATTTATAAGAGAAGGTTTTATAATTGTTTAATTTAGTTTTTATTTGGCTTATCCCGTCACACTCCATTGCACCTTAATGACTACTTCCTCATATTCGAAGACAAGAAATTGATCACATTTACAAGATTAAAAATCTATTGAAGATCATTTGCCATAACTTTTGTCGAGAAGAGTTCTGAGGTGGTTTGGTAAAGACTTTGATTTTCCAGGGGTCATTTTTAAAGAGTTTTCATTTTAAAATGTCTTTAAACATTTTTTTTCATGAATTTTTAAAATCTGAAAAACTCGGTAGAACGATATTGACATGTCATTTGAACGAGTTTACACAGTATCATTAGAACGAGACTCCTTTGTTTGAACAAAATCTGGGATGACACTTTTTGGTTACTTTTGGAATGTCATTCAAAATTTCGTTGGATTTCATTCGAACGAGATTGGGTACATAGTTAGAACAAGTTTTCCATGCTCGAACAAGATCTGAAGCGATGCCTTTTTGGTCAAATCTGGAATGTCATTCGAAGTTTTGTTAGAAACCTATTCGAATGAAAAAGGTTACATCATTCGAACGACATACCAAGTTGTTCAAACGAGCACGTGATTTTTTATTTTTTAATCAAATCTGATCCAAATATCTAATACGTGTTCTTTTGCAACAATATTCCTTATAAATAGAGATGCATGATTAGAGATTTAAACAACTCATTTCAGTCTTTCAATAAGACATTTTACTGATCTTTTGTGATCAAACTCTATCAAATTTTTGTCTCCCTTGTATCTTTAGAGATCACTATACCAAATCAAGAAGATCACAATCCATGTTCAAGAACCCCTATAGAGATTTTCTTTACTGCTGATTTGTGGAGCGAAGGCTCTAATGCTGAAGAAAAAGGTTGATCGATGGATATCGAGGAAAGACTGCTTCCTGAGGACGATGTTGGACTATGTTGTAGGTGTAGAAGACTTGAAGAACTGCACATTATACTTAGTGAGCTTTGTAGTCTGTAAGTCGTATAGTGTCTGCAATTTTGGTACAATGCTGTAATAGAGGTTTTGCTCGAAAGGGATTTTTTTACTTCTTTCACATGCTTGGCTTATTTAATTTAGACTTCATCATTGCATGCACACCAAATTAAATAAAGATAAAAAAAATTTAAAAATTCAATTTGTGTGTGTTTGGCCCAAGATACGAATAAATCCATAGAATTCACATTCTCAAATTGGTATCAGAGGAGGTTGCACTAAAATATCATGTGATCCTGATTTTCATGAATTTTTTTAGGATGGCAATTTTCTCTAATCGGTATCAGCGCAGGTTGAACTAATATATCATGCGAACATATTTTTTATGAATTTATTTTGGGATACCAATTTTCTCAAATTGGTAATAGAGAAGGTTACACTAAGTTTTTGTCTAATCCTTTGAATTTGTATTTTATGGATAATTTATATAATAGGCTACCAGTTTTCGACGGGTCTAATTATGCATACTAGAAATCTAGGATGAGGTTTTCTTTAAAATTAAGAGTTTGGCTTGTTTGTGAAAGATGGTGGACTCCACCCCTTGTGACCAATGACAATCTTGAAAGTCTTAAACTTGACACTTCTTAGACTGATGATGAATTTATATGGAGAACTTACAACTTTCACGGATTAAGTTCTATCTTTGGAGCTGTCACCCCCGACAAGTCTTGTCGCATCATGACTCGCACTACATCTAAAGAACTGTGTGATATCCTCCAACTAACTCCCGAGGGTACTAGCATTGTGAAAGCTTCTAATCTTCAAAATATCACCACCCAGTTTGAGACTGTCACCAAGAATGAGTCTGAATCTTTCAATGAATTTTATGCACGATTATCTGATATCATTGACTCTATTGTAATTTAGGTGAGAAAATTCCTGAGAAAAGTATAGATTAAATGATTTTGAGATCACTTTCGGCCCATTTTATTCCTAAGGTTAATGTTCTTAATTCATTGAGGATATTAAATATGCTTAGGTTAGAACAACAAGTAGGAGACCTTCAAACATATGAGATCGACATGTTTCCCAAAAATATTAAACCTGAGAAAAAGGGAATTTAATTAAAATTTCAATCTATAAAGAAAGGGGAAGTTTCTTCTAACTCCGAGTATAATTTTGATCTTGATGATCTTTCCCTTTTGCAAAAAAATTCAAAACAAAAATTTTCCAAAGAAAATATTTTTGAGAAAAATAATAATAAGAATGAGGGAAAGAATATTTATGAGAAAGATGAAGTGAGATGTTATGAATGTGAGGGGAAAAGTCCTAAAGCTCAAGAATGTTCAACTAGGCTAAAGAGACAGGGCAAGAAAGTAGCACGTAAGGCTACTCTTTGTGATAGTGACGTCGAGTAGGTGGATTTCGGGGATGAATCAGCACATAAATCGTGTCTTGCATTCATGGCCAGTCACATTAGTACTTCTAGTTTGTCCCACGCCGATGAGGAAATTTTTAAAAGTGAGAGGGTCATTAAAGTTTTGAATAATTCTGGAGAAAGTGAGAGTGAGGACGAAAATTTGAGTGAGGGAGAAGGTGGCCTCCAAAAAGCCATTCGTGACCTTTACACTGAGACTTTAAAAATGAAAAATGTCAATAATGAGTTATCTCTTAGGGTGTGTGATTTAGATAAAGATTTGAATGTTTTGAGAGAGTGTGAGTCATCGGTGAGTCAACTCGAGAAGGTGAAAGTTTCTTTGTGTGTGCAGTTGATTGTTGTATCTAGAGAGAAGACCGATTTGACCACACCGTGGCTAGTCTTATGAGAGATATTTAAGCTACATTGGAGTCTCATGAAAAACTTAAAGCCTGTGTATCCCAACTCGAGATTGATCTCGAACTTTTTCGGAAGGTCGAGGTCACATTAGAGGACATATCTAAGAAGGTTTGAAAGATGTTCCTCGGTCCCGCATTAGGTAATGTTGTGTGGCAAGGAATAGGTTATAATGGTGCATACACTTCCAATGTCGCACCCGAGTCGGTTCTCAAGTATATGATAATTCCTTATGTCCCTTTTCCTAACCCACCTAGGAGATAGAACCTTCCAAGGAGAGATCGTCCTAGACTTTTTCAGCAAGGTGGACCCAAGCCCGTTTATGTTTGTTCCCATTGCAAACACAGAAGTCACCTTAGAGAGATTTATTTTAAGATAGGCAGAGTTTCTCACATTCGTGTTTCTCGGTATGATCCCACACGATTTACTACACATGTTCCTACATGCACTCCCACACTCATTACTCCACATGATCCCACACATCACCATAGAGATTTTGAGAGTTTTTTAGAGCAACTAGAGTTTTTAGTCAAGACTTTGCAATGTTTAATGGAGTAATTCTATAGGATGGCTTCTCTTTTTGAGAGATCATTCGGGCCTAATGATTGAGGTTGAGTCTTATTTCTAGAATAGGATGATTATCATGATCATATCTCATATCCGTATTATTAGATTGTATTTCTATTATATTCATAGGTCCTTCTTTTTTATATATTTTGAAAAACTCAAAAAAGATTTTTGATTTTTAAGAAAAATTTTGAAAATTTGAAAAAAGATTTTATGTTTAATAATTTTTTTGGAAAAAGACAAAAAGATTTTTGTATTTTCATTTTTCATCGTATATGGATGAATAATGAAGATATCCGGATCACCCCTACATTCCATCAAGACACGTGACTTTTTCATAGTGCTTTAAGATATGGCTTTGTTTCGTTAGTGTGCTTAGTAATGTGTAGATAATATTTCATTGATTATTGTTGATTACTTTCTAAATGTTAGACTCTTTGTCACCTTCATTTCACATGCGCACGAAATTTTTGAAATATTACTTGCTCATCATGTGTCGAATACGATGTTCTCGTCTCAATCCTGCTAAATAACGAACCAAATGTAAATAGAGATCAATTGTGCTTATAAGAACCATTTCCCAAATTTCGTTTCCCAAAAAATACTGATATATGTTAAGCAATGAAAAGGCGCTATAAAAAGAAAAAATCTCTTTGCGTTGAAAGTCACCGTTTGCTAAAAGAGCCTAAAAAGATTAACGGCACACAAAAATCGTAGTGCCATGGCCATTTATTTTATATTCCTTGATGTTTTGCTACATATGAGCATTATGATATCTATAAAATATTTGAGAGTGAATTCTTATATGTGTGAGATTTTGAGGTTGTTATAAAGTAGAAGATCAATGGGTTTGCACAATGGACCCTCTTGCAAAGCAATAAATAGTTTGGAGTTATTGTTTTGAAAATCATTCAAATTCATAGCATATTTCATAAGTCGAGTCAATTTCATTTAAGTTCAACATTACACCTAAGGTAGAAATTGAATTCTTTCTTTAGAAGTGTCTCATGACTTCATGTACCTATGTTATGAATGCTTATGTTGATTTGTCGGTGGAAAATGTTCATATAATTACATTTCATTTTCACGATTTGGATATTTTACTATTATTCCATGACGACTATGTGTTTCTGTACCTATATGTATTTTTAATACTTACACTTGTTATGCTTGAAAAATTAAAAATTAAAAATTAGTCGTTTGATAGGGGGAGAACACATTATGCCTTTTGGATTATCATTACTTGTGCTTATTGATTTTATTTGTGATGCTATCCTTGCTTCTTCATGTGATGTTTATTATTCATGTTTAGATTATGCTCCTTTGTCTATTACGGACAAAAGGGGGTGAACAAACTGAGGGGGAGTTTGTTTTTGTTTAAAACTCATACGCGTTATGGTATTTATTTTATCTCATGTGTGCAGGTCATTTCACCTTGATGATGATTTCATGGAGAGCACAAGTTGAAGTTCAGTTGAAGAATAATACATTTATGCATTTCCATTTTTGATTTGGTAAGTCATTAGTTGTATTAGACTTAGGGATCAATTTGGCTTCAATTTTTGTTTTGTACCGGAATAGACAAAGGGGAAGATTTATAATATAAAGTTTTATAATCGCTTATTTTAGTTTTTATTGAGATTATACCATTACACGTCATTTCACCTTCATGACTACTTCCATATATTCGAAAATAAGAATTTGATCACATTTACAAGATTGAAGATCGATTGAAGATCGTTTGCCACAACTTTAGCCGAGAAGAGTAATGAGTTAGTTTGGTTAAGAATTTAATTTTTCAGCGGTCATTTTAAAGAGTTTTCTTTTTAAAATGTCTTTAAACATTTTTTAAAATGAATTTATAAAATCTCGCAAACTCATTGAGTGATACTGACATGTCATTTGAACGAGTTTTCACAGTGTCGTTATAACGAGACTCCTTCGTTTGAACAAAATATGTGATGACGCTTTTTGGTCAGTTTTGGAATGTCGTTCAAAGTCTCGTTGGATGTCATTCAAATGAGATTGGGTACATAGTTAGAACGAGTTTTCCACATTCGAACAAGATCTGAAATGACGCCTTTTAGTCAGTTCCTGAGTGTCATTCGAAGTTTTATTAGAAACCTATTCGAATGAAAAAGGGTACATCATTCGAACGAGGTACGAGATCGTTCGTATGAGCGCGTGAGTTTTTATTTTTTTAATCAAATCTAATCCAAATCTCTAATACTTGTCCTTTTGCAACAAACTTACTTATAAATAGAGATGCGAGATTAAATATTTAAACAACACATTTTAGTCTTTCAATAAGACATTTTAGAGATCTTTTGTGATCAAACTCTATCAAATTTTAATCTCCCTTGGATCTTTAGAGATCACTTTACAAAATAAAGAAGAGAAAAGTTCATGTTCAAGAACCCTTATAGAGATTTTCTTTACTTGTGATTTATGGAGTTGAGGCTCTAATGCTGAAGAAAAAGGTTGATCAATCGATATCAAGAAAAGACTACTTCATGTTGACGGCACTGGACTTGGTTCTATCTGTAGAACACTTGAAGAACTGGGCATTATACTTAGTGAGATAGGTAGTTTGTAAGTTTTATAGTGCTTGTCAATTATGATACAATGTTGAAATAGAGGTTTTGCTCGAAATGGATTTTTCCTTACTTCATCGAATACTTAGCTTATTTAATTTTGACTTCATCATTGCATGCACACTAAAAGATAAAATTTATTAAAATTTGAATTTTTGTGTTTTTGGCCTAAGATACGAATAAATCCATTGAATACCATTCTCATCATGCATTTCTAATTGATTTACTATTGAGAATCTCTAATCTTTAAGCTTCTCACTTAAAAATAAATATCTTATCGTTGTAGGCACCATCCTCTATCAAATGATGATCGTAGCCTTAGGCTCATCCATTTCTAAATTCAGAGGAATCATTGCTAGAGCATCGAGGTGTCCATTCATTTTTTTGGGGTGTCTATTTATCTTGTTAGTTAGGGATTGATTCAATAATCTTTGGATAACTATTTTATATGGAGAGAGGTTGGCGTGCTTGAGTGAAAATTCTCCATTGACAAACTTTACTCTGAGGCTAGAATCTCCTATATACAAAGTACTCGAATCCCTATTCTTAAAGCTTCTAACGAAACGAGTATGTGTGTTTCATATTCTACTTTATTTTTTTAGCATTGGAAGTCCAGCTTATAAGAAAGGGTGAGTTTTTCTTTGTCGTCGGAGAATATGAATCTTGCTCCCCCGGTACCTTGGACACACGAACCATTGGATTCCATCTTACATTATTACATCTCCTCAATCAAACAAGATTGAAAGTTATCCCTTGGCAATTCCTCATTCGGAGGCTCAAAAATTTTTCTTGGGAAGTTGGCTAGGAGATCTGCTACATCTTGATTTTTTATGGCCTTTGGAGTAAGGCACTTCAAATCGTTTTCGAAAAGTATTAGGAACCACCTATCCTGTTGCCCTATCAAAATGGTTCTTGTGAGTAGCTACCTTATAAAATCACACTTGGTGATAATATGAACAGTAAATACGATCAGGTAGTGCCTTAACTTCTGGGCGATATAGAATAAAGCCAAATAATGCCTTTCTACACTTGAATATCTAGACTGTGTCAGAGATATCACTCAAGACAAATAATACACAAGTCATTCCTTCCCTTATTTCTCTTGGGAAAGCAGCAAAGCCCCAATAGACTGCTCGGTAGAAGTTAGGTACAAAATAAATGGTTTACCTTCTTCTGGAGGAATCATAGTTAAACGAAAAGTCAAAATCTCCTTAATTTTCTTGAATTATTTCTTCTGCTCATCCCCAATGCCCATTTCACCTTATCTTTTATGAGCAGTGAGAAAGGGTGGGTGACCTCTCCCAATGATGGTATAAACCTTCTCAAATAAGAAATTTTACCCAAGAAGCTTTTGAGTCGTCTCTGACTTTTCCATGGCTGCTGTAACAACCCGTATTTTTATAATTAATTGGAATAATCAGAGAAAAATAAAATTTTGGATTTTATAAATTTTATAATTTAAAATGTTGGTTTTTATATTTGAAAAATAAATTTTCAAACGGAATTGGAATCGGAATTAAAATGGTTTTAATTGCATTTTTATTATATAGAAGAGTCCTCAAAACATAAAACTCTCTAAGAGTCCTCGGAGATTAAAACTCTCTAGAAAAAAATATTTAAAAATATTGAACGGTCCGATCGAGTTAAAAAATTTTTAGTAGCTTCCTATCGTCTTCAGCTAATTCTTTATACAATTTCATCTAATTCCAACGGTCCGATCGTCTGAAATAATTTTTTTAGTGTTTGTATCTTATTAGAGTTCTATTAGGATTATGTTTCTTAATGACTATATAGTGACTCTAATTCATGGGAGGACTTCTCATAATCACTTTTTCTCAAGTTGTTCACCAGAGAACACTTCTAAAAATATTTCCTCTTAACCATAATCATCAACCTCCAACATAATCAAGGTTTTGTCACCAGATTTGAAGGCTTATTTAGGGTTTAATCAAGATTGGTCCAAGAACACTTCTTTGCTAATTTTTTGAGAGGAATCCAGATTTTTAACACAATTCTTCACAGGCATGAATACTCTATTCTTCTTCTTTAGTATTATGCGTTTTAAGTTTCGCGTAAACACTTAATTACATGTTTTCTTAAAAAAAAGTAGTGACTTAATTAGGAAAAGTGAACACTAATTATGGGTCTGTTTTTATTAAAATCTTTAATCTGAATAATATTCATAACCCTTTGGGTACGTAGGATACATGAGTGATTTTGGATTTTATTGGTGTAGGATGCATATAGAAAAACCTTAGCTTTAAAATAAATGATTTTTGGGTGCGTATAACTCATGTAATACATGTAGAGATAATAAAATTTGGTTTTGAGGTATATATGATGAAAAGTTAGTATATTTAATTTAAAATAATTAAATGAGATTATTTGGGCATTTTAGACGTTGTGATAATTTAATTAAAGATTTAATTGAATTGGACTATCATGCGTAGTTTGGAACATTGATTTATTATGCATATTTGGGTGGCTTGTTGGTATTATTAAATATCTTTGTGGCGATGGGTCGATTGGGTATTTTTTCTCTTCCTATATTTTAGGATGTCTTCTAGGTATGGGACTAGTGGGTAGGCCTTTTAATGATTTATGCCTTCTAGGTATGGTACTAGTGAGGGTAGATTATCACGGTTTTATCATGTCAGGGGTGGGCTGATTTTTATTACTTTATCGTCGTTATGCTAGTCTAGGTACGAGACTAGGTTGTGATTTATGTTAGAAAATCTTCCTATACATAGGTTAGGACGTATTGATAACTTGGGGACCCTTAGTTATGGGACTAAGGGGTAGTTTGAGGATCTCACATCGATTAAAGGGTGGGGTGTTTATAAATTGAGAAATTGAGAATTAATGCCTAAGATAAAAACGGGTATTAAAATTTGTGGCGACATAATGTGTCGGGGCCGACAGTTTAAACGGATCAGAGGACGATTGACAAGGGGAAGTGTGACACCTTAATAAAAAGTGAGAACAACAATAAAGTTAGTTAATTTAATTAAATTAACATCGTGGGACTTGGGAATTTAAAATCATATTGGTGTGCCTTTATAAATGGGGATTTCTACGGGTAATTAGTAATTTATATTTATTGCATTTAAATTATCCCGTTTAATTTAAAATATTCTATTTTGATATTTATTGTGTATAATGCTACTGTTTGGATTCAAGGATCCTATTTGAGGGGAGTAGTGTGTCTTCTTGCTCGGGGCTTTGGCTCTGACCCATGCGTTGACTAATCCTTTTTCAGGATTAGAATTGGAGAAGCTCTATAAGTTTATCAGAGTTATCATTTGGAGGTGCATCTGGAGTTATTCATTTTATGGCATAGTTTAGTTAGACTTTCCTTTTCAGCCGTATTTAATTATGAGACTTCATTAGAGTTTTAATGGGCCATTCGATTCCAAAGTTGTTTAGAGGATTTATGTTGGATTATTCAGATCTTTATTATTCAGGTTTTATTTAATCATTTTTGGAGATTGGATTTATTCGGAGTTATCATGTGATGGATCTTTTTTCGCTTAGTGGTTTATGATCATTTGAGATTGATTAAATTATTTATCTTATGGACTAATTTATTTATGTCTCATATCTGTCTCATGCTAAGAATGGTATTTATTTAGTTCACGTCTGGCATAGTTCGGCGGCGGTGGCTGGCCACCTCGTCTATCAAATTTTGTCGGGTGTGACAAATGCATCAACAAAATGGTCTTTTTTTTCATCATCAACTTGAACGCCTTGCCTATTGATGATAGATTTAGGAAATTTACCTGCAGTGACCCCAAAGGCACACTTAGAGGGGTTCATACTCATCTTGTACTTCTGGTAGCATTCAAAAACTCTTCTATGATTTTGAATATGCCTACTCTCCTTCTTGGATTTTACCATTGGGTCATCGATATATAATTCCAATATATCATGAAATAGGTCGTCAAATATTACCATCATAGTTCATTGGTACGTTGCTCCAGCGTTCTTTTAGCCAAACGGCATAATCGTATATTAAAAGTTACTTAGAGGAGTCCTGAAGGCATCTTATCCACATCTACAGGATCCATTTTGATCTGATTGTAGCCAATAGACCCATCCATGAAACTATGCCTTTCGTGTCCAACCATAACATCTACCAAGCTTTCAATTCTCGATAAATGAAATTTATCTTTTGGACAAGCCCAATTTAAATATCTAAAATCCACACAGACTTAGATTTGTTTCTTGTATTTCTTAGTAACGTGCACAATATTTGATAGCCACATAGGATGTTATATGGGTTTGATGAATTCGATAGTGATCATATTATCCACTTATTCTTTAATCTTTAGAAAGCTCAGCCTTGTAAGTATGCATGGCTTGTCTCACGAGTAAGTCATTAGGTAAAATATTCAATTTATGAGAGCTCATCTGAGGGTTTATACCTAGCATCTCAGTGTATTTCTATGTAAATAAGCCCGTGAATTTCTTGAGCAGGTTGATAATTTCTTCTCATTTCCTTGGACTCAAACCCTTGGAGATGAAGATGGGCCTCTCAACGCCACCCTCTTACCCTAAGTTTAATTCTTTAAGCTCACAGAGCTTCTCACTAGGTCCACCTTGCATACACTATGTCACCTCCTCTGGTTCCTTGATAAGCTCCACTATATGGGAATCATCAATTACAAAGCACTCAGACGTCGAGTCGATGCTCTTATCCCAAATTGTTATCTGCTCAAATTTTTATAGACGGTAGATAACTTTGAAATTATGCAAAACAACTTTCTTTCAAGTCCGAGAAGGTATTACACCTTTTTCCAAGTTTCTTTTTCCCCTTGCTCTCAAGAGGTACCACTCGTGCAGGTAACCTATCATGCACAGAAGTTTTAACTTTGCCTCCTTCTTGAACCTCTCGGGGATCATCTTTTCCCTTGGTCAAAAACTTCTTCCTTTTTTCATTCATCTTTGTATAGAATGTAGCATCATCTAAATGGGCCTCTTCCATTGAAAAAGGTCTTTCTATTTCCTTGATCACTATTTATGTCCCACGAATGCTAGCTTTCACACACTGGTGGAACGTATAAGGAAATATTCCATAATATGCATCCACATGTAGCCTATCATCAATTGATAACTTATATTAGAATTAATGACACTGAATTTGATGTGGGAAGTGAAATTTCCCAAATTTAATCCAATGTTCACATTTTTAAGTGAATGAATCCCCACACTATCAAAACCTAAAATCACTAGAGGAATTGGCACAATCTTCTCTTGTGATATTATTGCCTCATAAAGTGTGCTTATGGGCATGATATTGATCACACCACACTATCCAACAGTGCCTTGGGAAACTAATCCCATTTACTGAAGCAGTAATATATGGAGGTTTGTTATCTAAGAAGGGAACTTGTGTATCTACGTCGAAAAATACCACCTCTGAGGTGTACCTTTTTATAAGTCTTCCAATGGGGCTATTCCACTTGATGAATGGATCCCCTAGGTCTTGCACTACCTCTATAATCTTTTTAGTAAGTGCCAATCTAGTTTCATATTTGACTCAAATTTGATCAAAGAACCACTTAAACTTTGAACTTTTTATGATCGATGCACATTTTGAATCAATTTCCACCTCATAATTTTGAGCATTACAGATATACTCGTCAGCCTCAAATGTTCCTCCTTCATCAAGTGTAAGGACCACGCTGACATTGCCTTCTTCAATTTCCAACTCTGCATCCTAATCTCATTTGAAATACGTGTTGGCCTACCCAAGGAGCCACTTATCACATGCTTTATCATTTTCCATCCATTCCTCAGACTACATCATCTCATCCAAATCATGAGATATCACCATATTTGTAGAAGCATATTGATGGGCAGGCAATGGATTCTCATTGATATCCATGGAAGGAATCTAAAGAGTTCTATTTAAAACTTGCTCATTTATCATCTTACGCAAAATAATAATCTTTTGTCGAGTGTTGGATCCTCTGGTGCAACTTTCCAAACTTTTCATTTGTCTTCTCAGTAGATGTGGGTACTTGACCATACGAGTGAGGAGGGCATGTCATCCCCTCACACACTAATGTCTGGTAACAATCCAGGGCTTCTGCAACAATGCATGGCAGTGGTGGTGGAACATCACTTCCAAACTTTCTTTTTCTTGAAACACTATTATTATGTCCTTGACCACCTTTCTTCCCTTTTAGGATGTTATCCACATAGTTAACAGTTTGGCTTTAAGTGACTTGAAATATTCCTTGTTGAATAGCCACTTTGATCTGTAACACCCCGTAATCTTAAGCCGATAATAATTCAATTTAATTTAGAATTCGAAAAAATAATTTTTTTTTTTTTTTTGCAATTTAATATGTTGGATTTCATATATGGAGAATAGGATTTTAATCAAAATTGAAATGGGGGGAGAAATCGAGTTTTTATACTAATATATATACATTTTTGGGGGAACTAGTGACCTGAACAGATCCGAATCGATTTTCCCTGGTCAGTGTCAGTAGTTTGTTGGATTTTGTTAGAGTTTGAGTCAAATAAAACTCTTAATCTTTTTAATATAAAAATAACTCAGGGTTAAATTTTTTAAACACTTTTTCATCAACTTTTAAACCAGAAGTCTCCCACATCTTAACCATCTCTCATTTACAAACACTAGCCCCAAATTAAATCAACATTTAACCCAATTTTTGAAGGCTCAAACCGTGTTTTCTCGAGATTGTTCAAAAATGAATATTTATTTATTTTTTGAGAGGCATGCAACCATCTAATCAGAATTTTCAACCGACTTTTCACTAGACATGAATAATTTTATTCTTTCTCTTTAGTAATATGCTATTTAAATATCGCCTAAACATTAAATTACTTGTATTTCTTAAAATAAATTAGAAACCTTAATTAGGGAAAGTGAAATCTATTTTGGGACTGTTTTTATGAAAAATCTTAATATGAATTAAGACTCATAACCCTTGTGTTATTAGGGTAGAGGTTGGATTTTTGTTAATATGGGCGTAGGTTTTCATGTAGAAAACTTTAGTGGCTATATTTAAATTGGAAGGGACTTTTGGATTCACATAAAATTATGTAATCGTGATGAAAAAAGAAATTTTGTTGTGTGCCCCATTAACTTGAATGAGAAAATTATATTAGTTGCATAAAATAAGTTGTTTAATTATGAAAATTTATTTAACGAATTAAATTAGATTTATGTGTCACCGTATGAGAAAATTTTGTAGAATTTGTTGATGATATTTCATATGTGAATTAGTAATTTAATTATATTTTCCACTGCGAGAACGATGGGATTTTTGGGTAGTTATGCTCTCACCTTAATTTTAGGAGTACTTGCAAAGTATGTGACTAGTAGGTATGACTTAGTTGTGGGTAACACTTTCTAGGTATGGGACTAGTTAGTGTAGTTTTTACGGATGAGATATTCTAGGGTGGGGCTGATTTTTGTGTCGTTCCGTTTATTTGATAATCTAAGCGCAAGACTAGGAGGAAAGTAATGGTGGAAATTCATCATATATAATAGGTTAGGACGTACTTGTGTTTTGGAGACCTCTAGGCATGGGAGTAGGGGTGGGTGTGAGGATTTATGCTCTATAATAGGGTG
This sequence comes from Sambucus nigra, assembly GCA_949130495.1. NCBI lineage: Eukaryota > Viridiplantae > Streptophyta > Magnoliopsida > Dipsacales > Adoxaceae > Sambucus > Sambucus nigra. The sequence continues at coordinate 524,350,834 of OX422212.1, forward strand.
GGGTTAATATAAAATAATAAGAAATTGAGAATTAATACCTAAGATAATAAACGTGTATTAAAAATAAAGTTGCGGTGCGAGTATGTGCAGGGATGACAGAATACGAGCCGACTGGCTATAGCGATGTGGGTAAGTGTTGGCATCACGAGTATGTGCGAGGCTGACAGAATACGGTCCAAGTGTCTATAGTGGCATGTCGTGCGTGGAACCTCACGAGTATGTGCAGAGCTGTTAGAAATCGGGTTGACTGGCTATAGTGAAGAGAACGGCTGTGATGTGTAGAAATTTAAGCGTGCCAAAAGTGTGTGTAGGACCGTGTAACACACCGCTTAAAATAATAACGAGTGTCCATCCCTATACTAAATTAAATCAGGAGTCTCAGATGGCTCAGTCTCAACATCAACTGTCAGTATTAAATAATATAAGGCTAACTACCTGATATCATATAGGCGAGATGTTAAAATTAAATAAATCATAGAACAGACAACAAACCAACACTATAGAACAACTAATAAAGGAAAAATGCATAAATACTCAGATAAATGAAATGCTAGAATAAAATGAAATAAGTAATTACAAATGAATATACCGCAAAGAAATAAACCTGAATAAGCTGTCGGATCACAGACAATACAATAACTGAAATGGAATAAATATAAACATTTATAAATATCCCTTGGGTGTAAACCCGATATACAATATGAGTCCTAACTATATTTTTCAAAGAAGTAGAGGCGACTACAATCTAAGTCTCGCAACAGTCCGCACCTATCACGGCTCCCAAGACTCTGGATAAAGGGCATCCGGCATCCATGCGGTAGGACACATCTAATAGTATATATATATATATATATATATATATATATATACACACACACATGCAGGAGAGAAAAGTAAATGGGTCAGAGCCCGAGTGTAAAAATGTTTAGCAAGTGTGTTAATCGTGCATAATAAATATAAATGCACTTATTTCATAATTAAAGTGGAATCGCACTCTCGTGAAAACCTAGCTCACCTCTCAAACGGCGTGCACCTATTCGCGTCCTGAAATCTTAATTAAGTTACCCCACCCATAAGGACAACCTAACTTACCATAGGCACGACCTATACCCCTAAGACCTGCCTTCCTAACATACCCAAGAATCCAACCCTTTCTAATCACACTTGATTATTTTCAAACATATATGCCATACTAGGCTTAATAAACTCCAATTTAAACTTAATCGTTCATTCAATTTTATTACTACGCATATTAACATTAAGCTTCATTTTAAGAGTTTATTCTCTAAGTAACATGCACAAGTTAATAAGGACAAAACTCCTCTCTACTCTCAACATTGTACTGCGTTTCGTGCGTGGGGCGTCTCGCAAAGAGAAATCCAAATAAGGAACCCCCCGTTACACTACTCCTTGACAATGTCGTTAGTAGGGATCGATCATGTCATACACACAATATAATACTACTACAACTACTGAATTTAGATTACCATATAAAAACAACTTAAAATCTCCAATAATATCCTTGGGATAATGTAACCGAAATATTCCTTAAATGCGATACATCAACCCCCATCAATCTAGTACATCATAATCATACAAGATGTACTCCATAAAGATTCCATATCCTTTCACCTATATGATTTACAATGTCCATGCACATAATATACTAGGCTATATATATCGCCGATTAACTGCACCATGCTATCATCTTCCAGGGCATTAGTCACATACCATCCTGGGGACCACGGTCGGACTCAATATCATCGACATCAGGGCCAAACACACACACACGACGTCCCGGGAAGCGGTCATAGCTCCTAAACGGTCAATGAGACGAGACATACCCACCACGCCTCACCCCAAAAGAAATGCATATCACATAATAACACAATGGATGACTATGACCTGGGGAATATCCACACCCTGCTCCTTGAGCCAGGATGCTCACCCTCTGTGCAGAAACTTCCCAATGATAGCATGCGCGGGGTATGATTAACCACATAAGTATATATATCATTCACATGCACAATATATATACATCCATATGATTAAACCATCACATGCGGTTTAGATATTCACATCATGTATATCGACTTTATTCATATCTATCTCTCTCTCTCTCTCTCTCTCTCTCTCTCTCTCTATATATATATATATATATATATATATATATATATATATATATATATATATATACACAAACTATTTCTCGTTCATATGTATAAAATATATAAACTCGGCTTTAAGTATACATAATCCTCAATGTACTAGTCGTCGTCCCAACACATTTAATTTACCTCGATATGTGAATACGATCCCTCACTTGAAGCATATTCATCCATTTTTACTATGATGAATAGTCTTCCAACATATATATATATACACAAACGATTTCTCGTTCATATGTATAAGATATATAAACTCGGCTTTAAGTATACATAATCCTCAATGTACTAGTCGTCGTCCCAACACATTTAATTTACCTCGATATGTGAATACGATCCCTCACTTGAAGCATATTCATCCATTTTTACTATGATGAATAGTCTTCCAACATATATATATATATATATACATACATATATTCAACATTTAGGTTATCGCCCAAGGTTTAGTGTAGGTAACAATCACTACACATTTCATATATCTCCGAAAGGACGTCAATATCTCCAATACTAATTTTGACTATTGATATATACATAACTAACAGTGTACAAACCTCAAGCTCAGTCTTAAATTCATCCCATAAGACCATCACTTCTTGGAAAATACTATATCGATATAAACAATAACTATCCCGACTATGGTTCAATTGTTCTTATGAACCATTAAATCTTATTTTATTTACAATCTATTTCTTAAGTTAAACATTACTGAGGACACGCGACCACTCTCTCTCGGCAGTCCCCAAATCTTAATCTCAATAGAATCCTATTTACTATAAGGATTTGGCACTACCCTCGGCCTATAATTTCATATCGTACTCTCACCACTCTCTTGAAAGGACCCCAATCCTTACATCATAATTAGGCCCACTTATGACCCCTAATTAGAACTCCCATTCTCAATGAGATTCCCCCTATATGGATATGACCCTCTCCAATTTATATGGATATAAGTCCCCTAAAATAACTTGATAAGTACCCGCGGTCCCATCATGCGAGAAACTTTTACTAAGTCTCCAAAACATCTTTCTTACATCATATAATCATGTCCCAAAAGAATAAACCCAACCAAAAAGGGTTTGAAATCATTATAGATAAAATTCCTCAAAAAGCCCTATTTTCGAATCGATTCGGCCCTATTCTGAATCGATTCGGCCCAGCGAATCGATTCGGCCTACAAGGAGAATCGATTCGGGTCCAAAGACCTGAGCTTCTATCTCAAGCCGAATCGATTCGCCTTGGGTCCAATTCGATTTGATCAATGCAGACCTGCCAATTTTGCCCAGGCCGAATCGATTCACTTAAGAGGCGAATCGATTTGGGTCTGCAGAATTTGAAGGGTTCTTCTTCTTCAATGAACCCATGAATTCTAAACCCTAAAATTTCACTTCTAACCCCTAAACCTTCATCCTATCATGATTCTAAGATAATAAATCAACCCAAAGTTGATCCCAACCATTTCTACACCATCAAAACCACATCTAAACATCAATTTCAAGATTTAAACCCAAAAATTTAGGTTTTGATATTAATACCCAAAATCCATTTCTTTAACCCACAAATTATGAAATGAAATACACAAATGACTTATTTAGCAAGATTAAACACTTGCCTCATATTTGTAGAGGTTGGATCGTCCTAGATGTCGCGTTTGGGCCGGAATCTCCAAGCTTTTCTTCCTCTCTCTCTTCTTTTCTTCTTCTTTCTCTTTTCCTTTCTCTTTCTCTTCTATTTCTCTCTCTTCTCACAAATGATAAGGGCTGAAATCGTAAGCCCTTAAATCCCTTAAAATAATAAACCCAACTTTAAATGTTAATACACACTTTAAAGAACTCGTTTACTCCAATTCGAGTCAAACTGACTTAAAAATAATTCGAAACCAAAATAAAACCCAATGACAGTCATTTCGACTATCTCGACCCTTTCGGGATCGATGGTACACTCGAAAACATCATCCGGAATACTTTAAAACGTTCTTTATTTTTGGACCTCAATTCCCAAATTTTAAAATTCTCCAATTTAATTAAATTTTATTTTCCCAGAAATTAATTTCTCAGTCTCCAAAGTCACGAGTTGTTACATACTTCCCCCCTTACAAAAATTTCGTCTGAGAAATTTAAGATATGACTAGGACCTCAATCTCCTCTAGTCCTTACATCAACCCTCAGGATCACTAAACCAATCCTTCCTAGTTCTCACGTCGAACCCTATATATTTTAAAAGTCAAACTAACTTCCCAAGGCACCCATACACCCTGTACCCGAGCTCCACTCGTAGAATTATAATCAGGCTCTAATAGCCTCAATTCATAATATAACTATCAGCAACGTAATCTATAACAACATATTAAATATATAAAAGTTTGAAATTTCCCAATGGTTGGACTCCTCTCAATTCCTGACGATAGCTACCTTCGTGCGGGGGAGGTCTCGCAAGCAAAATCCAAACAAGAAACCCTCCCAATACACTACTGTGTAGCTAGGTCGGGGATTGAGATTAGTTAAATCAGGGTTAAGGTTTTATAAAATAATTTTCATATTTTAGGTATTGCCCGAAGGCCTATACAACAATATAATATAAATCAATTCCGCGTCTTTCCACACGCCAAACAAACACCTTATGTTTAGGACATAAGGCCTCAACAAATACAAGACCCTAATCACTACCTAGTTCTCAAAACTAGCGCAACCCTGAGCTAAATTCTCCGCTCAACAACGAATCCACTAAACTCTGAACCTCTCAGTCATACAAATCCTTTACATCACCCCAAAGCATTACCTCCAAGTAAGTCCTTACCTCATCGGAACACTATAATTACACACCCTAACCTATCCATAAGACAAATCATCCTTATAACCACTATTCAACAAACCTCGACGTTTCGCACTTCTGGAATTCAATATTATAACTCTCGACTATCTCCTCACGAGACAATTTATTTTCTCAAAAGATGTCATACAAAGGCCATACTTACTCACTCCTTCTTCCAAGGAAATTCTATACACCTTAGGGGCGTAGCGGCTAACCGTTGATTATACCTAACGCGCGACGTTCCCAATATCTCCCAAAGCTTGACTTAATCCCAAAGAAAGGTATTCTACCTTATACTTCCATAATCCAATGGTTTCACCTCATCCAAGGATCTCAATTCAAGATCCTCTACTTCTTCCAGGATGATCCTTCCTAACCATTTTGAAGGACAAGGCGCTATTTCGGCTTCCGATAACTCCTTCGGTCCTACTCAACGAACTTGAGTCTTCAAATTTCTTACGCCCTTCTTAAATAAAGACGATAACCCTAACAATTGGTTAATGCCACCTACCTTCCACTGGTAGAAGTCAACATCACGAGGCTTCCTAACAAAGGTTGACGGGTTTCTCAATCTAAACCTCCCAAGGACTACACTATATACCTCTCCTTAGACTTACCTTACTAAGTCCAAGATTTGTCATTCGAGTAAATTTCCCTTATTTACTCAACCCCCGATTGAACACCCTGAACCACTGCTAGATTTCTCTTTCTTATTTCCTCCTGAATCGAGGAAAATAAATACCTCCAATCAAAGTGTAACCAAAATCTGTTATGGGTATTGTATCTCTAATCTTGTCCTTTCCAAGATGACATAATCTAGGCGATGTCTGAAACGAGAGCAACTGTTATCAAACATCGATCAAGTGAATACACTTCATAGAAGAAGATAAACGCAGTGAACACAACAATCCTAATAGTAGGGCTTTATATCAAGAACTTTAACGAAAGAGCGCAGAAAACTCGTACAGATCCTAAGGACTCTAGAACCTGATGCTCTGATACCATCTGTAACACCCTGCTTAAAATAATAACGGGTGGCCAGCCCTATACTATATTAAATCAGGAGTCTCAGATGGCTCAGTCTCAACATCAACTGTCAGTATTAAATAATATAAGGCTAACTACCCGATATCATATAGGTGAGATGTTAAAATTAAATAAAGCATAGAACAGACAACAAACCAACACTATAGAACAACTAATAAAGGGAAAATGCATAAATACTCATATAAATGAAATGCTAGAATAAAATGACATGAGTAACTACAAATGAATATACCACAAAGAAATAACCTGAATAAGCTGTCGGGTCACAGACAATACAATAACTGAAATGGAATAAATATAAACATTTATAAATATCCCTTGGGTGTAAACCCGATATACAATATGAGTCCTAACTAGATTTTTCAAAGAAGTAGAGGCGACTACAATCTAAGTCCCGCAACAGTCCGCACCTGTCACGGCTCCCAAGACTTTGGATAGAGGGCATCCGGCATCCATGCGGTAGGACACCTGTAATAGTGTATATATATACATGCAGGAGAGAAAAGTAAACGGGTCAAAGCCCGAGTGTAAAAAAGTTTAGCAAGTGTTTTAACCATGCATAATAAATATAAATGCACTTATTTCATAATTAAAGTGGAATCGCACTCTCGTGAAACCCCATCTCACCTGTCATCTAACGGCGCGCACCTATTAGCATCCTGAAATCTTAATTAAGTTACCCCACCCATAAGGACAACCTAACTTACCATAGGCACGGCCTATACCCCCAAGACCTACCTTCCTAACATACCCAAGAATCCAACCCTTTCTAATCACACTTGATTATTTTCAAACATATATGCCATACTAGGCTTAATAAATTCCAATTTAACTTAATCGTTCATTCAATTTTATTACTACGCATATTAACATAAGCTTCATTTTAAGAGTTTATTCTCTAAGTAACATGCACAAGTTAATAAGGACAAAACTCCTCTCTACTCTCAACATTGTACTAGGTTTCGTGCGTGGCGCGTCTCGCAAAGCGAAATCCAAATAAGGAACCCCCCGTTACACTACTCCTTGACAATGTCATTAGTCGGGATCGATCATGTCATACACACAATATAATACTACTATAACTACTGAATTTAGATTACCATATAAAAACAACTTAAAATCTCCAATAATATCCTTGGGATGATGTAACCGAAATATTCCTTAAATGCGATACATCAACCCCCATCAATCTAGTACATCATAATCATCCAAGATGTACTCCATAAAGATTCCATATCCTTTCACTTATAGGATATATAAATATATATATATATAGGTATTTATTCTAACCACATATATATATACAATCATCCACTACCATAGCCAAGTGTACATACCACATATGATGTACAATGGCCATGCACATAATAGACCCGACTATATATATCGTCGATAAACTGCACCATGCTATCATCTTCCAGGGCATTAATCACATACCATCCTAGGGACCATGGTCGGACTCAGTATCACCAATATCATGGCCAAACACACACACACGACGTCCCGGGAAGCGGTCATAGCTCTGAACCGGTCAATGAGAGGAGACATACCCACCACGTCTCACCCCAAAAGAAATGCATATCACATAATAACACAATGGATGACTATGACCTGGGGAATATCCACACCCTGCTCCTTGAGCTAGGATGCTCACCCTCTGCGCGAAAACTTCCCAACGATAGCATGAGCGAGGTATGATTAACCACATAAGTATATATATCATTCACATGCACAATATATATACATCCATATGATTACATCATATGATTAAACCATCACATGTAGTTTAGATATTCACATCATGTGTATCCACTTTATTCATATCTCTCTCTCTCTCTCTCTCTCTCTCTCTCTATATATATATATATATATATATATATATATATATATATACATTCACATATCCATATATATATATATATACAAACTATTTCTCGTTCATATGTATAAGATATATAAACTCGGCATTAAGTATACATAATCCTCAATATACTAGCCGTCGTCCCAACACATTTAATTTACCTCGATATGTGAATACGATCCCTCACTTGAAGCATATTCACCCATTTTTCCTATGATGAATAGTCTTCCAACATATATATATACATATATTCAACATTTAGGTTATTGCCCAAGGTTTAGTGTAGGTAACAATCACTACACATTTCATATATCTCCGAAAGGACATCAATATCTCCAATACTAATTTCGACTATTGATATATACATAACTAATAGTGTACAAACCTCAAGCTCAGTCTTAAATTCATCCCATAAGCCCATCACTTCTAGGAAAATACTATATCGATATAAACAATAACTATCCCGACTATGGTTCAATTGTTCTTATGAACCCTTAAATCTTATTTTATTTACAATCTATTTCTTAAGTTAAACATTACTAAGGACACGCGACCACTCTCTCTCGTCGGTCCCCAAATCTTAATCTCAATAGAATCCTATTTACTATAAGGATTTGGCACTACCCTCGGCCTATAATTTCATATCGTACTCTCACCACTCTATTGAAAGGACCCCAATCCTTACATCATAATTAGGCCCACTTATGACCCCTAATTAGAACTCCCATTCTCAATGAGATTCCCCCTATATGGATATGACCCTCTCCAATTTATATGGATATAAGTCCCCTAAAATAACTTGATAAGTACCCGCGGTCCCATCATGCGAGAAACTTTTACTAAGTCTCCAAAACATATTTCTTACATCATATAATCATGTCCCAAAATAATAAATCCAACCAAAAAGGGTTTGAAATCATTATAGAGAAAATTCCTCAAAAAGACCTGTTTTCGAATCGATTCGGCCAAGCGAATCGATTCGGCCTACAAGGCGAATCGATTCGGGTCCAAAGACCTGAGCTTCTATCTCAGGCTGAATCGATTCGCCTTGGGTCCAATTTGATTTGATCAATGCAGACCTGCTAATTTTTCCCAGGCTGAATCGATTCGCTTAAGGGGCGAATCGATTTGGGTCTGCAGAATTTGAAGGGTTATTCTTCTTCAATGAACCCATGAATTCTAAACCCTTAAATTTCACTTCTAACCCCTAAACCTTCATCCTATCATGATTCTAAGATAATAAATCAACCCAAAGTTGATCCCAACCATTTCTACACCATCAAACCCACATCTAAACATCAATTTCAAGATTTAAACCCAAAAATTTAGGTTTTGATATTAATACCCAAAATCCATTTCTTTAACCCACAAATTATGAAATGAAATACACAAATGACTTATTTAGCAAGATTAAACACTTGCCTCAGATTTGTAGAGGTTGGATCGTCCTAGATGTCGCGTTTGGGCCGGAATCTCCAAGCTTTTCTTCCTCTCTCTCTTCTTTTCTTCTTCTTTCTCTTTTCCTTTCTTTTTCTCTTCTATTTCTCTCTCTTCTCACAAATGATAAGGGCTGAAATCGTAAGCCCTTAAATCCCTTAAAATAATAAACCCAACTTTAAATGTTAATACACACTTTAAAGAACTCGTTTACTCCAATTCGAGTCAAACTGACTTAAAAATAATCCAGAACCGAAATAAAACCCAATGACAGTCATTTCGACTATCTCGACCCTTCCGGGATCGATGGTACACTCAAAATCATCATCCGAAATACTTTAAAACGTTCTCTAATTTTGGACCTCAATTCCCAAATTTTAAAATTCTCCAATTTAATTAAATTTTATTTTCCAAAAAATTAATTTCTCAGTCTCCAAAGTCACGGGTTGTTACAGACCGATAAGGGGTTGACTGGCCATAATGGTGTCGCATGAATAAAAATAATTGAATAATTAAATTAAGTATGGATAAGAGCTAATTTTTAAATAATAGTAATAATGGAATAATTGGACTTACACTTTGGGGGCAGCTTAGTTACATGGATAAATGGTAGTAGTTTATTTTACTCGCATGTTAATTTATATCTCTTTAAATTAAAATAATCTATTGTGGTGTTTATCATATATAATGCTAGCATTTGGGTTCACAAAACCTAATTGGGGGGAGTATCTAGTATTCATGCGGTGCACTATGACCCATTGCGTTGACTAACATTTCAGATATAGAGCTGGAGTAGCTGTATAGGAGGGATTGGAGATATTTTGGAGGTGCAACTGGAAGTTTATTTTAGATGCTTTAGTAGTTTAGGATTACTTTCTATTTTCGTCGCTTATATTATGAGATTTTTATTTATGGGTTTGGTGGGCCAATCGGCTCCACAGTTGTTTACGGTTTCTATCACATATTCATCCGTTAGATTATTTCATTGATATTTATATTTATTTGGAATTGGAATTGGAATTATTTTGGAGATTAACATGATGATGAATTTTATTATTGCGTGAATGGTTATATTGTTGGATAAATTTTGTTGCTATCTTGTGGAAAATTTTGTAAATGTCTCATATATCTGTCACATGCTAAGAATGGTATTTAATTTAGTAACACCCAACGTAGTCTTAGTGGCGGACGATGCCAGGATGTGAGGGGTGTTACAGAATCCTCCAACTCTGAGATTTTGGCTTTATGATCATAGCTATATTCCTTGATGCTCTAATGAACTCCCTAAATGTTCCCTCGCGAGTTTCATTGATCAAGTTGAATTTGTATTCCTCAAGTTGGCTTTATGATCATCGCTATATTCCTTGATGCTCGAGTGAACTCCCTAAATGTTCCCTCACGAGTCTCATTGATCAAGTTGACTTTGTATTCCTCAAGTAAGACTTCCATGTAAATCTACCACAAACTTTCTTCTATGGCCGCCATGCGAACGTCTAGAGATTTTTTCTAAAATGCTTGACATAATGCATTGGATCCTCGTCAGTTTTTTCACTTCTCGGTCCGAATGCCTTAAAGTAAACTCATATTCGGCCAAAAAAGATTTTTGTAATAACTGTATATGCATTTCTTCCCAAGTGGGAATGATATTTGATGCCAGGTGGGAGTACCACGATGAAGTTTTTCTAGTGAGAGCCTTCGAGAATTCCCTTAACTTTAAATTATTGTCATTGTAGTGCACACCAAGGTATTCCACGAACCTTCTTACATGCTCTCTAGGATTTTTTCCTTTTCCATTGAACTTCATAAACTTTGGCAAAACATACCCCTCGGGGTACTTCTTATCATTGACACTATCGGAATAAGGATTTTTAAATTCTCGTACATGAGAGGAGGCTCCTGCTTGAGTGAGAGTATACCTTTCACCTCGTCCATTATAACTTCTCTGTAAGGCTCCACCTCTATTTTTTACTGTTGGTAAGTTCACGGGGGTTGGAGTCTTCTCGGCCACCACCTTCCTTATCGACACCCCCTAATTCAACTTCTCCACCACTGTCATAACACAGACTTGGCCTAAACTTTCCATGTCCACATTGTGTTACTTCAGAAAATAAAAAAAAAACTCATAAGGTTCATTCCATTGAGTTGTGGATAACTGAGTTACTCGTCTTTCCTACGAAGGGGACAAAAATCCTAATCCCTCGTGGCACCTGCCTACCTAACATAGTTATTTGTTTAGGTAAAATATCTAGGGTCTATATTATGTTTTAGTCTTTCATAAGCCTGGGAAAAGTTTTTTTTTTGGGCTTTGGGTAATTGGCTCCCCCTCTGCCCTTTTTCTTGATCTTTGTATAGGCCACCGTGAAGAGGCTATTTCTTCACTTTGATAAACATATCAACCGGGAGTTCCGCCTCCCTTATTTAAATAAAATAATGAAACTCCTCCTTCAACACAATCATGTACTAATCCACCAGTTGAATTCTTGACACTTGTAGGTTCATAATACTCTACTTTATTGCAGGTTCATTCTACCACTTCATCTACACTATTTTTGGGTCATCACACTCCGTAAACCCCTGTTAATCCAACTCCCCATACTCCCATACTCCCATTGCAAAGGAATCCCAAGCATAAGACAAGAGGCACATTGGGTTCTCTGAGGCCAATAATCCTATTAGTAACAAAAATGACATCCATTTTTTAACGCCTGTTATTTGGTATTTGGAAAGACGATTTTAGGCATCGGAAGCGCAGAAAACTAGAATAACATTGACCGTGCCATAAAATATGACATGTGGGAGAAACTTTAAAAAAAAATTACATTCCCACTAGATTCGAAGGAATTTATTCTTTCCCAAGTTGTTGAATAATTGAAGACCTACCAAAAGAACCTTCGAAAGGTTCAATTCCTAGGGGGAAATCTAGTTCTTACATTTTATCATCGAAAGACAAAGTTTTACCAAATGTTAAAATGCCCATCCACCAATGGAACGACTTCTTGGAAAAAGAGTCCAAGGAGGAAAAACATGCCCAGAGGGAGAGAAATAGACAAAATAGGTCAAAGAAAGTTAATGTCCACAAACTTGGGTCCAAATCATATGATGATTTGAAGGTAGAATGGCGAGAAAGGACCAAAGGGGCTCCAGAAGAAGGAAAAGATGATAATCGGGTCAACATGTGCTTATATGCCCAATGGGATAAACATACTAAAAAATTATTTGATAAATTGGCTCTGACTCTGGTGATTTTGAATTTAATGATCATATATATAGGTGATATAACAAAATAATGCTAAAATTATAGTATTAAATATAATATTATACTACAGAAAATGATAAAAGGTGTGACGATCAGTCAATCTGAATGCATCCCCTATGACATTGACTTAGATGCCCTATCCAAGGTCTTTAGGAAGGAAAACAAGGCATAGCTCAGTTTAGGCCTCAGGTTTTCCCCTCTCATATACCTCATGGTTTCCCACTACCTCCTCCAACATTCAACTCTAAACCACCTGTTGCATCCTTTGTCCGAGCATCATCATTTCCCATGCACGGTGACTATAGAGAGGAGCATTACATAAAGGACTTAAGCAATAGTAGGGTTATTGACACATACACGTTCGTTTCTATGAATTCGGGAGAACATGTGCCCAGTCACTCTGTATAAGTATGGAACGCTAAGATATTGGTTGATAACATTTATCCGGTTTAGGGAGAGGAGCCTATTCATCTTAAGAACGACGACGGGACTATATTAAAATCATATAACAATTCATATATTATCTGGCTAGTTTATTTTTTGATGGAGATTAGGTAATGGACAATATTTAATTTTGGAACAAATTTTTAATGTTCTTTTATTTTGAACAATGTGATGACATCTTAATTTATTTTTATTTTTATTTTTTAGGGTCTGTTGACATTTTAATTTGTTCGGTTTTATTTCATATTGATTGAATGCTTAGGTTGAGTGAATTTATTTCATATTCTTTAATAGATATGCTAAAGCGGGGTATGACGTAAGACTATAAGAAATGGACATTCCACTGGGAAAAAATATGGAGTCCACCACCATCAAAACCACTAGTTATGTATTCGGATAATGCACACTTACGTACGCATGTATGGCAAGACTCGTTAGAACAACCCGTTTATGAGTGGAACAGCATGACACAATAACAAGGCATGATAATATGTCAACACAACACAACATAAGATTATAAGTTAGTGTGCTATTAGTAATATGATTAATGTATTCACTGATCTAAATAGTGAATCCAAAATCTTACTAGGATCGACATAGTGTTGTTCAGATAGGATTAACATTGTTCGTGTATTAAGAGTATTTTTAGTTGACGTTGTGTGGAACCCATAGGTTGACATACATATTATTAGTCAGTCTTATAGGCTAGTCAAATTATATCTATGCAAAACCTTCTTTTGTCCAAGTCTATTTTCCAAGCTAATAGATGCATTTCACTCGACGGGTTCCACATATTGGGGATAAGGTTATTTATTCATTGTATTGATATTGATCAAGGATAATCAAAAATTTAATTTTAGTTTTCTATTTGTGTACCCTTGAACTTTGTTTCCAAGTGTAACCATTCTAACTCATCAAGATTTTTAATTTATGACAAGGTTATGTCATAGTCTTGTATGATTAAGGAGCACTTGGTGAGTTTGATTAGTTATATCAGAAAGAATAAGTTCAAGTGTACTGACACAACACTAAAATTAGATTTGTAATTAGCCTTAATCAATACCAGTATTCAGAGCAAAATAATTGTATTCCAAATTTATGGAACCTGTCATGTGAAATGCATGCTATTAGTCGAGCTTATAGCCTTGGAAAAAATAAGGTTGTGTATAGATGCAATTTGGCCAAGACTGACTAATAGCCTTTCTTTAAACTGAACATAACGTCAATTAGAAACATTCTCGATACCCCAATAAGGTTAATCCCCTCATAACAGCACTTTGTTAAAGCTAGCAAGATTTTCGCTTCACTGTTTGGATAATTCAACACATTATTCAAATTACCAATAGGACATTAACATTTTAATCTTATGTTATGATAGAACTACGTAGACTTTGATGCTAGTATATTTGTCTACATGGGAGTCTTGAAGTCAAATTGTAATCCGAGCCCTTTCTTAAGATAATGATTCGGATTTGGTAGTTATTAACATTTTGTAATATTTGTAACTTTGCTTCGTATGGATACCCTTGAATAGTTTCTTGGGGTCTAACCGATTGAACTCATTTGGGATTTTAATTCTAATAAGTTTATGTCATAATCTTGTTATGAAGCAGGGAAACTTGGATGCGTTGGACCTATTGGACATCCAAGAAACTATTTGAGGATACTCAGACAAAATTACGAATGTGTTGTAATATCGTTTATGTTTAACTCGTCCCATAAATTCTATTTTGCATATTTAGGAGTTTTTATTCCATTGGTAGCTTGTTTATAATATTTACATCAACAATCCCACTCTTTTTATTATCATATGGGCATTCACATCTATTTTCATAAATAAATAAACTAAAAAGGGGGCTTATACTACAATTCCCAATTTAAAGTGTTCTCAAAATATTCTGCACTTTCAACACATTTTACATCTATTTTCATAAATCAATATAGACACCCCAGCTTCGGATCATGGTCTAGAGCCTAACCTTATTCATCTTACAAACTACATTGACTTTGATTCCACTTTTGGCTATGTAGGTGTCTCAAAGTCAATTTGGGATTCGAGTCCTTTCTTTCCATTTGGAACATTTTGATAAATTTATAGGTCTAGTTGGAGAAGGAACACTTTGAAAACTTTGAACAATTTTCATATGCTTCGGAGAAGGAACACATTGAGGATTTTAATATTTATTTATGTTAGTTTAATGTAATTAATTTCATGGATTAATTATTTTGTATTATTGTATTTTTATTTATTTATTAGTTAGTCCTATAATGGAATTGTATATAGGTTTAAAAACATGTACAGGAATTTTTTCGGAACCACACAAATAAAAATTATTTTTTTAAATTAAATTTAGTATTGGTCATGGTCCAAAATCGTGACCATGTCCATGACAAAATTTTAATGGGTTAAAAGGTGCCCACGGTCAGGACATGTGGGCACAATAAGCAATCACGGTTAGTAACCGTGACCAACCACAGTTCACAGTAGATTGTTACGAAGGGTGGTCACAATTTTGGACCCTGGCCAAGAAAATACAGCCACGGTTAGGTTCATGGTCCAAAACCTTATTCCCTTGACCCATGGTCACGATTCATAACCTTGAAGAAGTCCTTAGTACTAGGGTTACGAAAGGGACCATGACCATGTACTATGGTCACGATTTTGAATCGTAACCCCCAAAAGGGTCACTATTAAGTTTTTTTCGAATTAGAACGATGATCTGAGAGCTTGGCCATGGTCCAAAATCGTGTCCATTCCAGTTTGTGGCATGGTGAACGTCTTCGCTGACAATAATGCTCAATGATAGAAGGTCGTACCACAAGCCAAATATTTTTTATGGGGTCTTCCAAAAGATCTTGACCAGCGAAGGGGATGTTTCGTGAATAGCAAGTCCTTCTTCCTTGAAGAAAATAATTAGCGACCAAGGTCACGAACAAAGCCATAGTTTATCATTTTTACAAAATTTCACACAAAACTCATAAGTTTCTTGTTCAACCTATGACCGAGTAAATGCTAAATATAAATGATGTGTTTTGAACATATGTTTTCTGTATTAAGAATATAGCAACATGTATTTGGCCAATCTTAAAAATGACAAGGTTAAATAAGATCATTTTTCTCAAGTCATTATACCTTTATCCTAAGTGATTAACTCGGTGCAACAGCATGAATGATCGGGTATGATTTTGATGAAGCTTTTAGGGGTACTCCTGGAATAGACTCAAAGTGTATTTTATAAAACGGAATAGGATAATCTAAGTGATGGGGGGCACATGAGTAGACATATACCCTTACAATATTAAATATAAATTAATCAATACATTAACATAAACAAATCATAATCCAAGCGTAATCACATTAATATATAAAATATAACACGTATCCACGATGACTAATAAAGAACAATCATAATACCGAGTGAAAATGGCCTGAAGCCAACATGACAGTAAGTAGTCCTCCATCCCTTGCACAGTGACAACTTGTGTCTTCTATTCCTTGGTAGAAATAAAATGTTCGTACGGTTCCGTGGCAATGTGTTCACCAAGGGAAAGTTAATTTATCCAAGACAATGGGCACGTAAATTTATATGTATCATTTGTCTTCTCACTACATTAAAATTAGTCGATCGATATATGTCTAGCACCAAAGATATCAACCCGTATTCCCCAATCCATGAATCATATTAAAGACACATATTTATATACGCCATCATTGGGGCCAAATTTTTGGATAATGAAAGGCAATTTGCTTTGAATGTACATACTCGTAGGCTATGTCATAAGCTAACAAAAATAGGACAACTTTGAAACCATATTATTGAATCCAACAATGATCGCCAAGGTACCACATCATCCTTCTTGAGATTATGGATCCCCTTAATCATCAGCAATGGTCACCGATGAATTGGGATTCTCCCTTTGTTCATCATAATTGGTTAGAGGAACGAGTGCTACTCTAACCACCAAAACTTTAACTGGTGATAATAAATTAAACTTTGTAATATATAAATGTAAAAAGCATAAAATGAAGATTTATTTAATTGTGTATCCCCAAAAATTACCTGTAGGACCCAAGTGATGTCGTTAATCTGGCAGGACCAATGCAGTGTTCCCTTATGTGTTATTAATCGACAAGCAACATCTAGCATGCTATTGAGATCGGATAAAGCAAATAATTCTAAAATTAAATAAAAACCAATATTAAAATTAGCCAAAAATTAAATAAAATGGATGAAACTAAAATCGTAGAAATAAATAATGTTATATTGGAAATATAAGAAAATCTATACAAGCATCCGGGTTAATAAGTCTTTAGGATATGAAACATACTTCTCTTGAAAAAATAGAATTTAAAGAATACAATTTTAACGAAGAATAAATATATGAATTGGATGTCTAGATGCCACTAGTTAAATGTGAGGGAATTCATAGATATGAGAATAATCCTAAAAAATATAGAAGTGAGAAAATGGAAAACCTCGGAAGAGGTTATACCTATTTAAGGGTGTGGGAGCCAACTTTTTACAAGCCCACAAAAGTAGACGACCAAGATAACTTGAGTTATTTGGTCCGGACCAAATCATGGCTTAATTCCTACACGGGCAGTTTAGTTAGAGAAGGGTACTCGCGGATATGGTCAAATTAGGTGCCAAGAATTTTGGTCGAGATATTCAAGCACCTTATGACCAACCCACGTACGATGATGGAGTTCATTAAACAACTCAAACTCTGTAACAAACATATGTATAAATTGTACTCCCTGACCAGGGGCAAAGGGATGAAACATTATAATCTTTAGGAGACACTTAATAGAAAATAAGTAACCTCTACGTGTATGTAGGCAAGTTGTCAAACCACGTACATTGTTGTTGTGTGTGATTTCATTTACTTTATGCCTTTTGTGATTGCTTTCGTGAATCTTTTAATTGTGATTTTTTTGCACTCACAATTGGCGTTGTCTGTGGGAAGAGACTTGTGTTCCTACGAAAGCATTCAACACCAGAAAGCCAACAATGTCTCACCACAGCAGCAACATTCCATAAGTCGATGATGTTCAGGAAGAGCCTTACCCTCCTAGGGTTAGGTATGAAATTTGCTAACATTCAAACCCAAGATTTTTCCAGGAAAGGCAACCTTCAGAAGAAAGCCATGGACCTCGAAGGTCCACTCATATTTCTAGGTTGGTTTATACCTATGAAGCCCGACTTCGATAACAAGAAGAGGCAATACGCCGCCAAGAAGAAGATAATGCTCGCCTTAAGAGTCAACTGGAAAGAATGGAGGGAGATATCTCCAAGAACATAAGGCGACGTTGAGACAGGACCCCTAGTCCTCAAGGAGGAAATTACCTTAGCCGAGGAAGGAGCCTTAGGCGTGACTAAGAAAGAACCGAGCGAGATAGATCAAAACAAGTACGATTAGAGTGTGGCCACCAGGAGAGGCCCCACGGTAACAATGATCAACCAAGTGAGGATTTGAGGATTCTGGTCCGTAGGTAGATGGACCAAAATTTGCCACACTAAGGATCCAGATCGACTAGAGAGCTTGCTAGAAGATCTCTAAACTCTCATATGAAAACCCCTTTTTCAAGGGAAATTAAACGTGACGAGCCCCTAAAATAATTTGTTGTCCTAGGGTTTAAGATCTATGACGAGATAATAGATACCATAGATCATGTTAGGCAATGACCTTATGGATCCACAATGATGCACTGATGTGAAAGATATTCCCTTCTAACCTACACGATGTAGCATATAAATGGTTTCAGAGGCTCCCCTGTAGGTCGATTAATAACTTTATAGCATTAGAAGAGGCTTTCATGCCACGGTTCATAACAAGCAGCTCCCATCCTAAGCGGATGGATGCACTGCTCACTATGAAGAAAAAGCCTTAGAAAAACCTCTGAGATTATGCCAAAAGATAGTAGGAGATCTTTAACAAGATCAAGGACTGCTCGGAGCAAGTTATCATAGAATCCTTTAAAATCGGCTTGCCTGCCACCTCCTTACTGCAATAATCTATCACCAAGAAAGAAGCCGTAAACATTGATAATCTTATGGCCCGTATCGAGAAATACGCCAAGGTCAAGGACGTGGTCCATCCTAATGGGGGAAACAATGGTCGAGCAAAGGAAAAAAAGGGGACAGAGAAGCATGACACCCGAAAAAAGGGAAGCAAGAGTGGGGGTAAGAATGGATCCAAATGTTGAGGTAAGAATGACCCCTCCAAGGCGTTCCATGATATTAACACAGTCTTTAAGGAATCCATTTATAATATTCTCATAAAGATCCTACCAAGACAAACAATTCACTAAGGTGCGCATTCCACAAGGAGGGTGGTCATTGAACCAAAAATTACAAAGATCTAAAGTCACATCTAGAAGACCTAGTTCAGGCAGGGCGTCTTAGCGAGTACATTGATAAGAAAATAGAGAAGGTCGCAACTAAAGGTGACCAGAAGCCAGAAAATTTCCTCGATGATAACACAAGACACGAGTTTGTAGTAATTCATGGGGCGTCATACCTCAAATAGATTCAGGGCAATTCCATTAGAATGGAACTCAATAAGGTGACTGTCGTGATAGAATCTTTTCAGATCGACCCAGCCAAGCTCAAGATGGAAAACTTCGGCGACCAAAAGATGTTAATTATAAGAAGCACATCGTGTTCATCGAAGAGGATTTCATTGGGTTAAGGACCCCACATCATGACGAATTAGTAATCACGCTCAAGATAGCTAACTGGGATGTCGATAAGCTACTGGTGGACGAGGGGAGTTCATCCAAAGTGATGTATCTGGACCTATTCCATAAGTTAAAATTGAATGTTGTCGATCTCAAAGAAGCCATTGCTCCATTGGTTGGATTCACAGGAAGGATTACCATGTCATTAGGAAAGATCATCTTGCCAGTTAGGGCAGGAAACATCTCAAAGTTAATCAAGTTCTTATTTATGGACATCGAGTCCCCATACCATGCTATTTTGGGTAGAGGTTGGCTCCACGCCATTAAGGCCATACCATCCACTTATCATAAAAAGCTGAAGTGTGTAGAGGGGGCCTGAAGGTAATCCTGGGATTAGGGATAATCCACCAATTAGCAACAGTGTTCTAAGGATAAGATCAGCGTGGCAGCTCAAGCGTGGCATCTTGGTGAGGCAACTCAAGCGTGGCAGCTTGGCGTGGCAACTCGTACTTTAGCTTATTGTTACTTTTCCATATTATAGCTTTGTTTATATTGACTACGAGTTGTAATGACTGTAATGTTGTAACGAGAATAATGAATGGGTGTGAGGTCAAACGGTACTCGCGAGAGACCAGGCTTGGCAGGGCCTGGGAGAGCTTTCATGCTCTATCGAACAACCTCATCGTGGGAACTTTAGAGGGACTTGGTTTGGAGGATTGAGAAGTGGGGCACCGTTGGGGCTTGTCCTGACCATCTTAGATACACCTGGTAAAACACCGAAGGACCCTGACCGTGGAACCTCAAGCAGAGCAGCTTGGAGTTCCATCGGGCATTGAGTTATGGACCAAACAACCCTCTACTTAAATGTCACATCTACTGTGGGTGATGTCACTAGCCTTCTAAACAATGTCAGACATGCACTTGAGTAAACCACCGTGGTATTTGGGGCTGTCAGATAGTTGGTGAGCCACCTCTGCGACTACAACCCCCTGACACACAGTGGTTAGGCAAAAGGCATGTCTTGGCATTTAATGTTTATGACGTAGGAGACTACTAGTGCATCAGGCATTTAATGTCGTGACATAAAGTATGAGAGATGTCTTTCATAGTCTTTAATGACTGAGTTGCCTCGGGGGTGGTGTGGGGGGCTATTTAAGGACCTCAACCACCTCTGAGGAGAGGATGATCTTTTGAGAGTTCCAAAAGTTATTACTAGAGAAATTTATTTACTAGAGAGATTGATTAAAGAACCAGAGAGTTCTGCCACCCACCATTTTGTCATTTATTACGAAGCTTTTAATACATAACAGAGAGCCTTGAGAGTTTTAGTATGTTTTTGCCTGCCTACCAAGGTGTATCTAGGGTGCTTACTTCTCTCTCCCTCTAGCTAAGTTATTTCTGAAGTTCTTTATTATATTGTGAGTTATACACGAGAGATTTGTGAGTATAAGACGGGTTCCATACATTCCAAACTGCTCTTCGTGTCTCGTGGCTAAATCACTAGTGCTTTTCTAACTAACCTTGTCATCACCATACTTAAAAGGGGTTACGCCTCCATCTTATCTAAACTACCCTCTTACATTTGGCGACTCTGCTGGGGAGGCATTCTTCTAAGGAAGGAGTATGGCGCAAGATAACGTTAATCGAAGGCTCAACTTTGATGATATCCAACACAGTGAAGAGCAAGCAGCGGTAGAATTGGAGGCTTTAAGGAGCGGAGCTCCTCGAATAGAAGTGCCCCCAGTTCAGACAACAACGGGCGCTCAAGGAGTGACGCAGGCTTCCACGAGCGCTGGGCTGGGACCTGCCCAGATGACCCTCCTCATGAGCAAGTTCTATGAGTTTTTGCAAACTCCTGCAGCTTCAATGGTGCTGGGAGGACTTGAGGCCAATTCCTTTGTAACACCAGGGGCAGCTCCAATGGTTCCACCGGGCGCAGGTATAACGGGAGCAGCCCCGGCAAGCATACCCTCCGTCGTGAATCCGGCAATGGGAATCTCCGGAGTATCAAAGGCGCCAGCCGTAACGATGGCTCCAACTGTTACCGTCATTCGGCCAACACCCCCATTGGTTGTTGCCCCATCGCCCATGGAGGAAATGAGGAGAGAAATGCAAAAGGAGATGTTAAAGTTTGTGCAGGCTTCCTCACAGTCTATAGGCGAGGTAGCTTCAGTCTATGATGACTTTAGGACACCTTATCCACAGGAATACAACGATGAGCCTTACCCGAGGGATTATATTCCCCCCATCTTTGAAAAATACACAGGGAAGGGTGGGAATCCGAAAGAGCACATTAAACGTTTTATTGAGCACCTGGGGGCGCATTGCAACAACAAGAAACTCAAGTTGAGGGAGTTTTCCAAATCCCTAACCGATAAAGCATACACGTGGTATTCTCATTTGGCCCCTAAAAGTGTTTCCACGTGGGAAGAGATGCATGTGCTGTTTGTCCAAAAGTTCTTTCTAGCAGAGGATGAATTCACTCTGACCCAACTAGGGAGAGAGAAGCAACGACCAGGAGAAGACGTGGTGACGTACGTTCGGAGGTTCAGGGAAAGGTCTCTGGATGTGAGAGAGGAGGCCAAGGAATCCAAGCTATTACAAATCTGTGCCGAAGGACTACTCCCGGAGTAAATCTGTCATCTTATCAATGAGACGCGTGAGGGAACTTTTTCGGCGTTCTTAAAATCTGCAAGGAACATCTCATTGGTCGTACGACCAAACCCGGTGGCAGCGCCTATGATATTCAGACAGCCGATACAACCTGGGGGAGGAAGGGCTCAACCCCCACGGGTGGGATACACCGAAGGAGCAGATGGTGGTAGGGCGGCGAAGAAGGACAACAAAAGGAAGTTCGAAAGGGATAGAGAAGACCCACCACCGTTACCATGCACGATAGAAGAGGCGGTGAGTTGTTATAACGCCATGGTCCAAGGTGGAACGGTCTACCTGCCACAAGGTGTTCCTTCGGAGGAACCCGATGATGCAACGAAGGCGGATCCTAGATATTGTCAGGTTCATCGAAAGATCCAACACCCGACAGAGAGATGCTTCACACTAAGAAGAATCATTGACAAGTACATGAAGGCAGGGACGCTGCAGATCCCCCCACAAAACGTTAACAACAACCCGCTTCCAGCACATGGGGCCAACTTGGTGACGGCCTACGACGATGAGGCGGAAAGAGGAGAAGGAAGGTCAACAATGAGGCAAAGGGAATTCGAAGAAACTCTGGAACGTTGCACCACAGGAATGGCTAACGTAGTTTTAGCCTATGATGAAGCAAGCGCTAAAGACGTGGAAGACGTATACAGCGTTGAGGGCGAGGAAATAGAGGCAGTCGTTGAGTACAGCGCAGTTTCAAAATCCCCAAAATTCTCTTGGTTCTTCGATCAAGTGGGGATACCAAAGGAGAGCAGACTGGAAATAACTCAGGCGATCCTAGACATCGCGAGGAAGGACGCGGTTCCCTCGTTGAAATGGAGGGGACCCATGGCGAGGCTGGTGAAAAAGTTCCTATCAGAGGTGACCTTCAGCGATGCAGATAGAGCTGTAAGGTTCCCTCATAACAGGCCCTTGTATGTGACGGCCAGTATCAATGGGGTTAGTTTTGCAAGAACGCTTATGGATGGGGGCGCTTCCATCAACATTATGCCGATCAACTCCTTCCACGCAGCTGATATCCCAGAAGAAAGGTTGGTCCCCATGCCTTTGGTAATTTTAGGGTATGACAACCAATCTTCCAAATCCATTGGGTATGTGAATGTGGGAATTGTAATGGGAAATCTGAGTTCCCACATCAAGTTCCATGTAATAGAAAGTGCAACTTCCTATCATTTACTAATAGGAAGAGTGTGGATGCACAATCAAGGTTTAGTTCCTTCAACATATCATCAATGCGCCAAGGCGAATGTCAAAGGAACAGAAGTGACCATTAGGGCTACAAAAAGGCCTTTTGCTATCGAGGAAGCTCACTTTGTAGATGCGGCCTTTTATACGGAGTTGGAAGAAGACGCTCGAGTCCTAACGAGAAGAATGGAGGGGGCATGGGTTCCCTCGATCAAAGATAGAATGGGGCCTCTGAACGAGCAAAGTAAAGAAGCCACGAGTAACGAAGGGGTAAGGACCGAAGAAACCCATCAGGTGATCCCTCGACCTCAAGGTACCACAAGGCAGCTCAAAAACAAAGTAAGGCTTGGGGTGGATCCTATGGAGCATGAGGCCCAGCGGCAAAGCGTGCTGAGTCGCTTTTCAGGGGGAAGGATCGCTGAGGCTTCGAGAGAAAGGAAGAGGAAGGCCGTGGCAACAGCTACCAACAGGAAATGCAAGAAGGTGGTCACTGAGGAGGGGAAGGTGGTATACCGTTTATAACGATGTGAGTGGGCGGCCGAAGAGACCGAGGATGGGGCTGACCCGCTATATGAGTGTTTCTTGGTGGATCAGCAGGGACAGTGTATGGTGAAAGACAACTCCAACATACAGGAGTTCGTGGAGGAGGTCGCCGAAGAACCAGACTACATGACAAATCAACCAAGGCCCCAGGCACAAGAGTTGGAGCAGTTGAACTTAGCAGGAGAGGGGGAAGACCCAAGGCCCATCTTCATCGCGAAGGATCTCGCTAAGGAGAAGCGAGAAGCCCTGGTTGGGCTAATCCGAGAGTTCATAGATGTCTTTGCATGGAAGTATACCGAAATGGAAGCGCTGGATGAGGAAGTGAGCTGCCACAAGCTAAACGTGATACCTTCAGCCATCCCAGTGAAACAGGCAACAAGGACTTATAAACCTGAGTTGGACTTGAAGATTAAGGAAGAGGTTCAGCGTTTGTTAGCAGCAGGATTCATCAAACCAATACAGCATCCCCTATGGCTATCTAGCATTGTGCCAGTAGGGAAGAAGGACAAGAGCCAAATAAGGATCTGTGTGGATTTTAGAGATCTGAATAGGGCTTGCCCCAAAGATGAGTTCCCTCTACCCTCCATTGATGGCCTGATAGATGCCACGGCTGGGCATGAGATATATAGCTTCATGGATGGGTACGTAGGGTACAACCAAATCAAGATGGACCCCGCGGACGCAGAGAAAACGGCATTCAGAACCCCGTTGGGCAATTTCATGTACAAAGTAATGCCGTTTGGACTTAAGAACGCGGGAGCTACTTATCAAAGAACAATGATGGCCATTTTTCATGATTTCTTCCACAAATTTGTAGAATTCTATGTGGACGATTTGTTCATCAAATCGAAGAAGGAGGAGTCCCACCTAAACGACTTAAAGAAGGTATTTACTCGATGTAGGAAGTATAAATTAAGGATGAACCCATTGAAGTGCGTCTTTGGAGTAACATGCGGGAAGTTTCTCGGCTTTGTGGTTGATCGACAAGGGGTGCAGATGGACCAGGATAAACAACGCGCGATCTTAGAAATGCCGTGCCCAAGAACGGCGAAGGAGCTAAAAAGCTTCCTCGGAAAAGTCTCCTACCTCAGAAGATTTGTACCAGGATTGGCCGAGGTAACACACCCATTGATGCAACTGCTGCGAAAAAACACAAAGTTCAGATGGGAAAAGGACCACCAGGAGTCTCTCGATGAGTTGAAGAAGCTGCTCGTTTCACCACAAATCATGGTTCCTCCGCAGGCAGGAGTACCGTTGCAGCTGTACCTCACCTCAACTACAAGGTCCGTTGGAGCCTTACTGGCATAAGAGATTGACGGGCAAGAACGGCCGGTGTATTACCTCAGCAGGATCATACATGGGCCAGAGATTAGATATAGCAGCCTAGAAAGGCATTGTTTGGCCTTAATCTTTGTAGCACAAAAACTTAGACATTATATGCTGTCTTTTACAATTCATATTGTAACTAGATGTGATCCTATTAAGTATTTGTTGGCTAGAACTATCTTGATTGGCAGGGCAGCTAGGTGGTTCCTTATTCTCTCCGAATATGATTTAAAGTGTGTGATTCCTCGTGCCATCAAGAGCCAGGCGTATGCCGATCTGTTGGCAATCTTTCCATCTGGAACATTTGAACCACCTAAAGAAGACATTCCAGGAGACGACTTGCAAGCCAACTATCTGGATGCAACCGATGAGGAATGGACGATGCAGTTTGATGGGTCTTCGGCAGAGAAAAAAGGAGGGGCAGGGGTCATCCTTTCAAAAGGAACGGAGGAGATTTGCCTTTCCTACAAACTAGATTTCCCTTGCTCCAATAACGAAGCAGAATACGAAGCGTTAGTGCTAGGGTTGCTGGAGGCTCTTCGAAGGGGAATTGTTCTCTCTGTATCAAGGGTGACTCGAACTTAGTAATTCAGCAAGTTAACGGAGAATATGCGTTGAAGCACATGAGTTTGGCACCGTACAGAACGATCATTCAAAGGCTCCTCAGCCAGTTCCACCGGACCAAAATCAGAAGACATCCCAGAACGATGAACCGTCATCCAGACGCTTATGCCACTATTGCTCAAAAGATGGTCATGAGGAGCGATACGACTATCGTTACGATCCAACGATTCGGTGGTACAGTCAATACTACCGATGGAGGGAGACGCGGATTGGAGAGGAGAGATCAGGAAGCAACTGGAATCCGGGGAAGGAGTTATGGGACTAAGAGAGTTAGCCCAATACTTTACAAACCAGGGAAATCTTTACTACAGAAATGCAGGGGGATGGTTATCAAGATGCATTGGGCAAGAGGAAGCAGAGCGGAGGTTGAAGAGAACACATGAGGAGCATTGCGAAACAACTGAGATACCTCTCTATAGAAGAATTCAAAGAGGGGGATATTTTTGGCCTAGAATGAAACAGGATGCGGCAGAACTACAACGGAATTGTGATAAGTGTCAGCTATTTTTTGAAGCAGCTGAGTGTCATTTCATAGAAGCCCAAACAGACTGGAGGCAGCCCTATATCGACTTTATTCAAGATGGAACTGTCCCAACGGAGAAAGTGGATGCGATGGGACTGAAGCGAAGGGCCCCAAGGTTCTACATCCAAGAGGGGCAGCTTTATCGAAAGGGGTACTTCAACAAGCCATTGCGTTGCATCACGAAAGAAGAGGCAACTGAGGTCCTCAAACAAGCCCATGACCCAGCTCACATAGGAGGGGCCAAGTTATATGATCAGCTGATGACGTTGGGATATTATTGGCCAACGATGGAGAAAGACTCTGCCGAATTTGTTCAAAAATGCAAAGCTTGCCAACTTCATGGAAATATGATCCATGCCCCATCGGTGGACTTACATTCTCTGGCAACGCCTTATCCTTTCCACACTTGGGCGTTCGACCTCGTGGGGGCGATACACCCTTCGTCAAGGGGCAAGATATGGATACTGGTAGCAACAGAGTGCTTTACAAAATGGGCTGAAGCAATACCACTCAGAAGGGCAATGGATGGGGTAGTGAGTAACTTCATCAGAGAGTATATCATTTTCCGTTTTGGGATCCCAAAGGTTATTCTCTCAGATAATGGGACTCCCTTTGTCAACTCAGAAGTAACGATGCTTACAGACAAGTATTCCATCGTTCATCACACTTCAACGGTAGCATACCCGAAGGGGAACGGTCAGGCCGAGGCAACTAACAAAACTCTGGTTAATATCCTGGCTAAAACAATGGAGGACTTTCCAGGATCGTGGGATGACAAGATACCAGCAGCGTTGTGGGCCTATCGAATGACAAAGAGGAAGCCCACAGGGTACACTCCGTTCTCCCTTATCTACGGGGCTGAGGCAATCCTTCCAGTGGAGTTGGAGGTTCCCTCTGCTCGATACGCCTTGCGAAGTAGCATGCTCCCTCAGAACAGGCATGTGCAGCTGGAGGCATTGGATGAACACAGAGACAACGCAATGCAACATTTTCAAATGTATACAAGGCAGCTCTCTAGGGCATATGACAACCTGGTAAGACCAAGGAGGTTCGTAGAGGGGGATCTCGTTTTGAAAGCAGCGGTGAAACACATTAGGGGACTTCCTCTGCCAAAATTCGCAGCCAATTGGGAGGGACCTTTCATCGTGAAGGAAGCTCATGATTCAGGTTATTGCTTAATTTCTAAGTTGGAGGAAGACAAGCCATTCAAAATTAATAATAAATGGTTGAAAGTCTATCATGTGTAAACAATTAAGTTTGTACCATCGATGTATCTAGTCTTTGATTATGAATATACAAGTTTTATTGATGACGTGAAGTAGAGACACCGATATGAAAGCAGTCATAACTCAAAGATAAAATGGGAAAATATACATTCTTTCATTCAATAAACAAGAGAGCATTACAAAAAAAAAATTGGGAACTATTGCCCAAGAATTACATAAATGGACAAAGAAGGAAAATATATACAGAGTTTGCTACCCTAAGAGGAACCATAGGTCCGGGGAAGAGAAAAAATCCCCAGGAAGGCCCGAAGAAGCCGACGCAAAGGAGCTTTGAGCGTTGACAGCAACCTATAGCCTAGTATGCACCTGTGCGCGTTCAATAAGAAGTCTCTCCCGTTTCAGCTTGGCCAAACGTAGAGCCTCTTCGGCATTCTTTATTTCTTCATCCGTTGATTCCAAAAGAGGTGCCAGCTCAGCTAACTTAACTTCCTCAACCCGTTGGTCCTCCTGGTGCTTCCTCAACAGTTCCCTCTGGCTGATCAGCTGCTGACTCTTCAAAGTTTTCAAATACGCTATAAGCCAGTCGAAACGGAAACCGTCACGACCCAATTCCTTCAGAAAACCCAGAAACTGATTAATAAGGGCTCGGGTAACACTGGAAGTGGGAGTATTGGCAATCTCAGCAACAACGATCGCCATGCCTTGCAGTCGATAACTCATCACGGGAATATTGGACCGTAGGCAGTCCATGGTGAAGGTCTCGGGGTGATGGTTCACCAACTGCTCAATCACCAAGCGATGGCTCACAGGCATTTGGGGAGAATTGTGAAGCACCATTAGGCAAAAGGTAGGAGGAGTTAAGTCAGGGAGAGGCAATTCGCACCCAGATTCACTTTCTGCCTCAACACCAGTCGTGGAACCTTGGTCAGCATGGTTAGATTCTTCCGAAACAGCAGGTTCCTGACGTGGTGTGCCCATAAGTGAAAGAGCTGGTGAGGAATCCTCCTGAGCAACCTGAGAAGAGATAAAAGAAACAGTGAGATTATATAAAAATCTTAACAAGTGTTTTCATTGTTAAGTCACCGTTATAAGGTGGAGATTATATAAAAATCTTAACAAGTGTTTTCATTGTTAAGTCACCATTATAAGGTGGAGATTATATAAAAATCTTAACAAGTGTTTTCATTGTTAAGTCACCGTTATAAGGTGGAGATTATATAAAAATCTTAACAAGTGTTTTCATTGTTAAGTCACCGTTATAATGTGGAATTATATAAAAATCTTAACAAGTGTTTTCATTGTTAAGTCACCGTTATAAGGTGGAGATTATATAAAAATCTTAACAAGTGTTTTCATTGTTAAGTCACCGTTATAAGGTGGAGATTATATAAAAAAATATTAACAAACGTTTTCATTGTTAAGTCACTATTATAAGAAGAAGTTTATGCAGAGAATTAAGAAAGTACCTGAATCATAACAGAGGCAGGAGTGGGAGTCATCACGGAGGTTAAAGTGGCAGGAATCGTTGGGAGGGGACTTGTTACCTCATCAGCCTCAACGGGGTCTCTAGCCCCAGAAACCTCAACCATCGGCATAGTTCCCTCGCCCACATAAGGTACCAAAGCAAGAGCAAGGGGTTCATCGGGAATAGATGAGGGTGGTGAAAGATCAGGAGAAAGCTGCAATATAAAAGCCAATGTTAGTAAAGAGGAACAAATACAGAAAAAAGGGCGAAATGTATCCAAGAATAACTTACCTCAGTCAGAACGTTGAAAAGGGGCACTGTGGTCAGAGGTCTCGCCAGCACCGTTGGACGAAGAATGATTGCTAGCAGCGAGGATACTTCGACCTAGGGCAACCAACATCCTAAATTCAGCACACAGAACGGGGTGAAAGAGAAGGAATGCCAGATCAGACAAATTTAAATATGAAATAATTACCTCAGGATCACCTGCAGTAACCAGAACGATGGGGAGAACAGCCTCAGAGGAAGCCAGTGAGCCAGAGGGGACTGGAGTAGGCATCTCAGATTGTGTTGTCTCTGGTGGCGAAGAGACATCCATGGGGTCTATAACCTCACCCTCCCCAACTGCCTCCCTCACCCGTCGTGAGATTGAACGACGGGCGTAAGTAAGCCCGGTCATTGGCGAACGGGGTGGGGTCGTATCGGATGAGATGGCCCCACAGCGACCGCCCACGAAACGGCTAATGGGGGGACTTGGGGGGCTAGGAGAACGAGGCCCCGTTTCTTTAAGTCCCTGCACCAAAGTAGTTAAGAACAATATATATAAGCAAATCCGGCTTGCTCTAACCAAAGAAGAAAAGAGAACAAGATAAGTGTACATACCTCAGATTGGGAAGAAGAGTGAGAAGCTTGCACCGGGGAAGCTTGCTTCCGCTGGGACTTGGTGCCTAAAGTCTTCCTCCTCAGCCTTGTCACGTCACTGCCAGTGGCTTGAGGAACCTTCGAACTTTTTCTCCTCCTTGCAGATGGCTCAGTGGGATCGACGACGATCGTGGGGAAGGCAACCGAGGGAGGAACGACGACAGCGCGCCATTGAAACTCTGCATTCACCCGATCTACCTCAGCCTGCGCCTCCCTCCTTAACCTCTCGGCCCTTTCAGGAGACATGGGAGGAGGAACGGAGGCTATGGGAAGGGCTGCCACAGGAGTCTGGGATTTGGACTTTGTCTTTTTCATAGAAGCCACCCCACTCTTGGCCTTCTTGGTCGACGGCTGCGAAGACCCTTCATCAGCAGTAGCTCCAGTCGAAGGAGCAGTCTTCCTGGATAACCCAGCACTTTTCGCTTTGGATATGGCAGTGAGAGTCATGGGGCATAACGGAGGTAGCTCTTCGGAAGGCCTCTTAGGGGTTTTGCTTAGAGGGAACTCAATCCCCAGAACGGAGTTGCCTTTGAGTCCCAGCTCCAACGCAGAAAATGAAAGAACTGGAGGGTACACAGGCTCGCCGTCTATGAATTCAGCAATGTTAGCCAGTTGTCTCGGCCAGAACTTCGTGGCAAATAGACTGGTCACATTCCCTTGCCTCTTGTTGAAGGGAATGGTGACTCTCCCAGCCATTGATTCACTTATCCCCCACGCAGCAGTGGAGGAAAATAAGGAACATGCCTCGCTAAAGCTAACCTTTGGGTTTGAGGATTGGAAAACTGAGCGAGGAGCCCCCTGATTAAACCCAAATTGACGACTACACCGATTGGGGTTATAATGTTCGCTGGAATATCCCCACTCGGTGTAGGAAGGCAGATACCCCGGAGAAAGGAGAAGCACCACGGCTAACTGAGGATCTTCAATGTCTACCCCCACCTGTACCACCCTGGATTCGTGCTGAAAGAAATCACAAGTATGAACAAAGGCGTCCTCTCTGTAAGGCCTCATAACAAAGTCCTCAAAATGATCAATTGAGGCGATCAGCTCTTTTCGGCTCTGCCTCTTGTGATAAATATAAGAGCGTGGGGGCAGAATGGTTTCCCCAGAAGGAGGACGATTGGCCTTGGCCGCCACAACAGGAAAGCGCACGTAAAGAAAGCTGGTTAGAAGGACGCTGTTAGCAAAATTGGCCAGGTTATAACGGCCAAGTGATCGTTCCATGTCGAACAACGTTCTGTCAACCCAGGTGTAGAGGGACCCTATGGCAATTGCAGCCAAAGGAAGTTTGATGCCCCGGGCCAAACGAAGGGATATGTTGATAAGGTCCCTTCGGGGGTGATCGTTTGGTTTTCCCGTCAAAAGAAAACGGGAAAGTGTAACACCCCGCCCGCCCGGGGAGAGCGAACGGAGCGCTACTATCGATAAAACTAAACGAATCCACAAATAACAAGGTATAGAGCATCTAAATTCCACAATAAAACAAGAAACCACTATTCTCATCTTCAAATTAATACAACAAATCTCTCGAAATAATTACAACAATCCAACTATCTCGAAAATAAAATAAATCTCCAAATGCTCTATACATCAAAATAAATACAAGTCTTCTCATCTCTTGTATTAAAAATTCTTCCCAAATAATCCTTGCTAAAATCATCCCAATTGGTCCATAGCACTCAAATCCGTGCTCACCTGCCAACTAAGAAAAAGATGGGGAAGTACACAATACGACAGGAATATGCTCAACAAAGATGTTAGCGATGAGCAAAGCGCAACAATACGACTACGAATACTCAAATCAAATAATGCAAATCTCAATAGCATTTTATCAATAAATTTCTCAACAACACATTAACCGGAGTCACCAGGCCTCACCATACCGCGCCATACTTTATCAAGTAGCCGGAAAAGGAGTCTTGGCGGGTGCCCAACCTCAGTGCCATATTAAAATCTCATGACAGCGTGCTCAAAACAACATGAATAATACCTCATGAATGAAAATAATTCCAACAATTATTTTTCCAAATTTCCAAGAATTTAACAATTCAAAATATGAGTTCAATTAACAAGAATTCAACGGA
This sequence comes from Sambucus nigra, assembly GCA_949130495.1. Taxonomy (NCBI): domain Eukaryota; kingdom Viridiplantae; phylum Streptophyta; class Magnoliopsida; order Dipsacales; family Adoxaceae; genus Sambucus; species Sambucus nigra. The sequence continues at coordinate 524,383,098 of OX422212.1, forward strand.
ATAAACACTCGCGAGATTTCAAGAGCATATTGTGTAAAACCCCATACCTTAAACCACCAAAAAGAACCAACATGAATCATCACATAATTTCAGCCTCAAAATCTAATCACACCATCCTGTTCTTCTCGCGAAAATAATCAAATCTCGTTCTAGCCAAAACTCGAGAAAACACCAAATAAGCATTCTAATCTAAGGTTGAAATCTTGAATAAGTTTGGGGCTATGGTTTGTATATGAAAGGGTGTAATTTTGGAGAGGTCTTCTGGTTGAAAAGTTTGAGAAAAAGTGATTTGAAAAGCCAAGCCACGAATTTGTTGATATATAAAGGATTAAGAGTTTGATTAAGAAAAGAGTTCTAATCAGATACAAACACTAAAAATTTTAATCCGGGCGATCGAACCGTTGGAATTGCTTGAAATTTTAGTATGATGTAGCGAACGGCGAGACAGGACTGCTGACAAAAATTCAGCTTGATCGGACGGTCGGATTTCTAAAAATATTATTTTTACTAGAGAGTTTTATGTTCCAAGGACTCTTAGAGAGTTTTATATTTTGAGGACTCTTCTAAATAATAAAAATTCAATTAAAACTCCATTTTAATTTCTATTCCAATTCCGTTTGAAAATTTATTTTTCAAATATAAAAATCAACAATTTAAATTATAAAATTTATAAAATCCAAAATTTCATTTTTCTCCGATTTCCAAAATTAATGTAAAAATTCCCATTTAAAAAAAAATCCGGGTTGTTACATACTTCCCCACTAGCAAAGAATTTCGCCCTCGAAATTCACCGAATACCTAACTCTCAAAAATCAGGCCAACAATCTCCAAAAATAATCTCGTCTCCAAAATAATTTCCTCACATCTAATCTAGATGCTTAATACGAAACGATACTCTAAAATTTCTCTCTCCAAAATACGCGCCACAAAAACGCAACAGACCCAAAAACCCAAAACCCGAGGGTGGTCGTATACCTAAGCTCTGATACCATTCTGTAACACCCCGCCCGCCCGGGGAGAGCGAACGGAGCGCTACTATCGATAAAACTAAACGAATCCACAAATAACAAGGTATAGAGCATCTAAATTCCACAATAAAACAAGAAACCACTATTCTCATCTTCAAATTAATACAACAAATCTCTCGAAATAATTACAACAATCCAACTATCTCGAAAATAAAATAAATCTCCAAATGCTCTATACATCAAAATAAATACAAGTCTTCTCATCTCTTGTATTAAAAATTCTTCCCAAATAATCCTCGCTAAAATCATCCCAATTGGTCCATAGCACTCAAATCCGTGCTCACCTGCCAACTAAGAAAAAGATGGGGAAGTACACAATACGACAGGAATATGCTCAACAAAGATGTTAGCGATGAACAAAGCGCAACAATACGACTACGAATACTCAAATCAAATAATGCAAATCTCAATAGCATTTTATCAATAAATTTCTCAACAACACATTAACCGGAGTCACCAGGCCTCACCATACCGCGCCATACTTTATCAAGTAGCCGGAAAAGGAGTCTTGGCGGGTGCCCAACCTCAGTGCCATATTAAAATCTCATGACAGCGTGCTCAAAACAACATGAATAATACCTCATGAATGAAAATAATTCCAACAATTATTTTTCCAGATTTCCAAGAATTTAACAATTCAAAATATGAGTTCAATTAACAAGAATTCAACGGAATAAACACTCACGAGATTTCAGGAGCATATTGTGTAAAACCCCATACCTTAAACCACCAAAAAGAACCAAAATGAATCATCACATAATTTCAGCCTCAAAATCTAATCACACCATCCCGTTCTTCTCGCGAAAATAATCAAATCTCGTTCTAGCCAAAACTCGAGAAAACACCAAATAAGCATTCTAATCTAAGGTTGAAATCTTGAATAAGTGTGGGGCTATGGTTTGTATATGAAAGGGTGTAATTTTGGAGAGGTCTTCTGGTTGAAAAGTTTGAGAAAAAGTGATTTGAAAAGCCAAGCCACGAATTTGTTGATATATAAAGGATTAAGAGTTTGATTAAGAAAAGAGTTCTAATTAGATACAAACACTAAAAATTTTATTCCGGGCGATCGAACCGTTGGAATCGCTTGAAATTTTAGTATGATGTAGCGGACGGCGAGACAGGACTGCTGAAAAAAACTCAGCTTGATCGGACGGTCGAATTTCTAAAAATATTATTTTTACTAAAGAGTTTTATGTTCCAAGGACTCTTAGAGAGTTTTATATTTTGAGGACTCTTCTAAATAATAAAAATTCAATTAAAACTCCATTTTAATTTCGATTCCAATTCCGTTTGAAAATTTATTTTTCAAATATAAAAATCAACACTTTAAATTATAAAATTTATAAAATCCAAAATTTCATTTTTCTCCGATTTCCAAAATTAATTTAAAAATTCCCATTTAAAAAAAAATCCGGGTTGTTACAGAAAGAATCACAAGGATGTAAGCAGGGAGCTCTAACGAAGTACCTTGGCCAGGGGCATCCGTTGAAATTTAAGAACTACCTTCACTAGAACCCTTGAAGAAATAGTTAATCAGCGGAGTGAAGGTAGCTTTGTTTGAAGAACCGATGCAACTTCGGCATATTCGGTCCAACGCCAAACGGTCAGCAGTCTCTTCGGCGTCGAGAGGCTCATCGGTATAAGGCTCATGACCTGTTGCTTCGAGCCCCAGAAGCTCGCAGACATCTTCTAGGGTTATCGTGAACTCGCCCCACGCAGCAATAAATGTGTGAGTCGTCACCTTCCAACGAGAAACAAGAATGGGGAGAGCAGCATTATTTTTGGAGAGAGTAAACTCACCAAACCATTTGGCCCGTTGAAGGCCAATCTTACTCAAAATATCACCATAGGAACTCACCATGTGAGAGTTCCAAGCAGCAAAATGGGCAGGAGAACCACCTGGTGCTTCGAAGTCAATTTGGGACCATTGGAAGTCCCCTCGCTCCAGACGAAATCGGAGAGACCCCTCTGGAGGAAGGAAGCCCCACTTAGAGGGTTCTTCGTCCTCGTCACCCAGCACTAAGGTCTCAAACTTGCATTCAAAATTGACAGTCTTGCAAGCAGCAGCAAAGCAATCACCTTCGCCAAAAATGGGAGAGCGACGATAAAACCTTAACTGTTCACGACGGACAGTGTCCAAGGCAGAGGCACCAGTAGTGGTGGCAACAGCAGTAGCAGGCGGCGCACTGGTTGAAGAGATGGTGGGGTAACTTTGAGATGCCATGACAGAGTGTTAGAGCAAATAAAAATCAACCTTGAGTCAGAGGAGCCTGAGCACGACAATGGCGGAAGAACAACCACAGGAGGTGGCAAAGAAGATGAGAGCAAGAACAGGACGGCACAAGCTCGAACAGCAATAGAGGTTTCAGACGACCAACAATGGAAGCTCTTTCTCTCTCTCTCTAAAAAAACGAAGGAAATTTGAAGCAGGTAGTGGGAAAGCAAGAAAAAGAATGGTTTTAAGTGATTTGGCCGTTTAATTTTTAAAGTTCGTCGTTTAAGTTTCCCACCATTGCACGTGTGTGGCCGCCTGCAATCATTTCAAATGTACACGTGGCACTTCGGGAAGTGTTCTGACATGGAAAAGACAACATTACATCATTTAATGAAGTGACACCTGGGGAACTGCCATCAATTAATGAAATGACACCTAGGGAACAACCACCGTTACCTTCCTAAGCAAGATTCAGTTTTGGGCGCCAAGATTTTCTCTGACATATCCAATAAACCCCCCAACAAGGAAGGTGTCCCAACGGTTCAAACAAGGAAGGTGTCCCAACAAGGAAGGTGTCCTATATTTGTGCAGCCACTTGTCCCCTTTGAAGATAAAATATTTGATTTGGTAAATATCTTTTAAAATGGTAACTTATTGTACAAGCTTTGTGAAACTTGAAGAGGGGTTCAAGGACCACCTCCTCTAAAATATTTTTTATAAACTTGAGGAGGAGCCTCAAGGACCACCTCCTCTAAAATCATTTACAGACTTGAGGAGAGGTTTCAAGGACCGCCTCCTCTAAAATTATTTTATAAATTGTTCATTTATTATGAGCAAGCCCTTGGTTGCTCACTTTAATTATGACTAAGTGTGAACTGTGTAAGGACTGGGTGACCCCTAGGGTCTATCTATTAATGTTATCTCAATCTTAAAGTGCTAAGTAGTTGAGCTTGCTCAACAAACCTTGCTCCTTAGGCACCAAGCCAAAACTCCCCAAGAGATCCCATCTTGCCTAGTTGAGCCTTGCCTGATCACCTAGGCTACCTGTATAAGAAATTGACATGTTATTACTTTGGCACTTATATGAGTAACAAAATTTGGGAAGGGGGTCACTTTTGAGGGATCTCCTCGCCCACTGGTTCTATTCTGTAAGGAATTTGGTTTTCTGGGAATGAGGATCTCCTCATAGTGAGACTCTTCCTTCATATTGTATTACTATATTTTTTAATAATCTGGGATGAGGAACTCTTCCTGGTGAGCCTTCTCGCCCAAATTCCAAGTTGTGAGTTCTGGGCATCTTCGGGTGAGGATTCGTTCCTGGTGGGCCTCCTCACCTAAGTTCAATTTTTGCAAACTTTGATTAAACCATCATGAGGAACCTTTCCTTGTTGGACTCCCTGCCCAAGTTCAAATTCTGGGATCTTGGGGAGATTGGGGGCGAGGAGCCCTTCCTGGGTCCCTCCTCGCCCAACTTGCTAATTCGGGGAATTTTGGGTAAATTGGTGCGAGAAGCCTTTCCAAGGGCCCTAGTCACCCAATCTACTAATTCTGGGAATTTTGGGGAAATTGGGGCGATGAACCCTTCCAAGGGCCCTCCTCACCCAATCTACTAATTCTATGAATTTTGGGGAAACTGGGGCGAGGGGCTCTTCCTGGGGCCGTCCTCACACAACTTCAACTTTTGAGAACTTTTGGGAGCATTGGGGCGAGGATCCCTAACAGGGACTCTCCTTGCCCAATTCATCTTTTGGGAATTTTGGGGAAATTGGGGCGAAGAGCCCTTCCTAGGGCCCTCCTCGCCCAACTTCTATTTTTTTCAGTGCTCGTGGTGAGGCCCTCCCCCCTGATTGGGCCTGCTCGCCCAAGCCTTTGAGCTATCAAGTGTATACCCCTCTACATTAGTCCCCTCTTAGAAAAATATGTTTGTTGAGTATACCAAAGGTTTGTGTACGCAATGATTCATTATTTCTTGGAATACGAATCATCACTGTTGCATTAATTAGGCTTGTCACTTCATCCTACTTTTATGGTCTCGAGGTGGTACGTGTCGAATGGGGATCATACATCTCATCATTAGAAAATATTCAGTCCCCTTTTTAATTAGAAGTCTGCGTGTATCTTAATAGAATATAAAAAAACCTTTTAATTTTCTCTTTCTTTTTACCTCGGCATTTTCTTTCAAAACTCAAGTTTTTTTTCTGGAGAGAGAGAGAAACCAAAAAAAACTAGAAAGCTCACATAGCCACCTTCGTTCCTTCCTTATTCTACTCAAATGGCCTCTGCGTCTTCTCAAAACCCTATCTCTTCTATCTCCACCGCCATCAGTGAGGTTCTAGTGGGTGCAATGCCTATCTCCATCACTGTCTCGACTGTTTTAGTCGCCAGAGCCACCACTATTTCTTCTCAAAATTTGAACTCTGTTACTGTCAGTCTTGGCATTTTGGCTATCGAGGGGTCCATTTCGAGGGTCTCCTCATCTTTTTAAGAAACTATGATAAGAGCTCCCTCGTCCACTGTCCGATCTGCGAGGGGAGAGTCTCATTCTTTCACTACGTCTATCACAGAGGCCTCCTCATCCAGGGGCTTCCTCGCTACTGGGGATATGTCATATATTGGATTGTTTGCCCCAACTAGCGCCTCCTCATCCAGGGGGTCCTCGCTGCTAGGGCTCTTCCTCCTCGCCTGTGGTGTAATCCAAATCCCAAAGGGAGTACCTTGTCACGCGTCAATAGAGGGATTTTGGGCTTTATCGTTTAGCGCCCTAATTTTGCAAGGAAGATACCTTCATGACTTATCTTACAAATTTTGAGCAGGAGTGCATGGATAGGATCAATGACTGACCCTTAGTGGGTCTAGGTGAGTCTTCAGATTTTCCTAATATTTTACATAACTCAATACTTAGGGTACGAGTAGACAGAGGTGACTTTCCCCATTCCAATATTGAAGTTAATGCATGCGGGGGCTCCACAGAGGAATAGGGTCTCTGGGTGAATTAGGTCTTCTCCACCTCCTTGCACATAACTGTTATTAAGGGGCTAGGTCTTTTGACCACTATTAGTAGTCTCAAGGCTTGATCTATTGCCAAGAAGGAACATGCTTTTACCTTGCTGACTTCTCAATGGATTAAGGATTCCCATACCTTTATTACTGGCTGGGGGGAATTTACTATCACTTTGGAGGACATATGTGAGTTGTTCCCTTTGCCCTACTTGGGGAGCCATATTCTTACTGATGGTTTTGAAGATGAGATCGAGGAGCAAATGGTGGGGGAGCTCGACTCTGCTTTGGGTGAGTTCTCGAAATATGTAGCTATTAATTTAACTGAGACCACCAAACACTCTTTCACCAAATGGCGGAGATACTAGTTTAAGTATTTCGAGCAGCTTCCCAAGGGGGAAAGCTCGAGCAGGGCCTTGAGGAGTCAGGAGGGACCAAAAATTAACTCCCCCTCACACTTGGCAGCATTGTTTATCACTTTTCTGAGTAGATTTCTTCTCCCAGGGAGGCCAGATGACTCTACACGTGAGCTTTTGTTCAAGATTTCTATGAGGCTTGCTCGAGGGAGGGCAATCCCCCTCATAGCTTTGAATTTGGGGTCTTTATACACTTGGTTAGATAGGGCTCATGTGGACGTTGAGAGCTCTTGTGGTCATTATGATGCTATTAATTTTGCCAACACTTTTATCATTATGTCATTCTTATTTGAGAGATTTTCCAACTTTCCCCTAGAGGCTAGGTCTTTCCACAACGGAGCTTCTCGTGGTGCAAGATGGAATAAGAAGACTCCTAAAATTCCCTTAGGATCTTTGGTAGACAACATCGATGAGTTTTCCTTCAGTCCCTACTGCAAGACTATGGGAGGTATTTTTTCTTGGCATTCTTTCTCTGCTACTGGGGGCACTTTCTACTCCCCTGCTAATGCGGAGTCTGTTCCTACCTTCCCCCATATTTTTGTGGTCATTATTATTCTTCCTTAAACTTTGCCTTCACTGACAGACTTGGGTTAGGGTGTGGAGTTCTACTACTCTGAGAGAGTGATGAGGCAATTTGGTTATGACCAGGGGGTTCATACATCCACTTATCCTTCAAACGCCTCCTCTTTCGAGTTATATTGTGAGGCTTTTTCAAACTTTACCTTTGGGGGGTGGTTGGCAGAGTAGGTCATTTAGTCAACTTCTTTGTGCCTTCTCATGATTACCCACCTTTATTTTTGCATTCCTAGTTTACCCTTTGGCAGAAGCAGATTCTCTTGATTCAGAATTGTATAAAGGATGTTCCTCATGAAACTATTTACACAAAGATCCCCAACAATGATAGGTACTTGGGTAAAAGGACTCAAAGGTTGGTGTGGCACCGAAGTACCATCCCTAAGGCTCCTCTTAAGCAACTGACTCCAGTCCTGGTGAGGCCTCTACTCGATGAGTCTATCTATTCAAAGCAACCTGAGCCTCAACCTGCTAGGCCCAAGTTGAGAGGCAAGTCACTAGCTCCTGCTTCTTCAAAGAGGAAGCATCCCTGTGTGGATGTTTCCAGCTTTATACCAGCTGCTATTAGCCTTGTTGGCACTGCTACTTCCACTACTGCCACTGCTGCCCCCACTTCCCTCCCTTCGTTAGTAAGAACTAGGGCGAGAAGAAATAAGAAGAGGACCGATACTAAGACTTTTCCCCCCTCCTCTGCACCAGATCAAGGGTCTGATACTGATGATCTTGGGGTAGAGGAGACATATAGGACTTTTTACGAGCAGGGTTATGAGGCCCTTAGATTGTCTACTGAAGATCTCGATGTTACTTCCATTACCATGGGTGAAGGTACTACACCTCATTCGCTTTTAATTAGTGAAACTAAATTTCTCAGGGTTTCACTTGTTGGTTCTCCTTCTTTATCATTTGAAGAGGAACTAGTCGATTATAGAAGCACTCCCTCATATGATGATGGTTCTTCTTCTAATGAGATGAGTGTTTATGATCATTGTGGTGATCAACATCCTGATACTTCTTCTTTGTTACCAGTTTTTGGGGAGTCTTCTAGTAAAGATGCTCTCATAGGCTCTCCGTCTGCCAGTCGCCCCACTATCGAACATCTACCGTATGGGCAAGTCGCCTGCTTTACTGTTGTAAGTCTTTTCTCTTAATTTCTCTATTACTATTTTACTGTATATTTTCATATGGATAGTTCAAATATGAATTATATCTATCTTTGCGTCATTTTCAAGGTGTCTCAATCGCGATGAGTGATCTGTCGCCTCCGCCTCCTACCCGGGGGCCTTTTCCTAGGGCCTGGAGTTCTATGCTAGTCTCATCTTTGGGCCTATCTAGGGAGGTTTTTCATTTCCATTTGCTCAGTTGTTATTCTTTTTTTATTGTTATTTTACCAATACAGGGTGCAATGGTTATCCACTGTATTCTCGATAACAGCGAGGACTTCTTCTATGTCCTCCGCTTCATTCTAGGTAACCATTAGCTCTACTGAGTCTCTTACTTTTATTTGCTACATTTTGAGGCATATATTTTAAAGTCTCTCACTTGTGTGCACACAGATGAATATTTCTCTTAGTCGCCTTTCCTCACCTCCCCCTTCCTCTGTGGTGAGAGGTTCCCCTATCGGGTTGTTTGATGTACTTTTAACCTGTCTTCTTTATTGCATTTCTCTATTCTTTTATATTCCCTATATCTATAACTATATTGTCTTTGCTTGTTCTTTATTGTAGGTACCTTCTTCTAGTGGCCTTTCCTCTAGTGGGGGAATAGCCCCGCTTACGGGAGGCACTGCCCCATGCCTATCGCCTTCAGGGAGGATTCCCATCTCCCAGGTCTTTGAGCCTGTGGACAATTGGCCTCACATTCAGCCTTTATCATCTAGGCCAATTTTCACTACAGCATCTAGCAATCCTGTTACATAGGTTAGACCCACCTCTCAGGTATTTCTTATTCTCCTTAGGCTTCATCTTCTTCTTTTTTTGTTTATGTTTTGGGTTTTTTCTGATCATTTTTCTATAACTAGGCCGTTGTATCTGCTGCTACTACCCCATCGGTCATCTTCCCTCCTTCTTCTTTAGAGGGGCTTCAGGTATGCCTGTAGTGAATCTTTATTTTTTTTATTCATTTTTTTATTCATTGGGATTCCATTTTCATAATTTGTTTATGTATGTCTTTATGCTAGTTGGTTGGCACTATCGCTTCTCCATCTGCATCTCCAGTTACCCCTTTAGTTGTCCCTACTACGTCCGAGCAATCTCTTGCAATCGTCGTATCTGTGGGAGGCATTATTATAGCACCTCTCCCGATAATTATCCCGACTTGGTCCTTACTTGCATTTTATGCCTCATTTTTTTATGACTTACGAAAGATTCATAAACTTTCATATCCTTCTTCTCTTGCAGGGTAGCGCTAGTGAGCCCCCTCACCTGTGGTGCCTGTGGTGGAGCTCTTAGGGACATTTCTTGAGGTATCAACTACGAGTTTCCCCTCATCTTCTGTGGGGGAAGCTGCTTCAGCCAGCCTGGCTAAAGTCCCCTTATCTGAGGGGCTTATTCTCAGCTCTGCAGGACTATCTCCAGTGGTATGTTCAGTCTTGGCAACCTCTATGGATGTGTTCCCTTTACTTGCGGGACTTACATTTGGGCCCTTAGGTGAGTTGACCACCAGTTTCTTTGCTTGAGGAGACTTTGGTCACCCCTCCAATTAGTGCCACTCTTGCTCCGGCTGCTAAGGAGTCTCTAGCAGGTATCGCAGTGGGGAGCTCTCAGGTAAATAATTAATATTCTTGGATCTTTTGAGCTTACGTTTTCTATGTAAATATTTGTTAGCATTTACCTGTTTCCTTATTTTTAGGTTAGTGCAGCGATTGTTCCTCTAATTGTGGAACAACTAAGGGGAACTACTGTGAGTCAAGTATTATATTTTCATACCTTACTCTTTTCTTTGTTCCCTTTTTTTTTCTTTTACTGTGCAAGTTGGCTCACCTTCACGTTCCTGTTTCCTTATTTTCAGGTTAGTGAGGCGATCATCCCTAGTTCTGCAGGATCTACTGTGAGTGTTATACTGCTCACTCCCCAATTATTAAATTGTCATAACTAGGTTATTGTTGTTTGTCAGAGCTAGTACATTTCTCTTTTTCCTCAGCCAAAAGAAAAAATACTAACTCTTGTCTATTTATGTTAGGCTAGTGCTCAAGGTCATGTGGTGCCCCCTCACTTGGGTGATAACATATTGGCCCCCATGGACTTTGAAGTAAGCTTTCCATGATCTTTGTTTCATTTCAAGTATGGGTAAATCACCTCCTGCTACTTCTCTTCTTTGCAACTTATCTCCTTTTCACTTTTCATCCTGTAGGATCCAGTTAATGATCCTATTGAGCCAACTGGTGAGGTTGACTAGAGTTCCAACGCTACCGGTGATACTGGCTCCGATGATGATTCTTTTATCCCTCTTTCAGAGCTTGAGTTCCATAACATAGGCTATGATGATATAGAGGTAGAGGCTCCATGGACTTTCATGAGTACGCTGTGGCATTCAGAATTGCCTTTCTGATTTCGTACACAGGAGCAAAAGGTATTGGAGATGCTTCTGGAGCACCACCCTGAGACTTTCACCTCCGAGAGTGTCCTCAACATTGATAGCCTCACAGTCTTCATCTTAAAGGCCCTAGCTAGCCATTTTCATGAATTCTTATCTACCACTCCTCTCGATATGACTACTCAGAGAGATGCACTATTTCTCCAAGCTCTTCACGATCTTTAACGTTTCTATCATTTCTAACTGGATTGGCTTGAATCTTTAGTTCATCATTTTTTTCGTACTAACTTTAGGAAGATGATGAAGCTCCATACTTTCGGGCAGACTAGGGAGCAGCAGTGTCAGGCTAAGGCTGCTCGGATTTAGTCTCAGATTCCATCTCTCCACGCCAAGCTGGTGAAACTAGAGGGTGGTGGTGCTGAGGATGAGGCTTGGATGTCTAGATTAGAGGAGCATCTTATTGAGGAGGCTAGTTCTTCTTACACAGACAAGCGCTCCCGCCAGGATTTATTTTTTATGTTGTCTAGTGGGTAGATAGCTTTGTGGTGTAGACTTTCTTTTGTACACTTTTTCATATGTAAAGGACTTTGTCATTATCAATGAAAAAGTATGTTGTTTGTTTCTATCATCTTGCTCATCTGCTTCTATCTGGACTTTGATATCTGTTTACTATGGCCTGCTCTGATTTTCTGTGGCTACCTCATCTGTTTGAACTATTCCCTTTAATTATGGGACACCTGTATATTATAACTATCCCCTCTAACTGTGGGGTACTTGCATATTATCTGAGAAAGTTGTCATTTTTTTAGGAATGTCCCCTCTAACTATAAGGTATTTCCATATTATATGAGCAAGTAACATTTTTAGAACTGTCCCCTCTAACTGTAGGATACTTGCATACTATCTGAGCAAGTTATCATTTTTAGAACTGTCCCCCTCTAATTGTGGGGTATTTTATCATGGTTGTCATTTCTTAGGGAATAGCTTGGAGATAAAGAGTTAGCTCTTATCTTTCCCTTAAACTCATTTTTTTTAGAAATTAGAGCAGGGGAGTGTAAGTCCCCTTTTCTCTATATTTTCTATCGACTGGTTGAGTAAGGCCTTTTCTTTGAGAACGAAAGTTAAAACTTGTTCTTTAGGAAATTAAAAAAATATTTTCTATATATTATTTATTATGACTTAGAGGATGTCCTCCTACTGGTCTGGTGATAAGGTCAAAATCGTTTGCCTAATATGCGTGGGGATACTTTGCTCAATATACTTTTCTATCGGGATGAATGTACGCCCAAGTGTAATGAGCAAAGTTCTCTTTATCTTGGACCCTCTTCTAGTCTAGTAGAGGGTATAAAAAGGAAATATTCTGATGGATCTACCTTATTCCATAAGTAAACAAGAAAAATAAGAATCATCGTGCAATGCTAAAAAAGAAGTTACTATTCATTTCTTTTCATTTTCTGTATCATTTACAAAATTGTATTGCTCTATCATTTTTACAAAAAAATAACTTTTCTGGTGCTAGAGAAAGCTGCTCAAATTCTTTAATAGAAATGAATTTATTTTAAAATGCTAATCATAATACCTCTTCAGCCACTTGCAGTTAATGGACTGGAGGCAATCACTCTCTAGTTTTGAAATTTGGCAATAACCCGACTTACCTGCCCCTCTCACGACAAAGGGGCCTTCCCATTTAGGTTTGAACTTTGCTACCGACATGCTGCGGAGATGGTGAGTGGACGCTCACAGGACTAAGTCTCCCACCTGGAACTCCCTAGGCTTGACCAAATGTTCGTAGGCTCTGGACAGTTGATGGGTGTAGACTTTGAAATTCTCTTTCGCTTTGTCTCTATGCTCTTTCAGTGCCTCCAGCTGCACATGTCGTGGGATAGAGATGAGTCCATTGCTCAGAGCAACTCTGGCTAAGGGTTCGTCTAACTCCACTGGTAATACAACTTTAGTCCCGTATACCAATGAGAATGGGGTGATCCTGATTGGTTTTCTCTTTGAGGTACGATAAGCCAATAACACCATGGCAGTTCTCATCCCATACCCCGGGTATGTCTTCTAACATATTCTTTAAGATATTGATTAGGGTCATATTGGTAGCTTCTGCTTGGCCATTACCCTTAGGGTAGGAGATAGCTGAACTATTGTGCACAATTTTGTACTTGTATGTGAGGAGGGCCATCTCCTTGCATACTAATTGCTTCCCATTATCTGTCAAAATTACTTTAGGTATGCCAAACCTGTATATGATATACTCTTTGATAAACTGGGTTACCACTTGGGCAATCACTCTCCTTAGAGGGATGGCTTCTTCCCATTTGGTGTACAATTATGTAGCCAGAATGATGAAAGCTTTGTCATGAGAAGTTGTGCTGATTTTTCCAACTAGGTCAAATGCCCAAGTGTAGAAGGGATAGGGAGCTACTAGGATTTGTAAGCTACCTGAAGGAGCATGTATCAAATTAACATGTACTTGACAGGTTTTGCACCTCTTCACGTAACCAATGGAGTTAGCGTCCATGGTTGTCCAGTAGTACCCCAACATTATGAGTTGATCATACAGTTTGGCACCCCCCATGTGGGAGGGCACTTGGTCTTCTTTCAGCACTCTCTGTGTCTCCCTTATCTATTCACCTCAGTGCCTTATCATTGTACTCCTTCCTGTAAATCTCTCCTTCCACCAAATAAAAGAGATCTATCCTTTTTCGTAGATAAATTTCATCCGCTCTTTCTATGGGTAACTCACTATCTTTCAGATATGCTATGTATGGCTCCCTCCAATCTTTGAAAGCTTCCACAAAGATAGCTTTCGTTGGCTGGTCAAAATGGGCATGGCACTTCAAACAACCTTATTGCAGATGAGTAGCCTATGTACTCATGGTGGTCTAATGGTACCCCCCCCCCCCCCCCCCACTGCAACCGATGGTAAAGAGGGATATCAGTGTCCCCATAATGCTTTATGTGCATCTCTTCCAACCTTTCTTTTGCTTCTTGTTCTCCCACACATCTTGCTATGAACCCTATAGGGATTTTGAAATAAAGAGTTCTCTGTAACAGGTGGTAGTTATCTAGTTCTAACATCTTCATTATCCCCTCTCTGGTCTCTAACTGCTTCATAATTATGTGCCTCTAATCTTCTGTCTCATTGTTTGGGAATAAAGACTTTGCTGTAGTAAGCATTACTCTTCATCGTACTATGATTGTTTCTTCTCACTCATCCATGTTTAAATTTTGTGCTATCGTAGCCAGCGCATTGAGGTTTTTGTTCATCATTCTAGCCTGCCTCTCTACAGTTACCTCCAAGAACTGTCCCAATAATCTCCGAATGATGTATTTGTAAGGTGCCAGGTTGGCATGTTTGAGAGCAAATTCCCCATTATCCTGTTTTACAACTAGGTTGGAGTCCCCTCGTATGCACAACACCCTGACCCCTCTTCTGAGTGCCTCCAACATCCCCAAAATTAGGGCTTCATATTCAGCATCATTGTTTGAGCATTGGAAATCTAACTTGAAGGAGAGGGTGATATTCTCCTTACTGTTTGATAGTATAACACCGGCACCTCCTGTTCCTTGAGTACTTGAGCCATCGAACTCCATCGTCCACCTTTCTATTTCTTCTACCATGCATTCTTGGAAGTTCTCCCCAGGTAGTTCTTCACTAGGTGGCTCAAAATTCCCACTTGGAAAATGGGCAAGCAGACCTGCTATATCTTAACTTTTAATGGCTTTGGGTACTATGCATTTTCACTCATATTCTGACAAGATCAAAAATCTCCTTATTGGTCATCCCACAAGTATCATCCGTGTGAAGAGGTACCTAATGCAGTCACACCTTGTGACTATGTGAACTTTGAAAGCTAGTAAATAATGTCTCAACTTTTGAGCAATAAAAACCAGGGCAAGGCAGTGGCTCTCTACGTTGGTGTATCTAGATTATGTACCTGAGATCACCCATGATAAGTAATACACTGGCTTTTATACTCCTTCATTTTCTTGGGCCAACAGTGCTTCTATGGACCTTTCTATTGAAATAAGGTATAGCAGTAGCAACACCTCAGCTTCTGTCGATGTCATCGTGGATGGGGAGGATAAAATTTCTTTGATCTTTTCAAAGGCCTTCTTCTACTCATCTCCCCAAATCCAATTGGTTTTGTCTTTTAGAAGGGGTGTGAATGGGTGAGTCACTTATGCCAGCGAGGGTATGAACCGCCTCAAATAGGATACCTTTCCCAAGAAGCTCTTAAGTTACTTCTAACTCTTAGGGGTGGCATCATCATTATGGCTTTCATTTTTTTTGCGTCAACTTGCACCCCCGCCTGTTCACAATGAACCCTATAAACTTTCCTGCGATGACCCCAAATGCACACTTAGAGGGGTTCATTTGCAACTTGTACCTACGGCATCTCTTGAACACTCTCTTGAGGTCCTGTATATGTTTGCTTTCTTTCTTGGATTTCACTACTAGATCATCCACATAAAATTCTAAAATATCGTGAAATTCATCATAAAAATTTCCATCATTGTTCTTTGGTATGTGTCCCCAGCATTCTTCAGTCCGAACAACATGACTGTGTAGTGGAAATTTCCCAGGGGCGTGCGAAAGGCAGTCTTCTCCGCGTTCGAAGGGTCCATCTTAATCTAATTGTAGCCAACGTACCCATCCATGAAGCTGTACATCTTATGGCCTGCAGTAACATCAACTAAGCTATCTATGCTTGGAAGAGGAAATTCATCCTTGGGATATGCCCGATTCAGGTCGCGAAAATCAACACGAATTTGAATTTGGCTCTTGTCTTGAATAGGGTCGATGGACCCTGCTTGCAAAAGCTTCTCTACCTCTGCTTTTATCATCAGATCGAGGTCAGCTTTGTACGTGCCAGTTTCTTTCCTGACTGGGAGATCGTTGGGAAGAACATTCAATCTATGAGAGCTCACCTCTGGGTCTATCCCTGATATTTTCATGTATTTCCAGGCAAATACGTCAGTGAAATCTTTGATCAGGCCCACAAGATCTTCCTTTTATTTTAGGTTCAGGCTCTTGGAGATTAGAATGGGTCTATTTTTGCCCCCTTCCACCCCTAGGTTAATCTCCTCTAACTCTTGTAGCTATTCCCTGGTTCCATCCTACATGCATTCTGGAGCTTCCTCTAGTTCTTCAACATGCTCAGTGATATGGTATTCATCAACAACAAAATATTCTGGTGCCCGATCGGTGCTCTCACCCCAGAACACCGCCTGCGCAAACTGTTATAAATGGTAGAAAACTTTTCCATCGGGTAAGACCACTTTCTTGCAAGTTTGAGGAGGTTTAACCACCACCTCCACCTTTCTCTTGCCTTTTGCTATGTGGGGAATCACCCTCCCTCCCAAACTATCATGTACAAATTTCCTTGGCTGGGCGATTCCTCTAGCCACTTACTTTTCTTCTAGATTTCTCGCATAATTCTTTCTCTCCTCATCCAGTTCTGTATAGAACATTGTGTCTACCAGGTGGGCCTCCTCAACAATAAAAGGCTTTTGTGTGTCTTTAATTATGATCTTTGTTCCTCTGATGTTGGCCTTTGCACACTAATGGTAGGTTGAGGGCACTATGCCATGGGTATGCATCCATACCCTCCCAATGACAAGTTGGTAGCTGGTGTTGGAAATGATAACATGGAATTTGATGTGGGAAGTGAAATTCCCTAACTTAATTCCTACATTCACATATCTGAGGGATTGCATTCCAATGCTGTCGAATCCCGATATCACTAGTGGTACAGGAACTATCTTCTCTTGATCAATCCATGTCTCATATAACATGCCGATTGGCATAATATTAATAGATACTCCCCCATCCATTAATGCTCTGGGAAATAAGACTCCATTTATCATAGCTGTGACATATAGTGGGTGGTTGTGGAAGTAAGGCACCTGCCTATCTGCCTCAAAAAATACCACTTCAGAAGTATACCTCTTTATTAGCCTTCCAATCGGCCCCAACTAATTCAACGAAGGGTCTCCTATCTGTTGTACCGCCTCCAAGACTTTTCTTGTTATGACTACCCTGCTTCCATATTTTACTCCTATTTGGTCTAAGAACCACTTGAACTTGGGGCTCCTTGCTATGACTTCGCATTCAAAATCAAGATCCACTTCATATTTATGATCATTGTAGACGTATTCGGCCTCAAATGCCCCCCCCCCCCATCCAGGGCAAGGATGACATCCACCTGGTGCTCTAGGAGGTTGACCTACTCGAGTTCTTCATCTCCCTCCTCTTCTTGGTCTGGGGTGAAAACCCACTCCTCGCGCTTTCTTTCCAGCCCAGTTCTATGCTTGCTGCTCAGTGATAACCTTCCCAACTCATCACATATCCTCTCATCATTTTCCCACTCCATGAAGTGTTGGGCTGCTTCTGCATCATACGCTACTACCATATTGGCAGTGGCATAATGATGAGCTCTAAGTGGGTTCTCGTTCACGTCCACAGGAGGTATCTACAAAGTGCCATAGGCTACCTGCTCGCCAATGATTTTCCTCAAGTAGTAACAGTCCTTAGTAAAGTGTTGCACCCGCTGATGTAACTCGCAATACTTTGGGTTGGCTTTGTCAGATGCTGTTGAAGTTTATCCATTCAGGTGAGGGGGCCCGCTACCCCCTCTCGTACCAATGTACGATAACAATCCATATCTTCCGCTATGCTGCAAGGTAGTGGTGGTGGAGCATCTTCTTCAAAATTTCTCTTATTACCTGGGTTGTTGTTCTTGGATCCAGAGCCTCCCTTCCTACCTTTGGGGCTCCCATCCACATAGTTGACTGCATGTATCCTCGATACCTGAAACCTTCCAGAAGTCAATGGCATCTGTGTCCTCCAACTCGAAGACCTCGGCTTGATTATCATGGCTATATTGCTGGAAGCCTTAGTAAAGGTGTCATCTCTAGTTTCATTGATTAGATGGAGTTTGTACTCCTCCAAGAGCCCCTCAACACAGATTTGAAGCAACCTTGCCCCTGCTACCTCCTTGTGTACATCAAGTGCCCTCTCATGAAAGCGCTTGATGTATTGCATTAACTCCTCCCAAGGCATTTGCACCTTTTATGTCAGGTGTCTCAATGTGAACTCATCTTTTGTTAAAAAGAACTTTGGGAGGAACTGTCTGTGCATCTCTTCCCATGAGGTAATGTTGTTGGGCGCCAGGTGGGAGTACCATGTGTATTGTACTTTTATTTCTAACTCTATCAAATGGCATCGTTGCCAATCTTTGGAGCTTGAAGCTTTGGAGAGGATTTCCTTTTGTAATTCATTTGTATTGCACTTTTCTTTTTCATACCATTTATTTCATTCTTTTAGAAAGCTTGTATTAGGATTATTTTATTACTTGGCTTGTATTGCGGTGCTTGGAGACACCATTTATTTTTCATTTAAATTTGTAATAATTAATCGCGAAGAAAAGCGTGATAGGGAAACCGGATAAGGTAGAGAGAGGGCATCCAAGGTGAGGATTTATAAGTCTATCTACCTTGGGTCGGTAGGACTCCCAGGGCCGACTGAGATAGGCGTAATCTCCCCTCGGTCAAATCAAATTGCTCAACACCCCACGATGTAAAAGACATGGGAGGTATATTTCTAAACCCTCGCGCCTCTCCTGTCAGCGAGTCAATTTTTATGTGTGACTACGTGCTCTTATTTGATTTTATTCTCGCAATTATTTTCGAATGGTGTGATGAATTAAATTACTAGGACCTACACCAGGTCATTCACGAGAATGGATTTCATCACCCGACTCACTTTCTTACTAATTGTGTGCTACCCTATCTAACATTAAATTTAAAATTCATCAACTAGGTAGCCCAATAGGAGAACATTTTTACAAAGGCGATCACTCAGATAATTTTCGTGATTTTATCGCCCGCGGACTTAATTAAAATTTGACTACCCTTTCACTAAATTTTAAAGATAAAAAATTGGCTAGGTGCTAGTTAGGATTTATGCTCGACTTGTGTGTGTCCAATTCAATTTTTCGGTAGTCGATTTTAGTGAGTTCGTCAAAATTCAAAGAATCCATATTTTCCCCCATCTTTTCTTTCAAAAACTCCAAAAGCATTCTCTTCCTTTATTTTTATAAAAATCCAAAAATATTTTCTTCCCTCTTTTCAACAAAAATCCAAAAATATATTCCTTCCTTCATTTTCTAAAAATCCAAAAATATTTTCTTTCCTTTTGAAAAACATTTAAAAAAATCCAAAAATATTTCTCTCATCATGCTCAAAGAACGTCCTTTACGGGATTACTTTGGTCATTTCTCATTCTCTCAAAGCATGTTTGAGGTTGAGCCCGAGTCGAACCTTCATACCTTACTTCGTGGATTTAACCCTCAACCACACATCGTTGATACTCATGCGCCATCCACGCACGCACCTCACATTTCATCGCCTCCGATGACGAGTATCAATGCGTCACATGCTTCTCCATGCACATATTGCTTTCACACCGATCACTTGTCCCATGAGTATCTATACTCTTCATATCCATCTACACCCACAATGGAACATGGGTATCCATATGACACTGTTCCAGAACCCACCTCGTCCTATTGTCATGATGTATCAAATCCCGAGTGGCGTGAGTACCCAATCTATTCATGGAGGCTTGATCACCCTTCCACGCAATATGAATCCCAACACAATGTTATGGATCCTCACACGTTCCAACAGTTGCCATAGCAATCAAGTGCATTTTATCCCGATCAGTCCCGTCATTATGCACCCCATAATTATCAACCTTTTGTCTCTCACGGAGATACTTCACCCGTGTATGATACACTTGACCTCGTTTCCCACACTTTATACAAGTATTCTCCATTTTCACATGTCAATAGCGAGTTGTGTCCACCTCAACCACCGCCTCCACCCACCGAAACTTCACCACCATCTTCCACCTCCGCTCTCGAAAGCCTCTTGCGAAATTTCATCATCGATAAAGAGCAAGCCACTCAAATTCAAGTTGCAACTCTTCAAAGGCTAGAACAATGATTAAATGAAATTGAGTGTGAGCGAGAGTCAGAATTTACCCCAAGTCAACCCGTTGTTGCCCCCACGTGGAGCGATGATGAGTCATCTTGTGCCACGAATTTTTAGTGTGACGAGCCCTCTCACCCCAAGAATCTCGAAATTGAAATCATCCCATGGTCTGGGCCTCAAGTTGACAATTCTTTTAACTTACCTTTCATTAGTGCGACTGATCTACTCCTGCAAAACCCAAATGAACCCACACTTGAGGTTCACCTTTCCTTTCCCGCCGAATCCAAAAAAATTCCCGAGTCTAAACCTATTGAGCCCACTGTGTGTGTTCCCGAGGAACCACTTCATCATAGGTTAGCTCCGGCTATGAGTGCTCACCAATGTCCCGAGATCGCGTTCGAGGTGGTTTCTACCTCTCCAGATATGGATCCTATCCCACTATGCATGGCTCCCCTTGAGCCCATTATTTCTAGTGATTCCTGTATCTCCGTTCTTGGTTCCTCGTTTGAACTACCGACCATATTAATTGGTAATACTCTTCTGCATAAGTTAATAACTCCATATTTAGAAACCACACTCCCTTGTGAGTACACCTCTCCTTCTCCTACGACTACCTTTGTTGATCACTCTGAGCCTCATAAGGAGTGTGTATCTCCCACTCTTCAGTTGTATCATCTTCCTCCACCATTTATCCCACCCAACCCACCCATTATCCCTTCCACCCCACTACCTGGTTTGGATCTTGATATTACACATTGCATGTTCCCATTTACTTTTTTAGATACTCACCTAAAACCAACCTCCACTTTCCATTGAGAGTATTTGTAGTGCTACTCTCCACCTCCGTGACACTGAGATTGTTACCCTATGCCCGCCACTCTCTTGTGGTGTTGATGTTTCCCATCGACAGCTCCCTGGCGTGTCACGGCTCGACCATTATCATTGCCCATTTATAGAACAGTCGTGTAATTATTATGAGGACCACCCCATCACTATTTCTACACCCTTTTGCCTCCCTATAAAACTAGAGCCTCACGCTTATAGGGCCCTTGTTGCCCTCACATTTCGGCTCAATAAGGCCCGTGACCGATGCATATTCACATTTGCCTTTCTTACACTTACCCTAATACCCACTCGCCCATGGTCCACCGATGCTTTGCATCGTGTGATGCACTTTGCCATACAAGTGCATTGACCATTTTTAGCCTTTATCCAACAAGACTGACACTTTAGTATTGTTTGGGAGTGATTCTCATCACCCAATTTTTTTGCCGCCCTGCACACTTTTAGATCTTATCCTTAGGGTGAGTTACCTTTTGTCTGGATGAAGACATTAAACTTAGCACTAACGGGAGGCAGCCCACAATTTCTCAGTATGAGTCTCATCTTATTTGGGGGTGGTGTTTCACACCATCTAATGCTTTACCATGTTCATAGACTTGTACATTTTTTATCTCATCACTTATTTAGGTCTCTTCTTGGCTTCATTTGTCCACTTCATTAGCTGTTGATTCTGGTAATCTCTTTCCTACCTTTTGCTCTTAATTTTAAAAATCATTTTACTTAACATCGGGGACGATGTTCCTTTTTGTTTTGGGGGTGGGGACTTTTATCAAAACGTGCCTGTTTTATAAAAAAATGATTTTTAAACCTGATTTTTAAAATTTTCGTTCAGTTTATTTCATCTCACTCATTGATGTGAATTTTCTATCATCCATTTTTTAAGTCTAGGAATCAAGCGAAAGAATTTATTTTCTAAATAGCTTATGTAATACATAACAAGGCATTTTGCACCATGAATTTCTAGACTCAACAAAAATTTTGCACGTATCACGTCACTACGGTTTAGAGTTGGAGAGTACTACAATTCTTAAGAGAACCTTAAGGATCACTAGTGGAGACTTTAGCTTATGAGATTCGTTCCTTTCACCCTTTTTTAGAGTGTTTTACGCAATCTCCGAGTCATAAGTTGATTCATCGTCCTTTGGGTCTGCATTTAAATCGTTGTATGATCTCATTATTCTTCAATTTTTGGCTTGATCACTAAGAATGACACCACTTTCGAGTTGTAAGAAACACATATCTTAAAATTTGTCCCGATCACCAGACCTTCACCCTTACATCATACACCCATTTACCTTTTATTTTTAATATCATCACCATACACCATACACCATTCCCCACTCCATTTATATACCATCCTTCATCTTAAAGGAAAAGAGTGTTTTTCCAAATATAAAATGTCTTCCATGTTGAGAGTATAAAAGAAAAAAAGAAAAATAGAAAAAAAAAATAGAAAAGAAAATTCAAAAATAAAAATTTAAGGGAAAAAAAAGAGAAAAGAAAAGAATAAAAAAGTTTGTAGTTAGTTTTTATATAACAAAGACATTTGTGCTCAAAATATCATACACTCTTATCGCATCCATATTTCATCCATCACCATCATACCACACCTCATACCATCCTTCTCATTTTATTTCCCCTTCACCCATAAGCATCCATGTTTCCCCTAGGTGTTCGGGCAAATGAAAGTCAATGTGGTGAATAACTCGACGCTCTGACTATAGTGATTAGCATTCTTTCATGAAATCATTTTTCTTTCTAAATGTTCGTTCTTTCTTATATGTGTGTGAGACCTTTGACCTTGCTTACATTTACTCACCTCCTCACACACAAGAGCGATACACTTACCCGAATCTCGAGAGTTCGTTAGCTATATCCCGTGAGATTTTGAAGTTGAAGTGTTGATTCCGAAAAGGCAATCTACGAATTACTCTTATGATACTCGACTTGTTTTGACTGATTCACACTACCCACGTTGAGTTCTAGGAAGGATGTTTCTTGAGTATTTACTTAGCTAAACTTTTTATGCACATCTAGCTTGTATTTCCTAAAATATTTCTCTTGTGATGCATTGTGCGATTATTCTACGTCTAATAAGAGATTGACTTTCATTTTCAAATAAAGAATTTTATGGGTATATTCCCTGCAAATCCTCACGAGACACAACTCGTCCTGTAAGGCAACCTGTAGCTTTAATGGCTTGCTGCACATGCTAAGTGCAATGGCAAGTGCCCGCGAAAGTGGTAAACTTTTGGTTTCTTATCTTTCTTTCTCTCTATCTTTTTGCTCGAGGACTAGCAATGTTCTGTTTGGGGGTGGTGTGATAAGCACCCAAAAATGTACATTTTATACCCAGAATAGACGTATTTTAATTGTTAATTCTCGACAAAATGGGTTTTATGTGCGTAATTGTCTATTGTGCAGGTTCAATTGCTGTTTGCGGAGTTCAAATGCTTAAATCCTATCAAAATGCGATAAAAAGGAGCTAAACCTACTTTGCCACCCTAACCTACCCCGTGGCCTAGCTTAATCCCACACCAAACCCCGTGTGTGTGTTGTGTTTGTACTTTTATTATTTTCATATTTTTATTTTGAGTAGTTTTTATTTTTAGAATTTATTTAGAATTTTTAGGATTTATTTTCTATTTTATTTATTTCTTTTTATAATATTCTTTTTTATTCTTTTTATTAGTTTTTATCTTTATTTTATTTTATTTTATTTTATTTTATTTTATTTTATTTTATTTTATTTTATTTTATTTTTAGGATTAGTTTTTAGGAGTTTATTTTTAGTTTTATTAGATTTTATTTTTTTAGGTCCTTTGTGTTTATTTTTATTAGATTTTTAGTTTTTATTTCTTTTATTTTATTATTTGAGTTTTATTTTATAGATTAGGATTTTATTTTTAGTTGGTTTTAATTTTTTAGTTTGTTAGTTTCATTTTTAGTTACTTAGTTAGTTTTATTTTTAGATTAGGTGTACAAAAAAATACAAAACTAACACACACTCACATACACCTAAACAACTCACTCACCCTCACCCAACTTACCCTACACCTTCACACATACAACACTGCCCCACTTCATCTTCATTCCTCATCACCCACCACCCATGTATCTCTCCTCATCCACCATTAACACACCAACCCATCTAAACCTTACACCCATTTCACAACCATAATCAACCTATCTTTCTTATCTCACCCCCCGCCACATTAACTAACAACAAATCCTTTAAACCATTTCCCAAAACCCGACCTATATAACCCCGAACACTGAGCCTAACCCGGAATCAAATCCGTGGCAAACCTCTGACCCGAATTCGGAACCCATCCAAGTTCAAACCCGAATCCATACTAATCCACACCGAACCAGCCCATTTTCGATCGGACCTACTTCACCAACTTGCAACCCATAGCCGGGCCTTAAACCTGAACCCAACAACAATCGAAACCCGCGACCTCTTTCATCCTTAACCCGTGAACCAGTTTCTGCTCCAAATCTGCCTCAACCCGAAACCACCTTAACCCAAATCGACTCAAACCCATTTTAGACCTCATACCCGGATTGATTTCGACCGAGACCCATTTTTCTAAAACCAAAACTGTGCTTGCCTTATGCATAAGACCAAAACCTAATACAAATAAACATAACTCCCACATGTTAATAAACCCCCTAACCCTCTTATTACTAAAATACCCCCAATACCTTTATTCCCTCATGTCTTCCCATTATACGCGTAACCTTCACTCACACCCCATGCACACTTTTAATCCATACCCAAATTACCCCTTAGCTCCATGTGCACTATAAGATGAAGAAGAAAAAGACCCATTTTGATGAGCAGATGGTAGGAAGAAAATCTAGAGTTAGAGAGAGGAACATTTTATTTTTTTAGTTTAGATTTTTTTATTTATTTTTTTTAGATTAGACAAAAAATTCAATAAATTGAGTATTTGTAATTAATGAGAGATAATGGAAGAATTGAAGAACTAATGCAATTGAAGGCAATTTTTGTTTGATTACTCCTCTCTAATTTTCATTTTATGATCTTATTGATTCTAATTTTTATTCAATGATGATTATGGAGGGATAATCATCCCATTCAAGGAATAAATTAAAACCCTCATGAATCCAGTTTGATTTAATTTGTCAATTTTAATTTTGTTAGTTTCCTTTGATTAGTAAATTTAATTATTACTTTATTTTCACATTGAGAAATGGAAAATCATCCTTGAGAAAGTATTGAAAATTGTATTGTCATTTGCTCATTTGATTCAAACTAGAGATAGTCTTATAACTTGATTAAAATGCTAGTATAATTTTCATCTACTCCTGTTTTTGTTATTGTCTAATTAAAATTAGTTGAATGAATTGATACTAGCGGGTTATTTGTTTGATTAATTTTAATTCAATTAGAGTAATGTGTGTGGGAATTAAACTTATTTTTCTAAAAGAATATTCAATTACTTCATTAGTGTAATGAGAATTAGCTTTTGAATTAAATGAATAGTTTCGAAATTGATGAAATTAAAATAGTGCAAGCTAGATTAATTTGTGTGAATTGAGGGTGGACTTTCCATCCCTTGAATATTTTTCTCTCATTTAGTTACATCTCACTCACTTTCATCACACACCTTTTCATATTTTTCATTTTTATTCTAGTTTTATTTACGTGTTCTTATTTTAGCTCAATTTTCATTCCTTCATCTAAAAATTGTTTTCATATAAAAAAACATAAAAAATAGAATAAGCAAAAAGTCTAAAAAGAAATTAAAATAATAATAAATTACATTAGTCTTCCTCTCGTTTCACTCCTTTGATTTGGATTGATACCTCATTTACCACTATTCTTTAGTTTTGTTATATACTTTTGTAGTTAATTGAGATTTTTTTATTAGAGGAGCTTCAAACAATGACATATACCAAAAAGCAACTCTGTAAAGGGTCTTGGAGAACTCCCTCAACCTCAAGTTCTTGTCATTTCCATGCACCCCTAAGTACTCAACGACATTTTCACGTGCTCTCTTGGGTTTTCTCCTTTGTCATTAAACTTAATGGATTTGGGTGGAATATACCCCTCTGGGCATGGTTTCTCATTCACATCAAGAGGATAAGGATCTTGAAACTCATCATACGAATGAGGTGTTTCTTTTTTAGTGGAGGACAGTAACTTTCTAACCACCTCCATAGTAACTATTTTGGAAGGGGATTCTTCCAAACTTATGGCCTTTGCTGCTGGTGAGCTTGATGGTGCCGCCAGCTACTCTGGCACCACATTTCGTGATGGAATCGTCTCTGCCGGAATTGTTGCTGGTGTGGATGCCCCTCCAGAGGGGACAGTCATTGGTGTCACACAGCCTTGACCAAAACTTGATAGGTCTACATTGTTTTTCTTCAAGAAGTCAAAAAAAAAGCTCATAAAACTCTTACTTGTCATCGGAGATGCTGCCGGTGAGCTGGTATGCCCTCCTTGAGGAGCAAGTGTCTTTTCTCTGATCACCACCACATCCTCCTAGGTGGTCTGGTCACATTGACTTCCATTCCTAGGTAATATTTCTTCAAAAACTAGCAGCTTAGAAATGTTGAAACCTTCTTTGTCCATTAAAATAAGAATACCTCCCCAGCCGAGCCGCCAAAGGTAAGAGGGTAGTTGTACTGGGGTCTATGAATAACTGGAAAGGGTTACACGTGACCCACTCCAATGGACTATTCTTTCAAGGTCTTTCAAGAGCTTATTGATCATCACCTGGTAAAACCTTCTCTTTTTGGTAAGAATGGAACCAAAGTAAGAACTATTTCCTGCAAGAAGATGAGCTTCACAAGTATAATAGTAACTTTTTCTCAAGAGAAAACTCCTGAGAGTGACGGCTGTGAGTGTGGAGTGAAAAAACAAGTGACTTAGCACTTAGAGAAAGAGCAGGGAGAGAACAATAGGTATCTAGGGTGATTATGACAGAGTAATGGTAGGACTTGAGATGAATATATGACTTGACCTTGCCCAAGGGTCCTATTTATACTTGGGCACTAGGGCTGAGCTGGCACTTTTGGGGTGCCAAAACTGAGAGGGTTGGTGAGGGATAAGGCCTGCAATGTACCTTTTATCCCTATCTGTGGGCAGCCACTTGTCCCCTCTGATAGGTGCCACCTGGTGTAAACCAAAGTCAAAATGCAAATATGTCTGCACTTGAATAAAAAATATCCGATTTGGTAAATATCTTTTAAAATGGTAACTTGATGTACAAGATTTGTAAAACTTGAAGATGGGTTCAAGTACCACCTCCTCTAAAAAAAAATTTATAAATTTGAGGAGGAGCCTCAAGGACCACCTCCTCTAAAATCATTTACAGACTTGACGAGAGGTTTCAAGGACCACCTTCTCTAAAATCATTTTATAAACTCTTCATTTATTATGAGCAACCCCTTGGTTGCTCACTTCAATTATGACTAGGTATGAAATATGTAAGGACTGGGTGGCCCTTAGGGTGTATCTACTAGTGTTATCTCAATCTTAAAGTGCTAAGTGGTTGAGCTTGCTCAACAAACCTTACTCCTCAGCCACCAAGCCAAAACTCCTAAGAGATACTATCTTGCCTAGTTGAGCCCTGCCTACTCAACTAGGCAACATGTACAAGAAAGTTACATGTTAGTACTTTGGCACTTATGTGAGTAAGAAAACCTGGGGAGGAGGTCACTCTAAGTAAATCTTCTTGCCCACTAGTTCTATTCCGTAAGGAATTTGGTTTTCTGGGAACGAGGAGCTCCTCATGGTGAGACTCCTCCTTCATACTGTATTACTGTATTTTTTAATAATCTGGGATAAGGAATTGTTCCTAGTGAGCCTCGTCGCCTAAATTCCAAGTTGTGAGTTATGGGCATCTTGGGGCAAGGAGCCCTTCTTGGGGGGCCTCCTCACCCAAGTTCAATTTCTGCAAACTTTTATTAATCCATCATGAGGAACCTTTCCTTATTGGCCTCCTTGCCCCAAGTTTAAATTCTAGGATCTTGGGGATATTGGAGGCGAGCAGCCCTTCATAGGGCCCTCCTTGCCAAATCTGCTAATTCTGATAATTTGGGGGAAATTGGGACCAGGATCCCTTCTTGGGGCCCTCCTCGCCCAACCTACTAATTCTGGGAATTTTAGGGAAATTGGGGCGAGGAGCCTTTCCAGGTGCCCTCCTCGCCCAATCTACTAATTCTGGGAATTTTAGGGAAATTAGGGCGAGGAACTCTTCTTGGGGCCCTCCTTATCCAACTTCATCTTTTGAGAACTTTTAGGAGCATTAGAGCTATGAGTCCTTCCATGACCCTCCTCGCCCAATTTAGCTTTTGGGAACTTTGTGGAAATTGGGTCTAGGAGCCCTTCCTGGGGACCTCCTCGCCCAACTTTTTTTTTTTTTTTGCTCGTTATGAGGCCCTCCTCGCTGATTGGTCCTGCTTACCTAAGCCTTTGAGCTATCAAGTGTGTACCCCTCTACAATCACTAAGTTGAGCAATTGACTCTGACCTGAAAAGGACAATACAAATTGAGTTCCTCTCACAACCCAGTATCGATCATATAGTCATAGCCGAGCAAGTCCTCCTTATAGATAAAGCCTTTAGTAGGATGGATCACGTCATCAATTATCTATAGAGCAACATACTTCCAGACGACAAGAGGTTGGCACACCAAATCAAAGTCAAGGATGCTCGTTTCTACCTTAGCCCAGAAGGTAAACACTATAAGAAGTCATTCTATGGCCCATTCTTCTGGTGCATCCACCCACAAGATGCCGAGCAAGTACTTAGTGAAATTTACGAAGGCATATGTGGGAGTCACGCGGGTGGAATATCACTAGCCTTTTGAGCAATCAAGGAAGGATATTGGTGGCCTCACATGAAGAAAGACACTAGCACATATGTTCGTAAATGTAAAAAGTGCCAAAATCACTTGCCTATGGTTTACCAGTCAGCCAATGACCTAAAATCTCTTATTTGTCCATGGCCTTTCATGCAATGGGGATTAGACTTCGTGGGACCACTACCTACTACTTCTGGAAATCGCAAGTACCTGTTAGTCACCACTGCTTATGTCACTAAATGGGTTGAGGTATAACCATTGGCGAACATACGAGACTCTGACATGACTAGGTTCATATGGAGAAACATCATAACTCACTTTAGGATATCAAGAACCATCATTATCGACAATGGTACTCAATTATAAAGTAGTTTCTTCTAAGCATTTTGTGATGATCACGACATCAAGCACCACTTCAGTTCTATGGCATATCCCCAAAGCAATGGGAAGGTGGAGGCTTATAACAAAACCATGATCAATGGGATGAAAAAATGATTGGAAAAAGCTAAGGGCTCTTGGGTGGATGAACTCCCTCATGTTCTATGGCCCTATCGCACGACGCCTAGAAAACCAACTGGGGAAACACCATTTTCCCTCTCTTATGGCATGGAGGTTATTATCCCTCTATAAGGAGGACTCCCTATTAAAAGAACCACACTATTCGACTAAGGCCTTAATGATGAATCCTTACGCACTGAGCTCGACCTAGTAGATGCACGATGAGATCTAGCCTGGATCAAGTTGGCCTCCTACCAACAGCAACTATCCCAGCAGTACAACAAAATGGTCAACCCAAGGAAGTTTTCAATAGGAGACTATGTCCTACAAAAAGTCCTCGGCAGTGCCATAAAACCATCAGATTGAAAATTAGGACCAAACTGGGAAGGATAATTCAGAGTGATCAGAGATGATCTTCAAGAAGCATATCATTTGGAAATGCTGGAGGGCAGGTAGATACCAAGAGCAAGGAACTCAGCCAATCTCAAGAAGTTCTACTTTTAAATATTATTTTTTATCTTTTTAATTAGTGGAATTTTTAGTTTTTGTTACTTGATAAGACAATTTGCAGTGAATAAAGGTCAGACTGGCCCATCTATTCTCAAAGCTTACCTTGGCTTCTTAACTCATCTCAACTCATTAATTTGCACCTTTTCCAATGACATATCCTATGTGCATACTTTGAATGTTTAATGAACAGGGTTAGCAAGTGAAATACTAACACTTGAAATTACCCTCAGGCCCTTATTGTTAACACAAGAGGCCTCATGAGTTGCCCCGGCAACAACAAAAACCCTACTGTGGATCCTTAGGTAATAAAGCCAACTTTGGTTGGTCACCAACATCTGTTGGTCACAAAAACTTGCTTGGGTGGATTTCCGAATAACCAAGTACATTCTCGCCATCATCTCACTTAGGCCTAAGGAAATATAACGACACGACCTAAAAGGTAAAGTGAATGGAATGACTGCTTAGGCATATTGGACTAGGAGAATGTTCAAACATATGAAAGGCTGAATGCTAATACTTAAACATCATTTAGTCGGTTGTCAAAGACCAAAATAATTCAAACTAAGTATGAGCCTACCTAAAGCCTACGATCGGTCAATCAATATCATTTGGGTAGATAAAAGTGCTAAGCAACTTACGAACATGTAAAATTAAAATATGTTTAGTCAACACACGCTCAAAACATAAGAAAATTATTTATTAAGAATACAAGGTTACAATCACAAAACCAAAAATAAACACACAAAAGCCTAAGAAGGGCTAAGGTGTCGAGCAAGATATTTTGTTACTGCTTCCCTCTGACCATCGTCCGGCTTCAGAGAAAATTCTTTGTCATCTTCATCGATATCCTGATTTAAGATTTGGGGAGGAATAGCATCGGTCGAAATGCATTCGTTGGACATTCCACATGGTACTTGTACCAAAGCTTGGATTCCTTTGGGGTTCTCAACTATTTAAGAATGCTCAGCCATCCCTAAGAAAAAGCAATGCTTTGAGCCTCCTTAAGTTTTGTTGGGGCATTTGCCTAACCAGCATCATAACCTCCCCCCCCCCCCCCCCCATACCTCTCTGAGTCTTATCTTAAAGGAGTATCTGAGCTTCTTGACCTTATCTTTTAATACTCCTATAAAAGATTTCAAGCTCGCCACCTCCTTTCATAGAGCATCATTTCGGACTGCAGGAACTCGTTCACTTGGTTAACCTCAGTCCTCGCTAGCAGATGGACCCTCGAGGAATTAACTCCCTCTTGAACATAGGCCCCTATCTCCTCCATCTCCTGGAGGTCATCCTTCAGCCTTGCAATCACTTCAGTCTGGTTTTTATATTGTTCATTCCTAGCTCTTAGTGACTTGCAGATTTTCATGAAGGCTTTGAGAGCTTATAAAATGATATCAGGTCCAAGAAATCTCCCCAGTTGAGAATTAGGAGAAATGTAGCGATCTAAATCAGCAGACTAGAAACAATACATATCAAACCATAAGCAAGCATTAGCATAAATGCAAATAGATAGACACATGAACCAAGGGGTAAATTTCATTCCATATAAAAAGAAAACAAGGTCACTAGCTAATACATGAAGTTTACAAAAAAAGGGTACAGACCAATGAAAACTAAAACTTATATAAGGAAAATGGGAAATCCTAGTCTACAAGAGTCCTAGTCTTTCATCTGGTCTTCCCCAACTTTGGTCTTCCCCTTATTTACCACCTGTTATTCCTCGCCAGCACCAGCACTCCTGCCAATCGTAGCAAGAATGAGCTCAGTGTTTCCACCAGCTTGTTCATTACCTTCTCCTTTTTTGTCTTTAATATAAGGGTCAAGACCAGGAGAATGAAGGCCGAAGAGTTTAGAACTCTGGGTTCCAGCATCCTATAATCCTAGTCCCATCCCCTCTTAAAGGAGACCTTGCCATTTGGCATTCATCATCCTCATAAGCTTTATAAAAACCTTCACAATAGTTATCATCCTTGGATTGAGAGAGGTCGCCCTCTAACGTGGTCACCTTGCCAGTGAGCTCTTTGTTGTCCTCCACTAACTCGGGCTTCTCAACAACAATCACCTTCTGAGCAGCCCCCAAAGCATCATAGGCCTTAGACATGTCACTATTTTCATGCTCCCATGATTGGAAATCATTGGAAAAGGCCACTTTCTCAGCCTCCAAAGACACCTTCTTGGCCTCCTGGGCCTTCTTTAGCTCTCTTCCTCCCTTCTAAAATTATCAGAGCGATTGTCTAGAAGGGTAGTGAAATCAGACAACATCCACAGAGAAAATATAATTGAAATGGGAAATAGCGAAGTAAAAAGACAAGTGAGAGAGACTTACCAGAGCCATCCCCTGTGCGGTCTTGAGGGAGAGTTGAGATGGCCCCAGCCTCAAGGATCACTCGCGGTCAGCGATGAGCACTGACCTCTTAAGCATGTATGGGCCAAAAAGGGTGAATCACCCACAATATCCCTCTTAAGACTAGGGACGGTGGGCCCTCCAACGGACTGCAAGGATAACTTTTTAGCCTCAAATTTCTCTTTCTCTCTCTTATTCTCTTCTTCTCTTCTTCTCTTTATCTTTCTCTCTCTTTTTTCTTCTCTTCTTCTTTATTTCTCTCTCTCTCTCTCCCTATTTTTCTCTTTTTCTCTCTTCTTCTCTCGCTCCTTCTCTTACTCTCTCCCTTTACCAGATGGGCCAGTAGCACTACCTTTGGGAGAATCTGTCGCAGAAATATTTAAAGTAGGAATCATGTTAGATATGATTGCAAAGTCATCATCGTCATCAGGAATCCTCAACATCCTCTTCTTGACTAAAGGAGCCATGTCTTCTTATTTCTCTATTTCCACTCCTCCTCCAACTTCTACTCCTCCTCTTCTCTCTTCCTTGATCTCTTCCTCTTCTTCTTTAGAACTTTCCTCCTCAGAAGGACCTACCTCTGAGCTCTTAAATCTATGACCTAATCAACTAGCTGAGCAATAAAGTTGGTGCTTATGTTCTTGTATTCCAAGAGAAAAGCCACTGACCTAGTATGCTCACCTTCTGCCAAACTCTCCTTTATGCTCCAGGCTTTCATGAGATATTCAGTATTTATCTCAGTAATGTTAGGTTCTTGGTTCCTGGAACGATCTTCGATAACAAAGAAGAGGAAAATTAGCCACAAAAATGAGAGGAATCTATAAGAAGTTAGCAGAAAGGAAAAAAGAGGAACTGACCTATTTCGGCCTCCCCA
The DNA here is from genome assembly GCA_949130495.1 of Sambucus nigra. Classification (NCBI taxonomy): domain Eukaryota; kingdom Viridiplantae; phylum Streptophyta; class Magnoliopsida; order Dipsacales; family Adoxaceae; genus Sambucus; species Sambucus nigra. Next base: position 524,415,770 of record OX422212.1, read on the forward strand.
TTGTCAAAAATGGGAAGGTCGCGTGGTTTTTCCCCTTCCAACAGTGAAGGGTGTTGCCATTTCCTTGTGATAAATTCACTTTCCCAATAGTCCTTGTGGGAATTCGGGAGATTTACCACCAGAACTCGCTCAGATTTTCTAGTTTTCATATACAACAACCCCTTTTTAGTTTTCGAGAATACATAACAGTAACATATCTCGACAAGCCCCAACCTTGTTCCATAAATAGTATTTATCCTATGAACACTGTTTACTATCTTCCATACATAGGGGCGTATTGAGCAGGAACAATGGAGAAATATCTAAAAAATCTAAGAAATAACTCATTTGGGAGGGGGAAGTTAGACCTTCTTGATTTATCAGCAGGGTATGAATCAAGCGCCCCCCGTCCACTTTGTAAAAATTATGATGAAGGGGGCACAATTGATAATTACCCACTCAGGAATGTTATACTTATTCCTAAACACTTCTATAAATTTACCATCCAACATCGCCATAACTAAACTGAGCAAGAAGAAATCCTAACTACAGTAACTAGCTAGTACAGATAAAAAGTACCAAGAAGAGGCAGGGACTATAACTTATAGGCGGTGATGAAGCTTTGAGAAAGCACAGAAAGAGAGAAACTTTGCCTTTTGAATCAAGAGAAGAGCTTAGGAATGGATTATGCACAAAAATGACTAAAACCAATGAACAAATGCTTGAGTAAGCCTCAACTGATCACCAGAACACTCAAATGATGAGTTTCGAATTCCTAGGAAGATTTTGATGCTTCATTTCCCTTCTTAGGACAAGCGTGCCCTTATTGCAAGCCTTGTTATTAAAATGATCCCATCACGGACTCTCACTACATTACAAGGACCTGGACCTCCAACCCACTTGAAATCTATTGGCCCAAGGGTATTAGCCCAAAGATTTTAGGGGAAATTATGGGAGCCCACTTTTTACAAGACCATGAAAGTAACTAACCAAGATAACTTGAGTTATTTGGTCCGACCAAAATCACGGCTTAATTCCTACACGGGCAGTTTAGTTAGAGAAGGGTACTCGCGGATATGGTCAAATCAGGTGCCAAGAATCACGGTCAAGATATTCAAGCAACTCATGACCAACCCACGTACAATGATGGAGTTCCTTAAATAACTCAAACTCTGTAACAAACATATGTATAAATTGTACTCCCTGGCCTCGGAAAAAGGGAAAAAAATTATAATCGTTGAAAGACACTTAATAGAAAATAAGTAACCTATTCGTGGACGTAGGCAAGTTACTGAACCACGTACAACGTTATTGTGTGTGATGTTATTTACTTTCTGCCTTTTGTGATTGCTTTCATGAATCTTTTAATTGTGAATTTTTCTGCACTCACAAAGGGTGCTATAGCTTTCTACATAGAGGAAACACATTAAATAGGGTGACGCCTAACAATGGAGATTTTTACCTAGAAATGAAGTTTATCTGAGTGGTAATCCCATTAAAGACAATCAGTAATATGAGTTATATGTTAAATAGATAGTGTGCTAAAAATGTGGGTGAGATACTGTGCAATGGAAAATCAGCATGCATCATGTTTTGAATTTGCATAGTAGCAAATGGAGTGTGAAAAATGTCGTGCATTAGATCAAGCATAGTCTTTCAGAAATATTATCAAAGAGATATGATAACCTAGGAAAAACCAATAAGATGACTTTATGTCATGATTCAATGGCAGAGTCATTGCTCAACATGTTTGTAAAAAAATTACAAGAAGGATTTATAGGAAAAGAATACTATAAGGATAAAAAGAGGAGAATATTGCAAAAAAAATTAAGTAAAATACAAATATGTAAAATATGGTTCTTAGAAAACTATATTTGTAAATTATAGTTTTACTTCAATAAAATATGAAATAATAAAAATAATTTAATAATATTTTTCCATAAACTTCCTTACCTAAAAATTGAAAATGTAGAAAAAACATATGAAAAATAGTTAAAAGAATTAAAAATTAAAAGACTTAATTGGAGCTAGAATAAGGTATTTTAGAGAATGGATAGAGCAAGAATATCTAAAAATAAAGAATAAGAAAATGAAAAATAATAGTTAAATGGTTTGCAAAGCTTCAATCAACCGAATTGTTCGGTGATAAAAAAAAGGTATAGAAGGAAAATATGTTTTCTAAAAAGAAAACCTTCTATAGACTAAGAAGAGAGAAATATAAGAGAAAATACTATATAAATTCAGGGTTTAAGAAAAAGATTTTTTGGAAAAGTTATTATTACTCGGATGGAAAAAGAACTTGTAAATGTTGGGTTTGTAGAGAATTGGAACATTTATAAATCAATGTAGAAAAAAAAGAATAATAACAAACTAATAAAAGCCTTAGAAAGTCTTGATTATATTAAACTGGAGGGAGAAAAAACATTAAGATTGTAGAGGGGTATTGTTCCACAAATCAAAAATATTATTTGGGCAACGGAGTCCATAAGCGAGGAACCCCTCTCCCAATGCTAATGGAAACGTTGTTCGGGAAAGGGAGTCCAAATGCGAGGGACCTCTCTGCCAAATCCCAGTTAAAATGATATTTGGTCAAGGGAGTCCACAGCGAGGGACCCTTCTACCAAATCCTAGTTAAAATGATATCTGGGCGAGGGAGTCCACAAGTGAAGGACCCCTCTGCCAACACCCAGTTAAAATGATATTTGGGCGGGGGAGTCCACAATGAAGACCCTTCTTCTAACATCCAGTTAAAATTATATTTTGGTGAGGGAGTCCACTCCGCGAATGCTAGTCGAAATATAAAATTAGGCGAAAGAGTCCACAGCGAGGGACCCATCTGCCAATGCTCAAATACAAATACTATTTTGCAGCGAGGGGATGCAAGACACAAGTGACCCAAGGAGAAAAATAAATCAGGACAATAGATTCTATCATGAGGGGTTCCTCTTCATAAAAAAAACTATTCTTTTAAATAACAAAAGTACTAATGTTTATTTACTCACACCGGTAGCCTAGTTGAACAATCAGTGCTCATATAGGCTAGCTAGGATCTTTTGGGAGTTTTGGCTTGGTGGCTGAGAGACAAGGTTTGTTGAGAAAGACTCAACCACTTAGCACTTTAATATAGAGAGACACCTAGGAGTCATTCATGCACTTACACAGCCAACACTTAGTCGGAATTGAAGTTACTAGTCATATGGATGCTCATAAAGAAATAACTTTTAGAAATGATTTTAGAGAGGGTGTCCCTCAAGGCCACTCTAAAGTTTACAAACGTTTGTACAGCAAGTTACTGTTTAAAAAGATATTTACCAAATCATATGTTTTTTCTCCATCTGGAGACAGATGTACTTTTTGACTTTGGTTTGCACCAGGTGTCGTTTGTTGGAGAGGTACAGGCGGTTGAAGACAATGTAGGGATAAAAAGTACATTTCAGACCTTTTCCATTAAAGTTTCCTCTCATTTTTGGCGCCTAAAAAGGCCATGTTAGCCATATCTTGTATCTATAAATAAGACCCTTGAGCTAGGTCAAATCAGATCAGAAAACTCAAGTTATACTGTTACTCTATCAAAATCACACCAGACCTATTATTGTCTCCCTGCTCTCTCTTTAAGTGCTGATTGCTTGTCTTTTCACTCCCATCATTATGGCCATTATTCTCAGGTGATCTTCTTCTCCAAGTTATCATGATTATCTATGAAGTTTCATACTTATATGGGGAGGTCCAAAGAATTTACTCCACTTTTACCAGAAATATAAGCTTTTCATACCCAACTGCTCTTTAAACCTTGAAGGCAGAGTCTATTGGAGTGGGTCATGCTTCACCCATTCCAGTTTGTTATCAAACACCAGTTACACTACCCTTTTACATTTCGCGACTCTGCTGGGGAGGTATCCACATTACCATGGACAAAAAAGGTTATAATGTTTCTAAGCAGCTGGTCTTTGAAGACACTCCAGCTAGAAATGGAGTTCAAAATGACCAGACCATCCAAGAGGAGGTGGTAGTGATCGGAACTATACACTTAGTCCTCAAGGACGATAGACTAGTGTAGCAGTAGTTACTCCATTAATAGGTATGAATTCAATGAGCATGTTTTTTGAGTTTCTAAAGCAAAATAATATGGATTTGGCAAGTTTGAGACAAAGTTGTGAAACACTAGTAGCATCCCCCTTTGGAGGGGCAGTCGCTATAGCAATAGTAATAGTAAAGGTGGATTTACCACGAAAGGTTGTGACGAAGCAATTAGTAACACCATTGAGTTCATTATCAGTAAAGAATGTGGGTTGTAGGAGTCTCCCTCCAAATCTGTTACCATAGATTAAGTGAATAATCTACTTTCTTCTTAGAGGGAAACTTCTCATTTGTACGAGGAGTTACAGGACCACTACCCACAAAGTGTCAATGAGAAACCATACCCAGAAGGGTATGTCCCATCAAAGTTTATCAAATTCAATGGAAAAGGAGAAAACCCAAGAGAAAACGTGAAACAGTTTATGGAATACTTAGGAGTGAATAGGAATGAAAAGAGCCTGAAGTTGTAGGAGTTCTCCAAGACAGTCACGGGGAAGGCATACGCATGGTGTTTCCACCTGGCGCCAAACAACATCCCACCATGGGAATAAATGCACAGGCAGTTCCTCCAAAAAAAATTCATAGTGGAAGACGAGTTCACATTGAGACACCTGGGTCAGGAAGTGCAGAATCCCGGTGAAGAGCTGATGTAATATATCAAGCATTTTCGCAACAGGGTGCTAGATGGCCATGAAGATGTAGCTGAGGCAAGTTTGTTGTAAATATGTGTCGAGGGACTACTAGAGGAATACAAAATCCATTTATTCAATGAAACTAGAGATGGGAATATTAGAGAATTCATTCGAGATGCCAGTAACTTAGCTATGATCATCAAGCCTAGACCCTCAAATTGGAGAACACAAGTGCCTCTGACCTCAGGAATGTTTCAAGTATCTAGGAGGCAAGTTGTTAACTATGTATATATAGGTTCAAAAGGCAAGAAGGGAGGCCCAGGGTTCAAAAGAAATAGTTCAGCAAATAAGAGGAAGTTTGGAGATGATATCCAATTATCATTGCCTTATAGTGCGGAAAAGGCGATGGATTGTCATTGTACATTAGTACGAGAGGAGGTAGAAGGTCCAATGCACTAAAATGGGGAAGTCCCAATAGCAACAGACAAGGCTGATGCCAAATATTATGAGTTGCATGAGAGAGTGCACCATGCCACCAAAGTCTGTTTCTACTTACGAAGGATCATTAGCGAGCAGGTAGACAATGGTACTTTGTAGATAACACCCGCAGATGTTAATGAGAACCCACTTCCACCACATCATTATGGCAATGCCAATATGGTGGTAGCATATGATGCAGCAGAACCTCAAGACCTGAAGGAGTGGGGAGATAGCGAGAATATGTTTGAAGAGCTAGAAGGCCTGACACTTAATAGAGGATAGAAAGATAAGAGTGAGAGGAGGCGTGAAAAATGGTTCTACAACCCTAATCAAGAAGAAGTTGAAGGCGAGGGGTTGAGCAAGTGACCCCCTCCCCCCTCCCCAAAAAAAAGGCAAAGTAGATGTAATCCTTGCTCTTGATGAAGGAGGAATATATGAGGCAGAATATGTCTATAATGCTCAAACTTATGAGGTAGACTCGGACATTGAGTCCGAAGCCATAGCAAGGATTCCCAGTTCAAATGGTTCTTCGACCAGATAGGAGTGAAGTATGACACTCGGGTGGTCATTACGATAAAGATTTTAGAATTGGTGCAGCAACGAGGGGCCCCATCATTAAATTGGAAGGAACCGATTAGGCAACTCATTAAAAGATACACTTCTAAGGTGATCTTTTCTGAGGCAGATAGACAAGTACCATATTTTCATAACTGCCCACTCTATGTGACAGACATGATTAATGGGATTTCTTTCCCCAGGGCCTTGATATATGGAGGATCGCACATCAACATCATGTCAATCAGCAGGCAATATGAGACAGCGATGTCTCAGGACAAGATAGTGCTCATACCACTGGTGATTTTAGGATTTGACAGGGCAGGCATGCAGTTGCTTGGGTACATGAGTGTGGGTATCAAGTTGGGTAACTTCACTTCCTAAATTAAATTTTATGTCATCAATGCCAACATAAGCTACCCGCTGCTCAAAGGGCGAGTGTGGATTCACACTCATGGCATAATTCCCTCCACATATCAATAATGTGCCAAAACCAATGTTCGAGGTACTGAGATTATAATCAAAGAAACCCAAAAGACATTTTATGTTGAGGAAGCCCATCTGGTATATGCAATATTATATACTGAGCTCGACGAAGAGGGAAAGAGCTCAGCGAGAAGATTAGAGGGGGTGAAAGTGGTTAGAGGAGGTGCCCAACTAAGGACGTTTGTTCATGATCGCTTAGGATAAAGAGTGATCCTTCAGATGGCAAAGAGAAAGATGAAGGGAGAGGTGGTAGCCAAGCCCCCTCTAATATGTAAGAAGGTGGCCAAAAAGTTATATACCGCATATAACAGACTGCGCGGGCGGCGTTCTGGGATGAGATTGTCGACCTGGAACTAGAGTGTTTTATGGTAAATGAGTCACATATAATTGAGCATATAAAAGAACCTAAGGAGGCACCTGAATGCATGAAAAATGGTCTAAAAGAACAGTTACAAGAGTTGGAAGATATTAATTGGGGAATATAAGGGGTGAAAGTAGACCCATTCTAATCACCAAATGATTGAACCCAAAGCAAAGGGAGGAAGTCATCAGCCTGCTCAAGGAATTTACTATGAGCTCCCATAAACTAAATGTTCTTCCTAATGCTTTCCCAGTTAGACATGCCACTCGCACATACAGAGCTGAGCTAGACCTTAAGATAAAAGTAGAAAGGGGGAAATAGTTAGCAATAGGGTTCATCAAACCCATTCAACACCCTATATGTCTCTCTAGCAATGTACCAATGGCAAAGAAAGATAAAATACAAATTTGGATTTACGTTGACTTCCGCGACTTGAACCGTTCATTCCCTAAAGATGAGTTTTCCTTGCCAAATATAGGCAATCTAGTAGACGTTATAGCGGGTTATGAGATTTACAGTTTCATGGATGGGTATGTCAATTACAAACAAATCAGGATTGATCCAGCATACGGGGAGAAAACTGCCTTCTGCACTCTATTAGGAAATTTTTACTACACAATCAACCATTAGAGTTGAAGAATGTTGGGGCCACCTACCAGCGAACTATGATATCTTCCATGACTTATTTTATAACGCGTTGGAGTTCTATGTGTACGATCTGGTGGTGAAGTCAAAGAAATAAATCAAGAAAATACAAGACCTCAGACGGGTGTTTAAAAGATGCCGTAGGTACAAGATGAGAATAAATTCCTTGAAATGTGCCTTTGGGGTCACTATAGGAAAATTTTTGGGATTCGTGGTAAATCGATAGAAGGTGCAAGTTGATCAGGAATAAAGAAGGCCATCCTATTGATGCCACCGCCGAAGATTCAGAGGCAGCTCAAAAGCTTCTCAGGAAAGGTGTCCTACCTAAGAAAATTTATACCAGCGCTGGCGGAGATGACCCACACGTTTTCCCTATGATGAAAGTAAAAGTTAGATGGGTTTGGGGAAATGCGCAGAAGAATAATTAAAGTGATATTAGCATCACCCTCAACTATGGTACCGTCGGAGGTGGGCCCACTGTTGTTGCTCTACCTGACTTTGACGGAGAGGTCCATGGGGGCTTTGCTATCCCAAGAAAGAGCATGGGTAGAGAGACCCATCTGCTACTTGTCATGGGTGATCTCAAGTACTGAATCTAGATACACCAATTAAAAGAGGCATTTTCTGGCCTTGGTGTTTATTTCCTAAAAGTTGAGGCATTAGCTGCTGGAATTTATAGTCCATATTATCACCAAGTGAGACCCTATCAAGTACCTTATGGAGTGAACGATCTCGGTAGGAAGAGCAGGAAGGTGGTTCTTGATCTTGTAAGCGTATAATTTGAATTGAGTGGTGCCGAAAGATATCAAGAGCCACGCAGTGGAAGATTTGTTAGCCAACTTTCCAAGTCAGAATTTTGAGCCTCCAAATAAAGAGCTACCTAAAGAAAATTTTCAAGTATGCTTAGCAGAGGAGATAGAGGAGTGGAAGATGGAATTTGATGGTTCTTGTGCACAAAAAACATGAGGTGTAGGTGCTATCCTCTCGAATGGGTAGGAGAAAACCATTCTCTCCTTCAAGTTTGACTTCAAATGTTCAAACAATGAGGTTGAGTATGAAATTTTCATTCTCGAATTGTTATAAATGTTGCAAAAAGGTGTCAAGGTGCTATGTATATGAGGGGACTCTAACTTGGTATCAGATTAATGAGGAGTTCACCCTCAAGCATGCCAATCTAGCACTATATAGATCCATTATCCAGAGGCTGTTGAGCCAGTTCTTGAAAATAACCATTGAGAAACATGAGCGGACAATGAATAGGCACCCAAATACACTCGCTATGATAGCTCAAAAATTGGAAATGGGTGAACCAAAAGAAACCATCACGGTACGATGGAGGACGGTGCCTATCACAGTGAAGTCTCGATTTCCAAGTGAAGAATCAAAATATTGGTGGTGCTCGATAGTGAGATAGTTGGAAACCAGATAAGGAAAGATGGAAAATAATAGAGTTGTCCAACTACCACTTGATGCAAGGAACGATTAATTTAAAGAGTCCTAGAGGGTTTCTATCAAGATGCGTAGGAGAAGAAGAAGCTAGATAGAGGTTGGAAGTAATGCATGAGAAGTATTACGGGGATAATGATATCCCTCTTTATCGTCGGTTATAGCGGGAGGATACTACTAGTCCACCATGAGCATGGAGGCTGCTCATCTGTAGCAGGGTTATCAAAAGTGGCAAACCTAGTTTGACTAGCCAGCAGAAGCGAACTTCATAAAATCATTTGAGGATTGGAGGCAACCTTACATAGTGTATTTGAAGTATGGGGAGTTGCCAGCCAAGCGAGAAGCTACGATATATCATAAAAAGAGAGTAACCCGCTTCTATCTAGTGGAAGGGGAACTCTAGAGGAAATGTTACAATAAGGAGGCATTGAAGTGAATAGATAAATTGGATGTAGAAAGGATGCTGAAGGAAGCTCGTGAGCCCTCCCTTATGGGAGGTGCTAAGTCATACGGTTAATTGATGATGCTGGGGTACTACTGGCCAACCATGGAAGCTGACTCCATTGGTTAAGTGAAGAAATGTTGGGCATCCCAAGTACATGGAAAGATAGTGAATTCCCCCTGAGTAAGTCTACAAAGCTTAGAAGCCCCTACCCCTTCCACACGGGGGCATTTAATCCGGTGGGAAAGATCAACACAACCTCTCGCGGAAAGGCCTTCATCATCGTTACTATAAAATTATACACCAAGTGGACAGAAGCAATCCTGTTGTGGACATCCCCGATCCTCGCGGTGGGCAGGTAGAGTGAGGATCTTAGGTCTCGCGTATCCTTCTCAAGAGCGCTTCGGTCGGCGACATTGATGAGGTGAAAAATGTAGAGAGATGGAGTCGCCAGTCTATTTTACTCAAAACATACAAAAGAAAGGGAGCCATCTCGAAGGATATCATCCAAAGACATACAGATGCATACGAAACCAAAATGATTCGAAAGGGGTCCAGAGGCTAAGTTACAAAATGGGAAGGTATTAGGCACCCATTCAGCCCTTATGGTCTCTCATGGGTTTTTGCTATTTTCCTTTATTTTCCCCGTGATATGTGTGCATGTGTATATATAGTAGAGATAGGAATCATTGACTTGTATCATGGAAGATATAAAGCGAGTCATCCATAGGAATGTAAAGATAATATTAGAAATTAGGATTTGCGCGATCATCCTTGCGTTGATCGTTATAATGGAACGATAATGTATGTGGAATAATACACCACTGAGAATAAATATATGCATATATATGTAATCTAAGAGAATTGAATTTAGAGAAAATAGAAAATGGAAAAAGAGTAAAAAATAGGACTCGAATCTCGGGTTTTACCCCAAGACGCCTACGTGCCTATAGAGGTATAAAAGTCCACGTAGTTCGTATGCAAAACGAGGGGTGGGGTTTATCCCATAAATCCAACCGGGGACTTCTCTTGTTTGTGTATGTGTGTGTGTAAAAAAGTGTTTTAGTTGTGAGAAAAGTGCAAGAAAAGTGTGAGAATTCCCGTTTGGAATTTATGAGCAAACCCTCTTTTTCTTATTTTTGGGTTTTATTTATATGAAAATAAGAGATGTGCAATAGTATTAGATAAAAAGTATATTAAGATATGTGAGATGAGGGAATAAAAGTGCTAAGTAATAAAATAATTTAATATGAATTTATGGGAATTTAATGAGAGAATTGAGAAAATTGGACCTTCTTGAAGATCTTAAGCTTGATCTTGAATGTTGGAGAGAAGCCCTTGCACTTGGATGATGATGGAGGGTAGTGAATTCATCAAGTTTGATAAAAAGGATGATGAGAATTGAAAGTTGGAAAGGGTTTTGGATGTGGAAATCACGCTGACTTCGAGAGAGGGTTTTTGGATTTATTGAGAGTGATATGTTTCTGATATGGGCTCCTCTTATAATGAGGTCAAGGCCTCCTTTTTATAGTCCCGGGTTATTGCCGATCGGCATAGCCCTAGTCCTTCCAATCGACAGGTGCGTTTAGGCACACTACCGATAGGCAAGGTCTGGGACCTACCGTTTGGTAGTGTCTTTCATGCCTTTTTGGAAAATCGATCACTAAGCGCAAATCGTTGATCCGAATTATGAATGGGGCAAACTATTGGAAAGTTAATTCAGAGACCTTCGAAAGTTCTTTCGACTGTTCCCGGGTTCAAGAGTTGACTTTTGGTCAAATGTGGCTCGGAAGCGCTCGTTGATCCTTTGGACGGGAAAACTTCGAACTCAAATGGATCGTTTGTCTACATGATAATTCCGAATCGTGTACGGGGCGGACCGTTGGAAAGTTTAGGAGATGTACTTAGACATTACAAAGAGTTTAATCTAGTTTGGGTTGTTGACTTTGGTCAACTGGGCCCTGGAAGCATTTGGTGATCTCTCGGAGTAAAACGGATCGTTCGTCCATACCGTAAGTCAGAATTGCGCACGGGATGGACCGTTGGAAAGAGGTTTTAAGTGCCTTTTGAAGATTCATTCAGTCTCGATCGAGATAAAGAGTTGACTTAGGTCAAATAGAGCCCGGGAGCATGCGGTGGCCTCTTGATCGAGTCTCGATCGAGCTGAAGAGTTTGATTTTTTGGGTCAAACGGAGCCTGGGAGCTCCCGATGGATTCAAGGTCAGTACTCGGGGTATGACCTGGTTTGTAGTGATGAAGGGAGGTGTTAGGGACCTAGGGAGAGTTTAGGGGGTAACAAAATGGGGTGTCTACACCTATTAAGGAGGGTGACTTCTCAAGTGGTAACCCAGTTTATAATGGAGTATATCATATACAAGTGTGGTATAACCAAGGTGATACTCACAAATAATAGGAAGCAATTTGTATGCAAGGAGATGGGACTCATCACTTATAAATACAAGATAGTGCATAACATCTCAATTATTTCCTACTTAAAGGTAAATGGCCTTAAAGAAGATGCTTGAGGATGCGCCAGGGGCGAGGGATGAGAAATTATCCATGGTGTTATGGTCCTACCATACTTCAAAAAGAAAATGGACAGGGTTTACCCTATTCTCACTGATGTAGGGGATCGAAGTTATCCTACCGAGAGAATTGGTGGTTCCCTCAGCTAGGGTTGCTCTAAGTAATGACCTTATACCAGACCCTCGACATGTGCTGCTGGAGACACTATATGAACACAGAGACAGGGTTAAAGATAACTTCAAGGTCCACACCCAACATTTGTCTAGGGCTTACGAGAACTTGGTCAAGCCCAGGGAATTTCAAGAAGGGGACTTGGTCCTACGTGCATCCACTCACCATCTATGCAGCATATCAGCATCAAAGTTCAAACCCAATTGGGAAGGCCCCATCGTGGTGAGAGGGGTGGTCCATTCAGGTTACTTTTAGATATTGAAACCTGAAAGTGACTACCTTCAATTCATTAACTGTAAGTGGCTAAAAAAATATTATGCCTAGTTTTTGTTAAGCTTCATTTCTTCAGAAAAGTTTGAATGTCCTGCTCTAATACAAGAAAAAAAATTGTAAAGATGGTAGAGAAAAGTCTCTTAAACAACATACAATACCAAAGAAACGAATAGAAACTATTTTGATCATTATCTGATGAGTTTTGCACTATTTGTTTACCTGCTTTATGAAGTGGGTGCCCCATATTAACATTTTCTCATTCTTAAAAAGTAAGAATAGTAACACTCTCTATTATACTGGAAGAGGGTCCATGACAAAAGGAACTTTACTCATTATACTTGAGGGTACATCCATCCCAAGAGAAAAAGTATATTGAGCAAGGTCCTTACAAACATAACAAATAATTTTTTTTACATTACATCAGTAGGAGGTTTCCCTTCTAATTGTAATAATAAATAACATAAAATACATTTTTTGTTATTATTTCATAACGAATTTATAGCCAAGAGAGCAAGTTCTAATCTCTGTTCTCAAGAAAAAAAATCACTCGACCAGTTTTTAAAAAATATGGAGAAGGGGGTCTACCCCCCTCCCCTAAACTTGTTATTTTTCTAAAAAGGTTCCAAAGAAAAGTTTGGAACAAGGACCCCGCAGACTAGGGGAAATTTTTATCTGAAGGAAATAATCATCTTATGTACTTATGACATTTGTTAAATTTTATTCAAAGTTTGTGGGGAGGATAAAGACTAACCCCTTCTCCCAGTTATTCCCTAAGAAATGAATGTGCATAGCAAAATACCGCAAAGTCACATGGGGTTGCACTAAAAAGTATAACTTGTTCAGACTTATGCAAGTACCCCACACTATACGGGGCAGTTCAAATGGACCAAGTGCTCGCAGAAATTAGAGTTGGTCATAGTAAATAGATGCCAAAAGTATAGATAGAGGCAAAGAATAAAAAAGCACAATCGAAGAAAACTGGTGTTTTCATTAATAAGTGATCAATCCTTTACATATGAAGGAGAAAAGAAAATACAAGGAAAAATATACATGCAAAAAAAAGAAAAGAGGAGAGACAGCTTATCCAATAGAAATAAAATAAATATATCATCTCGAGAAAGGGTGTCAGCGTATGAGGGGCCTGCCTCGTACACGAACTCCTCGTCCAGTCTAGCTAGTTTGATCTCATCCTTCTGCTCGCCTGCCTCAAGCGTGGCCAACTTGTCATGTAGTAACTCTATCCGACCCCGAATCTTGGTAGCCTCAGCCTGCCGCTACTCATCCCTAGACTGCCTAGATGTATGAAGCCTCACCATATTCCTTAATAGAACACTCGAGAAGCGACAAACTACAGTATCAATCCAGTATAATTGAAAGTGGTAGAACTGCTACAAATCCCTAATAGCGTCCAAGAATAGTAAAGTAGAGGCACTGGTCAGCTCAGGCGGATGGGTAGCTGAGAATTCGAAGGCATGGCTAGCAAGGGCCTTGAAGTTGAACACTATAAGAGTATCAATATGATGCACACTCTGAGAAGTTAATGTCTCCGGGTTATGCTCCAAAATCAAATCTAGAGTCTTTCACTCATGAGTCCTGAAATGCCTAGGCCGCTCCTTACGCCACAACCTGCTCATAAATGCCATAGGAGCCTCCACCTTGGTATCATCACAGTATGATGAGACTTTATTTCCAAAGAAAGGAAAGAGGAATCCTCTCCAGAGTGAGCATCCATAGCTGAGGAAGTAGACCCAGAGCTCTAGCCTTCCCCCTCAGCAGCCCCAGCAGGCTCGCTAGCAGGATCTTAAAAAAAAAGATGGCACAGGTATGCTAAGTCAGGGGAAAAAGAAAATAAAGGACAACTATACTTATATTCCTTAAGGGACTTTAATTGAAAGCTTATCCCAAAGCTCATAAGGGTGAGTATGTTTCCACCCAGACAAGAAGGACTCGTGTAGTGCTCGACTTGTAAAATAAATAAAGAAGGTTTGGCATGTTATTCTTCATAAAAGATAAAAATGAAAAGAACACGAAACTCACAGCTAAGAGTCACTCAAGTATAATAATTAACTACCTGAGGAGTGAGCAGTATAGTACTCTCCCCTCGTTCGGTCAAATCAGGAATGGCCGCTTTACTAACCTGTAAACAACGGAATAGGGAAGTGAAGGTGAGCATACTTGCATAGTAAAAGCAAGAAGAGAAGGAAGGAAGAAAGGAGAAAAGGGTATGATAGTATTGATGATGCTGTAAACAGCACCACCAGATAAGGTGTTCGCAAGCTCAATATAAGAAAAATAATGGCATCACAGTTATATGAAAGGTAAGATAATGAGATGATGAGAAGAGGGGGAACACCAAAAATATAAGTGGTTCAGCCTAAACTGGCCTACTCCCACTGTGTGTGTGTGTATCAACTCATTAAATAAGGCACTGATGGCCATGGATACAATCTCTCAAGCTTTCTCTCTCTACTGTGTATTTGGACAGAGTTTCAGCTAGGGTTGCCAAAATCGGATCCTTTGCAAGGTAGAGGATGACCTCTATATATAGTACCTGGGGGTGTAATGTATCCCCCCCATGCATGCAATGAGCATGTGTGTGTTGATCTAGCCAATCTCATGAAGACATCTGTCACTGTTACATGTAGAGAATGATGATGAAATATTCCCTCCACGTGGGGGGAATGATTTGTTATAACTGAATTGTATCCACGTGTCCTTATCCACACATACACCAATAAGAGCTCGGCCTGCGCTTGGTCATGACCTCGGCTGAAGGTAGGCCGAGGTTGATAAGTTCTATGCTCATTCAATCTGAGATGAGCCATGGAGGTCTCGGCTTTGATGAAGACGAGTCAAGGAAATGGGGTCGGCCTGGGCCGAGGTTATGCTTGTAACATCGACTGATTTGCTGATGAGGTAGATCTTGGTAGAGGTGTTATCCTGTTATCTCGGCCTACCCCGGGCCGAGGTTGTCATTCCTAGGTGAGCTGAAGAGCTGCTGACCCCTTTGATACGTGCATCCCCCCTTGATGAGGTTTGTAATGGTGTCGACCTAGGCCGACCCTCCTATGATCGAGGCTGCTGGTCTCCGATCATGGCTCTTCCAACGTCGGCCCTGTCTTCGGCCGAGGTTGGTGTCTCGGAGTCAAGCTGACACTTGGGACATATCAATCACCCCCCATCCCTTAGTTACATGCGAGAGCAGGTGACTGGGGGATCTCTACACCTCCGAGGTCTTTCTCCCATGTGCCAATGTTCATTTCACACTTGTCCATTGCTGAAGTGTGGTTTGCCTGGCAAGCACGTGTTCTTAGCCTTCCTTTGGGGCTCCCAAGGCAATGATGGGCCTTGGTAGATGTGCCCCCATATTTAAGGGTTTAACCCCCACCCCTTTTCTCTTTCTTCTCCACTGCTCTCATTTCTTGGAACGATTCATTTCTGCAACTCTCTCTTGAAACCTTTGGTTTGAGGCGTTTTGGTTGGTGATTCCTTGTAGTTTCTTCATTTCCTTCTACTACTTCTTCCTCAGGTATTCTCTTCCATCCTTTTTTCCTTTGTTTTTCCCTGTTTTTGCCTTGCTTTTGTGTTTTCCGATGAGCTTGGGGGTTTTCAGGCGAGAACTCCATACTTTCAGGCGAACTGTATTTGCCTTAGATTTTTTAGTTTGATCCTTAAATTGCTTTACTTCATTAGCCAATCTTGTTTGTCTCTTAGAATCTCCTTAAGTTTAGTGTCTGCCTTTGATGCTCAGACCCCTCTACCAACTTCTTGAGGAGTTCCCTTCTCTCAGAGAGAAGACTTTAGAAAAAATTAGGCAAATAGAGAGAGCACAGGAGGAGGCTCGTAGGTCACAAGAATTCCCTCTTAGACCCATCTTTCCACCACCCCTGAGGGTGATATACCCTAATCCATTGGAACCATTTAACCAAACAGAGGTCCCTACCGAACCAGTACCGATGTCTGAGTCTGAGTCTTCCACCTCAGACCCTATGTCTGTGGATTTGTTCAAGGAGGTCGTGGACTTCACAACTCGGCAAGATTAGGCCCCTGATCAAGCCGAGGTCTCTAGCCGGGCCTCATCCCATAATAATTCAAGTACCTCGTCCTCTTCCTCAGAGGTTGAGGTTATTGAGCCGAGTGCTGCTATTCCACCCATTCTTGACACCATTCCTCTGTCAGTCGTCACCGGGGCTGAGTTCGCTCAGAGGTTCCCGAGTAATCCATCAACGTCTGCTCCGACCGACATTGAGCAAGATAATGACAATGATGATGACGCTGAAAGTGTGTCGACGTCTCTGAGGCGACTGAGATTGAGAGTACCGTTACTGAGGTAGACCTTCTTTGCTTCAGATATTTGTACTCCATCACCCCTCCATAAAGCTTAGATGACCTCTGAGGGAAGAGAGGGCTTACTATGGCCGAGATGGTTAGATCTGTCGGTACGAGCAGATGTTTAAGTTAGGGTTTCATTTGCCCCTTCATCCCATTATCAGGTCCATCCTTGCCTTCATAAATTTGGCCCCTTCCCAATTGTCCCCTAATGCTTTGAGGGTCATAATAGGGGCTATAGTCTTATGGAGGGCTGTCCACCACTCAGATCTTCCAATTCAGGTCTTTTTTGGTTGCTATATTCCTTCCTCAGCCAAAAATCATCCGAGCTACTATCATTTTGTAGCTCGAAAGCCTGAAAAAATATACTTCAGATAACTCAGACTTCCAACCACAGCTGGAAGCCTCGATACTTTTTTGCTTCAGGGCCATGGGAATTTAGTCCACGTGTTCCCCCGTCCTTGCTAGAGCCGAGGATGCCCTTAAGGTGGGGTAAGGTCACAATGTCTGCGAAAGCCGACCCTGGTCTGAGCCTGCAGAATCTTCAGAAGGTGAAAGACCTTCAAGATCAGGGGATGCATGGTCTGCTCATTAAATTCGAACACTTGATGACCCCCCACTACCTCTCTGAGACAGGTCTAGGTGGAAGTCCCCTTTCCGAGCTTGGTAAGCGTTTTTATTCCAATTTGAACCTCTGAGCTTATTCATGTCTGATCTTCTAACTCAGACCTTTCAATTTTGCAGAGCGTCTGAAGGATATCTCAGACAATCTTTGGGAAATGGAAGCTCCGAATCTAACAAATCTCGCGAAGAAGGCTAGTCTTAATGATCCTCCTCCTGCTCCCTCAACCACAAAGGCTCGGACTTCAAAAAAGAGGGGGGCTACTGACCATACCCCTGAAGATCAAAGGCTGACCAAGAAAGGGGGGCCTCTGCTATCCCAATATCCTCTGCAGACGCGTTGGCAGCTCGTATCGAGCAATTGAAGATTCATGACAGCATCAAAGGCCATAGTCTGCAAGCTCTGGATGCCATCAGCTCTTCCATAATTGAGGCAGATAAACGTTTTTGCCGTTATATGGACACACCCATACTGATTGAGTTCGGCCTTCATAGGTCCATTCAGGTATGACTTCCTATCTCTTTTTAATTTCCAAACGCAACCTCTGATCTGGTCTTCAACTTATACATGATCACATCATCTGCAGGGCTTGCAGCTATGCATCATCTCTCCAACTGGACTTTGAGGAAGCTGCCCCTCATCCAGAAGGGGAAAGAGGCCGAGAAGGTACAAAGCACACTGAATGCTGAAATTGACCGCTTGAAGTCCGAGGCTAAAGGGTCTGAGAAAAAGGTGCAGGGGTTGGAGAAGGAGATCACTAAACTTAAAAAGGATCTGCTCTGGCTTTGAAGGCTAAGGACGATGTCCTTTAGCAGAAAGTCGACTTGGCGGTAAAGGCAGCTCTTGCAGACACCTCTGAGGGGATATTGGGCCGACTAAAAAAACTCTGATGAATTTGTGAGCTTCGATTTTGAGTACCATGAAAGAGGTATCAAAGCCACAATCAAATGGGCGGCCGTCAAGGAGAAGGAGGTTGGAAGTTTGAAGGCCTCTAATTTTGTAGGCCTTGGCTTTGCCAACCCTCAGTTTGCCCAGGCCCTTCAAGAGGTTGAGGAGGAGGTTGATGCGCCTGTAGAGACTGCCACACTGGATGGCACAGAGATTGAAGGGACTGACCTCAGGGAGGATACTACCGATGTGACCAAGGTCATCCAGCAGGATCAGGCCGAGGACGCCAGCATTCCCCCCTCAAACCCTTAAATTTAATTGTGAAGCTTTACTTTGTAACCCCTGAATATTTGTAATCTCTGAATGAACATGGTTGACTCTTATTTTTTGTATCTTCTGTATGGAAATCTCTGAGGAGGATCATTTCATTTTGTTGAATGTCATGTGATGTTTTAGATCTAAAGCTTGTGTAATGGTGTCTGCTTGCATTAAATTAGTAGTCTTACCTCAGACCAGATTAATCTCACTAAATTAATGATGTTAGGGGTCTGAGGTCATCCAAGTATGGTGTCTGAGCTCAGACCTCGTCACCACTGAATGGTGTTATAAGGGTCTGAGGTCATCACCCAAGATGTTACCCTCATAATTAATCTCACCAAGTTAATGATGTTAAGGGTCTGAGGTCATCCAAGTATGGTGTCTGAGCTCAGACCTCGTCACCACTGAATGGTGTTATAAGGGTCTGAGGTCATCACCCAAGATGTTACCCTCATAATTAATCTCACCAAGTTAATTATGTTAAGGGTCTGAGGTCATCTAAGTAGGGTGTCTGAGCTCAGACCTCGTCACCACTGAATGGTGTTATAAGGGTCTGAGGTCATCACCCAAGATGTTACCCTCATAATTAATCTCACCAAAGTCACCACTTAATGGTGTTATAAGGGTCTGAGGTCATCACCCAAGATGTTATCCTCATAATTAATCTCACCAAATTAATGATGTTAGGGGTCTGAGGTCATCCAAGTATGGTGTCTGACCTCAGACCTCATCACCACTTAATGGTGTTATAAGGGTCTGAGGTCATCATCCAAGATGTTATCCTCATAATTAATCTCACCAAATTAATGATGTTAGGGGTCTGAGGTCATCCAAGTATGGTGTCTGACCTCAGACCTCGTCACCACTTAATGGTGTTATAAGGGTCTGAGGTCATCGCCCAAGATGTTATCCTCATAATTAATCTCACCAAATTAATGATGTTAGGGGTCTGAGGTCATCCAAGTATGGTGTCTGACCTCAGACCTCGTCACCACTTAATGGTGTTATAAGGGTCTAAGGTCATCACCCAAGATGTTATCCTCATAATTAATCTCACCAAATTAATGATGTTAGGGGTCTGAGGTCATCCAAGTATGGTGTCTGACCTCAGGCCTCGTCACCACTTAATGGTGTTATAAGGGTCTGAGGTCATCACCCAAGATGTTATCCTCATAATTTCTGACATAAGTCCACAATGAAGCAAGAACCGTCATGAGAACTGATCTTTTATTAATAACCTCTTGATAATAAGATGGTGCATTTACATGAACTCTTTGCAACATCATATGTAATACTTCTTTAGGTGGTCAGCATTCCATGGATTAGCGAAAGGTTCCCCTTCTAGGTTTTCTAGCCTGTAGGTGCCGGGCACAACCTCTTCCGTCACTTTGTAGGGACCGTGCCAGTTTGGGTGGAGCTTGTTTGTTTTCTGTAAGGTCTTCTTCAGCACTAAGTCTCCTACTGCGATGGGTCTTGACTTCACCCTCTGGTTGTAGAATTTCGCTGCTTTCTGCTGGTAAGCTGCTTGTCTGATCTCTGCATCTTCTCTTTTTTCTTCAATTAGATCTAGGTCTAGCCTCCTCTCTTCCCCATTTTTATCAGGGTCATAGGTCTAAACCCTATGAGCTACGAGTCACACTTTTGTCGGTATGACGGCCTCTGAGCCGTGTGCTAGCATGAATGGGGTTTCTCCTGTAGGTGTCCTTACCGTGGTTATATAGGCCCATAACACAGCGTAGACCTCTTCAGTCCATCTTCCCTTTACCTCTTCTTGATTCCATCAAGGATTGTTCTGTTAGTGACCTCAGTCTGACCGTTTGCCTGAGGTCGGCCAGGAGATGAGAAGAACTGCTTTATCCTAACTCTTAGGCAGTATTTTTCTAAAGAGGAGTTCTTGAACTGGGTCCCATTGTTCGAGATGAGAGTGTTTGGGGGGCCATGTATGCATATGATATTCCTCCAAATAAATTGGAAGGTCTTCTACTCCGTGATCGTTATCATCGGCTCTGCCTCCACCCACTTTGAGAAGTAGTCAATGGTAACTATCAGGAATCGATAACTATTGGCGGCTCTTGGTAGAGGTCCTACTAAGTCAATCCCCCATACTATAAATGGCCATGGAAAGGTGATTGACATCATAGGTTGATAAGGTTGATGAGGAATAGTGGTGAATCTTTGACATTTATCACACCTCTTCACGTAGGCTGCAGCGTCTTTGGACAAGGTTGGCCACCAGTACCCCTGTGTGATGATTCTCTTGGCCAAGGGTCTTCCCCCTATGTGGCTAGAGAAAGAACCCTCATGAACTTCCTGTAAGACCCGGGGAACTTCCGTGGGATGCACACATTTGAGGAGAGGCAATAGAAATCCCTTCTTGTACAAGACGTCTCCTATCATCGAGAACTTGGCAGCCCTATACCTCAGTTTCCTCCTTTCTAGCTTGGACTCAAGTAGCTCTCCCTCTCTAATATATCTGATGAGGGGTCCCATCCACGAGTCTCCTAGGTTCAAATTGTGACAATGGTTACATACATCTTCTTCCTCGATGGTCGCTTTCCCTAAGACCTCAATCGGAACTGTCCTTCTGATGTTTGTCTTTGTCGCTGAGGCCAACCTTGCCAATGCGTCCGTGTGGCTGTTATTTTGTCGAGGTACTCTCTTCAGTTTTGTCTCTTCGAAACATTCTAACATCATTCTCACCCTCTTCATATACTTGGCCATTCTTTCATCTTTTGCCTCATAAACTCCCAATACTTGATTGACAACTAATCTTGAGTCGCTGTGGAGTAGGAGTCACCTCACACCTAGATTCTTTGCCAATGAGAGGTCGACTATCATGGCTTTATATTCCGACTCGTTGTTAGATGCCTTAAAGTTGAATCTCAAAGCGTACTCGATGTTAGCACCATCCGGGGCTGAAAGTATCAACCCTGCACTGCTTCCATTGTCGCATGAGGAACCATCAACGAAAAGGTTCCAAATGTCTGTATTCGATGAGAAAGCCCCCTCTGATATGACTCCCTGCCTGAAGAGGTATCGGTCCTCTTCATTCTCTGCTACTCTATTCCTGATCTTTTTGGGTGCCACCTCTTCCTGATCTCGGGAGACGTTGGGTGTCATCTCTTCCTGGTCCAGGAAGACACTGCTATTTGACCCTTCAGCACCCTCTAGGTCATTCTTGACCTCGGCCTCTTTCCAAGTGAATTTAGCCACAAAGTTCGCGAGGGTCTGCCCCTTGATGGCTGTCCTAGGTTGGTAGGTAAGGTCATACTCCCCCAACTCAATGACCCAAGCCATCAACCTTCCAGATTTCTCAGGTTTATGTAGGACCTATCTTAGTGGTGAGTCGGTAAGGACAACCATGGAGTGGGCTTGGAAGTAAGGCTTCATCTTCCTTGAAGCATGTATCAGGGTGTAAGCTAACTTTTCCATACGAGGGTAATTTTGTTCAGACCCCTGAGGGGCCTTACTATTGAAATACCCAGGCCTTTGGATCCCGATGTCTTCTTGTACTATGGCTGCACTGATGGCCGATTCGAAGACTGCCAGATACACATATAATTTCTCTCCTATTATGGGCCGAGACAACAACAAGGGAGACCCAAGGTATGACTTGAGTTGGTTGAATACTTCTTTGCACTCTTCATCCCACTGAAAGGCCTTTCTAAGCACTTTAAAGAACGGAAGACACTTGTCCGTTGCCCTGGAAATAAATCTGTTAAGTGCAGCCACTCTCCCCGTGAGTCTTTGGACGTCTTTGATACTCCTCGGTGTCTTCATGTCAAGCAGAGCCTTGATTTTCTCAGGGTTTGCTTCAATTCCTCTTTGATTAACAATGAATCCTAGGAACTTCCCAGCTCCTACCCCGAAGACACACTTCGCGGGGTTGAGTTTCATCCTGTATGAGTCCATAATATCGAAGGTCTTTTCGAGGTCAGCCACATGAGTGCCAGCTTTTAAGCTCTTCGTCAGCATATCGTCTATATACACCTCCATAGTCTTACCTATTTTCTCTTCCAATATCTTATTTACAAGACGTTGGTATGTTGCCCCTGCATTTTTCAGGCCGAAGGGCATCACTTTGTAACAGTACGTCCCTTTGTCGGTAATGAAGGTTGTCTTCTCTGTGTCTTCCGCATCCATGAATAATTAGTTGTAGCTTGAATACGCGTCCATGAAGCTCATGAGCTCATGTCCTGTAGTAGCGTCCACCATCTGATCTATTCGAGGTAAGGGATAGCTGTCTTTTGGACAAGACTTGTTCAGGTCAGTGAAATCAACACACATTCTCCACTTCCCATTGGTCTTGGGTATGATGACTGCATTCGATAACCACTCCGGATATATGACTTCTCTTATAAATTCAGCCTCTTCTAATTTTTTGACCTCTTGTCGGATGACGTCGTACTTCTCCCTGGAGTAGACTCTTCGTCTCTACTTGATAGGCCTGACATCTTTCGTCACGTTGATCTTGTGACTTATGACCTCAGGGTTGATGACGGGCATGTCTGCGTGACTTCAAGCGAAGACACTCTGCCTCCTCCTGAGGAAGTTTATCAGCTCTTCCTTGATTTCTGACTTTAGAGCTTTTCCAACTTGGATGGTTTTTTCTGGCTCGTCCTCATTGAGGACGATGGATTCTACCTCTTCTACGGCCTCTCCCTTCTTCAACTTTGTCTCATCTCTTGGGTCAGGTGTATCAATGCTATAAGTGGTGGTTGCCCTCTTATGGGCCTCTCTCTCTTCGGTCGAGTTGAAGTAACATTCTCGCGCTATGGTCTGGTCACCTTGCACTTCCCCTACCCCATAGGGAGTCGGGAATTTTAGCATCTGGTGGACCGTCGACGGCACAGCTTCAAACTTTTTAAGGGCCACTCTTCCTATGATGAGGTTATAGGCCGAGAAGACGTTCTCGTCCATTATGAAAAAATTTATCTTCCTGTTCAACCTCTTAGGCCACTCATCACCCATCCGTACGTCCATCTCATACATACCCAATGGGTGGACCTTTTCGCCACTGAAGCCCATCAAGGGGTGATGATAGGGTACCAGCCTTGCTCTACTAAGACCTAGGCTCTTGAAGCAAGGCCAAAACATCATATCTGCTGAGCTCCCCCCGTCTACGAGGATCCTCTGCACCTCGCACCCATGCACCCTTGTTGTTATTACCAAAGGGTCATCATGGGGGGCTAAGATACCTTTGAAGTCGAGTCTGGAGAACCCAACTATAAGGGTGTCCA
This sequence comes from Sambucus nigra, assembly GCA_949130495.1. Lineage (NCBI taxonomy): Eukaryota > Viridiplantae > Streptophyta > Magnoliopsida > Dipsacales > Adoxaceae > Sambucus > Sambucus nigra. The sequence goes on from OX422212.1 coordinate 524,439,240, forward strand.
TGTCCACCTTCTTTCTCTTCTACACTGTATCAGAAGACGTTAGATTTACAACCTCAAGCTTAGACACTGACTTGGACTCTGCCACGTGAGCTTTCCTGTCAGCCACTTCAGATCCAACCCCGGCGAGTCCTCTATATATGGTGTCAACACCAAAGGAGATCATGCCAACCCTCTTCACCGAGGTGTTGTCATCTTTTGGCGAAAGATCCGGATCATATTTATCATCACCTTCTGAATCATAGTCTCTTCTGGCTGGGGCATTGTCACGACATCTGTCGTTTCTCTTTTTCTTAGGGTCATTTCTTCCCCCTTTAGGAGCCTTACCGTCCACATATTTCCTCAACTTTCCGTATTTTAACATCTTTTCAATCTCATCCTTCAAGGCGAAGCATTTGTCTGTAACGTGGCCATGGTCCTGGTGGAACTCACACCACAAGTTTTTATTCCTCTTATGTGGTGGGGCCTTCAGTTTCTCTGGCCATCTTAGGGTCCTGTCATTCTTGATCTCGTTGAGGATGTGCTCACAGTTAGAGGAGTATAGTGAGCGAACTTGTCATCACTCGACCTCTTCTTTCCATCTTTCTTTCTTTGGGACTTCCCACTACCACCGCGATTCTCATCCTCATACTTGGTGGAAATTGCCTCTTATGCATTCATGACTTTTCCCGCGGTTGCCAGTAGCTCCGCCATAGACCTAGGAGGGTCTTCCGCAAGTTTCCACGACAACTTTCCTTTCTGAAGACCTCCTATGAGGGCGGTCATGGATATATTTTCTTCGTAGTCTTCAACCTCAAGTTTCTCTTTGTTGAACCTGGCGATGTAGTCTCTTAGGCTCTCGTCCTTGCCTTACTTGACATACAGTAGGTGAGTGGTCTTCATTTGAGGTCTTACCCCAAAGCAGAAGTTGTGGATGAATCGTTCGGCTAAGCCCTTGAAGTTCTCAATTGAGTTCTTCGGAAGGGAAGTAAACCAGCTGTGCACTGCTCCTGTCAAGGTCCCAGAGTAGGCCCTACACTTCATCTCATCAGGTATTGAGTAGATGTCCGCCGCTAACTGATATATCTCAATACGGTGTACAGGGTTTGTGTTACCGTCATACTTGGGAGATACCACCGGTGGTTTGAACTTAGAAGGGGTCGGGAAGCTCACTATCTTAGCCACAAATGGAGAGCCTTCAGAGTAACCCCTTTGCAGGGGGTCCCTAATTTTGATGAGGTCTCCTATCTTCTCCTCAAGACGTTGGATAGAGTCATTCCATGGTCTCCTGCCATCGGCCTGGCCGAGGTTGTCCCCAGCCACCTCCAAGGGAAGGACTGTGGGTTCCCCTGCCGCTGCACAACGTCGACTGTTGACCTCTTCCTGGTCTCTCCCCCTTATTTCACGGGGTCGGCCTTGGTCAGGCCGACCTTGCCTGTCTCCTCTTTGTGAGGCTGCTGCACTTCTCGACCTAGATAACCTCTGTCTTAGGTCATTCACTGGGCCTAACCTCTCAAAGGCTGACCCTCTGCTCAACCAATTAAAAGCTGACCCTCTTTGTTGGGCCTCTTCACCTCTTCGGCCAACACAACCTTGACTCTGCTTAAGAGGACGTATCGTGTTATTCGACACATCATAAGGCTCCCAATAATCTTTCGGGGCCTCTTCCGCCTCCAGATCGTCATACCTATCCTCCGAGCAAGGGTTTCCTTGCCTCCCCAGGCATAAGTGCCTAGGGTCAGCGACGTCCCTCCTCCACTGGGGTGCAAGTTGGTCCTTTATTGGTGCCTGGGGTGGTCCCCTGGCATCAGGATGAGGCTGGACCGCTGCCGGAGTGATTATTTCCGATGAAACTCCAGGTGGCCTCATCATAGTTTGGCTGAGCTGTGCAAATTGCTCCTACATAGCTTGCTGTATTGCAGCCAAAGACCTCAAGGCTGCGGCCACCTCCGCCATTTCGGACTGAGGTGGTGCCTGGCTGGAACTAGGCCCTCCCCCACCAGGCGACGGAAGAGGCGATGGCAATTCTGGTGCCATGTGTTAGCAATAAAGAGTTGAGTAGCAGGTGAGCTTAATACCTTAAAGGACCTCTTTCAATGGTGAAACAGATCCATGCAAGGGGTGGTGCCTGGTTTACCACCAGAATCTCCGGTGAGGTTAAGCTGAAGAAGAGGAAGAGACAGCTTCACTCATTCCCACAGACGGTGCCAAAATGATGATGCTGTAAACAGCACCACCAGATAAGGTGTTCGCAAGCTCAATATAAGAACAACAATGGCATCACAGTTATATGAAAGGTAAGATAATGAGATGAGGAGAAGAGGGGGAACACCAAAAATATAAGTGGTTCAGCCTAAATTGGCCTACGTCCACTGTGTGTGTGTGTGTGTGTGTGTGTATCAACTCATTGAAATAAGGCACTGATGGCCATGGATACAATCTCTCAAGATTTCTCTCTCTACTGTGTATTTGGACAGAGTTTCAGCTAGGGTTGCCAAAATCGGATCCTTTGCAAGGTAGAGGATGACCTCTATATATAGTACTTGGGGGTGTAATGTATCTCCCCATGCATGCAATGAGCATGTGTGTGTTGATCTAGCCAATCTGATGAAGACATCTGTCACTGTCACATGTAGAGAATGATGATGAAATATTCCCTCCACGTGGGGGGAATGATTTGTTATAAGTAAACTGTGTCCACGTGTCCTTATCCACACATACACCAATAAGAGCTCAGCATGCGCTTGGTCATCACCTCGGCCGAAGGTAGGCCGAGGTTGATAAGGTCTATGCTCATTCAATTTGAGATGAGCCATGGAGGTCTCGGCTTTGATGAAGACGAGTCAAGGAAATGGGTTCGGCCAGGGCCGAGGTTATGCTTGGAACATCGACTGATTTGCTGATGAGGTCGATCTTGGTAGAGGTGTCTTCCTGTTACCTCGGTCTACCCCGGGCCGAGGTTGTCATTCCCAGGTGAGCTGAAGAGCTGCTGACCCCTGTGATACGTGCATCTCCTCCTTGATGAGGTTTGTAGTGGTGTCGGCCTAGGCCGAACCTCCTATGACCGAGGCTGCTAGTCTCCGTTCAAGGCTCTTCCAATGTCGGCCCTGTCTTCGGCCGAGGTTGGTGTCTCGGAGCTGAGGTGACACTTAGGACATATCAAGTATAATATATGACTCATAGCTTCCCCCTGCAGATGCTCCACGACTATCGGAGCACTAGCTACACTAACCTAAAAATAAAGAAACACGTAGGCATTAGCAAATACTTGCACAGTAAAAAGCAAGAAGAAAAAAAGGCAGAAAGGAGAAAAATGTATGGTTGTGTAATACCTAGCGCACAGTTGCCTCCTACAAGTGCTCCAAGGCTATCAAAGCTCTAAATATGCTAACCTAAAAATAAAGAAACAGGTGGGTATTAGCAAATGCTTGCACAGAAAAGTCAAGTCACAAAGTATAAACAGTTAAACACTTATCGGAATAGTTTTTTGGAGAAGCTAACCAAGTGTTCCTTAGAAACAAGAACAGTTGCAACACTAACCTGAGAAGGAAGGAAGTGGGCAAGGGTTAGAAAAAATAATTGCACAAGCATGCGATATAGAAAGAATCCAGTATGCCAATCTTACCAGAGGTACCCCATCTAAAACGCTAGCTAAAGGCACCACAAATGAAGAAGTCGCCACAGTGCTTGCCTGAGAACCAAGATATAAATCCCGCAGATAAAGGGACCGAAACTACAAGTATGTTAAAAATACTTGGAGAGTCTTCGAAGCATGAAAATAAAAAATAGTAGCTCGACGGTAAGGAACTAATACATACAGAAGACCCCGAAACTCACAAGAGGCCCCGACGATGATGGGACCTTGGCCTTGCTAGTCTGAAAATAAACAAAACAAAAGAAAGTTAGTAAAAGTTACACAAAATAGATGAGAGTTGTATAGGAAAATATATATAGTACCTATGGAACTGCCTCCGCAGGACTCGCAGCATAACATACAGGTGAAGTCCCAGCAATGCTAGACTAATAACCAAATGAAGAACCAATCAGCAATAGACTACTATCAAGATGCAAATAAACACTTAGAATTAAAATGGCACTTGAGGAGTCACCTCTGCAGGAAGAGAAGCGGGTTCTTCATAAGAAGAGGCCTCTGCAAAGAAAATATGTAAATGAAGAAAAGAAGGCAAGTGTTACATTTACCTCATTAAAAAGTCGAGTGTGCAAAAGTTGCAAAAGATTAAGGTTTAAATGATTACCGAAAGAGGTAGTATAATAGGAGCCTCACTAAAAGCAGCAGGGCGAGGTGACTCAAGCATTGCAGGGGATGCTTGAGAATCAGTAATGATGTAGTGTCGTGAGCCAACTGAAGATTGAGAAAACAAATCATCAATGTAAGTTAATAATTGACAAACTAGATAAAAGAATGAAAGGTAGAAAGCTAATAGAATACATGAGCTCCCGCTAAAGAATAAGGTCGAAAGGTAACCACCGGTGCAGCAGGGACCATGGTGGTGACCTGCTCATCATAAAAGTATTAGAAATATTTACAAGGGAAAGAAAGATAGTATCTATAACTTTAAAAAAAGAGTCGTCAACACGTGAAGAGAAGAAGAAGGTCGGGAAATAGGCTCAATAGTGGATGCCACAATAAATACTATCCCATGAGAAATAGGCTGGACTAAAGTTCTGCTATCTATAGAAATACAAACCCGGGGGATAGGAATCCTCCCTCAGGATGATTAGCCTAGAAAAGTAATCCCAGAAGAAGGAAGAGTTCATCCAGATGAAGATGGGCCAAGGAGTACAGATCCATGGAGAAATAAAAATGACAAGATAGAAGTAAGTAAAACACATAAGGGTAAACATCATAGGCAATATAAAGATGCCAAAGAGGTAATCATGCCTATGAGAATGAAGAATTGGGGGTCTAACTCTGGGAATGCTTGCTTGTGAAATAGCAGAAGGCGGAGTGGTGTGACCTAAAGACACGATCCTCTGCAAATATAAAGAAAAAAGAAGGCATGGAAAATAATTTTGAGAAAGAACGGCAAAACCAGAGAACTTAAAGAATCAGTGAAATACCTGAACCGAGCGTGAGGTCACAGAAGAGACCCTAATGACCGTAGGATATGCTGATGAAACCTGCAAAAAGGCAAACAAAATCAATTCGCGGCGAGGAAGTAAGAAAGTAAAAGAAAAAGAAAGTATGGTAGAAGGAATGTGGCAACAAACCTCTCTCGAAAGGCCTAAGGAGGAAACAAGCATTGAGTTGATCTCTCGAGAGAAAGGAGCACGAGTAAGTGGAGGAGGTTATGGACCACTCGTATCAGCAGAAGTAGCCTATAAAAACATCACAAGGAAAAGTTAGTAAACAAGTAAATGATGAAAAGAAAAGATAATATAAATAAAAAAATCCAAGTAAATCAAGACCAGAAAGGAAATTATAACATCATGGCACGCAGCCTGTCTGTATAGAAGACGTCAGATAGTAGTCTGGGTCTCTGATGGAGAACATATCATCTGGTCTTCATTGGAAGACTCCCATGAAAGTAATAACAAAGCAGAGGTGTTAGTAGTGCCTTCACCATGAAAGTCCATGCCATCCGCATAATTTGAAGATTAACTATTATCATCGTAGGAAGGAGTGCTTATATAGTCAACTAGATCCTATTCAAACGAGTGATAAGGGGAACTATCATGTGAAACTCCATAAGGGCCATTTTCATTAAGTAAGGGGATTCGAGCATTGTACCTTCTTCAACTGGAATAGACATAATAGGGGGCTCCAGAGAAGAAATACCTAGAGCCTCATAGCCCTGCTCCTGAACAGTCCTATAAGTCTCTTCTACTCCGAGGTCATCAGTGTATGGCCCTTGATTCAGTGGAGAAGGAGCAGCAGTCTTAGTATCAACTCTTTTATTTTTCGTGTTTGTCCTAGTCCTCACGACCGAAGGAGGAGAAGAGGGAGCAATAGCAGTGTCGGGTATGAAATTTTACACACCCGTGTTACGGTGTTTTCTATTGAAAGTAGTAGGGGGTTTTTCTTTCCCCTTGCCCTTGGATTTTCCTTTGGACTCTGTGAGTTGTGTCTCAGGTTGCTTTGAATAAATGGACTCATTAAGTAGTGGACTCACAAAGATAGGAGTGACTTGCTCTATAGGTGTCTTCGGGGTAATACTACAGTGCCAAATTTCTTTTTGAGTCCCTTTTATTAGGAACTTAGCAGTGGCATACTTGGTAGGAATGGTTTCATGAGGGACCTCTGCCACACAGTTTTGAATAAGAAGAACCTACCTCTGTCAGATCAGGATTTAGGCATGGGTGAAAGAAGGTAAGTGATCATGAGGAGGCACATATAATCCTCCTAAATGACTCACTTTATGCATCATACCCTAGGTGATGAAGTTCCTATAAGCCTCAAGATATAGCTTGGAAGGAGTAATGCTCGAAGGATAGGCAAGGGTATGAACACCCTGATTATAACCAAACTGCCTTACCACTCTCTCTGAATGATAGATTTCCACAACTTTGCCCAGCACTCTCAAGGAAGGAAGAAGATCAGGTAATAGCATTATTATAACATCAATGTGCATGCAGAAAGAGACTGACGCTGCATCAGCAAGGTAGTAGAATGAACGCCTGGTGTGTAAAAAAGACATATAGGAAAAGGTGCCACCAATGACTTTATAGTACGGGCGAAAACAAAATTCATCCACATTGTCAATTAAAGACCCTGGGTGATTTCTAGGGGAATTTTTGTGCCATCTGGTGATATGGGTAACCTTGTTATGGAAGGCCTTCCCTTCAGGGCTAATGTTTGGAAAATGCTCAAATAAGAAGACCACCAAGATAAAGGAGTTAGTAAAATTGGTGACATTGTTATAGCCATAAGATCTTTCAACATCAATGTGGGTAAGATCCAACCAAGTATAAATAGACCCAAGTGTCAATCCGGCAAGGGGCAGAGCCCTCCCTCATGCCAGCCTCACTGCCAATTTTAAAAGGAGTTCACGAGGAGAGTCCTCTAGCCTCCCTAGAAGTAAGAATCTACTAAGGAAAGTAACCAGAAATGCTACCAAATGTGAAGGAGAGTTAAGATTAGGACCCTCCAGACTCTTGGGGGTCCTACTCGAAGATTCCTCCTTAGGGAGCTAATCAAAATCTTTGAACCACTATCGCTACCATTTAGTGAAGGAATGCTTGGTGGTACATATTACTGTAGAATGGTTTTTTAAGCCTGCCCACTAAATCTTGGGGTGAGGGACCTTCGAGGTCCTCCCCCTCAGCTTCCAAAAAAAATTGGGTGAGGAACCCTCAAGCTCCTCCCCCTTAGCTCCCAGAAAATATTGAACGCGAAAGCCCCAAAGTCCCTCAGCTTCCAGAAAATATTGGGTAAGGAACCCTCAAGGTCCTCCTCCTCATCTTCCAGAAAATATTGAGCGCGAAACCCTCAATATTCCTCAGCTTCCAGAAAATATTGAGTGCGGAACCCTCAAGGTTCCTCAGCTTCCAAAAAATATTGGGTGAGGAATCCTCAAGGTCCTCCTCCTCAGCGTCCACAAAATATTGAACGCGAAAACATCAAGGTCCCTCAGCTTCCAGAAAATATTGGGTGAGGAACCCTTAAGGTCCTCCCCCTCAGCTTCCAAAAAATATTGAACGAAGAACCCTCAAGGTCCCTCGGCTTCCAGAAAATATTGGGTGAGAAACCCTCAAGGTCCTCCCCCTCAACTTCCAAAAAATATTGAATGTGGAACCTTCAAGGTCCCTCAGCTTCCAGAAAAACTTGGGTGAGGAACCCTCAAGGTCTTCCCCTCGGCTTCTAGAAAATAGGCCAGGATGAGGGAATGGATACCATGAGCAACCCCCTCATCATGAAGAGTCCTTCTTTCAAAGAACAAAATTACTAACACTTACTTTCTTGGACAGATAGCCTAGTTGAGAAGGCAGGGCTCAAATAGGACAGTTGGGATCTCTTGGGAGTTTTGGCTTGACGGCTGAGGAACAAGGTTTGTTGAGATAAATTAACAAATTAGCACTTTAGGATTGAGATAATACTAGTAGGAAGACCATAGGGTTTTACACAGTTCACACCTAGTCACAACTTGAAATGAGCAACTAAGAGGTTGCTCACTAGAAATTAACTTCTTTATAAAAATGATTTTAGAGAAAGGGGTCTTCAAGACCCCCACCCTCCCAAGAGAAATAGTTTTAGAGGGGGTGGCCCTAGAGGCCTCCCCTATCAAGTTCACAAAGTTTGTACCACAAGTTACCATTTTAAAATATATTTACCAAATTAGATATTTTGTCTCCATTAGGAGACATATTTGTTTTTTGACGTTGGCTCACACCAGGTGGCACCAGTTAGATGGGACAGGCAGCTGCACACAGGTAGGGATAAATGGTATATTTTAGACGTGGTCCCACACAAACCCTATCAATTTTGACGCCCAGAAGTGACAACTCAGCCCTAGTGTCCAAGTATAAATAGGACCCTTGGGCGAGGTCAAATAAAAAATCATAACTCAAGTTACACTATTACTATTTCAAAATCACACTAGAACCACCTAGTTTTCTCTCCCTTCTCTCTCTCCCTAGTGCTAAGTGCCATGTTCTTTCACTCCCCACTGCCAGCCATCACTCTCAGGAGTTTCTCTTCAGAAAAGTTACCATTATTGTTGTGAAGTTCATCTTCTTGCAGGGAGTAAGTTCCAGCTTGAGTTTTATTTTTACCAAAAGGAGAAGGTTTCACCAGATCCTGCTCCGAAAGTTCTTGAGAACCTTGAAGGCAGTGTCCATGGGATTGGGACACGCCTCACCCTTTTCAGTTATTCATCGACCCCAGTCACACTACCTTCTAACATTTGGCGACTCTGTCGGGGAGGTATTCTTGCTTTAGTAGACAAAGAAGGTTTTAACATTTTGAAGCAACTAGTTTTTTATGACATTCCACCTGGGAATGGAACTCAAAGTGACCATACCACTCAGGAGGATGTGGTGGTGATCGGAGAAAAGACACTTGCTCCTCAAGGAGGGCAGACCAGCTCACCGGCAGTAGCTCCGATGACAGGTATGAGTCTTATAAACATGTGCTTTGACTTCTTGAAGCAAACCAATATAGACCTATCGAGTTTGGGTCAAGGCAGTGTAACACCAAAAGTTGCCCCCTATGGAGGATCAGGCACCCTAGTAGCAATTTCGGCATGGCTCCTCCATGAAAAGTGGTGCTGGAGCAAGTTCTGGCACTATCGAGTTCACCAGAAGCAAAGGGTATGAGTTTGGAGGAATCACCCTCCAAAGTCGTTACTATGGATGAGGTAAGGAAGTTTCACACATCCTGTAAGAGGGAGGGTACTCATCTATATGAAGAGTTATAAGACCCCTACCCACGGGAGTTAAATGATAGTTCATAGCTAGAGGGGTATATCCCACTAAAGTTTATTAAAATCAGTGGCAAAGGGGAGAATCTAAGGGAGCACATGAAGAGATTTGTTGAGTACATGGGAGTGCACGTAAATGACAAAAATCTGAGGCTGGAGGAGTTCTCCAAGACCCTCACAGGGAAGGCATATACATGGCACTCCTATTTGGTACCCAACAGTATCCCTACGTGGGAATAGATGCACAGGTAGCTCCTCTAGAAGTTCTTAGTAGCGGAGGATGAATTCATATTGAGACACCTGGCATAAGTGGTTCGGAAGCCTAGTGAGGAGTTAATATATTATATCAAACGTTTCCGCGAGAGGGAATTGGATGTCCATGAGGATGTAGCGAAGGCCAGGCCGTTGCAAATATGTGTAGAGGGACTCTTGGAGGAGTATAAGTTGCATTTGATCAATTAAACCAGAGATGGAACTTTCAGAGAATTCACCAGGGCCGCTAGCAATATAGCTATGATAATCAAGCCAAAGACCTCGAGTTGGAGTACGCAAGTTCCACTGACTTATGGGAGGTTTCAAGCCTTTAGGAGGCAAGCAGTTAACTATGTGGATGGAAATCCTAAAGGAAAGAAGGGAGGCTCTGGATCTAATAACAACATCCCAGGAAACAAGAGGATATTTACGAAAGATGACCCATGGTCGCTACCTTATAGCATAGCGAAAGCTATGGATTGTTATCGTACTTTCGTACGAGAAGGGGTAGCAGGTCCTCCTAACTTGAATGAGGAAACCTGGACAGCAGCTTACAAAGTCATCCTAAAATATTGCGATCTACACCAGTGGGTTCAATACTCCACCAAGGACTGTTACTACTTGAGGAGGATCATTAGCGATCAGGTGGCCAATGGTACCTTGCAGATTCCTCCTATGGATGTTAATGAAAATCCACTTCCACAATATCACTTTAGCACTGCCAACATGGTAGTGGCGTATAATGAAGAAGCAGCCCAAGAGCTGATGGAGTGGGAGAGTGGTGATCAAATATGTGAAGGGTTGGGAAGGTTATCACTGAGTAGCAAATAGAGAATTAAGCTAGAAAAGAGGCGAGAGGAGTGGTTCTTCACTCCGAACCAAGAAGAGGATGGAAGTGAATAAATTGAGCGGGTAAACCTCCCAGAGGGGGAAGTAGATCTCATCCTCGCTCTGGATGAAGGGGGACATCTGAGGCAGAATATGTTTGTAATGCCCAGACATATGAGGTAGACTTAGATTCTGAATGTAAGGCAATAGTGAGGAGCCGCAAGTTTAAGTGGTTCTCCGACCAAATAGGAGTGAGGTATGACACCAAAGTAGTCATCACAAGGAAAGTTTTAGAATTTGTTCAGAAATGTAGAGACCCCTCACTGAATTGGCAAGGACCAATTGGGAGGTTAATCAAAAGATGCACTTCTGAAGTGGTCTTTTTCGAGGCAAACATGCAGGTGTCGTACTTCCACAATCACCTACTGTATATTAAAACTATGATCAATGGAGTCTCATTACCCAGAGCATTAATGGATGGAGGATCATCTATTAACATTATGCCAATTAATACATTATATGAGATAAGGATCAATCAAGAGAAGATAGTGCTAGTACCACTAGTGGTTTTAGGATTTGACAGTGCTGAAATGCAATCCCTATGATATGTGAATGTGGGAATCGAGTTGGGAAATTTCACTTCCCATATCAAGTTCTATATCATCAATGATAATACCAGCTACCAGTTACTCATTGGGAGGGTATGGATGCATACCCATGGCATAGTACCCTCCACCTAACATCAGTGTGCAAAGGCCAATATTCGAGGAGTATAGATCATCATCAAAGCAATGTAGAACCCCTTTTCCATTGAGGAGGCCCATCTGGTGGATGTGGAATTTTACATGGAACTAAACGAGGAAAGAAAGAATTCTGTAAGAAAGCTAGAAGAGAAGCAAGTGGTTGGAGGAAGTACCCAGCCAAAGAAATTTGACCATGATCGTCTGGGAGGGAGAGTGATCCCCCACATAGCAAAAGCCAATAGGAAGGTGGATTAGGTGGTAAAACCTCATTGAACTTGTAAAAAAATTAGTCCTGACCAATGGGATAGTTATTTACCATTTATAACGATCTGTGCGGGCAGTGTTTTGGGATGAGAGCACCGACCCGGCACCATAATGTTTTGTTATTGATGAATACCATATCATTGAGTACATTGAGGAACCAGAGGAAGCTCCAGAATGCATGCAGGATGGACCCAGGGAGCCGGTACAAGAGTTAAAGGAGATTAACCTGGGGGTTGAAGGGGATGAAGGTAGACCCATTCTCATATCCAAGAGCCTGGAGCCAAATAGAAGGAGGATATCATTGGCCTACATAAAGAGTAAACCGACGTGCTTTCCTGGAAATACATGAAAATACTAGGAATAGACCCAGAGGTGAGATCTCACAGATTGAATGTTCTTCCCAATGCTCTTCCGATAAGGCAGGTCGTACGCACATACAAGGCTGACCTCGACCTGAAGATAAAGGTGTAGGTGGAGAAGTTGTTGGCAGTAGGATTCATCAAGCCTATACAGCATCCTGTGTAACTCTCTAGTATAGTGACGGTGGAAAAGAAGGACAATAGTCAAATTAGAATTTACGTGGATTTTTGCGATTTAAATCGGGCATGTCCCAGGGATGAGTTTCCTCTGCCAAGCATAGACAGCTTAGTCGATGCTGCCGCATGACATGAGATGTATAGTTTTATGGATGGGTACGTCAAATATAACCATATTAAGATGGATCTGACGTACGCGAAGAATACTTCCTTTCACAAGCCATTAGGGAACTTCCACTACACAGTCATGCCATTTGGATTGAAGAATATCGAGGCCACATACCAAAGGACCATGATGGCAATTTTTCATGATCAATTTCATGATATACTAGAATTTTATGTGGATGATCTAGTGGTGAAATACAAGAAAAAAAAGCACATGAAGGACCTCCGGAGAGTGTTCGAGAGGTACCACAATTACAAGATGTGAATGAACCCCTCGAAGTGTACCTTTGGGGTCACCGCGAGAAAGTTTCTAGGATTTGTTGTGAATAGGCAGGGGTACAAGTAGATGTAGAAATAATGAAAGCCATAGTGATGATGCCACCCCCGAAGAGTCAGAGCAACTTAAAAGCTTCTTGGGAAAGGTATCCTACCTGAGGACGTTCATACCTACACTAGAGGAAGTCACTCACCCATTTACACCCCTGCTGAAGGAAAAAAGCCAAGTGGACCTAGGGAGAGGGGCATAAGAAAGCATTTGAGAAGATTAAAGAAATTTTAGCCTCTCCCTCCACGAGGTTCCCACCTGAGGCTGGAGCACCGCTACTACTCTACCTCACCTCAACAGAAAGGTCCATAGGGGCACTTTTGGCCTAAGAGAAAGAAGGAGTAGAAAAGCCAGTGTACTACTTATCAAGAGTAATCTCGGGAACAGAATCTAGATATACTAACGTGGAAAGGCACTGTCTTACCTTAGTTTTTATGGCTCAAAAGTTGAGGCATTATATGCTAGCCTTTACAATTCATATAGTCACTAAGTGTGACACTATCAAGTAGTTTCTAGCTCAGATAATACTTGTAGGACAAGCAACAAGGTGGTTTTTGATTTTATTAGAGTATGATTTAAAATGGATAGTGACCAAAGCAATTAAGAGTCAAGAACTAACAGATCTGTTGGCCCACTTTCCAAGTGGAAAATTTGAACCCCTATTGAAGAGCTACCTAGGGAGAACTTCCAAGCATGCATGGTGGAGGAAATGGAAAAGTGGGAAATGGAGTTCGATGGCTCTAGCACCCAAGGCACGGGAGGTGTGGGCATCATACTCTTGAAGAAAAAGGATAAGATCACCCTCTCTTTCAAGTTAGACTTCAAATGCTCAAATAATGAGGCTGAGTATGAAGCTCCCATTTTCGGTATGCTGGAAGCACTCAAGAGGAGTGTCAGGGTATTATGCATCCAGGGGGACTCTAACCTGGTACTGAAACAGGTTAATGGGGAGTTCGCTCTCAAACATGCTAACTTGTCACCCTACATATACATCATCCATAGGTTGTTGGGACAATTCTTGGAAGTAACTATTGAGAGACATACAAGAATAATGAATAGGCACCCCGACGCGCTAGCACCATAATGCAAAAGTTAAACATGGATGAGGCACAAGCCACGATCATAGTGCAGTGGAGGAAAGTGCCTACCACAGTGAAGTCTTTGTTCCCAAGCAATGAGTCGGAAGACTGGAGGCACTTAATTGTGAAGCTGCTAGAGACAAGAGAGGGGACGATAAAGATGTTGGAGTTAGCAACAGGGAACACTTTACTTCGAGATCCCTGGTAGTTTCTTAGCAAGGTGTGTTGGAGAACAAGAAGCTAAAAAGAGGCTGGCAGAGATGCATGAAAAACATTGTGGGGAAACGAATATCCCACTTTACCGCCGGTTGTAGTGGGGGGGCTATTATTGTCCCACCATGAGCACTGAGCCTACTCGTCTGCAGCAAGGTTGTTTAAAGTGACAGCAAAAGCTAATTTTGTGGAGGCCTTTGAAGATTGGAGGCAACCATATATAGCATATATGAAAGACGGTGAGTTTCCCAATAAAATAGCAAATGAAATTTATCTATGGAAGAGGGTAGCTCATTTCTATTTGATGGAAGGAGAGCTTTACAGGGAAGTCTATAATGAGAAGGCACTGAAGTGTACAGCTAAGTAAGACAGAGAGAGTGTTGAAGGAAGCTCGTGATCCCTCCCACATGGGAGGTTCTAGACTATATGATCAGTTGATAATGATGGGGTATTACTAACCGACCATAGAGGCATACTCCATTGGGAATGTGAGGAAGTGCAGAGCTTGCCAAGTACATGGCAACATGGTGCATACCCATTATGTCAGCTTGCAAAGCCTAGAATTTCCCTACCCCTTCCATATATGGGCATTCGATCTAGTGGGAAAGGTCAGCCCAGCCTCAAACGGCACAATTTTCATCATTGTAGCTACATAATTATATACCAAATGGGCCGAGGCCATCCCCCTAAGGAGGGTGACTACCCAAGTGGTAACTAAGTTTATAAGGGAGTATATCATATGCAGGTTTGGTATACCCAAGGTGATTCTCACAGATAATGGGAAATAGTTCATCTGCAAGGAGATGGGGATTCTCACGGACAAGTATAAGATTGTGCACAATAGCTCCACCATATGCTACCCAAAAGGAAATGGCCACGCGGAGGCCACCAAAAAAACCTTAATCAATATCCTGAAGAAGATTATGGAAGGCATGTCAGTGTCATGGTATGAGAAGCTACCCATGATGTTATGGGCCTACCGCACTTTGAAGAAAAAGCTGAACGGGTTTACTCAATTTTCACTTGTGTATGGGACCAAAGTTGTCCTATCGATAGAACTGGCAGTACCCTCAGCTAGGGTCTCTCTAAGCAATGGACTCATCCCGGACCCCCGACACATACAGTTGGAGGCATTGGATGATCACCGAGATAAGGCAAGAGAGAACTTCAAAGTCTACACTTAGAAGTTGTCCAAAGCTTATGAAAACCTAGCCAAGCCCAGAGAGTTTCAAGTGGAAGACTTGGTCCTTCGAGCATCTACTCATCACCTCCCCTACAGCGTCAAAGTTCAAACCCAACTAGGAAGTCCCCTTTGTGGTGAGAGGGGTAGGGAAGTCTGGATACTGCCAGATTTTAGAGCCGGAGACCGACTGCCTCCAATTCATCAATTGTAAATGGTTAAAGAGGTACTATGCCTAGTTTTGCTAAATTTTCATTTCTATAATAGAATCTGAGCGATTTGTTCTCATATCAGAAAAGTTCTTTTTTGTGAAAAAAAATGATAGAGCAATACCATCTTATAAACAGTATATAATCGCAAAGAAATGAATAGCAACACTTTTGATCAATTGTTGATGTTTGCTTTGATTACTTACCTACTATATGAGGTAGACCCAATAGAATGTTTTTTTCTCATAAATGATCTCTACTAGGCTATAAGAAGGTACACGAAAAAAAAGAGGAACTTTTCTCATTACACTTGGGGGGTAAGTCCATCCTATGAGAAGGTATATTGAACAAAGTCCACCCAGACAAAACAGATAGTTTTTTATTTTTTTATCACCTAACCAGTAGGAGGACAACCCATAAGTAATAATTAAAAAAAATGCCTAGAAAACAAGTTTTAATCTTTGTTCTCAAAAAAATGCTTTACTTGACCAGATCAATATAAATGTGGAGGAGGGGGGCCACACACACACACACCCCTCCTTAGTATTTTGAGACCAAGAAAGCTCTTAAGAAAATTGTAGGGGAAGGACCCCATAGACTAGGGGTTATTTAATTCAAAAAAAAGAATGAGTTATCATTTACTTCTTCTATTTGTAAAAATTCTTTTAAAACAAAACCTAAAAGAAGGAGGTGGGGTCACCCATCCACCCCTCCAAGCTATTCCTTAGGAACACATAGGAGCACCCCCACAGATAGAGGGGGGTAGATCCAAAACAGTAACCTACCCAGATAACATGCAAACACCTCACAGTCATAGGGGGTTGCGCTCAAAAGAACAATGTGTATATGTATATAACTTGCTTAGATTAATGCAAGTATCCCGCAATATATGGGGCAGCCTAAATTGACCAAATGCTCGCAGAAAATTAGAGCATGTCTCAGTAAACAAATACCTAAAGTATAGATAGGGGAAAAGGAAAAGAGAGATGAAAGAGAAACAAAATAGCATTTTTTTTCTCATTCATAAATGATCAGTTCTTTACATATGGAAGCTAAAAATACTACAAGGCAAGAAGTAGCCTATCCACTAGAAATGACAAAAATTGAGTCATCGTGTGTGAGGGCGCCAATATGTGATGGACCAGCCTCTTGCAAGAACTCCTACTCCAGCCTTGCCAACTTGGCCTCATCCTTCTGGTCACCAGACTCAAGTCTGTCACGCTGGGACTGAAGTGATGCAATCTGACACTGAAGAGATGCAATTCAACCCCAAATCCTCACAGCCTCAGCCTGTTGCTGCTCGATCCTAGATTGTCTGGATGTATGAAGTCTTACCATCTTTCGTAAGGGAATGCTCAGAAAATGGTGAACTCCAGCATTAAGCCAATCTAAATGAAAATGATAGAATTTCTATAAATCACGAAGAGCATCCAAGAACAGCAAAGTAGATGCGCTAGTCATCTCAGCAGAAGAAGTATCCAAGAAGTCATGGATACGGCTAGCAAGAGACTTCAGGTTTAATAATGTGAGGCTATTGATGTGAAGTATACTCTGAGAGGTGAATGTCTTAGGATGACGCTCTAAGATCAAATCTAAGATTTGCCGCTCATGTGTCCTGAAGCCGCCTGGTCACTCATCACCCCATAGTCTAATCATGAAGGCTGCAGGAGCCTCTACCTCAGCATCACCATCGGAGTGGTGTGACTCTATCTCGAAGGGGAGGAAAGAAGACTCCCCACCAGAATCAGCTTCACCAGCTGTAGGAGTGGCCTCAGAACTCTAATACCCCTCATCATTTACCTCAGTGGACCTACCAATAAGATCCTGAAAATAAGTGTTCATGATGAGTCAAAAGATAAGGAAGACAATGACAACTGTATCCAGACTTTGAAAAGGGGAAATGGTAGAAAGATTAACCCAAAACTCAAGGGGGTGAGGATGTTGCTGCCAGTCTAAAGGGGGTCATCCAAATGAGGTATGTAGGCCTAAGCATAATAAATAGCAATAAGGTATATCAATGCAACTCACAAGCTACCAACTAGGAAATAGTAACTTAGGTATGACAGTTAAAGTGCGCAGTACAGCACTCTCTGTCTGCTCCACAGAGACCTCTGGAGCATCTGCCTAACTCACCTGGAAATAATGAAATAAGGGTGAAGGTTTGAGCACTTGCACAGTATACGCAAGAAGTAAAAGTGGAAATAATAAATCAGAGAAGGTATGACAGTATAATACCTCTCTCCTAGCCATCCCCCCCCCCCCCAACAGGCTCCACAGTTACTTGAGCAGCCGCCTCACTCACCTGAAAATAATGAAATAAGGGTGAAGGTGAGAGAACTTGCACAGTATAATCAAGAAGAAGGGGAAACAGTAAAAGAGAGAAGGTATTCCAGTACAATACCTCTCTTGTACCCATCCCCCTAACAGGCTCCATAATTACTGGAGCAGCAGCCTCACTCACTTGGAAATAATGAAATAAGCATGAAGGTGAGAGAATTTGCACAGTATATGCAAAAAGAAGGAGAAACAATAAAAGAGGGAAGGTATGCCAGCATAATACCTCTCTCCCAGCCACATCTCCAATGTGCTCCACAGTTGTCGGAGCAGCTGCCTCGTTAGCCTGGAAACAATGAAACAAGGGCAGAGGTAAGCATACTTGCACAGTAAAAACAAGAAGAAATAAATGGGAAGTGGAAAATAGGGAAAGGTATGATAGTCTAATACCTCTCCCGTAGCTATCCCCACAATGCATTCCGCAGTCATTGGGACGATCGCAGCACTAACCTGAGAACAGAGAAACAGGTAAATGTTAGCAAAAATTTGTACAGCATATATATATATATATATATATATATATATATATATATATATATATTTAAAATAATATATGTACATATATAAATACTAGTAAAAATTGTAGGCAAACCAAGTATTTACCTAGATAGCTTCATCTGAAGTGCAAGTTGAGAGCCCCGCGGTAGTGAGGGCAGAACTAGTAACAGATTCCACAGATGAAGGAACCTCGGCTATATTAGCCTGGTAATAAAATTTGAAAAAGAAGAAGGGTTATACCAGTTAAAAGAGTGGTACAGAAATAACTACTCTCATATATGGTACCTGAGTAATTCCCTCTACAGCAGTTGAGGGGTGAGCTGCAGGTACTCCTAAAGGGGCTGCTGGAGGAATAGCAGCAAGAGCCACCGATGACGTAGTTATAGGGGACGGATGAACGGAAAGAGGAAATGGTCTTGTCAGCATAAGTAAGCCTCATCTATACAGAGAAATAACAAGTAAGAGGATAATAGAATACTTGGGGCCCATCTAATTAGGAAGAGTGAAAGATGACTACTGGAGCAGTGGGGGATGTACTGATGACCTGTAGACATTAAAAGTTGTTATTATCATGACCATGGGAGAAGAATCTACCGGTACCTGAGTAGAAAAAGAAACCTATGAAATGGGCTCAGCAGTTGAAGCCAAAGTAAATACCGAGCCATAAGAGATAGGCTGGATCAAAGGCCGACCATCCATAGATATATGGAGCCTGGGGATAGAGATCCTTCCTGAGGGGGACAACCCCAAAATAGTGACATCAGGAAAAGGGAGAGTCTCTCCCATGGAAGAGATGCCAAAAGGTATCGAACCCTGAAGAAGGGAAATTGGAAAATGATATAAGCATCAAAGGCAGAGTAATAAAAACAAAAGGAGGTCAAGGGAAAAAATAGACCCCTGAAAGTGAGGTAACCAGGTCTCATCTATAGAAGTGCCATCTGCTGAAGTGAAAGAAGATGAAGTGGTAGGACTAGAGGGCACAATCCTTTGCAATCATAAACAGATAGAGAATACAAGGGAAAAGATATCAATATAAAAAGAGAATAAGTGAGATTGGCCATATAGAGAAGGCCGAAGAAATACCTTAGCAGAATGCGGGGCCACAGAAGCGACCCTGGTGCTAGTAGGATGCACAGATGAAAGCTGTAAGGAAATAATAATATATAACATCCAGTAAGAGAATTTGTGACTGTCAAAATTTCAAAGACCCCCGAAGGGAGTAACAAACCGCTCTGAAAAGTCCTCGAGAAGAAACGAGCATAGAATTCCTCTCTCATTAAAAAGGAGCACGATGTAGTGGGAGAGGTGAAGGACCACTCGCCTTCGCAGAATTAACGTGTGGAAACATCGCAAGAGAAAGAATTAGTAAACAAGCCAATGATAAAAGAAGAAGAAGAAGAAAATCATATACATAAATATACAGAGTAAAGAAAGACTTACAGAAGCAGGATGCATAGTCGGACTATATGGAAGGGATCTGGTAGTGGAGCTAACCCTCAAAGGAGAATAAGGTGTCTCATCATCACTGGAAGACTCCCTCGAAACTAATAACAAACACAAGTGTCTGTAGTGCTTTCACCACAAAAATTTGAGCCATCCACGTCATTCGAAGAAGAACTATGATCCTCGTACGAAGGCGTGCTTCCATAGTCAACTAGTTCCTCTTCCAATGAGGTGGAGGGGGAACCAGCATGTGAAACTTTGTAAGTGACGATTTCATTAAACAAAGAAGATTTAGGTGTAGTACCTTCTGCAACAGGAATAGACGTGACTTGCGTCTCCCGGGAGGACAAGCCCAAAGCCTCATAACCCCTTTCTCTTACAGTCCTATAAGTCTCCTCCACTTCGAGATCATCGGTATCGGACCCCTGGTCCAGTATGGAAGGAGCAGCAGCATCAACACCAACCCCCTTGTTCTTCTAAGCAGCTCTGTCCCTCACAGGAGAAAGAGGAGAGGCGGTAGTAGCAGGGGTGAAGTTAGACACATCCGTGTCAGGGTGCTTTCTCTCACTCATCGCGGGAGACTTTGTTTTTCCTTTACTCTTGTATTGGCCTTTAGATTTGGTGGGAGGTATCTCGGTCTACTGAGGCTAGGAAGATTCATCGAGAAGTGGTTTCACTAAGATGGGAGTAGTCAGCTCAAGATCTGTCCTGGGAGTAGTGCTATGGTGCCAAGCTTCTTTCTGGGTCCACCTAATTAAGAATTGGGCTTTGACATATTTAGTGGGTTTGGTCTCATGGGGAGGCCCACTCACGTAATTCTGGATAAAGAGAACATGTCGCTGCCAAAGAAGGAACCAGGAGTAAGTGAATGAAGGCAGGTAATCGCGAGGAGGCACATACAATCCCCCCAAGTCACGCACACTAAGAAGCCTTCTTGGAAAGGTGAAATTTCTACATACCTCTTAGAATAACTCTGAAGGGTTATTGCACGAAGGGTAACGAGGGGTGTTGACACTTTGGTCATAGCTAGATTATCTTCTCATAAAATTCAGTGCCTCAACCTAGCACTGTCCAAGAAGGGAGGAGGCCTGGTAATAGCATCGCCATTACATTGATATATGGACAGGAAGAAATAGATTCAGCATCAAAATGACAATAAAAAGTGCCACCCTCACCTGGGAAAGAAAGCCAGCTAAAAATGCCACTGGGATGCTTGTTGTAAGGACGAATGCGAAATTCCTCGATATCATCAATCAATGGCCCCAGGGGAGGGGCTTCTTGGGGGCCTTCTTATGCCACCTCATAAGACGAGTGGCATTACTGTGGCAGGCTTATGCCTTGGGGGAGAAATGGGGAAAATGCTCAAATAAGAAAGCCATCAGGAGAAGAGAATTAGCAAAGTTAGCAGCATCATAACGGCCGCAAGATCTCTCAACGTCTATATGATCACGGTCCAGCCAAGTGTAAAGAGAACCAAGAATTAAAGAAGCAAGAGGTACCGACCTACCTCACAATAGTCTCACAGATGATTTAAAAAGGATCTCATGGGTAGAGTCTTCGAGTTTACCTGGGAATAAGAATAAACTCAAAAAGTAATAAGGAAAGCGGCTAAATGCGAGGAAGAGTGAATCTTGGAACCGTCCTGACTTTTGAGAGTTGCGCTGGAAGTCCCCCCTTTCGGCGGCTGCTCGAAGTATCTGAACTAGTATCTCTTCCATTTAGTGAAATATTTTTTGGTAAGACAAGTCACGTTAATAGCCACATATTCTGAACACTCAATGAGTGTTGCCTGTAACTCTTCCACCATCTCCTGCTCAAGGGGATCCTCATAGTCATCTAAAAAATATGCTCTCCGAAGAAAGGTAGAGCATACATCTCGTGGACATCCTCCATAGTAATGGAAAACTCTCCCCAACCAGTCACAAAAGTATGAGATTCCCTGCTCCACCGAGACAATAAAATATTGAAGGTGGAGTTGTGTTTGGCTATAGTGTAAGACCTCAAACTATCAATGGAGGTAAGAAGGCCCAGTTACTCAAGGGTAGACTTATAGAAAGGAACACTCAGAACATAATCAACCCAAGTAGCCCACTCCTCTGGGGCACCCTCGCAGCTTTGATTTTAATATTAGAGTAAGAGAAGTCACCACGATCAACTCTAACTTTGAGAATAGAGTCGAGGAGAATAATAGGGGAATCAGTGGACTCACCTAACCCCACATATGGTCGCTTGAGAATATTGGAGACAAATTTCTTCTCAAATTGAGCAAGGGAAGCCATGAAATTATCACTTAGTCCAAAAAAGTGCACACGAAGATAGATGCCAAACACCCTCCCTGACAAATGCGCATATAATCTTCCCAAGCCTGAGAAGAAGATGAAGTAGTGGAAGAACTGCCAATAGATATTGGCTCAAGTGAGGAACCCACAGTCGCAGAAGACACAGATGAGGACCCCCCATGATCAATACCTCAGGAGAAGAACCCACAGTTGCAAAATGCCTATGCGAGGAACCCTCTGTGGTTAACACCTCACGCGTGCAACCCGTAGCTGCCCCTACATAGTGCGAGGGACCCCTTAAAATCAGAACGGTGGGCGAGGCACCACCAATTTTAAAAACTTGGACGAGGAACCCAAAATCATAAAATGGTTGGTCTAGGAGCCCTTCATGGTTGAAACAATAGGCGAGGAACCCGAAGTCATGAAATGAATGGTCGAGGAACCCTTCGTTGTCATGGCAGTGGGTGAGGAACCTTTTGTGGTCGAAGCGGTAGGTGAGGAACCCGAAGTCATGAAATGATTGGTCGAGGAACCCTTCGATGTCGCAGCGATAGGTGACGAACCTTTGGTCATCCTTACAAGGTGAGAGGAACCCCTAGAAATCAAGGCAGAAGATGAGGTGCCCCCAAGTCCAAACGTTCAGGTGAGAAGTCCACAGTTGCATGTCCAGTCAAGGAACTCCTCGAATTCAAAGGGTCGGATGAGAAATCTCTCAAATTTACCTTTGTCTACTACAGAAAGAAGCGAGGAACCCTTAGAGTTCCTTGCCCCAAACCTCAATTCACCACTAATAGCCTTATATCCAACAGATTTTCGAAACGTAACCCATTACAGGAGTAGGGCGTCGGTCGCATCTGACCCATAGTAACATTATCAACTAAAAATGAAGCAGAGAGGAGAGAAATGATGGAATCACCTGGGGCAGTGGTTATGGTGGTGGCTCCAGCTTCCACCACTGTAGATATAGAAATGGAGATAGGTAAAGAGCCTATCATGATGGGAATGACCGTGGCATCAATTTCTGAAGAAGCAATAGGAAGTGATGAAGCCATGGACAGTATTTTGAAGAAGTTTGAAAGAAAAGGTTATGGAGTCTTTTGAATTTCTCTCACTAGAAATCTCTACTCTTTGTGAATGCTTTGAGAAGATGGTAAAAGTAAAAGTTTATATTCAAAAATTAGATTTTATATGAAAATGGAAAAATATGCAGGAATGCTAAAAGACTATCTGATTTTTTTCCCAAATGATGAGATGATAGTTCCCATACCAACTTGTGGCTTCTCGAGAACTCAAAACCTAGAACGAAGGGACAGTGCATTTAATGACCCCACAGGTAATGATGACAAAGCCCTAGGGTTCCTCAAAAAAAATTTGAGAAATTGAATTTATGGCGTACAAAGATTTTTGGTCTCTCCAACATAAAAGACTTTGCACGAGGGGCTAATGTAGAAGGGTGTTTCAACCTTGCCCACTAAATCTTAAGGTGAGGGACCATCGAGGTCCTCCCCCTCAACTTTTAGAAAATATTGGGCGAGGAACCCTCAAGGTCCTCCCCCTCAGCTTCCAGAAAATATTGGGTAAGGAACCCTTAAGGTCCTTCTCCTCAGCTTCCAAAAAATATTGAGCACGGAACCTCAAGGTTTCTAAACTTCCATAAAATATTGCGTGAGGAACCCCCAAGGTCCTCCTCCTCAGCATCCAAAAAATATTGAACGCGAAACCCTCAAGTTCCCTCAGCTTCCAGAAAATATTGGGTGAGGAACCATCAAGGTCCTCCCCCTCATCTTTTAGAAAATATTGAACGTGGAACCCTCAAGGTTCCTTAGCTTCCAGAAAATATTGGGTGAGTAACCCTCAAGGTCCTCCCCCTCAGCTTCTAGAAAATATTAAATGCGGAACCCTCAAGGTCCCTTAGCTTCTAGAAAATCTTAGGTGAGGAACCCTCAAGGTCCTCCCCCTCAGCTTCTAGAAAATAGGACAGGATGAGGGAGTGGCTACCATGAGTAACCCCCTCATCATGAAGAGTCATTCTTTCAAAGAATAAAAGTACTAACACTTACTTGCTTGTACAGATAGCCTAATTGTGCAGGCAGGGGTCAAATAGGCCAGTTGGGATCTCTTGGGAGTTTTGGCTTGGCGGCTGAGGAACAAGGTTTGTTGAGCAAACTCAACCACTTAGCACTTTAGGATTGATAGAATACTAGTAGGAAGACTATAGGGTTTTACACAGTTCACACCTAGTCACAACTTGCAATGAGCAACTAAGAGGTTGCTCACTAGAAATGAACTTCTTTATAAAAAATGATTTTAGAGAAGGGGGTCCTCAAGACCCCCACCCTCTCAAGAGAAATAGCTTTAGAGGGGGTGGCCCTCGAGGCCTCCCCATTCAAGTTCACAAAGTTTGTACCGCAAGTCATCATTTTAAAAGATATTTACCAAATCATATATTTTGTCTCCATTACAAGACATATTTGCTTTTTGACTTTGGCTCACACCAGGTGGCACCTGTCAAAAGGACAGTCGGTTGCACACAAGTAGGGACAAATGGTACATTTCAGACCTTGTTCCTCACCAGCCCTCTCAATTTTAGCGCCCAAAAGTGTCACTTTATCCCTAGTGCTCAAGTATAAATAGGACCACTGGGCAAGGTCTAATAAAAAAGTATAACTCAAGTTACATTGTTACTCTGTCAAAATCACACCAGAACCTCCTAGTACTCTCTCCCTACTCTCTCTCTAGTTCTAAGTGCCTTGTTATTTCACTCCCCACTAACATCCAATAGTCTTAGGAGTTTCTCTTGGGAAAATTTACCATTATTGTTGTGAAGTTCATCTTCTTGCAGGGAGTAGTTCCAGCTTGAGTTCCATTTTTACCAAAAGGGGAAGGTTTCACCAGAAGCTGCTTCAGAAGTTCTTGAAGGCAGCATCCATTGGAATGGGTCACACCTCACCCTTTTCAGTTATTCGTAGACTCCAATCACATTACCCTCGTACAATTACATTAATAGCCACATACTTGGAATATTAAAAAAGAGTTGACTGAACTTATCCCGCCATCTCTTCTTCGAGGGGGTCCTCATAGTCATCGGTGAAAACATGCTCCCCCAAGTAAGGAAGGGTGAGTATCTCGCAGACATCCTCCATGGTGATAGTAAATTCACCCGAATTTGTAACACATGTGTGACAATCCCTACTCCAATGGAAATCCAGCAAGTTGAAAGTCAAACCATGTGTGGTTACCGTAGAAGATTTCTGACTGTTAATTATTGTGACAAGACCAAGTCCCTCTAGTATGTCCTTGTATAAAGGGACAGAAAGAATATAGTCAACCCAAGAGACCCACTCTTCAGAATTCCCTGCACCAACCTTGAGTTCAATGTTGGAATGCCGAAAGTGACCACGATCAACCCTAACCCTAAGGATGAAATCAGGCAAAAAAATAGGAAGATCGCCTTTTTTACTCAAACCCGCGTGGGGTTGCTCGCATATTTAGAAAAAAATCTGCTTTAAATTTGGCGAGGCAAGACATGAAGCCATCATTCTCACCAAAATAGGGTGCGCGGCGGTAAAGGCCAATATATCTGTGATGGAGAGTGTGTAAGTAATCCTTATGAGCTTGCAAGAGGGGGCAATGGTCGAGGAACCCATAATAGAAGGTATCCCAGATGAGGGACCTCCAGTAATAATTGGTCCAGGCGAGGGATCCCCAGCATCAACTATCCCAAATGAGGGACTCCTGGTAGTGCTCGTCAAAGAAAAGTAACCCCCGGGTACAGTGATAGAAAGATGAGGGACAATAATGGCTATGGTGGTTACGCCAGTAGCCACCACTGTAGAAACAATAACTTGGATAGGCAGAAAGACAACTAAAAGCTCACTAACGATGGTGGCGACACCAATAGAAGCAGTTTTCGATGATGAGGTCATTGATGGGAGATTTCCAAAAGCTTGAAGAAGAAAAGTTATGGAAGATTTTAAGGGAAAAAAAAAAAGTTTACCTCTCTCAAGAGCTCAGTGATTTTTATTGGTGAAGAAGATGCAAAAGTGAAAGTGAAACGAATGAAGTTTAAAAAAGACCTGTTACACGAAAATGGATGGCGTGTGGGAAAATCAAAAGTTGGACAAACTTTTACCTAAATGATGGGATATCAGTTCCCATAATGGCGTGTAGCTCCTTAAGACTCCAAAATATGAAATGAAGTAATAGAGAATTTAATGATCCTAGGAATAATGATGAAGGATCCCTAAGGTACCTCAAAAATCAAAAATTGAAATTATGGCGTACAAAACCTTTTGGTCTGCCCAACACAAAAGACTTTGCATGAGGGGAATAATGTAGAGGGGTATTGTTCCACAAGTCAAAAATATTATTTAGACGAGGGAGTCCACGGTGAGGGACCCCTCTGCCAATGCCAGTGGAAACATTGTTTAGGCGATGGAGTCCATAAGCGAGGAACACCTCTGCCAAATCCCAGTTAAAATGATATTTGGGAGAGGCAGTATATAGCGAGGGAACCGTCTACCAAATCCTAGTTAAAAAGATATTTGGGAGAGGGATTCCATATGTGGGGAACCCCTTTGCCAACACCCAGTTAAAATGATATCTGAGCGAGGGAGTCCCCAGCAAAGTACCCCTCTGCCAACACCTAGTTAAAATAATATTTGGGAGAGGGAGTCCAGAACTGAGGGTCCCCTCTGCCAATGCCAGTTAAAATATAAAAATAGGTGAGAGAGTCCATAAAGAGGGACTCCTCTGCCAATGCTCAAATCCAAATACTATTTTGCAGCGAGGGGTCTAAGACACAATTGACCCAAGGAGTAAAATAAGTCGGGATGAGAGGGTCTATCATAAGGAGCCCCTCCTCATAAAAAAGTAATTATTTTAAATAACAAAGGTAATACTATTTATTAACTCGTACCGGAGCCTAGTTGAGCAAGCAGAGATCAAATAGGGTAGCTAGGATCTTTTGAGAGTGTTGGCTTGGTGGCTGAGAGACAAGGTTTGTTGAGAAAGACTCAATCACTTAGCACTTTAAGATAGAGAGAATACTAGTAGAGAGACCCCTAGGAGTCACTCAAGAACTTACACAGCCAACACTTAGTCAGAACTGCAGTGAGTAGTCACATGGATGAACATAAAGAAATAACTTTTAAAAACGATTTTAGAGAGGGTGGCCCTCAAGGCCACACTTAAATTTACAAAAGTTCGTACAACAAGTTACCATTTGAAAAAATATTTGTCAAATCATATATTTTTCTCCATTAGGAGACATATTTTATTTTTTACTTTGGTTTGCACTAGGTGTCAGGGATAGGCAGCTGCAAATAATGTAGGGATAAAAGGTACACATCAGACATTGTCCCTCAAAGTTTCCTCTCATTTTTGGACCCTAAAAAGGCCATGTCAGACCCTTCTTTTATCTATAAATAAGACCCTTGATCTAGGTCAAATCAGATCAGAAAACTCAAGTTATACTTTTACTCTGTAAAAATCACACTAGACCTAGTATTCTGTCCCTGCTCTCTCTAAGTGGTGAGTGCTTGTCTCTTAACTCTCATCATTATGGCCATCATTCTCAGGCGATCTTCTTCTCCAAAGTATCATTATTATCTATGAAGTTTCATATTTGTAGGGGGAGTTCCACAACATTTACTCCATTTTTACCAGAAATAGAAGATTTTTATACCCATCTGTTGTTGAGATCTTGAAGGCAAAGTCCATGGGAGTGGATCACGCCTCGCCCATTCCAGTTTCTTATCAGACCCCAATCACACTACACTCCTAAAAAGATTATCATTATAGTGATGAGGGGAAGAATTTCATATTGACAATGAGGTGAGTATAAGAGGTTTAAGACGTGAATAATTTGTAATAGAAAATACACAAGATAGAGAGATAAGTAACGAATGGATATTACATATTATATATAAAAAGAAGTGCGTAAAAAATAAATTTTAAACTAAAAAGTAAATGCATATGTGAAGAGCGGAAGAAAATATATGTGTATACATTAAAGAATAATAAAGATAAGAAATATAAGTATATTATTGATACTAAACTTTACCCACTTGCGTGGAGCAATAAAAAATAAGCATATGTCATCCACTTTGGAAATAATCATAGTCTGCAAGGAGTAACCGTCGACCAAGGCCTGGAATGCCGACCAATAATCTAAATGCCAACCAACACCAACAGCAGGAAGACAAACCAACATGGTCAGTAAAGCGCCAACAGTCATATGCATTATGAACAATATGTACTGATGTAAATGCCTAATTTATAAAGGCATTCCATCCTTTAACATTCCGACTCTTGATCCCCCTAGTGGGATATAAATACATCGTAATCCCTACAGCAAAAGGGACCGAAATACAATCCAAGTGAAAAATAGGCAATACAAGACAGTGGACGTAGGCTATTCCTTTCAGCTGAACCACTTTAAAAATCTTATTGTCTCTTTTATTTACTTATTTATCTGTGATCAAATAATTATATCTATTCTAGTTTTTTGCATCAATAGAATCGCTCCATCTATGGGAACGTGTTTCTAAACATTTTCATTTTCACTCATCTATTTTAAACATGACTCATATTCCTGAGTCATGTACTAGAAATAATGGCATCCCGCCTATTCCCTCTACTCCACCAACTAACATTTATTTGACTAGAATATTAGCTAGTATCGCTAGAGGACAAGAGACTATGCAAGATACCATACGCATTTAGCGAACACCATGTAATCCAGGTCACCTTACTTATCTTCTCATAGAAATATGGCACCACTGCCTCTAACAAGTAGTAGACATAGCCAATCCAGGACTACTGGAGATACTTCCTTTCGCCCAGGAGTAATTTCTTCACTCAGAATATCGAAGCCCTACGACAAACACTCTTTTACTCCTGAAAGATTGAGTGCCTTAGAAAGGATAAGTCGAGCATCTCCCTTTGATCGTTTGGGACCCAGGGGGAATAGAAATGTTCCCAGGGCATTGTGTAATACCCCGTAATTTTGAGGGCTTTATTTATGAATATGGGATATAATTTTAATACTATTATTATTTTATTAAACGGGATATTGACATTATTTTTATTTTTATTTGAAATGAATCGAATATTTAAATTCAAATTTAATTAGTTTTTGGACATTTTATAGTGGTTTAAATATATAAACTAGACAATTTTGAATTAATATGCATTAGCTTAGTCTCCAAGCTAGAGTTTGAGAGAGAGACTATATAAGGAATATTATGTGTGATTATAAGGAAAGGGAGATGAAAAAGAGAGGCCAAAAACGAAATCCAAATAAGCAAAAACGAGTGGAATGAGAAGGGCCAATTTGGAATGTTTAGATCTTCTTTTTGAGTGCATTCGAATGAGATTTGAGGAAAACTCAAAACACATACCTGACTTTATTTTTCATGTAGAATCCAAATCTAAAGTCGGATCAGTGATTCGAATAATTTTTGGAGCTGATTTTTCTAAGTTTTTAAAATAGGACTATTTGATGTTATCTCGTGTTGGAGCTAGAATATAATTTGATTATTTTTGCGAGAGGAACGTGATGGTGCGATCAGATTTTGAGGCGGATTTTATGTGACGACTCATGTGATGATTTTAAGGTATGGGGTTTTACACAATATGCTCCTTAATCTCGCGAGTGTTATTCCCTTTGAATTCTTGCGATTATTGAACTCATATTTGAATTGTTAAATTCATTGAAATCTGGAAAAAAATAATTGTTGGAATTATTTTCATTCATGTGGTATTATTCATGTTGTTGTTGATCACGTTGTCATGAGATTTTAATATGGCACGGATGTTGGGCACCCGCCAAAATTCCTACTTCCCGGGTTATAGCTTGATAAAGCGTATGCGGATGGGGTGAGGCCTGGTGAACCATTGATGTGTTGTTGAGAAATTTATTGATAAATGTTATTGAGATTCGCATTTGATTTGAATATTCGTACTCATGTTGTTATGCTTTATTCATCGCTAACATATATTTGTTGAGCATTTTTCTTGTCGTATTGTGTACTTCCCCATATTTTCTTTTAGTTGGCAGGTTAGCGTGGATTTGAGCG
Organism: Sambucus nigra; assembly: GCA_949130495.1. NCBI lineage: Eukaryota > Viridiplantae > Streptophyta > Magnoliopsida > Dipsacales > Adoxaceae > Sambucus > Sambucus nigra. The sequence goes on from OX422212.1 coordinate 524,469,025, forward strand.
CTATGGACCAATTGGGATGATTTTAGCGTGGATTATTTTGAGAAGAATATTTTTGGAAGATTTGTATTATTTTATTTTTGTCGTATAGAGCCTTTGGTGATTTATTTTTATTTCGAGATAGATAGTTGTATTATTTCGAGAGACAATTATTGTATTTAAATTTGAGTATTGAGATTAGTGGGTTTATCTTGTGGGATTTTTTAGATGCTCTATACACATTGTTATTGTGTAATTAGTTTAGTTTTATCGATAATGGCGCTCCGTTCGCTCTTCTCGGGCGGGCAGGGTGTTACACATTGTCGAGAAATAGTCGACGACCAACCGATCAACGTGAAGGCTTAGCCCAATCTAGATCAAATGCCCAATGAATTTCTCATACCGAACAATATTCACATGAGGAGAGTTCAAGACAAATAGTTGGTCGGAATGAAAGAGTTGCAACACACAGATCTGACATTGGTAACAATACATGAAAGGTTTCTATCCAGCGATTGGAAGATATATTGGGAGAAATGGCTAAGGCCAAGAACCCTTTACAGAGAAGCTTTGTGAAGGGATCTCCTTTCGTACATGCTATTGTGGATTTTCCCACACCTTCAAAGTTTAAAGCTACTATAGTTACTCCTAAATATGATGGGAAAACTGATCTCGTCCTTCATATAGAGTAGTATCAGGCAGCAGCTGACATTTATGTTATCCCCAATGAAATAAGATGCAGGGCATTCTCAGGGACAATTATCGTACCTGCTTAGATCTGGTATAACAGTCTTCCTTAGGGGCAGATTTATAATTTTTATCAGCTTGCCAAGCTATTCATTAGTAACTTCTTCTTTGGAGCTAAACCAGTGAAATGAGTAGCTCATTTGCTCAGTGTAAGGCAAAAGATAGGAGAGAGTACCCGAGATCATATCACTCATTTCAATAATAAAAAGTTAGAAGTCATTGATTACGAGGACAAGATATCATTTACAGCCCTTATGAGTGGGTTTCTCCCTGAGAATCTATACTACACACTTGCTAAAGATCCTCTGAAGACGATGAAAGAGTTGATGGCAAAGGCAACCAAAATCTTGAACGTCGAGGAAGCCATGACAGCCAAGCAAAACTCAAAAGTAAAAGCTAAAGGTAAAATCGATAAAAAGGAGCACAAAGATCCTAATGATTATAGGAAATCAAAGCAAAAAGGGAATATGGACCGGCTCAAAAGTTACAACAATTATACTCCCTTAGCAATGGGCATCCACCATGTTTTGGAGGAGATAAAGCACAGAAAGGATGTACGTTAGCCTAAAAATCTAAGAACACCTTATGCTAAGAGGGATAGGTCCAAATACTATGAATTTCACAGGGATCACAGACATACGACAAATTATTTCTTTTCTCTTTAGAATGAAATTGAAGCACTCATCCAAAGAGGAAAGCTAGACAGGTTTATTGATCAGCAGAATAATGGTGGAGCTCGACAAAGGTCAAAGTCTCCATGCAAACCCGAAGACGAGAAAAAGATAACTCATGAAGATGATCAAGAGGATAATATTGGCGTGCCCAAGAAACCTAGACAACCAGAACGCAAGATATTCATGCTCAGTTTTGGATCTTTTGATTGTTAAATGATTACTTGTGGAGATGCAGGAGAAGGGGATCATACTGCTGAAAGGAAAGCTTACCTCAATAAGACTCAAGCTTATTCCTATATCCAGAGGATTAACCTAGCTGAAGAAGATAAACCAATAAAGGATAATAAAGACAAGTTGGTGATTGTTTTGTTTTAAATGACCTTTCAGGGATGCTATACCCCTATGATGATCCTTTAGTAATCAAAGTCAGAAGAGAGGATATAACTGTTTCCAAAGTGTTTGTTGATAACGGCAGCTCGACAGATATCATATTTTACCCTTACTTTGACAGTCTGGACTTGAAGCTTAGCCAATTGGAACCTTATCATAGGCCTCTAATAGGTTTTTCTGGCAAAAAGGTATTTCCTCTAGGAAAATCAAATTAGAGGTGTTGATCGGTACATGGCCAACAAGTCAGAAAGAGAAGATACGTTTCTTTCTAATGGAATAAAATGTTCCTTTTGCCTACAATATGACCATAGGAAGAGTAGAATTGAAGAAATTTGAAGATGTGTCGTCTACAGTTCATCAGTGTTTGAATTTCCTAACCAACTTTGGGGTAGGCGTGGTAAAAGTTGACCAGAAAGTAGCTCGAAAATTCTACTACTCATCTCTCGAGCAAGAAGATCTGAAAAAGATAAAGAGAAAAACTTCCACTTATCAAGTGGACACCTCTGAACCTAATAGTGAATCTGAAGTTGAAACCTTAGATCCAAGAGAAAAAATAGAATTGGTGAAAGGCCAAATAGTGGAAGTAATAGAGAGCATTGTGTTAGATGATGATAAGCCAGAGAGGACTACTCAAATAGGAACAACAATGGATCATGTTCTTAAACAGGAGCTGGTGACTTTCCTCAAATAAAGAAAGTAGGTGTTTGCATGGAGTCACGAAGATATGCCTGGGATTAACCCTAACTTTATTTTCCATGAGCTCAATGTTAACAAAGATGTCAAGCCTGTGAAGCAAAGGCATAGAGTATTTAGTCCCGAAAAGAACCAATCTATTCAAGAAGAAGTGTAGAATCTTCATAAAGCTTCATTCATCAATAATGTGAAATACTGACCGAGCGGAAAAAGTGTGTTCGTGTGAGGACACAATCGTTGTGTGTTTCGCCGCCGCGATACAAAAAACCTAAGCTACTACTACACTTGACAAGCAAGCACAGCGGTAAGTCGGGTATCGTAAGAAATCCACAGGGAGTGATTGAATTTTAGATTTTAATTGTTTAATTACTTCTAGAATAAAAGTGTAAAATAAATAAATGAATAGGTGATGGTTGGGAATGGTGACAAAAGAAAAAAAAATAAGTTACGCTACGCAAAAGTAAAGCGAGGATCGGGATCACATACACACATTCACGGGCTAAACAACTACTAATAAGAATTTCTATTCGAAAACATTTAATCGATCATTTTCAATTAAGAATAAACATCACGCAATAAGGAATTTAAGCCAAAGTTGCGAGATTAAACATTTAATCAAAAATGGTCACACGCGGATTAAATTCGGATTATCGCTATAAACACTAAAGTTGTGTGACAAATAAAGTTAAACGCATAACAATCCAACTTTAATACACGCGGTTTCAATTAAATGCAATTTTACACGAAACCCTAACTTTCGAGGTCCAAACCCGATAATGGCGTAACGAAATCCCGACCCTATTTATCTAAGGGCAATACATGAATTAAACTAATTAACAAAGCAATAAACTAATTAAGCAAGAAATAAATTAATCTAGGCAAGAGATATAAATGACATCAATGGAAATAAATCAAGAAATCAACTATATTAATGGTAGGGGTAATGAAAATCCAACTTACAACACCCAAAAGTTGTCACACCAAATGAGGAAGAAGAAGAGCTCCCAAAACCCAAACCCTAAAACTAAGCTAAAAATAAAGATATCTCTTCAAAATGAAGAGGAAGAGTATTTATACAAAACCAATCCCATGGAAAACTTGTCAATAAAAGGGGAGAAAAACAAATATCAGCAGGGCCGAATCGATTCGGCATTGGGCCGAATCGATTCGGTTGGAGAATATCTCAAGACTACCAGAGGGGTGATTCGATTCGGGTGAAATCCGAATCGATTCGAAATGGTGGGCGAATCGATTCGGCTGGAATCTGAATCGATTCGAAAACAGAGGAACTGGCATACTGTCTCCAACCGAATTGATTCGCAAAGGGGCGAATCGATTCGGACCTACAGGTCTTGAATTTTTCCCCTGTTTTTGGTTGAGATGTCTTTCTCTTCCGCTCAAAAGCCTGTAACTTCTTCGTTCGGACTCGGAATCGCGCACCGTTTGCGGCCACGCGAAGCTTGTTCAGAGGGCTTAAACTTTCGTGAAGACATTGGTCCAGTTGCCCAAATTGTAAAATGATTAAATTGCCCTTGCGCGTGCAATTGTGTACGGAACTTCGCCGTAATGCATCCAAACTTCATACTAAGCATCCAAATACCAACAAAAGCTCAATTAACCCCTGCAAAACATGTTAACATAGAAATCCGAGGTTGTCTGGTTAACGAGCATAAATATAGGGATTAAGATACCCGAGGGGGCTAATAACGCGTAGGTTAACGGGTGAAATACGCAATATTTACGCTGTATCAAATACCCAGACTGGTTTTCCAACGTCGTTATAGTCAAGAAGAAAAATAACAAGTGGAGAATGTGTGTGGATTTCACGGACTTAAACAAGGCGTGCCAAAAGGACCATTTCCCTTTACCATGAATTGATCAACTCGTTGATAATACGTCGGGGCACGATCTGCTAAGCTTCATGGATGCATAATCTGGTTGTAACCAGATTAAAATGAAGCCTGAAGACAGGGAAAGAACTTCTTTTATTACTCCCCGAGGAACTTATTGTTATAATGTTATGCTATTTGGTTTAAAAAATGCAGGTGCTATTTACCAAAGATTGGTGAATAAAGTCTTTGAGGAGCTAATAGGCCAGAATATGGAAGTATACGTAGATGACATGCTGACGAAGAGAAAAAAAGCATCTGACCACATCGTCGACCTCAGCCAAACCTTTGATCATCTAGAGAAGCACCAAATGAAGTTGAATCCGAGTAAGTGCATTTTTGGTGTACAGGAAGGAATGTTCCTAGGGTATATAGTAAACCATAGGCAAATTGAAGAAAATCCAAAAAAAATCAAGGCGTTGAGTGAAATACATTCCCTTACTTGCAAAAAGGATGTACAAAGGCTAAGTGGGCGAGTGCAGCTTTGAACATATTTATGTCCTTAGCTACTGACTGATGACTGCCATTCTTTAAACTGCTTAGAAAGAGATTTGAATGGAACAAAGAATGTGAAAAGGAATTTTTGGAGTTAAAAAGTACTTGGGATCACCCCCATTGCTCTCCCAACCAATTTTGGGAGAAAGGTTGTATTTGTACTTAGCTGTCTCTGAATCAACTGTAAGTTTACCTTGATCCGATAAGAAAATGGAGTTAAAAGGCCAGTTTATTACACGACCAAGGCCTTTCGAGGAGAAAAAATCAGATATCCATGCCTGGTGAAGTTAGTGTTGACATTGATTGAGGCATCCAGATAAATGAAGCCCTATTTTCAAACCCATACAATTATGGTATACATTGATATGCCTCTTAGGCAAGCCCTGCACAAATCGGAGAAGTCTAAAAGATTGATGTATTGGGAAGTAGATTTGGGGGAGTATGATATTGTGTATGAACCAAGGTCTTCCTTCAAAGGCCAGGCTGTGGTAGATTTTAATACCGAATTCACTTATCCAGAAGTTCTCGAGCAATAGGGAATTCAGGCAGAACAAGACCTAGGTAGGAATAGTCCAACTAGGGATATCATTGCTGACCTACCAAAATCTTACACCATAGCACAAGAGATGTTCAGGGAGTATGAGGAAGCAAGGATCTAAACATTCCATCATGGGAGTTTGACAAACCAAGCATTTGATAATAATCTCCCCGTATGGAACTTGTATATTAATGGATCCTCTTGCACAATCGAAAGTGGAGAAGGCATAATATTCAACACTCCTGATGGGATAAATATTGAATATACACTACGATTCCAGTTCCAGGCCTTAAATAATGAAGCAGAGTATGAAACTCTCTTTGTGGGCCTAACTTTGGCGCAATCGTTGAACGCCGAGCCAGTTATGGCGTACAGTGATTCTCAATTGGTGGTGAATCAAATACTGAGTTTGTATGGATCCAAGGGAGAATTAATGACAAGATACATGTTCAAGGCATTAGAAGTTATAGCAAAGTTACCAGCTGTTCAAATAAACAGAATTCCAAGATTAGAGAACGCCCAAGCTGACGCACTAGAATTAAGATCTGAAGAACTATTCCCATTGAAATTCTAGTTGACGGGAGTATTGATGAAGACCTAATGATTAATTTTATCACAGTGGACATGGGGCCATCTTGGATGGATCCCATTAGAGGTTACACTGAAGAAGGAGTCTTGCTAGCAGATTCAATCGAGGCCCAAAGGATGAAGTATAAAATAGCAAGATATGTGCTGGATAAAGGGGTATTATACAGGAGAGGATTAACAGCTAGCCTCGCGCACTATGTTCACCCAATAGAGGTTCAAGACCTGATAGAAGAAGTCCATGAAGGGTCTTATGGAGCTCATATAGCGGGCAGATCATTATTGTAGTGGATTAATACACAGAAATATTACTGGCCAACTATGAGAGCAGATTGCATGGCCTTTGCCAGGAAATGTGACAAGTGTTAAAGGTATTCCAGTATTCTTAGAACTCCACAAGCTTTTCTGACTCCAATTACTTCACCTTAGCCATTTGTTATATGGGGGATAGACTTGGTCGGGCCACTACCGACCACCCAAGGAAGATATAAATACTTAGTCATAGTTGTGGACTACTTCACCAAATGGGTCGAAGCAGATCCATTAATAGACATGCGCTATGAGAAAGTTTATGAGTTCATTTGCAAAAATAGTATTTATAGATATGGTCTGCCTTATGCTTTCATTACACACCATGGCACACAGTTTGACAACGAGGAGTTTGTTGCCTATTGTGCTCAGTCAAACATTCAAAAGCTTCATTCTGCTCCAGGACATCCTCAAAGCAATGGGAAAACTGAAGTAACAAATAGAAATATACTCAATGGACTGAAGAAAAGGCTGAACGATGACAAGGGGAACTGGATCAATGAACTACACTCTATTATGTGAGCATACCGAACAACTTCGAGGACTGCTAAAGGAGAATCCACATATATGCTAGCATTTGGAACTGAAGCGGTGATACCCGTTGAATTGGGTTTGCCCACTCATAGAGTGTTAAACTTTAATTCTCCTGTTAGCGATTTGATGCGAAGATTAGATTTGGATATGCTGGAGGAAGTATGCGAAGATGCAGCCTTGAGAAATTCTTCTTATTAGAAAAGGACAACACATTTTTATAACAAAAGGATGAAGCCGACCAACTTAAAGGAAGGAGATTATATTCTCAAAAAGGTAATCCAGAAGAACAATAAACTTGAACCCAATTGGCATGGGCCATATCGTATTTCAGCAGTTGTCCGACCAGGTACGTACAGAATTGAAATTTTAGAAGGGGAAGAGTTCAAAAATCCTTAGCATGTTGAACATATTAAAAAGTACTAGTAGGAGTAATGCAATGAAACAAATTGTAATCATGACATTTTTGCATCAATTAAATGATGATTTCCTCTATTTTTTCAATTTTTTGGGAGTACTAGTGCTATGCACTACATACTTGATGAACTTTCTCCAAAAGTTGTTATACTTGGTTAGAAAAACTTTCAAAAGTTATTCAAAAATACTGGTTTTTTGAAACAACTCCCACATAGTTGGTCGGATCTCGGAACAACACCCACATAGTTGATTGATTGGTACTTTTCAAATGTTGATCGACACAAGCAAGCGTTGATCGGCATCAAATAACAACCCAAGTAAGATAGGATCTCAAGTCCTCAAAAAACTTGGTCAATACAGTTAAGGGTAAAACAATATATTTTATCCAACTGGGCAACATGAAGGAAGAACTTTGTGAAAATTCCTAAAAAGGAATTTAGACACATATTCCACATGCGCCTGGTCACCACTGCTAACTAATGCAAAACCTACAAATTTAGGTGCATTAGTAGAACCTATGGAAATACATGGGTAACTTGTATTAAACTTAGATTTTAATCTCAGTATACTGGTAGAACCTACGATGATAATTTCATTGGTAATTAGTACTAAACTTGGGTAAAAGCCTAAGTGTATCAATAGAATTAATGAAGCAAAAATCCATTCATATCCAATGATTGACAAGATAAGTTAATCAAATATTTCATTCATTTGATTGATCAATTACAGGAACAAAACTACTCTAAGGGATGCTTCCCCTATACTTCGGAGGAGCTCAGCACTGGTTCCATGCCCGCTAGAGGGTCATCTAATGTGTAAGGGGAGTTGATAAAATTAAAATCTTGAAGCATCCTTCTATTGTTGTTGCTCGGTGTCTCTTGTAGATGAGGAGGACGACTAATCTCTAACTCATAATGAAAGACATAATCCCCTAAGTATTTTGAAATCAAGCATTGGGGAATAGTGTTAACCTGAATCCAACTACCGTCCAATTTGAAATGAGGATCTTGACAATCCAGCAAACTAGGATCATACCAGTTCCAAAGTCTATTATTCTACTCTACCTTCATAACCATCAATAAGTTGGTCAAGCCCCACTTGTAACCTTAACGTTGGGATTGCTTAAATTGTTCATCAAAATGACCAAGGGCCTCATTATATCCCTCCATCCAAACCTCCCTTGGCTGTTTATGAAATTGGAAAGGCAATCTCTCAACTTAATGATGCAATTTCTTCAGTACTCCATCTTTAGCTTGAAATTGGGAAGACTGGGTAGAAAGTTACTCGGATTGAGTCTCGAGGTTCTTGGACATATCATCAATGGCTAAATTCTTTGCTTTCAATTGTGCAACCTAGTTAGTAAGTGTTTTCTAGATCCTGGACTCATCTGCAGTAGCTCGTGCAGGTTTAACTTTTGCTCAGGAGGAAGAGGCAGGCTTAGTTTTCTTCAGTGCTTCCACTTCTTCCCTTATTCTGACATTTTTAGTCTCCAAAAAGGAAACCCGATCATTAGAAGCAATAAAAGTAGTAGAAGAAGACTTCAATGAGTTCAATTCATCACTTAAACTGTCATTCTCTTCTTCCAATAGCTTGGCAATGGCCCTAGCCTCCTCTATTTCACGGTAAAGCAGAAATTCCTGCCTCCTGAAGAAATATGCATGCTTTTCTAACTTTTGCTCAAAATTGCAACCTTCACTCAGAGCTTTGTACTTTTGTTCATAGTCGGCATACAAAGATATTTAGCCTTCTTATCAGCTTCTTGTAGCTCTTCTATCATTTCAAAGTATGTAACATTATTGGCTACCACCCGATCAAGAAGACACTTCAAGTTTAGGTAAGCTTGTTTAGCCTGGTCTGAGACATCATCCTCGAGAAAGTTAGATAGGTCTTCCTCAAATAAAATAATATGACTATACTTGAAGAGATCATTACATCTTCTGAGTAGCTCGAAGTCAGTGGAGGACAGTTGATCCAGTTTAGCCATGAACTATATAGAGTAAGAAAAATCTCCAATCAACAACAGAATAAAGAATTTGAAATAGGGGAAGAAAAGTGCAAAGAAATATTCATTTACATTAATGGAAATCAAGTTACAAGGACATTGATATGAAGCGGAACGCAAAAATAAAGGTAAAAAGAAAAGCCGCTCGCCAAGCAACTCTACATCTTCTTTCTGTCAGAAGTGGCCCCAGTTTGGGAAGGGGAATAGATAGGTGGAGTGACTTGCTCAGAAGAAGGGGGGATAGAAGATCCAACTGCTACTGCTTATTATTGATCGACAGAGCCCAAGACAAGAGTAGAATCCTCTAATCCTCCATCATCCTTAATCTCCTCATCCAAGTTGGAAGGAGAACCAGGATCATGCCTGAGGAACAACTCAGAGTCCTAGGGTGTGCCAACCTCCGTGAGTGTTATCGACCATCCATCATTGAAGCATTTCTTCTTCGCAAATTCAATCTGAGCAGAGGCAGCGCTGATAGACCTCTCTCAGCCTCTATTGAACATAGACTCCTTAGCCTTCAATATTTTGGCCTTCTTAGCAGACAAACTTTTTTATAGCTCAATAACCTGCCCTCGAGCAACTGCATCATTATCTTCTGTAGCTTTTATTTTGGCTTCCCATTTCTTCTATTCATTTGTCAATGCCTATTGGGACACAAGTAAGGACTTATTTAAGCATTCAAATGCTTCCTCCGCCTCGTTTGAAGAAGAACAAAGGATGCCATCCTTCTCCAATATCTAGTTGAAATTAACCAGGAAGTGTAAAAAGAAATCAGAGCAAGTAAGTACAAGAGAGCTATCAAATAAGTGAATATGAAAAAATCACAACTCTTACCAAAGCAAGGCTTTGAGCATCCCTTTCAGAGATTTTTGAGCGGAGCATTGCCGAAGTAGCACCACTATAGTCTGGAAGAGTACCAAACTTTATTAATTACTTGGCCAAACTAGGGCTAATAGCCACTAGAGAGCCAGTATCAGTAAAATTGACCAAGTCTCATTGGTCGGAACCAGAAGTAGTTCCTTCAGCCATCCTAGAAGGAAGACCCTTATTCAAGCGCTTGAGCTGGACTTTATCATTCTTCTTGGCTGGGGGCTTCTTCCCACATCATCCCTATTGCTGGCCCCACTACCAGAACATTTTTTAGAGCCAGTAGTGGTAATATCTCCTATAATATTGGGGAACTTTCTCTTCACCATGGTAGTGGCAAGAGGTAAATCTGAGTTAATTGATGATGAGGGGTCTGTAGCAGTTTCACCACTACTAGATACAGTGGTAGAAGAAGTTGACACTGGGTCTAGACAAGCTCAATCACAAAGGAGGGAGTAATAAAAGTTGGGCGAGCAATAAAGGAAGTAATGGAGTTCTTATACTCCAACAGATATGATGCCAACCTAATGTGTTCCTCTCCAATTTTCTGGTGAATACCCCAAAGAAATCTTGGCTCAGTAAGTTTGATATCACTCTTATTGGCACACTTTCTCTTCTGATCAACTGCAATCAAGAGAAAACAAATACAATTAGTATTGTAAGCAATGAAATTATCAACAAAAGTTATAAAATAGTGTTTCAACCTATCCCATGGCCATATTGAGGGCATCTGGGCCCTTGGTATACTGCATTCCCTGTCAGGGGTGCATATTGCCAATTTATGGCAATCACTCCATGATCAAAATAGTCTTTGTTGGAATCTGGGAGATTAACTACTAAAGTCCTATTTGTAGCCCTAGTTTTAAATAGTAAGTACTATCACTAGTGACCCACTTATAGCAAAACATAATCTCTCGGATGTCTATATGGGTCCCATGGAGCTGATTCAATCTATAAATCGCATTTACGACTCTCCAAGTGTTGGGCACTACTCTAGCAGGTACAACGTCAAAATATTAACAAAACTCAAGACAAAAGGGGTTTGGGGTAAAGTAAACCCACATTCAGCAATGAAAAGATAAGGGAACTAATGGACCTCAGATAAAGAAAAAAGGTCCACAGGTGGATTAGGGAGATCCAAATCTAGCCACGAAGGAATATTCCATCCATTCCTAAATTCGTCTAGAGAAACTACTGAATAAACCATGATTGAAGATGAAGAAAAGGAGAAAGAGAAAGGATTCTCACAAAGACTTAAGGATTCAACAAGAACTGAAGGACAGAAATAACGACCAAGGATATAAATAAACATATGTCATCCATTGTGGCAATAATTCTAGGGAGCAAGGAGTAACCATCGATCAAGGCCTGGAATGACGACCAACAATCTGAATGCCGACCAACACCAACAGTAGGAAGATAGACCAACATGGTCAGTAAAGCGCCAATAGTCATATGCATTATGAACAATATATACTTATGTAAAAGCCTAATTTATAAAGGCATTTCATCCTTTAACATTTCGACTCTTGATCCCCCTAATGGGATATAAATACATTGTAATACCTACAGCAAAAGGGACTGGAATAAAATCTAAGTGAAAAATAGGCAATACAAGACAGTGGACGTAGGCTTTCCTTTCAGCCGAACCACTTTAAAAATCACACTGTCTCTTTTATTTACTTATTTATCCGTGATCAAATAATTATATTTATTCTAGTTTTGGGCATCAACATATATACATATAGAAAGCATATAGTTCTATATAGCACCGTTGTTTGATGAAGGACATGATGTGGATATGTAAGTGTTTTTACGTGATGTTAGACAAAAAAATTATACATCATTAATCCATTGAATAAAGAGTAACTTATGAGGAGCAATAATATTTAATTGCAGACCAGAATATCATGTTAAGTGCAAATATATTTGTGACATTATAAATAAAGACTGTCAAGAGAGATATGCATTATAAAATGTTTCCTTTAAATAATTTTTATGAATATAATTTATAAGTTAGATGATACCATAGAGACTAAAAAAAATCATTGAATATTAGAAGCTAGTAAATTTTAATTGGCAAATGAAATACAGATAGATAGAATAAAGCAAAAGAATTAAGCAAAGTGAAATTAAATTATATGAGAGATGGATACATAGTCTTAATAATCTAAGTAATATTGATACTATTGACAATTAGGTCATTGTTAAGATAAAACACCGAGAATAAGAATATTTGAAGGAGGTAACTCTTGTCAAAATAAATCATTCGAAATAATGCATCTCTTCTCGTAATAATGAAGGAAGAGATTATAAAGTATGGCTCCAAGTATAATGCAATACCCCATATTTTTAGGAATTAAATAAATAATTGTTTAATTATTAATTTATATTTGCTCCTATTATTTAACTCGTAACTTATTGGGATTAGTTAGTTTGGATTATTAATCAGAATTCGAAATGAGAATTTTAAATAATTTGTGGGAGACTAGTTAATTTAATAACATAGTTGTAATAATTTATTAAGTTATGAGTTAGTACCATTGGATCGGGCTCTAGGGGAATATAGATGCGAGGGGTTGTATACTGAATGTGCCAAATTGGGGCCTAAGGGTAGGTATGACACCTCGTAAAATTTATAAATAGATTGATCAGGTCCAAAACAAAAGTCACGAGAATTCATTTGGTAACATCCTCAGCATAACGAAACAACTAAAATCTGAACAAGTAACAAAACGAGATAATGCAATAATGAGTAACGCAAAACCAATGATAATGCAAATCACCATCAATATAAAAATCCAACTCTAATACCAATACAATATGTTCAAAAGCTCATTTGGTAATAAACTATAAAGCATACAATCCTATTGTAAATGTAAAATAATACAAGAGTGAATGAGTGACCCGACTCCATTACCATATCCTGGGAACTATTGATAGAATGCCTCTAGAGGTGGTCCTCTAACGATTAACTCTAACAATGGAAGGAATAATGATCTAAACCTACTGAAAACATATATATAACAATGTAAATAGCAAGTTTATGAAGAATAAGATTATAACTGAATTTGGGCTACACCATAGCTACACATCTTCTCTCGTATTTTAGTCGATTTTAAGTTATTAGTTACCCAACTCAATAACCTAATGCGATTTTAATCCCAGACCCATATGTATCCCCTGTAATTAAATTTTTATCTTTCAATTCTTTAATCTTTACTTTCTCACAGTTAGGCTAATCTATTTCATTGTGAATTGTATGTTGTGCAGTAGCCTAAAACCGATGGTACATCTCACCAAATAACCAAGATGCCACTCAAGGTCTTCATAAATCTCAAGTTTATTCATCCAGGGCTATCGCACACCACATAGTGATACATACATCTCTATTATAGTTAACACATAAATCACGAGTCATAAGTATATAGGTATGCATCCTTATAATAAGCATGTACATCTCAATTACAGTACGTAAACCAGTACAACTATCTCTAGTACCATAACATATAATTACATAAGGTAGGATAAATACAATCTCTTCGTCTAACATCCATACATAGGTACCACACCCGTCGTGTAGATATAAATGGGCTACTCGCATGCCCGCCCATAATAAAGTGTAACTCTATCGCCTTTGGGGATCACTCATGCGTATTAGGTGTAGTATTAGGTCCTCCAAAACCTAAGTCCTCATCATGAGTAAGGGATAAATATCTACGCCTACCCATCATTCGTATAGCCTACCATACCTAAGACTATACGATGAAATCTCCTCGTGAAACCCATCAGCACATGGGTACCTAGGCATAGTACCCTACGTAAAAATGACCATGGCAAACTCGTCTCCTCAGTGAGGCACCATCGCGATCGACATCGCATGTGCCTCGTAATGTATTACCTCTTATTACATTCCCCACGAGAACTCACACATTTTATGCATTGCATATAAAGCATTCAATCAAATATAACCCTCGTTAACTGGTTAAATCAAATAAACATATATACATGCTGACCCAACGCTATCGGATCACATTTACAACCATCACTAATGGGTTAAATCAACATAAACATATATATAGACCCATAACTATGGGGCCACCCATAATAATCCAAATTATTAAACGGTAATACACTCATTATCCCTATCTGAATCTATATGTTACTAGCCCTACTTCCCAAGCCCTTCCAAATTCTAGTTATAGATTCACACACAATTTATAAATAGGCACAAAATCTATATTCAATCTCATATAATCTTAGCCTAATATCCAGAGGCTATACGTATAGGTATCAACGGTTTTGAAATCCCATTTAATAACGCTCCCGCTCTTGGATTTTCAACTAATATATCCTACACAATTCGACCCCCATAAACCAACCGGGGTCTAAACACCTATGTATCCCGAACCCAATTTTTAAAAATGCAAACATTAGAATTCACTCTATCTTATAAGTATAATAAACCTAAAGGCCAGTCCATCCTATCCTTAAGACCCAAAATCCAACAATCTAATCACAACACAAAGCCCAAACCAAAATCACCAACCTAGAATTTCATCCTTGCTCAATCTTGTCAAAATATTCATAAGAAATCAAAAAGAAATCCAATATATACAAAAATCAGTGCCCAGGCATTCATAATTCTATTTTTACAATATTGGCTTGTCGATCGATCGATCGGGCCTGCAAGTTGACACTTCCCCTTTCTACGGGATTCACCTTCTCCAAAATCAAAATCCTCTTGCTAAAAAATAATTAATAACTTCCTAAGATTAGTACAAGCCCCAAACAACAACAAAACATTAAAGCCACTTCAAATATATGATTCTAACCTAATTTTAACAAAAATCACACAAGTTTCTATCAAGATTTAAAGGGAAATATCAAATTAAATCACTAGAACCCTAATTTCATCAACTACTATAATTAACCTGCAATTTAAATGGATTGATTAAATTAATCATAGGGCTTTTAAAGGATTCTCAATATAAAACAAATTCTAACACTTTTTTAACAATTTCAACTCAAGTTCATGGGGAAATCATTCAATATAAGGGAGAAATTAACCTAATTAACATCTTGATTAGATTAATTATGAAAATTAAATATTTAATCATCCAAAATCATATTTAAACATGATTAGGTTTAGATTTTAATGAATAGATATAATCTAAACCAAAAGAATCTACAATCAAATTCTAGATAAACTTGTTGTAATCAAAATGTGAACAAAAACATGCCAAGATCCTCCCAATTCATCTTCCCCTCTTCGCGTTCCTTCTCTCTAATCTCAAGGTGCCTCCTAAATGTACTATGTGACTTATGAGATCCCTAAAGACTCATTAAAACCCTTAATTCAAGAAATTAGTCTTAGTACCTAAATGGACCTCATCTAAAAGAGTCCAAAATCACCTCCAATTGACTTAAAATCTTAACCAGACCTTATGCTAAACCCATAGGCCTAAATCCATCCTTTTAAGCTAATAATGGAAATTCTACGCATCCCAAAATACGAGTGCAAAATATGCCAAATCAAATATCTAACAACTCGGATATTTAATAATCAACCGGCATGAGTCCAAATAACACTTAATCAATTATTGAATTAACATGCATAAAATCCGATCTCAAATCCGAATTAAGTAATACAAAAAAATATAAATAGTGACATCTCCAATCATGACAAGCACACACAATTAATTTTCACAAATTTATGCAATTAAAAAAATACGGGGTATTACATTCCTACCACCTTAAGTAGGGAATTTTGTCCTCAAAATTCGAATTGCTTATAGATCTACTCTAAAGTCTTAAATACATCTTTCCCGTAGCATACTCACACAACTATAAAGGAATCTTTTCCCTCTATAACCCAATGGACACTAAGGTCTTTCCTGTCGCAAGTTGTATTTAGCTAAGGATTTGCACCACACTACTCTAAACATTGTTATGACAACTTGTTTTCCCACCCAGCACATGTTAATGGTGATAGGGAAAAGTCAAACGCCACCAGCCCTAACTAATCCAAAACTCCCAGATGAACTTTCCATGGGTTTTCCTACTCCTTATCAGAACCAAACTCCATAATTTCCCACACTAGAGGGATCAATAATAGTGCATGATCCCTCACCTAAAACTCCAAGCCAAGCCCTCGCTTGTTCTCAAACTCCATAGCCTGCTCCAACAAAGTTCGCACGCTCTACTATGAACACCTTAACCTCAAGGTGTTTCGAACACTGCTTGACACGAAGAGCTTGACACTCATATCTCTAGTCGGTTTAGTCAAACTAACTCAAACGATCCTAAATCGTCCCATGACCTCTCTAGAACTCCCAATTCCCATCAAAATCAATTGTTTTACCCTCCCACTTTTACGTTGTAATTTCAAATAGTGCACCTCCTCAAATGTCAATAGTGTTCTACCATGTCGGCTGGTAAGAACACCATCTTGACATAAACCATACCAATAACTTCTTCATAGTAACAACTATACGAACTCTCCTAAATACTATACACCCAATCATTATTGGAATGTATAGAAAATCACAAAACACGTGCCTTGGTCAAAATTACTTCTTGTAGTTTGGGACCTGTACTCCAACAAAAAAAATCCTTGAAAAATGTAAGCTTATCATGTCTTCAAATGGAGAAAGGACCTATTCTCAATGCTATTTGCATACCCACTATCGGTAAACTTCAACGATGGGGCGTAAACAACCCCTAAGCATAGATTTGGGTGTAGCGGACACCGCTATTACACTATTTCCTCTTCAACAAGATATCGTCATAAATCACAGTGAACTACCCCAACGCACGGTTAAAATCGAGTAATGATGTGTTCGCTCCATATTGTGCAAGAAATATGCCTTTGGGATATCCCGATTGCATCACTGATGATAACTCGCTCCTGTTTCACTTGTTGGGAGGAAACACTCTCCTTAACTACTCCAACAAGTCATTGTTGTGTGACAATGAGCACTCGTCCCATATCTTGACCCAATCCTTTGAACCATCCCTATTTTGAAACTTCCTCAAGGTTACACCATTCTCGAATACTCTACCACCTAAAACACTGTAGTGTATGCTCCCATGATACCTCAATTATCCCTGGTGAAGTCAGTTCCATAAAATTCCCTCACGGTGGATCCATTGCTAGTGCAAACTCCAAGGAAAAAACAAAAATCTTATGTTGGTGATGACTCAATACCCATATAACTAAGTACTAGAAGAACCTTGGACTATTAGTGATAGCTCTATGAAACCGTAATCCCATCTAATATACTCACTGCCATACATGAATAAGTGTGGCAGACCTTTTCCCGAGCCTAAGCACAACTAAACAAAATAAATCTCGGCTCAAAATGGTATATAAATGCCTACTATCGATAGTCGATATAAGCGTACAACATAGCGATACACACAAGCTCGTTACTAATACAATGATAATCCATCAAAAACTGAACAAAGAGGTGGAAAACCAAGCTGGCTAAATAAAGTGTCGTATATCAACAATCAGGACGTAAAGAACATGTACCCGTTAGGATATCCAAATATATATAAAGCTCAAAGATAAAGTCTATATACCTCATAATCTCAGTTGACAAATTACTAATAAAAAGAAGCATATCCTAGATGTCTAAGCCAGACTCATATGGGTGAGCCATAAATATACCCTTATCCATTTCTCGGTGGTACCCCAAAAATATGGGTTTCCACTATGTAATCTAATAACTACATGGTCTCACTCGCCACTTAGTGTAACACCTTGCTCTACAAGAACAATCGCAATAGAGCCCCCATTGGCGGCCCTTCGACCGTTTTTGCTAAAACTTATCTCGTTTGGCGTGTTCTTGTCGTGTCATGACCCTATTGGTCAAAATTTACTTGGCTCTATGGGCCATAATAGATAATATAGTATAATCTTGGAAACCTCTTAGGGGTCAAGTCCCCCTATGTAATTTCTTCTAGTAGTGAGATCCCCCTAATCGGTTCAATGCTACACCGTCACTAATCATCGGGCCCACTTTTGCCACAATCTTCAAAACCTTAGGGACTCTATTCTTCTAATAATTATAATACTACTACAGATGTAGGAGGGTAACTTTGACCACCTGAGCACAAGTGGTGAAGAATGGTCTACTCAACAATACCTTTCAAACCGTTCACGTAAGGTTTCTGCCAAATGCCAAAAAGTCTTTCTCGCACTGTAACTAATGATGTGAACTTCCTTCTTTTATTTTGTATCATTCTCTTCCAGTGAAGAAAGATAAAGATAGTTAAACTCCTCCCCATAATGCCAACCACAAGGTTGCATAGACAAGTCCTTCAAAACTTACTTCTAACGCCATTACGGAGGGTGATAAAAAAAATCTTCCCTCAAACCAAAAGTTAAGCACTTACTAAAGGTATGTCATCCAAAATTTACTAAATCCCAACAGAAGTTAACCTCGTGCATGGAATGTCTCCCAAGCGAAATCCAAATAAGGAACCCTCTCGATACACTTGGTCTTATTATTAGTTGCGAATATTGTATATTAGCTCCCTTTACTTATGAATGCACGCACATTTGTGATCGTTATTCCCCATATTTAAACCTCTTATATTGTATAACCTTTTTCTCGTTATATATATTCTTTACAACGTTTATTTGAGTCTTTTTAAGTAATTGAATTTTAAACACTTTTTGGGAAGGTTACAATGCATTATGCAACTTTGAGGGTAATTTAGTCATTTTTTCATTCAAGCTTCATTCTCAAACTATTCACAAAAGTTGTAGCTCTACGAGTCATCCTCATGTAGTCTCTAACGATGCATCAATACGATCGAGTTATGATTATTTTCTTCTAGGTCCCATCGTGTGTGAGCTAAAGAGGATAAGCCCACCTTGAAATGTACCCTCGGTCCACTGGCCTCAAACCCTAGGTCAATTTATATGTTGGATTTTATCTTTGAACTGAGGCAGTAGGCAATATTCCAGACCCCCAATCAACTAGGCCCAGACCCGCGATCGATAGGGCCCTTCAATTACTCGATTCCTGTTTTAGCTAGTTTTGGGATTCCTTTTTTTGGTTTTGGTTTTACCTTCTTGTTTGGTGGTTTTGCTTCCAGTTACTATAAGTATCAAGTGGTTTGTTTTTGTAAGGGTTGGTTTTTTCAATCAATTTAGACAAACAAAGCTAAATATTTTGCATTTGTCCTCTCTTCTCTCTCCTCAAGCTTGTGAAATTTTATTCCCATTTAATTGTGATTCAATCGTAAGAACCATTTAGGTTGTGATCATCCAAGAAAGGGTAATGCTCCTCAACCTTTTGTTAGAAATTAGTTTATCATTCGTAGTACAAATATCAAGGGTAATGCTCCGGTTGTAGAGTTCTCCCCACCAAGAATGAATAAAAGCAAAGTGTGTTCTTGAACACCAAAACAATTCACCAAAGCATATGGGATTTTTGTGAATTGAAAACAAAAGGGATAAAAACCCTAAAAGAAGAAGTCAAAAATAATTCTGCAGATTCGCAGTTTTCTGTCTTTCAAAACGCTGGGACTTCTTAATGAAAACTAAACCATTTAATGAGTATTTATATAAACTCGCGCCGCTTCAATCGTTTGAACGAAAAAGGGATCCCGCTCGAATGAAGTACACGTGTCATTTGAATGAGATGAGATCTCGCTTGAACGACTTGGGCGTCAAAATCGAGGAACGCTATAGGACTTAGAAAAATTACTCATTCTCAAATTTTGACGAAAAAAGTCCGCTCCAACACTTAGAAAATATTTTATAAAAATATCCTAAAGCTCTAAGTGCAAAGTTAAGGTATTTAAAACATAACCTTACCAAAGTAACCTTTTTGGAGGCTCTTTGATGAAGAACCTTGATATATTAGGATTCGTATTGATGTAGATTTCTTTTGAACTTCTTCGACGGTTGTAACGGTATACGACATAATTAATTGTGACGGACATTTAAAAAAATATGTCCTTAAAAATATCCCCCTATGTCTTGCCGAAACATACATAAAAACATCTGAATTATCAAATACCAAAATGCCTATACAAATCTACCCTCCCATAAATCTCAAAACTAAAAAGGTAAAAATTTGCAAGTTCTCAAATTTTTCTTCAAAAAAAAAATCTTCATCAAATTTCAAAGCTTTTGTCATCAGGGTGTGCAACATAATGATCTTCAATCTTTGTATCTACACACATGAGATAAAGCAAGAACCTTTGTGACATATTGAGATTGAAATGATATAAGAATAAATCACTAATAAATCCAATCTCCCCCATAATGCAATAATGCAAAAACTCCCCCATAACATGATAAATCTTTCTCCCCCATTTTATGATGTCCCCAAATAGACAAATAAGAAGAAACAATCAAAACATGGAGTGTCACGACAAAATGCATAGCAAACATGAATCAAACTACGCGCATGCAATGGTATATCTCAAAAAATTCCAAAAACTATTTTTGATTTTTCAAATTTTTCGTACAAAAATCACACACCATGGATTTATACTAAAACAACCAAGTCATGGAAATGGAATGTATGGGTGTGAACAAATTCGATAGGTAAATAAACTCAATCAATCATATGTTCATGATGCATATGTGTACTCCTAACGAATGAACATAAAAAGTATCCTTAGGTGTAAAAATTGTTAAAATTAGATGACATCGTCTTATACAAATCAACAAATCAAACTCAAAGTGATTTCCACCCCAATAACGTCCAAAACTATTTAACGCTTTTTCAAGACTTTCAAGGACGTGAAAACCGGTTTTAAATTCCCTCCAAACTCCCTCATGCATATTTTCTTTTTGAGGTAATCTAAGTTCTCAAACATTAGACAATTGGTGCAAAAACCTAATGGCCCCTTTTTGGCATGAATTTGTTTTTATTGCCTTTAAATTTTTTCGAGTTCTTTTAAACCTCTTTGGACCCCGGGTAATAAAATTCCTCATTTTTTTAGGTCCGATATAACGGTGGCTTAGTATTCGCAAAGGCCAAATGAACCTTTCGCGGCCCTTTCCTGTTTTCAAATAAAGCGCACAAACTTACAAACGGCTCTTACATGCACAATTTCTTATCAAATTTTATCGTGCTTGGTTCGTTTTTAAAGACAGGATTGAAGTGAAAACACCCAACCAACTTATGATAAGACAAGTGCAGTAATCAAACAAATTCGTGCATGTGTACAATAAAGGAAATCAAGAGTCAAACATGTAGGAAGTAACACTTAATTAAATCTCAATGACTCCAAACATTATAAAGAACAAAGATGACATGATATATTGTCTCAAAGAACTATCAAATAATCACATAAAAAATGGAATGATGTTGTGACTCGGTCATCCTAAGTGTCTATCCATAAAAAATAGACACCTTATTAAATGAATGTTCCATTGAAAAAATTGCGATTTTTCACAAAATTGACTTTTTTTTTAAATCAATATCACGCGATTTTGCGAAAAATAGGAATACGGGATAAATTAGCGCAACCTGCTTTGATACCAATTTGTAAAACGTATGACTCTGTGATAATTGATTAAATTCGTAAATTTCTAATTTGGCACACTTATTTAATTATAGTCTATTTTTAAACCAAATTAATTCAGCACCTGAACATGCAACTACGTGTTTGCGTGTGTCAACCCATAAATAAATATAGCATGCGACACAAATTTTAGGAAAAATCCTCGAAGGGAAAAACCTTTTATTTCTATAACTCTGACAAGTTTACAAGACCATTGACTTACATACCATCTTTCTTTCTCCCACAAGAGTAACGCACGGTGCCTCCGTCAAACCTTCAAAGTAACGGCTAGAAATCAGTAGTGGTTCACACGCAGCTATACCACAAGGACGCGCAGTCCAGACACGCAGTCTTCACGGTGTAGGTTATCCTCCCCACAAGAGTAACTTCATAGAGACTCCCTCCACAATAGCACGCAGCTCTCCGGTTGTAAAGTTCTCCCCACCAAGAATGAATAAAAGCAAAGTGTGTTCTTGAACACCAAAACAATTCACCAAAGCATATGGGATTTTTGTGAATTGAAAACAAAAGGGATAAAAACCCTAAAAGAAGAAGTCAAAAATAATTCTGCAGATTCATAGTTTTCTGTCTTTCAAAACGCTGGGACTTCTTAATGGAAATGAAACCATTTAATGAGTATTTATATAAACTCGTGTCGCCTCAATCGTTTGAACGAAAAAGAGATCTCGCTCGAACGAAGTACACGTGTCATTTGAATGAGATGAGATCTCGCTTGAACAACTTGGGCGTCAAAATCGAGGAATGCAACAGGACTTAGAAAAATTATTCATTCTCAATTTTTGACGAAAAAAGTCCGCTCCAACACTTAGAAAATATTTTGTAAAAATATCCCAAAGCTGTAAGTGCAAAGTTAAGGTATTTAAAGCATAACCTTACCAAAGTAAAGTTTTCCGAGGCTTTTTGATGAAGAACCTTGATATATTAGGATCCGTCTTGATATAGATTTCTCTTGAACTTCTTCGACGATTGTAACGGTATACGACATAGTTAATTATGATGGACAATTATAAAAATATGTCCTTACAAATCTCCCCCTATGTCTTGTTGAAACATACATAAAAATATCTGAATTATCAAATACCAAAATGCCTATACAAATCTACCCTCCCATAAATCTCAAAACTGAAAAGGTACAAATTTGCAAGTTCTCAAATTTTTCTTCAAAAAAAAAATCTTCATCAAATTTCAAAGCTTTTGTCATCAGGGTGTGCAACATAATGATCTTCAATCATTGTACCTACACACACGAGATAAAGCAAAAACCTTTGTAATGTATTGAGATTGAAACGATATAAGAATAAATCATTAATAAATCAAATCTCCCCCATAATGCAATAATGCAAAAACTCCCCCATAACATGATAAATCTTTCTCCCCCATTTTATGATGTCCCCAAATAGACAAATAAGAAGAAACAATCAAAACATGGAGTGTCACGACAAAATGCATAGCAAACATGAATCAACTACGCGCATGCAAAGGTATATCTCAAAAAATTCCACAAACAATTTTTTATTTTTCAAATTTTTTGTACAAAAATAAGATACAAAAATCACACACCATGGATTTATACTAAAACAACAAAGTCATGGAAATGGAATATATGGGTGTGAACACATTCGATAGATAAATAAACTCAATCAATCATATGTTCATGATGCATACGTGTATTCCTAACGAATGAACATCAAAAGTATCCTTAGGTGTAAAAATTGTTGAAATTAGATGACATCGTCTTATACAAATCAACAAATCAAAGTCAAAGTGATTTCCACCCCCAATAACGTCCAAAACTATTTAACGCTTTTTCAAGACTTTCAAGGACGTGCAAACCGATTTTAAATTCCCTCCAAACTCCCTCATGCATATTTTCTTTTTGAGGTAATCTAAATTCTCAAACATTAGACAATTGGTGCAAAAACCTAATGGCCCCTTTTTGGCATGAATTTATTTTTATTGCCTTTAAATTTTTTCGGGATCTTTTAAACCTCTTTGGAGCCAAGATAATAAAATTTCTCAATTTTTTAGGTCCGATATAACGGTGGCTTAGTACTCGCAAAGGACAAATGAACCTTTCGCGACCCTTCCCCATTTTCAAATAAAGCACACAAACTCACAAACGGCTCTTCTATGCACAATTTCTTATCAAATTTTATCGCGCTTGGTTCATTTTTAAAGACAGGAATTAAGTGAAAATACCCAACAAACATGTGATAAGACAAGCACAATAATCAAACAAATCCATGCATATGTGCAATAAATGAAATCAAGAGTCAAACATGTACATCTAAATGACTCCAAACATTATAAAGAACAAAGATGACATGATATATTGTCTCAAAACAGTATCAAATAATCACATGAAAAATGGAATGATGTTGTGACTCGGTCATCCTAAGTGTCTATCCATAAAAGGTGTAAAATAAAATACAAAACTCTTTTTGGATTTTCTCAAAATTTTATCACAATAAAATCTTTTTGTATTTTTCAAAATTTTCAAAAAAATGGAAAACATACAAAAATGATACATACTAGCAATAGGAAAAGAATGTCATCATAACAAACATCCTATGCTTGTAAATAAGTCAAACCTCAATCATTAGGTGCGGAGGAATTTTCCAAAGATGGTTCCAACTTATGAAAAAACTCCATCAAATTTTGTGAAGTTTTGACCAAAAACTTAACTTGCTCACCTAGATGTGCAAACTCTCTCATGTAGTCTCCAGGAGCATGTAAAGTATCATGTGTGGGTGCATGTGTGGAAGAAACACGTGTAGTAGCAAAACGTGACACATAACCCAACTTAAAACAAAATTCCCTAAGGTGTCCTCTCCTCTTGCAATGGGAACAAACATAAATAGACCTAGGTACACCTCTCTCAAAATTCTAGGGCGTGCTCTCCTAATGGGAAACGGATGCCTAGGTAGGTTAATTTTGGGCCATGTGAATCTGTCACTAAAGTCGGAATCGGCTCGGGTGTAACAAAAGAAGTGGAAGCACCGTCATGACCTTTTCCTACTCCGTCAACTCTACCCTTATCAGGATTAAGAACCACCTTTTCAACCTTCTTAGGTGCATTCTCAAAATTGACTTTGACCTCCCTCGCACATTCGAGATCACTCTCGAATTGGGATATACGTGTCGTCAGACTAGACATTGTGTCGGTCAAATCATATTTTTCCTTTTTTAAAACCTCCTTATCTCTCTGCAAGTCTAACACTCGATAACCTAAATCCCTATTATACTTCTTTGTTTTTAAGGTCTCGGTGTATAAATCTCTAAAATCTTTTTGGAGCTCACTTTCATCTCCACTTTCACTCTCGCTTTCTCCCTCACTTGAAGTGCTCAAATCATCCTCCTCGGGGGTCTCACGAGTACTAGTCCCCTCATCTCCATCTAAACTAGGTGTGCTAACACGACTAGCTAAAAACGCGACACACATATTGTGCTCTTTTTCATCACCCGAATCAAAAACCTCTATGTCGCTATCACTAAGTGTGGTAGGCATAGCCACTTTCTTTCCCTCTCTCTTAGGTCTAGTGGCACACTCAAATCTCTTATGCCCTTTACCCCCACACTCAAAACATGTCAAACTTTCTTAATTTTCCTCACTCTCCTTTTCTTTTTCTCTCTCCTTCTCTTTATCACCGTTTTCTTTGGCCTCTTTATTTTTCTCAAAAAATCTCTTATTGGAAGAAATATTTTTGTTCATGTTGAGAAATGTTTTAAAATGTTTTGCAAACAAGGCCATACCTTTAAAATCAAAATCTTCCACAGAATCAGACACACAAACTTTTTCTTTCTTTTTCTTAAAATGAGTCTTTAAAGAAACACATTTATCCTTAGCCTTAATGGTTTGAGGATACATGACAATCTCATAGGTTTGAAGATCTCCTACAAGTTCTTCCAACTTAAGTGATTTTAAATTTCCCAAAGAGTTCGAAACAGTGACTTTAGGAATAAAGCGTTTTGGGAGAGATCTCAAAATCTTTTTAACGACACGCGTGTTATCAATCACCTCACCCAAATTAAAACTGGTGTTTATAATGTCCGACAAACGTGCATAAAAATTATTAAAGCATTCAGACTCAGACATGGTGATAGTCTTAAATTGGGTGGCCAAATTTTGTAATTTTGATTCTTTAACCGCGTTCGTACCCTCATGTGTCAATTTCAAAACATCCCAAGCCTCTTTAAACGTTGTGCACGTCATGATTCGACGGAACTCATCGGGAGTGATGGCTCCATAAATAGCACTCAACCCGCGTGAATTAAAATTAGACATTTTAAAATCATCTTCTGCCCAGGCCAACACGGGATTTAAAGAGGTGATATTTTTAACGGTGACAGTGGGAGGATTCCATCCATTTTCGCAAAGCAGCCAAACACGCTCGTCAATGGCTTTTAAGCTAGATTTCATGCGAGCTTTCCAATAGGCATAGTTTTTCCCATCAAAAATAGTCACTTTATTAAATGAATGTTCCATTGAAAAAATTGCAATTTTTCACAAAATTGATTTTTTTTAAAAATTCAATATCACGCGATTTTACGGAAAATATGAATACGCGATAAATTAGCGCAACCTGCCATGATACCAATTTGTAAAACGTATGACTCTGTGATAATTGATTAAATTCACAAATTTCTAATTTGGCACACTTATTTAATTAGTGTCTATTTTTAAACCAAATTAATTCAACCCCTAAACATGCAACTACGTGTGTGCGTGTGTCAACCCATAAATAAATATAGCATGCGACACAAATTTCAGGAAAAATCCCTGAAGTTAAAAACCTTTAATTTTTAGAATTGACTTACATACCAACTTTCTTTCACCCACAAGAGTAACGCACGGTGTCCTCATCAAACCTTCAAAGTAACGGCTAGAAATCAGCAGTGGTTCACACGCAGCTATACCATAAGGACGCGCAGTCCAGATACGCAGTCTTCGCGGTGTAGGTTATCCTCCCCACAAGAGTAACTTCATAGAGACTCCCTCCACAATAGCATGCAGCTCTCCGGTTGTAGAGTTCTCCCCACAAAGAATGAACAAAAGCAAAGTGTGTTCGTGAACACCAAAATAATTCACCAAAGCATACGGGATTTTTGTGAATTGAAAACAAAAGGGATAAAAATCCTAAAAGAAGAAGTCAAAAAGAATTCTGCAGATTCGCAGTTTTCTGTCTTTCAAAACGCTGGAACTTCTTAATGAAAACGAAACCATTTAATGAGTATTTATATAAACTCGCGCCGCCTCAATCGTTTGAACGAAAAAGGGATCTCGCTCGAACGAAGTACAAGTGTAGTTTGAACAACATCGCGCGACATCTCCATGTCGCTCGAACGAGATGAGATCTCACTTAAATGACTTGGGCGTCAAAATCGAGGAACGCTATAAGACTTAGAAAAATTACTCATTCTCAAATTTTGATGAAAAAAGTCCGCTCCAACACTTAGAAAATATTTTGTAAAAATATCCCAAAGCTCTAAATGCAAAGTTAATGTATTTAAAACATAACCTTACCCAAGTAAACTTTGCGGAGGCTTTTTGATGAAGAACCTTAATATATTCGGATCCATCTTGATGTAAATTTCTCTTGAACTTCTTCGATGGTTGTAACGGTATATGACATAATTCATTGTGACGGACATTTATAAAAATATGGCCTTACACCACACATATGACGAATGCACTCATGAAACAAATACAAAATTTTCAACAATGTGATTATGAGAAATTCAAAAAGTGTTGGAATCGTTTTAAGTCTTTGAAGAAGTATTGCCCTTACCACAACTTTGACTAAATGGGATTGATTTCCGTTTTACACGGTGGGTTAAACCCTTTGACTAAACAATTAATCAAAACGGTGAGCCAAGGTAGCTTACTTGACTTGAATGGTGAGGACGTTGAGGTCCGTTTTGAATTTATTTCAAAAACCTCTCGGGGCTGGGATAGTCAAATCCTTTTTGCTCGCATTAGTCGCGAAACACCACCACTCAAGGGAACACCTAAGGTGTTTGTATCCTACAGCTGAATCATAATACCCAAACCAAGTACGACCAATTGTGTCGTGGGATCGATGCTTTGCAAATTACACAACAATACCCACCCACAAAATCCATTCAAAAGGTTTCCGTTGTGGAGGAGGTTGTGTGTATCATATGTGAGCACATTGGCCACAAAACGAAAGAATGTCCCACACTTCCTATTATCAAGATCCAACTGCACGAGTAAGCTAATGCATAAGGGCATATAGAAAGTAATATTCCAATACCCCCTTCCCTCCTAATATTCCCCCTTATAATCCAGCTTCCAGAATGACACATCCTCTCTTTAGGTTGAAAGACCAAACTCCCCCACCTCAAGGCTTTTAAGGCTCGTTTCCACCCACACCCACACAATACCCAATATCATCAATCGTAACATCCTCCAGAGGGATATCCCCCTCCCGCTACATATTTGCCTCCTCAAATAAGTCTTAAGGAAGAGAAATACACCACTATCCAAAAAGTTATTCATCTTGAGCAATCTATTTCTCAAATGGTGCGCATTATGCAAGAGATGTAAACCTCTCTTTCCTAATTGGTCCAAAATTCCCAAGGGGTAGCGAGATCGCTTTTGCCAGCACAACCTTAACCTAATCCTAAGGGGAAAATGGGCATTCGGAGCTCAAATCCTAGCACACAACAAATCGAACACGCGAATATACATATTGTTGAAAATAATGTCGTGAGGCCCATTAAGAGCGGAAAACCATTTGATAATAATGTCGTGAGGCCCTCGCTGGAACGACCCATTCATTCCAAAGTCAAAGCTATTGATCCAAAGGATGTGCAACCGTGCATTCCTGTTACTATAGATGATGACATCACCAAAGAGGGAGATGAGCCTATAGTTTTGAAGGACACCATTTGTCCCATTCTGGACCTATTTCCACAAAGGCTCAAAGAGAAGGATATTAAGGCCTCCGAGGAGGGTTTTCTTGAACTTTTCAAATAAGTAAATATGAATTTTCTACTCCTTAACGCAATTGAGCATGTTACCAAGTATGATAAGTTCATGAAGGACTTATGCATGGTAAAAAGGAGACAATATGCGCGTAAAAAGGTGTACATGGCCGTGAAAGCAAGTGTGATCATAACTAATGAACTTTCCCCAAAGTTCAATGAACAGGGTTGCCCCACCATTTCATGCATAATTAGGGATTTTAGAAAAGATCGTGACCTCCTAGAGTTGGGAGAAAGTATGAACTTTCTTCTTTATTCTATGTATCTTGAGTTAAATCTCGGTGAGATTAAATCGACTCTCGTCACTTTAAAATTAGCTAACCTTTCGATTAGGATACCGCGAGGAGTTACGAAGGACGTGATTGTCCAAGTTGATTCTTTATACTTCTCGATAGATTTTATTATCTTGGATACCCAACCCGTACAAAAAGGGAGGGATAAATTCCTAATAATTTTTGGCTGACCATCCCTCACCGCCATTAATAATAACATTAATTGTAGGAACGGGATGATGAAACTCTCATTTGGTAATATGACGGTCGAAGTTAATGTGTTAAACCTCCTTAAGAAATCCCAAAGTTACGACAAAAGTGAGGAAGCGGTTGAAATGGAGGTTTGCATCGTCACTCTTATCCAAGAATATTTCAACCCCTATCATTTTAGAGATCCATTAGAGGCGTGTATTGTAAACTCCTTAGATAATGATTTGCTCATCAATGATGAGGGATATGAAAATTCCCTCAAGGCAATTGCTATTCACTGAATGGGGAGTTATTGAACATGTGCAATTCCCTCAAGTACTTTGAGGAGGTAAATGAAGGTATCGAGGTAGGTAGAATAATGGGTGATGGTGAAAGAGAGATCAAGAATTATGAAAGCGGGGGCTATCAAAGACTCGATGTGGATATCCCGCTTTGAGAAATTACCCCCACATGACCGTTTTCCCTTCCTATCAAATGTTTCAATGCCCAAGCTTGATCTCAAAACCTTACCAAAGAAGCTTAAGTATTTTTCCCTAGGTGGTGAGAACACCTTTCCGGTGATTACAGTGGCAAGCCTTGATAATTGTCAAGAGGAGGTCTTGCTAGAGGTGTTGAGGAAACACAAAAGTGTTATAGGATGGTGCATATCCGACTTGAAAGGGATTAATCCCTCCATTTTCACTCATAGTATTTACTTGGAAGAGAATGCAAAGCCCACTCGTCAAATACCAAGGCGGTTGACTCCAGCCATGAGCAAGGTGGTAATTTCAAAGGTGATAAATCAATTGGATGTGGGGATAATCTACCCCATTTTTTATAGTGAGTGGGTGAGCCCGACATAAGTTATGCTAAAAAGTCGGGCGTCATAGTTATTGAGAATACTGATGGTGACCTTTTGCCCTCTCGCATTCCAATCGGCTACCGTGTATGCTTCTATTATTGGAAGCTTAACACGATCACGAGGAAAGACAACTTTCCCTTACTTTTCCATGACCAAATTCTTGAAAGGGTAGCCGGTCATAAGTATTATTATTTTCTTAATGGCTATTCGGGGTATAATCAAATTGAAATAGACCCCAAAGATCAGGATAAGACCACGTTCATGTGTTTGTACAGCACTTTTGCCTTTCGGAGAATGTCTTTTGACGCCTTGCAATGCACCGAAAACTTTCCAACGGTGCATCCTTAGCATCTTTGTGACATGGTCAAAGACATTGTTGAGGTTTTCAAGGATGATTTCAGTGTCTTCGGTAATACTGATGAGGGATGCCAAGACAATCTTGAAAAGGTTCTAGCTAGGTGCATTGAGAAAAACCTTATTCTCAACAGGGAGAAGTGTCACTTTATGGTAACACAAGGTATCATCTTAGTCCATATCATCTCTAATGATAGTATTCAAGTCAAAAATGCTAAGATTGATGTTATTGCTAACCTTATCGTTCCTAAAGGCCTCAAGATGTGAGGTCTTTTCATTTCCATGCTAGTTTTTACCAACATTTCATTCAAGACTTTAGCTTGATCGCGCGCCCAATATGAGGTCTTCTTGCTAAAGACGCTCGGCTTGCCAAAAATTATTTGTTAAGTTAAAACCATGTTGACAATAGCCCCCATTATACAATCGCCCGACTAGACCCTTCCATTCGAGCTCATATGTGATGAAAGTGATTATGTCATAGGTGCGTATGCTTGGTCAATGGAGGGATAAAAAACCTCATGTGATATCCTATGTTAGTTGCACGCTGGATAGTGTATAAATGAACTAATCCATAATAGATAAGGAATTACAATCCATAGTATTCACGTTGCATAAATTTTGGGCTTACTTGGTAGGATCTCCCATAGTTTGCTTCACCGACCATGTTTCTCTTAGGTACCTTTTTTCCAAGAAGGATGATAAGGTCATACGTTGGGTACTTCTCCTCCAAGATTTCTACCTCACATTTAAAGATAAAAAGAGGTGAAAAATATAGTTGCAGATCATTTATCGTGACTTACGTTCGATCAAGATCATATCAATCCCGTCCTTATCCGAGAGTGTTTCCCAGACGAGAAACTCATGGCCATTTTAACTTTGCCATTGTTTGTTGATATTGAAAATTTCCTTGTCCCCGAGGCCTATCCACCGTACTTCTCTACCCATGACAAGGAAAGATTTTCGAGATTGGACCAACCATTCTTCTTCGATGACCCATACATGTATAAATATTGTCTAAACTAAATAATTCACAAACGTGTCCCAAATAATGAGATCCCTAGTATCTTGTATTTTGCAATAATGAAGCGTGTGAAGGACACTTTTCTTCCCAAAATACCGCTTTTAAAGTTTTACATAAAGGTTTCTATTGGCCAAAAATCTTCAAAAATGTGCAAGCTTTTTGTAAAACTGACACGACCACAAATGTGTCTAGTGTACGTGCTATTTAGGCTCAAGTGCAAGCCTATCGCTCAAAGAATAATCCGATAAGTCGGGTATCGATCCTCAGGGAAACAAGACGAACGGAGTTGTAACGATGTTGGAAAGACGAAGGTAACCTAACTTTGACTTCTAAAAAAATGAAAACATGATTTGAATTATGAAACAACTAGAACTTGATGCAATTTTTGGAAAACGATTAATTAATGAAATTAAGAATGAATGAAATGCAATTACTCTAAATTAACTAAAAGACTAATGATGACTTAACTAAAACTTTAACTATAAGATTAAAAAGATAGGTCGGGTTACAATCCCCCACACCCTAGTAATTTACGTAGTAGGATACTAGATTCAGAATTAAAGCTTTAAATGAATCTGTTTTTTAATGCTCCAAAGTATTACATATATGAGGGATCGTAGCCCGCACAGTATGTAAGCATCAAAACCCGATCTTTTTTTCTCCTAAGTATTACATATATGAGGGATCGTAGCCCGCACAGTATGTAAACAAATGATGAATTAAAGCAGTAGTGTATTAACTACGATACAATTCATTTAATGTTTTAATTCCAACTTCTATTTCCACTATCATGAATTACATTAGGTGGGTTCATTCACCCCAACCCTTGAAAACTTAGCTGGACATATTAAAACTAGAAGAAAACATGTTTTGAATGAAAGAAAACATTTTTACTAACAACTGGAGATGAAGAAGAATGAAAATACTCACTAAAGAAATAACTACTGCAATAATGAAAGTAAAAATTGAAACAACTTTACTTGGATTGCAAAATTGGAATCAAAACTGGGGTTTCTTTTTGTTGTCTTCTCTAAACTAATTACAATGCATATCTAACGAAGTAGAAACCCCCTCAATGTCTGGGAGGTGTTTAAAATTTATACTCTAGGAATTTCTAAGAGTTTTAACCATACAAGACTCTTATTTTTCAAGTGGAAAAGTCCGAATTTTTGATACCCTAACCGATGATGTTAAGGTGGTTCAATTCAGTTCCATGTTTGACATAATGTTTTCCTTGAACCGGTTCGGTTCATTTATTTCCTCTTCGGTTTGGTTCCATCTCTTCGTGCTTCACAGGAAGTTTACCCAGGATGGGACCGGTTCATTTTTTAAGCCCTTCGATTTGGTTCCATCTTTTCAGGAACTTTTCCTCCTTGTAATTTTTCAAGACTTGTAACTTTTGATCCGGAGCTCGGATTAGAATGTCGATTCTTCCTAAGCATTTATAGGCACGAGGTCTTCGACTTTCCTTCTGATTCTTTCCTTCCTTGTGTGCACTGAATACCTGCAAAATAGATAGAAGATGCACGAACTCGGCGTACTAATTAGAAAATGTCAATAGCAGTGATATGAGATAAATCCACTCGAATTACACTTTGCGGAGCGATAAAAGCCTCTAGATTAAGGGATTAAATGGGAAAAAATTTTGCCTAATCAAAAACTTGCGCTCGTTGCCAATTGCTTGGAACGTAACAAAAAGGAACATGATGTATCTTTCCCCTATTCTAGTAATCGAAGTTTTTGATTGTTGGGGAATAGACTTCATGGGTATTTTCTCTAAATCCAATCAGTTTGAATACATTTTTGTGGTTATCGACTATTTATCCAAATGGGTGGAAGTCGCGCCTACTAGGAATATTACTGCAAAAGTAGTATTGAAATTCCTAAAAGATAACATATTGGCTTGTTTTGTCACACCAAAACCAATCATAAACGACCAATGCGTTCATTTATGCAATGACATATTCACCGCCTTGACGTCGCAATATGGTGTCACCCATAATGTCTCCACCATATATCTCCCACAACCGAACAGTCAAGAAGAATTGGCCAATAGAGAGATGAAAGGGATTTTTGAAAAAACTATAGACCCTTTAACCGAGGATTAATCATATAGGCTAACCGACACATTTTGGGTGTATTGGACGGCTTATAAGACACACCTTTGGATGTCTCCTTATCCGGTGGTATATGAAAAACAATGTCATTTGCCAATAGATCTTAAGTGTCGGGCATATTGGGTTGTCAAGAAGCTCAATTTGACATCATCGAAGGCAATGACCTTCACAAGTTCCAAATCAACAGGCTTGAGGATTTGAGGAAAGATTTATATGAGAACTCTCGTATTTTTAAGGCCAAAATTAAGTCCTTCCATGACAAAAGGATATTGATAAAGCACTTTAAGTGGGAAACAATGTTCTACTTTAAGATCTCGCCTCCACCTTTTTCTCGAGAAATTACAATCGCAGTGGAATGGGATGTTTGTTGTACAAAAGGTCTTCGATCACGGTGCCATCGAAATAGTGAATTTGAGGACCAGAACCTTGTCCAAGGTGAACGAGAAAAGGATTAATCCTTACCTCGAGGGATT
The DNA here is from genome assembly GCA_949130495.1 of Sambucus nigra. NCBI lineage: Eukaryota > Viridiplantae > Streptophyta > Magnoliopsida > Dipsacales > Adoxaceae > Sambucus > Sambucus nigra. The sequence continues at coordinate 524,502,993 of OX422212.1, forward strand.
CAATCCCAAACTTGCTGAGATCCCTCTCAATGACCCTCCCATGGGTCCTTCATTGGGCGTCGCATAGTAGGTCTTGTATCGTCTTTTTTTTATTACCTCATTTTTTTGAATTCATGGCAATCATACGTTCTCACACGCGATATTACAATTTATTTCTTTGTGCAGTTACGTAATCCATCCTTTCCCCCAAATTTATTTTTGCCATGCTTGAAGGTCCTAGGTACCTAGACAGTCGGAAGGCCCAAAAGAGAGGCCCGATCGACCAGTCTCAGAACCGTGATCGATCAGAGTTGCCATTTATCCCCTCAATTTAAGATAGTGTGCAAGGTTTAAAAGGACCGATCGGTTGGTCCCAACACGCAATCGATCGGTGTTTATGTTCACTCAGCAATGTCCAGGTTCCCGGGCTTATTTTGAAGCCACGATTGAGTGATCCTAGACATGCATTCGATCGGTGTATATTTCCATCACATATTGTCCAAATAGGTAAGTGTAATTTTGAGGCGTGGCCAATCGAGTCCAAGCCTACGATTGACCAGCGGATTTAGTTATTTGGGTCAATTCTCTTCATTTTCCAATCACTCTATCAAAACCCCAAATACTCTCCTCTTCTATCCCAACCTGAAATTCCCCAAACACCAACTCTAGTTTCTTTTACTTGATTTCCACTTAAACAAACACTCCATATTTTTGATTAAATTTTTATGTTGTATGTGGGATTGATGTAAAACTATCTTGAGTGGGTTTTTGTGCATATTGATAGTCTGGGATATATGTTGATGGCCTGTTCCCAAAACTTTCAAATTTTTAAACATATATTTGCACTCATGATTAATGGATGGTGATTGATGAGGATAGTAAACTTTTTATACCATTGGTGGGGTGTTTGTGCCATTATTGGATTTTTTTAACCTTTACATTTTTCTGAAATTGTGCCAATTTTGTCTACTCATTTTAAATGCATTTTTCATGTTAAAAACCCATTCATGAGCATATATTGTGCTATATTCTTGGGATTTTCATTAATGGGGGCCTTATTATTGGTTCAAATGTCCCCCAACCCACTTTTTTCACTTTGTGCACACCAAATGTATGTCCAAATGCCTAACATAGTTTTATTACACACTTTGGACATATTCCTGCTTGAGTATCACTCACTTCATTGCATCGGATGTGATTCTTCCATCTACGCCTCATCATTACTTGAATTAGTCTTCAATTGCATTATTGCACTAATTTATATTTTATAGGTCTTCATGGGTGAGGTGCAGAAGTACAACCAGTCCCATTGCAACCCTCCAAAGGGTTTTGAATGCTTCAGATACAATCAGGAGAAAAGTGGTATGAGGCGTACTTCGTGACCCACAAGCGTCCGCTTGCCATAAAAGTTTCATGGAAAATCCATGGCATACCACCTGAGGCAATGACCCTACTGTGCCTATATAATTGGGATTCCTTCCTTGCACAACACCGACCAATTAATGAAGACTTAGTGCACCTATTCTTTGACTCATAGATCCAAATCAAAGGGGAGAGAATTATCTTTGAGGAGTATGTTAGGGGGTGAGGATCACGTTCCAAAAAACTTATTTGGCTCAATGGATGGGCAATATAACAGACCCTGCTTATTTTGTTAGCCTGAGGTCATTTTGGAGCAAGCGGATCATTTATGATGAAGAGGATAAGAATCAAGAGAGTGATTCGGAGTTCTTGCAGAGTGGAACCATGTTCTACCAGACACAAGACAGATCTTCCAAAGAACAAGGCCCTTTTTGAATAAGACAATTCATTTGAGACCCTCTTTGGTCTTAAGAATGTTGGTTTTAAGAATGAGTGATTGCCCTTCTTCGATTCTTACTACCCAACCTGAGAGCGAATAGCTAATATGTTCCACTTATTAAATGGAGTTCTATGGTCGGTCCATGAACCCTATATGCCGAAGGAGTCCTTGGGGTGATCTCTTACTGATGAGGATACTTTTGACCTAGACACCCTCATCGAGTTCCTAGCGCCAGGCGAAGTATGGACCCAAAAGATGTTTAAATTGGCCCACGTGCTAGATTTTTCAAGTCTCTTGTAGTACATTAATGTTCATTACTTTATGGTGACATATAATTGATCTGAGGTTCATCATAAGCACGCATTTTTCCTTTACGCTTTGCTAAAGCATTCGGGTGACATCAATTTACCTGACTATTACCTTGACCAAATGTATATAGTGGCAAAGGATAGGGCTTGGAATTTTTCCCTTCCTTTACCCGAAATGATTACTCGGATATGTCGTCCCCCCAAATTCATCGAGATCCCGAGCGACAGAGTTACAGAGTCCAAAAATCCTCTCAACAGATAAAATATCAAGATATGTTTGAAACATTACTCGGGGGGAGTCGGCGGTTCAAAGGAGACAGAGGGTGGTGGTCAAAGACTTAGATGAGGAGGCAGAACTTAGGAGGGAAGAGTAGGGGCCAAAGTAGGATCAGGCTCCCTATTTACCAATCAATGCCAGCTTTCCAACATTCGAGGTTATTCAAGAGAATAAATGGGAGGAAACTCAGCTAAGATGGGCTACATTGGAGTCCCGCCCTAACAGGTACCATGCTCAGTAGCGCCAGGAGTTTCTCATGATGCAGAGTATGATGAGGGACCTGTACATGCAGCGGTAGGGGTCAGACGCATCGTTATTGTCTTATTTTAGGGGCCCTTATGACTCGGGTGCTACGGGATCCTCTGGTGGATCCGTATTTAGGCAAGCTACGTTAGGGGGGGCTTTTGTATTGTTGTGGCTATGCAGAGATGGTTGTGAGAACAAACTTTTTTTCCTTTTCCCTTTATTAAGTTATTTTGTGTACTTATGAAATTCAAAATGACAATTTATTTGTTGCTGATATATTAGATTTTGATATGTGTGACTCTTTACTTTTATAAAATAAAATGTTCACCATCAATTTATCTAGTATTTTCAGTTCAACCCCTATATATTATTGTGACTTACGACACGATTTCTTTTAACTGAATCCTTGTTGTATATATTTCTCCCTTTTTCTTATGTTTGTATAGGTCTCACGTTGACTACCTCAAGTATCGCTCAAAATTGGGGAGATTTATTTGTATTCCTCTCTTTTTGGTAATGTTTTTAATTACATTGAGGACAATGTGTGATTAAAGTTAGGGGTGTGATTATGCATCTCAATTTCTATTCATTCGTCATGATTCATATGTATATTTTAAAAAAAATCAAAAATTATTTTATTTATCTCTTTTCTCTTTCTTGGCCTCTTGCCCTAATTTCCTATGATTAATTTAATAATTGTCCTATCCAATTACCAATTCAACGATGCATTTTCTATTTCTTTCATGTTATTAAACTTTAGTCCTCAAATTATTCAATATTGGGAATAAATGCATGAATTAAACCTTGAAAACCCCTAAGCACTTGAGCATATTTTCTAAATGATTCAGTAGGACAATTATAACTTGGTATCTTTTTGTTGATTTGTGTACACTAAAAACCTATCGAGCTTTGAGCTTTTCTTCATTTGTGTGTATTTATACACTACTCTTTCCTCCTTTAAATTTTAAATTCATTGGGAATCTCACTATTCTTTTATTGATCGTTCATTAATTTAGTGTATTATGAATGTTGTCACTTGACCATGATTTTTAAAGTTGTTTTAACTCGAGAATTGTGTAAACTTTGGGAACTCACCATGGGCCATTTTTGTTGATCAACCCATTTTAACCTTGACCTCGCCTTTTGTATTTCCCTAGTCAAACCCTTTGAGCCTATATAATACTTTCATTTCAAAACCCAAAATCCCCTAACCAACTCCAAATTGGATTTTTAAACCATACACATTACCTTTCATACCTTTGTTTGGAAATATACTTGAGATTGAATGATGTTCTTGTTATGTGGTTGCAATTGAGCATGTGAGAGTAGAAACAAAATAGAACAAAAGAAAAACGAAAAACAAAAGAGAAGAAAAGAAAAGGCTAAATGCAAAAGAAAACAAAAGAAAAAAAAGTGAAAAACAAAAGAAAGAGAGAATATTTTCGTATTGTATATAGTGTTCAATAAGTGTTTTCACGCTCCAATTTCATATCCAATGCTTGTTATGGATATTATAGTCCAATTTTGAAATTTCCCATAATTTTCCATTCTCCCAAGTGTTCCATCCCCAAACACCTTTGAATCCGTAAATATCCACTTCTTTCATAACCTCAACCCCACACCAATATGACAACCCTTTAAAGTTTTATGTGATCTTAAGATAAATTTGATTCAAAAGTCAGAATAGTTGCGATAATATGTTAAAGTGTTTTTCATCTCCTTTAATGAATGACATCATTTTGTGACATTGCATATTTTTTATTTTATATATAGCGCTCTTCATTGATGACGTATGCGCGGTTTATTTTCCTTTTACATTTACTTATTGTGCCCTTATGTGCCGTGTGTTACACCTTATTCCAAGTGCTTTTATTTGTTGAGAGTAATATCTAGAGAGGATTGAGTGGAAGCATGCTCTCATTTTTATCTGATCTATAGGATCTTTTACCGAATAAAAGTTTTTACATGTGCACGCACGCCACTCACATTTGAGGTTTCAATTTCTATAGTTATTCTTTTAATGCTCAACTAGTTTTAGATTATTGAGCAACATTCTCATTTGCTTTGTTAATCATATTTAGTTGTTGTTGCGATTAGCATATTGGTTGGTTGGGCACGTTTTGAGGAAATTTAATGTTTGTGGGTTTCATCCCTGAAAACCCTCACGAGCCAAAACTCATCCACTAGGGTAACCTAGGAGTTTAACGGCTTGTTTCATTCGCTAAATATAAGCATGAACCGGCGAAAATCGCACTTTTTCGTGTATATATTTATTTTAGTCTTTTTCATCTTGTTGTTGGTTATTGTGCTAGTTCATCACTAAGGACTAGCAATGTATGAGTTGGGGGTGTGATTAATCGCGAATATTATATATTGGCTCCCGTTACTTATGCATGCATGCACATTTGTGACCATTATTCCCCATACTTAAAGATCTTATATCGTATAACCTTTGTTCTCATTATATGTATACTTTTCAAGGTTTATTTGAGTCTTTGTAGGTATTTGAATGCTAAATGGTGCAAGTGTACGCTTTTTGGGAAGGTTACAACGCATTACACAATTTCAGGGGCAATTTAGTCATTCTCTGCATTTGATCTTCGTGCCCGAACTCTTCACGCAAGTTTTAGCTCTTTGATTTATCTTCACGTATCCCAAGATGGCACATCAATCTGGTTCCTATCAATCGACTTATAATCATTTTCTTTGAGTTCCCTTTGTGTGTGAGCGAAAGGAGATAAGCCCACCTTGAAATATACCCCCAGTCGACTGGCCTCAGACCCCAAGTCTACTGGTATGTTGGGTTTTATCTTCAAACTGAGTCAGTAAGCAACATTCCAAACCCCCGATCGATCGGACCCAGACTCGCAGTCGACTGGGCCATTTAGTTACCCGATTCCTGTTCTAGTTAGTTTTGGGTTTCCTTTTTTTGGTTTTGGTTTTACCTTCTTATTTGGTAGTTTTGTTTCAACTTACTATAAGTAGCAAGTGGTTTATTTTTTTAAGGGTTAGTTTTTTCAGTCGGTTTAGATAGAGAAATCTGGAGATTTTGCATTTGTGTTATCTTCTCTCTCCTAGGGCTTGTGACATTTTCTTATTTCTCTCTATCCATTTCATTATTTGTAAGTTACCCAAGATCAATTTTGTTGTATGTTTTTGGATATTAACACTCTTTGGTTAATAAAAAGTTGTTTTGTTTTGAATGTTACCAATTGTAATGCCTTTCCCCCTCTTAATCAATCCAAATTTATGTGAATGCATTGTTATTGTTATGAGAAGCTAATTTCCTTAGGTTGGGATCAGAAACCCACCTTGGATGGTTTCATTTATTAATTGGTTTGATGTTTGAACACAATAATTGGGTTTATGTTAGGATTCTAACTTCTCTTATCATGTAAGAGTTGTTTTTAAGACTTAACTCCAACATCAACGAATTTGGTCGATAATATGTTGAAATCTTCATTTTGTACTGTTCGGATGACACCTTTCATGCGGGATTGTTGATAACGACATGTTATTCCCATTTGATTATGATTCAATCGTAAGAATCATTTGGGTTGTGATCATCCGAGGTGGGGGAATGCTCCTCAATCTTTTGTTAGAAATCAGTTTATCATCCGTAGCATAAATCTTGCTTATTTCAATAGTCTTTAGTTAAGTGTACCCGTAATTGTGGTTCACCTTGGTCCTTTATAACTTTCGAAACCTAAATCATATTTTATTTTATTTATATCTCTAGTTTATTGACTTTTACCTAATGAATATCTACGCTACTTCATATGATTCCCTGTGGAAATCGACTCCGGTCTTATCGAGTTTATACTACACTCGCAATTAGCGTGCACTTTTGCTATACAAAATTTTAAGCGAGTCATCTTATTCGAATCATTTGTCTGGAATAATGGTGTAAAAAATCCAGAGCGATCGTCGTTATAGAGAATAAATGTCCTAAACTATAGGTTTTTAAGTCATTAAAGAACACAACGCGAGAAAAGTGGCGGATGCACTTAAGACCCTAGGACACTAGAACCTGGAATGAAATAGTACTAACAATGACACCCTATAAAATTCATAAATATATTGATTAGGTCTAAAACAAAAATTACGGGAATCAAACACATTTGGTAAAGTCCTCAGCATAACGAAACAACCAAAATCTTAACACGTAATAAAATGAGATATTGCAATACTGAGTAATACCAAACCAAATGTGATTCCAATCACCATCAATATAATAATCCAACTCTTATAACACTACAACATGTTCAGAACCTCACTTAGGAATAAAATATACAACATACAATATCGTTGTAAATGTAAAATAATACAATAGTGAATGAGAGACCCTGTTTCACTACTACATCCTAGGAATGAAGGATAAAATGCTACTAGAGGTGCTCCTCCAATGATTAACTCTGACAATGGCAGGAACAAAGATCTAAGACCCGTGAAAACATAGATATAACAACAATGTAAATAGAAAGTTTATGAAGAATAAGATTATAAATAAATTTGGACTACTCCATAGCCACACAGCATCCTCTCGTCTTTTAGTAGATTTTTAAGTTATTAGTTACCCAACCCAATAACCTAAAAGAACATGTTGTTTTAATACCAAGCCCATATATATCCCATGTGATTAAAGTTTTATCTCTTAATTATTTAGTCTTTACTTTCTCAACATTAGGTTAATCACTTTCATTATGAATCATGTGTTGTATGGTAGTCTCAAACCTATGGTACGTCTCACTAAATAACTAAGGTGCCACTCATAGGCTTTAATCATAAATCTCAAGTTTATTTATCCAGGGTTATCGCACTCCATATAGTAATGCACACATATCTAGTATAGATAACGCATAAATCCCGAGTCATGAGTATATATGTATGCATCCCTATAATAAGCATATACATCTCAAGTATCGTATGTAAACAGGCACAACTATCTATACTACCATAACATATAATCACATAAGGTAGGATAAAGACAATCTCTATGTCTAACATTCATACTTAGGTACATCCCTTGGCATGTACAAATAAATGGGCAACTTGCACGCCCACATATAACCAAGGCCTATCCATGCCGCTTTCGGGGATCACTCGAACATACTAGGTGTAGTCTTAGGTCGTCCCAAACCTAAGTCATCATTACGACTGAGGGATAAATCACTACGCCTACCCATAATTAATATAACCTACCATACCCAAAACTATAAGATGAAATTTCCCCAGGAAACCGCCTCGCAACATGGGTAACTAGGCATAGGACTTAGAGTAAAAATAACCACGGCAAACTCGTCTCCTCACCGAGGAACCATCACTCGTCGACATTGCACGTGATCCACTATGGAATCTCTCCTACTACATTCTCCACCAGTACTCACACATGGTATGCATTGCATGTAAAGCATCTAATCAAATATAATCCTCACTAGCGGGTTGAATCAAATAAACATAAATACATACCAACCCAACGCCATCGGGTCAAATTTACAACCCTCGCTAATAGATTAAATCAACATAAACATATATATATAGACCCATCAATGCCATGTCATCCATAATATTCAAAACTACTAAAAGAAAATACACCTATTACCCGTATCTGAATCTATGTGTTACTAGCCCTACTTCCCAAGGCCTTCCAAATTCTAGTAATAGTTTCATGCACAACTTATACTAAAAATACGCATACTATCTATATGCAATCTCTATAATCCTATCCCAATATCCTGAGGCTATCGGTATAATAATTAACCTTTCCAAAATCCCATTTAACAACCCATCCCGCTCTCAAATTTTCAACTAATACATTCTACACAATTCGACCTCCACAAACCAATTGGGGTCTAAGCACCCAAATAACCCAAACCATATTTTCAAAACATCAGACATTATAATTCACTATATTCTATAATTATAATAAACCTAAACTACAATCCATCCAAGACTTAAGCCCCAAAATACAACTATCCAATCATAACACAAAGCTCAAACCGAAATCAACAACCTAGAATTTAATCCTTGCTCAGTCTTGGTAAAATATTCATAAGAAATTCAGAAAAATTCAAAAAATATGAAATCAGTGCCCACGCATTCGTAGTTCAATTTTCTACAATCCTAGGTTATCGATCGATCGATCGATGGTAAGGGTCGATCGATCGATCGCCCTTGTAGGTTGACACTTCCCCTTATTAAGGGATTCACCTTCTCTAAAACCTAAATTCTCTCTATGAAACACTATCAATGACTTTCCAAGCCTAACCAACAATCCAACATCGAAGACACTTAAAATATATGGTTGTAATTTAATTCTAACAACTATTACACAAATTTCTATCAAGATTTAAATGGAAATATCAATTTAAATCACAAGAACCCTAGTGTCATCAACTACTATTTAATCAAAGTTGAAATCTTCTTTAAGGCAAGAAAAATTATCTTGCATATCGTGTAATTGTAACTTACTTATGACTTTCATCATTGAATATGGATTAGTTGATTATAAGAATGATTTATTTGTTAATGATTCGTAAATTTGGGCTTAAACCTTGGTAATCGTAAATATGATTTGATTAAATTAATAAATCCATGTTCATAATGATATTCATGTTTAGTTTATGCTATTTGGATTTTATTGAAGAGAAAACATGCTTAGATCTGTTTTCAGTCAATAATTATTATAGGTTTAATTTGACTATATCTTGAATTGTTAATAAATGCGAAATCACAAGTTTAATGGACAGTAATGATGTTAATTAACAGAAATACGGATTTAATGTTTAATCACATGAAGAACACGTAAAAATTTACATGTCTTCCCTAATATTGAAATTAATCATGGATAGTAATCGGTTGAAGGTTTGGTTTTGGTATGATGAGAGATCATTACGGGTTATTTTGGTGATGTTAGGGAACTTAGGAAGTCCATTAATGGGGGTTTACGGTTGTTGGACTCATAATCATAAGTTGTTTAAGAAGACAATACTTAAAAAGAATATACATGGATGGTTATCATGGTTATCATGGGACTTGCATAGGGTGGTGTTGGAGTTGGTTTATTCATTATCATTATATCATGGATGGTTTTTAATTTATTCTCATTTTTATTTATCATTAATGATGAGAATGGAATAGATTGCATAATGCGCCCTATCTTTGCCGTGTCAACCTGATAAAATGCACATGGAAAATAATGGTGTTACAGTTTGTCAGAGAATCTCAGGTCCGAGTGTCCCTAGCATCTGCGTTGCGCATGTTGGGTTTTTTGTATTGAATTCTTTAGTTATTAGAGCCATATGATTAGGTTGACTTGTATTCTTCATTAATGATCGTTATCTAATACAAATTTCATTGTTTTCTTTTAGATGGACAACACTTAAGGTAGGAGAGGGTGACTAGCTACACCAGGGTTGTCTACCAAGAGACTGAGACTAACCAATAGCCACCACAGCAGGCACCATTGGTCGCACCAGTTAACTTGACTACCATTATTTCCCAGGGAGTCACAACGGGGGTGATCACCACTTTACAGCACCTTCAATATCCCCAATGTCCACAACCCAGGTGGTTGTGCTAACTTAGCCACAATTGTCTATTTAGGATAGGGAATATGGGGCATTTGCGAAGGGTAACTCGTGAAGAGAGCGGACATTTTGGTGTCACACTGCGGATGAAGAATTAAAAAACACTTGCAAATTTTTTAGTGCATAAAGGTTCACCTACAGATGCTTACAAGTCCTAAAATAGTGGGTGAGACGTTACAGTGGTGGGGGTCTATCACAACCATCGAGAAGAGGATAAATATGACTATAGTTTAGTTTTAGAAAAGGTTCGGGGATAATTATTGTCCGCCAGTAATTAAAGCGACAAAGAAGAAAGAGTTTCTGACATTGGTTCAAAGTGGTCGAGTACGAGCAAAAGTTCACAAATCTCCTTTTGTTCAAACCTGAAAAGGAGATCACTGGGGAGAAACGGATGGAATTTTTCATAAAGGTATTGACTTATAAGAACATGAATGTATTATTAGGGAACTCGGCATACACCGCGTATACTCAGGTGGTGAATGCTGCACTTATGCGTTGTCAGAAGAATTCAGACTTTCAAAAGTCTATAAATGGGAAGGCGATAAACAAGGGAACTACCAATGGAGAAAATAACTCTCATCACAAGAAGGAAAAATAGTTATAGCTCAAGGATTGGAAGATGGGATATCATCTAAGGAAGAAACATAAAGGGTAAGTAGTAGTCCAGCAATAAGGGGTTAACAATGGAGTCTTTAAGGGACGTTACTGTGGATGTGGATAGGAGGGTAATTCGACTAAGAGGCATCTGAATGTCAACTCAAAATAGTTTGATAAGAAGGGTAATAGGACGTAACCACTTCAGGCTATTGCACCACAGTTTCCAGCACCGATTCATTTTTCATTAGCTCTACCGGCACCAGAGGAGCCGTAGAGACAATAACTACCGCGCAAGGAGGACGGTCAGCGAGGTACCTCATGAAACGGGTAACATATCGGATGGACTAGGATATGTCATTGCTACTTTATTTATGTATTTTTTATTCTCTTATATGTGCATGTGTAAGGTAATGGTAAGTGAGATATGCAGATTCACAAGATGAGTTGTGTGTAGATACTATGGTTAGCATGGATAATTTTCCAAGGATATGATATGAAGGATGGCATGGTTGATTTATAGAAGCATGGGTGATTTTCTAGATAGAACGGCATGGTTGATTTGTCGCAGCATGGGTTATTTGCTGAACAGTATAGTATGGTTGATTTTTCTATCATGAGTGAGTTGTTAAGTAGGAAAGCATAGTTGACTTGTATCAACATGGGTTATTTGTTGAATAGGATGGCATGATTAATTTTTCGTAGCCTGGAGATTTTCTAAATAGGTGGGCATGGTCGATTTTCCATAGTGCAGTTAGAATGTTTAGAATAGGATGGTATGGTTAAAGTGTCATTCTTGAGAGATTCCATAAGTTATTCGGCTCAGTGCTCAAATGGTAGGGTATGAGTATATATGGGAATAATCTTACTTGGATTATTTTTCCGACGTGCAATTTTCCACTAGGTGTTGAGATCTGGATCCATCAGCCTACCGTTACTCTGTCTTTATTTTTGGATAACGTTTGGGTGGATTCCGAAAACAAAATTCCATTGTTGGGGGTAGAATATAATGCCTCTTATTTTTAGGAATTAAATAAATGTTTATTTAATTATTACTTTATATTTACTCGGGTGATTTAACTGGTAACTTGTTGGATTAGTGAGTTTGGATTATTAACCGAAATTTAAAACAAGAATTTTAAATAGTTTGTGGACAACTCACAAATTTAATAACACGGTTGAAATGAAATTTTAAGTTATGAGTTGTTACTTTTAGATCGGGCTCTAGGGGAATACATAGTAACGCACCAAGTTTGGTCCCAGGAGTAGGTACCCCTTTGGGCCAAGTTTTAAAAGTGTCATGTTAGTGTTTTGCTCTTATTTGGGGGTCCAAAAGTGGGCCCTTAGTAAAGATGTGTGATTAGGTTTATAAATAGGTTATTAAACATCATTAATCCTCATAACATATCATAATACGAAACCTAGCAGCAAAGTCTAACATTGGGAGAAGAGAGGGAGCATGCAAGAGGGATTAATCAAAATTGAAATCTTCTTCAAGGCAAAAAAAATTATCTTGCTTACCGTATTAATGTAACTTGTTATTATTTTCATCGTTGAATATGGACCAATTAATTATAAGAATGTTTTAGGAATTTAAAAATTCGAATGATTCATAAGTCTAATTTTAAAGTCTTAAATCGGATTTAATTAAATTAATAAACCCATGTTCATAATGATATTTATGTTTAGTCAGGCTATTTGGATTATATTGACAAGAAACCATGCTTAGATCTATTTTGAATCAATAATTATTGTAGGTTTGATTCGTTTTATATCTTAAAGCATTCATAAATGTGAAATCACAAGTTTAATGGATGATAATGATGTTAATTAATTAAAATTTAGGTATTGAAACACATGAAAAACACATAAAATTTTATATTTCTTCCTAATATTGAAATTAATCATGGATAACAATTGGCTGAAGGTTTGGTTTTGATTTTGGTTTTGGTTTTGATTTTGAATTAATTAGAGATCATTATGGGTTGTTATGGTCGTGTTATGGAACTTGGAAAGTACATTAATGGGGGTTTAGGGTTTTTAGACTCATAATCTTAAGTTGTTGAAGAAGACAATACTCAAACAAAATATAGCGGTGCGCTTGGGTTCAAGGAAAAAGTTACGAGGGTGGCGCGGGGGAATCATGGTCGCAGAACTGGGAGTCGCAATCGTTGGTGGCTTAGTGAGGGTCACGTGCTGTTTTTGGCTTAGTCGTGAGTTTGAAGAGATTTTGGGCTGGGAATTTGGATGGCTTAAATAAGTTAAAAGGAATTTAGGTGATATTGTTTAAGGTCCTATGTTAGGTTTTATTGTGGCCTAGTTTTGGGTAATTTTTCTCTAAGATTTTAGGTTGAGTTTAAGGGCATTTAGGTATATGGGTTGGTTTAATTTGGATTGTAAGTATCGATTAATTTTGGGAATGGATTGGGTGGGAAGATTAGGTAAACATTTAAGAATAGTCTAGTATGAGTTATAAAGGGTGTTCGGGATGTTTGGTTATTATTACCCAATATGTGTAAAGATTAGAGGTTACAGTCTTGGTAAATTTTCTATAGGATATATGTTAGGGTATTGTGCATAAGTCCGATATGTGTAACCCTTAGGGTATGGTTAGGTCGGTATAGGTATGCATGTATGGGTATGCACATGTTTCTCCATAATTGACTGTGAAACGTTACGGGATTTTTTGTATGAGTATACTTAAATCATGATGTATATATATCGAGTTAAAATGTTAAAATGCATCGGGTGAGTTAATTATCATAAATAGATCATATTTAACAATATATGATTATGATACGTTCTTTGATGTTGTATTTGGTTAAAGTAGTTATACTCTTTGTACGGTGTAAGGGTGGGAGCCTGAGTTGGTTTATTACTCAGCCATAGGATCGTTAAAGTTGGGATTATCGGAGTATGTAATTCATGATAATGGGTTGGTTGAATACGCCATGTTGGGATGGTTCAAGGTTTGTTGATTACTCTGAATCGACATAATAATTTATATTGTGTTGTATATTCTCTTGCATAGGGTGGTGTTGGATTTAGTTGATTACTCTAAAAAGGAAGGTAGGGTTATTGGTTGGGTACTTGTTTGGAATATGAGTCGATTTATTCTTCATTGGTAATTGTTATGTATATGATAAGTTGCATTTATAGGTATTTTCTTACGATGTCTCATACAATTGATTCTGACGAACAATCTGACTAGACAGAAGTGTATCAAGGGATTCTTTATTTGAATCTCATTCGTGAGATGTCTCGCCCATGGAGTTTAGTTCGGGCATGAATTAGGAGATATTGGGTATGAGACTCTTAATATGTATCTATTTATAGATTTGGTGGAGGTTAGTAATTTTGTATGGATTATGAATACGATGTATCGGGTTATGGGAAGGTAGCCTTGGAATATTAAGGTTAGGTTGGAAACAATAGTTAGAATTGTCTCATGTTAGAAGATAGGTGAGGTATTGTTGTATGAGTGTTGGTGGGAGACAAAATGAGGCATATATTAGTAATATAGATATTTCTTGCAACTTTCAGGCCCTGGACCAAATCTATTAAAATCTTTTTTCCATTTATTATTATGCATGAGAAAAAGGGCTGAGAAGTCAGGCTTGCATTAGTTTGTTATCCAGTTCTTCATCCTAATAATAGGAATGTTATTTCATTTCAGTTGACAGTGAAATTATTCATTATTTGGGATTTTATTAATGAGTTGAAGTGGTTCCAACTTGTTTACATTTCAGTTTGAGACTAATCATTATTGTAGAGTTCATTTATAGTGGTGGATGCAATTTTAGTTTTGAGATTATTTTATATTATTCTATCTCAGTTATTACTGTCTTTTTTATTTATCGTTGATACTGAGAATGGTATAAATTGCATAATATACCTTATCTTCGACGTGTCAGCTTGATCAACTGCACGCAAAAAATATAGAGTGTTACATAGAATGTCATTAGATGATAAAAGAATAATATAATGTAGAAGTACAAGTATACAAATATGTGAAGATGAGAAAAATCTAATCGATGAGGGTATATAAAGAGCACAAAAAGAATATAAAAAATCTTGAGGAAGATGTTGTAAAAAAATGTTCATAGCACATACTAACGTTAATAGTATATTTATGTATGAAAGGATTTAATACATATGTATTTTGCGCTTAGATAGTGAATGTGAAAAACCCATTCATTCCCAAATATATGTGAAAAAACAGAGTCAACCAAGTGTAGTTAAGATAGCTAATAATATACTATAATTCATAATGAGGCAAGAGAAAATCTGATAGTAAAAATCAATGAAACAAAAAGTCAGTCCGAAACAACACACCTACTCTTAAATTATCCAACAATGGAAAATAATATTCAGAGTTTATATAGCGCTTGAACTCAAATGTTTCACTAGATCATTTTTGCAATAAAAAATAACAAAAATTTACTTCATTTGCAACAAGTGTGGTGAGGAGACCATTTTTCCTCACAAATCACGAAATTTCTCTGAGCATTACATATATATCTTTACAAGATGAGGAAAAGGGAGCATGAAAAATATGCGGGTTTTTACGTTACTAATCTTCAAATATAGACTTGAATACAATTTTATTTAAAAATTAGACTTTAATACAAAATGTTAGAAAATCTATTAAATGTAACTGACACGTGGTTGTTTGTATTAAAATAATAATAAAACCTTAAAAGTGATTAAAAGATAAAAAGAAAGTGCATTTCTAGTTTAAAAAAATCAAAAATGCAGAAAATCTTTTTTTTTTAAAATAAAAGAAGGGAAAAAACTCATCTTCAACACCACGCCACACCTCCCCGACAACCACCCTCCCCTGCAAATTTTGACAACCCCTCACCACTCCCTCCTTCTCCTTCTCCTTCTCCTTCTCCTTCTCCTTCCCCTTTGCAGACAACCACAAACACACCTTGGTCACCTATGTCCACCCCAAAAGACTACCTCACCCACCTCCTCTTTATTCACCCACCTTCCTCCACCCCAAAAAATCTCCCTATCAAACCTTCTGCAAATCAATAACACCACCCACATGGTACCCTCAAATATACTATAAATGGAAAAATATTTTAGCAGGTTTTGATTTCGGCTCCAAATCGGTTTTAGATCTCAAATGATTGTTGGAAATTGTGGTTTGTGTAACCCCACGCCCCGAATTTATGGGTTACCTGTGGTCAACCCGTTCCGACCCGAGCGTTAGGTGTGAAGTGCGACAAAATAACCTAAATAATCTTGTTAGTTCAATTTTACTTAATTAGGATTTCACTTGTTTAGCTTGCGATTTCAATTTACATCAATCTACGTGAGGGACCCGTGGAAAGCATCCCCAAAATCTAAGCAAACAGAGCAACTGACATAAAATAAAAAGGATACTTACATGTACAACGCTCTCAAAATGCTGAACTGCACCTAACCTGTCGTAACAAAGACGAGGGAATGAGCCGAATGCCCAGTGGGAAAATACAGTAATGCAATAAAGAATCGAACGGTAGAAAGAGACTCTAACACGTTATGCTACAACTACCTCTCACACACACACACACACACACACACACACACATATATATATATATACACACACACACACACACTTTAAAGCATGAAACCATTTTTATTCCAAAAATATTTACTTATTCCGATTAATTTGCCTTAATCTTGTAAAAGATCTTCTTTTTACTTGACTTGATATTTATTTCTTATTTAACACACCCGGTCAAGTACCTTGAAAAAATACCTTTTTATTTTGGGAAAGGCACTTCTTTTATCGAAATTACCCACACATGCAAGCACCATGTTAGAAAATACTTATTTTCGTTAAAAACCTTTCCTTCGTGAATTACTGTGTTAATTATGGGTTAAACCTCTTTAGGTTGGTTAATTACCCATTTTACCACTTCACTTTACCATTCATTTTACTTCATGAACATTAGTCAATTTTCTTACATTACTTGTTCACGTTACCTTTTAACCGATATATTTATTAATGTCATTCAAGTTAGGTTGCTTTTTCATATATTGGCCACACAACCCATTTCTTGACATATTCCACTTTTATTATCTTATTCTCGAAATCTTTGAAATATTCGAATACTTGAATGGGCTTCACACTGTCGGCTATGCTACCATATGCCCTCACTGGTGATTTTGGGTCTTTCCCCTGGGGCTTGGGGCCCTTCTTAATTATTATCGATGTCATCTGAGTCGATATTAATGTGTTTTAACATTTATCAAATGTCCACATTATTCCACTTTTTACCGACCGAAGCCAAAACCCAGGGACTTCACCCCATCTTGAGTTACACTTTAGAAATTACCATTTCTTGTCCTTTACACACTTACGTTGATTTTATCCCAAAAATCACTTTCATTTAGGACCATTTTGTGTAACACCTTCTCCAACATTTTATTTCATAAAATTTTCCACTATACGTAAAGTTACTATTGTACCCAGTTGTTTCTGAACTTGTCTTTTCCTCCACTTTCACAAGTGTTATTTCCGAAAAACTTTACTAACTTCTTAAATATTTTTAACTCGTTAACACTTATTTAATACTTTGGAGTAATATATTTCTCAAGTTGAAAATCTCTTTATATCATTACTTTATTTATTAAAGAAATCATTTTCCATTTTGGGGACAACTTTATGAAAAAATACTATTTTTCTTTTATTTTCACATGTAGTCTAGAAATACCCATTTATCACTTTTTATACGCCTCTTAACACACTTTAAGGGCTAAAATTTTCATTTTCTTTATTTCATGTTAAACCCCATTAAAACCTTCATTAAACTTATTTATGTTCTCATAATCATTATACTACAAGTTTATATACATGAGGAAATGGATTTTAAGTCCAAAAATCCCATTAAATGGGTCTCTTGAATGCTCCATGAAATCCCCCTTCAAACTTTATGATTTCTTCTACTTTGTTTTTCAAAAAAATCCAAACAATATCTCCATGGATTTGTAACCTTGTCCAAGAATGGTTTAGTTGGGTTTTATAAGGTTTAATATAGTGGAAAAGGGTTAAACTATGGTGGTTTGGGGTTGAGCGATAGTAGTGATAGGCTGGTGTGGTGGTTGGTGAAGGAATAGCTCCCAGAGCTAGAGAGAGAGAGAGGCCAAATTTGATGAAAAATTTCCCAAATGAGCCAAAGCCTCATATAAATACTCCAAAAACCCTAAAGGTTAAATCCCCCAAATGACCCTACACTCGACCTTTATCCAATGGTCCATCAATACTTTATCCAACGTTTTGATGTGAACCGTTGAGGGCTCAACACATCATCCAATCTGACGATCCACTTCGTGACAGCACATTAAAAAGTGAAAAAAATTCTAGATTTTTCCCGATCATTCAAATGACTTTCAACCTCGTTTGAGCGGGGTCCCCTCTCATTCAAACGAGAGCTCTAACGAGGTACAGACGAGGAAAAATTATATGTTTAAATGGGTCGTGAGAACTACCTCGTTCAAACGGGAAGACACTTTTGTTCAAATGACTGAGCACTTCGTTCGAATGCGGCTTTCCAATGAGATTCCAAATAGCGAGGGAAATCGACCATTTTGTCAGTCGTTAGAAGTCATTCGAACCTCGTTCCAATGACTCGTTCGAACGACAATGACTTTCGTTCGACCGACTGCCAAAAATCTCAATATTAACTTTAGGCCATAAAAACTCCAATTCAATTGCTTCGGGGCCACTACATTACCCAAATTTGATTTTCGATCCATCTCAACAATCCCAGAGCCCAATTGGTCATACTAAGTGATCGAGGTTGCGGGGCGACTGTTACATTCTTCCTTCCTTAGGGAATTTCGTCCTCAAAATTATTTTTTCATCAATTCCTCAAATTACCAGGGTTATCAATCCTTACTCTAAGTTATAGGAATCTTTCAAGGCTAAGTCATTGAAGTCCTCAATCATTAATAAATCATCATACTCCCTTTCACAAAGGTCTGGCACCAAGGAACTTGATATGAAATATGTCCTAACGCTCATCATCATAGTAGCCCTAAAAACTACATAACAATCCTCAAGTCTCCACTTACTCGATGATTATGTTCATTCAAGTCCTAATCCTTCTTTTCTAACACCCAAAGCAAATTAGCACCTCTACTAGGGCAACACTCTCTAGTGATCGACACTCACCCAGGAGCAAAGGACATACAACTAATCACCCAATCCATCATCATAAATCGTTTCAATTCTTAAGACTATATATCCTGAGTCCCCTCAAATTCTTGGATCTTCCTGACCACGTAAATTCACTTAAACCCGATTCTATCCTCGCATAATTAGTCACCTGCTTTGTGGAGCGGCATACCGATCAAATCATAAATCGTGCGTCTGAGTAACACCTTCCACAAGATCCTTCAATGAGCCTAGGATCATTCTAGGCATCTAACTATGGAACATTCATCCGAGTATTACACCAATCTACTCACTGTGGCAAAATAAAACTTTTGGATATATTTCCTCGAGTTATAATGATATACGATGTCCTCAAATCATCATCCTGCTGTTTACAACCAGAGCTGCCAATTGCTATGATGGTCGATCCATAAGGTCGTTGATCTTAAGAAAATGGATATTATGACCAAAAAGTGCGTCCGAACGCTCAGTCGCAAGCACACAAAACTTTGTACAATATAAAAGGATACTTTAAATAAGGTTACATCCAGTTACCGAGATGCATTGACCATGTCAGGTCCAACCGCACTCTACTGAGCCTAACCACACCGTACCACACCATGATACAATCCCCGGCTACCACAACCGAGGGAACACAATCCTTGATTACCTGAACTGAAAGGGACAGAAAGAAAGAACAATCGCTCTGAGAAAATACCATTCACACGCAACGGATATAGGTTTACGAAAGTCGAACTTACGCCACATGCTTTAAAGTCTACGACTCCTCCCAGGGATACTAACCTAGCCACATGCCTTGGCTCGAGTCACCATTCGTGAGGAATCGGATCACAAATCATTCATCCCCACAAGACAAAAGCAATTTACGAGTCTATTATCCTTTGGAAAGCCAAACGTTGGGCTTCCCTCCTTAAGGGTAAGACTTACTCCTTATATCCTTGACAAAGACGAATGCCCAACACCTTTGTCAATGCCGACTTTATCCATATCTCTAATCAACGTGACGTCGTGACCAACCTAATACAACTAGGTCATTGTCTACATTATCGTACTATGATCGTATCCCAAATGTATCCTTAGGCGGTGCCCAATTAAGAGAAATATTCACCCTATTATAACATCTAATGACATAAGCTTGTCACTGCGCCTATCTCCAGGTTCTACCCAAACTGAATTTATGTGACGGCCACATCGGTCGCTATTAGCACTCCAAGGGTAGTAAGTATCATAAAGGGCTACATCTCCTAATCCGTACCGGCTTAGCAAGACATGCCAAGAACTAGTCCCTTCCTTGCTATGGTTATTCTAACTTATACTATGGACACATGTCGACATCCTAATCATGCTTCGATATCCCTTTTGGGGTGTCATTTTCAAATTTCTAACATGACATCATAAATCTAAGTCCAAATGCATTTTCTAGTACCGAGCATTAAGTGTGAATAAGTAATGCATTTTCAAATCTCTAACTTGTTTAGCATAAGATTCCACTTTACATAAATCTACATGAGGGACCCGTGGGAAACGTCCCCGGAATCCAAGCATACAGAGCTACTAACATAAAATAAAAAGGATACTTACCTGTACAGTGCTCTCAAAATACGAAACCGCACCCAATCTGCCGTAACAAAGATGATGGAATGAGTCGAATGCCCAGTGAAAAAATACAATAATGCAATAAAGAATCGAACGACAGAAAAGAGACTCTAGCACGTTATCTGCATGAAACCGTTTTTATTCCAAAAAACGTTCACTTATTCCGATTAATTCGCCTTAATCTTGTAAAAGATCTCCTTTTTACTTGACTTGACATTTATTTCTTGATTTAACACACCCAGTCAAATACTTTGAACAAATACTTTTTTATTTCAGGAAAGGCACGTCTTTTATCGAAATCACCCTTTCAACACGCGCAAATACCCTGTTAGAAAATACTTATTTTTCGTTGAAAACCTTTCATACACACACTCTTGTATTAATTATGGATTAAACCTACTTAGGTTGCTTAATTACCCATTTGACCACTTTACTTTACCATTCCTTTTACTTCATGGACATTAGTCAATTTCCTTACATTACTTATTCACGTTATCTTTTAACTGGAACATTTATCAGTTTCATTCAAGTTAGGTTGTCTTTTCATATATTCGCCACACAACCCATTTCTTGATATGTTCCACTTTCAATATCTTTTTCTCAGAATCTTCCAAATATTCGCATACTTTAACAGGATCCACACCGTCGACTATGCTACCATATGCTCTGGCTAGTGATTTTGGGCATTTCACCCTAGGACTTCAAGCCCTAATTAATTATTTTGTGTGTCATCTGAGTCCGCATTAATGTGTTTTAACATTTATCAAATGTCCACATTATTCCACTTTTTACTGATCGAAGCCGAAATTCGAGGACTTCACCTAGGGATGGCAATTTAACCCAACCCGTAGGAGCCCCGCCCCACCCCGACACTAATGGGGCGGGTTTTTAAACCCCATTAATGAATTAGGAGCGAGTATGAGTTTCAAAAAAAAATCATTTATTAAATGAGGCAGGTTAGGAGTTAGCTTAAATAAAGTCATCCCACCCCGTTTAACTTATGCCTACATAAATACAATTTATATGTATGTTAATTAGAATTAAACTATATATATACACACACACTAAAAAATCATTTATATGTATGTTAATTTTGTAAAAGATCTATGTGAAAACATGGATTGACAATTGGGGGAATGTCTCACATATTGGAATATGGACCATTATAGGCCTCTAAGACTATAATGTAATATTTTAATTTTACTATTTTTAAAATTAATTTGACCCGTAGGAGCCCTGACCCGCCCCGTTTATTAAATGGGGCGGGTTAGGAGTTAACTTAAATAAAAACCTCCTCGTCCCGTCCCGTTTATTAAATGGGAAGGGTTAGGATTTTTTAAAAACTGCCCCAAATGCGCCCCGTTGTCATCTCTAACTTCACCCCAACTTGTGTTACACTTTAGAAATTACCATTTCTTGTCATTTACACACTTACGTTGATTTTATCCCAAAAATCACTTTCATTTAGGACCACTTTGTGTAATACATTTTCCAACAGTTTATTTCATAAAATGTTCCACTTTACGTAAAATTATCATTTTACCCATTTGTTTCCAAACTTGTCTTTTCTTCCACTTTCACAAGTGTCATTTTTCAAAAACATTACTAACTTTTTAAATATTTTTAACTCGTTAACACTTATTTAATACTTTGGTGTAACATACTTCTCAAGTTGGAAATCTCCTTATTTCATCACTTTCTTTATCAAAGAAATCATTTGGCATTTCAAGGACTGCTTTACAAGAAAAAATTAGTTTTCCTTTATTTTCACATGTAGTCTAGTATTACTCATTTATCACATTTGCTACACCTTTTAACTTACTATAAGGCTGAAATTTTTATTTTCTTTATTTCATGTTAAAACCTATTAAAACCCTCATTAAACTTATTTATGTGCTCATCATCAAAATACTATAAGTTTATATACATGAGGAGATGGATTTTAAGTCCAAAATCTCATTAAATGGGCCTAACATATGGTTCATTCTCAAAATTTTATAATATTTGCTTAAACATGCTTTTCAAGCTAAAAGACATTTTTTTTTCTTCAAAACTTTAGTAAGTGTCTATTTATACAAAAATCCCAATTTTCACTGAAAACCTTAAGACATTTGTTCATAAAATAGTTTCTACAAGAGAAATATCATTTCAAACATTTTATTCCATAAAATATTTAGATATCAAGATTTCTTGAAATACATCATTTTTCTCAAAACTCTTGGGATCTTTTATAAATCGTTTTTCACAAAATAATAAGAAATAATTTTCTCAAATCACATATGCATTCTACTCTTACAAGTTCTAACTATAAGACCAATACTATGAAAAAATAGAGTTCTTAAGATAAGAGTAGAGTTTCCTATCTCAAAGGAAGCTTCAACAAGGGTGGATGAAGTGTAGAAGAAGATGGCAACATCCCACCTCCTAAGGTGGCCTTAAAGAGGTTGCCTACCTCCACTAAGATTGCCTCCTTGAATGCTCCATGAAAATCCCCTTCAAACTCCATGATTTCTTCTACTTTCTTCTTCAAAAACTCCCAACAATATCTTCATGGATTTGTAACTTTGTCCAACAATGGTGTAGGTGGGTTTTATAAGCTTAAATGTGTGGAAAAGGATTAAACTATGGTAGTTTTGGGTGGAGGGATGGTGGTGTTAGGGTGGTGTGTGGTGGTGCGTGGAGGAAGAGCTACAGAGAGAGAGAGGCCAAATCTGATGGAAAATGCCCCAAATGAGCCAAAGCCTCATATAAATTCTCCAAATACCTTTAAGGGTTAAATCCCCAAACACCCCTACACTCAACATTTTATCCAATGGTCCATCAAGCATTTATCCAACGTTTTAATCTGAGCCGTTGAGAGCTCGACAAGTCATTCAATACGACAACCCACGTCGTGACAACACATTAAAAAGTGCACAATTTTCTAGATTTTTCTCGATCGTTCAAATGACTTTCAACCTCGTTCGAACGAAGTCCTCTCTCTTTCGAACGAGGATTCTAACGAGGTACAAACGAGGCAAAATTGTAGGTTTAAATGGGGCGTGAGAAGCACCTCGTTTGAACGGGAAGATACTTCCGTTCGAACGATTGAGCACTTCATTCGAACGTGGCCTTCCAACGAGATTCCAGTGAGCGAGGAAAATTGATCATTTTCTCAATCGTTAGAAGTCATTCGAACGAATGCCAAAAATCTCAATATTAACTTTTGGCCATAAAAGCTCCAATTCAATTGCGTCGGGGCCACTACGTTACCCAAATTTAACTTACTATCCATTTCAACAGTTTTTCGGAGGGGCTGTGGAGGTCCGCCAGAGTGGGGAGAGAGAATGAATTCAATTTTTTCTTTTTGTTTTTGTTTTTTTAAAAGATTTTTCTGCATTTTGTAATTCTGTTATATTTTTAATCATTTTGGGGGGGGGGGGTACTTCGAAATGACATGTGTTATTTATACTTAACGAAATTTCTAACATTTTGTTTTAAGTCTAATTTTTAAACAAAATTGTATTTACATCTGAAATCAAAGATTAGTAACATATTAAAGTCCAAAAACACAAAAATATGCAAAGAATTATATAGTGAAAACTCCTAAAATTTTGGTATAAAGATAAGAATATTGATAGAAGTATATAAAAGAATTTGAGTTACACAATGAAAGCATTAAAAGAAATGAAGTTGATTAGAGATAGTCAATGTCCACACAATAGTCAGCATTTATGGTTACAAATAATTCAAAAGGAAAAAGAGAACAAATGGGATATATGATCGGAGAAAGAGAATCATGCCTTGCAGAGTCACCGGCAGAAACCGCCCTTCTAAGCTAATCCTGAGACCCATCCCGACCATGATAGGTTACGAATTCATTTCGTCGACCCGGTTAGAAAGTGATAGTAGTAAGAATAATGAGGCCATTTCTGACTCGCCAAGTGAAGTTCAAACTCCATTCATTAGTTCAACGCTAAGATAATTGCAGATACCAAGTATGATCAAGGAAAAAGTACCTATCATCACATGAAAATCATGAAAGCTAGTCGCCAAGGTCATTGCTTTCCATGGATGTTGTTTCATTCTAGATGGATCAACACCACCTAAGGGAACATAACCATATGTTAAGGAAAAGCAGGGGCGAATGAGCAGCCAAAGTCGAGGGCGGAGGCAACTTACTTAATATGTATAGAAGACATGGGTGGCATAGAAGCTAGCATCCTTTTGTTTTCCTTTAGACCAGAGTCTTGACCTCTGATAGACCTATGAACACAAGTAGGTAGGCTGCTAGGGGCAGTGGTGGTGGTGGTGACGAGTTGTGGTGGTGGTGGCATTGGTGGTCATGAAATTATTGTGGTGGCAGCAGGTGTCAGTGTGGGGGCGACGGCAAGTGGTGCTAGTGAAAATCTTAGTGGGTATTTTAAATTTAGAGTTATTAAACTATTAAGGGTATTTTGGTCAAATGTTTTTTTTTATTTTAGGCTGGTAGGACTTATTTAGAAGTTTAGTCAATAGAACTTATATGATAAAACTTCTTCTAAATATGACTTGTATAAATGAAACCCAATTATAAACTGTCTCATTCACAATTAGAGGACCTTAAAGGAGCAAATGATGAATTTTTACCATTCCCTTGTACCCAACTTTTGGTCTCAAAAGATATAGGAGTACGTATCCTTTATTTAGATTTCTTTCACACTTTTTAATGTTAACGTATAAGTCTACAGTAGTCAACAATAACAAATCTCTACAGGATATCATTTCCTCTCATTATCCAGATCATCTTAGAACAAATAGTACTCAAATGAGTCCGTTTTACCAAAATTGTAATGTGGGTTCCTTGATCCTACGAGCATCTTCAATCGTAATATCAAATTGTAAAGATGGCTAAAGTTAATAAAATTGGGTCTATAAACCCTCTCAATGAAATACTCAAAAGTTAACAAACTTCAGCTCAAATTTGAGTCCACTAATAATCAAAATTAACAACCTTTTCAAATAATCAAATTAGTGGAACTCCGCCATCTTTGAAATAAAAGACGGAAAAAAAAAACATTTTCAAATTTGAAGTATTCTTTCCCTCGACCTTTTCACCATCTCTCAGCTTCTCAATTGTGAGAGATGCTGGGCCGTACACATTTGATTATTCACAAAAAAAGTTATCCTTGTGCAACTTGAAATTGTGAATCTGTGACAATACAATTCAAAAAGCTGATGTGGCAACTTTTGAGTTCATTATACCATTGGAGATCCTCTAAAGACTAAACATATAATAAGGTTCGAAACACAAAATGTGCAAGTTGCCCACAATATAATTGGAATCTGTGATTGGTTAAAAAGGTGTGGCTCAACATAGACGTGGTAAACCTTTCTTAACCAAAGGTACCTAGGATATAGAATGAAATTTATAAAAGCATTTTTATTTTAATCCCTTCTTTTATTTTTAACAGAAATTACAATGAAACCCTACTCTCTTGGTTTACGGACGTAAAAAAATCGACAAAGTAACCCGAGAAAGTATAAACAGCCGACATGTTCCAAGTTTTTATCTTTAAAAATGCCTCTGCTGAAATAACAAGAAAATGAACCAAAAAAATACCACTAATTGAGAATAAAGTAACAATTCTTTACGGACCAATAAGCGTATGTTTGCTGGGTCGAAAAACGTAGAGCTCAAAAGTCAAACCCACCCAAGCCTTCAGGAGAAGTCTTTCATCAATCATTTAGCTGAAGATGAACTTGAAGAAAGTCTCTCGCTCCTTGCTTTATCAGCTTTTTCCAAGTAATCTTGATGGGATTGATGCTTCGTTCCTTCAAAAAAAAAAAAACTAGTCAGATTTTGCTGATTCTAGAGATAACTAGAGGAATTAGTTTCCATCCTGATACGGTGTTATAATAAAACATAAAGAAAGGCAAGAGTATATGCATGCAAATATATTCAAGAAAAACAGAAAACAATACATCTTCAAACCCCGCTTTGAAGATCCTAATATAAATAGTTTCAAACATTTTGAAACCTTTGGGATTCCTCTGCCAGAGCAAGTATAAATATGGGGCCTTTTTATTTTGCATCAAAAAGTCATGCCAAAAAGACTTTACCATGCCGCTGGCGCGGACCTTTAAAGATAAGAGAATAAGGGACTTTTTGGTACAAAATAAAAGTTTGAGATAAGAGAATAAAGGCTTGGACTAAGTAAGTATTAAAAAATGTTAGAGGGACTTTTTGGTATTTGATCCTATAAATAACCCTCCAACTGCCCTCTATACAAGAGATTCTATGAGATACCATAGCTGCGAGCTCATGATCATCTTCACGCTAATTACGAAATACAAAAATCACGATTTCATGGAAAGTAAAGGACCAGTTAATGCCGAATTCAAATTGTAGACAGATGGGGAACTGTGTTACTGGTCTGCGACAATATTACAGTCCTTTACTAAACAAATTTCTAAAATCGTAAGAACAAAAACAAAGGAGCATACGGTTCGTGATAGGATTAGCATAAATGATAATAAAAAGATTAACATAGATGAACAGGTAAGACCAAGTCTTGCGTAAAACGCCAACTCCTTGGGACAAAATTTGCCCCGAACAGTGCACATGCAAGAGCACACATTTGTGCGTACCACGAACCAACAATGCAGAACACTCTCTCACAAACAAGGAAAGTATATTCAAGAAAAATCGAATAATGAAATACAAGGAAGACATTATGTATTTATGCCTATTCGTACTGGATGCTTGTGTTTGCCATTCGGGCCCAGTGCATGGAGGGACCCGACAGTGGACCAAGTTCAGAATATAACAAAGCCCAAAAAAATTGGATACGAGTCAAGTCCATTTTGGTCCAGGTTAGGGCAGGGGGTGACGCGCGGTCACAAAACCCACACCATCTAGGTACTCTCATTCCACAAAAGTGGATGCCCATCGTGACTCGAACCCAAGTGCCAATTTAGGAAAATGACATCTGGGGAATGGGATTGGGCCTCACAGCATTACTTGCCAAGATATTAACCATTCAACTTCCGCATAAAGTATCTATTGGGGGCAAAGCTTTTATACCAAACTCAACCAACTAATTCACGTGTAAATGGGAGGCTTTGAACAAAACTCATTTGGCCATAACATTAAAATTGAGCAGATTTGCACCAAGTCGGGCTCAGATATGAGCTTCTTTAGTTTTCATCTTCGTTCTCCCAAGCTTCCTTTCAGAGAGTTTCCGGCCCATTCAACCAGTTCATGAACTACACGTGCCTACTCTCTAGCGCGTGAACCTCACACACGGATCTTCCAGTGCTCATCGGGTTCTATTAGACATGTTTAGTGGTAGAACTGATCTCATAGGTGTTGAGAGAGATTGATATTCGTGTGGTTTCAGTTACCTCATTAAGGGACTGATCAAAAAGTTGGCTCATCTAGGGATGATTCTCATACATCTTGGAAATTTTTCCTCTGCGTTCCTCGTGTGAGGTGAGTGCGTGGCGCGTGTGTAAAATTGAGCCTAACGGTGACGGTAAAAAAACATAGTGATGCTCGCTCTTGGGGTGTATACGAGGCTAAGGTCCAAGTTATGCCTTAAATTCGGAACAAACGATCGGCAAGGAGAGTTACTTGGCCGATAAATATTCCAAAGGCAACTGAGTTTGTGATCAAAACCCCAAAACTTGATCAAATGAGGAATTGCTCGAACGGCCCTGGAGTTCATAACAACCACCTCTGACCAGCGCCCTTCCACTTAATTCATTGTAGGACTACGACGAATCTGAAGACAATCAAGAGTTGTACAAAGGTTCGCATAAAGAAGAGGGTGGCTCTCATCACCACAGACCCTTCGTCACTTTCCTTAGCCCCGGGCAATGTCATCGTTTCAAACAATCACTCACCGTCAATGTCTTTCAGAGTCGCTGTCGTGGGTGAGCATGCTCGTGATTCTCGGGTAACGCAAGAGGGAAAAGACGAGCGGAATGCCGTCGAGGAAGAAATGAGACAGCGAAGGCATCGATGGCGAAGTTGTTTCTGAGGAAAATTGATGAAGAACACCGAAGCACGGCTTCCCTGGAGCTTGCCATTGCCGGCAAGGGCCCTGCCAGGGTCGATGACCTGGAACGGGAGGCTGGTAACACCTTCGCTGTCAGAAGTGGACAAATGTGGCAAGAGAAAAAGTTAGCAGCTACGGTTTGTCGTGAGAACCCCAGGATCATGTTTGACTATCAAACTGAACCCAAACAGGAACCTTTGTTTGGCCAATAGAGCAAGCTACTTAGAAGGGATCCAGTGGCTTTGGTTGGTGATGGGTCCACTGAAGTTAGTATGCAAGGTTTGTGGACCTGTTTGGGTCATTGTTCAAAATCTCGATCGTGGTCTACGACTCGGACGCACAATTTTCAACTCAGTAGCAATATCGGTTGCGGCATCGGGCGACGTGCAACGATATTCTATTTAGAGAGCTCAAAAAAACTCTGACGTAAACTACACGTCAATGGCCAAAAAAATAAAACAAACACCAACTATAGAGAGAGAAACTAAGAGTCTCTTATATTCAAAATTAAGTCTACCTCAAATGAGGCTTACATGGGGTATTTAAAGGGGAGGAGCAGTGTAAACTTTAAGCGAAGGATCTAATTACAAAAATGTCATTACTACTCCTTAGCTCTAAATAATAAAGCAAAAGAAAGAAAAATACAGTAACAAAATAAAAGAAAATAAAAATGACAAATAATCCCTAAAAAGTGACCCATGTCCATCACTCACCCCCTCTTAAGACCAAACTCGTCCTCGAGCGTTCAAAAATTGGGGACTCATGTGAAAATGCCAAAAAGTGCCAAAAAAAACTTGTGGGGGCTCAAAAATAATTTCTGAAAGTTGATGAGTGCACATCCCACGAATTTTCTTATTTATTTCTTCTTCTTCTCTTCGTCTTCACCCAAATCAGCCCTAAAAGCTTCCTTCCGGGTCAAAAACATTGTTAGTGGAAGAGGAAAAGTGGTCGATGAGGCAGGAATGGGGCAGAGGGTTGGACAGAGGTTTTTTTAGGGTCGGGCGGTGGCTGGTTTGTGCGGAGGAGGGGCGGGGCTTCGGGGTTAGGATTTTTTTGGGGTCGGGGTAGTTGGTGAAGTGGTTGGCAAAGAGGGGAAACCCTAGGGTTTGGTCGGCGAGTGGGGCGAGGATGCCCAGGGGATGTTCGAGGCGCTGGGCGGCGGGAGTCAGGGAGGGGCTTTTATTTTGGTCGAGGCAACGGGTTTTCTTTTGGGGTTGGGTCGACTACACGTCGAGGCTGCAGAGGGCTAGTTTGGGGCAGCAGGGGAGAGTGTTGGATAGGGGGTGGTGTAGGGGCTAGGGTTAGGATTTACGCCTAGGTCAGAAAAGAGTTGGCCACTTGAATGCTCTCTCTCAACTCTTGATTAATCTTTTCTTGTTGTTTTGATTTTCATGGAGCCATTGAAGAGTAGTGTACGATTTGATAAAAAAAATACATCGATACACCAATA
Source organism: Sambucus nigra (assembly GCA_949130495.1). Taxonomy (NCBI): domain Eukaryota; kingdom Viridiplantae; phylum Streptophyta; class Magnoliopsida; order Dipsacales; family Adoxaceae; genus Sambucus; species Sambucus nigra. The sequence goes on from OX422212.1 coordinate 524,533,030, forward strand.
CCAATGCGGAGTGACACCTACTCTGATACCAATTTGACGTAAACTACATGTCAAGGGCCAAAAAAATAAAACAAACACCAACTTTAGATAGAAACTAAGAGTCTCTCATATTCAAAATCAAGTCTACCTCAAATGAGACTTACATGGAGGTATTTAAAGGAGAGGAGTAGCTTAGGCTCTAAGCTAAGGCCCTAATTACAAAAATGTCATGACTACTCCTTACCTTTTAAATAATAAAGCAAAAGAAAGAATAATACAATAATAAAAGAAAAGAAAATACAAAAAAAAAAAAAAATGATAAATAATCCCTAAAAAGGGACCCATCTCCATTAACTTCAAAAAAATATTTTTACAAACATAAAAAATAAGATTAATAACGTGGAGTCCGTGGACCAATTAGATAAGCTCAAAATCATCATTTAATATGAGGCATTTCTACTTTGTTATACTGACGCACGTCGGACTTGTACGCTTCAATATTCCATAATAAATGAAAGGTAAATTAGAAACACAATTTAATGACACATAAAACTTGATAAAGTTACCTAAGTTAAATCAAATAATTATAAAGTATTTAGGTCAATTAATAATTAAATTAATGGTAAAAACGACCATATTTTATCTTAAGAAATGTTATGTGGTAATGATTTAAAATGGATTAATGTCAAATTTTAACAGAAGTGGAATTATATTTTTATGTTAATTGAATAATTTAGTAAAACTGAAAATTATAATTTTAATACTTAAAATTCAATTTTTAATATATAGTTTTAGTGGGGTTTATTTGTTAAAAGGAAATTTCGTTTTTATATGGTTTTATTAGTTGGTATGTTATATTAAGAAAGTGAGCGGTTTTTTTATTAAAATGGAATTTAATTATTTGGGCCGCATAAGGCCATTAGGTAGAAGCCTAAGATTGAGTTTGGGACGTTTAGGACACATTTAAAAGGGTTTTAGGTATCTACGCTTAAGGCGAAGCCTTTTTGGATGTAAGATATTTAAAACCTAGGTTTGCCTTGGGTTTAGAGATGATAGGATTGAAAAAGGAATTGTGGCACTGAAAAAAAAAGGAGAGGCAGCGGGTCTTCTTGGGACTCGAGGTCATGCCTCAATCAATGTACATTGATCAGCCTTAGACCGCCTTAGGCTTTGTCCGGCAGACATGGGAAAAGGGTTTGACCGACATTAGGTTTTAGAAAGCCACAACTTTCAACAGTTTTTTGTGGGTTGGCACTGATTTTGAGAGAATAAAGGGGACAGCCCCCTACTTATTTTCTTTGCGGCGGTAATAAATTTAGAGGTTTGAGAACAAGGAGTTACCCCATTTCGATTTGACATCTTCTTTCATTTCTTTATTGCCAATCATTGGCAATTAAGTGAAATTTCTTTCCTCCAACATTACCTTTCTCAAAAAAATACTCAACCACCAAATAAATAAATTCTTATTTTCAGCCTCGACCTTGAACCTTATTAAAAAATTAAAAACTTAACCCCATATACTTTAGAGGTGTAAAAAGGTATGGTTTCACATTTGTACACAAAGCATTCGGGGGGACTTTCTTTTGCAAAGATTATTTTCAAGCGCCATTCAAGTGTTCTTCACTAACACGAAAGAAAAGTTGGAAAGCATTTATTCTGAAGCAAGTGACATTCTACTCTCCTCCTTTTATATGCGTAGTTGCTAAACTCACCTAAACTAATTCTTAAATGTTAAAACTTAATAGAAACCCCTAGAAATTTGCATATTCCTAATTAAATTACAAATAAGTGAATTTGGGTAGTTTTAGACACTCAAAATTATACGAGGTACACTATATCTTTGTGGAAATTATTTGTAAGTCTCGAAACATGAGAACTGATATTTAGGATTTGACACCAATTGTAGAATTTGACGATCGAGATTTAATTAGTGTGTAAAATGGACTTAAATTTAGAGTGGTTAAATTCTAAACTTATGCACGCTTAGTGGGGTTGTACTTTATACCATGAAAGTATCACTTCAGATATTTATGACCCAAATTGATGAAATTTGCTACGAGGACCTCATTCACGTCATAAGAATTAATGTGAATGCGTATTGAGTGACTCGAGACACTTATACGTATATGAGCCCATATGATGTAACACACATATAAGTTTATCATATATCTCCCTTATGCAAGAGCATATATAAGTCCTCTCTTGAGATATTGTCATCATCGGTATGTGTTTTATCAAGTAGATGATAGAATAAATACGAGATGATTTTTATTTGATGGCTTAGTTGTTGGATAGTAATGTTCGATTGGTTGGATTGATAATATACACACTCTCAAGCACTCCTTACACTCTCTCATAATAAACCCTAATGAAATGTGTCATAACAGTTATCCTATTTAAACATAAGTGTATCGGGGGGTCCTTGTTTGAATTTCACTTCGGTGAGACATCCCACGCACGGGATTTAGGGAAGGGTAGTTGTGACGACTAAAATCCTTAATTAAATTGAAATACCCTTACTTAAATGCTTTACTTTATGAAAAGTCACATGTAATGATATTGATCTCTTAGCTCCTTATGAAATTGACTAAAATGTATAATGATTCTAAATGATATACGCAAGGGTGGGGTAATTGGATTTTGAATAGATTGCCCGAAGTGAATATAGACGTGTCGAAATAATAATGTTAAATGAATATGTGAAATAAAAATGAATGGGTGGGCACCGTGGAGGGGCACCCCACACTTGGGTCATATCATTCAGAATGAATGGGTGGGCACCATGAACAAACCCAGAGGTTGCTCGGACAATTCCATAAAGTAAAGATCAGGAGACAGTCATATATAGACATGCTGGTTGACGGGATTGGATAAAAATGACGCCACAAGACTACGACGACGAGTGTCCAGGTATTACGTCCAGGAGGGGCACCTTTACCGAAAAGTTTACCACGATATGCCCCTAAGATGCATTAGACTGGAGGAAGCAGACGAAGTACGAAAGCAAGTACGAAAGCAAGCCCATAAGTCAGGGCACATTGGGGGAGCAAAACTCTACGATCAACTAATGACGCTGGGGTTCTCTTCTTGGCCTTAGCCACTGCAACACTGGAGACATCAATAGGAGTTTCCTTCTCAATAGCAGGTCAAGAAGAGGCAGGGCGATCTACGGCCTCCTCAACTTGCTGAGAACTGGAAGCCCCTTTCTTCTTCTTCTTCAAAATAGCTTCACTTAGAGGTGCTAGGGGTGGAAGCTCTTTGGGGGTGGCGATGTTGGTTTCGCTCCGGGGAAATTGGGCTTGACTGACGGTACAAATTCGCAATCCCAGCTCAGATGGGGGAAAGCGTTCAACAACAGGATAAATAGGCTCTCGCGCAACAACCTTAAGTAAACGGCCAAGGGTGTTGGGCCAGAATACGTTAAGGTACTCAGCAGATCTACTGCCTCGTGTACGCAGGGCAGGGATAACAAATTGGCCTTTCAACTAGACAGAAAGAGTGGATACTATCTCGGTTAAGAAATAGCTACACGCCTTTGAAAATTTTGAAGGTCTTTCGATGGTATTGTGATTGAGAAGGGGCACCCCCTGATAAAAACCAAACGGCAAAGCTATTCGATGGGGTGAGTAGGTTGTGCAGTAGTTAGACCATTTGGTGCACGAGGGAAGGTACGAGGGAGTAAGAACCAACAGAATATTAGAAGAAGAAAAATTCAGAGCAAAAGATTACTCGACTACCTGGACTAGGCGAGCAACACCTTCAAAAAAGGAATTGGTAAAGAATTGATCAGTGACAGAGCAAGGGCGAAAGTTAAAACGTTTGACGTTGTCAATATAAGAATGGAAAGACTTCCTGGTGGTTCCAGGAGAGGATTCGAGGGATTTTAACCTCGTGAGAGGTAGGAAGTAAGTGGTCTGGAACATATTCAGGAAACCGGGCATAAATGAACGCAGTCAAAAGTATGTGGTTGGCATAATTGAACACATCAAAACGGCCAAGAGACCGGGCAAAATCAGTTTGAACCTTATCCAACCAGGTGTAGAAGGAACCAAGGGTCATGGCAGCTAAGGGGACCTTGACCCCAGAGGCAAGGCGAACAACAAGGTTTATGAGGTCCTTCCGGGGGCAGTCGTGGGGCTTCCCAGGCAAATAGAACCTTGAGAGGACAATCCAAATATACTCAGCAAGTTCAATCCTGCTCTCATACCCTTCTCCAGTAGGGGGCATTTTCATGACGTTTTTGCCCTTGGGATCTTTCGTGGCCTACTCACGAGCAAGGGCACTCGCCCTATCCTCCATGTAAAAGAAGTACTTTATAATCTCCGAACAAGTACATTTATTATAGGTCTTCATACACCTCTTCACCACACCATTCAGTTCTTTGCGTTTAGCTCATTCTTCTTTTGTGATGGCTTCCTCAAAATAAGTATCAGTGTCAGTCGCTTCCAACCCTAGGAGCTCGCACACATTCTCCAAGGTGATGGTGAATTCACCCAGGCAGCAACAAAGGTGTGGGTCATATGACTCCAGTGAGAAACTAGGGTTCTCAAAGTATTATTGTTCTTAGCCAAAGTTACATTGCCAAACCATTTGGTACAAGATAAACCAACTGTCAGCAATTCCCAAGAGTACTTGCTATGGATATAATCAGTCCACGCACCTAGTCCCTCACGGGATCCACTAGCTGACTCAAACTCAACATTTGAGTAGGGATAGTTTCTCAACCCTAACCTAGTAACAGTGGAACCAGGGAAATAAGCGTAATTCTCGATCACATCGTCTTCACCAACCAACAACTTCAAATTCTTAAACTTAGACACAAGGGACCCAGGAAAAGCGTTGGCGGACTCCCAAAACTTGTCTATAGTGCCGAAGTAAGGGGCACGACGATATTTCGCCCATTGCAAACGACGATCAGCAATGTCGGAGGAAGTTTCCTCGGCGGCAGCAACGGTAACGGAGGGAGTTCTTTTCACAACAGGAGCCATGAAAGCAAGTAGAGAAGGAAAAGAAGAAGCTTGGGAATCAAAGAATACAGTTTGCTCTCAGAAATTAAGAAAATACTTCGCTCAAAATACCCAAAGGTAAAAAAGATTTGTGTATCAAAGGAAACCCTTTTATAAGGGTCGTGTTATTTCGAAAAGAATATGTGGTTGATACGAAAAGACGCACGTGGGAAATGTAATCATCACATTTAGCTTATTCGCCAACTCAAATGGGCTCGCGTGGATTACACGCGAGGGCAATCAATCGGCGTGCGTACGGCTAGGGAAAAGGCTGTCAGATGCATTTAAAATGAAGAGATGTAGTAATGAATATCTTTTGAGGGAAATTTAAGAGACATTTGGGGGGGAAACTCTATGCCTTTTCACACATGGGGAAATAAATAGTTTTGGGGGAAATTTTATTAAAAACCATTGTAGCTCCCCAAGATAAGACTGAGAAACAAAAGTAGCTGGAGGTGTAATACCATGCGAGAAGGAAGAGTTTTCAAGCAACTTGAATAGGCTAAAATTACCCACAGTTTTATTTTTTTTATGTTGTATAAATATACAAATCTGTGAGTTCTTTTTTACTACTAACAAACATATGTGCAGATCAACTGAGATAGGACGGGAAATCATTTTTTTTTCGTACATATATTTCTTCAAACAAACAAATATCTCTACGAAGGGGCAAATGTAAAGGGAGATCCAGGCTTAAAGTTGATTAAAACAGCGCTAACACTTCACAAGAAAGATTAAGGATGGTTGCTCGCACAAAGCTGAAGTTGCTCGAACGATCATGTATAAAAGGTGGCTCGCAAGAAGGCAAGTTGCTCGACTGATAATGAAAAGAAGGTTGCTCGCACAAAGACAATTTGTTCGAAGGACCTCCCACAAATACCAAGACTAGGAAATAAACTTGGAAAACACAAATTATAATATGAATGTTGATGTACTTATATTTAGCCCTCTTTGTACAGATAACAATTACTTTGTAATGCTTTGAGGTTGATCGATATCTTTGAGGGACCATGGCTGGCAGTACATGGAAGAGCTTACATGCACTATCGAACAACCTCATCCTGGGAATCTCGCAGGGATTTGGTTTGAAGGATTGGGTGCAAGGCAACGTTAGAAGAGACCAACCCCTTTAGGGTACTTAGACAAAACCTTGGTTTATACACAACATGGCTCAGTAGTACCTCGAGATACCACCTATGGGAACCCACTCGAAGGTCCCCAGTCCTAAACAGTTGTCCAAGTATTAGCTTGTGGTACTCGCATACAGATTATAAGTTGCTCGAACGACTTGTAGTTCGAGCAACCTTCCATTCGAGGTACCATCTCTGGAAACCCATTCGAGGGTCCTCAGTCCTAAGCAGTCGCCCAAAAGATTAACTTCTGAAGTCTACACACACCATAAGTTGTTCGAACAAGTCATTAGTCGAACAACCTTCAATTCGATGAACCAAATTTTTTATTGATGTGACGGCACATCCCTCGCAGGTTACTGTTTACCAACTCTTTGACGTCAGTATGTCTGACATTCAGGAACTCGATAAAATAGTACTCAAGTGAAGATATTTCTAGGATGGTAAGTCCATAGCTGACACATCACGTTTTATTTAATGCGTTCACAACTCTAAAGAGTCTAAACAGTATTCCTGACAAATCATGGTCTGCTCATTTAATGCAATATCTTTGGCATTGCACAAGATTATTAACATGAAGAGGGGTCAAACGCATTTATGACAGGCAGATCACTCAAATGACTTGGTTCCCCTATAAAATACCTCCAAAGTTATACTATTTGGGGGATCGCACTACTCTAGCCTAGAATTGCTACCAAAATACTCCCATACAAGAGAGTTTATTGTGAAAACATTTATTGAGAGACCAATCTCATTTACTCCATTGGTGTTTAAGGTTATTGGCTTGCCTTCAGTGCCCTAAAGGTGCCTGTGTCCACTCCCTCCAACCAAGTCAACTGTGGGATCTTCCTCATTGATTGTTTTGTTATAGTATTTATGTTGAAAGAACACATTTAATACAGGAGTTTTGTATATTGAATGTGCCGACTTGAGACTCGCATTTATTGTTGTCATTGATTGTTCTAAGGCCATAATTACCATCTTGATATGGGATTACGCCTCCCTTCACATTAATATCATCTCAAGAACTCACCTCTTACACTGTGCTATGTAAAACAAGGTTCTAAAAGGCGCGAGGCGTGATCGAGGCGTAGAGGTCAAGCCTCAAGCCTTAGGAGCCTAGGCGTAAAAAGGCGTTTGTCCTTTTTTTTTTATTTTAATTATTCCAAGGCTAGTAATATAATAAAATAGTATATATCTTGAATTTTGAAAATATATCCATATGTTTGGTAGCCATCTTTCTCACATTCATGCTCCATAACCACTATTTGTCAACTAATCCTTTGTTTTTTTTTTAAAAAGTGTGCCTTAAGCCTTTTACTAAGAATAAGGGGTAATAAGGCGTAATAAGGCGTAGGCGATGCGTTTCTCTCAAGCCTCAAGCCTAGGCGGGCCTAGGCGGAGCCTAGGCGGGCCTTTTAGAACAGAGGTAAATTCCCGACCATGCGAATACCAAGTGGCGTCAGGGCATGAAACTTGATGCTTATGATTCAAGGTGATGTGTTATTTCGGCGTTATGTAATAGGTGACCGAGGTTTAAGTGATTGTTTAAATTTGGCATGCCGCATATTTATGAGATGGTCGAGAGGAAGGGGAGCATGCCGATTACTTGTTGTTTAATTAACGAAACGTATTGAGATGGTTCTAATGCATTGTAACAATTTAAATTTTGGCGTACCACATGTTTATGAGATGGCCGAGAGGCAGGGGCGCATGTCGGTTACGTTTGCTTAAATATTGAGAGTAAGTAATTAACTAAATGAATTGGATGATTCTAATACATTGAGAGACTACGTTTATGGGGGTTGGGCCGCTCATTAAATTATTAAACTGTGACTTTATCATCTATGCATATAACCGCTTTGAGTTGCGTAAGCTAAGTTACTTGCCAGGGTTTTTGACCCATTTCTTTACGTGGAACTCAGGTGCTAAGACTGGACCTTCCATATAGCTTCCTTGTTCTAACGGGCGGTTATTCATCTCTCACCCAAGATATCAGTTTTAGAGACATTGTGGGTCTCTAACTTATTTAGCTATTATTCTTACTTTTCAGTCTTAGATGACTTTGAGACACTCTAGTTCATATGTTGAGACTCAATTGGATTGTATTATTCAGAGATTCTTTAAGATTGTATTGAAATATTATTGTTGAGACATTATTGTATCTTCTTATTGACTTAGGATATTCTATTATGGGTTTACATTGAGGATTTTCATATCGTTTCCACATTATTTGTATTATTCTTTCGTTTAATCTCTCCATGCTGAGGATGGTATTTGATTTGTTTTAAATATTCCGTATAATATTTTATTTAGGCTTCATCAACCTAAATGCTTAATTACACGGGGTATTACAGAAGATGGGAGGTTTGTGAATGGAAAAGGCCTCGTTGCTGCAACAATATTTAGAAGGGCTTCAGTTAAGCCCTAAACATAAATTCTCCCCATAACCTATATGAGTCTAAATACGATAAGATTCTTCAATCAGCTGCAAAAGGTGAGATTCCTCTATTACTGCTTATTTATGCTTCAATTTGATTTTTTCTTCAAATAAAACTTTCTTGGGCAAAATTCTTACCCTCTCGGTTATATCAGTCAATATATCAGCAATATAAGTCGTTATGCCAAAAGCTCGGTAATATGGCACATTCAGTCCAAAAATCACAATAACCTCGTATCGTCTCACGGTATCGGTTCGGCAAGATGCAATGGCGAGTCAACTCAGTTGATACCAAGTTGCCTGGGCCGAGATTTTGAACCATGAGTAACCCAGAGGCTTTTAGGCCAATTCGTGATGTGAAGTTAACCTCAGAAGGGAGTCAGGTTTCTTTAGGAGAATGGTGAAGGCTGGGAGATTTGGTAATTAGGACCATAGGTGGTCAAAAATTGAAGGACACGTTAAGAAGATTTTGAGATTGAATGCCAAGTTTGTCCCATTTCAGGCCAAGAGATTGGGTAATTTGGAGGGAATGCTTCTTGGAATCTAGCATTATTGTGTATTTTCACAAGTGGCAACCTTCAATTTGTTGTTCTAACAGAATAATGTTGTCTTGGAAAGGCTGGGTAGCAATACAAGAACTGCCATTCCATCTATGAAATTATGAAGTATTTAAGGTGCGAGGGTTTTGGCAACCTTCAATTTGTTGTTCTAACAAGATGATTTTGTTTTGGGAAGGCTGGCTAGCAATATAGGGATTGCCATTCCACTTATGGAATTATGAAGTATTTAAGAAGATTGGTGCGGGAGGGGTTCTATCCAAAGCAAGAAGTACGGAGGTGTTCTCTCACTTGTTTCAGGTTAGAATTAAATTTAAGAGCAACATTATTAGATGGGTTCCCTCGAGATTGGATGTAACCTATGGCAAAGAAAGACAGAGTGTTGATATGGCCTCTTTCAAGGATTGTGAAAGAGACGCAGCAACAACCAAGCTCTGTACAGAAGAAACTATATGACATCAGAAATGACTTCTCAATATAAGAGAGGTGTTAGTATACTCAACCAAGCAAGAACATTCCATGCACCTCCGGAGCAGGACAAGAAGTCATGGGCTAGTCGGAAAGTTCAGAGAAGGATAGCAATGATGGAGGTAAGAAGTTACCTCTTGTTGTGCAAGAAGAAAGAACATGAAAAAGTTAAAATGGAACTCGTGACTGGCTTGTCTAGTGAGGAAAATAGTGGGGAATTGTGGTCTGCCTAACATTGAGGTGCAAAAATAATGCTTCAATTCCTAGGTCTAATGGGAATAGAGAGAGCGGATCAGCGAATGGAATATCAGCCCAGCAGTCTTCTACCGGTAACCTAAGCCGATTTACCCCTAAAGCGAAGGGCAGCTTTGTTGTAACGCACACCCCATGTCACACGAGTCAGGTAAGCAACGAAAGTCTAGGGTGTCACCATTGAAAGAGGAGGTTTATAGTCGGGAACGCATTTAAAACATAGCAGTTAAAGAACCTTAAAAGGGGGGTAGGGCTTAGAGATGAACATAAAATTGTTTGAAAAGTTCTACAGTAGAAGATTAAAAGGGATGGGTACAGTGGGTAGCAAAGGGAGGAAGCCAATGAAGAGTGAGGCAAAAAAGTAGGCCGGCACAGAGAGTTCCAGGAGAAAGAAGAGATAATTTCGAGGAAGCGCAGCCGATGCTAGGAGAGTACTGGGATGATCTGTGGCTCTCTTCATCTGACGTGGATTCATCGGAGGAGAAATTCAAAGACTTCACAAATTAGGGGCTCATTGTGACGAAGACAATTTTTGGCGAAGGAAATTTTCCAAGAAGTTGAGGCTACCAAGGCAGATAACTCTACAGCTGAAAATCTTCATGTAAAATCTTCATGTCCTCAGCCTAGAAAAGCAAGCACAAAAGTAAGTGCTAGTCGAGCAAGGGAAAATAATTGTACCAACTCCTTTTTAATTCATCTTCCTCTTCATCTTTTTCTCATAGCAAATGAATTCCCGAGACCGAGGGTGAACAGATGGAGATAGCATAGGGGAAAAGTTGAAGGAGATTCAATAAATTAGAGTATAAGCGCTTGTTTGGTTCATATTTTTGTGCTTTCAGTAAATTTAGATTGGTGAATTCACATGTACTTTTTGAGCACGGGAATGAAATAGTCATTATGTGATTCAAACTCTTTACATGACATGTAAAGATGATACTTGGAAACTACATATGTGAATTTACCAATCGGGGACTCCAGGAAACCACAGGATTACAAAAACCCAATAGATGTACCTAAGGGTGTATCAGGTAGAGAGTACCGAGGGGTATCTAGAATAAAGGGGTGGCAGAACAAGAAACATGCTTCAGGGGAGAAAAAATTTGGGTGTGTGACATTATAAATTTTTGCATTTAAGAAATCAGAGTGAACCAACACATATGTAAGAAATACAGGGAAATAAGAGGAGAGAATTGAGAAGTTTGGAGAGCTAAATTAACCGAGGAGAATACACGGGGAGCAAAAAAAGAGGGGAAAAGATAAGAGAAGCAATTAAAAAATATATTAATTAAGGATAATCCAATAAAGTAAAAGAAAAAAAGAAAGAAAAAGAGGGAAATGTAAGATTAACCCTTAAGGTTAGGGTCATTTTCAATTTTGGACTGATATTTCAAAAGTAGCATCGTTAACTTGATGTCTAAAATTGCCCGTTACATTATCATTTGGAACATTGACTTCTGCTTTCCAAAGAAAGATTCTGGAAGACGAAGATGCTGAAATGGCATCTTGCATGGAAATTTGTTCATTGTTGTCCAATAATTAATTAACACATTGTCCCAATAATTAGTACTAGATAAATTCAAAATCCAAGTATAGAAAAAAAAATAAACAATATAAAAAAGCACCCGCAACTACGTCTATCTTCTAATTTCTCACCCCTCCAGCCTACGCCTCCACATCACCCCTCTCTCTCCCTCACTACCCCTCCTCTTCTGCGAATTCCCTTCCTCAATGACCACCACCCCCTCCCTTTCCCCACCTACCTCCTCCCCCTCCTTGCTGCATCACTCTCTCTCCCTATAAAAGAATGTTGACTGGCAAAAAAATAAACTAAATAGTATTGAATCTCCCTCTATTTCTCTCTTCGTGTCTATTTGTGTATATATATACCCGCATCGATGTATATATACACATCCTTGTGTGTGTGTGTGTGCGTGTAAATGTGTTGGACTAAGAAGAGGTTTGATTTCGAAAGTCAAGTTCATCTCTGTAATTTATTTTGTTTTAGCTTTTTCTATGAGCTGCGAATTTAGATCTCTGTTGATGTATACTTCTTATCTTGCTACATTTTGTTGGAATATCTTCTACAAATCTGTCAGTGCGTGTGTGTGTGTGAGAGAGAGAGAGTTGCAGCAGGAGGGAGGTGGAAGTATGGAGAGAGTCGGTGGGAAGGCGAACTGAAAAAGTGGGCTTATTTTTTTATTTTTTTAAATATTTTTAAAAAGTGTCAACTTTATAGGTGTATTTAAAAAAGATGACATATGGCACTCACTTATTGAACAACTAGGATGGCTACATTTTGTTAGGTATCCTAACAGAGATGTGACAGATCTAAAATTGCACAATTTTCAAACATCGTGTTAACATTGCAACTTTTGAAATATCGGGTCCAAATTTGAAAATGAACGCAAACTTCATGGTTAATTTTGCATTTTTCCCAAAAAGGAAAGAAAGAATTGATAGTAAACTCGTCTAAGCCATTTGGGAATAGAATTAAAGGAGTGGGTCTTTCTACCTTCAGATAGTAGGTTTAGGGGCGTTTTGGTGATGTGAAATGTTAGGGGTGTTTTAGTGATGTGAAATGTCAGGGTCTTAAAAGTCAAGCCGTCTGCATTAGGTTCTCATTTAGTGTCAATCAAGATTAAACTCGTTAAAGGGGCCTTGTAGAAATGGAGGAGAGAATTTTACGATTTGGTAGGTACTTTTGGGTTGTGTGGTCCTGTGCTTCATATGGTTAGATTGGGATTAAAAAAAGGGGGGCGGGGGGGGGTCCGGGTCCTAGAATAACTAGGAGCATAAAAACTTTGATAGTATAATTAGGGACAGAATGGGGAATGGACTGTTTACCCGGCCTAATTGTTTTTTTGTCAATTTTTTATAAACTTCTCTATTATTGATATCTTGTGGAGGCATCTGACCAACGCCCAAGGATATGATTAAACCCTCCAATCTGCACATAGCAGACACTTTTTGGTTGCATCAACAGAATTTGAATTCTGAGGGGAATGGACTGTTTCCTGACTAATAGTTATGTTAACAAAAGGATAGAGAGATTTTGTTTATTCCGTTATGGAAGGAGCTCTTTCCTAGTGAGGCAAGAAGTCCTAATACTGGATGGTTTCAGATCATTGTTTTAGATTCCAACTCAATGAAATGAGGGCTTCAAATAAAAATTTGGAGAATGATGGAGGATTGTAGGGTATTTGGGCAGGATTATTAGAAATTGGAAAGAAAAAAAAAAAGAGAAATTTAAAAAGGAGAATCGGAAAATTTTTGGCAATGTAAGGATAGAAAAACTCAAAAACAGTGTGTTAAACAAGAGTCGGGAGATTGATCAGGTTGTAGAGAGCGGGAATTTATGAGAAAGCCAAGTCAAGAAAGATGTCAATTAAAAAAAGGCCGGAGGATATTATACTGAAGGAAATAATATCTTGGAGAGGGGTTAGGGGTGAACCAAAAGGGGACAGCCTTGTGGCAAGGACTCTTAACCCACAACGTAGAGGTTAAGAGTTCAAATCCTCTTAAGGCAACCTCCTATAGTGCCTCATAGATACAGGTGCTGACACAACACGGACACGGCAACACAGTAAATCTAAAATTATTTGGACATGACACAGCAGAGACACGGCAACAAATAAATATATTTTTTAAGTACATACATACATATATATATATGTATATATATATATATATATATGTATATATATATATATATGTATAGTTACACCTATTTTGCACTTCAAAAATAAAAGTGGTCACATTAATTTATGAAAATTAACATAGTTGAATATTTCATAATAACACTTAAACCGTAAGTCAAAAGGTATGCATTGAAATCGACCGAGAAACCAACTTCATTCTTTTAACTTTTCTTATTATTATTTAGGGATCCTTAAAAGATTTGACTTTTTATGATGATTTAAGTAATTTCTTGTGCCCCACCATGTCAGCAAAGTGTCCGTCTTCTCTAAAATGTCAAACATGAGGCGTGGCACACACGTGTCAAAGCGTTCGGAGTGTCCGGAACTAGCACGTCACCTCCGAAAAAGTGCTCATGCTTCCTAGCCCAGGGAGGGTGTGTGTAGCTTGGAGGGTTTAAACATACCCTAACACTAAGCAGGTGCTCAAAGAGGCCTTAATACCCCATGATATTATATATATATATATATACATGGTTAGAGAATGGGATAAAATTTTTGATATGTTTCACAAAATTGTGGGTGGAAAGAATAGGTGGAAGGAGAAGCACGACTTGCAAAGAGAGTGATGTAAATCAGAGAAAGGGTATAAACAAAAACACAAATCAAGTCCCGCCTCTCTCAAATAAAATATATCATCCCATTAAAAGGAATGTAGAATAGAATTATTATAAAGGTAGGCCAAAGGCCTTATTCATAGGCTAAACCGACTAAAGTCCTAATTCAAATATCTAAAAGGTAATCCGAAATAAATAATATATAAAATCTAAACAATATCTAATATAAAAAAAAGTCGTACCCAGTGTACAAAGTTGTACAAAGTTCCCGCTTAACTGCAGGTCTGGGAGAGGCCGGTGTTTGTTGGCCTTACCCCCATATATAGAAAGGCTACTCCCATGTCTCGAACCTGAAACCAACTGTAGCTTGGATGAGGGCACTTGCCAGCGCACCAAGAATAACTAATAACAATAAAGATTACAAGATAATTTCCGCAAAAATTCCAAAAATCCCAATGGTCCAAAGTGTATCCTCTCATTCGAAAAAACTCACCCACGAGATTTCGTGGAAAATTGGAAAAGCTCGTGCCATATAAATAAATAGATTACCAGCTTCAATTTCGACCCAAAAATCCAATTTTCACGGATTGAAAATGAGTAGGCCCAAAAGCCTCCACGCCCAGAAGATTAATATTCGTTACTGAGCCCAAACCCGACCAGCTGGGCCCAGTTTTAAATAGATTAACAACCAGTCCAAAGCAATTATAAACCCATGTGATCTCATAACCACGCGGCTCTGTTGCATATATAAATTAGAAAAGAACTTTTGTCCAAAATGAACTCTTCGTTTTGCCCAAATCAATACTATTATTACTTCTGACCTCGCTGCAACTCCCTTATTTCACAATGAATTTGCCGCAACTGATTGCCTGCACACTCTTCGATGAATAATGGCTGGAGCTCTTCATATGGGTAGGGGGTGAGGGATTTCAGGGCCAGCTGGATAGGGGAGATGAAATCTACACTAGGTGATGGGCCATCAGGAGATGTGCCAACAGATTCAGCGGCTGTTGGGTTAACAATCAGAGGGGTAGATGGCGACAGTGCCTCTGCATTTGCGATATGGGGCAGACCCACTTACATAGGGTTTGCTTCGTGTTTAAAGTTTCCGGGGCCATCTCAGGAGGTGGTGTGGGTCGAGAAATCAGTGGCAGCGTACATTCAGCTGGACGTCGGGACTGCGCAAACAATGAATTCAATGATGGTTATTTTTCTGAACTGAAAATCGAAAGGCAAATGGCCATTCTCAAAAGAACAACACTCCACTTGTGTCGGCTCATTTGGAACGTTAATTGACAAAAAAAACTGTTGATCAAAAGGTGTTAGGAGTACTCACCCTAACTCATGAACCTAACACACAACATTCAAGTACACACTGATAAACAACATAAATAATAGATAAATCATAAACTGCATCTAATATCTAAAACAATGTATTGATTAATAAGTGATAACAATAAAGAGTACGAGAAACTCCGTGGCAGATGTTAATGGGTGTACAGTAGACAGCAACGAGTGGGTGACCTCGTGAGAGAGTAGTGATTTGAACAAGTAATGGTAAGGGTTGAACGGAGAAACCTCGGTTCATGAGATACCAAGGGACGCCAAAGAGAACGCTAATGATGGCGATCCCAGCAAAGACGTGTTTCTTCTCCCCGCTGTACATGTAATGCTCCATTCGTGACCTAAATCCTCCGCCGCTGCCGTTGGTTCCATTGCTCCCCATTTCTCTTGCTTCCTTCAAACCTTAAACCCTCTCTCTCTCACACACAAGACAATGGAAAATAATATGCGTACAAGTGTTCTAGCGAAAATTGATTTACCAAATGCATTAAACTGTTGTACCTGTAATACTCCTACCATTCACTTATTCTTCATTTCAATTATACTTTGTAATTTTAATTTGAAATAAATAAACTAGCATACCAAAAAGAACATAAAAATTTAATGATTCATATATAAGTCTTGATCAGTCAAGATAAAAGGCATGAATACACATGTATACAATTAAAATACAAAGAAAAAAATTATAACTTAACAAGAAAGCTTGTAAAAATTAAACAAATTAAATAACTCATGGCATATTATGAAACTACGAATGTATAAATGCTACATGTTTGCAACTTTTATTATTCTAAACATTTGAAACGAATATGCTTTGCTATGAAATCATAACAAATCCTAAATGAACCACAAATATCAATGTTTTAAGAATGTTATATTCCCTTGTTATTACTCCATGCAACATATTATCATATAGCTATTTTGCAGAAACTCAAAGAACACTTTCTGAAATCCAAATTAAGTTCTTCAAAGCGGCGATAGATTTAGTTCCACCTTATTAAATTGAAATTATTTAAAGCGGCAAGACATAATTAGAACAACAGTTGTAGAAAAAATACCAAGCACAACCAGAAAAACCACTAATGGAGTGAAAAGGATTGCCTTTGGCAATTTAAAATAGCACCAGTATATTTTTTCTGAAAAACATTAAAATAAAAATAAAAAATTGTAAGATGTAGGTCCTTGAAATACAATTACTATTCAACAAGGCGTAATCCCTTATCAGAATGATGATCAGTGAGCAAAGAATAATACAATAAATGAGGACTATAATGCCTGCAACAAGTAGTCTTTAAAACTAAAAGTTTGTATTAAATGTGCCTTTGCACCATAAATGTTCTGAGACTATAGTAAATGATAAGACTCCCCACAATCAACTTGATTGGAGGGATAAGGAACAAGCATCTTGGCACAATAAAGGCACAACCAGGTGTGCAATGAATGTCAATGCTTGTAAACAAAAGTAGTTATGCTCTAAAGATCAAGGGATATAATCATCAAATGGTAAACTCACAATAAACTCTCGTGCCTAGAGAGAACTAGGCATCAACTTTTTTGAAAAGAAATATCCCCCTGTTAAAGGAAAAAGTGGAAGTATTTATACTAGGACAAGGTCATTCGAGCAACCTTGCCGCATTAAATGATCTAACCTCGTTTAATGTTAATAATATTATGCAATTAATGCTAAAGATAGCCCATTGAATGCATGAGATATTATATTTTGGCTGTTTATGATATAAAGAGTCCCTCTGCATTGATTGAGATGCGACAGATTGACAAAAAGGTTTATTTTATGACGGCTAATGGGACGTTCCTTTAAACGAGTTAGTGGTCCAAGGAATAAACCCACTCCAGTGCCACTTTTATCGAGTTCCTAAAATGTCGGGAAACATGACGTCATAAAAGGTGGTGAATAATGATATACAAGATAAGTTGTCTAATCAACCAAATGCGGTCTTTCGGATGATGGTTGATCGAACAACCTGGAATTATCTATAAGAGACCAAAAAGATATCTTTAAACAACTGTTATAAGTGAGGTCCCTCACTTGATGGTGTCTCGAGAGGCTATTTGTTGATCTTATTGAAAAGAGGTTTTACCCGAGTATGTCAAAGAGGTTGGTATTACTTACCCAGCGTTACCTTGTTCCCAATCCCCAAGTCCGTGTGAGGTTCCCTAAATGAGGTTGTTCGATAGAGCATTTGAGCTCTCCTATGTCCTGTCAGGAATGGTCCTTTGAAGGCATCGATCAACCTCAGAATTATTACAAAACAGCTCCCAGTATCTCAATAGTGAAAGATAATACATGTAAATAATAACCCTTATAACAAAATGTGCCTTTAATGTCTCTCGGCTGATTTTGATCTCTGTGGGAGGTCCTTTGAGTGACCACGTTCCTTTTTTGAGGTATTTGATTGCGCGATCTAGCTCTGGGTCTTCTTGCGATTGATCTACTTTCGAATGACCTTCTTCCGAATGACATCTTGTTCTATCATTATTCTCTTGTCTGTATAAGATTAGTCTTTCAATCAACCTTGGACTTGGACCTCCCCTTATATTTTCCCCTTCATAGAAATATTTGTTTATCTGTAAAGAAATATTTGTACAAAATACCAACAAATAGAAAATTATGAGAATTATAAGTATATGTGCACAGGTATGTGTAAATAACCACACATGTGTTTTCCCTTCGAGTGAGCTTTTGCTCGAGCGACCTGGAAACTTGGTCGTGAAGCATTCTCATATATAAAATATTTTATGATAAACTTAATTATTATTATTTTTTATTAAGGGAAATATAATGGTTTTTTGAAATTCCCACCAAAATTATTTTGTTCCCCCAAAAGAGAATCATTGGAGTGATTCGCTCAATCCCACGAGTTAAACCGTCATCATTAAACCATCGTTTCATATTAAATGCACCTAAAACTCTTCCCCCTGACTTTACACGGGGGCACTGGGGCCAGCGCGTGTATTCCATGCGATCCACCTTAATCGTCGTCATATCTACCCCCATCATTTCAAGTTCAATATTTTGTCCCTTGTAAAAAGAGTCTCTTTCTTCATATCATTTTTTACCCTTATCATTTTCCTTTGGAAAATATTACTTTTAGAGAGAGAGCAATTTATGTATATCTTTCTTCTTCAAACCATCTTCTTTATCTCAATTTTTAACACTGTTTTGCAATTACTCCCATCGTAAAAAATACTCATTTTATTAGGAGTGTTTCCCCTATGACCCAAGCTCGTCAAACCCCGTGGACCAAGTAACGATGTAGACTATACGTTGGGGAAGCTGATTAATTCTGGTATATGGCGAATACCTTCCCCAACCATCTGACCGCGAAACCACTCCCTCACTTGCTTGTAGAGAAAAGTGACAAGGTTGAGCACTGGGACTATATCCCATTTACTAGTGTTGTTAGATTTAGAATCGAGCGTGGGGATTTTCCTCACTCTAGTGTTGAGTTTGAGTCTGCTAGTGGAGCATGTGATGGCTTAGGTCCTTGGACGGACTACATCCATGGAAAACACGTCGTCAAACTGTCCCGGGTGGGACTATCATCTGCTATATGGTTTGGGAATCTGACTTTAAGCAAAAATAACCAAGTTTTGAGATTACTAGTCTCCTAGTGGAGCCATATATCTCACACATTTGTAGCTGCTTAGTAGGGATGGCAACGGGCAGGTTTGGGATAAGTTTTTAATAACCCTAACCCGTCCCATTTAATAAACGGGGCAGGGCAATTTTATTTAAATTAACTCTTAACCTGCCCCATTTAATAAACGGGGCGAGTCATGGATCCTACGGGTTTGGTTATTTTAGAAATAGTAAAATTAAAAATATTATATTATAATCTTAGAGGTTTACAATGGTTCATATTCTAATATGTGAGACAATCCCCCATTTGTCAATCCATGTTTTCACATAGATCTTTTAAAAATTAACATACATATAAAGGGTTTTTTATTGTGTGTGTGTGTGATTTAATTGTAATTAACATACATATAAAGGGTATTTATGTAGGCATAAATTAAACGGGACAGGGTGAGGCGATTTTTTTTTAATTAAATTCTAGCCCGCCCTATTTAATAAACTATTTTTTTAAATCCATACCCACTCCTAATTCATTAATCGTATTTTAAAACCCGCCCCGTTAGGGTCGGGTTGGGTTAAATTACCATCCTTACTGCTTGGGGAGAGTTTACAATAACTCTGGAGGATGTGTGTGAACTTTGGGGTATTAATGTTGCTGGAAATGAGACCGTATTCGAAAAATTTCTCTCGAAGGAAGTGGCGGCTATTCGAAAGAGGTTGGAAGGTGTTTTCAAGAAGTTAATGGGGAACTCTAACAAATGCACCTTTTATAAGCTCATTTATTACTTTTACTTTATTGAAGACAAAGCAGCTGCCAAGGCCAGGGAGTCAGCCAATAATAATCTCAAGCGCAAATAAGTTGTCGAGCTACCTCCCACTGGAGAGAGGGATTGGGGAGTGACTTAGAGTTGGCTGCATACATATTGGTGGTCATGTCAAGGATTTTCTTGTCTTGGAAGCCCCACAATTTCCCCAAAAGGGATCTGATTAGCATGGTCGTTTAGATGTCTCTGGGAATTAAAATTCCTTTAGTTGTTATAACCTTGGCCTTCATTTATACTTGGTTTGATCGAGTGCAAGCTGACTCGGTCAAGTTTATCGAGAGGTTTGATGTATCAAACTACGCCAAACACATGTTCCTTACTTCCTTCTTATATGCAAGGTTTCCCACATATGTGGCAGCCCTATCGGTCCAGTACAAGGGCAAGTTAGTGATTCCTTCGAAAAAAGTCAGGGGTAGTAGGTCTAATACTTACCTTACCGTGTTATGGCCTAACCAGCTTACCAGATTCCAGAAAGTTACTCTACGCCAACCAAGTTACCCGGTATTCAAGAGATTTCCTCCGATTGAGCTTGGATTGAAAGGTTGCTCGATTAATCAATCTTAGTTTCTCTTGAGTGATCTCAATGATATTGTACCCAATGAGCTTCCTTTTATAGCACCTATTTAGGAAGCCATTTTGAAGGAAACGAAAGTAACCTCTATTTCCAAACTTGCTGATGAAGCTGAAGATGTCCTTGGGACTTCACACCATGCTATTGAAGAGGAAACACCACTTGGTCTTTTGACCGGAGTAGTTGTGAAGGCAAAAAAAGCAATAAAAGAAGAAAAACACTACTTCTGATCACTTGGAGGCCTCCCTTCCATTGGCAGAGATTAACCCCACCCACGAGAGCAGAGTGACAAAATGGTTTGATAACTTGATGAGCAAGTATGATCAAGGTTCATCGGCTGCTAGAGTTTTTATTGAGGAGCGGATGGTTGCTCGGGGTTTATCCTTCACTCCTCCAGTCAGCACAAATGGCAGGAAAAAGTTCAAGTTAAAGGAAAGGGCCTCTCGTACAATTGTAAGAGATGTTGAGGACGCATCAGTTGCGCGCGTGTGCGTAGGATGTATAACACAGATAAACCTTCCTCTCCTCCCTTGGATTACTTTGTTTTGAATTACTATATTGACGAAGATGTATTATTTGCACCAATTTGTATCTTTTGTGGTTATTCATCTCTTTCATTTTCTTTTATGGCACATAGATTGATGAGTATTATAATACTCTTACTGTCGAGTGAGATCAAGCGTATGATCAAGATATAGGGGACACCTCACACTAACAAACTCAATCAGGTTCCCTTTCATCCCATCAACCTCGAAGAGAAAAACTTCCCACTGCCTCTTAACAAACTATTTCTTTATTCCTTAAGATCCCCGAAGCACCATCCACTACCACGAACAACCCAGAGGTAATGGTGGATTCCCCCATCATGACGAGGGTAGTTTTTATCTAAGTGGGGTAGTTTTTAGTACCGGTTATTTAGACTATTCTTCCTTGTACAAACAAACAGCGCTTAATCAAGTTGAAGTAGAGATTACTGAGGACGAACCTTTACGTTGCATTATAAAATTTCATAAATTAATCCTCCCCTCTCTTTTAATTGCATGTGTTCATTAAGAGAATGCTCTCATTAATACTTGCAGGGCCTTGATAGTTGTTCCTACTGTAAATGAAATTTTTTTGGTGAACCTATTTGGGCCCTATATTTTAAAGGGTGGAATAACTACGAAGGCTAAGGTTGAGGAGGTCGTTCGAGGTACCATTGTTGAACCTACTATCGAGCGACTAATCTCCATTGTACCTCCTCAGGGAGAGGTATCACTACACCAAATCCTGCGAATGGTCACGCCCAGTGGGTCACGGCCCAAGTCCGCGACCAGCTGGTCGCGAATTTCGGCCGTGACCCACTCAATATTTGGCGTGACCAATTTTATTACTACACTAAATTATCCATGCTCTGGAAGTGGTCACGGACTAAATCCCTGACCATAGTGGGTCACGGACTTGGGCCGTGACCAGGTCATAACCAGCTTGGCGCCAAAATTCCCTCCAAACTGGTCGCGGATGGGTCACGGACTTGGGCCGTGACCAAAGGCGCGACGAAGCAGAAAACACACACATGAAGGGTCACGGCTTAGGGCCGTGACCATTTGTTGGTCTGGGTCACGGCTATGGGTCGTGACTATACATCATTCAAACACCAAGGCTATTGGAAAAGGGTCACGCATTGTGGCCGTGACCAGATCAAAATCGCCATTATCCTGCAAGTAAGTAATGGGTCGCGCGCATGGGTCACGGCTCTTGGCCGTGACTAGTTTGAAATCGCCATTGTCCAAGTCAGTAATGGGTCGAAATCGCTAGTGTCCTCATGATCATTAATGGGTCGCGCACATCGAGTTAGGGCTCTAGGCCGTGACCATAGTCTGGTCTTAAAAAGAAATATTCCCAGCTTCTCATTTATTACGTGTGACTTCGTTTGCTGTTAGGGTTCGTGCGATTTCGAGCTCCTGCGATTTCGGTTGGATTTCAGTTGGATTTGCATTTGGCTAATCGATTTCAGTTGGTATGTATTGATTAATTTGGATTTCGTGATTTCTATCTAAATCCCTAATTTTTATGTATGTATGTATGTGTAGATTTAAGTTTGTATGTGTGTGTGTGTGTATAGATTGTATGTGTGTGTATGTATAGATTTATGTCAAAAAAAATATTAGGGTTTAGTAAACCTTAAATAGTATGTGTGTGTATGTATAGATTATGTCAATAAACCCTAGATTGTATGTGTGTGTATGTATAGATTATGTCAATAAACCCTAGATTGTATATGTGTGTATTTTTTTGACAAAATATGCTTGTCTTGTTTTTTTTTTAGAAAATATAATTAAATGATTTTTTTTTACATACGAGTCGCAAACACGTGTGCACATTACTATAGTGAGATATTGTTGGCTTGGTTGTTGGATACTATGTTGAATTTATTGAATTGATACTAGTGTCGCTAAATGTATATGTTATTAAATTTGTTGGGTGTGCTCTTGATTTGCCTATGAAAAAGTATATCACATATCTTGCGATTAATGTGCATTTTTTGTCATACCTAGTGGGTCGCGGACTTGGGGCAACAAATAAATTGTGTATAGATTTATGTGTATATGTATGTTTATGTGTGTAACTATGAACAAATTGTTTATGTGTATGTGTATGTGTATGTTTAAACTCTCATAACTTTCAAACCTAAACCTTAATAGCAGGATTCGTATTCATGCCCTTGTATACTTTTCTCAGGAAAAATGAGGCACGGTGATAAATACTATCAAAAAGAGTGGGAGAGGTTGCAATTAGACCGCACACATAACTCTTTTATTAGCGTGCGTCATATAGAGGGTACTCCTATTTATAGGTACGGAAATAAAAAGATCGAACAATTTAACTACCTTGTAAATCATGGATTTGATATCTAGTAAGATTACTTGTTCGATCGTATTCTATTTTATCTACTAGAAAACTGGGATGACGTTATACAAAATATATTTCACACACATAATCCCGACATAGCCAAGACCTTGGTTACGTTGTTGGAGAAGGCGGAAAAAAAATCCACCCGTTATGGATACAACTGCGTACAGAGAGCATTGACATAGACTGTGATGTCTCGTGCCACATGCACGTAAAATTGAATCTTGCCAACAAGTTGAGAAATAGGGGATTCCGAGTTCATGTCACTGACATCTACACATCAATCATAGATACCATTCCTTCTAGTTGGCCACGTGCAAAAATTCATAGGTTCTTAAAAACTAATACCGAATGGATGGAGATCAGACACATTGAACTTATTCTAAAGTCTTACTTTGAAAAGGTATCTATCTATCTATCTATCTATCTATATATATAAAACTAATTAAGCTTGATTAATTAGTTATAATTTCATATTACTATAATTATTTAGTCACTTATATTTTTTAATTTTTGTAGATAATGTCGAGAGGAAACAACCCAAGGGTACCAAGTGCCGAGGTGACACCACAACGAGGTTCACCATCTCGTGCAGAACCCGGATTCTCAACACCAATGGCTGAGCAATTCACAACTCCACCAATGGTTCACTCCTCACCAAGTCCAACTCCAAGTGCTCCTACGCACCAATCCAGGACTCCCGTTGCTTTAACGCCCCCATCCGACACTCATGATGCCTCTCGCTCAAATGAAAAGAAGCCTATTGGCTTCTCCCTTCTTGGGAATAACCCGACGGGTGATAGGAATGACATGCTGAACTTTAAAGCCCGGTGTTTGTCGCTGGGAAAAATGAACGTGGGAGTCGGTGGACCAGACAATTGGAACCTTGTTGATCAAGCTGTCAAAGATGACATACATGACCAACTTTGCAAGCATTTTTCATTTCCTGACCGTTCCAAGAATAAGGTTCTATCTCGGGTTGCTGAAGGATTGAGGATATACAGGAGAAACCTTCGGAAGAAACATTTCCCAAAAGAGGTAGCGAGCTCAGATATTTTGGCTTTGAAAGAGAAAGTGCCTCCCAATGTTGAAATGCCGGTGGATCAGTGGAATAAGTTTTTGGAGAATGAGGCGAAGGAAAAAAAGTTGGTCCAAAGGGATTAAAACAAAAAAAAATAGGGCACAAAAAACTGATATCCATAGGCTGGGATCCAAATCATATGAGGATTTGAAGAATGAATGGGAGAGTAGGACAAAAGATGGTTCAGATGCCGGTAAAAACCCAAATCGGTCCAACTTATTCCTTCATGCTCGACGGGACAAAGATATTAAATTCCCGTTGCACTTGGCTAAGACACTGGAATCAATATAGGCCATCAGCAGTCAATTATATTCGAGCCCTACTGATGACTTTGACCTTAAAAATGATGCCCTGACTAAGACCTTAAGAAAGGACAAAAGGGGGAGGACGAGAGGTGTTGGCTCACATATGCCAAAAACAAAACTTCAACACATTGCACCTCTTGTGGACGAGCTTTCTTCGGTCAAGAATTGTATTTCATCCCAAAAGGATCACCAGTTGAAGACCGATGGGGATGTCCATGAGATTAAAAATTCCCTGTGATTATTGACAAATCAAATTGGGAAACTTGTGAATCTTTTTGAAAGTTATAGGCCCCCAATGCCTCCTCAAGGTTACCCTTACCCTACTCCTACTCAAGGTTTCACACATCCTTCCCCTCCAACATTCCCCTATCAAATGCCTCATCCTCCAACATTCCCCTCCCCTGCACCTCCGCCAATCACGGGGCTCGGATCATCGTCAACAACTCACAGTGACTATGGCGAAGAGTACTATATCAAGGACATGAGCAATTCGAGGTTTGTTGGCGTGTGCATACTCATCTCCAGGGTTCCTGGAACTCTAGTACATCACCGACCTTTGGAGAAGGGTGAGGCTAAAATAATGGTCGATGAAATATACAACGGTTGCGGAGATGTACCTGTGTACGTTAACAGCGGGGATGGGATGGAATTGAGGAATTATGCAAAATCTTTTATTACTTGGCCACTTTATTTGTTGGCCAAGATTTAATAATATTTTCTTTCGTTTCAGTTGTAATAATTTTTTTTTTTATTTTAGTTGTAAGAATATTGGTTTTGCTTCAGTTGGAATGATATTTTTTTTGTTTCAGTTGTAAGAATATTGGTTTTGTTTCGTTTGGAATGATATTTTTTTTGTTTCAGTCGTAAGAATATTCTTTTTGTTTCAGTTGTAAAAATATTTTTTAACCTATTACCACAGGACTGAAATTTGAAGATTATTACATGGATTTCCCACAATACAAAGAGTGGATGGGGGAGACTAACTGGATTTCAAATAATCATGTAAAGGGCGTTTATGAATTTGTTAAATGAGCTTCCAAAAATCTTTAAAGTGAGAAGATTCCGTGTCCGTGCACTCATTGTATTAACGAAAAATATAAGTCATTGGAAGTTGTTGAGTTGCAATTTGTCAAGACTATATAATGTGGACATACCATGGTGAAAAAGTTGTACCTTATGTTCCAGAAGAATTACCGGGAGCCGACCGTGCAACGGAACCTCAAGGAGTAGAAGTGGTACATGATTCACCAACACATCGTCCATTGACCGACTTAATTGATGATGCTTACGAACTCCACAACCAACAAAACCACCAACCTATGGATACAAATAATGCGCATTATGACCAAGTAAATGAATAAATTGATGCTGAACTACTAAGAGATCGAGAATACATACGGTTGAAAGCCGATGCGACTGGACCGTTGTATAAAGATTGCGATGAAGATCACTCGGTATTATATGCAATGATTGGTTTGCATAATTTGAAGAGTCAATTTGGTTTATCTGGAAACAGCGTAACCGGAATTCTTAAGTGGGTTAAAGAAATTCTCCCAAAAGAGAACATGTTACCAGACAATTATCCTACCATGAAGAAGAGTTTGAAGGGTTTAGGTTTGAAATACAAATCTATTCATGCTTGCGAGTATAATTGCATATTGTACCGAAATGAGCATGAAGAGAAGGATGAATGTCCTGTATGCAGTGAGCCTAGATATATGGTTTGTGAGAATGGAAATGACAAACATGCAAAAAATCACAAGTGCTCGTAAGTCCCACAAAAGGTTTTGAAGTATTTTCCACTTGGGCCACGGTTAAAATGTTTTTTTACTGTACCGTGGATAGCAGAGGCCATGACATGGCATGCTCGATGCGAGGTGGCTGGGAATTTAATGCGTCATCCTGTTGATTCACTCATCTGGAAAATTTCAAATGCACAACACCATGAATTTGCAAAGGAACCGCGCAACATTCGTCTTGCAATCTCAACCGATGGGTTTAACCCTTTCGATAATTTAAGTACTAGTCAGAGTTATTGGCTAGTTCTTATGGCGCCTTTAAGTCTTCCTCCGACATTATGCATGAGAAAGGAGTTCACATTGTTATCTCTGTTGATACCCAGGCCGAAGGCTCCCAGTGATGATATTGATATATTCTTATCACCATTAATCGAAGAACTTAAAGAGTTGTGGGATAAAGGCGTGACGGCGTTCGATTATCATAAGGGTGAAGAGTTCACACTTAAAGCAATGGTGATGTGGGCGATCCACGATCTTCCTGCTTATGGGACCTTGTCCGGTTGTAATGTTCATGGTTATTATTGATGTCCCATATGTGGGGAGGAAACTGAAGCATGTTGGTTAAAACATAGTGGTAAGTTGAGTTACACTGGCCATCGTAGATTTCTGCCGATTAGTCACCCTTTTAGGAACAACAAGTCTAACTTTTTGCCTGTCGGTCACGAGCAAAGAACGGTACCTATTCGACTTTCTGGTCAGCAAATTGAGGAGAAGGCGGTGGTTGCGACTGCGGGGAATAGGTACGTAGGCAAACACCCCCAGTTTGTAAACCTGAAGCGTAAAGCTAGGGAGGATCTGAATGACCCTAGTAAAGCGAAGCCATGGTCCAGGCGATCAATATTATTTGATTTTCTGTATTGGAAAGATCATCGTGTAAGGCATATAATTGATGTGATGCACACAGAGAAGAATGTTACAGAACATTTGATAGGAACATGTCTGGGTGGATCTCATTCCAAAGATAGAGAGTGTGCTCGCCGAGATCTACAGGATATGAAAATAAAGAAGAGACTGTGGTTAAAAAATGATCCAACGACAGGAAGAATTTCTATCCCCCCGACTGCTTTCACTTTGACTACTAGTGAGAAGAAGATCCTCTTAGACACGTTGTTCAACTTGAAGACTCCAATCGGTTATTCTGGTAATTTACGTAGGGTAGTAAGCTACCAAGCAAATGACTTGAAACAGTGCAAGTCTCACGACTGGCATGTAATCATCCAATTAATACCGTTGTTATTTTGGCATTGCTTCTCTGAACACAAAGATCTTCGTCGAGCAATTATGCAAATCAGTTTGTGTTTTACCCTACTTTGTGCAAAAGTGGTAAACAGAAGGCACATTAAAGCTGCGAAATCAACTTTAGCCGAGGCAATTTGTGTAATAGAGAAATATTTTCCTCCGTCATTCTTCGATATCAGTATCCACCTGCTTGTGCATTTATGCGATGAAACTTTATTATGTGGTCCCGTGAGGTATCATTGGATATATCCTTTTGAGCGCTTGATGAAAACCTTCAAAGATTATGTAAAGAATACACGGTATATTTGAGGGTCAATTGTTGAAGAATACGTAACGGTGGAATCATCGCTATACGCTAGGGAACATATGCCAGAACAAGAGGTGAGGAGGTTTAATCCTCGTGGAGAACGAGTGATAGAGGAACCTGACGAGTTTGAGGACGAATTATCGTTTGGGAACCCTAAAGAGGTGAAACTCACAAACCTACAATACGAGCAAACAACTCGTCATGTTTTCGAATCGCAAGATGAAGTCCAAGACTAGAGAGAGTGAGTATCTACTGAATTCTTCTTCTTTGATTATATGTATTTTTTATTTTATGATCTAAACTCTATAATTTTTCGGTAGGAAGTACGAGAACGAAATTATCCAAAATCAAAGGAGAAATTGGACGACAACTGACTTTAGGGAATGGGTGTCAAAATAGGTACTTTTCACATCTTATGTGTGTGGTTATTTATTCATGTGTGGTAAAAACATGCCCTAATACAAATTCATTAATAAATGCATCTTCTAAAAAGAGGTGATGTCTCTTCCAGACTTGCACGCCTAGCAAAAGGTCCTAGTTTTAGTGCAAAAGAGTTTAAGAAATTCCGCACGAACGGTTTTGATTTCATTTCATATCCACATGAGGAAAAGCTTTTGACGCAGAACAGTGGAATATCAATTTCTGCTTGACCACCTGTATCGCTAGCAAAAGTGATAAAAATCCAAAGAATACGGTGCTAACCTATTATGGGATAATTCAACAAATCCTAGAACTTGATTACTTGGATTTCACAGAAACCGTATTCTATTGTGATTGGGTAAAGGTGGAGGATACAACGAATGCTTTCAAAGTTGATCCCGACTCCAAACTTATTATGGTAGATTTATCAAAGCTAAAGACTAAAGACCGCATAGTCGACGAGCCTTTTATTTGTGCCTTTCAGAATGTAAAGAAGGTATTCTACTCGAAGTGCATAAACGATGGCAATTGGTCTATTGTTGTGCATGCACCAAAGGGTATGACTACTGAAGTAGACGCATTAAAGGCTCCAAAAGAGTTCCAGTCAGCTCTTGATGACAACCCTAATTTGAAGGATCTTTTAGTTGATTTAGAGGAAGATTGAGTATCAAAATATTATTTTATCCTCATCAATCTTATTTGTATCCTATTATGATATTGACATTGTATTAGCACTTTACATTAATTTATGAATTTCATCTACTTTTAAGTGTAATGTCCCACTATTTGTGCAAATGGTAGGTGATTTATCGGTTCTTTTGTTTAGAATAGATATGTTTTCATTTATTTATCTCTATCGTTTGGCTTTAGAGGGCGAAAACTCGAAACAACCCCCGAACGGCCCCGTGAGGCACCGTGGGTGGTACCAACACCATCCACGGGACCAATGTAACTCGTAGGGACAGTGAGTGACGAAAGAACTAGCCCTGGTTTTCTTCCTTTGGTTTTGAATTTGATTTTTTGGTTCTACCATTTTTTTAATTGAACATAACTGTTTGCAAAAAATTCATTATTTTTTTCACTGTCATAGGATACATTGATGTTGGGGTCGAACTACTATCAAACATAATCTGAAATTGCATCCTTGCTGGTATAGAGAAGGTTCTGATTGGCGTTGGGTGTAACAGAATATCCAGGTAATGGATAGACCTATGATGAACTTTATTTTAGGGTTAAATATGCATTGATTCAATTTTTTAATTATTTTGGGTTTGGATCCTATTTATGTCTAAACCCCGTAATTTTAATTTTTTGTGCCCCCTATAGCTTGGGTATTGTTGGCGCATTTATTTCTTGTCACTTCCAGTGAGGGGGGAGGGGGGAGAACATAACTTTTGAACAAAGAATAGTTAGGGTGAACAATAGAAAAAGAAGTCATTATCCAACGGATTGCCACTTTCTAGGTTTAAGGCGCTCCCGGTTTGATTGTACGACGTAAATTTGCAAAAAATTAGACTTAAGCATAAAAACATGCCATCGAATGGTGAAAACATAAAATAGCCACAAAACAGTCCCGTAAGAGTCACGAACACCTCGTACAGAACCAATGTAAATCGCAGGAACTGACCGCGTAGTCACGGCGCTCCCGGTTTGAGTGTATGACGTAAATTTGCAAAAAAATAAACTTAAGCATAAAAACATGCCATCGAAGGGTGAAAACGTAAAATAGCCTTAAAACGGTCCCGTAAGAGTCATGAACCCCTCGTACGGGACTAATGTGACTCGTAGGAACCGACCGCGTAGTCACGGGGCTTCCGATTTGAGTGTATGACGTAAATTTATAAAAAGTTAGACTTAAGCATAAAAACATACCATCGAAGGGTAAAAAAGTAAAATAGCCATAAAATGGTCAGGTAAGAGTCACGAACACCTCGCACGGGATTAATATAACTCATAGAAACCGACCGCGTAGTCACGGGGCTCCCGGTTAGAGTGTGCGACGTAAATTTGTAAAAAAAAATAGACTTGAGCATAAAAACATGCCATTGAAGGGTGAAAACGTACAACAAGCACAAAACGGTCCCGTAAGAGTCACGAACACCTCGCACGGGACCAATGTGACTCGTAGGAACCGACCGCGTAGTAACGGGGCTTCCGAGTTGAGTGTACGACGTAAATTAGCAAAAAATTAGACTTGCATGCCATCGAAGGGTGAAATGTAAAACAACCTTAAAACGGTCCCGTAAGAGTCACGAACACCTCGCACGGGACCAATGTAACTCGTAGGAACCGACCGCGTAGTCACGGCACTCCCGGTTAGAGTGTACGACATAAATTTGCAAAAAATTAGACTAAAGCATAAAGGCATGCCATCGAAGGGTGAAAACGTAAAAAAGCCACAAAACGGTACCGTAAGAGTCACGAACACCTCGCACGGGACCAATGTTAATAGTAGGAACCAAACGGGTAGTCACAGGGATCCCGATTTGAGTATACGACGTAAATTTGCAAAAAGTTAGACTTGAGAATAAAAAAGATGCCATCGAAGGGTGAAAACGCAAAACACCCACAAAACGGTCCCGCAAGAGTCACGAACATCTCGCACGGGACCAATGTAAGTCGTAGGAACCGACCGTGTAGTCACGGCACTCCCGGCTTGTGTGTGTGCGTGTGTGCATGTTAATGTGTATGCGCGTGTGAGTGGGAAAGGGGGGAGAGGATGGGCAGGGGGCGCGTGTGTGCGTGTGTGCATGTTTGTGTGTGTGCGCATGTGCGAGTGGGGAAGGGGGGAGGGGACGGGCAGGGCGCGCGCACGCGTGTGTGTGTGTTTATGTGTGTGTGTGTGTGTGTGTGTGTGAGTGGAAAAGGGGGGAGGGGTCGGGGCATGTATACACATATGCAATCTGCATATATGCATATGCATATATGTAGTGAGAGTGTGTTTGTGTGTGCGTGCGTGTGTTTGTGTGTGCGTGTGAGTGTGTGCATATTGATGATAAAATCCAAGATAAAATAGAGAGTATACCTGATCTAGGGTGAATCCAAGAGTGGGATCTACAAAACAAACCTCCTGACACTCATATTCAGTCATCTGATCCGTTACGGTTGCCTCCGGTTCCGGTATCACGTAGGACTTTAAATAATTGTCACCTGAAAGAGAAATAACATATCAGAATTATATAATTATTAATATGAAACTAAATGAGAGATTTAGAAATAAAACATACCATATTCTCAGTGCATCCTACTTATCAGGCCATCCATTACAACAGTGATGAGAAGCTTCACAGTGATAAATCATACTTGCTGAAACAAAAGATTCAACAAAAATATATTCAAGCAAATTCGTGAGGTATACCTCGTTTTTGGCAGCAACGTGAAACCCCCAATCCAAAAACTTAACAGATATGCCAGTGTATACATGTTTGTGTGTGTGTTTATGTGCGCGTGTGTGCGTGTGTGAGTGGGAAAGGGGGGAGGGGACGGGGCAGGGGGCGGGGCAGTGTTGCATATATATGCAGTTGCATCTGCATATATATATGCAACTGTTGCATATATATGCATATGCCGCTTACAATCGACTTTTGATGAAGGTTTGCCTGCGTATAGAACGCAAGTTCGCGTGCCAGGTCATCATTCACGTCCACCTTTTGCTCTTGGTCAATGTTAACAGAAAGGTTGTGTACCCAATCCACGTTATCAGTATACCATCCTTGTTGTATAGATCTAATAAATATTTATAATGTGCCTACCTCTATTCAAACTGTTCGAAATTTCACCCTTGTTGTGACAAAGAAATCCACATTGACCGGGGGGTTTATCCTTCACATTTGCCTCCATGGGTACATAATATCCCTCCTACCAATAAGCACCGAGGGTACGCTTATTTAAAGTAATGAAAAGTAATTATTTGTCCCTGAATCGAAATACCTGGAAAATAAAACCAAACAATCATGTCAAGTTTGCAATGGGATTGAAATCCTAAATGTTTTCGAGACTATCCAATATCCTAACCATCTGCAATAATTAAGGCTCTAAATCAATCAACCATCCATAACCGCGGGTGAAAACTCAAAAACTCGAATAAGCCCCTGAACGTTCCCGTGGGTAGCACCAACACCTTCCACGGGACCAACCTAACTTATAGGAACTGACCCCACAGCCGCGGATCTCCCGGTTTGAGAGTACTACGATAATTTACATATTTCTAGACTTAGGCTTAAAAACATGACGTTAGAGGGTGAAAACTTGAAACAGCCCCCGAACGACCCCGTGGGTGGCACCAACACCTCCCACGGGACCAACGTAACTCGTAGGAACTGACCCATGCAGCCGCGGGTCTCCCGGTTTGAGAATACGACGGTAATTTGCGTATTTCTAGACTTAAGCAAAACATGGCGTTAGAGGGTGAAAACTCGAAACAGCCCCTGAACGGCCCTGTGGATGGCACCAACACCTCCAACGGGACCAACGTAACTCGTAGGAACTGACCCCCCAGCCGCGGGTCTCCTGGTTTGAGAATACGATCGTAATTTGTATATTTCTAGACTTAGGCTTAAAAACATGACGTTAGAGGGTGAAAACTCGAAACAGCTCCCAAACGTCCCCGTGGGTGGCACCAACACCTCCGACGGGACCAATGTAACTAGTAGGAACTGACCCCACAGCCGCGGGCCTCCCGGTTTGAGAGTACTACGGTAATTTGCATATTTCTAGACTTAGGCTTAAAAACATGACGTTAGAGGGTGAAAACTCGAAACAGCCCCCGAACGGCCCGGTGGGTGGCACCAACACCTCCCACGGGACCAACGTAACTCGTAGGAATTGACCCCGCAGCCGCGGGTCTCCTGGTTTGAGAATACGATGGTAATTTGCGTATTTCTAGACTTAAGCAAAACATCGCGTTAGAAGGTGAAAACTCGAAACAGCCCCCGATCGGCCCCGTGGGTGGCACCAACACCTCCCACGGGACCAACGTAACTCGTAGGAACTGACCCCGCAGCCGCTGGACTCCCGGTTTGAGATTGCGACGATAATTTGCATATTTCTAGACTTAGGCTTAAAAACATGACGTTAGAGGGTGAAAACTCGAAACAGCCCCCGAAAGGCCCCGTGGGTGGCACCAACACCTCCCACGGGACCAACGTAACTCGTAGGAACTGACCCCGCAGCCGCGGGTCTCCCGGTTTGAGAATACGACCATAATTTGCGTATTTCTAGACTTAGGCTTGAAAACATGACGTTAGAGGGTGAAAACTTGAAACAGCCCCCGAACGGCCCCGTGGGTGGCACCAACACCTCCCACGGGACCAATGTAACTCGTAGGAACTGACCCCGCAGCCGCGGGTCTCCCGATTAGAGAATATAACTGTAATTTGCGTATTTCTATACTTAAGCAAAACATGGCGTTGGAAGGTGAAAACTCGAAATAGCCTCCGAACGGCCCCGTGGGTGGCACCAACACCTCCCACAGGACCAACATAACTCGTAGGAACTGACCCCGCAGCCGCGGGTCTCCTGATTTGAGAATACGACCGTAATTTGCATATTTCTAGACTTAGGCTTAAAAACATGACGTTAGAGGGTGAAAACTCGAAACAGCCCCCGAACGGCCCCGTGGGTGGTACCAACACCTCCCACGGGACCAATGTAACTCGTAGGAACTGATCCCGTAGCCGCGGGTCTCCCGGTTTGAGAGTACTACAGTAATTTGCATATTTCTAGACTTAGGCTTAAAGACATGGCGTTAGAGGGTGAAAACTCGAAACAGCCCCCGAACGGCCCCGTGGGTGGCACCAACAACTCTCACGGGACCAACGTAACTCGTAGGAACTGACCCCGCAGCCGCGGGTCTCCCGATTTGAGAATACGACCATAATTTGTATATTTCTAGACTTAGGCTTAAAAACATGACGTTAGAGGGTGAAAACTCGAAACAACCCCTGAACGGCCCCGTGGGTGGCACCAACACCTCCCACGGGACCAACATAACTCGTAGGAACTGACCCCGCAGCCGCGGGTCTCCCGGTTTGAGAGTACTACGGTAATTTATATATTTCTAAACTTAAGCTTAAAAACATGATGTTAGAGGGTGAAAACTCGAAACAACCCTCGAACGGCCCCCTGGGTGGCACCAACACCTCTCACGGGACCAACGTAACTCCTAGGAATTGACCCAGCAGCCGTGGGTCTCCCGGTTTAAGAATAATATGGTAATTTGCGTACTTCTAGACTTTAGCAAAACATGGCGTTAGAGGGTGAAAACTCGAAACAACCCACGAACGGCCCCGTGGGTGTCACCAACACCTCACACGGGACCAACATAACTCGTAGGAACTGACCCCGCAGCCGCGGGACTCCCGGTTTGAGAATACGACAATAATTTGTATATTTCTTGACTTAGGCTTAAAAATATGGCGTTAGAGGGTGAAAACTCGAAACAGCCCCCGAACGGCCACGTGGGTGGCACCAACACCTCCCATGGGACCAAGGTAACTCATAGGAACTGACCCCGCAGTCGCGGGTCTCCCGATTTGAGAGTACTACGATAATTTGCATATTTCTAGACTTAGGCTTAAAAACATGACGTTAGAGGGTGAAAACTCGAAATAACCCCCGAACGGCCCCGTGGGTGGCACCAACACCTCCCACGGGACAAACGTAACTCGTAGGAACTGACCCCGCAGCCGCGAGTCTCCCAGTTTGAGAATACGAAGGTAATTTGCGTATTTCTAGACTTTGGCTTAAAAACACGACGTCAGAGGGTGAAAACTCAAAACATCCCCCGAACGACCCCGTGGGTGGCACCAACACCTCCCACGGACCAACGTAACTCGTAGGAACTGACCCCGCAGCCGCGGGTCTCCCGGTTTGAGAGTACTACGGTAATTTACATATTACTAAACTTAAGCTTAAAAATATGATGTTAGAGGGTGAAAACTCGAAACGACCCCCGAACGGCCCCGTGGGTGGCACCAACACCTCTCACGGGACCAACGTAACTCCTAGGAATTGACCCTGCAGCCCTGGGTCTCCCGATTTGAGAATACGACGGTAATTTGCGTATTTCCAGACTTGAGCAAAACATGGCGTTAGAAGGTAAAAACTCGAAACATCCCCCGAACGGCCCCGTGGGTGGCACCAATACCTCCCACGGGACAAACGTAACTCGTAGGAGCTGACCCCGCAGTCGCGGGTCTCCCGGTTTGAGAATACGACCGTAATTTGCATATTTCTAGACTTAGGCTTAAAAACACGACGTTAGAGGGTGAAAACTCGAAACAGCCCCCGAAAGGCCCCGTGGGTGGCACCAACACCTCCCACGGGACAAACGTAACTCGTAGGAGCTGACCCCGCAGCCGCGGGTCTCCCGGTTTGAGAATACGACCATAATTTGCGTATTTCTAGACTTGGGCTTAAAAACATGACGTTAGAGGGTGAAAACTCGAAACAGCCCCCGAACAGCCCCGTGGGTGGCACCAACACCTCCCACGGGACCATTGTAACTCGTAGGAACTGACCCCGCAGCCACGGGTCTCCCGATTTGAGAATACGACGGTATTTGCGTATTTCTAGACTTAAGCGAAATATGGCGTTAAAGGGTGAAAACTCAAAACAACCCCGAACGGCCCCGTGGGTGGCACCAACACCTCCCACGGGACCAACGTAACTCGTAGGAACTGACCCCGCAGCCGCGGCACTCCCGGTTTGAGATTGCGACGATAATTTGCATATTTCTTGACTTAGGCTTAAAAATATAGCGTTAGAGGGTGAAAACTTAAAACATCCCCCGAACGTTCCCGTGGGTGGCACGAACACCTCCCACAGGACCAACGTAACTCGTAGGAACTGACCCCGAAGCCGCGGGACTCCCAGTTTGAGATTGTGACGATAATTTGCATATTTCTTGACTTAGGCTTAAAAACATGGCGTTAGAGGGTGAAAACTCGAAACAGCCCCCGAACGTCCCTGTGGGTGGCACCAACACCTCCCACGGGACCAACGTAACTCGTAGGAACTGACCCCGTAGCCGCGGGTTTCCCGATTTGAGAATACGACCATAATTTGTATATTTCTAGACTTAGGCTTAAAAACATGACGTTAGAGGGTGAAAACTCGAAACAGCTCCCGAACGGCCCCGTGGGTGGTACCAACACCTCCCACGGGACCAACGTAACTCGTAGGAACTGACCCCGCAGTCGCGGCTCTCCCGGTTTGAGAGTGCTACGGTAATTTGTGTATTTTTAGA
The DNA here is from genome assembly GCA_949130495.1 of Sambucus nigra. NCBI lineage: Eukaryota > Viridiplantae > Streptophyta > Magnoliopsida > Dipsacales > Adoxaceae > Sambucus > Sambucus nigra. Next base: position 524,569,742 of record OX422212.1, read on the forward strand.
CTTAAGCAAAACATGGCGTTAGAGGGTGAAAACTTGAAACAGCCCCCGAACGGCCCCGTGGGTGGCACCAACACCTCCCACGGGACCAATGTAACTCGTAGGAACTGACCCCGCAGCCACGGGTTTCCCGGTTAGAGAATACGACGTTAATTTGCATATTTCTAGACTTAATCAAAATATGGCGTTAGAGGGTGAAAACTCGAAACAGCCCCCGAACGGCCTCGTGGGTGGCACCAACACCTCCCACGGGACCAACGTAACTTGTAGGAACTGACCCCGCAGCCGCGGGACTCCCGGTTTGAGATTACGACGATAATTTGCATATTTCTTGACTTAGGCTTAAAAACATGACGTTAGAGGGTGAAAACTCGAAACAGCCCCCGAACGTCCCTGTGGGTGGCACCAACACCTCCCACGGGACCAACGTAACTCATAGGAACTGACCCCGCAGCCGCGGGACTCCCGGTTTGATATTGCGACAATAATTTGCATATTCCTTGACTTAGGCTTAAAAACATGGCGTTAGAGGGTGAAAACTCAAAACAGCCCCCGAACGGCTCCGTGGGTGACATTAACACCTCCCACGGGACCAATGTAACTCGTAGGAACTGACCCCGCAGCCCCGGGTCTCCCGGTTTAAGAATACGATGGTAATTTGCATATTTTTAGACTTAAGCAAAACATGGCGTTAGAGGGTGAAAACTCGAAACAGCCCCCGAACGGCCCCGTGGGTGGCACCAACACCTCCCACGGGACCAACGTAACTCGTAGGAACTGACCCCGCAGCCGCGGGACTCCCGGTTTGAGAATACGGCAATAATTTGTATATTTATTGACTTAGGCTTAAAAACATGACGTTAGAGGGTGAAAACTCGAAACAGCCCCCGAACGTCCCCGTGGGTGGCACCAACACCTCCCACTGGACCAGTGTAACTCGTAGGAACTGCCCCGCAGCCGCGGGTCTCAAAAGGACGGTAATTTTCATATTTCTACTTGGTTACTGATAATTTTAACTCATATATGCAATTTTTCAGCTTGATTAATTATTTTGTAAAACTACTTGGTTACTGATATTTTTTTTATTTATCCTATCATTTGTAGGATTTTCGCACCCAGAACAAACGAAGAAGGCAATGGTCTACAACATGAAGATTGTTTATATGTTGTGGACATTCAGGATTTTGTTTTTTATGTGTTACAGCCGTCCGAGCTTTTATTGTTTAGTTTTATGGCCGTGCGGGCTTTTATAATTTGATTGTTGAATTTTATGGTCGTACGAGCTTTGTAATACGCAGGTTTTACATTTACAGGTTTTGGAATGTCAAGAAAATAGAGGAAACTCTGCCCAATTTTTTTTTTGTCTGTGAATTATTAAGACGTGTAATATTTTTAAGTTTGTATATATATTTATTTATTAACAACGTTCTCGATTCGCAATTTGTGATTTTTTTTATTGTTTTGCCAATAATAAATATTTCTAACACCTCGTACCTGTCCAACGTTACACGTAGCAACACACAGTGTACTCACATGACCCCCAATTTTAGGATTAGACCAAAAAAATACATTTTTTTTTAAATTATAGTTAAATATGGTCATGGACTTTGTCCATGACCATTTTTATTTTTTTCGTCACCCATAAAAATGGTCGCGGACTTTGGCCGCGACCATTTTTTTCGTCACGGTAGTGGGTCACAGACTTGGGCCACGACGATTTATTTTTATTTTTTTTGTCACGGTTATGGGTCGCGGACTTTGGCCGCGACCAATTTGTCACGGTTATGGGTCACGGATGAGGGCCGCGACCATTTTTTTAAATTTTTTTTTGTCACGGTCGTGGGTTGCGGACTTTGGCCGCGACAAATTTGTCACGGTTGTGAGTCACGGACGAGGGACGCGACCAATTTTTTTTAAATTTTTTGGGTCCGCGACCAATTTGTCACGGTTGTGAGTCACGGACGAGGGCCGCGACCAATTTTTTTTTTATTTTTTTGTCACGATCGTGGGTCGCGGAATTTGGCCGCGACCAATTTATCACGGTTGTGAGTCACGGACGAGGGTCGCGACCAATTTTTTTTAATTTTTTCATCACGGTCGTGGGTCGTGGCCAAAGTCCGCGACCAATTTGTCACGGTTGTGGGTCACGGACGAGGGTCGCGACCCGTCATGGCATGGGTCACGGCCTAAGTCCGCGACCATCTGTCGTGACCCCTCTCGACCGTGACCATTTTTTTGTCACGGACTTGGGCCGCGACCCACGAAAATTGACGAAAATGGTCACCCCTTAAATGGTCACGGCCCAAGTCCGCGACCCACAACTTTGGTCAGGGATTTTGGCCGTGACCAATCGCCAGTTTTGGTGTAGTGTATATAGTCATCCTTTTTTTTCCTTACCTGATTTTCTTCTTTAACTAAGTGTTGTTGCCATACTGTTTGAAATCTTTGGGTTATTTTATAAAAAAGAATGATAAAATCAAACTTGCCCGAAGTACTTGGACGATCAACCAATGGTACATCAAGTAAACTGGGATTTTGAACACCCATAAAGGTCAAGCGTGCCCAGATTACTTGGCCGAGCAGCCTTAAAGGTCCTTCACGTAAACTGGGACTTTAAACGACCATAAAGGCCACGCATGCCTAAATCCCTCGGTCGAGCAACCTTAAAGGTCCTTTAAGTAAACTTGGACTTAAAGGACCATAAAGGCCAAGCGTGCCGAGAATACTTGGTCAAGCAACCTTAAAGGTCCTTCAAGTAAACTGGGACCTTAATCGACCATGAAGGCCAAGCGTGCCCAGAATACTTGATCGAGCAACCTTTAAGGTCCTTCGAGTAAACTGGGACTTTAAACGACCATAAAGGTCAAGCATGCACAGAGTACTTGGTCGAGCAACTTTAAAGATCCCTCAAGTAAACTAGGACTTTAAGCGACCATAAATGCCAAGCGTGCCCTGAATACTTAGTCAAATAACCTTAAAGGTCCTTCAAGTAAATTGGGACTTTAAACGACCATTAAGGACAAGCGTTCCCAAAGTACTTAGTTGAGTAACCTTAAATGTCCTAGTAAAGTGGTACTTTAAATGACCATACAGGCCAAGCATGCCTAGAATACTTGGTCGAGCAACCTTAAAGATCCTTCAAGTAAACTATGACTTTAAACGATCGTAAAGGCCAAGCGTACCCAGAATACTTGGTTGAGCAACCTTAAAGGTCCTTCAAGTAAACTAGGACTTTAAATGACCATAAAGTCCAAACTTGCTATGTCAAACTGCTCTTCACTGACTTAATTTATGTTAGTTGTCAAGCGTCATGTCACTCCTTCTGAGCCTTCTTTTCTCATTGATCAAGTCCTTAGTGAGGATGTTCGTAGGGAGGCAATTATGAGCTATATTATTACAGATGTTGTTGTGGATCAATCTACTCTTCCCCTCACTGGTCTAAATGTTAAGGGATCATCTCGAGTAGCCACACCCATCTTAGAAGAGGAAGATAGGGTGTCGAACACAGTGTAGCCCTCAACGAACAATATTGCTTTTAGTGTCCATCCTCTAGAGGCATCTCCTACTAACTTGGTTAGGCAAATCGTTAAAGATTTCCCCCACATTCTATCCATTCTTCATCGTGAACTCCTTAAAAGGTTGTTTGGAACGTCATCCTTCCACCTTTAAACCATGTTGCATTCAGCTGATTCCAGTTATGATGGCTTATAGGTTACTTGGCCTTGCCATTGTATTTAGTGAAGTTTTGAGTACCTCGCTACAATCACCCACCTCATCTAAAATCAAATAGTTAATGGGCAAGGTTAATGTTCTTACAAATGATGGGTTTTCCTTAAATTAGTTGATCAATTTACTGATATCATTCAAGAAAGCCAATCTCCCTTCATTCTACACGAGACTTCAAGCCAGTAACAAAACTCAAGCTACTATCACGGAAGAAATGGCTAGCCTTCGCCCAGAGCTCATCAAACTAGAATAAAGAGTTATGGTTGCCCAGGAGGCCTTGGCCCAACACTACAAGAAAAAACAGAATTCACGATATGTTTCAGCGACATTAGTGTTTTGTGTTACCAAAGGGTATACTTTTGGCGACATATATAGTTTTTGTGTCACGAAAAGTTGTTATTTTGGTGGGCTCCCTACTAACATTTGCCCCCAAATGTCATTTACATTCAGCGACATCTGATTGATGCCACAGATTGAGTCCCCTACTTTCGGCGACATGTGTTGTATGTCGCAAAAATATCACTCACATCTGGCGACATGGGTGTTATGTCGCGAAATTCTATACACTTTCAGCTTCATCATATGCATGTCGCAATATATATTTTAATTTAATTTAAAAATAAATAAAAATTCAAAATTTATCTCCCTACTTTTTTTAGCCAAAATATTATCCCCCCCCACACACATATAAATGTGACACCCCGACTAATTAAATACCGGGTAGCTACTCCTTTATTAAATCAATACAAAATGCCAAGTTGGTTCAGTTAATAGCATCACTATTGAAAACATTTTAATGATTACTAACCACTTAGTATTTAAAAAGTGAGTTGCCAAATTTTAAATTAAATCTGATTAACATGCAATGAATGAATTATAGAAATGTAGCACAACCATTCACGATAAAGTCTCACTAGAGTAACCAACAAATAATAATGAGTCTGGAGGAAATACTCCTCACAACAAACCCAATATGGAAATAAATAAAACAAGATTGCATCCTGAATTAATTACAAACCAAAGTCTGAATAACTAAAATATAAAATGTCTCTAAAGGAAATGGGCGACATGCCCTACAAATGATAAAACTGAATATGGAGTCAAGACAAAAGAAGCGTCTACTAGCAAAGTCATGTAACTTCCACAACAGCTACAGCTCGTCACCTGAATGGAAATCCTATGCATGGTGTCCTTGTGGCTGGGCACCTAAAAGGTTCTTACAAAAATAGATTTGAAAGCAAACGGGTCAGAGCCCGAAAGTGGAGAGTATTTTAAAAACAGCAAATGATTTAATAACATTAAAACAATGATTGCAAAATACATGTTAGGACGTGCTCTCACATGAAATGCTCACCTCTCGATTAATTGCGCACTCCTAACGTACCGTACTCATACACGTGATATCCATATCTAACTAAACCGACATAAGTTCTAACCTTTCTACTCGATTCATACTATAAATTCCCAACGTCATCACTTAGATAGGTAGCCTTACTTAAACTCGGATTCTCAATCATTAGCAAAACATTTCACAGCAGGTTATCCCTTTCTTATCTTTATCAAAACGTTACTACAATTATACTCGCAATTAAACATAAAAATTCCTTTTCATTTAACTGTATTATTCACATCATAATTATACAATATAAGCACCCCTAGGCTAAGCTACGGTGCACACATACTCTGCTATCCATCCCGGTACATCACGTACATAAGGATTACAAATTCCGAATCTCTCAGGAATTGTTAGAATAAGCACCACACACAAAAATGGAGGCGAACATAATTCAACATATCCATGGTCACGTACATACCTACGCTCCATAGTCAGCTGACTTATTAACTCACAAATAAGTCATTCTATTGAACTATGTCCTCGAGGTACCAATCTAAATCCGGGCACACAAAGATTAGATGGCCCTAAGCGAACGTAAACCTCCCGTGATAGCAAGTATGGTAGATATGTCATACACATAAAATCATATACATATACTAAGCATGCACACATCTTAGTAATTATCATAATTTATTGGTGGTATACTTCTCATTCTCATACCAACTTATAGTTTTACACCTTTCATATGTTCGGTTCGTATGTATTTAATTCATCAATTATTCTCACAACGTGAATAGTCACCCGCGTCCTAATCCACAAATATTATTTGGTTCCACTCACACTTCTATGTTTTACTCCTCAATATATCCCAAAGATCCCAACTATCTCAATTAGTCATCAAGGGAATGTCATCTCTACAATTAAACAAGGTTACGGGATACTAGAAATCAAATCAGGCCAAAAAAGCCAAACTGTCAACTCGTTAGAAGTCTCGTTCGAACGAGAGTTCGTTCGAACGAAAGGGGCATCTAACGAGATCTCGTTCGAACGAAAGGCATCGAACGAACATCCCACTTGTTAGAAGGCAAACTGTCACCTCCTTAGAAGCTCGTTCGAACGAGCTCGTTCGAACGACCTGGGCAGGTCTTCTAACGAGATGCCAGTTTCGAGCCCAGAATTTTCCTATCTGGTTTTTCTCTATTTTCTTCACCTCTAATCCCATATAAAAATCGTCCCAACAGTATTTTAAGGTTTCTAATCCACACTAAACATTCATAGGTCATAACTTAACATTTATATAGGGCCAAATCTTCTTAAACATCATCTAATTATCATAACTCCCCAATTTTTCCCAAACCTTATGAACATGAACCCTAGAAATTTAAAGTCTTCAATTTCCATAAATAAATCCGTTTTTGTAACATAAGAAGTAATAATTCTTTTAGTCCAATCCCCCAATAACAAATCTACATGCAAACCTATATCAAATCTGAATTTATAACTCCAATTTCATGGTTTTTTTATAAATCTCCCAATAAAATGCAAATATATCAATTTCTAAGCATGGAAGAAGCATTCGCTTGAAATTAACGTAATTAAACCACTTGCCTCGGATTATTCTCTGAATTTGCTGTTGAATTGATGAAGGTTGGTCTCTCTCTTTCTCTCCCAAGGTTGAAGGTTGAAGATGGAGGTTGTGTTTCTCTTTTGGGAACTTCTCCTAACCTCTCCTATAACTCCCGTAGCCCTTTAGTTGGTTAAGTGCTGGTAATGGCTTAGTGGGTCACTAAATTGTGACACCCCGCCTAATAAAATACCGGGTGATCAGTCCTATACCAAATTAAAACAGGAATCCCAGTTGGTTCATCCTTAGCATCACTTTCGAAAACTTTTTTTTTTAAAACTTACTAACCACCTAGTATTCCAAAAGCTGGTGCCAATTTTAACTTTTTAATTAACAAGAACAGTACATGCGGAATTAATGTAAACCATTCACACAACTAAATGAAATCAACTGAATAAATAAATTAAACAACTTGCCGAATAAACCATCAGCCACCAAAGTAAAAATAATACAACACAACATCCAACATCTGAATAAAATATAACTGAAAACTGTACTGAGAGGTCTGGGCAACAAGTCCTAAGTAAAACTGAACTGAGAAAAGATTCCTACTCTAGGAATGAATGAACGATGCGTCTAATCCAAACTCCTACTAGCATCCACATATGTCGCAGCTCCGTGTCCCTGGAATAGAGTATCAATCCTGGCGTCCCTGTGGCTGGACACCTAAAAGGTTTTGGAAAATAGTTTTATAGCAAGGAGTTAGAACCCAAAACATTTTGAAAATATTTAGCAAGTGAATTAACTGCAGTAATTTTAAATGCATGAATGCTCTTCATATTAAAGTTAGTGTCGCACTCTCTTGTGGACATTCTCACCCCTCCACTAATGTGCACACCTAACGGTTACCTTAACCCCACCTAGTTGTACTACCCCGTTCAACTAGTCCTGGTGTAACCTCCCCTTGCCATACTACTCTAACCCGAGTATTATTATTTCCGAATTATAAGTTATCTCACTAATCAACTTATTTAATTCCTTCTTAATTAATAGCCTATAACCGTAACACAAGTTATATCAATTAAATATATCACACACTGTATTATTCCCAAAAATGTTTAACTTAATTAATTTCTCATTAATTAACAGCATATAACTGTAACTCGAGTTATATAAAATAAATACATCACACACTGTATTATTACCTACATATAATATTCACTATCATATTATATGTATCTTACTAAAACATCCACACATATATAATACGTGTACCCATCCTTCCGAGTATATCCTCACTGGATGATTCCCTCTCAAGTGCCATCTCACTAGGTGTGCTCACTTTACCTAGTTACCCAAGTTGGATTCGCTCACCAACGTGGTTCAAAACAAAACGAAGTGGAGGCGGTCATATTCCTTCCCTGAAAGTGAGATAAGCCCCTCACCCATATAACGGACGCTATGACCTGGGGATATACTCACCCTACTCCTCAAGCTAGGGGATTCACCCACATCGCGCAACCTCCCTTGATAGCACTAAAGACTATAATTTAATAAATATCTAATCACTGATATTTAGTAGCACACACAATATATACACATATATATATACTATCACTACACCGTATATATATATATATATATAAAATAAACCCCGGCTTTACCGTGTACTCACAACCCGTAACACTAGCCTGAAATCCCGAGTCTCTCGCCTGACTCGACCAAATAAGTTTTCTCACTTATTATATTATTATTATCCCGAGTCTATGGTCTGACTCTAATTTAATTAATTCCCACATTAATTAATGTAATACTTTCCCCGAGTCTATGGTCCGACTCTCTGTTAATTAATTTACACACTTTAATTAATTAATACCAATCCAAGTCTATGGTCCGACTTTCATTTAATTAATTTCACCCAATTAATTTCTATAATGATGGCCCGAGTCTATACCTCGACCCTTATTTAATTTAATATCACCTAAATTAACTTATTACCTCCCTGAGTCTACCATCCGACTCTAATTAAATAATTAGCACAATTATCAATTTAATACCAATCCGAGTCTGTGGTCCGACTCTATTATAATTAATTTACACACTAATTAATTTATTTCCTTCCCGAGCCTACAACCCAACTCTAGCTAATTAATTGCACATTAATTAATTTACCACTTTCCTGAGTCTATAGTCCGACTCCACTTTAATTAATTGCTCATTAATTAATTTAATACTTGGTGTCGCACAACCATTTTACCCGAACTCGCTCACTTGGCCCGTAACTTAATATGTTCCCGAGTCTATATTCCGACACTAAATTAATTAGTTTATCTCCAACCTTAATTCACTACCTTGGCGTCGCTTAGCCAATATACCCGGACTCACTCACTTGATCCGTATCTCCCTATTTTGGAATAACATCCCTCAATTTCCTCCATAGAGTTTCCCCACATAAATTGCTCCTAGTCCCAATTACTATTCCCCGTAATTACTAGGAATATGTATTTCATAATTATATAACATTAATTAATGTATGAAAATTAATATATAATTAATTTCCCCCTTATCTCACATCCAGGACGAACTGCCCAGAATTCACCATCGTCGATCGATCGATCGATCCCTTCGTTCCAGCTCTCCTTCCTTGCTGAATTTCACCATTAACGAAAATTAAGGTTTTTAATCCAAAGTCTAAACCTCAAATCACATTATCCCACCACATAAACATAGTTATTCCACATCCTACACATCAAGGGACCTTAGGATAATCAATTTATCTACTTATCTCATGATTTTCGAAATGGGTCTTTCTCCACAACAATTCAATTATCTGTTTTACAATCCAATTTCCAGATTTAATTTCTACTCTTTTATGTTCTGGATTTCTCATTCAAATCATATATACATATTCAGATATCAATCACCTATCTAAATCTTACTTTGAATCTCATTCAAGTGTCCCATAAACAAAAACCCCATTTTGTACCCATTTACACCCAAAACGAATTTTAGTATACACATCACTAAAATATGAATTGGATATCACAATTTAGAAGTAAAAACAGTTAACCACTTGCCTCGAATTGTTCGTAGGGTCTGATCCGTCGTCGACATCCCTTAATTTGGCTCCAATAACCTCCAATTTGCCTTTTGATTGTTTTCCCCCAATCTCCCTCTCAAACCCTAGGTTAGAATAATGTTGGCTGCTCCTTTTCCTTTTCTTAGGTTTAGGTTTAAAAATATAAATCCCGTTTTTTGCCTAATGGGCTAAATTAAAATAGCCCAAATCACCCCATGTGGACCCGGCTATGCCCAAAAATGTCCCGAGACCCAATTACTACCCCCGGGTACTCTTTTCTGACTATCTCGACCCATCCGGACTCAACCGCGCACTCAGAATTGGCATCCGAATTAATTTATAAAAATCCTTATTTCACACCCAATTTAGTCTATACCGACTCCCGGCTGTGATAAATGCATACCCCGTCAATAATACCCTAAACGACGTAATTAAATTATTACTATTCACTTAGTAAATAAATTTCCCTAAACATTAACCATTCACTCCCCGATTAATATTTAAATATATATATTGCCATAATTAATTCAATTAAAATTACAACACACAAGTAATTTAAAATTCCCGAATTAATTAAATATTAAATGCACAAAAATACGGGGTGTTACATAAATATCCTAATATTTAACTCCCAAAATTCGTTGATTAATTATCCTAATATTTCAAAATTACCAAAATACCCTTTTAAGTTGCCGGTAGGGCCCAATAATGCTCCGGGACCCAAACTAAACCCCCGGCTAGTGTTTTCTGACTATTTCGACCCTTCCGGACACGTTGGCGCACTCAAAATGACCATACGGTTGATAAAAATAAAATCCACTTTTTAATTAAAATAATTACATTCCTGACGCGACTGTCACGCGCGTCCCAACAAAATTTCCCAAATTGCCGTATTTCAATTTCACGACAAATTCAATATATTAATATATTGCCATATATACACATCATAATCAAATACCAACTCACATCTCGTTAGTATTTTATCCGAATTAATTCTCAATTAATTCCCATTTAATTTAATTAATCCCACAAATAATTATCAATAAAAGTAGGGGGTATTACATACTTCCCCCCTAATAACAGAATTTCGTCCCGAAATTCGAAACTAGAAAGTACCTTGTAAAAATAACTCTGGATAACGTTCGCGCATCTCATCCTCGCGCTCCCATGTGGACTCCTCGACATTATGATGTCGCCACTGAACACGCACTAACGAAACTATCTTTGACCGCAGTTTCCGCTCACTTCGGTCCAAAATAGCAATCGGTCCCTCCTCGTAGGAGCTATCGGGCTGGAGATCGATGTCCTCCAAAGCAATGTGAGAATGAGCCAAATCGTCTCTAAGATATTTTCTTAGCGAGGAAATATGAAACACATCATGAATCCCGTGTAAATGCTCCGGTAACCCAAGTCTATACGCAACAGACCCAATCCGCTCGATGATAGGAAATGGCCCCACATATCTCGATGCCAACTTCCACTTCTTTCCAAATCGCATAATCCCCTTCATAGGAGATACTCTGAGTAAAACTTGGTCCCCCACTTGGAACTCCCTGAAGAATCTCTTCGCATCAGCGTAGCTCTTCTGCCGATCCTGAGCTACCCGAATGCGACTCCGTATCAATTCTATCCTCGCCAAAGTATCCTGAATCACTTCCGGCCCAAGTAGTTTGTTGTCCCCCACCTCCAACCAACATGCTGGGGAACGACAAGGTCTACCGTACAACGCCTCAAATGGATCCATGCCAATGGTGAACTGGTAGGAGTTGTTGTAAGCAAACTCCACCAGTGGAAGATACTGCTCCCATCCACCCCCGAAATCAATGATGCACATACGCAACATGTCCTCTAACATCTGATTTGTATGCTCGGTTTTCCCATCGGTCTGCGGATGATAAGACGTACTCAACCGCAATTCCGTGCCCATGGCCTCCTAAAAACTCTCCCAAAACCGTGAAACGAATATCTTGTCTCTATCAGACACGATATTTAGGGGCACACCGTGAAGTTTCACTATTTCTGCAACAAAGAGCTGGGCATACTGTTCCGTAGTGTAGTCTGTCCTTACGGGTAGAAAATGAGCGACTTTTGTCAACCTGTCCATAATTACCCAAATGGAGTCGTGTCCTCTCTATTACGTAGGCAACCCCGTGATAAAGTCCATGGAGATGCTCTCCCACATCCACATCGGGACCTCTAATGGCTGTAGAAGTCCTGCCGGTCTCTGATGGTACACTTTTACCAGCTGACAAGTGGCGCATTTAGAAACAAACACGGCAATATCTTTCTTCATCCCGCTCCACCAATACTGATGTCTCATGTCTTGGTATATTTTGTCCCCACCGAGATGTACCACGAACTGTGAGCCGTGCAACTCTGCCATCACTTCGTGTCGCAATTCCTCCCCTTCCGAAAATACCCCGTCTGAGCTAACGGTATAGGACTCGGCTCCCTCTGCTAATAATTGAACTATCTGCTCCTGACAAAACGATTCATCTGCTTGTGCCTTTACCACTCTCGTGACAATCTGCGGTGTAACAATCATCACCGACATGAATGATCGGGCCACTGCATCCTGGTGTCCCAACTCCTTCCACACCCCTGCCACTTCATCTACTGGCCTACGACTCAACGCGTCTGCTACCACGTTAGCCCTCCCCGGGTGATATTGGATATCAAACTGATAGTCCTTCACAAACTCAAGCCACCTCCGTTGCCGCATATTCAACTCCTTCTGCGTGAATAGGTACTGTAGGGACTTGTGGTCCGTGAACAATCGAAACTTCTCCCCCAAAAGGTAATGTTTCCAAATCCGAAGGGCAAATACCACTGCCGCTAACTCCAAGTCATGGGTGGGGTAAATTGTGAGGCTTAAGCTTACGGGAAGCCTAAGCTATGGCCTGACTCTCCTGCTGCAATACACCTCCAAGTCCTTGTAAGGACGCATCGTTGAAAACTAGATACTCAACTACCGGTCTCGGCAATGCTAACACAGGTGCTGAGGTCGACTTGTCCTTCAACTCATCGAATGCCAACTGACAGGCATCACTCTAAATAAACGGCACACCTTTACGAGTCAGATGTGTCAAAGGACCCGCTATCTTTGAGAAACCCCGAATGAACCTCCTATAGTATCCTGCTAGGCCCAAGAAACTACGGATCTCAGTCGGTGTCGTGGGCTGTCCCCATTCCCTCACCGCGGATACCTTACCCCGATCAACAGATATCCCTCGGTCGAAAGTAATATGCCCCAAAAACTGAACCTCCTTCAGCCAAAACCCACACTTCTCATACTTTGCATACAACTCGTTCTGACGTAGCGTCTGCAAAACCTGACTCAAATGCTCGGCGTGCTCCTCCTCTGTCTGGGAGTAAACCAGAATATCATCAATAAAAACAATGATGAACTGATCTAGGAATTCTCTGAACACCCTATTCATCAAGTCCATAAACACGGCTGGAGCATTGGTCAAACCAAAAGGCATAACTCGAAACTCGTAGGGACCATATCTCGTTAAGAAAGCAGTCTTCGAGACGTCCTCCTCCCTGATATGCAACTGATGGTATCCCGATCGCAAATCAGTCTTTGAGAAGAAAGAAGCTCCCCTCAGCTGGTCGAATAAGTCATCGATTCGGGGCAACGGATACTTATTCCGTACCGTGACCTTATTCAACTCCCGGTAATCCACACACAACCTCAACGATCCATCCCTCTTCTTAACGAACAACATAGGGCACCCCACGGTGAAGTACTCCTCCGAATAAACCCCTGACCCAACAACTGCTCAATCTGATCTTGTAGCTCTCGCATCTCTGCCGAAGCCATACGGTACGGTGCGCGTGCTGTAGGTCTCGTATCTGGCAATAAATTTATAATAAAGTTTATCTCTCGACTGGGGGGTAGGCTTGGTATCTCCTGAAACACATCGGAATACTCCCTGACAACTGGGATCGAATCTAAGGGAATCACAACCTCCTTAGAGGTATCCTCCTCTATGTAATACAAATGAGCGGTCGAACCTCCCTCTGGCGAGGCATCGCCACTACAAACATCTCCTGTCCCGGAATGACAAAAACAATGCTCCCACCGAAGCAATCAATCATGGCTCTATAAGCTGCGAGCCTATCCATACCAATAATAACATCATGCTCATGCATATCTAAGACTAACATGTCCGCAGGTAATACCAAACTACTAATCTCTACCCCCATTCCTCGGCATATAAAGAAGATAAGCGAACCATTCCCCAGTGGTGAGTCTACCTACGTTACAGTGCTCTCTACTGTGGTTAATAAACGTACGGTCTTCGCATAATATGTAGCTATAAAACAATGCGTAGTCCCAGTAATAAACAAAATTCGACCCAAAGTCTCATGGATAGAAAACATACCCCAAATCGCGGGTGGTGCCTGTGGGGCGGCTGCCTGGTGGATATTATAGATATGTCTGTACTGTAACTGCCCCTGCTGCACTGGAGCTACTGGAAAAGTTGGTAGGGCTAGTCCTTGAGCTGGTGCTGGGAGGGCGATGGGAAACATAGGCCTCTGCGGCTCCTGTCGGGCACCCTGCTGCTGCTGCTGTGGGGCCCTGCCCCTATTAGGACAATCCTGGCGTTTATGGCCATGCGTGCCACACACGAAACATCGGCCTCTGAAGTTACTCCCCCTCTGACCCTGCTGCTGACGGTGTCGGCCTTGCTGACTTGGGACTTTATTCCCCTTTCGAAACTGCTTCACTTCATTACGGTGTTGACTAGTCTCGCTTTTCCCCTAGTCTTGCTGGCCTTGGGGGGAGATTTGCGAAAAAACTATGTCAGGGCGAGGACAATCCATCCACTTGTGACCCGGTTGTACACATTTATAGCAGAGTTTCGAAATTCTTCGCTGATCAGATTGTAGTTTATCCCCAGTCTGATTCGGATAAGATTTACATTTGTGATCGTCCATTCCACAACCGAAACACCTCTTTGTGGTTTCATTCGGAACCTGACTTCGTTGGCCCTGACATTTTTGCCCCTGTACATAAATCTCGTTACTTCTGGAACTTACTCAATCTTGATTGTTTTGTTGTCGCAGATTCGGTGCCTTCGCACAATTTTCAACGTTAGTCACATGCATTTGGTTAACCTCTCTAGGTCTTTTGCCTCCTTTAAGTTGTATGCTGCGTTCTTGGTATTGTAGAACTGCAGTGGTAACTGCTCGTGCCACGATACCTGCTAACTCGGCGGTTGATATTCTTTCTGGGGATACTTGAGGTGTGAGTCGATCTTGCTCGTTGACTCCCCCAACCGGTTTAGCTAGTTCTTCTTGACGATCCATCTAAAAATTTAAGTAATTTGGATGAGTTCATCGTTCGTATAAACAATCGCAGAAGCACGATTTTCCAATGTATAGAGATAAACACAACATTCCTAGGATTAGGGCTCTATATCAAAGAAAGCTCAGCGAAAACATAATAAGCCGTACAGATCCTAAAGGACACTAGAACCTGATGCTCTGATACCACCTGTGAGACCCCGACTAATTAAATACCGGGTAGCTACTCCTTTATTAAATCAAAACAAAATGCCAAGTTGGTTCAGTTAATAGCATCACTGTCGAAAACATTTTAATGATTACTAACCACCTAGTATTTAAAAAGTGAGTTGCCAAATTTAAAATTAAATCTGATTAACATGCAATGAATGAATTATAGAAATGTAGCACAACCATTCATGATAAAGTCTCAATAGAGTAACCAACAAATAATAATGAGTCTGGAGGAAATACTCCTCACAACAATCCCAATATGGAAATAAATAAAACAAGACTGCATCCTGAATTAATTACAAACCAAAGTCTGAATAACTAAAATATAAAATGTCTCTAAAGGAAATGGGAGACATGCCCTACAAATGATAAAACTGAATATGGAGTCAAGACAAAAGAAGCGTCTACTAGCAAAGTCCTGTAACTTCCACAATAACTACAGCTCATCACCTGAATGGAAATCCTATGCATGGTGTCCTTGTGGCTGGGCACCTAAAAGGTTTTTACAAAAATAGATTTGAAAGCAAACGGGTCAGAGCCCGAAAGTGGAGAGTATTTTAAAAGCAGCAAGTGCTTAATAACATTAATACAATGAATGCAAAATACATGTTAGGACGTGCTCTCACATGAAATTCTCACCTCTCGACTAATTGCGCACTCCTAACGTACCGTACCCATACACGTGATATCCATATCTAACTAAACCGACATAAGTTCTAACCTTTCTACTCGATTCATACTATAAATTCCCAACGTCATCACTTAGATAGGTAGCCTTACTTAAACTCGGATTCTCAATTATTAGCAAAACATTTCACAGCAGGTTATCCCTTTTTATCTTTATCAAAACGTTACTACAATTATACTCGCAATTAAACATAAAAATTCCTTTTCATTTAACCGTATTATTCACATCATAATTATACAATATAAGCACCCCGAGGCTAAGCTACGGTGCACACATACTCTGCTATCCATCCCGGTACATCACGTACATAAGGATTACAAATTCCGAATCTCTCAGGAATTGTTAGAATAAGCACCACACACAAAAATGGAGGCGAACATAATTCAACATATCCATGGTCATGTACATACCTACGCTCCATAGTCAGCTGACTTATTAACTCACAAATAAGTCATTCTCTTGAACTATGTCCTCGAGGTACCAATCTAAATCCGGGCACACAAAGATTAGATGGCCCTAAGCGAACGTAAACCTCCCGTGATAGCAAGTATGGTAGGTATGTCATACACATAAAATCATATACATATACTAAGCATGCACACATCTTAGTAATTATCATAATTTATTGGTGGTATACTTCTCATTCTCATACCAACTTATAGTTTTACACCTTTCATATGTTCGGTTCGTATGTATTTAATTCATCAATTATTCTCACAACGTGAATAGTCACCCGCGTCCTAATCCACAAATATTATTTGGTTCCACTCACACTTCTAGGTTTTACTCCTCAATATATCCCAAAGATCCCAACTATCTCAATTAGTCATCAAGGGAATGTCATCTCTACAATTAAACAAGGTTACGAGACACTAGAAATCAAATCAGGCCAAAAAAGCCAAACTGTCAACTCGTTAGAAGTCTCGTTCGAACGAGAGTTCGTTCGAATGAAAGGGGAATCTAACGAGATCTCGTTCGAACGAACATCCCACTCGTTAGAAGGCAAACTGTCACCTCGTTAGAAGCTCGTTCGAACGAGCTCGTTCGAACGACCTGGGCAGGTCTTCTAACGAGATGCCAGTTTCGAGCCCAAAATTTTCCTATCTCATTTTTCTCTATTTTCTTCACCTCTAATCCCATATAAAAATCGTCCCAAC
Organism: Sambucus nigra; assembly: GCA_949130495.1. NCBI lineage: Eukaryota > Viridiplantae > Streptophyta > Magnoliopsida > Dipsacales > Adoxaceae > Sambucus > Sambucus nigra. The sequence goes on from OX422212.1 coordinate 524,586,818, forward strand.
AGTATTTTAAGGTTTCTAATCCACACTAAACATTCATAGGTCATAACTTAACATTTATATAGGGCCAAATCTTCCTAAACATCATCTAATTATCATAACTCCCCAATTTTTCCTAAACCTTATGAACATGAACCCTAGAAATTTAAAGTCTTCAATTTCCATAAATAAATCCGTTTTTTTAACATAAGAAGTAATAATTCTTTTAGTCCAATCCCCCAATAACAAATCTACATGCAAACCTATATCAAATCTGAATTTATAACTCCAATTTCATGGTTTTTTTATAAATCTCCCAATGAAATGCAAATATATCAATTTCTAAGCATGGAAGAAGCATTCGCTTGAAATTAACGTAATTAAACCACTTGCCTCGGATTATTCTCTGAATTTGCTGTTGAATTGATGAAGGTTGGTCTCTCTCTTTCTCTCCCAAGGTTGAAGGTTGAAGATGGAGGTTGTGTTTCTCTTTTGGGAACTTCTCCTAACCTCTCCTATAACTCCCGTAGCCCTTTAGTTGGTTAAGTGCTGGTAATGGCTTAGTGGGTCACTAAATATCCTAATATTTAACTCCCAAAATTCGTTGGTTAATTATCCTAATATTTCAAAATTACCAAAATACCCTTTTAAGTTGCCGGTATGGCCCAATAATGCCCCGGGACCCAAACTAAACCCCCGGCTAGTGTTTTCTGACTATTTCGACCCTTCCGGACACGTTGGCGCACTCAAAATGACCATACGGTTGATAAAAATAAAATCCAATTTTTAATTAAAATAATTATATTCCTGACGCGACTGTCACGCGCGTCCGAACAAAATTTTCCAAATTGCCGTATTTCAATTTCACGACAAATTCAATATATTCATATATTGCCATATATACACATTATAATCAAATACCAACTCACATCTCGTTAGTATTTTATCCGGATTAATTCTCAATTAATTCCCATTTAATTTAATTAATCCCACAAATAATTATCAATAAAAGTACGGGGTATTACAATAAAAACCTCCTAAAATTCCCGCTAAGAAAAAATACGTAAAAAAACACCCAAAAAACTTTTTTCTCTCCTCTCCCCCGAACTCCTCCGTTCTCTCTCCCCTCACCCTATCACCGTCTCCAACCCGACTCCAACCCCTCTCTCTCTGCTCCGACATCAACCCTTTCTCTCTGCTCCGGCATCAACCCTTTCTCTCTGCTCCGACATCCTCCATCTCCAACCCCTTCTTTAGACATAAAGGAAATCGGCACAAATGAAATCAGCACAAACTCCAGAATCAGGGTATTTTTAGTCCGGCCCCCTCTTTGGCCTGGATTTTTAGGCTGTAGTTTGAATAGTGGAAGGTTTTTTTCTTTTTTCTTTTTAATTCGTTTTTAGTTTTGGAATTGTTAGAATTGGGACTCCAATATTCTAATGTTTATTTGATTTTATTTTTGGTTAACATTTACAGCACAAACGAAACAAAATCAGAAGATTTGAGTTCCACAAGAATCTGCACGAAGATTTTAATTCCACCATTCCAAACAAAGCTCCTGAATTAGGGTATTTTTGGATGTTGTAGTTGATCTGACTGTTATACTGAACTTAGTTTTTTGATGAGTTTGATGATGGTAACCCATATTATTTTCTTTAGTTGCAAATTTTGTGTGTTATTTATTTCAATTAAAATCATAAAATAAAGTGTATATTTTTTTTATCGGAACTGTTTAATTAGTCTAAATTAGCGAGGCCGTTGAAAATTGGGTTATTAATTGAAAATTGAGTGTGTAATGTTATCACAACCTTTGGGCATTGGTTTACTTAGTACAACCTTAGGTAACCTCAATTTGACATAGTATACACATCATAAGTATAACCTTAGGTAAGCTTTATTTTTTTTAAATCAAGACATACTTGTTCTGATTAGCATTACAATAATTAATTACAACTCTTGACATTCAAGAACAATATGTAGGTTTAATTTGTGTAAATATGCTATTTGAAATTAATTTGTTTGAATATGCTATTTGGAATACGTGTAATCTTTTATTTAAATGGTATCTTATAATCCGCTCTTTAATCATCATTGTCGGGATATAGCATCGCATTATTGAATTGTATTTTAAATGGCCTTTTATGTGTTTTAGTCCAAACAATAATGTAGTAAAACAATTAATCATGGTTAAATAATTTACTAATTATTGGTATAATAGATATGATGGACAAGAGTTGGATGACACTTCGACAAAGATTACGTAAGCAATATTGCGACGAGTCGAGTGCTTTTGTTGAATTTGCAATGGCCAAAATGAGCTATAATAGTACTATTTGGTGTCCGTGTAATGAATGTATGACTCGGTATTTACATAGTGGTGAAGTGGTAATCAATCATTTAATCTGATATGAGATAATGGAATCTTACAAGACTTGGTTTTATCATGTGGAATTTATTCCCGTGTGTCAAACCCATGTATCAGGTGGTGAGAGTGATAATGAAATGACAAACAACGACGTAGAGGATGGGGATGAGCTTACCGACTTAATGGAAGACTATTGTAGGGGGGATTACATGGATAGTGATTGGGGGGATCGGATATAGGTCAAGCGACTGATGGTGCACAAAAGGAGGAGGTGCAAAACATTAAAAAATTGTTGGTGGCTGCACAATGTGAGGTGTACCCAGGCTACAAGAAGTATACTTTGCTGAAATTTGTGATTACAACGTTTCATTTGAAGGTAAGTGGAAAGTGGACCAACTTGTCATTCGATATGTTAATGGGTCAAGCCTGGATATACGACCCATATAGTGTCAGCGTATGAGAAATAAAGATTGAATAATATTGCAAATAATATAATAAGAATGGCTTCCCTTGGGCTGTGTCATTTGGCAAATTCTTTACGGAGTGTGGTTGAGAAGAACAAGCAGGCAACCTCGGGTAAGAAAAACTAACAAATGTAAGTGAGGGTGATGATGAGTATATACCTTTCGACGATGGGAAAGAGTTTAGTTTGTATGTCGTGGATGATGCCCGTAATGAGTGTATTAATCCTCAAATAGAGAAGGTATCTTATGTTAGAAAGTGCATTTAAACTTGATTTTATCTCTCATATTGAAGTTAAACTCTAAAAACACATACTCTTGGCAATTATTATGAATGCCGTCACTAATTATTTATTATATATTATTTTTCAGGTTTTATTCATGGCCTTTGTTAGAAAATCACGTCGTTTTTCCACACCCATGGATAGGGCGGATGACTCCCTGTGATGTTTGATAATTTGTCACATTCTTCCACACCCACAGTTGATGCGGTTGTAACCCCTGCGACGTTTAATACCACTTTTCATTCTTCCGCTTCGATAATTGGGGAAGTAATAACCCCCATGACATTTAATACTTCGTTTCAAGTGTCCCGACCGGTACATTTAGTTTCTGGCAGTGCAGGTAATGGATACGTGTTCACTTAATTTAATGTTATCAATATTTATAATGTGTTCACTCGATTTAAATTTTATTCTCAACTCCTACTAAGAAACGTGTAAGGGGGCTTACCGTAGGAAAAATGACGAAGAAAGTTATGCGCCGATATGGGAAGCTTAAAGTTGAGGTCCCACCTAGTGATAGAGAATCAATGGGATTAAATACTCCTACATTTGCACAACAACTTGACATAGAAATCAGAAATGTCGCCCCAGTTCAAAATATCTCTTGTTGGGATGAAACCGATCCCTCGATAAAGGAGTTCATAATTCAGAGAGTCCGAGTATTTTTCAATATAATTATAAATTCATTTAATATCATGTTTATATAATATTTATTTAGGATCGATAATACTATTATAGGATAAGTTTGATACCGATGATTATGATGATGACAAGGATGTTAGATTTGCCATTAATAGGAAGTGTCAGAGTAGATACTGAGATTGGAAGAACAACATGCGTGAACATTGTTCACAGATAATCGAGGATGGAGTTAATCCCCAAAGCAAGCCATATCAAGGGGTTAAGCAAGAGGAGTGGGATTATATGTTAATGTCACTTGGGCTGATAAGGCTTTTTTGGTAACCTTACTATTTATGATTGATAACCTTCAACACTCAACTTTTACATTTTTTCTTCCATGTGTATACCGTACTACCATCGTAATATTTACAAACTATGATTGATATAACTTTTCCTATTTGTGTTTTAAAGAGCGGTCAGACAACAATAAAAAAGCACGTGCACATTTGCCTTGGAACCATGCATGCGTGTCACGGTCATTTGTAGCAGCGATGTCAATCCAGGTGATGCATTTATGAATTTCTAAATTATGATATAGTTATCAACTTGATTTTAGCCTTACGAAATTTGATTTCAATTTATGTGTCACAATAATATTCTTTATATTGTGCATACTAGGCATGTTTCACACGCATCATCAACTAGTATGATTATATTCTTACATGCATTAATTTTGAATTCAGGAGCATGATACCGGAGTAGGGCTGTGTTTTTTTTCGAACTTTCGATTTTTTCGATTTTCGATCCGATTTTTTCCATATTTGGAATGATATTTTAGTTTGCCGATTTTCGATTTTTTCGAAGAAAATCGGATCGAAAATAATTTTGAATTTTGAATTTTTTGATTTTATCAATCCGATTTTTCCAAAACTATGCCGATCCAATTCTTCCCGATTTTTTTCGAATTATTTTCGTTTTTTCCGGAATTATTTTTTGATTTCCAAAATTTATGATTTTTTGAAAGTTTTCCATATCCCACATCGGTTGGGAGAGGGAGAGAGCTCCAAAATGTGCTCTATAAAAGGAAAGTATCCTCATAACTTTTACACAAATGAAAAAATGGATTAAATCCTCATGTATTTACGTATTGGGTTAAGCCCCCTTCTTTGTTTCTTTAAAATGAGAATTTTGAGTAATCGAAAATCAGAACTTATTTTTTTGAAATTTTGGAATTTCCAAAATTTTAGGATTTTTAATATATTTTGGGAATTTCCAATTTTTGATAATTTTTGCCAATTTTTCGATTTTTCCGAATTTGGATTTTTTTTCCCAAAAAATCGGATCGTAAATCGGAATAATTATTTTATTTCTGAAAAAATCGGAATTTTTTCCGAAGAGACATTTTTCCATCCGATCCAGCTGAAACACAACCCTATATCGGAGTGAAACCTAGCATCATGGAATCTTCAAGACATCTCATTAGAGTAAGAAAAAAGGATGATTGGATGAGTGATAAGTGCATGGAGACACATATAAGTTTCAGTTCTTTCCCCCCTTTTATCCTTTTTGGTGTTTAATAAGACAAACCTTCTAATATAATTCTTCTTGTCTTCATATTGTTTGTTTACCTAACATTAGTTTAATGAAAAAACATTTTACCTTATATATATATATATATATATATATATATATATATATATATATATATATATATATATATTTACTTTTTAAAAAAATGGTAGGATGAGTTTCTAAAGCTATATGTGAGATTGAAGGACCCTGATGCAGTTCACATGTTACAAGAGGAGATAACAATTGAGGTACATGGGAAGAAGTAGGGATATTTAAGAGGATTCGACGTTGTTCTAAAGCCCTCTGAGACTTCAACAGCCATAACACAATCCCGATCTCATAATGAAGAGTTGAGAAACTTGAAAGATAATATATCGTCTCTTGAAGAATTAAACGCGACTCATAACTGAAGATTTGAAAACTTGATGACATTGTTGGAGCAAAATGGGAAACTTTCGAGAAGTTATAGCGGGGAGAGTTCATCATATGCCTATCAAAATGCAAATGAAATATGGTTAGTCTCAAAGTCTCAAATTCTCTTTAAAAATTACAGCATTAAATAGCAAAATGACCCGAATAAATAGGCAAAAATAACGTCTCTACAAATCTCTTTAAAAATTGTAGTGTTAAATAGCAAAGTCTTCGAAATTTTCCCACGATATGCCTAGAATAAATTGGCCAAAACAACGAAAACATAAACATATATAAGAGGCTAAAAAACAACAACATAAATAGGCCAAAACAGGGGGAAAATCAGTTTATTTTAAGCCCAAAACAACAATTAATTCATGCCCAAAACATGGGCTTATTTTTCCCCAAAACATGGGCTTATTTCAGCCCAAAACTGGGGCATATTGCTGCCAAAATACAACAATTAAAATAGGTCAAAACAGGGCCAAAATGCGATGAAAAAAGCAAGTAATTATGTTAGAAGATTATAAAATAAATAAACATATTATACAAATATAATTTATGAAAAACATGCCGTTAGATGTTGAAAACCAAAAACAGATCCCAAACGGTGCCGTAAGAGGCACGGACACCTCGCACAAGACCAACATAACACGTAGGAACGTACCGCGTAGTCACGGGACTCACGGTTTAAGAATGCAAGGATAATTTGCAACAATCTAGACTTAGGCTTAAACACATGCCGTTAGATTGTGAAAACCCAAAACAACCCCCCAACGAACTAGTAAGATGCACGAACACCTCGCACGGGACCAACGTAATACATAGGGACTGTCCGCATATTCACGAGACTCCTGGTTTTAGAACGCGATGATAATTTGCAAAAATCTAGATTTAGGCTTAAAAACATACCGTTAGAGGGTGAAAACCCTAAACAACACCCAAACAGCCCCGTAAGAGGCGCGAACAACTCCCACGGGACCAACATAACACGTAGAAATTGATCGCATAGTCATGGAACTCCTAAGTTAAGAATACAATAATAATTTGCTAAATCTAGACTTAGGCTTAAAATATGTTGTTAGAGAGTGAAAACCCAAAACATGCCATTAGAGGGTGAAAACCAAAAAGACCCCCAAACAGCCTCGCAAGAGGCACGAACACCTCCCACTGGACCAACGTAACATGTAGGGACTGATCGCGTAGCCACAGGACTCCCGGTTTAAGAATGCGACGATAATTTGCAAAAATGAAGACTTAGGCTCAAAACGTGTCGTTAGTGAGTGAAAACAAAAAATAGATCCCAAACGGCCCCGTAAGAGGCACGAACACCTCGCACAAGACCAACGTAATACGTAGGAACTTATCGTGTAGTCACGGGGCTCTCGGTTTGAGAATACGATGATAATTTGTAAAAATATAGACATACACTTAAAAACATGTTGTTAGATGGTGACCCCCCCGGAAAAAAATGTCCCCGTAAGGGGCACGAACACCTCGCACGGGACAAACATAACACGTGGGGACTGACCGCATATTCACGGGACTCCCGGTTTGAGAATGCAACGATAATTTGTTAAAATTAAAACTTATGCTTAAAAACATGCCATTAGACGGTGAAAACCCAAAACAGCCCCCAACTAACCCCATAAGAGCCACGAACACCTCCCAAAAGACCAACGTAACACGTATAAATTAATCGCACAGTCCCAGGACTCCCAGGACTGAGGCTTAAAATATTTCGTCAGAGGGTGAAAACCAAAAACAGACCCCAAACGACCCCATAAGAGGAACGAACACCTCGCACGAGACCAACGTAACACGTAAGGACTAATACGGGACTCCTGATTTGAGAATGCGACGATAATTTGCAAAAATCAAAACTTAGGCTTAAAACATACCGTCAGAGGGTGAAAACCAAAAACAGACCCCAAACGGTCCCGTAAGAGGCACGAACACCTCGCACAAGACCAATGTAACATGTAGCAACATACCGTGTAGCTACGGGACTCCTGATTTGAGAATGTAATGATAATTTACAAAAACCTAGACTCAGGCTTAAAAACATGTCGTTAGAGGGTGACCCCCCCCAAAAAAAACGGCCACACAAGAGGCACAAACACCTCGCACGGGACCAACGTAACACGGAGGGACTGATCGCGTATTCACAGGACTCTTGGTTTGAGAATGCGACGATAATTTGCAAAAATCTATACTTGGGATTAAAAACATGTCGTTAGAGGGTGAAAACCCAAAACAACTCCCAACCGACCCCATAAGAGGCACAAACACCTCCCATGGGACCAACATAACACATAGGAGTTTATCGCGTAGTCACAGGACTCCAAGGTTGAGAATATAACGATAATTTGCAAAATCTAGACTTAGGCTTAAAACATGCCGTTAGAGGGTTAAAATCCAAAACAACCTTAAACGGCCCCGTAAAAGGCACGAACACCTACCACGGGGCCAACGTAACATGTAGGGACTAATCGCATAGTCACGGGTGCGACGATAATTTGCAAAAATCTAGACTTAGGCTTAAAAACATGTCGTTAATGCGTGAAAACCCAAAACAACCCCCATACGGCCCTGTAAGATGCACTAACACCTCGCACGGGACCAACGTAACACGTAGGGACTGACTGGGTATTCACGGGACACCCAGTTTGAGAATGCGACAATAATTTGCAAAAATCTAGACTTAGGCTTAAAAACAAGCTGTGAGAGGGTGAAAACCCAAAATAACCCCTACACGGCCCCGTAAGAGGCACGGACACCTCCCGCGGGACCAGCGTAACACATAGGAATTGATCGCTTAGTCACGAGACTCGCAGGGTGAGAATACGATGATAATTTGCAAAATATAGACTTAGGCTTAAAACATGTCGTTAGAGGGTGAAAACTCAAAACATGCTGTTAGAGGGTGAAAACCTAAAACAACCCCCAAATGGCCTCGTAAGAGGCACAAACACCTCCCACGGGACCAATGTAACACGTAGGAACTGATCGTGTAGTCATGGGACTATCGATTTGAGAATGTGATGATAATTTGCAAAAATCTAGACTTGATCTTAAAACATGTCGTTAGAGGGTGAAAACCAAAAGAAGACCCCGAACGGCCTCGTAAGAGGCGCGAACACCTCGCACGAGACAACGTAACACTTAGGAATCTACCGCGTTGCCATGGGACTCCTGATTTGATAATACGATGATCATTTGTAAAAATATAGAATTAGGCTTAAAACATGCTGTTAGAGAGTTTAAACCCAAAACAACGCCCAAACGACCTCGTAAGAGCTACGAACACATCGCACGTGACCAATGTAATACGTATGAACTTACCGCATTATCACGAGACTCTCGATTTGAGGATGCAATGATAATTTGCAAACATCTATACTAAGACTTAAAAACATGCCGTAAGAGGCTTAAAACCCAAAACAACCCCCAAACGTCTCCGTAAGAGGCACAAACACCACCCACGGGGCCAACGTAACACGTAAGGACTGATCGCATATTCATGGGATTGTCGGTTTGAGAATGCGATGATAATTTACAAAAATCAAGACTTAAGCTTAAAAACATGCCGTGAGAGGGTGAAAACCCAAAACAACCCCTAAATAGTCCCGTTTGACCTGACAAAAAGAGGCACGACACGATAACACGACACAAAATTATAAGTTAATGAGTTTAGTCTTATCGAGTTTGGGTCATTAACAGGTCAACACAGTAGATCCGTTATCATAACGAGTCGTGTTTGGATTTGTACTCTTACACGATTAAACCCATTTATACCCATTATCACCCGTTAGTGGTGTCGATTTTTATTGGGTCGTGTGACCCGAATTAATATTACACCAAAACTAATATTACACCCATGAAGACTAAAGGGTATTAACGGGTATTAACGGGTAATATAGGGTCAGCCAACCCGTTATCCGTTTAGACCCGTTAATATTAACGAGTGTTAACGGTTTGGGTCGTGTACTCGTTAATATTAAGGGTCGTGTTTGGATATCATCATTGGACCCGTTAGTCTTAACGGGTCGTGTACGGATTAAGGGTGTTTTCACCCGTTAACATGACCCGTTAACCCATTAACACGACCCGTTGACAACTCTAGGTCCTGTAAGAGGCATGAATACCTCCCACGGGACCAACGTAACACATAGGAATTGATCGCATAGTCACGCGACTCCCAGGTTGAGAATACAATGATAATTTTCAAAATCTAGACTTAGGATTAAAACATGACGTCAGAGGACGAAAACCCAAAACATGCCGTTATAGGGTGAAAACCAAAAAATAGACCCCAAACGGACCCGTAAGTTGACGAATACCTCACACAAGACCAACGTAGCCCGTAGGAACTTACCACGTAGTCACGGGACTACCGATTTGAGAATACAATAACTTGGCAAAACCTAGACTTAAGCTTAAAACATGCCGTTAGGGGGTGAAAACCCAATAAAGACCCCAAACGGCCCCATAAGAGGTACAAACACGTCGCACGTGACCAATGTAACATGTAGGAACTTTTTGCATCGTCATAGGACTCCCGTTTTGAGGATATGATGATAATTTGCAAAATTCTAGACATAGTCTTACAAACATGCCATAAGAGAGTGAAACCCAAAACAACCCCCAAACGGTCCCTTAAGAAGCACGAATACCTCCCACGGGATGAACGTATCGCATAGTCACAGAACTCTCGATTTAAAAATGTGATGATAATTTGTAAAAATCTAGACTTGGGCTTAAAACATGCCGTTAGAGGGTGGAAAAAAAAATAGACCCCAAAAGGCCCCGTAAGAGGCACAAACACCTCACACGAGACCAGCGTAACACGTAGGAATTTACCGCGTAGTTACGGGACTCCTGATTTGAGAATACGAAGATAATTTGCAAAAATCTAGACTTAGGCTTAAAACATCCCATTAGAGTGTGAAAACCTAAAACAACGCACAAACGTCCGCATAAGAGGTACGAACACGACGCACGTGACCAATGTAACACGTAGGAGCTTACCACGTCGTCACGGGACTCTTGATTTGAGGATACGACGATAATTTACAAACATCTCGACTGAGACTTAAAAACATGCCGTAAGAGGCTAAAAATCCAAAACAATCCCGTAAGAGGCCCGAACACCTCACACGAGATCAACATAACACGTAGGGACTGGCCGCATATTCATGGGACTCTCGGTTAGACTTAGGCTTAAAAAAGACGTTAGAGGGTTAAAACCAAAAATAACCCCAGTCAACCCCGTAAGAGGCACGAACACCTCCCATGAGACAAACGTAAAAAGTAGGAATTGATCGCGAATTGACGAGACTCCTAGGATGAGAATACAACGATAATTTATAAAATCTATACTTAGGCTTAAAACATGTCGTTAGAGGGTGAAAACCCAAAATAACACTAAACGGCCCCGTTAGAGGCACGAACGCCTCCCACGGGACCAATGTAACACGTAGAAACTGATCCCGTAGTCACAGGACTCTCGATTTGAGAATGCGACGAAATTTTTTAAATTTCAGGACTTAATCTTAAAACCATGCCGTTAGAGGGTGAAACCCCAAAACAACACCCAAACGACCCCATAAGATGCACGAACACCTCACAAGGGACCAACGTAATACGTAGGGACTAATCACGTATTCACGGGACACCCGGTATGAGAATACGACCATAATTTGCAAAAATCTAGACTTACGCTTAAAAAATTTCCATGAGAGAGTGAAAACCCAAAACTACCCCTAAACGGTCCCGTAAGAGGCGCGAACTCCTCCCACGAGACCAATGTAACACATAGAAATTGATCGCATAGTCACGGGACTCCGAGGTTCAGAATACAATGATAATTTGCGAAATCTAGACTAAGACTTAAAACATGCCGTTAGAGGGTAAAAAACCAAAATAACCCCCAAACGGCTCCGTAAGAGGCACCAACACTTCCCATGGGACCAACGTAAAATATAGGGACTAATCGTGAAGTCACAGGACTCCCGGTTTGAGAATGCGCCTATAATTTGAAAAAATCTAGACTTGGGCTTAAAATATGTCGTTAGAGGGTGAAAACTAAAAAAAGACCCCAAACAGTCCCGTAAGAGGCAAGAACATGTCGCACAAGACCAACGTAACACGTAGGAACTTATCACATAGTCACGGGAATCCCGATCTGAGAATATGACGATAATTTGCAAAAATCTAGGCTTAGGCTTAAAACATGCCGTTAGAGGGTGAAAATCCAAAACAATGCCCAAACTACCCCGTAAGAGGTACGAACACATCGCACATGGCCAATGTAACACGTAGGGAATGATCTCGTATTCACGGGACTTCGAATTTGAGAATGCGAGGATAATTTGCAAAAAAAACTAGACTTAGACATAAAAACATGCTGTTAGAGGGTGAAAATCTAAAACAACCCTAAACGACCTCGTAAGAGGCAAGAATACCTCCCATGGGACCAAAGAATATATAGGGTCTGACCGCATATTCATGGGACTCCCGATTTGAGAATGTGATGATAATTTGCAAAAATTTAGACTTAGGCTTAAAACATGCTGTTAGAGGGTGAAAACCCAAAACAACTCTCAAACGGCCGCGTAAGATGTACGAATATATCACATGCGACCAACGTAACACACAGGAATGGATCGCGCATTCACGGTATTTCCGGTGGGAGAATGCGACGATAATTTACAAAAATCTAGACTTCGACTTAAAACATATCGTTAGAGGGTGAAAATAAAAAACAAATCCCGAGCGTCCTACAAATAGGCATGAACACTTCGCATCAGATCAATGTAACAAGTAGGAACTTACCGCATAAACATGGGACTCCCGATTTGAGAATACAACGATAATTTGTAAAAATTTAAATTAGGCTTAAAACATGCAGTTAGATGGTAAAAACTCAAAACAACCCTAAACGACCCCGTAAGAGGTACGAACACCTCCCACGGGACCAACGTAACATGTAGGGACTGATAGCGTAGTCAAAAGACTCTCGATTTCAGAATGCGACGATAATTTGTAAAAATCTAAACTTAGGTTTAAAAACATGCCGTTAAAGGGTGAAAATGCAAAATAAACACCAAACAGGATCACCTCCCACGGGACCAACGTAACACTTAAGAACTGATCATGTATTCACGGGACTGCCAGTTTGAGAATGCGATGATAATTTGCAAAATTATAGACTTAGGCCGAAAACTTATCGTCTAAGTGTGAAAATAAAAAAGAACCCTAAACGGCCCCGTAAGAGGCATGAACGCCTCCTACGGGACCAACGTAACATGTAGGGACTGATCGCGTAGTCACGGGACTCCCAATTTGAGAATGCAACGATAATTTGCAAAAATCTAGACTTAGGCTTAAAAATATGCCGTTAGAGGGTGAAAACCCAAAATAATCCCCAAACGGCCCCATAAGATGCACGAACACCTTGCACGGGACCAACGTTACACATAGTAACTGGCCGCCTATTCACTGGACTTTCGATTTGAGAATGCAACGATAATTTCCAGAAAAGTATACTTAGGCTTAAAAACATGCCGCTAGAGGGTGAAGACCAAAAACAACCCCCAACCGACCCCGTAGAAGGCATGGACACCTCCCACGGTGAGGTTACCCCAGCAATGCGGGTCGGTGCGCAAAGACTTTATGTGCGGAAGTAAACTATTGTTTGAGTAAACACCTTAAACCTACGAGTTTATATGAATGATGCCAAGGGGGACCAAATTAAACTTTTACTTAATTTGATTAACTTTTATGAAAATAGTTTTAATTTTCAAAGTTAATTAAAGTCCAAAACAGATTCAATTTTTAGGCGAGTTTCTAATTATTAAGTCCTACCTTTTCATATGAGGTGAAATGCAAGAAATGTACAACACACGGTATTTATTTAACGTCGCAAAAACCCTTCCCCGGGAAAAACGACGAACTCCTCTAGGAGTTACCTAAACTACTTCCACTAAAACAATAAAAGAATAGGTACGAGTTACAAACAACAAACGTAACAATTAAAGAAGAATGATCTAGCTATTATCCCACACGACCAAGTCTATAACCAGGTTGCTTATTCAGTTCTCTCTTTAACTTGTCCTCACTTGTTTTTGCGTTCTTCACTTCGCAGCCTCCCCTTTAACTTCTTTAAGCGCAGGTTGGCTCAGTGCCTATTATTTACTTTCTAGTGAAGTGTGTGTGATGCAACAGAATATATAACACCTATATCTTTGCAAGTCTTGTGTTATTCAAATCAAGTCAGTTTGACTTTGAATACACCTTTGAAAAACTTCTTTTCTCTTTCTTTAAATCTTGAACACTAGACTTGTTCAGATATTACACAAACAAAGATGTGTCTATGTGAATACGTGAGTGATTATATGTGAGTGATATGAGATGCAAACAATTTCTGAATCACTTAAGCAATCAAGTAAGCATGTTCACACAGATATATTTCTACACTGAACAGAAATAAATCATATCAAGCATACAGTCAGACATAATACAAACTGTTTATAACTAGTTCAGATTAAAATGATTTAATCCAGTTTAGTTTAAGTTCCAATCAGTCTGAACAGTTCAGGTTCTTGATTAGGTCCAGTATGTTCTTGTTCTCAGTCCAAGTCCTTGGTCAAGTATACAGGTACAAATATGTTTAGTCCAAGGTCATATTTCCAGTATCAGGTAGTTAGGTTCCGATTCACAACTTATATTAGGTTTAAATCTCTAAACCTAGAATTAGTTCCTCTTTCGTGTAAATCAGATTTTCAGAAAGAATCAATTTAAAACAAAGTGTTTTAAATGAAGTAAGATCAATACTGGTTCTAGTGTGTGTAGTGTTTATAAAATATATCAGCACAATACTTACACAAACACTTTAGATCTAGCACATAACAGATCAGAAACTACAAGAAAACAAGAACAATAATAGAGATACTCACAAAACGATTTTTCAGAATGAAAAATCAATTGATTTGGAAATGCAGAAATTCTGAGATTAAAAACCTTCCATTCTTGAATCCACAAAACGTCTTGAAGACTCAGCAATGTTTTGTAAGGAATACACAAAGGATTTTACTGAAAATACTGGTGTTTAGTCTCTCTCTCTCAGAATTAATTTTGGCAGAATTTATGCTCAAAAACGAATTTTCTCGGGTTCAAAAAAATGAAGGCACAAAGTCTCTATTTATAGGTGTAAAATAGAGTCACACGGATTACTAAAGAATTACACAGAACCGTTGATAAAAAATTAGATCTTGTGGCTGAGAAAGAAACACAAAAGGTTCCATTAAAAATAAGACACGTGTAAAGCAAGCTGTTACACTAACAGAACAAAAAACAATCTGTTATATAAAACGCAGTCGTTTTAAAAAAACTGATCGCCAGCTGTATAAATCTGCGTAACAAAAACGTTACAAAATATTACCGTTGGACAAAAGTTACACACGGTGCCGTTTTGAAAAAAAATACCAGTTACGGTTTGTACAAAAACCGTGGGCGGTAAGACGCAGTTATGGGAGCCAGCTGGGACGCATAAAAAATATGTTACCGTTATAACAAAAATTACACGGCGTCTTATAGATAACGATGAAAATCAAGTGACGTCGTTTTTTTTTTTTTTAAAAAAAACAGTTAGTTTTAACAAGAAAACCGTGGGCTAAAATCGTGGTCGAAATTGATGCCACGGTGTGGATTTAAAAACCAAGAAACCAGGGACGGAAACCAAGACATCAGCTATAAAAAAAACTGTAAACACAATGCAGAACACGCCATCAGTATTGACAGCTACAGGGCCATCTCGGCCAGCTCAATAAAGACCAAGGGGTCAAATCAGTACTACTTGGGATCACGGCATTGGCTAACAGCAAAGGCAAAACAAAAAACAACAAATATCTTTATTATAAATAAATCTCCTTAGGTACAGAGATGGGACAATTCGTCACAAACCATCAGATATGATAATAGAATTGCATGGGTCAAAAAGCAAAAAGTTGCACTAACAAGACTAGCACATGTAAACATACAAACATGTAACATCATATACATATATAATATATCATATATACATATATATAAAAACACACGCACGCACACAACATATATATATATACACGCATGAACCATATGCATATATAATATTATATACACGCATACATATATTCGTCAAAAAATAATTTTAACAAAAAGAATAATTCTGCAAAAAAAAATTTATTTAAAGTCAAAATTATTTTCACATAAATATATATATATATAATAACACGCACATGCACAGTTAATCATAAAATAACAAAATGTATTTTCAACTTCAAAAAAAATGTTTTGCAATTTTTATAAAAAATTTAGTGTCAAAACTTATTTTCAAAAAAACATTTTTCTTATAAAAATTTCAAATTAAAATTTTCGAACTCAAAAGAAATAATTTTATTATGATAAAATAAAATATTATCATAAGATATGATAAAAATGCAAAATGCAACGTGGTGTCGTGTCCTACGTGATAAAAAATTCCTATGAGCCATAACAATGAAAAATACCTTTTACTGGGATGGCGGACTGATTTGAGAGTACATTTGATGTAGATGGACAAGGAGAGGTTGGAGTCGATATGGGGACACGCAATCCTAAATTACAAAAATATTTTGTCAAAATTCTAGTCCAACTAGATGAAGTCCTATATAGCTAAAGCACGAAAAGCAAATCCTAAGTGTGCTCTATATAGGGCCTTCAAACTCCCCCATTGGACTAATTTTGACAAAACCCTTGAGTACATCAAATGATATACTAAGGAAAAATAAATCCTAATATGTCCTATACAAAAGAGTAGCTAACTACCCACCCATCCTAGAAAAGAAAAGACACAACTCAATCGGATGCACGATTAAGAAAACCTGCAAAACATAAATACACAATCTGCCAAGAAATCAAGTTAGTAGCATTTGCTCTACCAGAAAAATTAATATGACAGAATAAAATGTGCAGGAACTTATAAGACAGGTAATGTATGAAAAACAACAACAAAGGACTAAAACATGTACTCAATTCTCCCCCATTTTGTCTAAATTAGACAATGGAAAAGAAAGAAAAAAAATAAGTGTTAATAATCTGCAAAATAAGCGTCTCCTACATTACACATGGCTTTAAGAGATACCGGTTATTAGTAGATACCTTTATCCTAAAACCTCGGAGATCTAGTATACAGAAAGCAGATTAAACACAACTAATTGTCGAGTACAGTCATTCCAATCATATGTCGCAATTTCTCAAACCGGGATTTATCTAACGGTTTAGTGAACAGATCAGCTAGTTGATTTTCAGTAGGAATATGTTCGATTACAAGTTCTTTTGCTTCAACCAACTCTCTAATAAAATGATGTCTTATGTTGATGTGCTTAGTCCTACTATGCTGGACAGGATTTTTAGCAATACAAATGGCACTTTCATTATCACAATAAAGGTGTACTTTGGACTGAATAATACCATAATTTGATAGCATTTGTTTAATCCAAATAAGTTGAGCACAACATGCACCAGCAGCAACATATTCAGATTCTGCAGTTGATAAAGTTACACTAGTTTGCTTTTTACTAGACCATCCAACGAGATTCTGTCCTAAATAATAGCAACCACCCGAGGTGGAACGACAATCATCCGTGCTCCCACCCCAATCCGCATCCGAGTATCCAATTATCTCACAAGAAGAGTCATTGGTATACCAAAGTCCAAACTCCATTGTGCCTTTAACATATTTTAAAATATTTTTAGCACAAGTGAGGTGAGACTCTTTCGGGCTGGATTGAAATCGCGCACAGATACAAACAGCGTACTGAATATCAGGTCTAGAAGCAGTTAAGTATAATAAACTACCAATTATGCTACGGTATAATGTGGGATCTACATCTGGGCCACTATCGGATTTAGATAATTTAGTTTTTAGAGCCATAGGTGTAGAAGAAATTTTAGCATTTTCAAGTCCAAATTTAACAAGTAAATCCTTAGCATATTTGGATTGTGAAATAAAGAGGCCATCACTTTGCTGTCTTATTTGAAGTCCTAGAAAATACTGTAGCTCCCCCATAAGTGACATCTTAAATTCACTACTCATGTCTTTTGAAAACTGTTTAACTTCATTTGGTGAGGTAGACCCAAAAATGATGTCATCTACATAAATTTGAGCAATCAAAATGTCATTTTTATTAGATTTCTTAACAAAAAGAGTTTGGTCAACACCTCCTCTAACAAACCCATGTGAGGATAGAAAAGCAGTCAAACGTTCATACCAAGCACGAGGGGCCTGTTTTAAACCATATAAAGCTTTCTTAAGTCTATAAACATGATTAGGGAGTTTGGGATCTTGAAAACCTTTGGGCTGCTCAACGTATACTTCTTCGGAAAGAAAACCATTAAGAAAAGCAGATTTTACGTCCATTTGAAAAAGTTTAAATTGTAAGTGACAAGCAACAGCTAGAAGCAATCTCACTGATTCAAGACGGGTAACCGGGGCAAACGTCTCGTCACAGTCTATTCCTTCTATTTGAGAATAACCCTGTGCTACAAGTCTAGCCTTATTTCGAATGACTATCCCTTTTTCATCGGTCTTGTTTTTGAAAATCCATTTAGTACCGATTACTTTGATATCCTTGGGCCTTGGAACTAAATACCATACGTCATGATCCGTAAATTGAGCTAGCTCCTCTTGCATCGCATCAATCCAATATGAATCATTAAGTGCCTCATTTACTGATTTTGGTTCCACGAGGGATACAAAAGCAGCCATATGAGCTACTTGACGTAATTGATTTCTAGTTCTTACGGGCGCACGAATATCACCAACAACTTCAGCGGAGGGATGATCTTTTGAAACCCAGTTAGGCACGGCAAGGGTTTGTGCTGGTAAAGATTCATCTTCTGTCAAAACTGAATCATTTAAAATATTTATATCCAAATCAGTTTCTACAGGTGGATCTTTACTAACAGGTTCAATAGTGCTATCAATTACAACAACATTAATAGACTCTACAATGGATTTGGTTCTTAAGTTGAAAACTCTTAAAGCTCTACTATTCTGAGAATAGCCAAGAAAAATGGATTTATCGCCTTTGGCTTCAAATTTTGAAAGATTATCACGATCATTGCACACATAACAGATGGAGCCAAAAGTACGAAAATATTTCAGATTTGGCTTTTTGTTGAACCAAAATTCGTAAGGGGTCATTTTGGTATTCTTCCTAAGATATACACGATTGATAATATGAACAGCAGTAAGACAAGCTTCTTCCCAAAAGTATAGAGGTAAATTTTTAGCATGGATAAGGACTCTAGCCATTTCTTGTACAACTCTGTTTTTCCTTTCAACAACTCCATTTTGTTGAGGAGTTTTTGGAGCACTAAACTCATGAGAATAACCATTAGCCTCACAATACTCAATGATACCAGTTTCTTTAAACTCACCACCTCTATCACTTCGAATTCGAGTTACCTGGGTGTCTTTCTCATTTTCTATCCGAGTCAGAATTTTCAAGAAATTGTTAAATGTTTCTGACTTAGCTTTCATGAAAGCAACCCAAGTAAATCGAGAAAAATCATCCACAATAACTAGGATATAAGAATTTCCATTCAAACTAACAGTCCTAGTTGGACCCATTAAATCCATGTGTAGAAGTTCAAGAGGAGCGGTGGTGTTGATGTCTTTAACCTTTTTGTGAGGAGATTTGGTGATCTTACCCACTTGACATGGACCACAAACAGCAGAGGGGCATTTCTTTATTTTAGGTAGACCTCTAACAATGTCTTGTGATGATAACCGATTTAAGGTATCAAAACTGATGTGCCCCAACCTATTGTGCCATAGGTCAGCATCATCTAAAAGAGTAACATTACAAGACAAGGAGCCAGAAGCTTTGTAACAGTTATCCGTGGTACGATTGCCTTTTATGTAATTTTCTCCCATATTAGTCAAAACATCACAGGAGGTTTTGGAAAATTTAACTTGGCAACCATTATCACAAAACTGACTGATAGAAAGTAAATTAGCTCTCATTCCTTGAACTAATAACACATCATTAACATTGGGTAAACCTTCTTCATTAAGAGTACCTTTGCCAATGACTTGGGAGGTCTTACCATCTCCAAAGGTCACGTTGCCACCTTTATAATGAACAACATCCTTAAGTTTGGTAACATCACCCGTCATATGACGCGAGCATCCGCTGTCTAAGTACCAACCAGCACTATGCATCTCACAGCGTAGGGCTGTTAAGACTACAAAAGATTTTAAATTTGAATGTTTGAGCTGGGGTCCTAGATCATCAGATCTGATCCAAATAGGCACCAATTTAAATTTGTTTTGTGCAATAATTTTGGATCTGAGAAAGGGTTTACCAAATGGTCTAGATTTGTGATTAGTCCAAGTTCGAGGCTTACTAAAATAGTGAAATGATCCACTGCGATTTGAGGTTTTACAACCTAATTTCCCACTTTTTGGGTTAAAGTAAAAATTATCATTTTTCTTTTGAAACCATGGGCACTCAAAGTTTTGGTGTCCAAAAACATCACAAATAGTGCAGAATTTATTAGTTGTAGGAATGCCAGAAATACAATGTTTTCTAACAAAGAAAGTTTCAAATTTCTCACCAGGATTGGAGTTAACATGTCTAGAAGGTCTCTTAGCAGGGGGACAGTATCTAGAAGAAGATGTTTCAACAAAATTTTCAATGAAGTAATCAATGTCACTTTCAAAATCATTTTCGATTAAAACTTGTTTTCCTTTGGCCTTTTCATTTGACTTGCTTTCCAAAGGAAGAGCCATTTCTTCCTTGGCTTTAACAAAGAGGACTGGTTTGGAAAAATCATTTATTTTCGTAATAGGACCATCATAACCAAACCCTCTTGTATCACCATGATAACGTTGGACAGCAATCAACTCTTCAAGGTCAAAGAATTTTATGTCACGACTACGACACATTTTAAAGGCAGTTTCACAAACTTCTTTAGACTTCTCAACTTGCAAAAGTGCAGCATTATATTTGTCTTCTAAAGAAGTCAGATTTTCATTTAGAGTCGTAATCTGAATTTTAAATTCAAGTGACTGTTTTTCAAAATCAATTTTGACATTGCACATTTCCACGGAATTTTGTTGAGTTATCTTATACTGATTCTCTAGGGATTCACTAAGCAATTTAACCAGATTAGATAATTCTTGCCTATTTTGCAATGTTCTCACATACAGTTCAGCATAATCATCATAAGCAACCCTATTATCATGCTCATTAGTGTCCGTGTGTGAATTGTTGCTAACATCAAATTCAGCATCATTAAAGGCACGTTTAGCATCAAACGGAGCAGTTATTTCTAGCATAGATGGTTGACTAGCTAGTAAAGACTTAGCAGCAGCAATTAAATCAAACACTTCATCAGAATCAGAATTATCTTCAGAATCAGACATTCCAGCAAGATATACATCTCCACAACAGTCATAAACTTCTCCAAAAAACGCAAGGTAATTTGATTCAGTTTCAGCTTGGTCTTCTTCTGATTCAGAATCAGAGGAATCATCCCAAGTTTTTGTAATGTTTGCCTTGAGCTTTTTAGGATACTTTGACTGTGGTTTGGATCTACATTCAGCCATAAAGTGTCCAAGTTTACCACAATTATGACAAGCCATTTTCGATTTATCAATCTTACTAGTAGAACTATCATGATCAGCCTTTACTTTAGAATTTCTATTATGGGGTCGATTGGCCTGACGAGATTGATTATTCTCTTGCATACGTCTTTTAGCAATAGAGTTTCTATGCTTCAAGAGTTTCTTAAATTGAGAAGACATAAGTGCAAGTTGATTGTCAATCTTATCAATGTCATCCGACTCAACATCAGATTCATTATCAGACTCAGATAGTTGCCTAACTACCTCATGTTTGTATTTATTAGGACAGGCAGTTTTAAATGCAACTTTAGAAGAACTGGTCAGATCATTCTTAGCATAAGAGGTAAGAGTCTTTCTAAAAGCTGTTTCAAGTTCCATAGTTCTCAATTTAGAACTAAGCAATTCAGGCGTAAGAGAAGGATCATCCATCTCTTCAATGATATAACGTTTATGATCAAATCTAGGGGCAAGGGATCTCAAAATCTTAGCACATACTTCTTGATCAGTATACTCAACATCATTAGCATGCAACAGGGTAATAATATCAGTCAAACGCATATAGAAATCGTCAAATGGTTCGTTATCTTTCATAACAAGCATATTGTACTGTTGGATAAGCATTTGAGTTTTACATCTTTTTACCCTAGCATCGCCTTCATGTGCTATTACTAATGTATCCCATGCGTCCTTACTGGTGGTGCAGTGACAAATACGTTTAAGTTCATTTTCACTTACACTCATGAAAATGGCATTCTTACCCTTATTATTGAAATTGCTTATCTTTTTCTGATCAATATTCAATTCAGTGGTTTTAAGTTTTCTAAAGATAGTGCTGCCTTCTGCTATAGGAGTGGTGGGGTGTTTATAACCATTTTCAATTAAATCCCACACGTCATCTCCTAGTGTGCCTTGAATAAATGCTACCATCCTAATTTTCCAATACGAAAAATTTGAGCCATCAAAAATAGGAGGTCTGCTAAAATTGCCTAGCCTAAGAAGTTGACTTGAATCATCCATTAAAACAAGGTGAAAAGTGTTTAACCAAAGTTTTAAAAATGATCTTTAAAAGTCTAGCTCTGATACCACTTGAGGTTACCCCAGCAATGCGGGTCGGTGCGCAAAGACTTTATGTGCGGAAGTAAACTATTGTTTGAGTAAACACCTTAAACCTACGAGTTTATATGAATGATGCCAAGGGGGACCAAATTAAACTTTTACTTAATTTGATTAACTTTTATGAAAATAGTTTTAATTTTCAAAGTTAATTAAAGTCCAAAACAGATTCAATTTTTAGGCGAGTTTCTAATTATTAAGTCCTACCTTTTCATATGAGGTGAAATGCAAGAAATGTACAACACACGGTATTTATTTAACGTCGCAAAAACCCTTCCCCGGGAAAAACGACGAACTCCTCTAGGAGTTACCTAAACTACTTCCACTAAAACAATAAAAGAATAGGTACGAGTTACAAACAACAAACGTAACAATTAAAGAAGAATGATCTAGCTATTATCCCACACGACCAAGTCTATAACCAGGTTGCTTATTCAGTTCTCTCTTTAACTTGTCCTCACTTGTTTTTGCGTTCTTCACTTCGCAGCCTCCCCTTTAACTTCTTTAAGCGCAGGTTGGCTCAGTGCCTATTATTTACTTTCTAGTGAAGTGTGTGTGATGCAACAGAATATATAACACCTATATCTTTGCAAGTCTTGTGTTATTCAAATCAAGTCAGTTTGACTTTGAATACACCTTTGAAAAACTTCTTTTCTCTTTCTTTAAATCTTGAACACTAGACTTGTTCAGATATTACACAAACAAAGATGTGTCTATGTGAATACGTGAGTGATTATATGTGAGTGATATGAGATGCAAACAATTTCTGAATCACTTAAGCAATCAAGTAAGCATGTTCACACAGATATATTTCTACACTGAACAGAAATAAATCATATCAAGCATACAGTCAGACATAATACAAACTGTTTATAACTAGTTCAGATTAAAATGATTTAATCCAGTTTAGTTTAAGTTCCAATCAGTCTGAACAGTTCAGGTTCTTGATTAGGTCCAGTATGTTCTTGTTCTCAGTCCAAGTCCTTGGTCAAGTATACAGGTACAAATATGTTTAGTCCAAGGTCATATTTCCAGTATCAGGTAGTTAGGTTCCGATTCACAACTTATATTAGGTTTAAATCTCTAAACCTAGAATTAGTTCCTCTTTCGTGTAAATCAGATTTTCAGAAAGAATCAATTTAAAACAAAGTGTTTTAAATGAAGTAAGATCAATACTGGTTCTAGTGTGTGTAGTGTTTATAAAATATATCAGCACAATACTTACACAAACACTTTAGATCTAGCACATAACAGATCAGAAACTACAAGAAAACAAGAACAATAATAGAGATACTCACAAAACGATTTTTCAGAATGAAAAATCAATTGATTTGGAAATGCAGAAATTCTGAGATTAAAAACCTTCCATTCTTGAATCCACAAAACGTCTTGAAGACTCAGCAATGTTTTGTAAGGAATACACAAAGGATTTTACTGAAAATACTGGTGTTTAGTCTCTCTCTCTCAGAATTAATTTTGGCAGAATTTATGCTCAAAAACGAATTTTCTCGGGTTCAAAAAAATGAAGGCACAAAGTCTCTATTTATAGGTGTAAAATAGAGTCACACGGATTACTAAAGAATTACACAGAACCGTTGATAAAAAATTAGATCTTGTGGCTGAGAAAGAAACACAAAAGGTTCCATTAAAAATAAGACACGTGTAAAGCAAGCTGTTACACTAACAGAACAAAAAACAATCTGTTATATAAAACGCAGTCGTTTTAAAAAAACTGATCGCCAGCTGTATAAATCTGCGTAACAAAAACGTTACAAAATATTACCGTTGGACAAAAGTTACACACGGTGCCGTTTTGAAAAAAAATACCAGTTACGGTTTGTACAAAAACCGTGGGCGGTAAGACGCAGTTATGGGAGCCAGCTGGGACGCATAAAAAATATGTTACCGTTATAACAAAAATTACACGGCGTCTTATAGATAACGATGAAAATCAAGTGACGTCGGTTTTTTTTTTTATAAAAAAAACAGTTAGTTTTAACAAGAAAACCGTGGGCTAAAATCGTGGTCGAAATTGATGCCACGGTGTGGATTTAAAAACCAAGAAACCAGGGACGGAAACCAAGACATCAGCTATAAAAAAAACTGTAAACACAATGCAGAACACGCCATCAGTATTGACAGCTACAGGGCCATCTCGGCCAGCTCAATAAAGACCAAGGGGTCAAATCAGTACTACTTGGGATCACGGCATTGGCTAACAGCAAAGGCAAAACAAAAAACAACAAATATCTTTATTATAAATAAATCTCCTTAGGTACAGAGATGGGACAATTCGTCACAAACCATCAGATATGATAATAGAATTGCATGGGTCAAAAAGCAAAAAGTTGCACTAACAAGACTAGCACATGTAAACATACAAACATGTAACATCATATACATATATAATATATCATATATACATATATATAAAAACACACGCACGCACACAACATATATATATATACACGCATGAACCATATGCATATATAATATTATATACACGCATACATATATTCGTCAAAAAATAATTTTAACAAAAAGAATAATTCTGCAAAAAAAAATTTATTTAAAGTCAAAATTATTTTCACATAAATATATATATATATAATAACACGCACATGCACAGTTAATCATAAAATAACAAAATGTATTTTCAACTTCAAAAAAAATGTTTTGCAATTTTTATAAAAAATTTAGTGTCAAAACTTATTTTCAAAAAAACATTTTTCTTATAAAAATTTCAAATTAAAATTTTCGAACTCAAAAGAAATAATTTTATTATGATAAAATAAAATATTATCATAAGATATGATAAAAATGCAAAATGCAACGTGGTGTCGTGTCCTACGTGATAAAAAATTCCTATGAGCCATAACAATGAAAAATACCTTTTACTGGGATGGCGGACTGATTTGAGAGTACATTTGATGTAGATGGACAAGGAGAGGTTGGAGTCGATATGGGGACACGCAATCCTAAATTACAAAAATATTTTGTCAAAATTCTAGTCCAACTAGATGAAGTCCTATATAGCTAAAGCACGAAAAGCAAATCCTAAGTGTGCTCTATATAGGGCCTTCAAACTCCCCCATTGGACTAATTTTGACAAAACCCTTGAGTACATCAAATGATATACTAAGGAAAAATAAATCCTAATATGTCCTATACAAAAGAGTAGCTAACTACCCACCCATCCTAGAAAAGAAAAGACACAACTCAATCGGATGCACGATTAAGAAAACCTGCAAAACATAAATACACAATCTGCCAAGAAATCAAGTTAGTAGCATTTGCTCTACCAGAAAAATTAATATGACAGAATAAAATGTGCAGGAACTTATAAGACAGGTAATGTATGAAAAACAACAACAAAGGACTAAAACATGTACTCAATTCTCCCCCATTTTGTCTAAATTAGACAATGGAAAAGAAAGAAAAAAAATAAGTGTTAATAATCTGCAAAATAAGCGTCTCCTACATTACACATGGCTTTAAGAGATACCGGTTATTAGTAGATACCTTTATCCTAAAACCTCGGAGATCTAGTATACAGAAAGCAGATTAAACACAACTAATTGTCGAGTACAGTCATTCCAATCATATGTCGCAATTTCTCAAACCGGGATTTATCTAACGGTTTAGTGAACAGATCAGCTAGTTGATTTTCAGTAGGAATATGTTCGATTACAAGTTCTTTTGCTTCAACCAACTCTCTAATAAAATGATGTCTTATGTTGATGTGCTTAGTCCTACTATGCTGGACAGGATTTTTGGCAATACAAATGGCACTTTCATTATCACAATAAAGGTGTACTTTGGACTGAATAATACCATAATTTGATAGCATTTGTTTAATCCAAATAAGTTGAGCACAACATGCACCAGCAGCAACATATTCAGATTCTGCAGTTGATAAAGTTACACTAGTTTGCTTTTTACTAGACCATCCAACGAGATTCTGTCCTAAATAATAGCAACCACCCGAGGTGGAACGACAATCATCCGTGCTCCCACCCCAATCCGCATCCGAGTATCCAATTATCTCACAAGAAGAGTCATTGGTATACCAAAGTCCAAACTCCATTGTGCCTTTAACATATTTTAAAATATTTTTAGCACAAGTGAGGTGAGACTCTTTCGGGCTGGATTGAAATCGCGCACAGATACAAACAGCGTACTGAATATCAGGTCTAGAAGCAGTTAAGTATAATAAACTACCAATTATGCTACGGTATAATGTGGGATCTACATCTGGGCCACTATCGGATTTAGATAATTTAGTTTTTAGAGCCATAGGTGTAGAAGAAATTTTAGCATTTTCAAGTCCAAATTTAACAAGTAAATCCTTAGCATATTTGGATTGTGAAATAAAGAGGCCATCACTTTGCTGTCTTATTTGAAGTCCTAGAAAATACTGTAGCTCCCCCATAAGTGACATCTTAAATTCACTACTCATGTCTTTTGAAAACTGTTTAACTTCATTTGGTGAGGTAGACCCAAAAATGATGTCATCTACATAAATTTGAGCAATCAAAATGTCATTTTTATTAGATTTCTTAACAAAAAGAGTTTGGTCAACACCTCCTCTAACAAACCCATGTGAGGATAGAAAAGCAGTCAAACGTTCATACCAAGCACGAGGGGCCTGTTTTAAACCATATAAAGCTTTCTTAAGTCTATAAACATGATTAGGGAGTTTGGGATCTTGAAAACCTTTGGGCTGCTCAACGTATACTTCTTCGGAAAGAAAACCATTAAGAAAAGCAGATTTTACGTCCATTTGAAAAAGTTTAAATTGTAAGTGACAAGCAACAGCTAGAAGCAATCTCACTGATTCAAGACGGGTAACCGGGGCAAACGTCTCGTCACAGTCTATTCCTTCTATTTGAGAATAACCCTGTGCTACAAGTCTAGCCTTATTTCGAATGACTATCCCTTTTTCATCGGTCTTGTTTTTGAAAATCCATTTAGTACCGATTACTTTGATATCCTTGGGCCTTGGAACTAAATACCATACGTCATGATCCGTAAATTGAGCTAGCTCCTCTTGCATCGCATCAATCCAATATGAATCATTAAGTGCCTCATTTACTGATTTTGGGACTGATCGCGTAGTCACGGGACTCCCAGTTTGAGAATGCGATGATAATTTGCAAAAATCTAGACTTAGGCTGAAAAACATGCCGTTAGAGGGTGAAAACCCAAAACAATCGCCAAACGGCCCTTTAAGATGCACAAACACCTCGCACGGGACCAACGTTACACGTAGTAACTGGACGAATATTCACTGGACTCCGGGTTCGAGAATACGACGATAATTTGTAAGAATCTAGACTTAGTCGTAAAAACATGCCGTTAGAGGGTGAAAACCCAAAACAACCCCAACGGACCGCGTAAGAGGCATGAACACCTTCCACGGGTCCAACGTAACACGTAGGAATTTATCGCTTAGTCATGGGACTCCCAGGTTGAGAATACAATGATAATTGGCAAAATCTGGACTTAGACTTAAAACATGCCGTTAGAGGGTGAAAGCACAAAACAACCCTAAATAGCCCCGTAAGAGGCACGAACACCTCCAACGTAACACGTAAGGACTAATCGCATAGTCACAGAACTCCCGATTGAGAATGCGATGATAATTTGCAAAAATCTAGATTTAGGCTTAAAGCATGCCGTTAGAGGGTGAAAATCTAAAACAACCTCCAAATGGCCCCGTAAGATGCATGAACACCTCACACGGGCCCAACGTAATAAGTAGGGACTGACCGCGTATTCATGGGACTCCCAATTTGAGAATGCGACAATAATTTGCAAAAATCTACACTTAGAGGCTTAAAAACATGCTGTGAGAGGGTGAAAACCCAAAACAACCCCTAAACGATCCCGTAAGAGGCACGAACACCTGCCACAGGACCAACGTAACACATAGGAATTGATCGAATAGTCACGGGACTCCCAGGTTGAGAATACGATGATAATTTGCTAAATCTAGACTTAGGCTTAAAACATGCCGTTAGAGGGTGAAAACCCAAAACATGCCGTTAGAGATACCCCCCCCCCCCCAAAAAAAAAAATAAATAAATAAAACAAACGGCCCGGTAAGAGGCACAAACACCTTCCGCGGGACAAATGTAACATATAGGGACTAACCCCCCCGGTTTGAGAATACGGTAATAATTTGTAAAAATCTACACTTGGGCTTAAAACATGCCGTTAGAGGGTGAAAATCGAAAGAAGAATCCAAACGGTCCTGTAAGAGGCAAGAACACCTCGCACGAGACCAACGTAACACGTAGGAACTTATCGCTTAATCATGGGGCTCCTGATTTGAAAATACAACGATAATTTACAAAAATCTAGACTTAGGCTTAAAACATGCCGTTAGAGGGTTTAAACCCAAAACAACGCCCAAAAGGCTCCGTAAGAGGAACGAACGTCGCACGTGACCAATGTAACATGTAGAAACTTATCGCATCGTCACGGGACCCACAATATGAGGATACGATGTTAATTTGTAAAAACCTAGACTTAGGCTTAAAAACATGGCGTAAGAGGGTGAAAATCGAAAACAACCCCCAAACGGCCCCGTAAGAGGCACGAAGACCTCCCACAGGACCAACGTAAAGCATAAGAACTGGATGCAAATTCACGAAATTTCCAGTTTGAGAATGCGACGATAATTTGCAAAAATCTAGACTTAGGCCTAAAACATGCCGTTAGAGGGGAAAAAACCAAACGGCCCCGTAAAAGGCACGAACACCTCCCACGGGACCAACATAACACGTAGGGACTCATCGCACAGTCACGGGACTTTCGATTTGATAATGCAACGATAATTAGCAAAAATCTAGACTTAGGCTTAAAAATAAACCATTAGAGGATGAAAACTCAAAACAACCCCCAAACGGTCCCGTCAGATACACGAACACTTCGTACGGGACCAACATAACACGTTGGGACTAATCACGTATTCACTGGACTCCCGATTTGACAATGAGACAATAATTTACAAAAATCTAGACTTGGGCTTAAAAACATGCCGTGAGAGGGTGAAAACCCCAAACAATCCCTAAACGGTCCCGTAAGAGGCACGAACACCTCCCCCAGGACCAACATAACACATAGGAATTGATCGCATAGTCATGGGACTCCAAGGTTGATAATATGACGATAATTTACTAAATCTAAACTTAGGCTTAAAATATGCCGTTAGAGGGTGACAACCCAAAAAGTACCGTTAGAGGGGGAAACCCAAAACAACCCCCAAACGGCCCCATAAGAGGCACGAACACCTCCAACAAGACCATCGTAACACGTAGGGACTGATCGCGTACTCACGAGACTCCCAGTTTTAAGAATGCGATGATAATTTGTAAAAATCTAGACTTAGGCTAAAAACATGTCGTTAGAGGCTGAAAACCCAAAACAACGCCCAAACGGCCACATAAAAGGTACGAACACATCGCACGTGACCAATTTAACACGTAGGAACTTATCGTGTCGTCAGGGGACTCCCAATTTGAGGATACGATGATAATTTGTAAAATCTAGACTTAGGCTTAAAAACATGCCGTAAGAGGGTAAAAACCCAAAACAAACCCCAAACCGCCCCGTAAGAGGCACGAACACCTCCCACGGGACCAATGTAACACGAAAGGACTAATAGGGTAGTCATGGGATTGTTGGTTTAAGAATGTGATAGTAATTTGTAAAAATCTAGACTTGGGCTTAAAACATGCTGTTAGAGGGTGA
The DNA here is from genome assembly GCA_949130495.1 of Sambucus nigra. Classification (NCBI taxonomy): domain Eukaryota; kingdom Viridiplantae; phylum Streptophyta; class Magnoliopsida; order Dipsacales; family Adoxaceae; genus Sambucus; species Sambucus nigra. Next base: position 524,617,040 of record OX422212.1, read on the forward strand.
AAACCAAAATAAGCCCCAAACGGTCGGGTAAGAGGCACAAACACTTCACATGAGACCAATGTAACATGTAGGAAATTACCGCGTAGACACGTGACTATCGATTCGAGAATACTATAATAATTTGGAGAAATATAGACTTAGACTTTAAATCATGCCCTTAGAGGGTGAAAAATCAAAACAACACCCAAACGGACCCGTAAGAGGCTCGAACACCTCGCACGGGCCCAACATAACATGTAGGGATTGATCGTGTATTCACGGGACTCCTTATTTGAGAATGCAATGATAATTTGCAAAAATCTAGATTTAGGCTTAAATACATGCCGTTAGAGGGTGAAAACAAAAAATAACCTCCAATCGACCCCCGTAAGAGGCACGAATACCTCTCACGGGACCAACGTAACACGTAGGAATTGATCGCGTAGTCACGGGATTCCCAGGTTAAGAATACAACTGTAAGGACATTTTTTTATAAATGCCCGGGGTAGATTCTAGGAATTTTCTATTTTTCTCCTAGATCACAGTTCATATGTCTGATACCGCTACATTCGGCACGTCAACACGATCATCCTCGACGACCTTTATCCGAATTCAATGCAACCACCTTCTTCGCGTGCATCATGCTACATGCAACGTGCTACTCAGCTCATTCCCACTACTCCACTACGCTCTATCAGTGAAATGTTTTATTGGAGTTTTATATATTTGCATACATATTTGGGAAATGTTTTTGAAAATTATTTTTGAAGTCTGGATTAATTTTTTTATCAAAAGCAAAATTTTTTCTAAGTGTAGAAGCGAATGGCATCGATCGACGAGATCGCTCGAGCTTCGCGCGAGATAGACATGTCGCGCGATATCGTTCGAACGACTTCTGTCCTTCGTTCGAGCGACATGCTATCTCGTTCGAACGAGCCACCGCCTCGATTTTTGTATAAATATCTGATCCCCTTCTACACGTTTTTCAAGTCTTTCTGCAATCTCAATATTTTGCAAAATCTGCCCAGAATAAGACTTCACCTTTTAAGATTTTCTAAACCTTTTTTGATTCACAAAATCATTCCCATATATGTGTGTGAATCTTTAAACCTTCAAGAAGATCGTTTACTCATCTGGAGTACTTTGTGAGGAAGCCGCTCTCTTCGTCACTGCTGCCCTACTGGAAAGGGATTGTTCCAGCCGCCGACAACAGAATCGACACCCGAGGGTATTTTTGTGTCACTGTATTTTCATTGTAATCCGTTGTAAGCCGTTCTCTTACAAAAATTATTGTGAAAATAAAAGGTTTTGCCCCGTTGGGGATTTTTCCTCATATATGTGTCCTTGCATGTTTCATCTTCGTATTTAATCACATATAGATGCATGTTTAGGACTAAAGTGGTAAAAACTGTGTTTACTTAAATAACTTCCTTATTTGAACGCAAGCGCACTCTTCTCAAATTGGTATCAGACCCAGTTACACAATTTTATCGTGTAATTTTTTGCAAAATTTTTCTAAGATATCAATTTTTTGAAAAATTGATTTTTGAAAACGAGTGTGTTCATTATGGAGAAGTTATATAATAAATTGCCAGTTTTTGACAGGATAAACTATGCATATTGGAAAGCCCACATGAGGTCTGCTTTAAAAGCCATTGATGAACGTGTCTGGATTTTGGTTGAAAGAGGGTGGACACCTCCCTCCGTCACCGTTGATAATGTGATCAATTTAAAACCTGTCACTTCTTGGACTGAAGACGAATTTAAATGGTCATCATTCAATTCTAAGGGTCTAAGTGCTATTTCTGGGTCTGTCACACCTGATGAGTTCAAACGCATAATGACGTGTACCACGTCAAAAGAGGCATGGGATGTTTTACAACTCACCCATGAAGGAACTAATGCTGTGAAAGAGTCGAAATTGCAAAATTTGACAACTCAATTTGAAACCATCACTATGCATGAGACTGAATGTTTTGATGATTTTTATGCTAGACTTTATGACATTGTTAAAACTAGCTTTAATCTTGGTGAACATATTTCTAATGCTAGAGTTGTTAAAAAGATTCTTCGTTCTTTGCCTAAGCATTTTATCCCTAAAGTCACTGTGCTAAATTCTATGGGTAAATTAAATACGCTAAAATTGGAAGAACTTGTAGGAGATTTGCAAACATATGAAATTGATATGTTCCCTAAAACTTCTAGGTCTAAAGATAAGGGAATTGCACTTAATGCCCAAGAGAGAAAGAGTGAGGTCGGCTAGAAAGAGGGTAGAGTCATCTAGAAAGAGAGAGACTGACACTTCAGATTCTGATTGTGATTTTGACTTAGATGATTTGGCTCTTTTTGCAAAAAATTCAAGAGGATTCTCAAATTTAACAAAAATGGCAATTTTAAAGATAAAAAAAAATTTGAGAAAAATAAGTTTGAAAAGAAAAATGAAAAAGTTTTTAAAGATCCTCCTAAGAAAGAAAGTGAGAGATGCTTTGAGTGCGACGGTAGGGGTCATAGAGCCTTTGAATGTTCCACACGTCTGAACAGAGAGAAAGGGAAGTCGTCCTTACTGCTACACTTAGCGACAACAGTGAGGTCGAGTTGGTGGATTCTGGAGTCGAGTCACCGCATGAGTGTAACTTCACCTCATTCATGGCTAGTCATGTGAGCACTTCTAGTTCTCCTCACGACGATGAGGATGATGCTTCACAGGGACACCTCGATAGTGAGAGCGATGTGAGTGAGGGGGAGGATGACACAAGTGAGAGCGAGAGTGATATTCAACGCGCCTACGCTGAGTTATATTCTGGGTCATTTAAAACTAAAAAGCGTAACAAAGCGTTAGTTCTTAAGATCACCGGCTTAGAGGAAGATTTAAGAAAAGCTAGAGAGAGAGATCCTCCACCTGCACCGCCCTGAGAGAGAGAGAGAATCTACCTGTATTGAGAAAGTGAGTTTGTTTAGAGAGAAAGAGAGAGTAATTTTGAGAAAGAGAGAGGGGACTTGACTAAACAAGTGGCTAGTCTTACGAGTGAGATCCATTCCTCTGTGGAGACTCGGAAGAAACTTGAAGCCCTTGTTGCCCAGCTGACTCATGATCTTGAGAAAGCACGGAAAGTCAAGGTACAAATCGAGGACAAATCTGGGAAAATGGGAAAGATGCTCCTCGGCCCCGCTTTAAGTTTTGGTGATAGGCAGGGAATTGGGTATGATGGTGCCTCCACGTCCCAAATTGAACCCGGACCAGTTCCTGAGTTTACTTGACTCCTTATGGCCATCGTCAAAAACCTCACAGGAGAGTTCGACCAAGAAAAGCAAACCAAGGTCCGCCTTTGACTGTGTTCTTTTGTACTTATTGCAAAAGAAAAGGCCACCTTAGGGAGTTTTGCTATAGCATGGGTCGGAAATGACGTACTACTGATCCACCACGTCATACTGATGAGTTTTCTAGTCTGAGAGAGTGAGTTGAGTTCTTAACTGCCACGTCTCAGAGTTTGATGGAAGAATTCCGACGGATGTCTTTGCCGTTAGTGAATGCTTCTCATATTTCAGCTAAAACCAACAACAACAAAGGCAAACAAAAGGTCATCACTTCTTGGGTACCTAAGAAAGATAAAAAGGCCTTCGTTGTTCATGTCGCTCTCAAGGCACATAATACCTCACAGTGGTATTTCGACAGTGGGTGCTCCAGACATATGACAGGTGATACCTCATTTTTTACATCTCTTGAGGATTATCAGGATGGCAGAGTCACCTTTGGAGATGGGAGAAAGTCTAGCATTGTAGGACGAGGTACTGTAGAGTTACCCGGATTTCCTAAGATAGAGAATGTGCTGTACGTCAAAGGTTTAAAAGTAAATATTCTCGGCATTAGCCAACTGTGCGACACTGACTTTGCAGTAAAGTTTGACCCGGACGCGTGTAATGTTTACAATCAAGCCGGTAAACTCTTAATGCAAGGGGTGAGGACCGATGATAATTGTTATGGGACTGTGCCTACTTCCTCACTTGTCTGCAATAGCGCCACGATCACTCTTATGGATCTGTGGCACCAACGTCTAGGTCACGTAAATATTAGAGATCTCACTCGCTTAGCTAAAAAGGACCTAGTACGTGGTTACCATCTCTTGGAAGGCCAACTTTGACGGTTTGTGGACCCTGTAAGTTGGGAAAACAAATTTGTAGTCCCCATAGAAAGTTTCATTCCATTACCACCTCTCGTGTTCTTGAGCTTATACACATGGATCTTATGGGTCCCACTCATACCGAGAGTCTGGGTGGTAAGAGGTATATCCTCGTGATGGTGGATGATTTCTCCAGGTACTCCATTGTAGGTTTTCTGAGAGAGAAATCCGATGTTGTAGAGTTTTTAACGACCGAGTGCCGTGTCCTGCAAAATCAACACGGAGTCACTATTAAACGGATACATAGTGATAATGACACTGAATTTAAGGAAGCAAAGGTAGATTTGTATTGTGATAGCCTTGGGATCAAACATGAGTTTTCTGTTGTGAAGACTCCTCAGCAAAATGGGATTATTGAGAGAAAGAATAGAACGATCCAAGAAATGGCTAGATCTATGCTTCTAGGTCGTAATGTTTCTAGGAGATTTTGGGCAGAGGCAGTGTCTACTGCATGCCACACGGTGAATAGGGTTTACCTGCTTCCACACACACTTAAGATGCCTTATGAATTGTGGACAGGCAAGAAACCCAACCTGGCATATTTTCATGTTTTTGAGAGTAAATGCTACATCCTACGGGATAGAGAGCAATTAGGAAAGTTTGACTCCCGGAGCGACGAGGGAATATTACTAGGATATTCATTGAATAGCACAGCGTACCGGGTTTTTAACCTGAAGAGCTCTAAGATTATGGAATCAATAAACGTCACCGTGCAAGATGACGAACCTCCGACGGTTATTTATCCTAACCTTCAGTGTGAGGATGAGGACTCGTCTGACAGTGATCCACTTGCCCCCCACCCACACTCTATGGTCCCCACTCCTGTGTTAGGGGACACACCCGCTTGGGTTCGCAAGAGTCATGACCCATCTGCCATTGTTGGCGATCCCACTCTAGGGGTCAAGACTCGTGCTCAGCTAGAGAACGTTGTTAGCCATCTTTGCTATATGTCCAAAGTCGAGCCCAATAATCATAAAGAAGCACTCAAGGATGAACAACGGATATCTTCTATGCAGGATGAGTCGCTTCAGTTTAAAAAGAATAATGTCTGGGAACTTGTCCCCCAACCTAGTGAGACTAATGTGATTAGTACCCGATGGATTTTTAAGAATAAAATGGATGAAAATGGTACCATAATCCGAAACAAGGCTAGGTTGGTCACTCAAGGCTACACACAGATAGAAGGTGTAGACTTTGGGGAGACATTTGGTCCTATTGCGAGGTTTGAGTCCGTCCGTCTGCAACTCGCCATCACATGTCATCTGCGCTTCAAGTTATATCAGATGGATGTCAAGAGTGCCTTTCTGAATGGCATTCTACATGAGGAGGTTTACGTGGAATAACCAAAAGGGTTTTAAGACCCTCAGCACCCAGAGCACATCTACTGTTTGAGAAAAGCCTTGTATAGTTTGAAGCAAGCACCCCGTGCTTGGTACGAGAGGCTTACTTCCTATCTCTTAGCCCGTGGCTTCAAGAGAGGGGGATTTGATATGACGTTGTTCATCAGGAGAGATGACGGTGCAATTTTGGTTTCCCAGGTCTATGTGGATGACATAGTCTTTGGATCCACGTGCTCTCAACATGCTCATCACTTTGAAAAGGAGATGAAAAGTGAGTTTGAGATGAGCATGGTTGGTGATCTTACTTTCTTCCTTGGTCTCCAGGTTCGTCAGTTGGAGGATGGGATGTTCATCTCCCAATCCAAGTATACTAGAGACCTAGTAAAGAAATTTGGTTTAGACTCCGCTAAGCATGCACGTACACCTATGAGTACCACTACCAAGCTTAGTAAGGACACTTTAGGCAAGGATGTTGAGCAAACCTTATATCGGAGTATGATAGGTAGTTTTCTCTACTTGACTACCAGTCGTCCCGACATAGCCTTTAGTGTTGGAGTCTGTGCGCGATATCAGGCATCCCCGAAAGAGTCACATTTACTTGCTCTAAAACGTATTATTAAATAAGTGAGTGGGACTCTCTCATACGGTATTTGGTATTCCCTTGATACTGATGACCGTTTGTCCGCCTATTCAGATGCCGATTGGGCCGGGGATGTAGATGGTTGTAGGAGCACTTCTGGTAGGTGTTTCTATTTTGGTTCTGCTCTTGTCTCCTGGATGAGCAAGATGCAAAATTCCATCTCTTTGTCCACTGCGAAGGCTGAGTATATAGCCGCCGGGAGTTGTTGCACGCAACTCTTGTGGATGAAGCAAATGCTGGAGGATTATGGGATTTCACAGGACACCATGATCATTTCCTGTGATAACATGAGCGCGATACACATATCCCGCAATCCAGTCCATCATTTGCACACAAAGCACATCAGGATACGTGAGCACTTTATACGTCAGTTAGTTGAGGAGAAAGTCGTATCCCTGAGTTTTATTTCCCACCGACCGTCAGTTAGCCGATATTTTCACGAAACCTTTAGATGCCCTTAGATTTGAGAGTCTTAGGAAGTCTTTAGGGATTTGCACAGTTGACTGAGGGGTTGGTCTATGTCTAGAATAAGATGCTTTTTTTATGTTCATATCATATGCTTCCTATTACTAGTCTGTTTTATATGTACCAATGCTTTGTTGTACAACCATTTATTTATTCTTTTGAAAAATACAAAAAGATTTTATTTTGATAAAATTTTTAGAAAAATCCAAAAAGATTTTTGTATTTTATTTGCACCATTTATGGATGAACATTTAAGATAGACAAGTCACAATTTCATTCCATCTTTTCATGTGACTGTTTGATAGAGATTTGAGACGCTACATCATTTCATCCATGTGCTTTACATTGTATGGAGTCTTTGAGATGTAATTAGTGATATTTTCCTACATGTTTGACTCTTATCTCCTTTATTGCACACATGCACGGCTTTATTTGATTATTGTACTTGTCTATCACATGTTGGCTTGAGTGTTTCCATCTCAATTCTGTCTATACAACTTGCAATATGCGATAAAACTTGACAAGATTGGAATGCATGTAAAAACCATTTTTTGTGAGACTGAGTGATTGTTTTAGAACGAGGAGGGGCTGCGAAAGGTAATTCTCTTCTTTGCGCAAAAGCCACCGTTCAAAAGGACCTAAAAAATGGAGAAATTTTATTATCCGGGGTCAAAAGAGGTTAAAAGAGCCCGAAAAAATTTAAAGGCAATAAAAAGCAATTCATGCCAAATATGGGCCACTTAGGTTTCACATTCAATAATCCAAAGTTTGAGAATTTAGAAAGCCTCTATTCAAAATTAATATCCGAGGGAGTTTGGTTGGAGAATTTAAACGGGTTTTCACTTCCTTGAAAGTCCTGAAAAAGCATGAAATAGTTTTGGACGTTATTGGTGTGGAAATCACTTTGAGCTTTGATTTGTTGATTTGATTGAGTCAATGTCTTATATTTCCACCTTTTTCCACCAAAGGAAGACTTTGAGTTCATTCGTTAGGAGTATCTGATATTCATCGTGCACATATATCATGTTTGTATGCATTGATTTTCCTATCGAATCTGATCACACCCCTTCATTTTCGCTATCATTGACTTGGTTGTTTTTGTGATCTTCCATGGTGTGATTCTTTGTTGTATACTATGTGTGAAAATTTTTGAAAAATATAAAAATTGCAATTTATTCCCGTGTGTCATTCTCCATGTGCATTCATTTCTGCTTCTCATATTTGTCTATTTGGGGACATCATACAAAGGGGGAGAAGAATTATGGGGGAGAATTGTTTTGGTGTTTGGTTGATTTATGAATGATTTGCTTACGCTTAATTGATCATCAATTTTTTCATATCATTATATTTCAAACTGTTGCTTGTCACGAGTATTTGCTTTATCTCATGTGTGTAGGTACATCATTGTTTATTTTTGGATTGCACACCCTGATGAGAAAAGCTTTGAAAGTTTCTGAAGAGCTGAAGATTTGGGAGACATGTCATTTAGTATTCTCAGTTTGAGGGTTTAATGGGGATATTATTTTATATGTCATTTGATTGCATAATTCGATTTTTTATGTATGTACCGGCATAGACATAGGGGGAGATTTGTAAGGACATAATTTTATAAATGTCTGGGGTAGATTCTAGTAATTTTCTATTTTTCTCCTAGATCACAGTTCATATGTCTGATACCGTTACATTCGGCACGTCAATACGATCATCCTCGACGGCCTGTATCCGAATTCAATGCAACCACCTTCTTCGCGTGCATCATGCTACATGCAACGTGCTACTCAGCTCATTCCCACTACTCCACTACGCTCTATCAGTAAAATGTTTTATTGGAGTTTTATATATTTGCATAAATATTTGGGAAATGTTTTTGAAAATTATTTTTGAAGTGTGGATTAATTTTTTTATCAAAAGCATAATTTTTTCTAAGTGTAGAAGCGAATGGCCTCGATCGACGAGATCGCTCGAGCAACTTTGAAAGTCATTCGCGCGAGATAGACATGTCGCGCGATATCGTTCGAACGACTTCTGTCCTTCATTCGAGCGACATGCTATCTCGTTCGAGCGACATGCTATCTCGTTCGAACGAGCCACCGCATCAATTTTTGTATAAATATCTGATCCCCTTCTACACGTTTTTCAAGTCTTTCTGCAATCTCAATATTCTGCGAAGTCTGCCCAGAATAAGACTTCACCTTTTAAGGTTTTCTAAACCTTTTTGATTCACAAAATCATTCCCATATATGTGTGTGAATCTTTAAACCTTCAAGAAGATCGTTTACTCATCTGGAGTACTTTGTGAGGAAGCCGCTCTCTTCGTCACTGCTGCCCTACTGGAAAGGGATTGTTCCAGCCGCCGAAAACAGAACCGACACCCGAGGGTATTTCTGTGTCACTGTATTTTCATTGTAATCCGTCTCTTACAAAAATTATTGTGAAAATAAAAGGTTTTGCCCCTTTGGGGATTTTTCCTCATATATGTGTCCTTTCATGTTTCATCATCGTATTTAATCACATATAGATGCATGTTTAGGACTTAAGTGGTAAAAACTGTGTTTAATTAAATAACTTCCTTATTTGAACGCAAGCGCACTCTTCTCAACAACGATAATTGGCAAAATCTGGACTTAGGCTTAAAATATGCCATTAGAGGGTGAAAATCCAAAAAATAACCCCCAAATGACCCCGTAAAAGGCACAAATGTAATACCCCGTAATTTTATTGATTTTTATTTAATGGATTAATTGAATCAAATGAGAATTAATTTGGAAATTAATCCGGAGGTAAATACTAGCGAGATGTGACTTGATATTTGATTATGATGTTAGAATAAAATATTACCGAGAATATATGATAATATATGAGTATTGAAAATATTAAAATTATCGCGGGGTAGAAATACGACAATTTGGGAAATTAAGTAGGGACGCGCGTGTCAGTCGCGTCAGGAATAAAATTAATTAGATTAAAAAGTAATTTATATTTTTATCAACCAAATGGTCATTTTGAGTGCGCCAACGTGTCCGAAAGGGTCGAAATAGTCAGTAAACACTACCCGGGAGTTTAGTTTGGGTCCCGAGGCATTTTTAGGCCAAACGGGCAACCTAGAGGGGTATTTTGGTAATTTTAAATATTGAGGAATTAAAACCCACGAATTTTAGAGTTTAATTATATATTATTAGAGAGGCCACTAAGGCCATTATCAGCAAAAGACAAGAGAGTGGGCTACGGGGGTTTTGAGAGAAGTTGAAGAGAGGTTATAAGAAGTCCAAACCAAAACCATCAACCATCACCACCATTCTGGAAGGATTTGTGACAAGAAAGAGGAGAGAATCAACCTATAATCACCGAAAAAAAATCTGAAGAACAAACCTAAGGCAAGTGATTTGATGTCATTAATTGCAATGAATATTTCCTCCATGTTTAGTGTAGAAACTTTATATGCTTTGAAAGTTTTGATGAAAACCCAATGGGATTATTGTAGAAACTCTTAATTTTGGTTAGGGATTGCATGTAGAATGATTATGGACAAAATTGGTACCCAAAACTTAACTTTGATTTTTTAAAAACGGATTTATGATGAGTATTTATGTACAATAAAATTCTGGGTTCATGTTCATAGGGTTTGGGGCAAGATTTGGGAATTTATGGTTATTACATGTTGATTAATAAGATTTTACCCCAAAAATATGTTAAGAAGTGTCCTAGGGTGACTTAGAGTAGTTTAAAGATATAAAAACTTAATTGGTACGAACTTAGGATGGATTTGGAGAAATGAATTTGGTGAAAAATGAAGTTGGGGAAATTCTGGGCATTCTCTGCCATCTCGTTAGAAGACCAACCCAGGTCGTTCGAACGACCTCGTTCGAACGAGATTCTAACGAGATTCTAGTACCCCTTCTAACGAGTCCATAGTTCATTCGAAGCCATTCGTTCGAACGACACTCGTTCCAACGACCTCGTTCGAACGATATTTCAGTGACTTCTAACGAGTTTACAGAACGGTCTTTTTCGACCGATTTTAGTTTCAAACTTTTTGCGGGCTTATTTAATTGAGTGATATTCTTCTCTTATTGATTAGTGGGAATATTTGTGAGTATTGGAGCACGTTGAGGATTAAAACTTAAAATTTTATAAAGGCTTGGTGACATCTATGGATTAGATTTTAAGTACCGAAATTTGCGACGTGAGAAGTGTTGGCGCTCTATATTGTATATTATCCGGGGACTTGTAAATGTATAACATCTATTGACAGTATATGAATGAAAAATATACCTATATTAATAATATAAGATATCTAAGATGTGTGAATGCTTAGTATATGACCTTATATGTGTATAACATACCTACCATACTTGCTATCACGGGAGGTCGACTTTCGATCAGGGCCATCTAATCTTTGTGTGCCTACGGGGGGATTTAGATTGGTACCTCAAGGACATAGGTCAGAGAATGACTTATTGGTGAGTTAATAAGTCAGCTGACCATGGGAGCATAGGTATGTGCGTGACCCATGGGTATGTGAACTATGTTCGCCTCCATTATGTTTGTTTGATACTTATTGAAACAGTTCCTGAGAGATTCAGAATACGTGGTCCTCCTATACGTGATGCACCGGGATTTGATAGCAGAGTATGTGTGCACCGCAGCTTAGCCTAGGGGTGCCCTTACTGTATATTTATGTTGAGATTAATATACTGATAATTGAAATGGACTTTTATTAAAGTATAATTGTGATATTTTTAGTAGAGATAAAAATGGGAAATTCATAGTAGATATTATAACCAATTCTGAGGAAAATAAAGTAAGACTCTTAGTTTATATAAAGATGTCAGGAATCGAACTTTGAATTGTATAGTAAAGTCAGATTATGGATTGGACTAATTAGATAGTGGAATAACTAGAACGGGTACGGGTACGTTAGGAGTGCACAATTAGTTGAGAGATGAGGAACTCATGTGAGTGCACGCACTATCATATATTTTATATTCACTATTTAATGATATTAAACAATTGCTATATTTTAAACTGTTTTCACAATCGGGCTGTTACCCGTTTGCTTTCAAATCTATTTTCTTGTAAAAACCTTTTAGGTGCCCAGCCACAAGGACACCAAGCGTAGGAGTTCCATTCCTGTGACGCGCTGTAGCTGCTGTGGAAGTTTTAGGACCTCGATAGTAAACACCTCCACTTTCTACTTTGACTCCATTTCAGATTTATTCATCTGTAGGGCATGTCTCCCCTTCCTTTTTAGAGACAGCTTATTTACTCAGTTCTATTTTAGTTTTGGATTAAATTAATTAATGTTTCAGACTTTGTATTTGTTTTATTCAGTATTCGGATTATTCAGAGGAGTGTTCCTCCAGAATTATTTTATTCCATTATTATCCTATTGTGACTATGATGTGGTTGTGGTATTATTATTTCATAATTTAAACTTGTTGCATGTGAATCTAATTTAGTTAAAATAGACAACTCACATTTTAAATATTAGGTGGCTAGTAAATGTTAAAAATGTTTCGACAGTGATGCTATGAACTGAACCAACTTGACATTTTGTATTAATTTGAATAAAGGAGTAGCTACCCGATGTTTAATTAGTCGGGGTGTCACAACGAACACCTCCCATGAGACCAACGTAATAGTTAGGGACTGATCGCGTAGTCATAGGACTCTCGATTTGAGATTGCGATAATAATTTGTAAAAATCTTGACTTGGGCTTAAAACATGTCGTTAGAGGGTGAAAATTAAAAAAGACCCCATCTGTAAGAGGCAAGAACACCTCGCACGAGACCAACATAACACATAGGAACTTACCGCGTAGACACGGGACACCCGCTTTGAGAATATGAAGATAATTTATAAAAATCTAGACTCTGGCTTAAAAACATGCCGTTAAAAGGTGAAAACCCCAAACGACCTCGTAAGATGCACGGACACCTCGAACGGGACCTACGTAACACGTAGGGACTAGACATATTTTCATGGGACTCCTGGTTTGAGAATGCGACGATAATTTGCAAAAATATAGACTTAGGCTTAAAAACATGCCATTAGAGGGTGAAAACTCAAAATAACCCCCAACCAACCCTGTAAGGGGCACGAACACCTCCCAAAACACCAACGTAACACATCGAAATTGATCGCGTATTCACGGGACTCCCAGGACTTAAGCTTAAAATATGTCGCCAGAGGGTAAAAACCAAAAAAACCCCAAACGGTCCCATAGGTGGCATGAACACCTCGAACGAGACCAACATAACATGTAGGGACTGATCGCGTAGTCACAGGACTCCCGGTTTAAGAATGCGATGATAATTTGCAAAAATGTAGATCCAGGCTTGAAAACATTCGGTTAAAGGGTGAAAACCCAAAACAATCCCCAAATATTACCTTAAGATGAACGAACATCTCGCACGGGACCAACATAACACGTAGGCACTGACCGCATATTCATGGGACTCCCAGTTTGAGAATGCGATGATAATTTGCAATAATCTACACTTAAGCTTAAAAACATGCCGTTAGAGGGTGAAAACCCCAAACAACCCTTATACGATCTCGTAAGAGGCACGAATACCTATCACGGGACTAACGTAACGCAAAGGAATTAATCACATAGTCACTAGAATCCCAAGTTGAGAACACGAGGATAATTTACAAAATCTAGACTTAGGCTTAAAACATGCCGTTAGAGGGTGAAAACCCAAAACATTCCGTTAGAGGGTGAAAACACCAAACAACCCCATAAGATGCTCGAACACCTCCCATGGGACCAACGTAACACGTAGGAATTATCACATATTCACAAGTCTCCCGGGTTGGGAATACAACCATAATTTGTTAAAATCTAGACTTAGGCTAATAAGCATGCTGTTAGAGGGAGAAATCCCAAAATAACCCCCCAAATGGCACTGTAAAATGCACAAACACCTCGCACAGGACCAACGTAATACGTAGGAACTGACCGGGTAGTCACGAAACTCCTGGTTTGACAAAGTGACGATAATTTACAAAATTCTAGAGTTAGATTTAAAAACATACTGTGAGAGGGTGAAAACCTAAAACAACCCCTAAACGACCCCATAAGAGGCACGAACACCTCTCACGGGACCAACGTAACACATATGAATTGATCCCATAGTCACGGGACTCCCAAGTTGAGAATACGACGATAATTTGCTAACTCTAGACTTAGTCTTAAAACATACCATTAGAGGGTGAAAACCCAAAACATGCCGTTAGAGGGTGAAAACCCAAATAACCCCCAAACGATCCCGTAAGAGGCACGAACACTTCCCACGGGACCAACGTAACACGTAGGGACTGATCGTTTAGTCACGGGACTCCCAGTTTGATAATGAGACTATAATTTGCAAAAATTAGATATGGGCTTAAAATATGTCGTTAGAGGGTGAAAACCAAAATAGAACCCAAACTGCCCCGTAAGAGGCACGAACACCTCGTACGAGACCAACGTAACCTATAAGAACTTACCGTATCATCACGGGACTCCCGATTTGAGCATACGACAATAATTTTCAAAAATCTAGACTTAAACTTAAAAACATGGAGTAAGAGGGTGAAAACCCAAAACAATCCCCAAACGGCCCCGTAAGAGGCACGAACACCTTCCACGGGACCAACGTAACACATGAGGGCTGATCTCGTAGTCACGGGATTACTGATTTGAGAATGCAATGATAATTTACAAAAATCTAGACTTAGGTTTAAAGCATGCCGTTAGAGGGTGAAAACCAAAAAAGACTCCAAATGGCCCGGTAAGAGGCACAAATACTTCGTACGAGACCAATGTATCATGTAGAAGCTTAATGCGTCGACACAACACTCCCAATTTGAGAATACGATGATACTTTGCCAAAATATAGACTTAGGCTTAAAATCATACCCTTAGAGGGCAAAAAATCAAAACAACGCCCAAAGGTCCTCGTAAGGCGCGAACTCCTCACGGGACTAACGTAACACGTAGGGACTGACCGCATATTCACGGGATTCTCGATTTAAAAATGGGACGATAGTTTCCAAAAGCCTAGACTTAAGCTTAAAAATAGGCCGTTAGAGGGTGAAAACCCAAAACGACCCCCAAACGGCCCCGTAAGAGGCACGGATACCTCCCACGGGACCAACGTACATATAGGGATTGATCGCGTACTCACGAGACTCCCGATTTGAGAATGCGATGATAATTTCCAAAAAATTTAGACTTAGGCTTAAAACATATTTTTAGAGGGTGGAAACCCAAAATAACTCGCAAATGGTCCCGTAAGATGTACGAACATTTCGCACGAGACCAATATAACATGTAGGAACGAATCACATAGTCATTTGGTTCCCGATTTGAGAATACGGTGATAATTTACAAAAATATAGACTTAGGCTTAAAAACATGCCTTTAGAGGGTGAAAAAATAAAACAACACCCAAATGACCTCGTAAGAGGCACGGACACGTCGCACGAGACCAGTGTAACATGTATAAACTTATCGCGTTGTCACGGGACTCTCAATTTGAGAATACGATGATAATTTGTAAAAAATTACACTTAGACTTAAAAAATTCCGTTAGAGGGTGAAAATCCAAAACAACCCTAAACGGCACCGTTAAAGGCACGAACACCTCCCATGGGACTAATGTAACATGTAAGGACCAACCGCGTAGTCACTGGATTGCCGCTTTGACAATGTGACGATAATTTGCAAAAATCTAGACTTAGGCTTAAATCATACCGTTAGAGGGTGAAAACCCCAAACAACCCCAAATGGCCCCGTAAGAGGCACTGATACGTCCCACGAGAATGTAATACAAAGGAATTGATCGCATAGTCACGAGACTCCCAGGTTAAGAATACGACAATAATTTTCTAAATATAGACTTAGGCCTAAAACATGCCGTCAGAGGGTGAAAAACCAAAATAACCCCCAAACGGCCCCGTAAGAGGCGTGAACACCTCCCACGAGACCAACGTAAGATGTAGAGACTGATCACATAGTCACGAGAATCCAGGTTTAAGATTGCTACGATAATTTGTAAAAATATAGACTTGGGCTTAAAACATGCCGCTAGAGGGTGAAAACAAAAACAAACCCCAAAGGCCTCGTAAGAGGCACGAACACCTCGCACAAGACCAACGTAACACGTAGGAAATTACCACATAGTCACGGGACTCCTGATTTGGGAATCCGATGATAATTTGTAAAAATCTAGACTTAGGTTTAAAACATGCCGTTATAGGGTTTAAACCCAAAACAACGCCCAAACGACCCCTTAAGAGGTACGAACATGTCGCACGTGACCAATGTAACACGTAGGAACTTACCGCGTTGTCAGGGGACTCTTGATTTGAGGATACCACGATAATTTGTAAAAATCTTGACTTAGGCTTAAAAACATGTCATAAGAGGTTGAAAACCCAAAAAATTCCCCAAATGGGCTAGTAAGAGGCATGAACACTTCCCACGGGACCAATGTAACACGTAAGGACTGATCACGTATTCTTGGGATTTTCGGTTTTAGAATGCGAGGATAATTTAACAAAATCCAAACTTAGGCTTAAAACATTCCGTTAGAGTATAAACACCAAAAACAAACCCCAAACGGCATGGTAAGAGGCACTAACACTTCGCACGAAACTAATGTAACATGTAGGAACTTATCGCGTAGACACGGTGTAAAGGCAAATTTCTAATTAAGTCATTTATAGTTTTGGCTAAATTCCATTGGACAAAACATTTTGGTCATTATGGTTCATACAAATATCAACATTGAAGAATTCGGGCACCGACTATCCACACCTCATCATATTTATTCCGAATGCTCTTTTCCCAAAGGTATATGACCCGGTTCTTTTTATTTGTTGGAGACAAACTTAATTTTTTTACAAATAAATTTTTTAAGAAATTTTTCAAAGCAATTTAGTGAGTGTAAAATTTATCATTTTGTTGGAAAATTCCCCAGGTTGTTCGAACGACCCTGTTCGAACGAGGTTACTAATGAACATTTGCACAAAATTCACTGTAATTTCATTAGAAGTTTCATTAGAAATATCATTCAAACGAATATGTTCTAACAAGAATTCTAATGACTTCCTTTACTAATTCTCTAAAATGTCGTTAGTATCTTGTTCCAACATAGTCATTCAAATGACTTGCTGTTAGTTTGAATTTTTTTTTAAAAATTCGACAGTTCCTTTCTTAACTGTTTTTTTCCACTACTTTTCCCTTATCTATCTCTTATGGACGAAAAGAGTGGGACAAGGCTTTTAACTTGAACCAAGAGAAATTTTAAAGAATTTTTATTCCCTTTGTCTCCAACCTTTTATGTTTGAGAACCAAAAACCCCATTCACATCCTTCAATTTATTCATCCTTACCGTGTGCGTTGGAACTTCGCACAAGCGTTGATTGGGGACGGCTTTTGGGTTTCAGTGTATACCGAGACATGGAAAGTGTTTTGCAACGCGTTGGATCTTCGCGTACTACAAACGGAGGTAGAGGAGATGGCATTAACGAGTCTTAGTGAGTCAAGTCTATAAGTCTTTTGAGTCTCTTTATAAAACCATATTTGTAGTGGATATGTGTCTAGGTCCAGTTGTCCAAGGTTTTTCCCATTTTAGTTTTCCTCGTACATCGACGTGTTATGGTTGTGCTTATTTATTTTATCTTGCAAAATCACCTAGATGCATGTGTAGGGTAAAAAGCTAAAATTTGGATTAAATCATAACTTTAGTTTAATTTGGTTATTGTGCATGCTCACTTAAAGATTAGTAAATAATATTTAAAATTGGAATATTTCTACATTTGACCTAATTTATATTCTGTTTTGAAGTGTATTCACCGAAATTAACTAAATCCATATAACTGTGCAACTTCAAATTGGTATCTGAGAGAGTCTCTATAAGTTATTTAGATGAATTGTGGAGGTTATATGGAAAGTTTTTCATCGAATAGACGACCTATGTTTGATGGAACTAACTACACTTATTGGAAAGCACGTATGAAATCTACCTTAAAATCTATCGATGAACGTGCTTGGGTTACTGTTGAAATAGGATGGTCCCCTCCTACTATGATTTTTGATGATGAAACTATTTTAAAACTTGTAGAGAATTGGAGTGAGGATGAATTGAAATTATATAACTTTAACTCTAAATGTTTAAAAGCATTATTTAGTGCTGTGACTCCTGAGAAGTTTCGTCGTATCATGACTTGTGAAGCTTCTAAGGATGCTTGGAACATTCTACAAGTCACTCACGAGGGAACGAGTGTGGTTAAAGAATCTAAACTTCAAAACTTAACCACTCAATTTGAAACCATCACCATGAAAGAAAGTGACACATTTGTTGAATTTTATGCCTGAATCTCCAATATTGTCAATTCATATTTCAACTTTGGTGATAAAACTCCTGAAAATCGTGTAGTTAAGAAGATTCTTAGATCTCTTCCTAAGCGTTTCATCCCAAAAGTCACGGTTCTTAATTCTTTAGGAAAGTTAATTTCATTAAAACTCAAAGAGCTTGTAGGCGATCTCCAAACATATGAATTAGACATGTTTCTTGAAGATATTAAAATAAAAGATAAGGGAGTAGCCCTAAAAGCTAAGAAAGAAGATTTATCAGAATCTGAATAGTCCGACATGGACCCTGATGATATAGCCTTATTTGCTAAAAAATTTAAAAAGTCTCTCAAGTTTAAAAAGTAAAATTCTAAGTTTGAAAAACCTAAATTTGAGAAAAATAAAAACAAGGCAAGTAGGAGTTTTAATAATCAGGAACAAAAGAAGTTTAAAAATGACAACTTTAAAAGAGATAACTTCAAAAAGGATGATTCAGATAGATGCTTTGAGTGTGAGGGACGAGGTCATAGAGCGTATGAGTGCCCAACTAAGTATTAGGAGACAAGGTAAAGAAAAAAGTCGTTTATAATGCTAATCTTAGTGATAGTGAAATTGAGTATGATGATTCCGATGATTCCATTCCTTCTAGAAATAACTTCACTGCTTTTATAGAGTGTCATGCTAGCAATTCAAGTGAGTCGCATCCTAATGTTGATAATTATGAGCATAGTCATGATGTTTCATTCACTCATTCAACCAGTAGTGATGAAAAGGGAAGTGAGAGTTAAGTAGATGAGAGTGAATTGTAATCCGCCTATTCTGAACTATACACTAAGTCTCTACGTATTCAAAAGGTTAATAAACGGTTAACTTTTAAAGTGTTAACTTTAGAAAAAGAGTTGAAAAGCCTAAAGGAGAAGGAGCCTTTAGTTAATCAACTATAGGCTATAAAGATTTCTCTTTCTAAGAAGCTTATTTTGGTGAGCAAAGAAAAATACGATTTAACAGATTCTCTAGCTCGTGTTAGCAAAGATATTCATGAATCGTTGGAGATTAGAAAAACTATGGAAGAAAACATTATCAATCTTGAGAAATATCTCGAGTCCTCTCGAGAAGTCAAAGTTACATTTGAAGATAATTCAGGAAGAATGTGAAAATTATTTCTAGGACCAGTTTTAGGGTATAAGAAGAAAGGTTACTAAGAGAGAAAGGGTATAGGATATGAAGAAAGAGAGTCATCCAATGCTAAAGACGAACCTATGGCTAAGTTTGTTACCAAAACAAGCCCCCCTAAACTTTATCTACCTAAAAGAATTCCACCTAAGCAAAATCCAAAAGTGACTCCAAAACAACCCTATGTGTGTACTAATTGTCATAAATGGGGTCACCTCAGAGAATTTTGTTACAAAATTGGGAAGAACTCTTACTTCACAACTTCTAAGACACACTATAGCTCATTAGCTAGACTTAAAAACCAAGTTGAGTATCTAGTCATTATATATAAAGAATAAATGGAAGAGTTTCTGAGGTTCTCTACGGCCCTAGAAAATCATTACAACCAAAAGACTAGAGTCAACAAAGGGAAGAATAAAACTCAATCTTGATTTAAGAAAGACGAGATCAGTAAAGCTTTTGTTGTTCACATTGCACTTAAGGCTCAAAATACCTCCAAATGGTATTTTGATAGTGGATGTTCGAGACACATGACAGGTGATAAATCTCTTTTTACTACATTTGAAAACTATAAAGATTGTAAAGTCACCTTAGGAGATGGAAGTAAGTCTCGAATCATTGGAAGAGGCACCATAGAAGTTTATGGTTTTCTAAAGCTAGAAAATGTCCTTTATGTTGTTGGACTCAAAGCCAATCTAATAATCATTAGCCAATTATGCGATGATAACCTTGATGTTAAGTTTAGTCAATCGAAGTGCACCGTTTATAATAAATCGGGTGAGGCTATTTTACAAGGTATGAGGACTAATGATAATTGTTATGGATTATTCTAAAGTCTTTAGTTTACAATAGTGCCAATGTCTCGTCTGTCGATCTTTGGCATCAACGGTTGGGTCATGTCAGCTTTAGAGATATCGATCGTCTAGTTAGGAAAGACCTAGTCCGAGGCTTACAATCCTTAGGAAAACCAACCTCCTCAATTTTTGGCCCTTATCAACTAAGAAAACAAATCAAGAGCCCTCATAGAAAGTTGAACTCTATAACCACCTCTCGTGTCTTACAATTGATTCACATGGACCTTATGGGTCCCACTTATACCGAGAGTTTAGGAGGAAAGATATATCTCTTAGTGATGGTAGATGACTTTTTTAGATACTCTATAGTAGGATTTCAAAGAAAAAAAGTCCGATACGATTGAACTTTTAACGGTTAAATGTCGAGTCCTTCAAAATCAACATGGTGTTACCATAAACCGCTTTAGAAGTGACAATGGACCCGAATATAAGGAATACGATGTGAATGCTTTTTATGATGAAGTTGGTATTAAGCGTAAATTCTCGGTCGTTCGAACCCCACAACAAAATGGTATTGTTGTGAGAAAGAATCGAACGATCCAAGAAATGGCTAGATCGATGCTCCTTGGTACGAAAATGCCTCATAGGTTTTGGGCAGAGGCGGTTAGTACCGCTTGCCATAACGTGATTAGGGTATATTTGTGTCCTAATACTAACAAAACTCCATATGAGTTGTGGACTGGAAAGAAACTAAATCAAGCATATTTTAGAGTCTTTGGGAGTCCTGGTTACATCCTTAGGGATAGAGAGCTTCTAGGTAAATTTGACTCAAGGAGTAATGAAGGTATTTTCCTAGGTTATTCTCAAAACAGTCGAGCTTTTAGAGTTTACAAATTAGTGAGTTTTAAAGTAATGGAATCAATAAATGTAATCATAAAAGATGATGCTCCGGCTACTTCTGTTGATGATGAGGAAGATTCTCCTTGTGAGTGTGATGCGCCCCCGATGTTGAAAACATCGAGTTGCACAATGAATTAATGGACCCCAAAATTGAAATAAAGTATCCGTCTCCATGGGTTCGTAAAAGTCATGACCCCTCCAAAATTATAGGAAATCCCGAATTAGGTGTCAAGACTAGGGCGCGACTAGAAAATGAGGTTACTTATTTGTGTTATACCTATAAATTTTAACCTAAAATTTTTAAAAAAGCGTTAAAAGATGAACATTGGATTAATACCATGCAAGAAGAGTTGTTTCAATTTAAGAAAAACGATGTTTGGGAATTAGTCCCTAGGCTTACTAATAATAACGTCATTGGTACCAAATGGATTTTTAAAAATAAAATGGATGAAAATGGTGTCATTATTCGTAACAAAGCTAGGTTAGTTGCCCAAGGATACACCCAAATAGAAGGTGTTGACTTTGATGAGACTTTTTCTTCGGTTGCTAGGTTAGAATCAATTCATCTTTTGCTAGCCATAGCATGCCATCTTAAATTCAAATTGTATCAAATGGATGTCAAAAGTGCATTTTTTATTGGCATCCTTCAGGAGGAAGTCTATGTTGAACAACCTAAAGGGTTTGAGGACCCTAAGTATCCTAGTCATGTCTTCTTTTTGAAGAAAGCGTTATATGGTTTGAAACAAGCACCAAGTGCTTGGTATGAGAGGCTCACCTCTTATCTCATTTCTCGTGGCTTTTTAAGAGGAGGAGTAGGTATGACATTATTTGTTCGTCAAGATAAGAATGCGATCTTAGTTGCACAAGTGTATGCCAACGACATAGTTTTTGGATCTACGTGTGATAAACATACTCAACTCTTTTCAAAATAAATGCAAGATAAATTTGAATGAGTATGGTCGGTGAGCTTACCTTCTTTTTAGGTCTCCAAGTGTGTCAACTCGGTAGCGTGATATTTTTGTCCCAAACTAAGTATACTAAAGACCTTGTGAAGAAATTTAATCTAGAATCCTCTAAACATGCACTTACTCCAATGAGTTCATTGGTTAAGCTTAGTAAGGATACCGAAGGAAAGGATGTAGAGCACACTCTTTTTAGGAGTATGATAGGTAGCCTTATCGACCTAATCGCTAGTCGCTCGGATATTTCCTTTACTGTAGGAGTTTGTGCCCGCTATCAAGCCATCCAAAAAGAGTTTACTTTTCATTAAACGTATTATCAAATATGTTAGTGGGACCCTATCTTTTGGGATTTGGTATTCCTTCGACAACAGTGACTGTCTATCGGCATATTCGGATGTTGATTGGGAAGGAGATATTGATGGATGCAACAGTACCTCTGGCGGTTGTTTCTATTTTGGTAGTGCACTAGTCTCATGGATGAGCAAAAAGCATAATTCTATTTCTTTGTCCACAACGGAGCCCGAATACATAGCCGCCGGGAGTTGTTAGGCTGAATTCATTTGGATGAAACAAATGTTGGAGGATTAAGGTATTCCTCAAGGCACTATGACTATTTATTGTGACAATACGAGTGCTATTCATATTTCCTAAAATCCCGTCCAACATTCTAGAACAAAGCATATTCGAGCTTTGTAGGCACCGATCATCAATTAGCCGATATCTTTACCACACTTCTAGTTGCCCGACGGTTTGAAAACCTTTGGAATTCCATTGGGGTTTGCTCCATTGATTGAGTTCGGAGTCGTTCATCTAGCTTAGGTTGTACCTTTTGTTTATTTTTTATACCAATGAACTAGATTATACTCTATGTATATATTTTACAAAAAAATCAAAAACATTTTCATTTTTTTTGTTTATATTAGAAAGGCCTTCATAAAACTTTTGTCCATATAGGTAATGTGTTTGATGTTTTCGGATCTCTATACTTTCGATGAGATGATAATCCAGACTTCGTCTCACTTGTGTACATTGATGATTGTTTATGATATATTTCTCTGTGATTGCCTCATACTATGGACTTATTTGCACACACCTTCATGAAATCGTGTAGATATCTACGTTACTTGGCATACGCTAGGTGAAGTGCAATTTTGTCTTATGAATTTTGTCACCCAATATAAGCAATTGATCTTGTGCATATAAAACCATTGATCGGATTTGGAAAATATAAATTATGTTCATTCGATTTAGTTATGATTCGCAATGGACACGGGCTGCGAAAAACAATTTTTTTTGCATGAATAGCCTCCATTTGCATAATGAAAAAGAGCCTAAAATAATTGTGGCATCGAAAAATAGCCAAGGCTAATTTGTCATATTGATGAAGTATCTTTGCTCTTTCAAAATCAAAAGAATTCAAGAGCTTATTTGATATTGTTGGGAGACATAGTATGAAGATCAATGGTTTTGCACAATTAATCTAAATTGCTTCCGTTTCGTGATGATATTGGCATGTGAATCATCTATCTTCCATGCATTTTATTTTGTGGATAGTATTCAATCGTATTCCATTTAGCGTAACAAAGCATTTGTGAGTGTATATTATGTTAATATATTGTTTGGCATTTTGCGCTTGTGCGTTGTTTTAACTAACGCTCTCACTCGCATTATTCATACCCCTAAATTCCCGCTCTCATGGTCTGGAAATGTCTACGCTACCTAGGACAATGCAAAACTTTTTTCATATGGGTTCATAACCTATTACTATCTTTCTATATATATTTTTTGTTTTTTTTGTTTCTTTTGATGTTTTTAAAACTCTGTTTTTCTTTAGAAAATCTCGTTCGAACGAGTTTTGGCCCCAAATCTTCTGTTTTTTCGTTTGATGTTCGTTTGAATGCGTTCGAATGAAGTCATTTGAATGAGCCTTCTAACTAATTTTTCCTCATTTATTCTGAATTCTTGTTGGATATGTTTTTAATTGTCGTTCAAACGATGTCGTTCGAATAAGAGTTTCATCTTCGTTCGAATGACCTGCATTTTATAGGGGCAGCTTCTTTCATTTTCTTCCCACTATTTCAAAAATCTACTTTCCCTCTCCTCAAAACTCCATTTCTCTCTCTCTCTCACCTCTTCCACTAACCCTCATTTCCCCACGATCTCCATCTTCTCCTTTTTCCCTCTCCACCTACTTCTCCTACACTCCATCACCACCCCCTCCAACTACCTTCATTTTTATACAACACCCTCCATCTTCAGGGCATCCGTTTTTCATACCCAATATGATATATATACATTGTTGTAGGGGATATATCATATATCTATATATACTTAATTTTTTTCCCTTGCCCCTAATTGAGTTTGAGCTCCATGAAGATTATTTCAAAATTTTCTTCAAAAGTAATTTTTTTTGAATAATTCCATGGGCTTACACTTAATTTTTTTGACTTGAACCAAAAGAAATTTCAAAGAAATTTATTACCTTTGTCTCCAACCTTTTATGTGATCTTTTGATCATGTTTTGAGAACCAAAAACCCCATTCACATCCTTCAATTTATTCATTCTTACTGTGTGCATTGGAACTTCACACGAGTGATGATTGGAGACGACTTTTGGGTTTCGGTGGAAATCGAGACATGATAAGTGTTGTGCAACGCATTGGATCTTTGCGTGCTACAAAGGAGGTAGAGGAAACAACATCAGTGAGTCTTAGTGAGTCGATTCTGTAAGTCTTTTAAGTCTCTTTGTAAAACCATATTTGAAGTGGATATGTCTTGGCTCAACCGTCTGAGGTTTTTCCCATTTGGGTTTTCCTCGTACATCGACATGTTGTGGTTGTGATTATTTATTTTATCTTGCAAAATCACCTAGATGCATGTGTAGGGTAAAAAGATAAAATTTGGATTAAATCATAACTTTAGTTTAATTTGGTTATTGTGCATGCTCACTAAGAAATTAGTAAATAATATTTAAAATTGTAATATTTCTGCATTTGGCCAAATTTATATTTTGTTTTGAAGTGTATTCATCGAAATTAACTAAATCCATATAACCGTACAACTTCACACGGGACTCCCGGCTTGAGAAAACGACGATAATTAGAAAAAATCTAGACTTAGGCTTAAAACATACCGTTAGAGCGTGAAAACCCATAACATGCCGTTAGAGGGTGAAAACCCAAAACAACCCCAAAAGGCCCCGTAAAAGGCACAAACACCTCCCACGGGACCGACCTAATACATAGGGACTGATCGCACAGTCACGGGACTCCTAGTTTGATGATGCAACGATAATTTGTAAAAATCAAGACTTGGGATTAAATCATGCTGTTAGAGGGTGAAGTAAAAAACAGACCCCAAACGGTTCCGTAAGAGGCATGGACACCTCTCACGAGACCAACGTAACACGTAGGAGGTTAACGCGTAGTCACCAGATTCCCAATTTGAAAATACGACAATAATTTGCAAAAATATAGACTTAGGCTTAAAACACACCGTTATAGAGTGAAAACCCGAAACAACACCCAAACGGTCCCGTAAGAGGTACGAACATGTCGTACGTGACTAATGGAACACATAGGAACTTACCGCATCATCACGGGACTCCGGACTTAAGGATGAGACAATAATTTACAAAAATATTGACTTAGGCTTAAAAACATGCCGTAAGAAGATGAAAACCCAAAACAACCCCGTAAGAGGAATGAACACCTCGCACGGGACCAACATAACACGTAAGGACTGGCCACATTCTCACGGGACTCGCGATTTGAGAATGCGACGATTACTTGCAAAAATCCGGACTTAGGCTTAAAAACATGCTATTAGAGGGTGAAAACCCAAAATAACCCCCAACCGACCCCGTAAGAAACACCAACACCTCCCACGGGACCAACGTAATACGTAGGAATTGATCACGTTTTCATGGGTCTTCCAAGTTGAAAATACAATGATAATTGGCAAAATCTATACTTAGGCTTAAAACATGCCGTTAGAGGGTAAACCTAAAACAATGCTAAACGGCCCCGGTAGAGGCACGAACACCTCCCACGGGGTCAACGTAACATGTAGGGACTGATCGCCCAGTCACGACACTCCCGGTTTGAGACTGCGATGATAATTTGTTAAAATCTATACCGAGGCTTAAAAGCATGCTGTTAGTGGGTGAAAACCCAAACCAGCCCCCAAACGGCCCCGTAAGTTGTACGAACAACTCGCACGGGATTGACGTAACACCTAGGGATTGATCACATATTCACGGGACTCCCAATCTGATAATGTCACAATAATTTGTAAAAATATAGACTTAGGATTAAAAAAATACCGTGAGAGCGTGAAACCCCCAAACAACCCCCTAAACGGTCCCGTAAGAGACACTAACACCTCCCACGGGACCAAAGTAACACATAGGAATTCATCGCATAGTCACGGGACTCCCAGGTTGTGAATACGATGATAATTTTCTAAATCTAGACTAAGGCTTAAAGCATGTAGTTAGAGGGTGAAAACCCAAAACATGCCGTTAGAGGGTGAAAACCCCAAACAACCCCCAAACGGTCCCATAAGAGGCACGAACACTTCTCACGGGATCAACGTAACACGTAGAGACTGATCACGTAGTCACGAGACTCCTGATTTGAAAATGCGACGATAATTTACAAAAATCTAGACTTAGGCTTAAAAACATGCCGTTAGAGGGTGAAAACAAAAAATAGACCCCAAACGAACACCTCGCACGAGACCAAAGTAACACGTAAGAACTTACCGCATAGTCACAACACTCCCAATTTGAGAATACGACGATAATTTATAAAAATCTAAACTTAGTCTTAAAATATGCCGCTAGAGGGTGAAAATCCAAAAATCCGCCCAAACAGCCCCTTCAGAGGTACGAACATGTCTCACGTGACCTCTGTTACACGTTGGAACTTACCGCGTCATCACAGGACTCCCGACTTGAGGATACGACGATAATTTGCAAAAATCTAGACTTAGGCTTAAAAAATGCCGTCAGAGGGTGAAAACCCAGAATAGACCCCAAACGGTCTTATAAGAGGCACGAACACCTCGCACAAGACCAATGTAACATGTAGGAACATACCCCGTAGTTACGGGACTCATGATTTGAGAATGCAATGATAATTTACAAAATCTAGACTTAGGCTTAAAAACATGTCGTTAGAGGGTGAAAACCCCAAACAACCCCCAAACGACCCCGTAAGAGGCACGGACACCTCGCACGGGACCAACGTAACACGTAGGGACTGATCGCGTATTCAGGGGACTCCTGGTTTGAGAATACAACTATAATTTACAAAAATATAGACTTAGGATTAAAAACATGTCGTTGAAGGGTGAAAACCCAAAATAACCCCCAATCGACCCCGTAAAAGGCGCGAACACCTCCCATGGGACCAACGTAACACATATGAATTGATCGCATAGTCACAGGACTCCCAGGTTGAGAATACAACGATAGTTTGCAAATCTAGACTTAGGCTTAAAAAATGCCGTTAGAGGGTTAAAACCCAAAACAACCTTAAACGGCCCCGTAAAGGTACGAACTCCTCTCACGGGGCCAACGTAATATGTAAGGACTGATCGCGTAGTCACGGGACTAACAGTTTGAGAATGCAACGATAATTTGCAAAAATCTAGACTTAGGCTTAAAAACATGCCGTTAGTGCGTGAAAACCCAAAACAACCCCCATACGGCCCTCTAAGATGCACAAACACCTCGCACGGGACCATCGTAACACGTAGAGACTGACCGCGCATTCACGGGACACCTGGTTTGAGAATGCGATAATAATTTGTAAAAATCTAGACTTAGGCTTAAAAGAATGATGCGAGAGGGTGAAAACCCAAAACAACCACTAAATGGTCCCGTAAGAGGCACGAACACCTCTCACGGGACCAGCGTAACACATAAGAATTGATCGCGTAGTCACGGGACTCGCAGGTTAAGAATACAATGATACTTTGCTAAATATAGAATTAGTCTTAAAACATGCCGTTAGAGGGTGAAACCCAAAACATGCCGGTGGAGGGTGAAAACCCAAAACAACCCACAAATGGCCACGTAACAGGCATAAACACCCCTACGGGACCAATGTAACACGTAGGGAATGATCATGTAGTCATGGGACTACCGATTTAAGAATGCGATGATAATTTGCAAAAATCTAGACTTGGGATTAAAACATGCCGTTAGAGGGTGAAAACCAAAAGAAGATCCCAAACGGCCCCGTAAGAGGCTCGAACACCTCGTACGAGACCAACATAACACTTAGGAATCGATCACGTTGTCACGGGACTACCGATTTTAGAATACGATAATAATTTATAAAAATATAGAATTAAGCTAAAAACATGCCGTTAGAGAGTTTAAACCCAAAACAACGCCTAAACGGCCCCGTAAGGGCTACGAACACTTTGCACGTGACCAATGTAACACGTAAGAAATTACACATCATCATGAGACTCTCGATTTGAGAATACGATGATAATTTACAAATATTTATACTAAGACTTAAAAATATGCCGTAAGAGGCTTAAAACCCAAAACAACACCAAAACGTCCCCGTAAGAGGCATAAACACCACCCACGGGGCCAACGTAACACGTAAGGACTGATTGCATATTCATGGGATTGTCGGATTGATAATGCGATGATAATTTTTAAAAATCAAAACTTTTGCTTAAAAACATGCCGTGAGAGGGTGAAAAATCTAAAACAACCCCTAAAAGGTCCTGTAAGAGGCACAAATACCTCCCACGGGACTAACGTAACACATATGAATTGATCACATAGTCACGGGCCTCCTAGGTTGGGAATACAATGATAATTCTCTAAATCTAGACTTATGACTAAAATATGCCGTCAGAGGATGAAAACCCAAAACATGCCGTTATAGGGTGAAAACCAAAAAATAGGCCCTAAACGGCCCCGTAAGTTGATGAACACCTCGCACAAGACCAACGTAACCTGTAGGAACTTACCGCGTAGTCACGGGACTCCCGATTTGAGAATACGATAACTTGGCAAAATCTAGACTTAGGCTTAAAACATGCGGTTAGGGGGTGAAAACTCAAAAACGATCCTAAACGGCCCCATAAGACAAACACGTCACACGTGACCAATGTAACACGTAGGAACTTTTTGCATCATCACAAGACTCCCGTTTTGAGGATATGATGATTATTTGCAAAATTTTAGACGTAGGCTTAAAAACATGCCGTAAGAGGGTGAAACCCAAAACAACCCCCAAACGGCCCCGTAAGAAGCACGAACACCTCCCACGGGATGAACATATCGCGTAGTCAAATAACTCTCGGTTCAAGAATGCGATGATAATTTGTAAAACTCTAGACTTTGACTTAAAACATGCCGTTAGAGGGTGAAAACAAAAAAAATAACAGACCCAAAAGGCCCCGTAAGAGGCACAAACACCTCGCACGAGACCAACGTAACACGTAGGAATTTACCCCATAGTCACGGGACTCCTGATTTGAGAATACGATGATAATTTGCAAAAATCTAGACTTAGGCATAAAACATCCCTCTACAAGGTGAAAACTCAAACCAACGCCCAAACGTCCCCATAAGAGGTACGAACACATTGCACGTGACTAATGTAACATGTAGGAACTTACCGCGTCATCACAGGACTCCCGATTTGAGGATACGACGATAATTTGCAAAAATCTCGACTGTGGCTCAAAAACATGCCGTAAGAGGCTAAAAATTCAAAACAATCCCGTAAGAGGCCTGAACACCTAGCCCAGGATCAACATAACACGTAGGGACTGGCCGCATATTCACGGGACTCCCGATTTGAGAATGCGATGATTATTTACAAAAATCAAGACTTAGGCTTAAAAAAAGCCGTTAGAGGGTTAAAATAAAATATAACCCCAGCCGACCCCGTAAGAGGCAGAACACCTCCCACAAGACAAACGTAACACGTAAGAATTGATCGTGAATTCACGGGACTCCTAGGATGAGAATATAATAATAATTTATAAAATCTAGACTTAGGCTTAAAACATGTCATTAGAGGGTGAAAACCCAAAACAACCCTAAACGGCCCCGTTAGAGGCACAAACGCCTCCCATGGGACCAATGTAATAGGTAGAAACTGATCCCGTAGTCACAAGACTCCCGATTTGAGAATGCGACGAAATTTTTTAAATTTCAAAGCTTAAGCTTAAAACCTTCCGTTAGAGGGTGAAACCCCAAAACAACACCAAACGGCCCCGCAAGATCACTAACACCTCGCACGGGACCAACATAACATGTAGGGACTGATCACGTATTCACGGGACACTCGTTATGATAATGCAACCATAATTTGCCAAACTATAGACTAAGGCTTAAAAATTTTCCATGAGAGAGTGAAAACCCAAAACTACCCCTAAACGGTCCCATAAGAGGTACGGACACCTTTCGCGGGTCCAACGTAACACATAGGAATTGATCGCATAGTCACGGGACTCTGAGGTTCAGAATACGATGATAATTTGATAAATCTAGACTAAGGCTTAAAACATGCCGTTAGAGGGTGAAAACCCAAAACATGCCGTTAGAGGGTAAAAACCAAAAATGACCCCCTAACGGCTCCGTAAGAGGCACCAACATTCCCATGGGACCAACGTAAAATGTAGGGACTGATCGCGAAATCACAGGACTACCGATTTGAGAATGTTCCTATAATTTGAAAAAATCTAGACTTGGGCTTAAAACATGTCGCTAGAGGGTGAAAACTAAAAAAAAACCCGAAACGGCTCCGTAAGAGGCACTAACACATCGCACAAGACCAACGTAACACGTAGGAACTTACCGCATAGTCACAGGACTCCCGATCTGAGAATATGACGATAATTTGCAAAAATCTAGGCTTAGGCTTAAAACATGCCGTTAGAGGGTGAAAACTCAAAACAACGCCCAAACGACCCCGTAAGAGATATGAACACATCGCACATGGCTAATGTAACATGTAGGGAATGACCTCGTATTCACGGGACTCCCAATTTGAGAATGCGACGATAATTTGCAAAAATCTAGACTTAGGCTTAAAAATATGCCGTTAGAGGGTGAAAATCTAAAACAACTCCCAAACGACCTCGTAAGAGGCAATAATACCTCTCATGGGACCAACGAACATATAGGGACGAACTACATATTCACGGGACTCCCGATTTAAGAATGCGATGATAATTTGCAAAAATTTAGACTTAGGCTTAAAACATGTTGTTAGAGGGTGAAAACCAAAAACAACTCTCAAACGTCCGTGTAAGATGTACAAATATCTCACATGAGACCAACGTAACACGTAGGAACGGATCACGCATTCACGGTATTTTCGATGGGAGAATGCGATAATAATTTGTAAAAATCTAGACTTAGGCTTAAAACATACCGTTAGAGGGTGAAGATCAAAATCGAATCCCGAACGTCCTAGTAATAGGCACGAACACTTCGCTTTGGACCAATGTAACATGTAGGAACTTACCGCATAGACACGGGACTCTCGATTTGAGAATACAATGATAATTTGCAAAAACTTAGAATTAGGCTTAAAACATGCCGTTAGATGGTAAAAACTAAAAACAACCCTAAACGACCCCGTAAGAGGCACGAACACGTCCCAGGGGACCAACGTAACACGTAGGGACTGACCGCGTAGTCACAGGACTCCCAATTTCATAATGCGGCGATAATTTGTAAAACTCTATACTTAGGCTTAAAAACATGCCGTTAGAGGGTGAAAACCCAAAATAAACCCCAAATGGACCCGTAAGAGGCACGAACACCTCTGATGGGACCAATGTAACACTTAAGAACTGATCGTGTATTCACGGGATGGCAGATTTGAGCATGCGATGATAATTCAAAAAATTATAGAATTAGGCCTAAAACTTGTCGTTAGAGTGTGAAAAATGGTCCCGTAAGAGGCACGAATGCCTCCCACGGGACCAACGTAACACGTAGGGACTGATCCCGTAGTCATGGGACTCCCAGTTTGAGAATGCGACGATAATTTGCAAAAATCTAGACCTAGGCCTAAAAACATGCCGTTAGAGGGTGAAAACCTAAAATAACCCCCAAAAGGCCCCGTAAGAGGAACTAACACCTCGCACGGGACCAATGTTACACCTGGTAACTGGTCGCGTATTCAATGGACTTTCGGTTTGAGAATGCAACGATAATTTGCAAAAATATAGACTTAGGCTTAAAAACATGCCGTTAGAGGGTGAAGACCAAAAACAACCTCCAACCGACCCTTTAAGTGGCATGGACACCTCCCGCGGGACCAACGTAACACGTAGGAATCGATCGCATAGTCATGGGATTCCCAGGTTGAGA
Organism: Sambucus nigra; assembly: GCA_949130495.1. Lineage (NCBI taxonomy): Eukaryota > Viridiplantae > Streptophyta > Magnoliopsida > Dipsacales > Adoxaceae > Sambucus > Sambucus nigra. Next base: position 524,649,188 of record OX422212.1, read on the forward strand.
ATACAATGATAATTTTAAAAATCTAGACTTAGGCTTAAAACATGCCGTTCGAGGGTGAAAACCCAAAATAACCCTAAACGTCCCGTAAGCGGCACTAACACCTTCCACCGGACCAACGTAATACGTAGGGAGTGATCGCATAGTCACGGGACTTCCGATTTCAGAATGCGATGATAATTTGTAAAAATCTAGACTTAGGCTTAAAAACATGCCGTTTGAGGGTGAAAACCCAAAATAACCCCCAAACGGTCCCGTAAGAGGAACGAACACCTCTGACGGGACCAACGTAACACTTAAGAACTGATCCTATATTCACGGGATTGCCAGTTTGAGAATGCGATGATAATTTATGAAATTCTAGACTTAGGCCTAAAACATGTCGTTAGAGTGTGAAAACCCAAAACAACCACCAAACGGCCTTGTAAGATGCACGAACACCTCGTACGGGACCAATGTTACACGTGGAAACTGGCCGCATATTCACTGGACTCCCAGTTTGAGAATGCGATAATAATTTGAAAAAATCTAGACTTAGGCTTAAAAAATAGGCTATTAGAGGGTGAAAACCCAAAACAACCTCCAACCGACCCCGTTAGAGGCATGGACACCTCCCACGGGACCAACGTAACACGTAGGAATTGATCACGTGGTCACGGGCCTCCCAGGTTGAGAATACAATGATAATTTGCCAAATCTAGACTTAGTCTTAAAACATGCCGTTAGAGGGTGAAAATCCAAAATAACCCTAAACAGCCCCGTAAGAGGCACGAACACCTCCCACGGGACCAACGTAGCACTTAGGGACTGATCGTGTAGTCATGGGACTCCCGATTTTTAGAATACGACGATAATTTGTAAAAATCTAGACTTAGGCTTAAAAACATGCTGTTAGAGGGTGAAAACTCAAAATAACCCCCAAAAGGGCCTGTAAGAGGCACGAACGCCTCCCACGGGACCAACGTAACATTTAAGAACTGATCGTGTATTCACGGGATTATCGGTTTCAGAATGCGATGATAATTTACAAAATTCTAGACTTAGGCCTAAGACATGTCGTTAGAGTGTGAAAACCCAAAAGAATCCTAAACGGGCGCGTAAGAGGCACAAACACCTCCCACGGGACCAACTAACATGTAGGGACTGATCGCGTAGTCACGGGACTCCCGATTTGAGAATGCGATGATAATTTGCAAAAATCTAGACTTAGACTGAAAAATATGCCGTTAGAGGGTGAAAATCCAAAACAATCGCCAAACGGCCCTGTAAGATGCACAAACACCTCGCACGGGACCAACGTTACACCTAGTAACTAGCCACGTATTCACTGGACTCCCAGTTCGAGAATACGACGATAATTTTCAAAAATCTAGACTTACGCGTAAAAACATGCCGTTAGAGGGTGAATACCCAAAACAATCCCCAACCGACCGCGTAAGAGGCAAGGACACTTCCCACGGGACCAACGTAACACGTTGGAATTGATCGCGTAGTCACGGGACTCCAATGTTGAGAAAATGAAGATAATTTGCTAAATCTAAACTTAGGCTTAAAGCATGCCGCAAGAGGGTGAAAACTCAAAACATGCCGTTAGAGGATGAAAACCCCCCAAAAAACCAAACGGCCCAGTAAGAGGCACAAACACCTTCCACAGGACCAACGTAACATGTAGGCACTAAACCCGTCCGATTTGAGAATACGATAATAATTTTAAAAATATACACTTGGACTTCAAACATGCCGTTAGAGGGTGAAAACCGAAAGAAGAACCCAAACGGTCCCGCAAGAGGCATGAACACCTCGCACGAGACCAACGTAACACGTAGTAACTTATCGCTTAATCACGGGACTCCTGATTTGACAATACAACGATAATTTATAAAAATCTAGACTTAGGCTTAAAACATGCCGTTAGAGGTTTAAACCCAAAATAATGCCCAAACGGCCTTGTAAGAGGAACTAACACGTCGCACGTGACCAATGTAATATGTAGAAACTTATCGCGTCGTCACGGGACTCATGATATGAGGATACAATGTTAATTTGAAAAAATATAGACTTAGGCTTAAAAACATGGCGTAAGAGGGTGAAAATCGAAAACAACCCCCAAACGGCCTCGTAAGAGGCACGAACACCTACCACAGGACCAATATAACGCATAAGAACTGATCGCAAATTCACGACATTACCAGTTTGAGAATGTGACGATAATTTGCAAAATCTAGACTTAGGCCTAAAACATGCTGTTGGAGGGTGAAAAAAAAACCAAACGGCCCCGTAAAAGGAATGAAAACCTCCAAGGTTGATAATACGATGATAATTTGCTAAATCTTAACTAATGATTAAAATATGCCGTTAGAGGGTGAAAACCCAAAAAGTGTCGTTAGAGGGGGAAAACCCAAAACAACCCCCAAACGGCCCGTAAGAGGCAAGGACACCTCCAACGAGACCAACGTAACACATAGGGACTGATCGCGTGGTTACGGGACTCCAAATTTTGAGAATGCGATGATAATTTGTAAAACTCTAGACTTGACCTTAAAACATGTCGTTAGAGGCTGAAAACCCAGAACAATGCCCAAACGACCACAAAAGAGGTACGAACACGTCACACGTGACCAATTTAACACATAGGAACTTACCGTGTTGTCACGGGACTTCCGATTTGAGGATACGATAATAATTTACAAAAATCTAGACTAGGCTTCAAAACATGTTGTAAGAGGGTAAAAACCCAAAACAAACCCCAAACGGCCCCGTAAGAGGCACGAACACCTCCCATGGTACTAACGTAACATGTAAGGACTGATCGCGTAGTCATGGGATTATCGATTTAAGAATGCGATAATAATTTGTAAAAATCTAGACTTAGGATTAAAACATACTATTAGAAGGTGAAAACCAAAACCAAATCCTAAACGACCCGGTAAGAGGCACAAACACTTCGCACGAGATCAATGTAACATGTAGGAACTTACCGTGTAGACATGTGACTACTATAATAATTTGCAAAAATATAGACTTCGACTTAAAATCATGCCCTAGATGGTGAAAATCAAAACAACGCCCAAACGGACCCGTAAGAGGCCCGAACACCTCGCACGGGTCCAACATAACATGTAGGGACTGATCGCGTATTCAAGGGACACCTGAGTTGAGAATGCCATGATAATTTGCAAAAACCTAGATTGAGGCTTAAAAACATGCCGTTAGAGGGTGAAAACCCAAAACAACCCCCAATCGACCCCCGTAAGAGGCACGAATACCTCCCACGGGATCAACGTAACACGTAAGAATTGATCGCGTAGCCACGGGACTCCCAAGTTGAGAATACAACGATAATTGGCAAAATCTGGACTTAGACTTAAAACATGCCGTTAGAGGATGAAACAAAAAACAATTCCCAAACGACCTCGTAAGATGCACGAACACCTCACACGGGACCTACGTAACACGTAGGGACTAGACATATTTTCACGAGACTCCTGGTTTGATAATGCGACGATAATTTGCAAATATTTAGACTTATACTTAAAAACATGCCATTAGAGGGTGAAAACCCAAAACAACCCCCAACCGACTCCATAAGAGGCACGAACACCTCACACAAGACCAACGTAACACGTTAAAATTGATCGCGTAGTCACGGGACTCCCAGAACTTAGGCTTAAAACATGTCGTTAGAGGGTAAAAACAAAAAACAAACCCCAAACGGCCCCATAAATGGCACGAACACCTCGAACAAGACCAACATAATACGTAGGGACTGATCGCGTAGTCATGGAATTCCCGGTTTGAGAATGCGATGATAATTTGCAAAAATTTAGACACAGGCTTAAAAACATTCCGTTAAAGGGTGAAAACCCAAAACAACCCCCAAACAATCTCGTAAGATGAACAGACACCTCGCACGGGGCCAACATAACATGTAGGCACTAACCACATATTCACGGGACACCGAGTTTGAGAATCCGATGACACTTAAGCTTAAAAATATGCCGTTAGAGGGTGATAACCCCAAACAACCCCTCTACGGTCTCATAAGAGACACGAATACCTCCCACGGGACTGACGTAACGCAAAGGAATTAATCACATAGTCACGAGAATCCCAGGTTAAGAACACGACGATAATTTTCAAAATCTAGATTTAGGCATAAAACATGCCGTTAGAGGGTGAAAACCCCAAACAACCCCCAAACGACCCCATAAGAGGCTCGAACACCTCCCATGGGACCAATGTAACACGTAGGGATTATCGCGTATTCACTGGTCTCCCAAGTTGGGAATACAACCATAATCTGTTAAAATCTAGAATTAGTCTTATAAGCATGCTGTTATAGGGAGAAATCCCAAAACAACCCCCAAACGGCCCTGTAAAATGCACAAACACCTCGCACGGGACCAACGTAATACGTAGGGACTGACCGCGTAGTCACGGGACTCCCGGTTTGACAAAGCGATGATAATTTACTAAATTTTAGACTTAGATTTAAAAATAACTGTGAGAGGGTAAAAACCCAAAACAAACACTAAATGGTCCCGTAAGAGGCACGGACAGCTCCCACGGAACCAACGTAACACATATGAATTTATCGCATAGTCATGGGATTCCCAGGTTAAGAATACGATGATAATTTGCTAAATCTAGACTTAGTCTTAAAACATACTGTTAGAGGGTGAAAACCTAAAACATGCCGTTAGAGGGTGAAAACCTAAACAACCTCCAAACGGGACCATAAGAGGCATGGACACTTCCCATGAGACCAATGTAACATGTAGGGACTGATCGTGTACTCACGGGATTCTCGGTTTGAAAATGCGACTATAATTTGCAAAAATCTAGATATGGGCTTAAAATATGTCGTTAGAGGGTGAAAACCAAAAAAGAACCTAAAGAGCCCCGTAAGAGGCAGGAACACCTTGTACGAGACCAACGTAACACATATGAACTTACCATGTCGTCACGGGACTCCCGATTTGGGCATACGATGATAATTTTCAAAAATCTAGACTTAGTCTTAAAAACATGCAGTAAGAGGGTGAAAACCCAAAACAACCCCCAAAAGGCCCCATAAGAGGAACGAAAACCTCCCATGGGACCAACGAAACACGTAAGGACTGATCTCGTAGTCACAGGATTAACTATTTGAGAATGCGATGATAATTTGCAAAAATTTAGACTTAGGTTTAAGGCATGCCGTTAAGGGTGAAAACCAAAAAAGACCTAAATGGCCCGGTAAGAGGCACAAACACTTCGTACGAGACCAATGTAACATGTAGAAGCTTATCGCGCGACACAGCACTCTCGATTTGAGAATACGATGATACTTTGCCAAAATATAGACTTAGGCTTAAAATTATGCCCTTAGAGGGAAAAAAATCAAAACAACGCCCAAAGGTCCCCGTAAGGCGCGAGCTCGTCGCGATACTAACGTAACACGTAGGGACTGACCGCGTATTCACGGGACTCCTGATTTGAAAATGGGACGATAGTTTCCAAAAGCCTAGACTTAGGCTTAAAAACATGCCGTTAGAGGGTGAAAGCCCAAAACGACCCCCAAATGGCCCCGTAAGAGGCACGGACACCTCCCACGGGACCAACGTACATATAGGGATTGACCGCGTACTCACGAGACTCCCAATTTGAGAATGCGATGATAATTTCCAAAAAATTTAGACTCAGGCTTAAAACATGTTGTTAGAGGGTGGAAACCCAAAATAACTCCCAAACGGTCCTGTAAGATGTACGAACATCTCGTACGAGACCAATTTAACATATAGGAATGAATCACATAGTCATTGGGTTCCCGATTTGAGAATATGGTGATAATTTACAAAAATCTAGACTTAGGCTTAAAAACATGCCTTTAGAGGGTGAAAAAATAAAAGAACACCCAAATGACCTCGTAAGAGGCATAAACACGTCCCACGAGACCAATGTAACATGTATGAACTTATCACGTTGTCACGGGACTCCCAGTTTGAGAATACGATGATAGTTTGTAAAAAAAATACACTTAGGCTTAAATTTTTTTTATTAAAGTGTGAACATCCAAAACAACCCTAAACGGCCCCGTTAAAGGCACGAACACCTCCCATGAGACCAATGTAACACGTAAGGACTGACCGCGTAGTCACAGGATTGCCGCTTTGATAATGCCATGATAATTTACAAAAATTTAGACATAGGTAAATCATGCCGTTAGAGGGTGAAAATCCCAAACAACCCCAAATGGCCCTGTAAGAGGCATGGACACCTCCCACGAGAATGTAATACAAAGGAATTGATCGCATAGTCACGAGACTTCCAGTTTGAGAATGAGACAATAACTTGCTAAATCTAGACTTAAGCCTAAAACATGCCGTTAGAGGGTGAAAATCCAAAATATCCCCCAAACGGCCCCATAAGAGACTTGAACACCTCCTACGGGACCAATGTAAGATGTAAAGACAGATTGCATAGTCACGAGACTCCCGGTTTGAGAATCCGATGATAATTTACAAAAATCTAGACTTAGGCTTAAAACATGCCGTTATAGGGTTTAAACCCAAAAAACGCCCAAACGACCCCTTAAGAGGTACGGACATGTCGCACGTGACCAATGTAACACGTAAGAACTTACTACGTTGTCACGGGACTCTTAATTTGAGGATACTTGAAAACTATAAAGATTATAAAGTCACCTTTGGCGATACACATGACAGGTGATAAATCTTGTTTTACTATACTTGAAAACTATAAAGATTGTAAAGTCACCTTTGGTGATGAAAGTAATATCGAATCATGGGAAGAGGCACCATAGAAGTTTCTGGTTTTCCAAAGCTAGAAAATGTCCTTTATGTTGATGGACTCAAAGCCAAGCTAATAAGCATTAGCCAATTATGCGATGATAACCTTAATGTTAAGTTTAGTCAATCGAAGTGCACCGTTTATAATAAATTGGGTGAGGCTATTTTAAAAGGTATGAGGACTAATGATAATTGTTATGGAATTGTTCCAAAGTCCTCCTTAGTTTACAATAGTGCCAATGTCTCGTCTGTCGATCTTTGGCATCAACGGTTAGGTCATGTCAGTTTTAGAGATCTCGATCGTCTAGTTAAGAAAGACCTAGTTCAAGCCTTACCATCCTTAGGAAAACCAACCTCCTTAATTTTTGGCCCTTGTCAACTAGGAAAACAAATCAAGAGCCCTCATAGAAAGTTTAACTCTATAACCACCTCTCGTGTCTTACAATTGATTCACATGGACCTTATGGGTCCCACTCATACCGAGAGTATAGGAGTAAATATATATCTCTTAGTGATGGAAGATGACTTTTCTAGATACTCTATAGTAGGATTTCTAAGAGAATAAGTCCGATACTATTGAACTTCTAACGGTTAAATGTCGAGTCCTTCAAAATCAACATGGTGTTAACCACTTTAGAAGTGATAATGGACCCGAATATAAGGAATTCGGTGTGAATGATTTTTATGATGAAGTTGGTATTAAGCATAAATTCTCAGTTGTTCAAACCCCACAACAAAATGGTATTATTGAGAGAAGAATCGAACGATCCAAGAAATGGCCAGATCGATGCTCCTTGGTAGGAAAACGCCTCATAGGTTTTGGTCAGAGGCGGTTAGTACCGCTTGCCATATCGTGAGTAGGGTATACTTGTGTCCTAATACTAACAAAACTCGATATGAGTTGTGGACTGGAAGGAAACCAAATCTAAAATATTTTAGAGTCTTTGGGAGTCCTGGTTACATCCTTAGGGATAAAGATCTTCTAGATAAATTTTACTCGAGGAGCGATGAAGGTATTTTCCTAGGTTATTCTCAAAACAGTCGAGATTTTAGAGTTTACAACTTAGTGAGGTCTAAAGTTATGGAATCAATAAATGTAGTCATAAAAGATAATGCTCCGACTACTTGTGTTGATGATGAGGAAGATTCCCCTTGCGAGTGTGAGCACCCCCCGATGTTGTAAACATTGAGTTGCATAATGAATCGATGGACCCTACAATTGAAATAAAGGATCCGTATCCATGGGCTCGTAAAAGTCACGAACCCTCCGAAATTATAAGAAATCCCGAATTTGGTGTCAAGACTAGGGCGCAAATAGAAAATGAGGTTACTTATTTGTGTTATACCTCTAAAATTGAACCTAAATTTTTTAAAGAAGCATTAAAAGTTGAACATTGGATTAATACCATGCAAGAAGAGTTGCTTTAATTTAAGAAAAAATGATGTTTTGGAATTAGACCCCATGCCTACTAATACTAACGTCGTTGGTACCAAATGGATTTTTAAAAATAAAATGGATGAAAATGATGTCATTGTTCATAAAAAAGCTAGGCTAGTTTCCCAAAAATACACCCAAATAAAAGGTGTTAACTTTAATAAGACTTTTGCTCCTGTTGCTAGGTTAGAATCGATTCGTCTTTTGCTAGCCATAGCATGTCATCTTAAATTCAAATTGTTTTAAATGGATGTCAAAAGTGCATTTTCAGATGGCATCCTTCTGGAGGAAGTATATGTTGAACAACCTAAAGGGTTTGAGGACCCTAAGTATCGTAGCCGTGTCTTTTTTTTTGAAGAAAGTGTTATATGGTTTGAAACAAGCACCCTGTGCTTGGTATGAGAGGCTCACCTCTTATCTCCATTCTTGTGGCTTTTTAAGAGGGGGAGTAGATATGACATTATTTGTTCGTCGAGATAAGAATGCGATCTTAGTTGCACAAGTGTATGTCAACGATATAGTCTTTAGATCTACGTGTGATAAACATACTCAACTCTTTTAATAAGAAATGTAAGATAAATTTGTATGAGTATGGTCGGTGAGCGTACCTTCTTTTTAGGTCTTCAAATGCATCAACTCGATAGCGGGATATTTTTGTCCCAAACTACGTATACTAAAGACTTTTTGAATAAATTTTATCTAGAATCCTCTAAACATGCACGTTTTCTAATGAGTTCATCGGTTACGCTTAGTAAGGATACCAAAGGAAAGGATGTAGAGCACACTCTCTTTAGGTGTATGATAGGTAGCCTTCTCTACCTAATCGCTAGTCGCCCAGATATTTCCTTTAGTGTAGGAGTTTGTTCCCTCTATCAAGCTGTCCCAAAAGAGTCCCATTTACTTGTCATTAAACGTATTATCAAATATGTTAGTGGGACCTTATCTTTTGGGATTTGGTATTCCTTCGACACCAGTGACTGTCTATCGGCATATTCAGATGTTGATTGGGAAGAAGATGTTGATGGATGCAAAAGTACCTCTGGCGGTTGTTTCTATTTTTGTAGTGCACTAGTATCATGGATGATCAAGAAGTAGAATTCTATTTCTTTGTCCACGGTGGAGGTCGAATACAGAGCCGCAGGGAGTTGTTGCACTCAATTCATTTGGATAAAACAAATGTTGGAGGATTAAGGTATTCCTCAAGGCACTATGACTATTTATTGTGAAAATACGAGTGCTATTCATATTTCCCAAAATCCCGTCCAACATTCTAGAACAAAGCATATTCGGATTCGTGAACACTTTATTCAGAGAATTAGTTTAAGAAAAAGTCGTTTCCTTGAGCTTTGTAGGCATCGATCATCAATTAGCCGATATCTTTACCACACCTCTAGATGCCCGACGATTTGAAAACCTTAGGAATTCCATTGGGGTTTGCTCCATTGATTGAGTTCGGAGTCGTTCATCTAGTTTAGGTTGTACCTTTTGTCTATTTTTTTTACAAATGAACTAGATTATACTTTGTATATATATTTTACAAAAATTAAAAAACATTTTCTTTTTTTTTGTTTATAGTAGAAAGGCCTTCATAAAACTTTTGTATATATTTGTAATGTGTTTATTGTTTTCGGATCTCTATCTCATTCCATGTCCATGTGGCTTTCGATGAGATGCTAATTCGGACTTCGTCTCACTTGTGCGCTTTGATGATTGTTTATGATATATTTCTTTATGATTGCTCCATAATCTGGCCTAATTTGCACACACCTTCATGAAATCGTGTAGATATCTACGTCACTTGGCATACGCTAGGTGAAGTGCGGTGTTGTCTTATCAATTTTGTGACGCATTATTAGCAATTGATCTTGTGCATGTAAAACTATTGATCAGATTTGGAAAATATAAATTATGTTCATCCGATTTAGTTATGATTCGCAATAGACAGGGCTGCGAAATACAAAATGTTTTTGCGTGAATAGCCTCCATTTGCATAATGAAAAAGAGCCTAAAACAATTGTGATTCGAAAAATAGCCAAGGCTAATTTGTCATATTGATGAAGTATCTTTGCTCTTTCAAAATCAAAAGAATTCAAAAGCTTATTTGATATTATTGGGAGACATAGTATGACGATCAATGGTTTTGCACAATTAATCCAAATTTCTTCCGTTTCGTGATGATATTAGCATGTGAATCATCAATCTTGCTTCCATGCGTTTTGTTTTGTGGATAATATTCAATCGTATTCCATTTAGTGTCACAAGGTATTTTTGAGTGTCTATTATGTTAATATACTATTTGGCATTTTGCACTTGTGCGTTGTCTTAACTAACGCTCTCACTCGCATTGTTCACACCCCTAAATTCCCGCTCTCATGGTCTGGAAATGTCTACGCTACCTAGGACAATGCAAAACTTTTTTCATATGGGTTCATAACCTATTACTATCTTTCTATATATATTTTTTGTTTTTTTTGTTTCTTTTGATGTTTTTAAAACTCTGTTTTTCTTTAGAAAATCTCGTTCGAACGAGTTTTGGCCCCAAATCTTCTGTTTTTTCGTTTGATGTTCGTTCGAATGCGTTCGAATGAAGTCGTTCGAATGAGCCCTTCTAAAGAATTTGTCCTCATTTCTTTTGAATTCTCGTTGGATATGTTTTTAATTGTCGTTCAAACGATGTCGTTCGAATGAGAGTTTCATCTTCGTTCGAATGACCTGCGTTTTATATGGGCTGCTTCTTTCATTTTCTTCCCACCATTTTAATTTCCCTACTTTCCCTCTCTTCAAAAATCCATTTCTCTTTCTCTCACCTCTTCCATTAACCTTCATTTCCCCACGATCTCCATCTTCTCCTTTTTGCCTCTCCACCTACTTCTCCTACACTCCATCACCACGCCTCTAACTACCTCCATTTCTATACAACTCCCTCCATCTTTCGGGCATCCATTTTTCATACCCAATATCATATATACACACTGTTATAGGGGATATATCATATATCTATATATACTTCGTTTTTTTTCTTTAGCCCCTAATTGAGTTTGAGCTCCATGAAGATTATTTCAAATTTTTCTTCAAAAGTAATTTTTTTTAATAATTTCATGGGCTTACACTTCGTTTTTTTCTTTTTTTTTTGCGTTCTCTATATTTCTTTTCTTACTGCTAATGGAGATTGGGATTTTGTTGAGTTTAGTTGTACTATTAGTGTTTGGTGGTTTTGTTGGATTTTTATCGAGTAGGTTGTAGTTTTCTCTTATTCTGTCTCTCAGTTCCTATGGCCCGAGGTAGACGCAATTATCAAATTCATTCATCCGATATGATCATTGTCCTCAAATGAAGATGCAAACATTCGAAACCTTTGCCTCCATTGGCGAACTCTTGAGAGACGTACCTTGTACCACTCTCATGGATGTGCCAATCGTGCCTATGTATGAGAAAAGGTAGTCAATCTATCCTTATTTTATGGAACTCTCGTATCCTCCTGGATTTTGGACTTGGGTTGGAATCCCCTTATTAGAGAGTATTTTTTTGGGATGAATGACCTTGAGGTTGGTCTTTACTCTGTTGTGCGCGGTAGAGAAATCACTATTACCCCTGAATCCATAAGACGTCTTCTAAGGTTACCTCGTGTCACCAATACCACCTACCCTTGGCTTCCCGACTCTAGCCCCGACTCTCGCCTTATAATGACGATTATGTGTCGACTTTTTTCAGCCGGTACAATTACCATTTTCCATAAAAATCTAAATCCTGATTTCATGATTCTAAATTGAATTGTTTATGCCTACCTTGTACCTCGTGCCAACTCAACACAAATTTCCAAGGCACATGTGGACCTCATGTTTTCAATTAGAATTAAAGCTGCTATTGACCTTCCTCGTCTCGTTTTTAGTGTTCTTAAAGCTTTTAAGGTCAATCCTATGGGTCCCGTTAGGCAAGCTATTCCTTTTGCAGTCATTATTACTCATCATTGCCTAGATGTTGGCTTTCCCCTCCTTCCCTCGGATATTCCCGTGACCCGTTATCAAAAAATTGTTATGACATCTGTTGGTCGCTCCCGTGATCACCTACCACGTGATATTCCTCAGCACACTCCATCTCAATCTGTGTCATCTCATTTCGCTGCGTCATCCACTCCTGCACCCTCTGTACCATCTTCTTCTCATGCCCACCCACCTATTGAGTTGGAGGATCTTAGGTATGTCCGTACGCAGGTGGAACAGATTCAAGAGGATAAGCACCAGGATAGGGCACTTTTATAGGAGCTTATGCTTACCATGCAACACGATCGTGAGGCTCAGGCATATAGAGAGGAGGCTGAAGCACGTTAAGATGAGGCTCAGGCTCATCGTGACTCCATCCTTATTGAGCATCTTGAGGAGATTCGTCGCATATATATGCACCGTGGTGTGGGATCCTCCGGTACCGAATACCTTCCAAATGACACTTTATATGACCCCCCCGCTCCATGAGATTTATTATGTTTAGTTCTTTTCTGTTTTTGTACTTCTGAGAGAGCGAGTTTATTATCTGTATTTCTTTTTATATCTCACTTGTACCATATTTTACTAATTGTAGCTGCTTTCTATAATTGAATATTGCTACATTTAACTTAGATATTTGATTTCAAATCTTAATGGTTAATGATTGCACATTCCTATTTTTGTTATATCTGTTGGCCATTTGGATATTTAGTTTCTTTGCCTTTCTTTTCAGTTGGTATTCACGTGTGAATATTATGGTCGTTCATTCTTTATTAGTCCTCTTCAAATATTCACTAACAATGCAGGTTTGGTTCTATCCCTTTGTCTTTTTCGGACAAAAATGGAGAGAAACATGTTAGGGGGAGTTTAAAATAAAATTTAAAATAAATGGTACAAATTTTGTTATTTAATCTCTCTATTTCCCCATGCGTTTTATGTCTTTGTTGTTTCATGTGTGTAGGCCTTCAATTGCAAATATAACGCCTACTTCAACGCAACTCAGTAGTCAATCGAGTCTGTCATTTTTTTGGGGTTTTCGGGATGGGTTTTAGGATCGCTTTGACGACTTGGCTTAGCAAATTTAGTATCATTTTTTGTACTTTATTTATTTTATTTTTTGTCCTGGAATAGCCAAAAGGGGAGATTTGTAAGGACAAATTTCCAATTGAGTCCTTTGTAGTTTTGGCTAAATTCTGTTGGACAAAAAATTTTGGTCACTATGGTTCGTACAAATATCAATATTGAAGAATTTGGGCACCGACTATGCACACCTCATCATATGCATTTCGAATGATATTTTCTCAAAGGTATATGACCCGAGTCTTTTTATTTGTTGGAGACAAACTTAAGTTTGTTACAAATAATTTTTTTAAGAAATTTTTCAAAGCAATTTAGTCAGTGTAAAATTTATCATTTCATTGGAAAATTCCCCAGGTCGTTCGAACAAGGTTGGTAACGAACATTTGCATAAAATTCACTGTAATTTCGTCAGAAGTTTCGTTAGAAATATCGTTCGAACGTATATGTTTTGATGAGAATTCTAACAACTTCCTTTGCTAATTCTATGTAATGTCGTTAGTATATCTCTTGAACATAGTCGTTCGAATGACCTGCTATCAGTTTGATTTTTTTTTAAATTTTGGCAGTTCCTTTCTCAACTGATTTTGTCCACTACTTTTTCCTTATCAATCTCTTGTGGATGAAAAGAGTGGGACAAGGCTTTTGACTTGAACCAAGAGAAATTTCAAAGAAATTTATTGCCTTTGTCTCTAACCTTTTATGTGATCTTTTGATCATGTTTTGAGAACCACAAAACCCATTCACATCCTTCAATTTATTCATTCTTACTGCGTGCATTGGAACTTCACACGAGTAATGATTGGAGACGACTTTTGGGTTTCGGTGGATACCGAGACACGAGAAGTGTTGTTAAATGCATTGGATCTTTGCGTACTACAAACGGAGGTAGAGGAGACAACATTAGTGAGTCTTAGTGAGTCAAGTCTGTAAGTCTTTTGAGTCTCTTTGTAAAACCATATTTATAGTGGATTTGTCTAGGCTCAACCATCTAAGGTTTTTCCCATTTGGATTTTCCTCGTACATCGGCATGTTATGGTTGTGATTATTTATTTTACCCTGCAAAATCACCTAGATGCATGTGTAGGGTAAAAAGATAAAATTTGGATAAAATCATAACTTTAGTTTAATTTGGTTATTGTGCATGCTCACTAAGAAATTAGTAAACAATATTTAAAATTGGAATCGTTCTAGATTTGGCCAAATTTATATTTTGTTTTGAAGTGTATTCACCAAAATTAACTAAATCCATATAACCGTCCAACTTCACACGGGACTCTCGACTTGAGAATACGATGATAATTAGCAAAAATCTAGACTTAGGCTTAAAACATGCCGTTAGAGGGTGAAAACCAATAACAAACCTAAACATCCTCGTAAGAGGCATGAACACCTCCCACGGGACCAACATAACACGTACAGACTGATCACATTGTCACGGGACTCTCGGTTGATGAATGCCACGATAATTTGCAAAAATCTAAACCTAGGCTTAAAAACAAGCCGTTAGAGGGTGAAAACCCAAAACAACCCCTAAACGATCTTGTAAGATGGACGGACACTTCGCACGGGACCAACGCACTGATTGCGTATTCATGGGACTCCCCATTTGAGAATGCGATGATAATTTTTAAAAATCTAGACCTTGTCTTAAAAACATGCCGTGGGAGAGTGAAAACCCAAGACCACCCCTATACAGTCCCATAAGAGGCATGAATACCTCCCACATGACCGACATAACACATAGGAATTGATTGCATAGTCACATAAATCCTAGGTTAAGAACACGATGATAATTTGTAAAATCTAGACTTAGGCTTAAAATCCTAGGTTAAGAACACGATGATAATTTGTAAAATCTAGACTTAGGCTTAAAACATGCCGTTAGAGGGTGAAAACTCAAAACATGTCGTTAGAGGGTGAAAACCCAAAACAACCCCCAAATGGCCCCGTAAAAACTCACGGGACTGACGTAATATATAGGAACTGATCGCATAGTCATGGGACTCCCAGTTTGATGATGCGGCGCTAATTTGTAAAAATCAAGACTTAGGTTTAAAACATGCCGTTAGAGGGTGAAAACCAAAAATAGACCCCAAACGGTCCCATAAGAGGCACGAACACCTCTCACGAGACCAACGTAACATGTATGAAGTTACCACGTAGTCACTAGATTTCCGATTTGAAAATACGACGATAATTTGTAAAAATATAGACTTAGGCTTAAAACATGCCGTTATAGGGTAAAAACCCAAAATAATGCCCAAGCAACCCCGTAAGAGTTACGAACATGTCGTACGTGACCAATGTAACACATAGGAACTTACCGCGTTATCACGGAACTCCCGACTTGAGGATACGATGATAATTTACAAAATTATTGACTTAGGCTTAAAAATATGCCGTAAGAAGATGAAAACCCAAAACAACCCCGTAAGAGGCACGGACACCTCGCATGCGACTAATGTAACACATAGGGACTGACCACGTTCTCATGGGACTCACGATTTGAGAATGCAACGATTACTTGTAAAAATCTGGACTTTGGCTTAAAAACATGCTGTTAGAGGGTGAAAACCCAAAATAACCCCCAACCAACCCCGTAAGAGGCACCAACACCTCCCACGGGACCAATGTAACACGTAAAAATTGGTCGCGTATTCACGTGTCTCCCAGGTTAAAAATACAATGATAAATGGCAAAATCTAGACTTAGGCTTAAAACATGTCGTTAGAGGGTAAACCCAAAATAACGCTAAACGACCCCGTTAGAGGCACGAACACCTCCCACGGGACCAACGTAACATGTAGGGACTGATCGCGCAGTCACGAGACTCCCGATTTGAGACTGCGATGATAACTTGTTAAAATTTAGACTGAGGCTTAAAAGCATGCCGTTAGTGGGTGAAAACCCAAACCATCCCCCAAATGGCCTCGTAAGTTGTACGAACACCTCGCACGGGACCGACGTAACACGTAGGGACTGATCGCATATTCACGGGACTCCCGATTTAACAATGCGACAATAATTTGTAAAAATCTAGACTTAGGATTAAAAACATGCCGTGAGAGGGTGAAAACCCCAAACAACCCTTAAACGGTCCCGTGAGAGGCACTAACACCTCCCACGGGACCAAAGTAACACATAAGAATTCATCGCATAGTCACGGGACTCCTAGGTTGAGAATACGATGATACTTTGCTAAATCTAGATTAAGGCTTAAAACATGCAGTTAGAGGGTGAAAACCCAAAACATGCTGTTAGAGGGTGAAAACCAAAAACATGTCGGTTTGAGAATACAACGATAATTTGCCAAAATATAGACTTAGGCATAAAATCATGCCCTTAGAAGGCAAAAAATCAAACCAACGCCCAAAGGTCCCCGTAAGAGCCTTTAACACCTCGCATGGGACCAATGTAACACGTAGGGACTAACCATATATTCACCGGACTCTCGATTTCAGAATACGAAGATAATTTATAAAAATCTAGACTTAGGCTTAAAAACATGCCGTTGAAGGGTGAAAACACAAAACGACCCCCTAAACGGCCCCATAAATGGCACGAACACCTCCCACGAGAGCGTAATATGTAAGAATTGATCAAAAAGTCACGGGATTCCCAGGTGAAGAATACGACGATAATTTGCTAAATCTAGACTTAGGCTTAAAACCTGTAGTTAGAGGGTGAAAGACCAAAGCAACCCCCAAACGGCCCCATAAGAGGTACGGACACCTCCCATAGGACCAACGTAACTCGTAGAGACTGATCGCATAGCCACGGGACTCCCGATCTGAGAATGAAAAGATAATTTGTAAAAATTTAGAATTAGGCTTAAAAACATGCCGTTAAAGGGTGAAAACTAAAAACAGACCCCAAACGGCCTCGTAAGAGGCACGAACACCTCCCATGAGAATGTAACACGCATGAATTGACCGCATAGTCACGGGACTCCCGATTTGAGAATACTACAATAATTTGCTAAATGTAAATTTAGGTTTAAAATAAGCCGTTAGGGGGTGAAAACCCAAAACAAGCCATTAAAGGGTGACAACCCAAAATAACCCCCAAAAGGCCCCGTAAGAGGCACGGACACTTCCCACGGGACCAACGTAACACGTGGGGACTGATCATGTTGTCACGGGACTCTCGATTTGAGAATGCGACTATAATTTGCAAAAATCTAGAAATGGACTTAAAACATGTCGTTGGAGGGTAAAAACCAAAAATTGACCCCAAACGGCCCTGTAAGAGGCATGAACACGTTTCACGAGACCAACGTAACACGTAGGAACATACCGCGTAGTCACAGGAATGCCGATTTTATAATACTGTGATAATTTGCAAAAATCTAGACATAGACTGAAAACATGCCGTTATAGGTTGAAAACCCAAAATAACGCCCAAAAGGCCCAGTAAGAGGTACGAACACGTCTCACGTGACCAATGTAACAAGTACGAACTTACCGCATCGTCACGGGACTCTCGATTTGAGGATACGACGATAATTTGAAAAAATCTCGACATAGGCTTAAAAACAAGCCATAAGAGGGTGAAAACCCAAAATAACCCCCAAACGGCCTCGTAAGAGGCACGAACACCTCCCACGGGACCAAAGTAACACGTAAGGACTGATCGCATAGTCACGGGATTACCGGTTTTAGAATGCGATGATAATATGCAAAAATCTAGACTTAGGCTTAAAACATGCTGCTAGAGGGTGAAAATAAAAAATAGACCCCAAACAGCCCGATAAGAGGCACGAACACTTCGTACGAGACCAATGTAACATCTAAGAACTTACCGCGTAGACACGAGACTCCCGATTTGAGAATACGATGATAATTTGACAAAATAAAGACTTAGGATTAAAATCATTCCCTTAAAGGGAGAAAAAATCAAAACAATGCCCAAACGGCCCCGTACGAGGCTCGAACACCTCGCACGGGACCAACGTAACATGTAGGGACAGATCGCGTATTCACGGGACTCCTGATTTGTTAATGCGGCGATAATTTATAGAATCTAGGCTTAGGCTTAAAAACTTACCATTAGAGGGTGAAAACCCAAAACGACCTCCAAATGGTCCCGTAAGAGGCACGAACACCTCCCATGGGACCAACGTACATATAGGGACTGACCACGTATTCACGAGACTCCCGATTTGAGAATCTGACGCTAATTTGCAAAAATCTAGACTTATGCTTAAAAAATGTTATTCAAGGGTGAAAACCCAAAATAACTCTCAAATGGCCCCGTACGATGTACGGACATCTTGAACGTGACGAATATAACACGTAGGAATGAATCGCATAGTCATTAGATTCCCAAATTGAGAATGCGGTGATAATTTACAAAAATCTAGACTTAGGCTTAAAAACATGCTTTTAGAGGGTGAAAAATCAAAACAATGCCCAAACGACCCTGTAAGAGGCATGATCACCTAGCAAGAGACCAATGTAACTTATACGAAGTTATCGCGTTGTCACGGGACTCCAAGTTTGAGAATACGATGATAATTTGTAAAAATTTACACTTAAACTTAAAAACTTGTCGTTATAGGGTGAAAACCAAAAACAACCCCCAAACGGCCCCATTAGAGGCACGAACACCTTGCATGGTACAAACGTAACACGTAGGGACTGATCGTGCATTCACGGGACTCTCGATTGAGATTGCGAGGATAATTTTTAAAAAATCTAGACTTAGGCTTAAAATCATGCCGTTAGAGGGTGAAAACCCCAAATGGCCTTGTAAGAGGCACGATCACCTCCCACGAGAACATAACACATAGGAATTGATCGCATAGTCACGGGTCTCCCAGGTTGACAATACGATCATAATTTTCTAAATCTAGACTTACGCTTAAAACATGCTGTTAGAGGGTGAAAACTCAAAACTACCCCCAAACGGCCCCGTAGGAGGCACGAACACCTCCCATGGGACCAACGTAACATGTAAAGACTGATCGCCTATTCACGGGACTCCTAGTTTGAGAATGCAATGATAATTTGCAAAAATCTAGACTTAGGCTTAAAAACATGCCGTTAGAGGGTAAAAACCAAAAACAATCCCAACCGACCCCCGTAAAAGGCACGGACACCTCCCATGGGACCAACGTAATACGTAGGAGCTTACCGCGTAGTCACGGAACTCCCGATTTGAGAATACGACGATAATTGAAAAAAATCTAGACTTACTCATAAAATATGCCGTTAGAGGGTGAAAATTCAAAACAACGACAAACGGCCCCGTAAGAGGTACGAACATGTCTCACGTGACCAATGTTATTATTAGGAACTTATCGCGTCGTCACAGGACTCCCGATTTGGGGATACGAAAATAATTTGTCGAAATCTATACTTGGGCATAAAAACATGCCGTAAAAGGGTGAAAAACCAAAAAACCCCCAAACGGCCACATAAGAGGTAGGAACACACATAAGAGGTAGGAACACCTCCCACGGGACCAACATAACCCTAAGGACTGATCGCGTAGTCACGGGATTGCCAGATTGAGAATTCGATGATAGTTTGCAAAAATCTAGACTTAGGCTTAAAACATGCCATTTGAGGGTGAAAACCCAAAATAACTCTCAAACGTCCCTGTAAGATGTACGAACATCTCATGCGAGACCAACTTAACACGTCAGAACGGATCGCGTATTCACAGTATTTTTCGGTGTGAGAATGCGACGATAATTTGCAAAAATCTAGACTTAGGCTTAAAACATGCCGTAGAGGGTGAAAATAAAAAACAGACCCCAAACGACCCTATAAGAGGCACGAACACTTTGTACGAGACCAATGTAACATATATGAACTTACCTCGTAGACACGGGACTCCAGTTTGAGAATACGACGATAATTTGCGAAGGCTTAAAACTATGCCCTTATTGGGTGAAAAATCAAAACACCGCCCAAACGGTCTTGTAAGAGGCTTGAACACCTCACACGGATCCAACGTAACACGTAGGGACATATTGCGTATTCACAGGACTCCCGATTTAAGAATGCGACAATAATTTGCAAAAATCTAAACTTAAGCTTAAAACATGTTGTTAGATGGTGAAAACCCAAAAGAACCCCCAAACGGCGTCACAAGATGTACGGACATCTATTATGAGACCAACTTAACACGTAGGACCGGATCGCATAGTCACGAGATTCTCGATTTAAGAATGCAGTGCTAATTTGTAAATATCTAGACTTAGGCTTAAAAATATGCCTTTAGAGAGTGAAAACTCAAAACTTTGCCCAAACGTCCCCATAAGAGGCACGAACACCTTGTACGAGACCAATGTGACTTGTAGGAACTTATCGCGTAGTCACGGGACTCCCTGTTTGAGAATACGATGATAATTTTAAAAAATTTGGGCTTAGGCTTAGAAACATGCCGTTAGAGGATGAAAACCCCAAACAACCTCCAAACGGCCCCGTTAGAGGCATGAACACCTCGCACGGGACATACGTAACACGTAGGGATTGACGGCATATTCATGAGACTCTAGGTTTGAGAATGCGATGATAATTTGTAGAAATCTAGACTTAGGCTTAAAAACATGCCGTTAGAGGGTGAAAAATCCAAAACAACACCAAACTCCCCTGTAGGAGGCATGAAATCCTCCCACGAGACCAACGTAACGCGTAGGAATTGATCGTATAGTCACGGGACTCCCAGGTTGAGAATACAATGATAATTTTCTAAATTTAGAGTTAGGCTTAAAACATGCCGTTAGAGGGTGAAAACCCCAAAAGAGGCACGAGCACGTCTCGCGGGACTAAATTAACACGTAGGGACTAATCGCGTAGTAACGAGACTCCCGATTTGAGAATGCGACGATAATTTACAAAAATCTAGACTTAGGCTTAAAAATATACCGTTAGAGGAAGATGACTCAAAACCACCCCCAAACGGCCCCGTAAGATGCACGAACATCTCGCACAAGACCAACGTAACACGTAAAAATGAATCATGTAGTCCGAGATTCTCAATTTGAGAATGCGATTATAATTTGCAAAAATCTAGACTTAGGCTTAAAAATATGCCGTTAGAGGGTGGAAATAAAAAAACAAACGGACTCGTAAGAGGCACGATCATCTCCCGCGGGACCAACGTAACACGCAAGGACTAATCCCGGAGTCACGGGATTGCCATTTTGAGAATGCAAACATAATTTGTAAAAATTTAGACTTACTCTTAAAACATGCCGTTAGAGGGTGAAAACCATAAACAAATCCCAAACCACCCGATAAGAGGCACTAACACCTCGCACGAGACCAACTTAACAGTAAGAACTTATCGCGTAGCCACGGGACTCATGATTCGAGAATACGATGATAATTTGTAAAAATCTAGACTTAAGCTTAAAACACGTCGTTAGAGGGTGAAAACCCAAAACAACCCCTAAACGGCCTTGTAAGAGGAACGAACAACTCCCACGGGACCAACCGTAGGGACTGATCGAGTAGTCACGGGACTCCGGGTTTGAGAATGTGATGATAATTCGCAAAAATATAGACTTAGGCTTAAAACATGTCATTAGAGGGCGAAAAACCAAAATAATGCCCAAACGGCCCCGTAAGATGCATGAACATCTCACACGAGACGAACGTAACACGTAGGAAGGGATCGCGTAGTCACGGGATTCTCGATTTGAGAATGCACTGATAATTTAAAGAAATCTAGGCTTAAGCTTAAAACATGACGTTAGAGGGTGAAAACTAAAAACTGACCCCAAACGGTCCCGTAAGAGGCACGAACACCTCACTCAGGACCAACGTAACACGTTGGAACTTATCGCTTAGTCACGGGACTCTCGGATTGAGAATACGATGACAATTTGAAAAAAATCTAAACTTAGACTTAAAAACTTGTCGTTAAAGGGGGTGAAAACCCAAAACAGCTCCCTAACGGCCCCGTAAGTGAGACAAATACCTCGTACGGGACCAACGTAACACGTAGGGACTAACCACTTATTCACGGGACTCCCGATTTGAGAATGCGATGATAATTTTCAAAATCTAGACTTAGGCTTAAAAATATGCCGTTAGAGGATGAAAACCTAAAACAACCTATAACCGACCCCGTAAGAGGCACGAACACCTCTCACGGGACCAACATAAAACATAGGGACTGATTTCATAGTCAAGGGACTCCCGATTGGAGAATGCGTTGATAATTTGCAAAAATCTATATTGAGACTTAAATAATGCCGTTAGAGTATGAAAACCAAAAATAGGCCCCAAACGGACCCATAAGAGGAACAAAAACCTCAACGATACCAACGTAACACGTTGGCACTTACCTCATAGTCATGGGACTCCCGATTTAAGAATATGATGATAATTTGCAAAAATTTAGACTTAGACTTAAAACATGCCGTTAGTGGGTGAAAACTCAAAACAACACCCAAGTGACCCCATAAGAGGCACGAATACGTCGTACGAGACCAATGTAACACATAGGAACTTACCGCGTCATCACGGGACTCCCGATTTGAGGATATGATGATTATTTTAAAAAATAAAGACTTAGGCTTAAAAATATGTGTAAGTGGGTGAAAACCCAAAACTACCCCCAAACAGCCTCATAAGAGGAACGAACACCTCCCAGGGGACAACCGTAACACGCAAGAACTGATTGCATAGTCCCGGGATTGCCAGTTTGAGAATGCGATGATAATTTGTAAAAAGTTAGACTTAGGCTTAAAACATGCCGTTAGAGAGTGAAAATCTTAAATAGTCCCCAAAGGGCCCGTAAAGGCACAAACACCTTGCACGAGACCAATATAACACATAAAAACTTACCGCGTAGTCATACGACTCCCGATTTGAGAATACGACGATAAGTTGCAAAAATCTAGACTTAGGCTTAAAACATGCCATTGGAGGTTAAAAACCCAAAATAACCCCCAAACACCGCCGTAAGAGGCACAACCATGTCGCACGAGACCAGTGTAACACATAGGAACTTACCGCATCATCACGGGACTCTCGATTTGAGGATACGACAATAATTTGTAAAAATCTAGACTTCGGCTTAAAAACATGCCGTAAGAGGGTGAAAACCCAAAAATAACCCCCAAACGGCCCCATATGAGGCACGAACACCTCCCACATGACCAACATAACACGTAATGACTGATCGTATAGTCACGAGACTGCCAGTTTGAGAATGCGATGATAATTTTTAAAATTCTAGACTTAGGCTTAAAACATGCCATTAGTGGGTGAAAACAAAAAACATACCCCAAACGGTCCCATAAGAGGCACGGACACTGCACACGAGACCAATGTAACACGAAGGAATTGATCCTGTATTTACAGGACTCCCAGGTTGAGAATATGACGATAATTTGCCAAAATATAGACTTAGGAATAAAATCATGCCTTGAAGGGGAAAAAAAATCAAAACAACGCCCAAAGGGCCCCGTGAGAGGCTCGAACACCTCGCACAGGACCAATGTAACACATAGGAACTGACAGTGTATTCATGAGATACCCGATTTTAGAATGCTATGATAATTTGCAAAAATCTATACTTAGCCTTAAAAACATGTCGTTAGAGGGTGAAAATCCAAAACAACCTCTAAATGGCCCCGTAAGAGGCACGAACACTTCCCACAGGACCAACGTATATGTAGGTACTTACCACTTATTCATGGGACTCCCAATTTGAGAATGCGATGATAATTTGCAAAATCTATACTAAGGCTTAAAATATGTTGTTAGAGGGTGAAAACCCAAAATAACGCCCAAACGGCCCCGTAAGAGTCACGAACACCTCCCATGGGACCAACATAACACGTAGGGATTGACCGTATACTCACGAGACTCTCGATTTAAGAATGCGATGATAATTTGTAAAAATTTATACTTGGGCTTAAAAAATAGAACGTTAGAGGGTGAAAACCCAAAATAACCCCCAAACGGCCCGCAAGTGGCACAAACATCTCGCACGAGACCAACGTAACACGTAGGAACTGATCATGTAGTTACGGGATTTCTAATTTGAGAATGTGGTGATAATTTGCAAAAATATAGGCTTAGTCTTAAAAAAATTCCGTTATAAGGTGAAAATAAAAAATAACTCCAAAAGGCCCCGTAAGATGCACGAACACCTCCCACGGGACCACTGTAACACGTAGGAACTTACCGCATAATCACTGGACTCCCAGGTTGAGAATATGACGATAATTTGCAAAATTTGACTTAGGCTTAAAACACACCATTTGCAGGTGAAAACTAAAAACAACGCCCAAATGGCCTCATAAGAGGTGCAAACACCTCGCACAAGACTAATGTAACACGTACAAACTGATCGCGTAGTCACGGGACTCCCAGTTTGAGAATGCGATGATAATTTGCAAAAATCTAGACTTAGGCTTAAAACATAGCGTTAGTGGTTGAAAAACAAATATAGCTTCCAACGGGTGAATGTTTATATCGATTGAGTTATTTATGAGCTTATTTGTGTTAAATCGTTGGAAGGGATTTGTTGATTGTTTATTTATGGCTTTTGTTGATGTCGTTGAATTTACTTAAATGTTAAAGAAGGTTGGTTTTCTTGAATAAACAAAGGAAACTCTACCGATTTTTTTTGAAATTATTGAGTGTTCTAAATTGATTAACTCAAACATAAGTTTAGGAACCATGTTGAGAATTGGGGGTGGAGAATGAAAAATCACACATGATACTAAAGTAAGACTATTGTTGGGCCGTGGGAGACACGTGAGACAATTTTTTTAACTATGGACACGAGTTCGGTGAACCTTTATATATCTTGAGTTATTTATGAGTTTATTTATGTTAAATCGTTGGAAGGGATTTATTGAGTGTTTATTTATGGCTTTTGTTTATGTCGTTGAGTTTATTTAAATGTAAAAGCATGTTGTATTTCTTGAATAAACAAAGGAAACTCTGCTGATTTTTTTTGAGTGTTCTAAATTGAATCACTCAAACATAAGTTTAGGAAACATCGTGAGAATTGGGGGTGGAGCGTGAAAAATAACATATGATACTAAAGTAAGACTATTGTTGGGCCGCACGAGATACACGAGACTACTTTTTAACTATGGACACGAGTCCGGTTAACCTTTATATTGATCGAGTTATTTATGAGCTTTTTTTATGTTAAATTGTTGGAAGGGGTTTGTTGATTGTTTATTTATGAATTCTTTTGATGTCGTCGAGTTAATTTTAAATGTTAAAATAGGTTAGATTTCGTGAATAAACAAAGGAAACTCTGTCGAAATTTTTAGAAATTATTAAGTGTTCTAAATTAAATAAGTCAAACATACCCAAATTTGAAAATTGAGCGTCGAGGAGTGAAGATGTAAAACTACTAGCAAAAATAGCAAAAAGAGGCACACTTATGATAAAAGTAGATTTTTTTTCATATTATGTAATCCAATTATGGTTAAATGGTGTTTATTTGTTTCCTGTCATAGATCGATGATGGATTTCGTTGGATATCGTTGGGCTAGTTGATTGGATGACCACTTGAAGTTTCTCGTGAAATGTGTTTTATTTTTGCATTTGGTGTTATTTTGAACATTTGTTATAATCATATATTTATTTGAATGGAAGGAATTGTCTTTCAATGAATAATTGTAGAATTGAATATGGTGTCATTTTTTGTGATAGTTTGGATGCTAAATGACTATTAATGTACACTTATACATGTTATATCATGGCAAAAATTTATATATACTAATCTTGCAATCTTCTTTTGAAATTATTTATTTAAAAAAACTCTTTTAGCGACATAACATGGTTGTTGCTGAAAATCAAATCATATTCTGAATAATGACTTTTAGTGACAATATATATGACATTTAGTGACATACACTATGTTTCTTAAAAGATACCATTTTGCGACATGTATATCATGTCGCCTAAAAGAAGACATTCTGCAACATGTATAACATGTCGTCTAAAAGATGACATTTCGCGACATGTATGTCGCCTAAAGGATGACATTTCGCGACATACCATTATGTCGCTAAAGGTGAGGTATTATTTAATATAAAAAATAAATATTAATATATATTTTTATAAATATATACATTTATCGGCATATAGCCTGTCGCAAATGGTAAATACATTCCGCAACATAGATATTGTACGCCACCGAATACATTCCCAGGCGGGGATTTCGCGACATAGGGGCGACAGTCGGTCATATGTCGTGAAATTTCTTTTGCGACATAATTAATACATTTCGCGACATATTTTTTGTGTTGCAAAATGTATTTTTTCTTGTAGTGCAAGTTGAGTCAGAGTTAGAGAAATTGCAACATAAAATGGAGGGTCACGAGAAGGATATGACTGACCTGACCAACAAGCAAGCTGCCCTGGAGACTGCATTACCGGACCTTCACCATAGGTTAATCGAATCTACCAACTTATGGTTCATCATAGATGACCCTAGTGATTCCTGAAGTTTTGTATTTGTGTTGTTTCTATACTTTGAGTCAGTAGCTCCCCTCATGACGATACTTATACTTAAGAATTTAAATAAATTTATTGCTTCTATCTTCTTTTGCTTGTGCCTTTTTACTTGTGATCACTCGTTGTAAAAAATACACTGAATGGTTTACTACATAACTTTATTGTAAAATAAATAACATACTTTTTACTAGAATGTGAGAACAACCTCTCAACCAACATATAATTATAAGCACAAACAAGAAAGAATAAAAATAATTAAGTATAAATAGCAAAACATTTTAAACATGGTAGATATTGAGCCATTGTTAAGCTTGAATGTTATGTCATCTCCAATCTTCAAAATCTCACAATAGTACTGAATTATGTCCCTGACGCACTATATAGGGTCCTTCCCAATTAGCTTCAAACTTTGGCAGTGAGAGGCCATTTATATGCCTTGTGCAAGCCTTAAATACCAAGTCTCCCTCCTTGAACTTCCTTGGTTTCACCATTTGATCATAAAACCTGAAGAGTTACTTTTGTATATATCAAAGTGTCTCCTATTGTTTTGGCATTATGCTCATCTAGTGCCTTTAGTTGCACATGTCTACTTTGAGGGAGCATCGCACTACGTAAGTTATAACGGGCAAATGGTATTTCTAGCTCAACTGGAAGGACAACTTCCGATCCAAACACCAAGGAGAAAGGAATATAACGAGTGGATTTCCTATTGGTTGTTGTAAAAACAAGGTCCTTCTATCTGTGTGTGCTTTAGGTGAAAATAATTTTTCAAAACTTTTTCCAATTGTGCACTAATTTTGTGAACCAATTTGAATTAAGCCAATTTTATCTTCTTAATCCCTAAACATGCATCTAGTGATATAAGAAAGATAAAGTAAAGAAATCTCACAAAACACGCCGATGTACGAGGAAACCACTAAGGAAAAAACCCTGAGACGACCCAGGCCAGACAATCACTATGATACGACAATTACTAAGGAAGAATTCCAGTCTTAATCAACGACTCAATCCCCACAAGTCTTAACGTCTCTTATTCTATTCAACCTCTCCTCCACAGTGCAACGTAAAAATCCACCTATGCAAGGTCCACAACATACAAGTCCATGTGTACCTCGGTATCCACCGATACTGCCTCAGCAACCTCAATCACCAAGTATGGAGTCCATCATACGAAACAGGTTCTTCAAATGATGAAGAATGAAACAACGGTGAAAACACAAGATCTCTATGACATATGCTTATGTAAAATCGAATCTTGTAAACACAAAGGATGTTTTATGATTTGGAAACCTTTGGTAAATGATTGCAGAAAATGTATAGGTTTTATTGTTTTGCACACATGTTTTTCTTAGAAGAATATATCTTAAATAAAAACTTTGAGGTGACACGTTGTTCTAACAAAAATGTGATGTCATTTGAACGAAATGACCATCGCGTTAGAACGAGAAAATCACATCATTTGAATGACTCCACAATGTCATTGGAACGACTTAGAATAAAATTTGAACCATATAAAAATCAAGGGAATGTTCATACGACTCTAAACTCAGAAAAATCATTTTAAAAACATTTTAGAACAAATTTAAATAAAGTAACAACCTTAGAAAAATTTACTGAGTATCCATAAACCATTATGTATCCATACATGAGAAAATCTCGGAAAATAAATGTGAAGACATGAAATGTGCATCAAAACTCAACATGATCTATCTTTGAAGTTTGGTCGCTACGTCTTCAACACAACGTCATAGGATTAATGGGAATCGCGACAAGTAAAATCTATCCTATGACTCATTATCCGAAATAATGCCAATACATACAAATTGACACTATTTGAAAATTTGTCGTTATAATTGTTCTATAAGCCCATATAACCTCCGGTATCTTGTTGTCCAAAGTTATAGGAAAATCCTCCAATATATTTGCTAGAATATTTACCAAAGTCATATTAGTGGATTCCGCCTACCTGTTGCACTTAGGGTAGCCACAATGGACTTGTGGTGGATAATGGAGTATTTGTCGGTGAGCAACCTTACATCGCTATTTACAAATAGAGTTTCATTATTTTAAAGGAAAGAATTTGGGATGCCAAAATGACACATGATGTATTCTTTCATGAACCGAGCAACTACACCTGTTGTGGCCTTCTTGAGAGGTATGGCTTCTGCTCACTTGGTAAAGCACTCAGTGGAAACCAAGATCCAGATTTTGCCCCTTGAAGAGGGATTAATTTCCCCTACAAGATGAAATGTAAGTGTGAAAATGGAAAGGATTGGAAAGGGAGTGCAAGTCCACTATGCACGAACAAATGTCATTTTCTCCTATTAATAAGTAATGCTCGGATTATTCCCTCATAATTGCCCCAAAAGATTTGTAGCCTAAATGGGGTGGAGAGGTTTGCTTACTAATTGAAACGATCATAGTCGGCTCAGATATGTTGGTCACAATACTGGGATGTGGAAGTGCACTAACACTTGTAAGATTTTTAAAATAGCAATTTCTTTTATAAGGACAAAATTTTTAATTGAGTCTGTAGTATGTTTATTTGACTTATTCCCGGAACAAAACACGTTTGAGTCATAGGTCGTATTTTTTTATTATCACTATCCCACGTAGACTATGGCGTATTGAAGTTTATTGAAGATGTTGCAGTAAAGCTTCAAATATATATCACACCGATTTATGGTTACATTTTGTCTTCAAGTTTAATTACATTCCGAGATCACTCAAGTATGAATGCGTAATTTTAATAGGACTCAGAATTTATTTTTAAATGTTTAAGGATGTTATTTTATTAAATAAATGTTTTAAAAAAGTTTTCGTAGTGTTTGAAATCGTTTAAACGTCGTTTTATATTGATAAGGATGGATTAAATTAGTGTTTCAATGGAACTCTAATTCGCTGCATCGCTGAAATGACCTGACTAGTCGTTCGAGCGAGATGGCATTGTCATTCGAACGACATGTCCATCTTGTTCGAGCGACACGTCAAAGTGGCTTGAATGAACCACCGCCTCAAGAAAATTATGAAAGGCGTGTTTCCTTCAGAATTTCGTAAGTGTGCATTTTGCAAAAATAGTTTACAACCAGAACGTTGTTTGCACATGTTGTATAAGATTTTCTAAAGACAAATACATCCATAGAGTTTTAAAGATTCGAGCTTTCATTACTATATGGTATAGTGATCTTTGTTCTCACCAAGAAGAGTTTGTTCTACATAGAACTTTACTGGGTTTTGCGGTGGAGAAGCGAAAGAGCCGCGTTCAACATCGTAGACATTACAAGCCCTATCGATGGACACCGAGACATACGTGGAGGCGTGTGTTATGGACTAGCATCATGGAAGAAGGACTTTTTGTGTGGGCACTGTGAGAGGAGTGGTTAAATATAAGAAGAGCATCAAGTCTCGTGGGGATCGAGTCGTTGAGTAAGATTTGTGTTTATTCCTTGTAAATCCACATTCATAGTGATTGTCTGGCTTTGTCCATCCAAGGTTTTTCCTGTTGTGGTTTCCTCTTACATCCGACGTTGTGAGCATTCTTTTCCTTACTTTCCTTACTTTAATCACTAGATGCATATTTAGGATTAATTAAGATAAAATTTGGTTAAGTTAAAATTAGTGCACATAAAATTTAAAAACGAGTTTTTCAAAAAGAAAAAAAATGTTTCATTATCCTTAAAGAAAAGTTTGATTTGAAACATAAGGGGACTACAAATTGGTATCAGAGCTAGAAACATATTTTTACTATGTTGATCCCTTTTTGCTGTTAAGGATGAGTTTGGGTGGTTTTGAAAGTTTTCGTGCTCCTATTTTTTATGGCAAAAATTATGCTTATTGGAAGATGAGAATGAGAAGTTCTTTAAAATCCATTGATAAGCGTGTGTGGTTAGCGGTTGAAAAGGGTTAGTCACCACCAGTTACACAAGAGGGTGCCCTTTGAGTCATGGACCAAGACTGAACATAGGCTTGCACTTTACAACTCTAAGGGTTTGCACGTTATTTCCTCACATGTCACACCAAAAGAGTACAATAAAATAATGACTTATGAAACTTCAAAAGAGGCTTGGGATACACTTGCTCTCACTCAGGAGGACACGAGCACGGTTAGGGCGTCTCAGTTACAAAACCTCACTACACAGTTTGAGACAATTAAGATGTTAGAGAGTGGGACGTTTGTTGAGTTCTACACTAGGTAGTCCACTATTGTCAATGTGTCATTTAACCTAGGAGAGAAGATACCCGATAACAGAGTTGTAAAGAAAATTTTGAGATCTTTGTCGAGTAGGTTTGATGCAAAAGTAACCGTTTTAAACTCCTCAAGTATGCTTGAATCAACTAAACTAGAAGAGATTGTAGGTGACCTATAAACCTATGAACTCGATATGTTTACCTCTAAGAAAGTGCCAAATAAAGAAAAAGGGAATTACTTTGAAAGCCCGGAAGGCGGAAACTAAAGTTTCGAATGACGATTCTGATTCCGATTTTGAGGATGTCGCCTTGTTGGCAAAGAAGTTCAAAAAGTTCCTTAAATTTTAAAAGCAATCAAAAGATGCCAAAACGTTTGAGAAATTCCTGAACAACAAGGTAGATTCCACCCCTAAAGATAAAAGTGAGAAATTTAATAGGGTTGAGTCAGATAGGTGTTTTGGGTGTCAGGGGTATGGTCACAAAGTTATTGAGTGTTCCACTAGACTTAAGAAAGAGGGCAAGAAATTGATAGCTTATAGTTCCTCCTTAAGTGATAATGATCTAGAAGAGGGAGAGAGTTCCCCCAATGAGAGGAAGTTTGTTACTTTCTTGGCATGTCATGTGAGCGACGACGCTAAGTCTTCTCACGATGATTCTCATGTGCATGACACTTCCGAGGTCGTTGAATCCCAAGTGAGTGAGGGTGAATTGAGTGAAGAAGGGGAGGTTGATGTGAAAGAGTTGGAAGTTGCCTTTAATGAATTGTATGCCAAAGAAATAAGGGTGAAAAAGGTAAACTTTCAATTACAAGCTAGGTTGAATGAGCGTGCCATAGAAAATTATGATGTTTTGATTAAGGATCTTAGGGAACGGTAGAAAAAGCTTAGAGAAAAGCTAGAGTATGTTGAGAAAGAGAGAGATAACCTTCGTGGTTTGATGGAGGCATTAAAAAAGGAAGTACTAGAGTTTGAGGAATCTAGGCATGTGCTTGATCCTAGGATTTGTCAGTTGGAAGAGAGGTTAAAAGACTCGAGTAAGGTTAAGTTTGACTTGGAATATAGGTCGGAGAAGTTGGATAGGACGTTAGGAACCATTCAAGTCAAAAGTGATATGTTTGGTATACGCTACGATGATAGAGTTGTTCCCATTCTCGAAGCCAATACTAACCGTGTGAGAGAGACCACTAGGAATGTAAGAAGAGGTCGACATTTTGGTAATCATTCCTGCCGTGTTTACACTTGTTCCTATTGAGGTAGGAAATGTCACCTTAGATGTTTTTTATATGACCTTAGGAATGCTCCTAGGAAGTTTTGGAATAAATTTATTTCGGTTCCTAAAACCACCATGCGTCATGTCACACCTACTTGGGTTAGGAAATCGAACTTAGAGGCTATAGGGCTTAAACTTCATGGTTCTCATTTGGTTGCACTTGATTCTTCCCATCTAAATCTAAAGAATGATTGTGTTGCCATGTTTGTCATACGCCAGTCTTTGCATCATGATTTATATCTTGCTAGTGTTATGACACGTGTATCATTTTGTATTATATTTTTCATTTATTGAGTCTTATTTGAAAAATACAAAAAATATTGTTTTTGATATTTTTTTTTCAAAAAATACAAAAGATTTTATTTTTGGTTCAAAAATATTTTTGAAAAACGCAAAAAGATTTTCATTTTATTTTTATGTCATGAGTTTACATGTTTGATGTGGCATATTGGTGTGCTTGGATCCCCTTCCTTTCATTATCCAAGTGGCTAGGACATTTGGTCATAATTATTGATGCTTAGGACATTTGGTCATAATTTTGTGCAGTTCATGGGTGACTTTACGAATATTTTTGACATGAGGGTCAAGCATTTGAAGACCTTTGATAATATTAATCATTATTTTAAAAAGTCTAAGGAGGACTTTAAGGAAGCCAAGGCTAATTATGCGAAGGAGAAGTTGGCCAACCAAACCAAGATGGCCGATCTGAAGCCTGAGGTTGAGCATCTAAAGAAGGGAGCTACAGATTCTTATAATCAGGGACTTGGGGATGCTTACGAGTAGGCCAAAAAATAGTTGGCTTCTATTCATTGGTTATGTTTTAAGAAGGCTTGGGATTCGGACCTATCCAGGATGTACGAACCTCTTGAGTATGATCTATACGACGAGCATTATCCTAGATTGCCCCTGCAAGAAGAGGAAGTGGTTGGGACTTCAAGCAGGGCAAGTTGACAAGGGAAGGGTTGATGCTAACAAGGAAAATATGACTGCTGACATGGGATTGTTGCTGACAAGGAGAAGGTTAAGTAGAAATAGAATCTATCCAGTTAGGTTTTAGCTTAGGTTTCTTTGTATGCTACCTTTATTCTTTCGAATTATAAGGGCGTGCCCTAGATTTTATATTTTCAATGGAAGAGTTTGAATTCTTTCCAGTCACAATATCGTTTTGTGAAAAGCATTCATTGTATGTCTGAGTATCTTTTTTTTTCTCTTTTGTAGCTTAAAGATGGATTGTTAAAAGTATCACAGCTTCGAGAGACTGGTGATCTCGATATAGTACTTGGTCGGGATGCAAGCAGATAAACTCAAGGTATGTTCAATTTTATTTGTCAAGCTCTATGAAAGACAAAAAGTGCCTTTGAAGAGCATATGTGTTTGGTCACTGTTTTGAGGACCGAGGTTAGGAATGTCAATGACATAACAAAAATAATGCAAAATGAAAGCAACTTGCTAAGGTAGAAGATTAATAAGGCCAAGGAGAACTTTGGCACGAACAGTCATAGCATGGTTCATAACATAATGAAATTAAAACATCTCTTTAGGAGGGGTCCTCATGCAATCGAGGCTTGTGTTTATTATGATGAAGAATGGGTGGATGCCCCATTTAAGTTAGACGACGCTAAACAGGTGGCATAGAAGCATGATTGGCTGAAATCCCTAACTATTATGAAGGAACCTAAAGACTCCTAACTTGGGTACAGTTACCAACCACAGTTCCCTGTTTATATTCACTCTTTATTTATAAGTGATGAAAGTTTGATTCTTTTTAACGATGTTTCCCTTAAGTTAGTGAAGGATTACTTGTTGGTGCACGATAATGATGATGCGTTTGATCTTAACCCTAATGATAGGCAAAGAGTTACAATTATCGATTTGATAACTCGTCAGAGATGAATGCTTTGCATTGAGACTATATATACTCATTTTAAAACTTTTCCAGCATAGGCTTTTTAAAAAATTGAATGCTCTATGAAATCCTCAGTTAATTCCACGTTTTAAATTTTCCCTTATTTTATGTCGAGCATGCTTTTATTGTTTGTCTTACCTTTTAGATCGTGTCGTCACACAACCTCAGGCCTAGGCTATAGGTGAAAATGCACCTGGTTGTAGGGCCATCCATCCGTTCAAAATTTTTAGTCGACCAAAGTCCTGACTCTTGTGCTTAGGGATCCCCCTTAAGTCTTTTTCTTTCATGGTCAATTATTGATGCTTTCATATTTTCTATGATGAAAACATGTAACCTCGAAGATTTGATTTTACTGCAATAATAAGGCACTCATGCTAACAACTATAATTGGTTAGACATAATAATATCTCTTCAAAATAATTGGCCTGCCATTTGTAACAATGATGAAGACACTTTGCATTAATTGAACTTAAAGTATTCCATGAGACGGAACTTAAAAACTTAAAATAAAGGTTCAAATAAAATTTACGAGAAATTAACTTGCTAGAAATAAAAAGTTCCTAAGATTGGCCGCATTCCAGGCCCTATGTATCTACTTACCCCCCATTGTTTCGAAACAGTAGGCTCCTGGGAGATCGTTTATAATAATCTTGAATGGTCCTTTCTAGTTAGGACCTAATTTTTCATCTTATGGCTTCCTCGTAGGGATGTCAACGGGGTGCGTTTTCAAAAATCCTAAACCATCTCATTTAATAAACGGGGCAGGGTGGGATGATTTTATTTAAATTAACTCCTAACCCGCCCCATTTAATAAACGGGGCGGGTCGGGGATCTTACAGGTCAGATTATTTTAAAAAAAGTAAAATTAAATTATTACATTATAGTCTTAGAGGTCTACAATGGTTCATATTCCAATATGTGAGAGAGTCCCCTAATTGTCAATCCATGTTTCTACATAGATCTTTTATAAAATTAACAAGTGTTTATATATATATATATATATGGTTTAATTGTAATTAACATAAACATAAAAGGGTATTTATGTAGGCCTAAATTAAATGGGGCGGGGCGGTTTTATTTAAATTAACTCCTAACCCGCCCCATTTAATAAATAGATTTAAAAAAAAACATACCCGCTCCTAATTCATTAATCGAGTTTTAAAACCCACCCATTAGGGTCTGGTTAGGTCAAGGCTCCTACGAGTCGGGTTAAATTTCCATCCTTACTTCCTCGCACTGCCGAGCACTTTCACGAGGATGTAGTCTCCAACCCAAAACTATCTTAGGTTGACACCTTTTTTGTATTGATTTGCTAGATGTTATTGGTAGTAAGATAACTTGATTAAGGCTTGTTCCCTTCATTCATCAACTAGGTCAAGCTCGATCCTTATGATTTATCCATTCAAGTGTTGGTCGGAAATGATCGTCTTCATGGTTGGCAAGCCAACTTCTAGAGGGATTATGACTTCCCTCCCATTGGCTAAAGCGAAGGTTGTTTCCCCAATTAACCTCTTGGACATAGTATGCTATGACCATAGTATGGAATATTATCCACCCAGGTATCTTTTGCTTTCTCTCTTCCTCATGCCATCGAGCATTTTTTTATTGGAACCCTCGACCTGACCATTGCTCTGGGGCAAGTTACCAAGATGAAGTGGTGCTTGATGTTGTGGTTATCACAAATTTTTTGGAATGGTCCACTTTTAATTTATGTCCCATTATTCGTAATGATCGTTCTTGGCATGACAAACTAAGTCAGGATGTTCCTCCAGATGAATCTAGTCATATCAGTGTCTCTATGTTTGTCAATGGTTCATTTTTAATCCACTTTCTGAAATAGTCCATGCCGGTGTGATATTTGATATTTCCTGGTGCTCTAGGTAGTGGGCCCACGATGTCTGAACCTCACTTAGAAAATATCCATGGGTTACTTAATAACTTTAAGTCGCTAGTCGACTAGTGAAGCATGGGTGAGAAATTTTGACACTTCTTGCATCTTGTAACCTGGAAGACAGCATCCTTATGCATGTACAAACACTAGTATTCTTCTTTTATTTATCTAAGCTCCAAATATCTCCCCCTGTGTGGATCCCATAAATACTGTCGTGGAGCTCGTATAGGACTTGGTCTACGTCATTTGGGTACATGCATTGAAGTTAGAGACGTGTGAAAGATCTCCTATATAGTTTTCTTTCAAGTTACAAGTATAAACAAATAACTTTTGTCGTGACTTAATGGATTTATTTCTTATCAGACAGTAGGAAGTCCTCTTATAAGATGAGGACTTATTAGACGACCTTTGGTTTTGTAATACTGGGTTGAGCGAAGAACTTTATCTCAATGGATATTTTAAGATGAGAGTTTATTATTGACTCCAAAGTGTCTAATGCATCGACATGACCGTTGTTCCCACGGGGAAGCTGTTGAATGTGGACCGTCTTGAACCTAGTAATTAGGTGTTGAACGACTTGAATATATGCTGACATTCACTCATCTTTAGCATTGTAGTCTTTTGATACTCGATTGGAAACCAGCCTTGAGTCATAATAAATGTCAAGATAACATACGCCCAAAGATAAGGCTTTACGTAACCCGCGAATGAGGGCTTCATAATCGACTTCGTTATTGGATGATTCAAAGCCAAGTCTAATCCCATGTTTGATCATAGTCTTTTTGAGAGAAATGAGAACAACCCCAACTCACACCCCTCTTAAATTAGAGGCTCTATCTACATAAAAAGTCCACCTTTTGATTTGGACAAACTCTTGGTTGATCGACTGGTCGGTGAATTCCTTGTTACGGGGCATTTCTTCCATTGTGAACTCATTAATGAAGTCTTCTAGTACTTAGCCTTTTATTTCCATCCTTAATTGATAATGGATATTTAACCTTCCAAGTTCCACTGATTATTTGGATATATATCCGGAAGGTTAGCTTTTACGAGGACTACTTTGAGCTGGAATGAGGTGATGACAATAACTAAGTAAGCTTCAAAATAATACTTCAATTTTTGTGAAGCAATAACCATATAATAATTTAACTTATCAAGTGGAAGGTGGCATTGATCGGTATCGAGGAGCATCTTTCTGACATAGTAAATAGGAGCCTCATGTCCCTTATTCTCGCATATCAAGGTTAAGTTGACTGCATGATTGGATATCGTGAGATACGGGTAAACTGGATCCCCCGGATTCGGGATCGAGAGCAGAGGTGATCAGCTCAGGTAGGTTTTGATTTCATCGAGTTTCTTTAAGCATTCCTTATTCCAAGTTAAGACTTCATCTTTCTTCAATAGATAAAAGAAGGTTCGACACTTCTCGAAAGATTTGGAGATAAATGGTTGAGAGTTGCCAAGTGAAGTGTGTTTAACGGTCAAACATTATTGATTGCCACGATATGGTTGGGGTTGGCCTCAATCCCTCTTTGGCTGACCAAGTACCCAAGGAACTTCCTAAATTGGTCTCTGAAAGAGAACTTGGTTGCATTGATATTCATTTTATAGTGTCTGAGGATCTCAAAAGTCTTTGCCAATTCTCGCTGGCGATCGACTTTATGCTTGATTTTAACAAGCATGTCATCTATGTATACTTCCATAGTGTCACCTAGAAGTTCCTTAAATGTTTTGATGACAAGCCACTGATATGTATCTCCTATGTTCTTGAGACCAGATGGCATAACTCTGTAACAGTACAGGCTGAGAGTGGTGATGAATGAGGTCTTGTTTTGATCAGTTCTCAACAAAGAAATTTGATGGTACCCTGAGTACGCATACAAAAAACTCATCCATTCGTGGCTAGCTATGGTGTCGACCAATTGGTCAATTTTTAGCAAAGAAAAGTTATCTTTAGGATAAGCTTTGTTGTGATCGGTGAAGTCTATGCACACTATACACTTTCCATTAATTTTATTTACTATTAATTGGTTTGATAGCCAATTAGGGAATTTAACCTCCTTAATGATCTTGTCTCCAGAAGTTTCCCTACTTCCTCTTCCACGACCTTTGCCTTTTCCGGGTAAATCGACGAACATTTAATGTGATCGGTGAGTACGTTAGGATCCATATGAAGTTGATGTCACATGACTTCGGGATTGATCCTAAGCATATTGTAAGTCTTCCAAGCAAACACATCTTGATTTTCTTTCAGTAGATAAGTCAGTTCTTCTCTCTCCTGCTCAATAAATGAGCTACCAATCAGGAATTTATTATTTGGGTTTGAATTATCGAACACTACCTCCTGCAATGGTTCCATAACCTTGTATGTAGGCCCCCTTTGTCTCTTCTACCCCTGGACTGCTATATTTTAGTTGCTATTTGGATGGTTTGGCTCCATCCTTAGTCGGCTAAGAGACAACCTCTTTATCCTTTTTCTTCTCCTATCAGGGCCTGATGGAGATAATAAATCATTACCGAGCAATGATATGATTTCCCCTAATCTCCATTATCCCACGATCGGTGATGCATTTGAGCTTGTGGTGATAAGTGGAAGGAACAACTTGCATAACTTTTATCCATTATCTTCCAAGTATAGCATTATAAGGAGAATCAATGTCTACAATTAGGAATTCAATCAACTTCGATATATTTCTAGTTTGGACGGGCAAAACCACCTATCCTAAAGGAATAGTCATCTTTTCAGCGAAGCTGACCAAAGGGATGGCCGCTTATTTTTAATCCTTTACTTTGAGATTAAGTTTTTTAAATATCTCTATATACATAACCTCTGAGGAGCTTTCCTGGTTTACTAGTAGCTTATCCACATCCTAGTTTGTAATCCTGAATGTGATTGCTAGTGCATCATAATGCGAAGTCCTAAATTCGATCAAGCCATCCTACATGAAGACTATGTGCTTATTATAATTTATGTCTTCTGGGCGTCGACTCTTGCCTGCTGGGCTCTTGAAAAAGGTCGATTTGGAATGCTTTCATCACTGTGATGACTTTATTCAACTCTATTTGAGTGACGTTGCCTTGAATTCACTTTGTGCTTGAGGCATCGTGGATGATCGCAAACTTATGTCCTATCACAT
The DNA here is from genome assembly GCA_949130495.1 of Sambucus nigra. NCBI lineage: Eukaryota > Viridiplantae > Streptophyta > Magnoliopsida > Dipsacales > Adoxaceae > Sambucus > Sambucus nigra. The sequence continues at coordinate 524,688,313 of OX422212.1, forward strand.
CATCGTTTAGGACATTGTCAGGCAACTGATAACATCAAAGTTTAAAATGCAGTGGATGAACGCAAGTTCTTATCATATCTCGTCATTTGCCCAGACATTGTCGGGCTTCTAGCTGAAGTCAACAACGGCTCTGGCTCTCTTTTCTCCATATAATCCCTCAAGTGGTTGGCCTGGGCTAATTCTTCCAGATGAGACTTGAGGGCCTTATAGTTTTTTTGTGCCCATGTTCTTTATTATATGTGCATCTGAGTGCGTTATTCTTCTTTGTCGTGTCTCACCCAATTTTATTTCCCATTTGAGGAACTATTAATCTTTGATCTTACTCAAGATCTTGTAAATTGGTTCCTTGAACACAATATTGATCGCCTGGAAACCTTAGCAGCATCCTCCTTATCTCCATTCTTTAATTTTCTATTTTGGTTCTTGCCCCTTCTTTTGGGGATATTCTCCTTAGTGATGGTTTTGGTCGTCATTAAGCGACCATTGTCATTTTGGACGCCAGTGACCGCATTTTCCACCTTTGTGTATTTCTCTATACGTGACATGAGGTCATTGATGGTGTATAACTCCTTCTTAGTGAGAGATTGATGAAACATAAATCGGCTAGGCACCCCAATTTTGAATGAGGATACAATGACCTGTTCGGAGCAATCTTCAACTTCATTATAAGTTTTTCAGTATCGCCTAACGTATTCCCACAAGGTTTCATGGGGATTTTTCCTCATAGTGAGGAGATAATCCATTCTCTTAAGATGGGCACTACTGGTGATGAACCAAGAAATAAAAGCCTCTACGAGCTTCTTGAAGTTGTTAACCGACCTGTGTGGCAGTTTTTCAGACCATTTCTACATAATATACCCTAGACTGGAAGGGAATATGTGGCACATGAGAGCATAGTTTTTATTCCACAAGGTCATAGTCTCACTGTATTATCATACATGGTCAATAGGGTTGGTCTTTCCATTATAGGTTTTGTACCCAGGACTTACGAACTTTTTAGGAGACTTTGGCTATTCAATTGCCTTTAAAAAGGGGAACTACATTGGGTTGATGAGGGCCCTCCTGGCTAGTTCCTTGGTGGATCTAGACCCACAGTTAGTGGGGTGTTGATCCATCTCTTTCTTGATAAGATCGCAGATATCGTGTCTGTGATACTTCATGATCTCATCTCGTCAGGAGACTTTCGTACTCGGATTCCTCCTGATCACGACATGAACTCCTTCCTCGACTGCAAGTTTTACTCGCCTGAGGTCTCGGGGTTTGTACATGATGCTTGCACTTATCTCTGTGGATCTCTTAATCCATTCTTTACAGACGTCGTTGTAGACATGTGTGTTACTCTTCTTGGAGGCGTGTGGCCTCCTCTTGCTAGAGGAACTGATGTTTGTATGCATCGACCATTCATGATATCTGAGTAGATTTAGATTGTTAGTTTCTTTGCTTGGAGTGTCGCTCTTATGGGAGATACTGTGCAAGAGTAGCATCACGACTACTATTGAGGTAGAGATCTAATCTTACCCTGAGAACTTCATTCTGGTGGTTGCCATTTAAAGGCGGAGGTGCATTGTATGGGTGTGACATGGATGTTTGATGGCTTTAATTGATTTAAGTAAAGTAACCTCGTTTCTCAAAGACAACGTCAATTGTCGGTGCAAAAATCTCACAATGAATGGTCCCAAATAATGAAAACAAACAAGAACAAATAAATCGAATAATACAAATATTTACATATCAGTAAATCAATTATTGTTGCTCCAAAAAATTCCCAAGAGGGGTGAATTGGATTTTTACAAACATTTTAGTGAATTTTATATTTTAAAAAACATTGTCTTGATTATGAAAATTAAATAATAATTAAATTAAATTAATTTTTACTTTGTAAAAAAATTAATTTTTTGAATTTGTTAATATGAACTATAAAAACTAGGCTAGAATAAAAAATGGTGAGCCTACGTCCACACTTCAAGTTGATCGTGTATTCCTGAGTTCCACAATCGTGATCCGTTGAGAGCAAGATCAAATCATCGCGTACAAACTGTGTAGGTGAACCAAGCTACAAATTGCAGTCGAAAACTTATAATCGATCTTTAAATTACAATCGAATTTTTTTAACCAAGCTTTAATATTTTCAAAAGTGTATAGTAATTTTTTGTAGGATAATAACTCAATAAAATACAAATTTGAGCATGAGTTTATCTCTTTCAACAAGGCTTGAAAATATTTATTCTCTTATGTTGTAACAAAATATTTTCTTGGTAGCTTTTTTCTTGCTTCAACTTGTATTCTTCACCCTTATTAAAACCTCTCGAGTTCCAAAAAAATTATGGGAGATAATAATAATTTTTTTCTTGAGTTTGCTTGATACCCTTTACCATTCTTGCTGTAAAAAAATTAGAACATTCACTACAAGAAAACTAATTTTTTACGACATTTTTTTTGCAACATTTATAAGATATGCCCCAATTTTTTTTTCTCGGCATTTAATTTTAAATGCAGAAAATTTACAAGGTTTTCATAAAAAATTCAAAAATTTAAGGTACTTTTTTAACAAATGCTGACAAATTTATGGCACTTAAAAAAAACTAGCGCTAAATTTGGCGGGTTCTTTTTTTTTGGTCTGTTTTGATTGAGAGGGTTTACTCATATTCACTTTCACATGTCTCTTTCTCTCAACTGGTGACTAAAAAATCGCAGCTCTCCGACCAACGAGTTCATCCCATGTCGATAAGCAGTTGCCGTCGCCGACTAACAGTTGCCATCATCGACTGGCAATCTTCTCTCACCTTTGTCGCCGATGACCGGCAAGGTAATACCCATCTCTCTCTCTCTCTCTCTCTCTCTCTCTCTCTCTCTCTCTCTCTCTCTATATATATATATATATATATATATATATATATATATATATATATATGTGTGTGTGTGTGTGTATATGTATATATGCATATATACATATCTGTTTATGGATTACAAATCTCCTACTCAGATATGTTTCCTACAAACAGAAGGCTTAACACACTCTCAGTTTTACCCACAATCCCCTAACAATTTCCCTCCAAAATCACAAATTTTCCTGAAACAAATAACTAGATTAGAAGATCAATTAGACTTACTAGCACCTCCTGATCCATCCATCAAGGCACTGGCCACTAATCAACTCGATTTATTCAATTTTATAGTTATAATTGTCAACACTTCTATTAATAACTGTGGTTTTTTTTATTAGTTAGGTTGTGGTAATAAGTAAAACGACTAATGGCCATGAGAGAGGAGGCGATCAACTGGTTAGAAAGGTTTATGATGATTCAATATCAATTGGGGATAGAATATTTAATTTTGACTCTATTCTCAATTCAAATTCAAAAAAGGATTATATTTTTTGATTTGATTAATTGTATTAAAGTTAGTGACCTGTTTGGTGAACCTAATGGAAAATTATTTTACTTTGTATTAATTTTATTAAAGGTTTATGTTTGGGATTCTTTAACACCTAAATAAATATCTTCAAGGTTTGCATTTTTGTGTCTATTTTGGTTTGGTAAGTTTTTTTAATTATCATTTTTTCAGCGTTTAGTATTGTTCACTCCACATTACTAAGTAGAAAGTTTATGTTTGATTTATTTTCTTTGTGTTTTTCATTGTAATTTGAATGTTTATTACATTATTACTTTGTGTAAAGAAAAGTAATCCCAACTAAATAGGAAGAAATCTTTTTGTGCTTATCTTGAAAAGTGTTCAGATGGTTTGATTAGTACTTTGTATCTCGCTGCAAATCTGATTTATGTGTAGAGTTAGAGTATAAACCTTTCATTGACTATTTGTTATTCTCTTGGCTTGAAGAGCATCATGTGTTGGATTGTCTGGTCGTAGTGACTAATTCATAGAGGTATTTGAGAAGATGCATCACTTAATCTATTCATATTCTTATCAACTGATTCACATCAATGTTGAATAAATCTACTAGATACACACAAATAGATGGATGACCCTATAATACAAAAACATTTAATGTTATCTTAGATTTTCTAAACTTTATGGAAATTTAACATTTTTTCTAGTTTACATTTCTGTTTTTAATTCTTATTTTCAATAGAAAATTCTAAAAATCAGGGAAACAACTTCATTTGTTAGACATAACCTATAAATTAGTTGGTAAATATTGAGCATTGAAAATTGCACAGATTATATTACTGTGATTTAATTGAGCTGATCATATTACTGGCTGCCCGATTATTTAAACGTTGTTTATAGATATACGACACTTGATGATCATCTAGTTATGAATGTTTCTATACCTTTATTTAAGAGTTTCATAGTAATGTATTAGCAGTTGAAATTTAGTAAGAATAAATGAAGTTAATGATCCATAAAACAATGATGAATTTGTTCCAAAGTGAAAGCTTGTGGTTAACTGCCCCAATCTAGAATACTTTTTATATTGATGATTTTCTATCAGATGACTTTGTGGTGGAGGTCCTATCATCCTTATCAAAAGCATTTGTTCAAGTTGGTCTCATCTGTCCAAAGTCCACCAAATTTATAATTACGGCAACTTTATCTCAAATCTTTATTTTGGGGGGTGTATATCTAGCATTTCATAAGGAAGTCCAATCTATGTCATTTTAAAAAATAATCCATGAACTATCTATTTAATTTGCGATTTCTCCCTTACGTGTCTATAAAATAGGTTTTAGCAACTTTAAGTTGCTTACTACTGGTAATGTATCTTTAACAAAATGCGGTATCCTAGATAAAAAATGGAGTGTTTTGGGTTACTTTATAATTTTTCTTACATTTAATTAATCATTACTTTTATCCCGCTCAAAGATATGGCTGAGTGGCGACCACCTGGCGTTTATGACGGAAGCATTAGGCTGGTTTACTTACCAAACAGTTTGGAGCCAAACTGCATTCACTATCTGGATTCAAAAAGAGAGTGCTATTGAAGATATGATTCAGTGAGCATATATTAACATCGCCTAAGGGAATGGACTCTGCCTTGGAATGGACTCTTGGAATCACCCAAGGGATTCACTGAACAACTCTTACTTGACATCGCCCTGAAGTTATGAATAAGGTATTTAATCTCTCTCTCCAGGTTTCTTAATTTTGATTCATAATATCTTTGATGCACCATATTTAAAATATCGATTAAAGATTAACAATCAATGGAAAACAAACTTGCCTAGTTGTATCATTTTTTTAACAGCATAAAGAGGACACCTTCCAAGGTGCACCCACCTATTATAAAGTTTCTTCCATTCAAATTGATTAAATTTTCTACGTACTGTGAAACATGTGAAACAAATGTAACTAAGATATCTGAATCCTACTTGCAATGATATGGAATAAAGGGTTATCTAACTACATCATCACAACAATCCCTTAACGTCGTCTCCTCCTTTTCACTCGTCTGTCATCACTTTCACTTTCCTTAGAGCTTGATGAGCTTGAACCTGATTCAGAAACCGACTTTCATTGTTGTATGATGATACGAGGCATATTCTTCAAGTACTCCCTCAAGTTTTTAGTGATGCCAGCACAATAGATGTGAAGAAGTTGATGGAAAATCGTGTTTCTTGAGGTGTGTAATATATCATAGAGATGTACCTATCAGTAAGTTCCTGGTTGGCTTTGCTCTAAAATCTTTAGTCTGTACATGATCCTGGTTATGTTTTACTTCCTACTTTGCAAGTCTTTTCAGGCTTTTGGATTTTTTCAATGAAACGAGCTCAAACTTTATAAGAAGCTCTCTTAATAATAAACTGAGCCTGAACAGGCCCATGTTCTGTCCTCATGATGGCTTACTGTAACTTTTCTTTCTTTCATGACTTGATAGTAGCTTAGCTTTCATTATTGTAAGTTGTTTGAAGTATGGTAGTACTATATATAATGTACATGCCACAAAGGGCAACATAGAATGATTAAAAAATCCAAAATGTTTAATGAGGTTTCAAATCATGTTTTGCCTTGAATTTTTACATACTAGAAACCTTCCACTATTGATTTATATATCAGCACATCTGTATTAGGATTTATACTCTTCTCCACATAAATAAACTCGCACTCTCTTCATGTCACCATTGTACGCAATTTTTTATGCCACTATAGAATACAAAAAAACTAATACTTTATTTACTTTTTTTTATTACTTTTACTCAATTACCCACTCTTGAAGGAAACCCTTGTTTTATTATTAATAATTAAAGTCTAAATATGAAATTCTACCTCTTGCCAAGTTTTAAAATTTTATTTGATTGTTTTGTTGAAAGTCAATTCTCACATGATGTTCCTGTTCTTTGAATTGGAATATATTCCTCTTTGAAAGTTTGACAATGTGTTGATTTAACGTGCTTAACTTTTGCCTTTCCATTGTACTGCAACTCTTGACAGGCATTGTCTAAGACATTGGCTGCAGATGATCTCGCCTATCTGAAGGAGCAATTTTCTCTATTGGAGCCAAACGAAAACGGAAGCATAACCTTGGAGGGCATTAGAATAGTGGGTTTCTTTTATTCATTTCAATCTTCTTATTGTGGATTTATCCGCCTTTTTCTTTCTTTTCTTTTGCATGAATTATTTGACTGCATAGTAAAAAAATTGTTTTGCCTTCACTTGGTTCTGAGCAGGTTCTCATGAAACATGCAACAGATACGATGAAAGAGTTTCAAATACCTGATTTTCTTACGTCGGTAGTAGCCCAACCACGGATTGTGTCTCTTTTCCCTGGTTCCATATTAACAAGGTTACAACTTATAAATTGCTACTTTTTAATTTTCATTTCTATGACAGCTGAATTCACTACAGTACAAAAGGATGGATTTTGAAGAATTCTGCAGGAAAGCTTTGTTCAATTTTCATTTCGGGGTATCATCATTGAAGAACTTGCATTGGTAAGTTAAGTTTTAATGTGCTTCTATGATTCTTTTTGCGGGAAAACTTGCATTGGTATTGTAATTTAATGCCTAGTTACATTTTGTTTTCCTCAACACCAAATATATCAAGACTGAACAAAGATTTGAAAAATATAATGGGTTCTTGACGGAGGTCGGGACCTGAAAGCCTTGGGTGGTGGCATAGCTTTGGTGGGACCGCGATTGGCCGAAAAACATTAAGGATAGGGAGGACAAGTACGGATTTGCAACAAGCTTTCCCCTCCTTTGCGCTTCATGTTCTTCAAGTCCAAAGGGATTGGCCTGTTGTTCTCAGCATCGTCAATTATTTTTTTCCTTCTCTGCTTCTCCTTAGCATTGCTTCTCTTCTCCATTGATTCACACTTCTCTTTACTCACCTCAAGCAATGGTTTCCTCTCTTCCTTCACCACCTCCTGTTTCTTTACACCCACTGGACCCTTCTCCATAATCTCTTTCTCTTTTGTCCTTGTCGCCAATCTCTTCAATTCATTGCAAAACTCAGTTATTTGATTCAATATATCCTTTCCCACGAACAGATTCCTCGCAGATAATATACTTTTCGGCCTGGGCGGCGAATTGTTGATCTGTTTCTTCTCTGTGCTTGATTTTATGGTTTCTTTCATAAACTTAGATTTCAAATTGGGAGGTGTTGGCAAATTAGGATTCTGATTCTCACTGTCTCCCCCAAATTTATCACATTTTGAGAATGAAGGTTGAGCAAGTCCTCTTTTCTTTGATGTTGAATCCCTTCTGTTACCATCACCAAGTGGAGGGATATCAGAAACACTAGCTGATCTCTGATGCTTGGAAGTAGAATTTTTTTTAGGAAATCTTCAACAGTCTTGGGATGATTACACTCGGGTTGGCTTCATTATCAATTGAATGGTTGGGTGCAGAAAAATTAATCCATTTGGGAGCATTAATGTGTTCATAAAGATCATCACTTATAAGCTTGGAGTCTAATGACTTCCATTCGATTATAGCTACCTCCATCTCTGAGACAAGAGATAAGTAGCACAATAATTAGATAGCTAAAAACCTCAATATGACACTTCTTGAATATTGAAAATGTTTTTCAGAATCAATTATTGGGCTTGGGAGAGAGAAACGTTAGTGGGGAGCTGTTCAGAATCATTGCATGTTCAGTTGAGTTGAATCACCACTTGTACATGTCCATTTTTATGGTAATTCTTTCATTTTGTCTGATTTATCGGTGACTAAGAGGAAAGCAATAGTCTCCTTAATATTTTCATATACTTTGGTTATCACTTATCTCCTGGAATCAAGCATAACAATGTTTTGAACTGTCACAGATTCAGAGCCAGTATTTGAAAATCATTTTCTAATAATATACTAATATTGGCGTAATGACAAAGATAATAACTACTAATACTGATGTAATTAATGCTCAATATCAAAGCATATTCAACAATTATTGAATTTGGTACATTGATTTTCAAAGTATATTACATTTGAATGATTAATGAGAATCTGAATGAACCATGATTCTACATAAAAATGTAAACGCTTACAATATTAAGTGTGATGCATCGAACCAAGGAAAAAAAAACGAAAACAACAAGAAATATCTGAGGCAATTGTAGAATTGGACACATTAAGTGAGGAGTCATACAAGGGCAGTACCTTAATTATGCAGTTGTTGAGTACTTTGCCAAAGATAATTCTAATAAAAGAAAAAATAAGCTAAGAAATAGAAAAGATAATTCCTTAACTATTTCCTAAAAGTTAGAAATAAAACTTATGACTACAAAACTTATGTTGCACAACATGAAACTTATTAAATAAATACATATTTGATAAATCAATCAATCATCATCATCATGATATTAAACAATAAGTAAAATAAGATGTCAATAAAAGTGATTTCGTAATGCATACTTGCCGACAAAGCTCTGATCCAATTTTTCATTCACTTAAAAAAATTCCCACATTCAATATAAAAGAATAACGACATTCCAAGATATTATCAGTCATTATATATAGGAAAAAAATAAAAAGAAAAGGCATTCCAAGATATTATCATTCATTACATCTTCAATAAACCAAATAAAAAACTAGAAGCAACAACTTGGGACATATTTGAATGTGAAACCCTCTAGCTTCACAAATATGTAAATCAAATAAAACAAATATGTCATTCTTCATCTTGATTATTTCCATCATATTATAGTTGGGCAACGAAATGTCATCATAAAGAAAAAAAGTAATGAACAAAACAGTCATGTTCTAAAAGCTTTCAACGATGGTCTCCATTTTATTATTACTTCACGAATAAAAATAATGAATGGTGTAATGAAAGCCATATGCACAAGAGACTTCAAAATAGTAGGTACTTGTGTGTCTATATGCTAAAAAAATAAGGACTTTTACAACAAACCCAAACCAAAAGTCATTAAGATAATGAAAATACTTCTTAGGCATTTTGTCAACTAAGTAGAATACAAGCCTAAACACTAAATAGATGCCCATAAAAAATTCAACTATACATTCACAACTTGTTAAGTATTGGGGAACTCATGAGGCAAGGCTATGAATGTATTACTAGCAGTAAAGTTTTATAAATTCAAGTTAAACATATATTTTAAATATATTTTTGTAACAAAAAACGAGTCGAACAAATCGTCGAACTCTTAAGAAGCAAAGAACACCACATACTTCCGGAAGAAAGAGTCATGCGAATGTTTCTCGTAAGGTGTTTTATAAAATATTTTATTTGTGAATATCATTTTATGTTATTAAACTTATATATGTAACGACTTACGAGTCATTGGGTTTATGCAGATGGAGGATTATCAAGGCAAAAAGGTTTTGTTGGTTGATGTTTACATTAAAACACATGAAAGGAGCGATGGCTCAACCATCGATAAGGATTTTGCTGAAGCAATGGTACAAAAATATCATCCATGTTCCTTCCCTTAGAAAATCTCAACGACGTCATTTTACCTATTAATCAAAATTATTATTCTGTTTATAGGTTTATTTTGCAACTCGAGCAACAATTAGAAGAAACCAACCAATTTCAACCTGTAGTGGTACCACAATCAAATCACCATTTAGATCCATCTCAACAGGTAAGTAGATAAGTACTTTTTAAAATCATAATTTAAGACTTTACGTTTTCATGATTGAAATAATTCATTTTTTGTAGATTGCAAATTCTCAACACTTGGCTGCCCCCGAGACCGCTGCTCGTGTTAGTGAACAAACGAATGCTACTTCAATTCAGGTATGTTACTAATTCAAAGGATTTTAAAGGGTACAATATATTTGCGCTTTCTTGGGGAGTTTATCTATACTTGACATTGGGTTGTTGGTTTATTTGGTTGTATATAGTCTTAAAATTTTTGGGATGTCTTAAAAACAAATAAAACTCTGTCGATTTTTTTCCAAAAATATATGGCTGATGACATATTCATAAGAACCATCAAATAATAAGAAGAATCACCATTAACCACGACAAAAGTATCCAATAATGCACATCCTAAAATTGTAGACCTTATTACTTTCGGACTTCCAAAAGCAGTTATGGCACGTGGATTCATTGTGAGCAAGGACCCTTCAACAAAAGTAGGGTATACACCATTGGGTGAAGACTTTTGGGAAGTATATATTGATAAAATATTTATAACAAATGAAACATTGCCTAGACCTTATGGAAACAAGTCCACAATTGAAGATCCATATCATTCAGCTGTAGTGTGGCATATTGCTAATGTACTAATTTTTAATTTTAATTTTTTTAATTAAAATACTAAAGAATAAGTATAAATGACTAACGATTGACTTTTTTATTTGTAGGTAGAAGAGGATGTTTGACTTTGATGAAGAAGGGTTCGTACACTATTGTAACAACCCAGGCTTTTGAGCGGCTATTTTATATTATTTTGCCCGATGGGCATATTCTATAAAATAGGGGAAGTTGGAGTAAATATTGTTTCTCGTGATATTAAGGGATAATATTTACTATGTTTTGTCTATTTACCGTATGAGAAGGTAAATGGCATTATATTGTGATATGTTGCGTCGTTATATGTAAAACGACAGTTATGACTCATATTTAAATTGTGGTATAATTAATGAAATAAAATAAAATTTGAACATAAAATTTGATCACACTTTCCCGAATGCCAAAATAGGGGGTGCGATTGTTTTTAGAATGGTCGAGATAGTCGAAATAAGTGCCAAGTTGTATTTTGGAGTTTCGGGCACTTTTAACTTGTTATGACTCAATTAAGTGGATACGAGTCATTTTAATGATGTATTAGTAATTAAAAGAGGGCATTTATGTTTTAAGACCCGTTTAAGTTCCCCTACCCCCTTTTTCTTTCTTCATTTGTGAGAAAATCCAAAGGAGAGAGACAGCGAAGAGAGAGTTGGGAGAAATGGAGAGAAAATAGAGAGAAATGAAGATTTGGGCTGGATTTCCATTGCTACCGGAGGTGGATCAGAGACTACGAACCTCGAGGCAAGTTTCTTACTTGCTAGATGTGATTTAATGTGATAAATTGCATGTGTAGTTAAGTTTTGGAGATTTAAACCCTAAATGGGCATTTATTGTTTTTGGTGATTAAACCCTTAAATCTTAGTTTTGATTTGATTTGAGGATAAATTATTAGTTATTAATGGTGTAGAAATGATTTGGGAGAATTAGATGTTGTTGGTGTTGGATAAAATCAAAGATTGGAGGTTTTGGGATTTTAGGGTTCATACAACCCATAGCCCAAACTGGGAAAAATTTCAGGACCGAATCGATTCGGCCCTAGGGGCGAATCGATTCGGATAAGGGGTAGGCTACAGGTCTGGCTGACCGAATCGATTCGGGTTAAGACCGAATCGATTCGGACAATTATAGAAAGTTAGTTTTGCTCACCAAATCGATTCAACTATTCAGCGAATCAATTCGCAAGGGCGAATCGATTCGGCCGAAGGGGCGAATCGATTCGGTTCCTCAGTTTTTGTGAGATTTTTCCTAGTTTGATTTTTAGCCCTTTTTCTTTTTAGGTCCAAGGCTTAGGGACCTTTCCTTGGGTATTAATGGGGATTCCTAGAGGGTGGTTTTGGGTAGACTAATGCCCTAGGATTTAATGGGATGTTTGGGCTTACCCCTAGGGCTAGTTTGCGTAGGTTTATATCCGAATGAAATAGGAGATTAACCGAAAGATAAATTGAAGATAAAATATCAATGTTGAAACATTTGGGAGACACTCCTTGAGGGAGATTCATTTTAAATGGTTTATGATATTATATTGAAGTCTTGGGGACTAGATGAGGTTATTGGCACTTCAGGTCTTAAGTCATTAATAAAATATGACTCTAAGAATAAGAAATGTATATTATAAAATGTTGTACTAATAAATGAGTACAAATGATTTTGAGAATGTAAAAATGGATGTTTTCAAATGAAAAGGAAGATGACTTTTATAAATGTTAAAAGGTATGGATACACACCCTCTCTAAATCGCTATCTTAAGGGAAGTTCGCGCGTTGTGGTGATGCCCCCTGACAAATTAACGCAGGGTGGATATAGTCCCTAGGCTATGTGAGCGCTTATGATTGTATATTTTCTGCGATGGGTAGGAGATTTCGGGTGTGGTCTTGACTATTCCGCAGGCACATGGCTGCTTCACGACGTTTGGTAGGATCCCAGGTTGTCTAAATAACAGGCCCTGGACGATGATAGCCATTTAGGGGCGCGCACAATGGGGAAACCCGGACGGGCGGTCTTAGAATTGTTATATATATATATATGTAATTATAACTATTCTAAATCAAGTTGGACTTGATGTATATGGGTGCCATAAAGAGAACAATGAAATGCCATAAAGAGCATGATGAAGTGCCACAAAGAGCACAATGAAAATGCCACAAAGAGTATATGATGATGATTATATTCCTGATAAGGAAGATATTTTTACAAAATGTATAATTGATATGAAATGCCACAAAGAGCATAAAACTATGATTATATTTCCTGATAAGGAATGTGACTATGAAATGAAATTGTATACAATGGAATTGATTAGTAAACATTTGATAAAATGTTGTACCATTTATATATATTCCTAAAGAATAAATGGGAATTATGTTTTGATGGTGAATGGATA